>CM033730.1:41412098-42842661 GCA_019671005.1 Hibiscus mutabilis | reverse complement strand
AGAATTATGAATAATTTAAAAAATTTAGTAATTAGTTGATCGATTTTAAGTTTGAATCGGGTCCATTAACTTCATATAATATATGTGTTTTCGTATATGAAGAAATATATATGTATATTGTGTTTGATTATAAAAAAAATCATTTAAATTGTAACTAATTAGAATTATAATACTATACGCACTTATAATTAAATTTAAACAAAAAATCAAATAACTCAACTCAATTTGAATTTTATAAACTTAACTTAAAAATTTTAAATAAAATTTGAGTACTCCCAAAATACTCGCCTTAAATGTCGGGCCCATTATCCAATGATACCATTGGAAAACGTGGTTCGATTTTTTTAACGCTGAAATATAAGAGGATGGGATAAAAGTTCACGCACTCTGCAGTGGGATATTATTAGTAAATTTAATGATAATATCTCACTTAAAATTAAATTTGTTTTTATTGATGTATCAAATATGTTTTTTTTTAAAACAATAAATCAATAAGTTGCATTTCATTATTTACCTAAAGAGAAAATAATATTAGTAACTTTCACAACTGGCAATTTAGTGAAATAATAGTTGAATAAAAGGAAAACGAGATAGTTCGACATTTATAGGTATTTTTCTGTTAATTATACGGTCACTATTAGAATCGTCATGTGCTTGTAACGAGATTAAAAAAATCAACATACTTTTTTGATAATTTTTTATTTATCTTTAAAAACCACATTAATGTCTTCATACTTTGTCGTCGCTTGAATCTTCAATGTTTTTGCTTCTGTCCAATTTCACTTACTTTTCATTCATCTCTCAGATATTCTTTAATTTTAATTCCGTCCTAAAATTTAAAAAAGGAAAAAGTAGGGGTCAGAGGAAGACGACGACTTTACTTGTCGCTTAAAAGTAACCCTATATCCCTAAATAATTCTCGAGCAACTCCATTCCTCCTAAATTTTTTCAGTCAACAATATTTCACATTTTTGGTTTACTTTTGCTCATGTTTCAAGCATCGGATAACTAAAAACATTAAAACGTTATGAATGGGGCAGAAGGGTTGACACACGTAAAGTTCGAGTAAGACGTACCAACGGGTAACCAACCGCTCAAGGACCAGCAAATTCGCAGAGAAATACGTGACTGTCGAGCACCCAAGGCCCTTCCTTTGGGCTGTCATGATGCTCTCGTTCACTCACGGAGACTCGGATTTAGGAAGGTTGAGCTTGAAATGGAGTGGACAATGCAACTATGGCACTTAACGGTAATGCCCTTGTGGCCAAAGTCAGGGAATTGCTTTATCTCGAAATTGGAATGTGCAGATTCGGCAGATTGGTCGGACTGCTAACGTTGTTGCAGACAAGCTTGTCGCTCTTGCTCGAGGTCTGCCTATGGGGGAGATGATTCATGTCGTGCCACCTTGGGAGGTGCTGGAGCTCTTAGCTCAGGATCAAACTGGCCTAGTATAGGCTTTCTCTGCATTACCGGGAAAAAAAACGAGTTTGGGATGTAACGTTTTATGCTAATTGTTTGATTTCTGATTGCAGGTATAGTACACATTTAAACATTCTGATACATTTGGTTACATGGATTTTAAAAGAAGAATTTTATTTATCACATAAGTTTTAAAATAGTTCATTCTCGAGCAAGTACATTTAGTCGATTGGCCAAACTGTACATTTTTATTCCCTCATATCCCCGTAGGTCATGAATTCTAGACCTACTAAGAGCCCCTCCTTCCCCTCCCCTCCCCTCCCCTCCCCTCCCCTCTACCTAGAATTAGAATTTGAATTAAGCATTGTCAAAAAAAAAAATTCATTCTCCCCGTTTAAATAATTTGAACCTAATCTATTTTTGTGAAAGACTCTAGCATAAAACAACCCAAACTCAGTTTAATAAAAAACCAAAGATTTGAACTGATATGCTAAAGCTTAAAATAAAGATTCGAAATTACATAAAACTATGACGATCACGAAAAAATATTTATGTTGAAAGTCCTAAGAAAGAGAGAGAGAATGTTTTATTTAGTTGTGATTGGCAATATGAAAGTAGTTCTTTCTTACCATAAAAATGTTAGTAATAAAAAGACATCACAATTCATCATAAAGAAATGTTTTGGTACGTGATAGTTTTAAATAAAAACTACAATTCAATTTAATAATCATCGTTTTGAAGTATCTCAACTCTAAGAGAAATTATTAGATGAACTATGTTCACCGTGTCATATGTGGTCTAACCAATCAGGTCTGTCCATTTTAAAATAACTACCTAATAACTACTCACTCTCTAATTACATGTAGGAAAGAGATGATGATTCACCTTGAGAAAAAATGAGATAGACGAACTTGATTAGTTGAGACCACGGATGACGTGGTGAACAGGGTTCATCAAATAATTTTTCCAACTCTAATGTTGTTAACGGTTTTGTGAATGCTTTAATAATAACAATATTATTATTATTATTATTATTATTGATTTTAAAATATTCTTTTAAATTCAAAAGAAATGATTGCTATGAGATTCTAAGTTGCAAGTGAAAGAATTTTAACTCATAATGATTTGAAATTAAAGAGATCCAAACTAAAGGTTTAACTAAAAGATGATTGATCCAAACTAAAAAGGTCACATCCAAATAATACGAGATTTAAAATATATACATGTATAGCATAGATTTATCTTTTGATGAGTATCGAAAACCCTAGCATAAAACTTTTGAAAGAGTACTATGAGAATCTAGGGGGAAAGCCGCCGGAGGGCCTTGCACCAGCCGTTGTGGATGTGACGATGGTCTGTGTGGAGTTGGAGGTGGTCGAAGACCCACAAAAGGCTGCTGTGTCGTTAAAACTGAATAAGGGTTTTGATGTACGTAGTAAATTTGATAGGGTCGATATGGATGCTGATGTCCCTGGGGTAGGGCTTGCTGAAGTGGTTTCAAATGAATCAGCTCCTCCTGGTTAAATATGTAAGACTGAAGGAGATGGTGGTGTGGTTGTTGGTGATTCCAGTAAGGGCAAGGCTTCTTATGCAAGTGTGACGACCAAGGCTGGTCCGAAGGATGATGGGATTGGAACCCTATTTAATAAAGATGAAGATGATGTTATAGTTACAAAATCCGATTATGTTATTAATCGAACAAGTGAAGATCATTCATGATCGATTGAAGGCAGCTTTTGATAGGCAGAAAGCTTATGCTGAATTGAAAAGGAGAGACATCCAATACAATGTTGGAGACAAAGTCTTTCTCAAAGTATTTCCTTGAAAGAAAGTCTTCAGATTCGAAAGAAAAGGAAAGCTCAGCCCTCGGTTTATCAGACCATTTGAAATCATTGAAAGGATTGATCTAGTGGCTTATCGATTGGCACTTCCTAGTGAATTCGATAAGATCCACAATGTCTTCCATGTTTCCATGCTCAGGAAATATAGGTCTGATCCATCTCATGTTCTTGAACCTGAAGAGGTGGAATTGAATCTCGATCTATCGTATGCAGAAGAGCCTGTTCAGATACTTGACAAGGAAGTCAGAAGACTCTGAAACAAGAATGTTCCTCTTGTCAAAGTCTTATGGAGAAATCACAAGGTTGAAGAGGCAACATGGGAATCTGAAGAAGTCATGAAGAAGCAATATCCTCACCTATTTGATTCAGGTAAATTCGAAGATGCATTTATCTTAAGGGGGAGAATTGTAATACCCCAAATCATGGCCTAGTAACTTGTTATAAACTAATTAGAGTTTAATTGTACAAACAATCTACAAATTAGAAGGATTGATTAAAGCTAGTGACTAAATTAGATGGATTGCTAAAGAAGTAGCCTAATCATAAAGGATCAAATAGTAACAAATAGTAAATATGAAATTGCATGCAATTAAGGTGAGTAATTAAGGATTTATGAAGCAATTAGACCAAAATTTGCCAAGTGAAGGCAAATAGTTAAGCCATGTGATAACACCTTGGCCAAGTGGCCATCTTGCTATCATCTTCTCCACCTTGGCCGAATTCTCCTTTCATCCATCTAGGGAGAAAAATCACCTTTGTTGAGAGGAAGAAAGCTTGCATGGGATCACAAATGCATGAAAATTGAATAGCTAGGAATATTGTAAGTAGATTCTAAATCCTTTCTCCCTAGCAACCTGATTGAATGATTTATTGATGATGATCTTGTTGCCTTGATGAAATTGAATGATTGTTATACTTGTGTGTGTGTTTATATCATGATGTATGTGTTTGGTATTTGTTTAGGTGATTGCCGAATGTATAGGCATAATGTTTGACTTGTATGGAACTAGTTTCATGTATGTTGAATGATCAAATAATCATGTTAGAAATTTTGGGTTATCTCTACATGTATAAGTCTAAGAAACAAATAAATGAACTGAATCATGTTGCACTAGGGTTATTTGAATGAGTGTACGGATAAAATGAAGTGAATTGTTTTGATAAAGTAGTAACTTGTAATGTAAGCATAAAATGAATTAAGTTAGTGACCAATTCGAATGGGTTAGGTTGAGTAAGAATCAAATGTGTGGTTACTTGCATGATAAGTAATGTATGAATGGTTGCCTTAGCCTTGTTCGAATGCTTTGTTCCTTGTCTTGTCATTGCTTGCTTGTTAAGTAACGCTCCCGAGCCGGGTTCCTAGTAGCCCGGGTAGGGGGTGTTACAACAAAGTGAGTAAAGGTCGTTCTAAGTTTGGCAAGCTCCAAAATGACAATTGGATAGGTTTTAAGATAGGAAAATCATATGAAATTAGATCGCCCACATAGACATCTTTGACAAAATGGGTGCAGAACGTGTCTAATACCCTATTCCCCATTGGTGCAACGAGTAAGGGACTGGCGGATGATGCTATGTTGACCATGGATCCGTTGCGAGAGATTGAGGGTGGAGAGTGAGCTGCTGATCCGCCTGATGAGTCTACCACTGTGACTACGGCAACCATGATGGCTGATCAATAAGGTTTATCTTCTCTTAAATAGTTTTGATGATGACGGGTTTTGTAATTTAGAATTGCCAAGGGGTCTCTAGTGATGATTTTTGTCGTATTTTTTGCACTATAGTTCGATAAAAATGGCAGCGTTGTTCGAGCCATGTACTAGTGGTGTTGTTGCAGATAGGATTATAATGAGACTGGGTTTTCCACATTCCTATCGTATTGAAGCTCATAGTTTTAGTGGTGGTATTTGACTCTTGTGGAAGGATGAGGTGTCAGTAGAGATTCTTAAGATTTCGAATCAATTCCTCCATGGATGATTTCGAGAAACAGAATCTAAGCTCTGGTGTTATTTCACTACAATCTATGCGAGTCCTCATGTGTCCAAGGGTAAGTATCTTTGGAAGCAGTTATAGGATCTTGATCCGGGCTAGGCTCCTTGAGTGCTTAGGGGTGACTTTAATGTTATTCTAGCTGCGGATGAACGCATAGGTGGAGTTGATTCTGCGGGGCATGGCAGTAAACTATTTGTAGAATTTATACACAAGGCGAACGTTTTTGATTTGGGATTCTGTGGTCTACCTTTTACTTGGACTAGGGGAGATTTACATTAGCGCCTAGATCGATGGTTGGTTAATTCGGTTTGGATCTTTTGCATTGAGAGTTCACTTGTTGTGCATTTGGACATGATTGGCCCGGACCACCGCCCTTTACTTTTGAAGCTGAAGGAGTCTTCTCGCCTTATGGATCAGAGGCCTTTTCGTTTTATTGATTCTTGGCAATATCACCCTCAATTTGGTGATTTTTTGAATTCGATGTGGAAGGTTGATCAATCTCTTTTGACCAATATTGTTGGGCTTCAGACGAGAGCAGTTAGTTGGAATGGTGAGGTTTTCGAGCACATTGGGAAATGCAAGAAGTGACTCTTAGCATGTATACGGGGTACTGATCGAGCTTTACTACATTCCCACTCTATTTCTCTGGTGAAACTTGGGCAGAAATTGCGGAATGAGTTTGAATCGGTGTTAGAGCAAGAAGAAAATCTTTGGCGTCAGAAAGCTTGCACTCAATGGATTCTTAATGGAGATAGGAATACGAAATTTTTTCATGCATCTACGATTGCTAGGAGACGGCGCAATAATGTGTTCGCACTTAAAATAGAGGATGATACGTGGTGTACGGAGAAATCGACATTAGCAAACCATGCTCGTGATTTCTTTGCTAACCTTTTCATGAGCTTTGGGTGTGATGGATCGATATATGGAGTTAGGGGAAAATTTCCAGCCGTGGATCCAAGGGTCTTAGCTAAATTGGATTGTTCCGTGAGTGATGATGAAATCAAGGATGCGTTTGCGGACATGGGATCGTTCAAGGCGCCAGGTATAGACTGTTTACATACTTCTTTTTTTCAACGTAATTGAAATATTGTTAGCTCATCTGTGTGTGATTTTATCCAAAGTGCTTTTGCTCGTGGGGTTCAGGCCGTTGCCGCCACCACCGAGACAAAGCCCTTGCAACTCATTCACCAAATCGAACGGCGTCGCAGTGTGATGATCAGACGATGCGAAGTGGTTCCGCTTAGAGGCTTGGATCAGTGCGCCGAGTTGCTTGTTCAGGTCGCGGTTTGCAGATCTCAAAGCGTTATTCTCTTGGCGGAGAGCCTCCGTCACTTCAGCAGCTTCATGGAGGCGCGTGAGACAGAGATTGTGGTGGTTGATCATATCTTGATGTTGTTGCATGAGATGGTATAGCTAAGAGAGAGAGGCGGCGGAGGAAGAGTAATCTCCGTTGTTCTGGTGATCGTTCGGTTGTTCGGCTATGAGATCGCCGTAAAGAGTTGAGCTGTCACTTTGCATTTGCAAATGAATTGTACTGAAGCTTGAAAAACTTTTAGAGTAAACAGAAAAATAAAAAAATGAAGAAAATATGGAATAGAGGACCAGAAAAGAACGATTCATAGAGCAAAATTTATTGAAGTTGAGTAAATTAATTTGATGCTCACCTGAACCCTTAAGAAACAACGTCGATTATTTTTCCCATTTTCTCGCTAGAGCAGCGACAGCGAAAAAAATTATTATATGGTCCTAACTCGCCTCATCATCTATGATTCATCTATTAAAAAATAGTTAATTAATTTATGTATTTTTATGTTATTATTTTAAAGATAAATCTTTATTTTTTTACTATATAAATAGAGAGTGGGTAATTATATAAAAATTAATTAGAAAAAAATGACATGAAAAATAAAAATTAATTGACTAATTATATTGAATGAAGATTACCGATAACGTGATAAGCCGAGATTATATAATAATTTTTCGACGGTGAGAGAGATTTCTTTTGTTTTACTTGGAAAAAGAGAAAATAAGAGTGTAAATAAAAACCGGAGGAAAAGAAAAGAAAGAAGACAAACAGTTAAAACAAACACATAACAGATTTTACCATTATATCTACTTTTTTCACTTATTTTCTACTCGGTTCTCCCCTATATTCCTCCGCCCGATTTTTACTTTACCATGTCACTCTACCAAAGGTATTTAAATCATTTTATTTTTATAGAATATAAGGGGCAGCTTAATAATTTAAGAAGTTTTTATGATTTATTAAAATAGGGTTTTTATTGAAAGTGTGAGTGTATGATAGGTTAATTTTTAAATAAAAATAAGACTTAAACTTATAAAATACAATAATATTTTATTTTTTGTGTGTGTTTCACTATTCTAAAATTATTTTTTGTTTTTTGCATGTGATCGATCTTAGCACATTTTGTTCATATTTTAATATTTGTATTCATTATTTACAAAAGTAAAACAAAATTGATATCTACATATGCTTTGAATCCGCTCCAAATAGTATTTATAATATAATATATAAACTAGCAACAAAAAAACAGGTCGGATTTCGGTGAATATCCAAATCCACAAAACCTGTCGTCAATCCCTAGAGAAACGGATCACATGCTCAGCATAAAAACAAACACGTATATTCATATTCGACACTCATATTCGAATCCAGTAACATGGATGCGAACCACATACATGACACTAGTTTCATGAATAGAAAAAGCCCTATTCTTTTCTGCTACCAGGATAAAATTATGAACAGATGAAGGTGAAGAATTGGTTGAGTTTTGAATACAAGAATAATAAGTGGTACTTACAGAATCTGGAACTGATAATATATAATACATGTACAATATAAATATATAGATGTATATAAATAAATACAGAGGGAATTAATAGCTCTTTGCCGCATTTGGATGATCAGAATCATAGTCCTCTGTCTTCAGAATTCGCCCTTTTACTCTCTTCTCTACATCAGCTTTAGCTTTCCGGGGTGCACAGTTAATTTGTCTGTCATGCCTGAACAACATTCAAAGACTATAAGAAACAATAACAAAAGAGATGGCTTCCTCCGTTGCACTGGCTTTGTTTTTTTATTGCACGGGGAGGGGTGACGGTGATACTTTTTAGCTATGTTACCACATTTAAAAGGGAAGTGTCGGATATAGATATATGTTCAGCACGAGTATGTTCAATTCTTTTCCGAACTTTTTCACATACACCAATGATCATACTCCTATCTTCATATACTATTGTCATATATGTAAATAGACACGAGTATGTACACGAGATATTCGTACCTGAACATAGAATTCGAGTAACATTGGTTTTAGCTGCGTCACTAGACTCAAAATTCATGTATTTGAAAGTTCTTTTTGAAGATCTTATCTCTACATGCATATCCAAAATACCGGATATGGGTGATGAACTCGGGTATTTCAAAAGAAAAAAAGAATTGGATGTGGTCCTCTAAGGACGTATCTCTAAAAGATACTCCAAGCGCATACTTGTATCACCCCTGAATCCGGATAACAGATAAAATCTGCAAGAAAAGAGAAAATTGATACTCACAGTCGAGCTTTCTTCTTCTCTTTGTACCTCGTCATGGCATTTTCTCTGGCTTCTGAGTGAAAGTTATCTAAGTCAGGTGAAATGCATGAAGCATCGCCATCTATGATAGGTGAAACTCCATTATCAAGGAAGTCGGGAGCGCTGGTATCAGCACTGAACCTTGAAGCAGACGACATTGCAGAATAAGACGGTTGAATTGTGCACGCAGAAGTGTTGAATCCCTAGAAGTTATGAAAGAAATGTGGTTAGATGAAATCCATTTTAATATCCTATGTTACTCGGACACGAAGGTGAGTGTCTATGTTGCCTTACATGGGTACGGTCAAATTTTCGGGTTTGAAGAATCGTGAAGATCATATCTCCGTGTTCATATGATGGACACAGATACTGGACAATGAGCATTTTAGAACACCATTTCTATGTCAACAGACTGAATGGTGAAAACAAGTGAGCCCAGTGTCTTGGCACAAAAGGATCACACAAATAAGCTAGTCAGATCTAGGCACGGTGTAAGATATTTTTATTTGTATTTCTCTAATCTTTTTCTCCCAAATATAAAATCAATGCCGAACAATTTGGTTCTAAAGGGTTCTTTACGGTTCAAGTTTTATATGCATTGAACAAAAATCCGAATATACATCAAATACAAGTTTTGTAGCAAAATATATGTATTATAAAGTCACAAGATAAAAGAAGAGTGCCATGAACCTAACCTCCATTGATATTGTATAAACATTATCCGAGTTGTTGATGGTCATCTCCTTCTTCATAGATGAGCTTGGAACATCCTTATTAGCAAGCAGTCCCCTGGTTGTGTCTTGATCAACACCAAACAGGTCTTCAAAGTTGCGGAAAGATAAATCAATTTCAGGCATGTTGAAATCATCTTGGCAAAATGTGTCTTCACAAACTCCAAGATCTTGCATATTTTGAGACCATAACTACGAAATTCAATTAAGAAAAGCACTTAACACAAATATCGGAATATTGGTATTTCAAGAAAAATGAAAAAGTTCTATCAATTATGCATAGGAGTGGAACAGACCTGACTATTACGGATTGGACTTTTGCATAGCCAAATAGATTCTCCATAAAAAGGCACCCCGGAAGTTGAAGATGACAATAAGTTGTCCAGATCCGAATTCAGCTCCTCAATCAGATTGTTGCGTCGGTTGACATTGGTACCAATATCTTGGACTAGAAATCTATCAACATTTATTGAAGAGGTGCATATTGAAGAAGATGTGTCAGCATGTTCTAGGCCACCAATATAAGGCAAATGACCATCTCCCTCAGTAAGCTGAAGCTTTTTCAGGTCAAGAATCTGCTGCAGAATCAATGGAGCATTTTTCATCTGCTGAACCTTGTTAACACCCTGCAATAACAAGAGCACGGTAAAAAAGTGTACCAAGCTCTTTATTCCAAGTTTTGAATGATCAAATTTAACAACCTGCAATAATTAGAGTACCTAAGAAGCAAATGAAAATCCCTCCATGCTAAAGGCAGGTGAAATCCTTAACATCCATCAAATCATTCTTATTTTCGATGATAGATTTGTCTTCTTTAGACAAAATTCTACTACAATTGAACTTTTACTAATTATAATTCTTAAACATATGAACCTTAACAGTTAGAAACTTTCCAAAATCTTGTATCTTTTTCCAATATTAAGTATCTATATCACTCGAACTCGAATGCGAGTATTAAATCCAGATATGCACTCAATAAGGGTATGTTCAGATTTTCCCTAGTTCATATCAAAATACTCATGTTCAAATATGTGCCAGACTTGTTCAAAAAAAATGTGCCAGACTTGTTCAAAAAAATATATATGTGCCAGACATAAGCACTTCAAGAAAAATGAGAAGTCCAAGTGATGTACTTTAGGGTAGTTAACTGTAGATTGCATGTGTTTGCTGCATATTAAGGAGATTCTCAAGTAGGAAAAAATGTCAATGGTGCATGCATAACCATAGCTGATTATCGGTATAGCAATTAAAGAAAAATATTGAGAAATCACTAAGATCTACTTGCAAGTAAATCCTGTCAATTAACCTTGATTTGTTGACTGTTTGATCCGGAATTGCATCCTGTGGCAGCAAGAGAAGTCAAACCAGATTTACTTGACGAAGCTCCAATTTGCAAACAAGACCGTCTTAAATTCCCCGGTTGGACCGCATTGGCATTCATAGAAACACGTGAATTGGATAGAGACTGGTCTTGAAGAGCATTGTTATCCAATTCATTAATTTCAAAGCCCCACAATGCTGCAAAATCCTTAGCCGAAGGGCACCCCAAATAGCTACTAACTGCACGTCTCTGGTGGTGCTGGGAAGAAGCATCATGGATGCTTTGGTCACAACCATGGCACAAGAACATCCGGTGATCGAAACAACAAACATGTGATGGGCGGTGTCGGCATGAGTCACATAGGAGGGTACGAAGATGCCGGTTCGAAAGTGCGTTGGCCGAATGGACCTTCGCATCGCAGGAAAGGCACAGATGTGCTGCATCAGATTTGCAATAAACAACTGGTCTTGAACTTGTGCAGAATTCACAGATTTTCTCCATGTCAAAGCTCCAAAATTAAAAAATGTCTTCTGGTATATATATGTGTATTCAAATAATCACTTTGAATTCATACGCTTGATAATGGAACAAAATGATGTTCTTTTGAAGAAGAAATCTCCAGCTCCACTTTACAGGATCTACAAAAGTTCATGATAATTATTGAGAAATCTAAACTACATATGTTTCTAGCTTTTCATTTTTTTCAAGAACTCGGTATTAGAATATGATCCGTTAAAAACTCCCTAAATATATTAAAATCTTAACAAAATCGAATATATCCGCGTCGAACATATATCCATATCTGACACTCACATGATGCTTGGAAATCTGATTTAGAATCCAAAGGCACCTTACATAGTATGTATGCAAAAAAAAAAAGGATTTTCTTAAGAGAGGAAAGAAAGAACCCTTAATTTCTATCAGTTCTAACAGCAAAACGAGAGAATAATAAATTAAAATCACTAACAAGACAAATTCAGCAGAAACTAATTAGAATTATTCTTTCTCATGCAACTCCTTTTTTCCCCGGTCTTAGGAATTCTCCACAGCCAAGTAACTTTTAAAAATTAAAAAAGAAAAAAAAAACGCAATCGAATTATGAATTTAACTCTATTCATCTATTCAGCTGATCGATCATTAAACAAAGGAGATCTAAGATACAAAGATCGAAAAGTTAACAATACCTTTGTGTTTGTTTCCCGAGAAAAAAAAAACAAAGCAGGAAACTAGACAAATTCCATGAAAACTAAAAATAAGATTAAAAAAGTTGTTAGCTTTTGACAGAGTTCTCGTTTACCTTCACATTTCTTTCTGTTTTCGATTTGCTTTTTCGCTTTTTTTCTTTCTATTATCTTGCCTGCCTTGTGCATTGTTTGGCTGACGTGTGCAGAGAGGCGTGAACTTTATGATGACGTGGGACGAACACGTTATCCTTTGTGGGACCCGGCAACATTATCCATTGTGCATGTGAGTGAAACTGTTTCGTTTGGCGTTTTCCGTTCTCATGTCAAGTGATCCTCGGAGGCGTACCCTCCAAACCAATGGTAGCTCGCCACGTGGTCGTATGGTTTGTTATGAATGACGGCTGCAACCAACTGGAATGTTAGAAGAAACCCAAAACAAAATTCGATTGAGAATTTTAAATTTTCGGACCAACTCTAAATTAAATTAAGGTTTTATGTCTGATTAATTTTGAAATCATTTTTGTAGGACAAGATATTTATAGATGTCGAGGTCTCTTTTAGATTTAGATGACTGCATTTCTTGAGTCTCTCGTAATTAGAGAGGTACTCAAAAGGAAAGAATTTAGACATTTAAACGGACCTCAACTCGGTATCAAATAATCAACTTTCAACCTTAAAAAAATAAAATTTACAAATAATCACTTTTTTTAAAATATATTTTTTTATTTTTACTATTTAACTGTCAAATATTATAAAATACTCATTAAATTTATATTTATATTTATATTATACGACCACTAAGCCTATTAACTATTATTAAAGGTGATGTGACAAATAAAAAATTTATATAATAACATTTAATTTAAAATTTTCTATAAATTTAATTTTTATTATTTACACTTACTATCAATTTAATCTTATTTTATATAAATAATTTAATATTTTTTCTCTAAACAAACGGTGACATAAATAACCAATTGGTTGAAGGAAATAAATGAAAGAAGAGAAAAAAATAGAGCTCTAACCTAACAGAGACAGAGTGGACCTTACCAATGAGTCAAAACTAATCTTTGGTTATAAATGAAACTAATTTATATATAGATTATTTTTATTGGTGAAAAATAAAGAAAATAAAGTTGAGAGATGTATTTAAACTTATAACCTATGGGCTAAATGAATGTACTTAACAATTAATATTTAATCAACGGTGGGCAGCATTTTCTATATATGTAAAATTATAGTTAATTATAAAATATCAAAATATATAGTTATAGATATTTAAATCATTACATACAAAAAGGTAAACTTCACCCAAAATTTTTAATTATTAAATAATTATAAATTATTAAATTATTTTAATTAAAAATAAGGTAAAAATAATAGAATGTGTAATGGAAGAAGACTAAATTTATTGTTTTTTTTTCAAATTATGAGTAAAATGCTATTATAAAGAAATTTTTAACTTCTATGTAACGACGGTTAACAGTTCAACGATCATTTTATAACTAAAATCAAAATTTAATGATCATTTTGTTAATTTTTGTGTATTAGTCAATAACATAAGTGAATTTGAAAAATAATTAAAAAGTATATATTGGAATAAATAGTTTCAATCAGAATAATTTAAAATACAACATTTCAAGATACTAGTTCCACATTTTGGTATCTAAGCTTGTAGTTTAGTACCTAAATTATTTTTTGTCCGATTAAACACCTAAAAAGTTAGTTCAAGTACCCTAAAGTATATTTACTCATTTTATAATTATTTTCAAAAGAATATTATTCTTTCAGGAATGAAACTTCCTTTCAAGAAATGCTAGAGAAAAATATATCCAATATATGTATAAATTAAAAAAAAAAACTTTAAATTTCCATTTGAAATGAATTCTGAGAATTCTCTATTAACTTTTCCTAAACAATTTAGTTTATGTTTAGAATTTTGAAAACTTTAATGAAAAATAGAACCCTTCTTTTAAATTACTCACCCAAACACACCCTTATTTTTTTTATTTAAATGGACGGCCAAGCTTGAAAAACAAGTTCATCGAAGCACAGACATCAGTTGCACTTTTTGAGTCTATCAATCGTTTCCTCACATCAAGACTGGGAGAGATTTGACTAAAAAGACTATTTCTGATCATTTTCAAACATTTGCATAAACCCACTGTACAATTGTGAAATGTGAAACATAAACTTCGGTAAAAGACACAAAAGATGATCATCCAAAGAGCGATACAGAGGAACGCGCAGCTTGGAAGTTTTAACAAATGTCTGGAAACCATTCGGGCTCGTAAGATGGAATCCCATGTCAATCCATGGACAAAATATCGAGAATCAAACAGAATTGTCTGCAGAAAAAGAAAAGAAAAGCCTTCGATAAAAGATCTAGTAAAACAAAGATAAATCACTGAAAGAACGATACTGGAGGGCGCACAGCATTGATTTTATAGCATACCACAACACACTATACCCAATTCAGAATTTCAACTTTGTTTGTTTGTTTTGGTTCTAAATGCTTTTGTATGATATTAAGGTAGAAACATACCTCGATCAGCCCTTCTTCACATACACCTCGATAATGTCGCCATCCTCCATTTCTAGACTTGCTGGAGTTGCAGCCAGATTAATCTTATCACCATCGAAAGAAAATACTAAGCTCTGCAGGTCAAGCTTAGCTTTAGTGGCATACAAGCTGAAGAGCTTCTCAAACTTATCAGCCTATCAAAGAAAAAGAACAAAAATTCAACTTATTTTGTAAAACAAATTTAAAATACAGCACGTACCTAAGTCATTAAATCAAACATGAAAATCCAGCAAAACAAGTTATAGAAAAATGGAGTTACCATAAGAAACCAGTTCATTCTGAACACAAAATAAACATGAGATTCTAGCAAGTTTCTTATTCTATGTTAGTAAAGGAAGAAAAGAATCATTTGAAAGATACCACGATCAAGAATGCAAAGTGCAAAGAATAAACATTGAAAATAAGGCAAATAGGAATATGAACCATGCATGAATGTTAAGATACTGAATTAAATAGCTTTTCCAACTACAGTTTCATAAACGCAACAGATATTTGCCTTTTTAGATGTCGATAATACATCCAAGATTTGTTTATTTTGTAAACCTAGCACTAGTTTGCATCTTTATTTTCCTCAGCATAAATAAGATATGAAACTAGAGCAGATTTCATTGTAAGGCAAAAATTTAACTTGGAAGATTGAATCCTCCACTGCTTGTGACTAGGGACCTTAGCTAGACTTATTTCTATACCCATATCTGGAACTAGGCAGCTGCAAAGCAGAGTGATAAACTTTTTCATTCACCTATTTCGTAGCCTGGACTGTATGCAACTACCTACATAACTGATCAAAGTGCAGCAGAAAGCTATACCGTGTATACACGAAACTGCTTGAGTTCATCCTTGTTCTGGATCGAAATAACTATTTTTGCCCTTTCGGAGGCAGGAATTGTTGGTTGCTCAGCTACAGCATCTAAAGAAGGTTTCAACGAATCACTCGGTTCCTGTTTTGCAGATTCCTCCGCTTCTAGCAACATGCTTTTTGCAGATTGTGCTAGTGAAAGCAATTCCTCCTTCCTTCTCCTGCATGAACCATTTCACATTAAAATAGGTAAAACAAGTTCCATAGGAAAAGAACTTACATTAAACCAGGAAATAGCCATATCATATTGTATGCTTCACATTCCACAACATTCCAAGATCCTTTGACTTTTTGGTTTCTTCCATAGCTCTTAAAATTTGTGACTGGTAACCAACATATATTACACTATGTTACTTGGACTCGTGTATGAAATGGGTATGTGTCAAACACGGGTATGTTCGGTTTCTTTTAAGATTTTCCATATATTTTGAGGATTTTTGGAATGTTATATCCACATACGCATGTCTTGGTATTAGACACTGAAATTTCAAGAGAAAAGAGTCAAAGTAATATGTAAATATTACAACTTTGCCTGAATCATAAATTAATGGTTCATGTGTAATAATCAGACAATTTAAACACAATTGAAATACTAGAAACAGTTATGAGAAAATTCCATGATGTTTGTCAAGTCAGAAGTAGATTCAAGCTTAAAAAACAGACTAAAACTGCCAAGTATAATACCTTAACTCCTTTATGGTTGAATCCTCACCAATCTTGCTATGAGCATTAGTTGAAACCATAGAAGGGGGAGCCAACCAATCCTCCTCTTCAACATTCACCACCTTTACCACTTCAACATCTTTATCCGAATCTACTTTCGCATCCTAATCCATTTCCAATTCCACCACCACCATCATCATAATAATAATTTTAAAAGGAAATCTTATCATGCAAATTTACTTTCATATGTCAATATAAACAAAGAGAGCAAAAGTCTCACACTGGATTTTGGAAGTCTCCTCCGTTTTGGTGACGGAACTGGTGAAGTATCTGAACAGTCATCTACAATGAAACTCATAATGATTACTATAACAATTTGCATACTAAAATTATGATCGAGACAAATTGCACAAGCTAAATGTGAACTGTATGCTATTATTGAGATTCATGAACACCATATGAACACAAGGCATAACACATATTTATTAATTATAAAAACTGTATAATAAACTCATCAGAAATTTGTTAATCGTGATTGAGCTAAATTTTGAAACCTAAATGGAAGATGTATATGCTATTATTGAAATTCATGAACAACATAACGGAACAGGTCACAATGAAGGTTTATTAAAAACAAAAACAGTATTATAAACACGACAGCATACGTTCTAAAACCATATGAGCCAAATTTCAAAACCTAAATGTGAACTCTATATGCCATTTTTGAAATTTATGAACACCATATGAAAACTGTACAATAAACACAATAAAATAGGTCTAATTACGATTGAGCTAAATCTCAAAACCTAAGTGCGAATTCTATGGTACTACTGAAATTTATAAACACTACATGAAAACACATGTTTACTAAATACAAATAGAGTATAATAAACACAACATGATACATTTATCGAAATTCATGAAGACCGTATGAAAACATGAACCCAGAAAATACGATTAAGAGAGAGAGAGAGAGAGAGAGACGCCAGAAAACACAAATCCATTAAAAAAATGTTCATTTTACCGTCTATGGAAACGATATTTAGGGGCTGAACACGGCGGTAATCGAATAGAGGCTCAAACTCATCCGTAGTTGAATCCGCCTGCAAAAAAAACAAATCGTTTTTCCACGAAAACAAACAGAAGATCAGAAAACCGAAACCAGGGTTTCGAATAGAACAATAACGGGGAGAATAAATTTCACATCAACAGCGGCGATTGCGGTCGGCAATTTCAGCTGAACCGATAACTTTTAACAAGATTCTAATTCTCAGAACAGCAAATTAACAGAGAGAAAGTATGAAATGAGACGGAGTAGCAAGCAATTGAAACGAAATATAGCAGAGTGATGCAGAGGGAGAGAGCAGGCAACTTAAAATCTAACGACTCGAGTAGAAATGTTCAAGTTAATTGTAGGGTTTAAAAAAATACCTCGTTTAATTCCATGATCTGTTGGGAACTTAAATGCAAGAGAGGGTTTGGTTCAGTGACAGGAGAAAGAGAGGGGTCAGATTGAAGAAATAGAAGGACAAGGCTTGTTTGGAGGGCTGAGAATTTCAAACTTTTTCGATATACGAGTATTTTATTTGGAAAAAATATTAAGAATTCTAAAAGTTTTTTTTTTTTTTGTAATTGAGAATTCTAATTCAAGTTAAATTTATTCGTATAGTAATTTAGATATAATTATAAATTAAATATTATAGGGATAATTATTTGATATATTGGCGTAAGAAACTAAAAAACTTTGTAAGCATCTTAATTAGGGTTTAAGGACTCAATTTAGGGTGTAGAATTTAGGGGTTTAAGTTCACTAGTTTAGAATTTAGGGATTGTGAATGGAATTTAGGGTTTATAGGTAAAACCTAAATCCTTAATATATTACACTAAAACTTAAACTCTAAACCTTAAATCCTAAACACTACACTCTAAATTAAGTCCCTAAACCTTAAAACTAAGGTGCTTGTAGAAACCAAATAGTGTATGGATATAAATTCATATTATATTCAGAAAAAAATTAAATATCTTTAATTGTTATTTAGAAAAATTAGCAAAAAGCTATTTGTCACTTTACAATTAAGTCGAGCAAGCATATTTAGTCAGTTGCTCAAGCTGCTCATCTTTCTTCCATCATATTCTCTTAGATCATGGGCTCTAGACCCTTTAGGAATATCTCCTTCCTTCCTCCTAGTGTCTCCCCTTCACCTCTATAGTATTAGGATTTGTCAAAAAAATTAAAAGATATTGAACATTTAAGATGTTCGATCTAATATTCTCTTGTATATTGTATTAATGATAATATTAATCGAATTATACTCAATCGACGATATTTTATAAATGGTTAAAATAATAATGAGAAATTAGTTCGAATATTGATATGTTTATATTTAAGGAGAATATATGATGCACTAGCGGTGGAAGCGCCCTAGTTTAGGGGTTAGAGATTTAGTTTAGCGTTTATAATTTAAGGGTTTAAGATTAGGGGTTTATAATTTAGAGTTTGTGGTTAGAATTTAGGGTTTAGAGGTTAGTGGTTAGGGTTTAAGTTTTAAGGTAATATGGTAGGGATTTAGGTTTTTACCTATAACCCTTAAATTCTAACCCTAAACTCTAAATTCAAACCACATCTCCTAAATTCTAAGAACATAAACCTAGACGCCTAAACTATGAACCCTAAACTATATTTCTAACCCCTAAAATTAAAGCACTTATAGAAACAAAATATTTTTATCGCAAGTGCATTATATAATTACCATTTATTATTATATAACATATAATTAACTAATAAGTTTAAAGTAACTGAAAATTATTCTACTTATATTTGAAATAGTGGTCAAAATTTTCATGTTGACACTTTAGGTAAAAGTTCAAATCATGATAGTAAAACCCTTCTCGTTTGTATCAAAAAGCGGTAGAAACATTTTATTTTCACAAGCGTCCTAATTTTAGGGGTTAAAAATTTAGTTTAGTCTTTATAGTTTATGGGGTTTAGAATTTAGAATTTGTTGTTAGAATTTATGATTTAGTGTTAGGGTTTAAGGTTTAGTGGTTAAGGTTTAGGTTTAGGTTTTAGGGTAATATGGTAAGGATTTAGGTTTTACCTATAAGCTCTAAATTCTAACCCTAAACTCTAAATTCAAACTATAGTCCCTAAATTCTAAGCACGTAAACCTAAACCCCTAAACTATGAATCCTAAACTAAATCCTCAACCCTTAAAATTAGGGCACTTGTGGAAACAAAATATTTTTATCGCCAGTGTATGGTATAATTACCCTTAAAAAAACCCTTAATCTTGTTAAAAAAACCATTAACCTATATCAACGGGGTTGGTATAAGTTGTAAGCAGTTTGATATTGCTTAAGCGTGTCTCAAGTTTGAAACTCTGTGTAGGCAAAATATTTCTGTTAAGAGACCCACTCACTAAAATTAATGTATAATGCAAAATAATCCGAATTAGTTAAAATAAAGTTCAAAAAAATCAAGAGAAAAAAAAAACCCTTGACCTATAAAAAGTGTATGTCAATCTTTAGAAATGAGATAAGTTCCTTTTATTACGATTGAGTTTTTTATTGTTATTTCTCAAATTATGATATTTTCTTGTTCTCTCGTTTTCTATAATACTCTGAACTAAAAAATAAAATATTTAAAACTTATAGTAGAAAGAAACCAAATTTTCATTAATTATCGATGTAAATTGAAAATTTTATGTAATAGTTTAGACATTTTTAAGCTTCAATATAAAGATCCAATTTACTTAATCTTTTGAGGATGATTGGTTCGTGTTATTTTTTTTAACTTAAAATCATGCAACTTTATTAATAAATGTCAAAAATATCTAAAACTTTTTGAAGGTTTCACAATATTAAAAAATAAAAAAAAACAATGAATTCAAAAAGAAAATTAAAAAACTACTTCAGTCATACTAGACATTTCTTCTTTGTACCACAACAAATTTTTGAAGTCTATTGTAGGGAGAGTTCCAGAAAAGTTGTCAAAATATGAACCAGATGAAATTCTCACTATAAAATTGCAAATATCTTTCGCGTCGGTTCCAAAGATACCGATCTGCTCCACAATTCTGATTACATCGATAAACTGTTGGATTAAAATCCATAATTGTGGGCACATATGCATAATGTATGATGCTATTATAAAGTATGAGACAAAATTAAGTGACCAATTATGTTAGGCGTGTCATGGGTATTAAAGTGTCATGGAAATAAAAGTATAGATATCGTAAGATATATTTAAAATTCAATGAGAGACAGAATTATAAATATTTAATAGTTGATTTAATAATTAACTATATAAAGAGATAGTGTTCCCCAAGAAATAGGTTAACTTATCTTCTTGGAAGACCACAACCACCTTTTAGGCCATCTCCATCAAAGGATTTAAGGTTTTCAGTCCATTAGTGAATTCAAGTACTCTTCTATATTCAGCTTATTGTTCTTAATGATTTGATATGATAGATCCTAAGTTAGTTTTCATACATGTTATGTTTTTGGTATTCTTTAGTTCTAACACAAACAACGACAAAAAGAAAGAACTATCCATGACTATCAACAAACTCAAATCAGAAACAAATGCTGTGACTTGTGAGGAACACTACACAAGCATCAAGCGACCACAAAAGTATCTTGAAAACGTATCATGAGATTGAGACATACCATAAAGACAAAGAAAAGCAAATACAAGATGTACGAAAAAGAAATAACTGAAACATATTTTTTATTGAAAATAGAAGAAAAAAATTAAAACCCAAAAATAAACATGTAGAAAATAAAACACCGACCACCAACCCTTAAGTTAGAGCGGCCGCCAGCTGCCAAAAGAATATTAAAAAAAAAAGCAAGCGGTTGAGTTGGAGAAAACCTATGAACGGAACAATTGATTTGAGAGAAACGACGGTTCGCGTTATTTAAGACTACAATCTGATATAAAATTACACTGTTTGAGGACAAGTTACAGACAAGTCGTGATCTACCTTTGTCCCTGCACTGCTCTCTCTTAAATCTTACATTTGAACTAAATTAATCCTATTCCATAATCTTATTTTCTATTATAGAAACGTTCTTGAAGAACACACAAAAAAGAATTAATGTCATGTATAATATAACCCCTTTAGAGTTTAGAGTTGTGGTGAAGATTAATACTTTTTCTTCGTATAGAAAAAGTAATGTCAATAACCTCTTAGATAGCATGAGATAGTTGCTTCAATTACTAGCATCTTTACCCTCCTACCCCTGATTTTCTTACTCCTACACAACTAAATGACATTTAATTTTGAGGGTATGTAAGGTGTTCATCCTTACCCTCCTATTCAATGAATGATTCTACTAAAGAAAGTATGATGTTCAATTTAAAAGATTTAGATTCAAGTAATTTTGTCTGCAAAATATATGTTGTTGGATTAAAATTCGTAATTGTGGACATATATGTATAATATATAATGCTATTATAAAGTATGACACAAAATTAAGTGACCAATTATGTTAGACATGCCATGAGTATTAAAATATTATGAAAATAAAAGTGTAGATACCATAAAATATATTTATAATTCAATGAGGGGTAGAGTTATAAATATTCAGTAGTTGATTTAATAATCAACTATATAAAGAGGTAGTGGTCCCCAAGAAATAGGTTAACTAGTATTACTTTTGTTCACGTCAGAGAGTTTATACGGCAAGAGCTATCCTATCTTCTTGAAGATTACAACTACCTTCTAGGCGATCTTCATCAAAAGATTCAAGGTTTTTAGTTTACAGATATATTCAGGTACGCTTCCGCATTCAATTTATTCAATTTATTGTTTTTAATGATTTGACATGATAGATCATGTGTTTAGATTTCATATTAATTTATGATTTAGTTCTAACAAGTAGCATCAACGCCTCGCTATGGCAAATCATTAAGAATAATTTATATTCTTTATATTCTCGATTGATTCATATGAACACTTCAGTATTTTGATGTTTCATATGATTTGGAATTTGTTATGTTCAGGGTTTTGATCAAATTTTATTTTATTTTAATTCCCGATTTCAGTTATTCGGTAATTAACCCTATTTGAATTTATGTTGCAATAACCTCAAGTGCAATCACCCTTATCTTGAATTCATCGTGATATATATAGATATATGTGGGTTATTGTGAAATTTTAAGGATATGGATAATAGTGTCCTTAATTCTTCCTATTCTCATTCCATTCAGATTAGTCCCTTTTCTTTTCTCATTAATTTTGTTTTGGCTCGAATTACTTTCTGGTTTATACGTTTTAGTTCTAATGGCAATTAGTCGACTGGTATGTTGCACTTTGAATGCACATTCATCGATATTCATTTATGTGAATTTGGTATTCCAGTTAATTATGTTATACAATATGTTATTTTTTTTTATAAATATCTTATGATATTTGTTTGCATGTAGTAAGGCTTTATTAAAAAAAATAAAGAGCAAGTTGGCTTAAGTAACAGTAAGTTATTTGGCTTTTGGACATTTAGTTTCTAGATTATTTTAATGTCATATATTATTCTTTATGACATTTTATTTTTGCAACTAAATATTAAGTTCTTTAATTACAACTTGCTACTAGTTCAGTCATATGTTGTTAACGTTATGCATTTTAGAATATATATTTGGGTTGATTCATATTCAATTTAGTTTGATTAAAATTTCAGTTTTGATCATTATATGAATTACTCATTTGTATAATACTTTTGATTTTTGCTTTTAGTCAAAGACGGAATGTTTTGAATTCGACTTTGATTTTGGGAAATGCATGCTTAAGGTTTAAGACGTTATTGTTAAGAGACAGTCAAAGATTTAGGTTTTTTAAATAGTCCCATTTAGACAACCTTATTTTGGGTTATTTCATAAACTTAAGTGTTATCAAAAATTTCAATTTTGAGTGTTACAAAATTTTAAATTTGAATATCGGTATATTATATATTTTGAGATGAATTAAGCATTAAGTCACCAAAGTGACCTCTATTGTGAAAATTATTTTATTTAATATATAGAATGTTTTGTGCATGTAAGTCGGATTATGTTAGTATTAATCGACCCAAAGGAAGGTTAATAATTAATATTATTACATGTGCAATTGTGGCAATAAACATGTGATAATTATTCAGTTTTATATGTGAGCAATAAATCGGCCCAAAAGAAGATTTATGTTTGACACTTTCTTATTATCAATGTTTGATTACTATATCAAGATATCACTCGCAAGTTAATGTTTTGTCCAAAGATGAAATATTAATAGAGTGTCCGATATCTTGATATGAGGTTTACCTTTATTCAAATTTATTATTATTTTGTTTATCTTTTAAGTTAATTGAAAGATAAAATTAAGAAAAATATTTTGAAACAAATAAATTCATATTTTGGCTTCAGATGTCTAATATTTTGATGGGTTATTTGAAACATAATGTCACCAAAGTGACCGTTTTTGTATAGATTAATTTATTTAAAATATCAAGATGTTTATGGGTTTTTGTAATTCATGCATTTATTAATTGGCCCAAAGGAAAGTTAATATTTGGCAGAATTATAACAACTGTGGCGATAGATGTGTGGCAATTATAAGGTATTTTATGTGAGCAACACGTTAGTCCAAAGATTAATCTATTGTTTGACATGGTTCATTGTCAATGTTTGATTGTTACAACAAGAGTACCGCTTACAATTAATATTACTATATAAAGACTTGATATTAATGTTGTGCTTGGTATCTTGAAGGGAACTAGCCATTATTTTGAATTTATTTGTTTACTTATGAGTATTGGTGAGCTTGTTTTTATTTTATTTATTTATTTTTGTTCTATATTTAGTTAATTCATCTTTTTCTATCACAATATCTGTTAATATACATTCTACACTCATGTTTAGTGAAACTAATTTCAAGGAATAGTAAAGACACTTACATATTGTATTTGGTGGTTGTATGAACATAGACTTTGCACTGAGGAAAGAACAACTTGCACCTCTCATTGTGGTAAGCACCCATAAAAGGTATTTTGAGAGGTGAGGTCGTTCAAATCGTATGAGCCTTATGATTATAAAGAACAACATTTTATAAGTCTTTAGGAGCACAAATCTGAATAGATTATTCATACTAAGGGTTTCCTTGATGAAATTAAGAAATGTTTTACCCAAAACATTAAGGTTAAGATGACATCACTTATATCCTCTTTGATGTCTATGAAGTATAAAGGTTAAGGAAATGTGAGGGAGTACATTATGAAAATGTTTAAATTGCTTCAAAATTTATGGCACATAAGATCGAACTTTCTAAAAATTGTTTGTTCTTATGCTTTTAGTACCACTTCCTATACAATTTAACGAAATAAAAAAAAGTTACAACTACAAAAGGAGAAATATATTCTAACTGAGCTCATTTCTCATTGTGTTAAAGAGGAAGAAAAGTTGAAGCATTATAAGTGTAAAAGTACCCGTTTGATTAGTGCTCATTTAGTTAATGTCTCTAAGAATAAGAGCAATAAAAGAAAATATTATAATAAAATTGCTAAGGGTCCTAGTCAAAAGAAACAACAATAAGTTACAAAGTGTTGATTTTTTCGTATAAATTAGGACATATGTGAAGAAATTAAACTTCAAAAGCGAACAACTATTTCGGTTATTTTGAGTGATCCATGGGCTGTAAATTTTATGATCCCACAATTAGAAATATTTTAAGGAGAGATTTATAACATTTTAGGATATTGAGTTTGGAGGGAGAAATAAGGTTAGATACATTGCCACTGAGGAGGAATTGGATTATAATTTAATTCATACTATCACTTTTGACGATGTTTAGGTTTTCACACCTATCATCAATCAAGAAGTGAATCAAGTATCTCGGCAAAACAATGTTGAACAATATAAAGTAATTGTTTCAGAAGAACAAACTCAACAACCTAAAAAAATAGGTGTCATTAAAGAGGTCAACGAGAGGAAGAGAAATACTATTCGAGATTATTATATTGTATTTCCTTAAGAAAATAAGGATAACAATGGAATGGTAGAAAATGACTCAATCATTTTTATCAGACCATAAAAGTTCTAACTCTCAAAAGTGAATTGATGTCATTCAAGTAAAGTATAATTTTATGCAAGACAATAAAGTTTATGAACTTGTCTCATTATCTAAAGGTGCAAACCAATTGGTTGTAAATGATATTTAAAACCAAGAGGGATGCAAATGATAATGTGGATAAATATAAGGCATGTCTTGCATTTAAAGGATACACTTTAAAAGAAGACATTAATTTTGTAGAGACTTTCTCATCAGTTTGATTGAAAGACTCTTTCAAGATAATTATGACGCTTGTTGCTTATTTTAATCTTGAGCTACATAAGATGGATGTTAAGCTTGTGCTTTTCAATGGAGACACTGAAGAAAAGTATGGTACAATCATAGATTTGTGTCTAATAATACAATCAATGATATGTAAATTAAAGAAATTTATCTATGAGCTTAAGTAGGACTCTCATTAATGAAATTATAAATTTCATATTGATTATCTCATTCGGTTTAGAGATAAATTTAGTTGACAATTGTATATACTACAAGTTCAGTGGGAGTAAATCAAGTGATACTCATATTGCTAAAGAAGGCAAATTTAGTCTTACTCAATACCCTAAAGTAACCTTGAAATTTAGAAAATACAAATGATTCCATATGCATAAGCTATTGAGAATCTAATTTATACTCAAGTATGTATGCGTTCAGATATTGCGTACATTGTTGGAATGTTAGACAGATATTTAAGCAATTATAGTATGAACTATTGGATAGCAGCCAATAAGATTATGAGATATCTTTAGAGAACAAAAATTGCATGCTTGCATATCAGAGTTCTAGTAAGTTAGAGATCATCGGGTTTACAGACTTCGATTCTAATAGAAAACTAATGCAAAAGAATTTTTCACATGAGCTGCTAATTATAGATTGAATAGAAAGACTACTTCAGTTATGTTGTGACAATAAATATACATTCATTTATTCTATAAACAATAAGAACACTACAAATTTGAAGCACATAAATATTAAGTTCTTAGTTGTTAAAGAAAATTCAGAGTGATTGTGTGTCTATAGAGCATGTTGGTACAAACTCTATAATTGCACGCATATTAAGAAACTGTCACCCTAGGTCTTTCATGAGCACACTACTCATGTGGGTGTAATGCTATTTAAGGATATTCAGTTTTAGTGGGAGTTTGTAATTTTGAAAAATGCTCATTCGGTTTAGATACAATTTCGGTTACTTTAGTTTAAGGATATTTTAAGATTATTTTATGCAGAAATAAAGTTCTTTTTTGTTTATGCACACTCTGAATTCAATAAAGTTTGCTCTTACTAAGGTTTAAGATGACCAGTTGGAAATAGACATGTTCAGTTCACATTTCATGTAATTTTCCATGCTACGCATTCATGATTAATTTTTGTCATTTGACTATATTTGTATATGTGACCATTGATAGGTCTAGTCATGATAAATATGGAAAAAGCTGCTTTGATCCTATATGAATATAGTTGATGTTCGAGATTGTTATAAAATACCTATTATATAATAGCAATTTTTGAGCTCATAAGGTTGTACATTTATCAGGAAACATATGTTGCCCAAGTAGGAGATTGTTGGATTAAAATCCGCAATTATGGGCACATATGTATAATGTATGATGCTATTATAAAGTATGACACAAAATTAAGTGAGCAATTATGTTATGTTGTCATGGTTTTTAAAATGTCACCAAAATAAAAGTGTAGAAACCGTAAGATATATTTATAATTCAATGAAGGGCAAAATTATAAACATTTAATAGTTGATTTAATAATCAACTATATAAAGAGGTAATGGTCCCCAAGAAATAGGTTAACTAGTATTACTCTTGTCCCCGTCAGAGAGTTTTTATGGCGAGGGATAACCTATCTTCTTGAAAAATCACAACCGCCTTCTAGGCGATCTTCATCAAAAAATTTAAAGTTTTTAGTTTACAAATATATTCAGGTACGCTTCCGCATTCAATTTATTCAGTTTATTGTTCTTGATGATTTGACATAATAGGTCACGAGTTTAGAGTTCATATTAATTTATGATTTGGTTCTAACATATATTCCATATCAAAAGATTTAAAAAAGTATGAACAAATATTACATTATAATCACCTTAAAACTATTAAAAAATAATCTATAGATTTCAATTTTGCTCATTATTGATTATTTACCTATAATGTATAATATTTATATATGATAATGTATCAATAGTGTATAATACTTATACGACAAATTAAAAAAATATATTTACACAATGGCAATATTAAGCATATATCCTTAAAGTAAATTCTTGCTCAATACATAACCTAGACCTAGAAATATTAGAACACAACCCAAAAGAATGACAATCATATGACAAAAAATATATAAATATATTATAAATATACAAATATATCAAAATCTATGTAACACGTCATTGACATTAAATTCTATATATATAAAAATATAATACTTGAACATTACCATCACTCATACACTCATCCAATTTATATAAATACGGAACATTTTGGGAACAAAGGCTGAACATAACCATGGCAAACAAGCAGTATCCATCACTCATACACTCGAGACCTTAAACGTGATTGGAACAAAATATACAAGCACGACAATATGCAAATTTTCAAATCCAAAATAATCGTGAAAATGATGATTATGACACAATATACGAGCCCGACAATACACGACATGAATCAACAAATATGACACCAAAAAAACTCTGATCATAAGGTCTAAGAATCTTGGAAACGTATTAACAACTAGACATCGAGATAGAAGCAAATCCATATTTCAATATCTAATTAAATGTAAGACCAAAACAATTGTACTTATCTCAAACACTATGGACATCAGAATATCTGATGATTCTATGTAGTCTTAACAACATTCAATACTCCCTGTCATGCTGCGAATCCACATATACACCCTCCAGGTCTGATTGTTGTACATATGTGCCGTTCATGGCGTTGGATGGATTGCCATTTTGAGACTCCGTCAACATCTGGAAATATGCATGAGGTCCCCAGCCTGCATGGTAGAAATACGGAACTCAGAAATTGAATAGAACTAGAATACGAAGTTACCAAACCTCGGTTATGAGTATGTGCCTAACATGCGTAAAACACAGTTTTTTCTAAGTTTTTTAATATATTGAAATGACTAGACGTCATAGTTCATACCATCTACTTCATATGGCGCCGGAAAGAATTGCAGGTAACAAAATGATGAAACTGTTGTCCCTGTAAAAAGAGGTAACTCAGCAAAAGGAAAAGTACTTATCACAGGACATAGAATGTAAAGAGAAAAGTAATAAGAAAAATTAAGTCGCCAATAGACAAACCTAGAAGACCCCCAGCGAAAACATCTTGCCAGTGATGCCAATAGTCATCAACTCGGGAAATTCCAACTAAAGCAGCAACAAGTAACGGTAGGAAGACGATGCATAGCTTTGCCACATGGCCCCTGCGATCAAATACCTGGACTTTTCCAGACAAGTATAATGCAAGAAATCCAAGACCTGCAAAGGACCCTGCATGTAAACAAAGTTGCTCGAAAGTCATTTACTAGATAACCTAGAGGTAAAATAAATGCATGTATAAAAAATTATGGTGGAGCCCATATATAAACCAGCAAGCTTGTATATACAGATGTACACGCAAGAATAAAGTCATAGATAATAATAATAATAATAAGGGGAAACTTTAATCCCGTACACATAACATCCTTACACGAAGTGTGACCACTGGGGAAACTTTTGTGACCTTCCTTGATGACACTCTTTAATCCCGTACACATAACATCCTTTGTCACAGGGTCAAACACCTGCAACATTGATGCAACAATTGGATGTTGACAAACTACAGGACTGATCAAGACTTGATTATGAAAACTTAAACTAAAAAATAAATCTTAAAATAGGAGGCTAACCCCTTTTCCATCAGGAAAACAACGCCAGAAGAAGTCTGGACGAGGTCGACCAACAGCATCTTTAATAGCATCAGTTATAACACCGGTGATAAGCACAGAAAACAGAAGGCCTGAATATACAATCAAGCATCAACTGTTACTTAATGTAAGTACAATCAGACAAAAGATTATGAACTTTCAGAATCTCAAGGGGAAAAGTAATTTTACCCAGTATGGCGTGGTGTAGATCATAAACATCCCTTCTGATGAAATAGTATACAAGAATGACAATAAATGGAAGCAGTATTGCGAGCATCTGTTACAAGGAAGAACATAAGCATTATTGGTATTGTCATTGACTGAATCTGGACAAACTCTTTCGCCAGAAAGTAATTATATCTCAAAGCTAGAACATACAGGAACTGCCCAAAAAGGAACAGTATTGTCTTTCATTGGATATCTCAGATCAGTCATCATATCCTCTCCAACAAAGCGGTGAAATGGTTCTATAACATTTAAAATGACCTCTATCACGATGAGAAGCAAAAGAATGAGCCAGTCGTGCATGTGAGTCCTTGCAACTTTCATCCCATGGGACTTAACAGTGTGAGCACCCAACTGGATCTCTGGCATCCTCACTGCGAAAAAGGTGAACACATGAAAATAAAAACAAATTGATAGGCGATGACAAATGAAAAAGGATGATACAGGAATACGATGAAGACTACAATTACCAAGACAGCAAACAAGAAAAGAAGGATCATTACCATGATCGGGAGCAATGACAGTAATAGGCTAATGGGACAACACAAACCGGACACAACAATGGAAAAAATTACAAATTTGGAAGGATGTAAAGGTCAAATAATATAAGAATAAATCATAAAATCTAATAATAAGAAATTGATGCATTCGAATGTTGTAGAACAAAATTCATAATTAATAGTACTAAGAGGGTTTATATAAAGAGAAATAAACATAAAACAAAACAAACTTATTTAAATCAACGGAGAACAGAGCCAAAAAAAGGCATTGTTTTCCTCCTTCCTATGCTCCACTCGCTAACCGTAAGATGAATTTTCTAGGGTACAGAGTAACTTTGTTGAGTGGATTTAATATCTCCATAAGCTTATGAATAAGTAAAGGACAAATAGTTTCATGGAAATCATAATTCAGTTCCAGGAGAAACTAATCACCAGGGATGCAACCTAGACGGCTAATAAATCACTACAGTTTTGCTTTTGCACAGATCGATCAAGGACCTCAAGCCACAGTGGAATTGCCGTGCATGAGAGAAACCAAGTGTTCCACTAAAGTCACTCTTGTCCCGGTACGAATAGAACTAAATCATGCACACGGATACAAAAGATCTACATAATGCAGTGCTCCAACTCTTCATTTCTTTTGAAGTATTGTATCCGACACACATATCCAAATGATTTCCAGATACGCACACGAGGATAAAGTTCAAAAAAATTGACGATACCCACGTTACAAAAATACTAACACAGCCACAAAGGCAACGTTTATCTAAATGTAAAAGTAGTAGCCGCAACGAGTAGATCAAGGAAATGAAAAGGAAAACAGCAATGGAAGGTCCTGCACAGTTCAATGTTGGTTAATTTGCTTCAACAAAGGGCACTTCGCTTCACATTTCTACAAATTCGTGTTCCTCACGAGAAAGAAGCTTAACAAATCCAAAGCACAGCTAAATGGAGTCAACAACAACAAGCATACCTTTCTCAGCTATCGAAAATATAAACCAAAGCTTATCGACTTCATCTAAAACCCTTCCTTATCAATAGAAATGCAAATCGATTAGCCAAACGAAGCTTATTCAGAAAGGATCATTAAAAATTAAATAAAGTTGTAGATTCAACTCCAATCAACAGATTAGGAAGAAAAAATCCAAAATAAGAAATCGAGAAAACAAACAAACAAACACTCGCACAAAACTCTCATCAATCCAGAGAAGTGAAACAAGCAGAACTCCGTTTCGTGTTTTACCTTCGTCCTTCCATTTATTTGCCTTAGATTTCACAGAAAACAAACAAAAGGCTCAAAAGGAAAATTGAAGTAAAAGTGAGTTGATCTAACAGAACGCTGAGCGAGAATATGAACTAACCCGTCAGAAAATTTGAACTTCTTCTTCTTCAGAGAATTAATGATCGGATCGGAGAGACAAACGGAGTTTCAGTCAACAGCGAACTAAAAAGCGCGTTAAGCTTCTATAATTCTTTTTCTCTTTTATTGTTGTTTTCACAGCTGCTCGAAGCTTTTTCCCGACACTGCTTTCTCGAAGCTTTAAATTTTGAATCGCGTTGACAATTTATTGCATGCGGAAGAAAACAGGAAAATTCAAAATCGTGTCCAACTCGAGGAGGACCTGATGGGACACTTATTTAATTTTACATAATACAAACATATATAACAAGTAATCGCTGACATAATAAAATTATATAAATAAAATTATTAATTTAAAAAAATATCGCATTAATTAAAAAATAATTTTATAAAATATAAAAATATTATTTTTTATGTGTTATTATATCAAGTCATTTTAATTATTTATTATTAGTTAATTAATAATTTTTACATGTAAATAAATTATTTTAACTTAAAAATAAAACGTTGATAATTAAATTATTTAAAAAATTTGATCATGAGAATTATATTTTATTTAATATTATTGAACCACCAGATTAAACTGATATTCGGTTATCTAACTGATTTAAATATTTCGAGATTTACTCGAAATTAAAATAACACAATGCGGTATTACATGCTTATGTGCAGATCCGCATTATTAAAAAAAACATTTGCAGATCCACGGTCAATATGTAACTCTTAACATTTACAACAACAAAAATTGTCCTCAAACTAAAACTGAAATGTGCGATTAAATATATAATGTAGTAAAATTCTTACACATAAAAACTCAGTGATTCGCGTTCTTCCTACAGTTGAACCATAATCAAATTGTGGTGATGAAAAGTTGTCTCCGTTCGACCGAACTGTTTGATTTATTACAACACGAACCTCCATAGTTTGCGTAGCGAGTGCATTTGTAGTTTCAGCAGCGGCATCCCCATTGTCCTTCAACGATTCCCTCCAACAGTGCATCAAAATAAGCATAAGGTCCCCATCCTACGCATGAGTGGTATACTCGTCGGACATGAGTACTTTAAGAAAGCACTACTGCAAGAAAAGATGAATGAGAAAGAAGGCGTTACCGTCATCATCGTATGCGTTGGGGAAGAACTGCCGGTAGCAAAATGCAGCCACAACTAGGCCTAGAAAACCACCAGCAAAGACATCGTTCCAATGGTGCCAATAGTCATCGACTCTGAGAAATGGGAACAAGTGATGCAGCGAGCAGAGGAAGCACAATGATGCAGAGCTTGGCGATATGCCCTTTGCGATCAAACACTTTGGCGATATACAAGCATTTGTGGCCAAAGTAGCAAAAAAAAGATATAGTAGTAAGTTACCGGAACAGCCCAAACTAGGACAGTGTTGTCTTTCATGGCCATGGGATACTTGAGATCAGCCATCATATCCTTTCCAACAAAGCGATAAAATGGATGGATTATGAACAAGCCAACCTCTATCATGACCAGAAGCATTAACATTAGCCAATCATTTAAATGGTTCCTTGCCACTTTGGCTCCGTGTGTTTTGATCGGGTGTCTGCCGCGCTCGGCCGCCCCCTGAGCTCCCCCCAACTGCACCAGCGGCTTTTCCAGCTGTTGTCGCCGCCGCTGAGGACGCAGCACAAGATTCAAACTCTAAGATTAGACATGTTTTAACTTGGGTTTATCGATATATGTTTTATAACATCAGACATGAATCAAATTTCATATTAGACGTCATATGAGCACTAACTATAACCAAATTTCATATTTTTATTTTTATATTTTCTAAATTAACATTATTTGTGGAAAAGAGGATGTTATTCATCTTAGGAGATCCGAGTTCAATCCGTATTGTCTGCAAGGTGTGAGACACATCAAAAGATTAAGAAAAGTATGAATAGATACTACTTTTTAATTACAAGACTATTCAAAAAAATAATATTATTTGTGGAAAACATATTTTGAATTTTTTCGTATCGATGTGAGGAATATATATAGACCTAGCAAACTTGATTCGAGACATAATCTCGACCCGAACATGATAATTTGAAACCCGAAATAAATTGAATCAAACCAATCTGAATTTCAGTTGAACAAAAATAGATTCAAACTGATTTTCAACCAAATCGAATGAACCTGAATCGAACCCAAACCGAAAACAACCTAAATTAAAAAAAAAGATATTGAAAAAAAATAAAGAAAGATGAGATGTGAATTGTCGCACAAGTCACCAAAAAGTTAAATATATCAACTTTATAAAGTCATATATAGGGCTGTGAAAAATCAACTCGACCTAAAAACCAGATTAAATTGATCGATCTCCTATTGACCCGATATGACACGAAACTCAACCTGACTCACCATAGACGCAAACCTAAACTAAATGTAGTTTGACTCGAACACCTCTAAATGTATATGACGAATCAACCCTTTCCAAATAAAATCAAGCAAATCGTGCAATATTATTCGTAGAAGATTTGAAAATATAATTGAGAAAATAAAACAAAGAACTACATGCTGCTGAAAATTCGTGCCGGCAATTATAAGAAACAAACCTGCAAAATACGCTGGAAATTGAGAAAAGAGAAAAGCGAACCCAGTTTTTCCCAAGCCATGACGGAGTGAAAACAAAACGCAGAGTTTAACGTGTACGAAGATCAAAGTTTCGAACACCAATGAAGCATGGAATCTACAGATTTACTGGAAGTAAGGAATACTGTGGAAATAAACATGGCGGCATATGATTAATTACGCTTAAACAAAGAAAAAAAAGCGACAGGAATCTTCATCTTCCCAACTTCAAAGCAAGAAATACTAGCTATAAGGGAAGCCATCAAATGTCAAATCAAATCAAATCAAATCAAACGCAAACTTACCTTATGGTAGCACACATATACGTAACCGTAATGTTGTATGTATAATTAGTAATATGTTCTTTTTTTCTGGAAACTTTAGAATTTTCCCGTTTTCTGGAAACTTTAGAATTTTCCCGAGAAATGAAATGAAATGAAATGAAATGAAATAGGCGGGTGACTGTTAATTTGTGCAGTTCTTTTGTTGGTGGGATGGGATTGGTTGCGGTTGTAAAGGGAGTGAAGGAAAAGGACGTTTCGATACTTTGCTTTGGTTTCATAATAATTCTGAGGGATTAAATTCTGTAATTAATTAATTGATTTTATAGTATAATAATAAAAACATTTAAAAACATATTTTTATGTCACGTGATTGAATTTTAGCTGAGTATCCTTTTAATTGTAGTCGAGTCGTTTTTAATTGTCTTTTTATTTACGTTAATTTCGTTGCTTGATAAATAAAATATTATAATAATTAATTGAAGTGATAAGTAAATAGTTAGCAGTTATCATATAATTTTATCAAATATTTTTATATACCATTTATCGGTTACTGCAATCTAATATTAGTTATTCATTAGTTGTCAAAGAAAGACATTAAGTATTATTTAAAGGGTAAAATTTTGATACACAGGCTGTATAAAATTAATTTTACACAAGCTTGTGTATTTACACTATAAAAACCTAAATTCTAAATTTCTAACCCTAACCCTAAAAAACTAAATCTCACACTCTAAACCCTAAATTCTAAATACTGACATTGAATTCTAAATCCTATAACCTAAACCCTAAACTTTAAACCCTAAATTAAAACTCTAATCCCTAAAACTAAAAGGCACGTGTAAACAAAAGTTTACACAGCCTATGTATCAAAGTTTTTTTCCTTATTTAAATGAATGAGAATTTTATAAGTTTTCAACTATATTGAAATTAGATTAATGAGTGATATCAACTCTATCAAAAACTCAATATATATAATATAAATTAGGCTTAAGAGTACTAAAAGCTTTTGAATTTTTTTAAAAAAAGATTAATTAAGCCCTTAAATTATTTTTACACTTAATTAAACTCTTGATTCTAAATTTTTATCAATATACCCCTTTGACTAACGGAATTCTTTAGTTCAGTTAAAAATATTAACGTGTACTATTAAAGTTGCCATGTCATATCATTTCATGACATTATATGGATCTAAAAATTTTCAAATTAGATTGTCATTTCATACTTCCTAGTTGGGGCCAGTGAAATCATCTTCTTTATTTCTCTGTGAGTCAATGTCGGGTTAGTATAAATCTTTGTTATAATTCAATCTTTTCTAACTTTGCCACTTCATCTAAATTATTTATAAATCACTTCATCTTTACTGCTACAAAATAAATTTACTACTTCATCTATTTGAAATTTTTTTGTTGTACAATCTCATTTAAATAACATGATTTGTTTAATGTAAATAAGTATGTGACTTGATTTTATTAGAGTTACATACAGTACTAAAGTCCTTATTTGAACTTGACTCAGTCTTGTTAGGGATGTCTCTTAAATTCCAGTAATTTTACACTTAAAGTGCTTGATAAATTGCTTCAATTGATTGCCTTTTTTTTCCATCCCCTTACTCCAACATTCAATTTTTCATATAATCTCATCTCTAATTCATAATACGTAAGTTTTTAATTGAGTTAAGCTTCAGTTTTAGTTGATAATATTGGAGCGAGAATGCTAAAATCTTTGGTTTAAATTTTAATTGATACTTTTGAATATATCATGAGCTTATTATTTAAATTTTTGTAGCAGTTAAGCAGTCCAATGAAGACTGGTGGTGGTGCAAAGGTGGGTGCAATTGCAGCTGCCCTGGCTGTGGAAGCAAATGCAACTATGATGGGATCAAAACAAGACTCAAAATATGTAATTTATCATGTCTTTATGTGGAAGTGTCTTTTTAATTTATCATAGACCAAAACAGGACTTGAATTATGCAATTTATCATGCCTTTATGTCAAATCTCAACTTGAAGTTAAATCTGTTTTGTTTTCATTTCTATTGTGCAATTTGAAGTTAAATGTTTGTTATTGTTCTATTACCAATATTTGGATATTTATATTCTTGAGAGGAAAATGTTGATCCATTTTTTAGGCTTGTAACCGAACCAAACGAACACGAACAAGAGTTTGTTCATGTTCGTTTGTTTATTTTTAACCAAATAAATGAATAAACGCGAACATCTAAACAAACGTAATTTCTTGTTCGTGTTCGTTTGTTAAGGAAGGTAGCTTGTTCACGTTCGTTCGTTAAAATGATAAACGAACACAAACGAACGAACATAAAAGGAAATATGTGAATAAATTTAAACAAACATAAACGAATGAACATATATGAATAACTTTTTTAAAATATAATACTCTCTATGAAAAATAATAAGTTGACATGTGTGAATAAATTTAAACGAACATAAACGAACGGGTTATCGAACATTCACGAACGTAAATGAATGAACAAGTCTTTTGTCCGTGTTCGTTCATTTAATTAAACGAACTAAAAATCTAGTTTATGTTCATTCATTTAATAAATAAACGAACTTCCCGCCGAACGGTTCACGAACGGTTCACTGAACATTTGGTTCGTTTACAACCCTAATTTTTTGGAACATTAAAACTTTATATAAAGCATATCAATTTGCGGTTGTATATTATGTTACTGTCTCTCATATTGTCTAAGAATTATTCAATACTCGAGTAATTTTTTATATATTTCAGATTTAATATATATTGAAATTTGATATTTGAAATAAAAATTTCATATTTCTACTACAAAAATACTTGTAAATAAATTTCATGAATGGTTATGAAAGTTTTTTATTCAAATATATAATATTAGAATTGATAACTAGTTACCCTATTAACTTAAAAACAATGTAGTGTCTAACAATTGTGAAAAACATAAATTACTTATTTACAAAATTTAACTCATTCGGATTTAAGAGTCGTTTTGTAAGATGTTAAGTAAAATATGTCAATTTAATCATAAATAGTAACACATGCAAAACAAAACCAAAACAATATTGTTGACAATTTTAGTCACTCAAATGCTAAGTACATAAAACAACAAGATATGAAAAACATTAGTCATCTCACAACATGATGTTAGGAATGTGTCAATTCTAAATATAAGTTTGAAATAGTTCGAAATTAAGCAACACACAAACCCATCTTGAGTTGAGTTGAGTTGAGTTGACGATAATAGATTAAATCACAAAAAAAAAAGTAAGTAACCCACAAAATATAACAGCAACACAAAAAAATGGATAGTAACCATCACAATCTTGACTTTATTGGATCCTTATGGTCTTATGCTTCCTTGATGTATTTGAATTTTCTTGCTGAAGTTGTTTAGCAACCTTCTTTCTCTTCCAGCTCAAACCAGGACCCTTCCATCTATGTTGAAATTGTGAAGTATGAGCTCCATTTTTTTTGAGCAATAACATCTGCAATAATAATCCTTTCACTACTCATTCACACCAGGTTGCACGAATTCAAGTAAATATAAACATCTAAAGATGATTTAGAACTTCAAAAACAAGTTAACATCAAGAATACTATATGCAATGTAAATTTAAATAATGTTTAAGTCCCACATTCATTACTTTTTCACTATTTATCTTTGTACAAGTAAAACGGTGTTATTTTTCACTATTGACAAATACATTCATAAATATATATTCAAGGTAAAGTAAACAAATACACATCCATATGAAGACTCGTAAAAAAATATAATGCAATGAGTTAGTCAAGTATAATTATAATTTATAGACTGTGAGAAAACTTTTTTTGAAAACTTTACAATCAAACAAAAAATATTGAGAAAATTTTCATCAAAAAATATTGGGGACATTTGCATGATAAATATAATGCAATAAGGTGTTGTGACGTTTCAGTCGTGTGGTGTTATCTTTAAATGTATGTAAAATCTACTTAAGAATGTGTTGGGATTGTAGTCACCTATTTTATCCGCCCCTTTATTCGTTTTTTTACATATATGTATTATTATTAAACCCAACAAGCAAATAAAATATAAAAAGAATTGAATAAAGGCCCAATTTTTTTTATCTCATCTATTAATGTATTTTAGTTTTTCTTGCGGACCACACAAAATCTTAATCAGGTCAGATATGGGAAGATTACAAGAGATCCCGCTCGACATGTATGGAAAGTCACGCTATGTGCAAGGATTCTTCACTGTGAATTTATGGCAAATTTTCGATAGGATTCAAGCATTTTCGGGTCAGGGTGTCTTCTTACGTATTGACCGTCTTTCAGTTACTTTTCCAACGCATCTTGAAACGCCTCAATCAGACGTCGGGAGCTCAAGATATGCTTGTTTTACTAAAGACAGCGCGTGCAAAAAACTGTATATGGTTCAATACGTGAATTTGATTTTATTACGAATTTTCAATTATTTTATTGAATATTTGTAATTAAATTCAAGCTTAGACATTTCCCTATTTGTTTTAACTCATTTAGGACCAATATTGAATGTAAGGAAAGAGTTTGATGCCCAAGTAATAACATTATTCCCTTTCCCAAAATGTTGAGCACAAAAAGGGAATATGCTTTTAGGGTTTTAGGATTTTTTAGTTTTTTAGGGTTTCTTGAAGCCTATAAATAGGCTTCACCTATTTTAATTCAGATATACACATTCACATTCTCACCACACAACATTAATCATTTGTAATACACCATATTGAAGAGGAATAAAATCTATAGTTGATTTTTGGAGGTATTTTTACCCAAACGTTGTTCTTTCATATTTCTTTTCTTTGTTACTTGGTTTCGAATAAGAAAGAAAAAAAAGTACGGGTTCTCATTAAGTCGAATTCGAGGAGTAACAATTATCGCCGAGAGACGAAGTCGACACCACCACCGGTGACCAGCAGCAACACCGGCAGCCAGTAGTGACGGTAGTGACATCGACCAGCAGCAGCAGCGTTAGAGGTGACGTTGTTCAACCCGACATTCAGCCTGTACCTCACGTCAATAAGCTCGCGTTTCGATCTTACTGTTTGCAATCTCTCTACTTTAATCTTTATTACTTTTAATTTAGTTCCTGACTTTTATTTCATGCACTTTAATTCATCATTTGATTCATATTCACTATGTCGTTTAATTCATCTACATGCATTTTAACTCGGTAAAAGATTATGGTAAATAGATCATTTAATAATTAATGTCTTTTAAAGAAAAACTATTTTTAAAGATATATACTTTTTAGGTTAGTTTTTTTAATAAATAGCTTAGTTACCCATAATAAGGTTTCAATTAAATACATAGGTCTAGATTCCTAAAATAATATACATATTAATTGATAACTTAAATATTCTACACCTTACCTTAATTGTAAATAGCTAAATAAAATCCTTAGGCAAATCTTTAAAAAAGGGTAAATTATTAATTGTAAATAGTTAAATAAAATATTTAGGTAAATAATTCATTAATTGTAAATAATAGTAAATAAAAAATTAACTTGGTAATTTTCTGAAAAAGGGGTAAATAGTTATTTAATTGTAAGTAAAACTCTTAGGGTAATTATAAAAAAAGGTAAATAATTAAACACTTTAATAAAACCTTCTAGGATTAGTTTCTTTAAATTCCTTAGGTAACTTTTAGAAAAATAAATAATGTGTAAATAATTTAATAAAACTTTTTAAGATTACTCCCCTTAAACACATACTTCTAATTAACTTTGAATATTAAACCGCCCATAAAATTTAAGAGAGCATAAAACACCATTTAAAAAAGAATTTTATTGCATCATGAAAAACGAAATATTTTCTCAACTAGGGTTAATTTGGTCTTCCCCTAGCTGTTGGGGAACGGTCGAAACTCCTATGCGAGACTATATTTTCAGATTTTAGAGATTAATGTCTTAATCCCCTTGTGTCTAAAATAATCGGGGTTTACTCAACAGTGAGCGAATTCGAGTCAATTTTAGAACTCTGTGGATTTTTACATTAATCTCTGCATACACGCATCTGGATTACAAGGAAAATATTAGTGATCAAATAAGCGCCGTTCTACGGGCGTGATGGGGGTGCAAATCCTCCCCCACACGTAATCGTGCCCCTGAACCCTCAATCTGGTTGGTTTTTAGGTTTCCGATCCACCTAATATAATAAAAGAGATCGGTGGCGGCTCTGTTGTTACATCTTGGCGACTCTTTTGGGGACATTTTTAAGAGGGCACAACTTTTACTTTATCACGAGTTATTTTCTTTAGTAATCCTTTGCATTTTTTGTGTGTGCATTTTTGGTGCTTTAAATTGTCATCGCATCATAACATAAGCCTTCTACCCGGGCTTTATCAAACTTAAGTGGAAGAAAATAGCTATGCCTTCGTGAGTAACCCTCCGCACGGGCTAGTGGAAGTCTTATGGGGTCTAGAGTACTTATGCTTTCGTGAGTAATCCTTCGCACAGGCATAACGAAAATGCTTCCTCTCGAGTCGAGTTCGATTCGCAAGCCTGTGATGGGCTAGAGTCAAACATCTTATCCACCTTGAAGTAGGAGATGGGGACGTTTCGAGAACATTTTCTAGATCCAAACCCGCATGAGTGTATGTTTTAGAAAGCCCACCCCATTAATCCATGTGAAGCCATATGTTTTATTTCTTGGACTATTGTTTTTGTTTTACTTTTTTGTATCTTACCTTTATGTTTCATTTTATTATTTATACATACTAACACTTTTTTTGAATTCTATAGAGCATTTATCGCATTGCATCCAGTTGGTATTTCGAAACACTAGTCAATCAAAAATCATGAGTATTCGAGTCACATTATCCAGCTTCGGAATCCTTCACACGAATATTGATGTTCAAAGTGAGTCCACAGAGTTTCAGCACCGATACGGAGATAGCGTGCAGAAAGAGACCATAGTAGATCTGTCGAAACAAGTACACGTGGGATTACCTCATAATCATTTGTCGGGATTGATCACTGTATAGAAGAACCTAGAAGCCCAAGATCGAACCTTATTCACCAAGAAGTATGAAGACATAGCCCTTCTGCTTGGGGTAGAAATAGAAGAACCTATGATGTTGACAGCCGTTGAACTTTGGGATTCGGCTTATCGTTGCTTCATCTTCAATCAAGAAGACATGACTCCCACCATTGAGGAATACATGGTCCTGCTGCGCCTGGAGTTAGAGAAGCCCGATAAGATATACTAGAAAAACTTCGGCTGTCGAGGGAAGTTTGCCAAGCTTGTTGGTCTAGACGTAAAAGAAGTGAATGTCCATATTGCTAAAAAGAACAAACACCCTTGCTTCATGTAGAAATTCATCTATGCACATATCATGATGGATGTAAAGCATGGAAGGGTCCTCAATTTGATCGCCTTAGTCATCTATGGGTTAGTGATCTTCCCTAAAGTCGTGGGTCATGTTGAGACAAGCCTAGTTAGTTTGCTAGCCCAGAAGAATGTGAATCTTGTTCTAGCAATTTTGGCAGAAACCTTTAGAGCCATTTTTGGGAAAATAAGAAGATAAACAAACACCCAGCATCTAGAGATTTGGTCCCCATTAAAAAATTACCAAAAAATAGTGGCCACAAAATGGGAAGCAAGAGCAATGGGTAGCCTTCTTCAAAAACCTTGCCGATGTTGATGTCACATAGAGAGTCTGTGGAGCCACTAGTTGTGCTCATTTGCTTGTGCAACATCAATATGGGTCTCGGTAGTTCATTTCAATTACTTATGGGCTGCGGGAAGAAAAATTCTTTTACATAAAGGATAATTCCACAGAACAAGTCATAGAGTTGGCAAGTGAGTGAAAGCAAACATACCGAGTGAAGATGACCTTATTTTCTTCTGTTGCACCCGAGTACACAAGTTGGGGAAGATGAACAACAACTATTAGACTTCCTAAATGAGATAGTCGACCAATACTAGCAGGTTAGCTAGTTCTTCAGTAGTGTTTAGAGGGAGGTTGCACCAGTTGGAGAGTTTGAGCAATTGGCACCAAATCGCATTAAGGGAAGAGAAAGAAAATGACATCTTTGTTATGCGAAACATGCTTTTTGTTTCGAAATATCAACAATCTTGCATCAATACCCCATGTACATCATCAGCTCCATTTATCCAGAACAATTATAGAAAGATCCATGAACTAAGCTCGAGTGGAAAAGTATGGTACTCGCGCACGAACCAAAATTAGGCACATAGTAGCTATGGCGATTAAGGCCGTTGACACCAAACTCGAAGTAGCTTATCAAATAGAATATTTAAATTTATTTTCTAGTGGAGTCCAGAATTTGAAGTTTCCTATCCAAATGAAGGGTCTGAGCCTAGTACCTGACCAGGTAGTTCCTTCAAAACTCAAAGTCCTAGAACTTGAAAAAGTACAGCAAACAGAATCAATGGTGGTGGAAGCCCTGATGATAATGGCAGCCCAAATGAACATGAAAATAAGAAATTGAAATATTGATATCACTCGAAGATGTTCACGGTGGAGATGAGCCTTGCTACAAAGATTCCCATGCAAACAATTCAAAATGATCTATAAACAAGAATTTGAGAACTCGCGTTGAAGGTGCTTAAGGAGTCTTGCAACTAGACAAGAGTGTCTACTTGTTTTCCAATCTTTCTTCCATGACAATCAGAAAAATTGGAAGAAGTGTCATGAGATGTAGATGTTTTTATTCGAGCCATTCAATGAGGTATTTCACTCAATATTGATGTGTCAACTACAACGATGGCTCAACCTGGTCTGTAGTGCCATCTTTACTTGCCAATTAGAATGCTGGAGACCCCCACTCCAAGAACCCCCAAATTTTTTTCTCTTTGTTTTTTGTTCGAATCTGGGGAAGTTTTTTTAATCTCCAAGAACCCCCGATTACATGCTTGAAGTTTCCTATCCAGACGAAGGGTCTGAGCCTAGTACCTGACCAGGTAGTTCCTTCAAAACTCAAGGTCCTAGAACTTGAAAAAGTACAGCAAATAGAATCAATGGTGGTGGAAGCCCTGATGATAATGGCAGCCCAAATGAACATGAAAATAAGAAATTGAAATATTGATATCACTCGAAGATGTTCACGGTGGAGATGAGCCTTGCTACAAAGATTCTCATGCAAACAATTCAAAATGATCTATAAACAAGAATTTGAGAACTCGCGTTGAAGGTGCTTAAGGAGTCTTGCAACTAGACAAGAGTGTCTACTTGTTTTCCAATCTTTCTTCCATGACAATCAGAAAAATTGGAAGAAGTGTCATGAGATGTAGATGTTTTTATTCGAGCCATTCAATGAGGCCTTTCACTCAATATTGATGTGTCAACTACAACGATGGCTCAACCTGGTCTGTAGTGCCATCTTTACTTGCCAATTAGAATGCTGGAGACCCCCACTCCAAGAACCCCCAAATTTTTTTCTCTTTGTTTTTTGTTCGAATCTGGGGAAGTTTTTTTAATCTCCAAGAACCCCCAATTACATGCTTGAAGTTTCCTATCCAGACGAAGGGTCTGAGCCTAGTACCTGACCAGGTAGTTCCTTCAAAACTCAAGGTCCTAGAACTTGAAAAAGTACAACAAACAGAATCAATGGTGGTGGAAGCCCTAATGATAATGGCAGCCCAAATGAACATGAAAATAAGAAATTGAAATATTGATATCACTCGAAGATGTTCACGGTGGAGATGAGCCTTGCTACAAAGATTCCCATGCAAACAATTCAAAATGATCTATAAACAAGAATTTGAGAACTCGCGTTGAAGGTGCTTAAGGAGTCTTGCAACTAGACAAGAGTGTCTACTTGTTTTCCAATCTTTCTTCCATGACAATCAGAAAAATTGGAAGAAGTGTCATGAGATGTAGATGTTTTTATTTGAGCCATTCAATGAGGCATTTCACTCAATATTGATGTGTCAACTACAACGATGGCTCAACCTGGTCTGTAGTGCCATCTTTACTTGCCAATTAGAATGCTGGAGACCCCCACTCCAAGAACCCCCGAATTTTTTTCTCTTTGTTTTTTGTTCGAATCTGGGGAAGTTTTTTTAATCTCCAAGAACCCCCGATTACATGCTTGATGTAGGGTTTTTATAACCCATATTTTACAAATAAAATAAGTAAAAATTCTAAACTTTTCAGTTTTGAAATGGCATCCTCTTTTCCTTTTTGGCAGGTTTGAAGCAGTGGAGTAGGCTTAGGCGGTGGAGGTCGGTGGTTGCGCGCGTGCAAGCCACGGCAACCGAAGGGTCGGAGCGTGACATGCACGTGCTAGGGTGATGAAGGGTCATGGCGGCGGCATCAGCTTGGGATAAGGAGGGCTTAGGTTATCCTTTGTTTTAGGTTTAGGGTTAGCTTGGATAATTAGGTTATTTTGGGTATTGAGATGTGGTTTTTGGGTTTATTGTAATGAGTTATTAGGTTGTATAATGGGTTTGTAATATAGATATTTAAAATAGTTAATGGTTTTGTAATTGAAAAATGGGCATCAACTGTGCCCACGTTCAAATATTTTTCTTGATTCGCCGCTCGTAGCGAGTGACGGAAACCATAACGGTAGATAGGAAATAATTCATGAGAATGCTCATTCCGGTCCTATCTTTCTCTTTGTTGAAGGTCAATAGTAGAACTAGCCTAATGGTTCAGCCCAAATACCGTTGCATCTAAATCTTCATTTCCAATGAGCTTACCCCATTTGTAGTTTGACCCTATAAGGAAACAATTTTCCCTTTTTTCACATGAAAATAAATATGAGGTTTGAGATTTATGTTACTCATACAGGGAGAGATTTCGTTTTTTATTGCGACACGAATTTTGTTCTGATTCGATCAAAACAGTCTACTGAACAATTAGTTTAGTAAAGAACAAAATTTTGCAGTAAAAGAAGGGTTTGTGGTAGATGTAGTCGAAGACCATGTCACACAACTTTAAGTAATGTCTGTATATGTATAATATTCAGTGGTGGATGCAAATGGCTTAGGAGGAGACCATTTGCACCACTTTTGGGGATTTTATTTTAGTGTTAATTTTTTTCCTAATGTATTTTTATTAAAAAATGAAAATTTTATACGCACTTGAGAAGAAAATTATTTTAAACCTTTATTTTTAAATTTTTAAATCAGTCACTAATATACCTGATATAATAAATATTAAGTAATAAACTTTACTGAAACATATTTCTTTGTTATTCAAAATTTATTCGTAATCACCTTGTCTACAAAATATATGTGCATTGTCTAAAGATTAAGAATATATATAAACATATATTATTTTGTAATCATTTTTAAATTATTAAAAAAAATTATTTCTAACTAAAATTCTTTTTTATATCTCGTCAGTGGTGGTCGGTTCAAGTGTTACACACTCCACGTGAAAGATACATGCTTGTTGATGGATTGACAAAGATGGCATGACAACAACAGTTGGGTATTGTGAATTTTATAATCCCCGAATTAAATAATAAAAATTATATTCTCATACTAAAATTTAAATTTATATAAAATAAAATAAAATAAACATTTTTAACCACTTAAATCAATTAGTGTATCTCTATTTTTAAATTTTTTAAATAAAAATTGTTCGGTATAAAGCAGTCCGGTTATATCAACCACAAGGTCTACCTCTTGGATTCCTAAAAGAAAGAATGGTAATAAAAAAAAAACGGAATGGCAGATGCGAATCGATAGGGTTAGGTGTTCCCTAAAGTGCTTCCAATCTCCTACAATATTTCCTAGATTTAGCTGTGCTTGCCTCAGTGAATGCCTTTTGCAGCAGCAGGATTCATTCACTGCTGCACGCGCACTCACAATTTGCCATTTTGCATGCTTCATACTTTACGGCTATGCTTAGTTTATAATTATAATAATAATAATAATAATAATAATAATAATAATAATCACGATATCAATTCATTAATTGATTATATAAATTAAATATTATAAAAACTTATTATGAGAGTATCCTTTTCAATACAACTTATTTTATTTATAATATCAAAATTCTAAATTTTTAACCTTAAAACATCTGACATCTCGTTCCTTTCAACTAATTGATAATAAATTATAATATTTAGTAATATTGTTTAAATAAATTAACTCTATTCAATGATGAAGTTGACTAACCTAAAAGATCATTTCTTTACTTCAAATATCATTGAAAATATTGCTAATAATTAAATAGGTGGCAAATATAACTTTTTGGTATTTATGTATAATGTGATGTTTAATTTTTTTCGCCCAATTAAGTATTTAAATTTTTAAAATGGTGTAGATTAATACTTAACTTTTTAAATGCTGAAATTAGCCACATAACCTTTTCATTGGTGTAATTTGGTATGTAACCTTTTTAGGTACAATTTGGGCACCAAACTTTTATTTTTTGATGCAATTAAGTACCTAACATTTTTTTAAAATTACATATGTCCGTAATTAAAATTTTTAACACAACTTTTGAATTTGTAACACAATATCTCTTTAACTAAACAACATTAAAACTAAAAATATGAATTGAACATGTGTAGTTAAAAATATGTCCGTTAACTAACTATACCAGAGAAAAAATTAATTACGTAATTGTAAAAAATAGATACCTAATTATATTATTAGTAAACAAAATAGATACCTAATTACCTAATACATATGTCCGTTAAATTGTCTAATTGTATCAGGAAACAAAAGGTTAAATATCATATTATACATAAATGAGAAGATTATGTACTGAAATTATATATACTTTTACCCATTGAAATTGATCCAAATAATAAGTAACTTTTAAGTTTAAAAAAAGTAATAAGTAGCTTAATATTACTTAAACAGATCTTGTGTTTATAATTTTGCATATGCAAAAATTTCTTATTGAAAGACTCACTAAAATTATGTGTATGATACAAATTAGTCGGCACAAAACACGCTAAAAAAAACAGAGGGCAAACAAAAAATATATATACCCTTAAATATATATTAAAATCCATTATTAAATATGGATTTGGATTGAGTTGAGTTTTGCCGCGTACGTGCGGGGCCTACCTTATGGATGACGCAAATATGCAGTCAAGGATTGGATTGGAAGTGTTTTTTTAGGGATGCCAATATAGTCCGAATCTGATTCGATTCGAAAAAAATTTGATCTAATTATGATCGAAAAAAGTTTAAATTTGAGTCTGAAAAAAATGTTCGAGTTCTAATAGGAGGTGGATCGGATATGGACATTGCCACGATCCGATTCAAATTCATATTTGATCCGAGTCCGATCTATATATAAATCCGAATAAAAACATTTAAAACTCTTAGAATTGAAAAATTAGATATATATTGAAATCCTAATTAAATTGAATTGAAATTATATATATTTAATATATATATATATATTGAAATTTTTAATTAAGTTGAATTGGGATTATATATATTTAATATATATTGAAATCTTAATTAAAGTTAAATTATAATTATATATATATATATTGAAATCTTAAAATAAGTTGAGTTAAGATTACAAAGGCTGTATAAAGGTATGAGAGATCTAGCAGTCATTAATGCTTTTTAAAAAAACTCTCTAAATAGTTTAGAGATTTTATATGCTCGTTTCAACTAGGTGACCTATGTAGAGATTGAAGCGTTATCGTTACGGCTTAGGAATCGACATCGTGAAATCGTGATTGGGTATCTATCTTCTCCATATTTAGAATTCCAGATTTTAAAAAGGTAATTCTCCACCCTTAATCAACCCGATTCGTTTGATGAAAATTATTTGTTATTTTTATTTAAAGATATTTGTTTGAGTTGTTACTTTAAAGAAGAGAAAAAAATTAATTAGATTTAGACTTTCGGATTTAGATTTTAGATATTTTATTGAATCAGATTTAAATTCGGACTTAAATTTTTTTAGAGATCTAATTATTAATTAGATTGAACTTAAACTTTATAAAGACGATCTATTGCTATCCCTATTTTTTTAGGCATGGGTTCACGGACCGACTTCCTCATTTGACAAAGTGGCTTCAAGAAACCGATGGTTTTAAATAATGGTCGACTACACAAACAATCACTAAGTTTTGATTAGTTTTTTTTTCACCACTAAAGTTTAAAAAGTTATATTTTGATCAAAATTATCGATTTGTAAAATTTGGTCACTAAATTGTTAACGTATGTTAGTTGAGTGACGAAAATATAAGGCTTAACGGTAGTACTCAAACTATATTTTTTTTCTTCAAATAGGTGCATGAACTATATTTTGGCCAAAATATGTGTTTAACGTTTCATTCTATGACCCATTTAAGGTTTTTCTGTCAACGACCGTTAAAAAGATTTTGTCATCCAATAAGAACATCACATGTGACCTATTTTTTATATTTTTAATTTCTAAATTTCTTTAAAAATATAATTTTTTACCCTATTTTAATATATGTCAATCGAACTCCCAAATAACATCTCCCTCATTGTCTGATATTCTCTACAAGTCGGTGGTTCACCGTTCACTATCCAAAGCGTCGTGTACCTCACCATTCGACATCCGCCATCCTCTACCGTCGGTAGGAACCCAATCGACCTCTTTTTTTTCATTGTCGGGTGTTCGTCGACAGTGCAATCGGTGGTTTATTCGTCGATTTTTTACGATGAGACGATGAGACTTTCAGTAGAGAGAGTCCGACGAAGACAAGGGTGATCGGTGGTTAGAGTGGAGAAATTTAGGAATTTAGGGTTAGAGTTGGATTTTTTAAAGAAATTAAAAATTATTGGATTAACTAATATATTTTATTATTTTATTTTTCGATTTTTCAGATTTTAATGTCAAGAAATGATCAACCATATCACGTGTTCAAATTACATTGGAAAAAACGTTAGACACATATTTCACCCAAAATATACTAATATAGTTCATGCATCTATTTGAAAAAATAAATAATTTGGGCACTTATTTAATCGTTAAGCCAAAATATAACGTGGCACGTAAAGATAAATGAATCGGCATTTGCGTGGCCTGGTTGGCCTCTCATTTTCTTCTCCTCGTCAATTACACTCTCAAGTAGGGGTGGGAATCGGGTGGGCCGAATAATGTTTTACGTTCTCCACTTTGTCCCTAACATTTGTGGTTACGGTTTTAAAGAATCCTCATTAAATACTTTAGGGATATTTTGTCCTCATACCCTCTCCACAAGGATCCCCACGGTTTTCAAGAAATCTTCATTTAAAAAAATTAAACAAAATTACTATTTTACTGACCAAAATAAATGTCAATTTAGTTCAAAATATAAAGTTTGGATACTTCGATTGAGGGCAGTTACGAACTGATGAAGATTGAAAAGGTGTTGCGTTGGGGAAGATTTAGAGTAGGGTTCTAGGTTATATGTAAAACCTAAGATAGAAACATATTGAGAAACTTGAGTGTTGATAGGTTTAAGAGAAAGTTGAAGTGATAATAATATAGTTATCGTTTTTATTAAGATATATATTAAGGGCATATAGATAAATAAATATATATTTTTATAAGTCTTATAAAATATCAAGCATCCTTGCAGATATTTTTTTAGATTCCCACGGTTATTTATATGGTTACTAGTCAGTTATCCCACGGTTTAGATATATTAATCCTTGTCTCTATCCCCATTTGAGCTTCGATGATAAAACTTCTCTCGTCCCCATCCTTGTGAGTAAAGATTTTGATTATTTCCTATCCTTATTGGTTCAAATCCCCACGATTTTTGAATATTTCCTATCCAATTCCCACCCCAACTCTCAAGCTTAGGAATCACAATATTGTTCAACACATTGCAACTTAAATAAGCAGTTTTCTTGACATTCATAATCTCCTCTTTGTCCTTCATATCAAACAAGTTAGATAAAAAGTAGGGATTTAACGGTTGTAGGTTTAGGGGTGTGGTATTTTCATATATCAAATCAGATTCGAATTGAAAAATCGGATATTTGAAATTTAGATCAGTAAACTAGTGATCCGTATTTGATCTGGAAAAATCGGATACATGGATATTCGGATATCCGATTAGCCGAATATAAATTTTAGTTTGAGTATTTTTTTGAATTTTTGGTGGTTGTATCCATAAAAATTTTGGATTTTCGAATATAACAAGTAACAAATTGTTAAATATAACAAGATTCACATCTATGAAAATTTTGATTTTTCAAATTTTCAGATATAACAAGCATCAAATTACTAAAAATAACATGATTAATATTCATGAAAATTTAAATTTTCAGATATTTTGGATTTTCGTATAATCCGAAACTTGAAATATTACAACCCGTATCCAATTCAAAAATAAATAATCGCATCTGATATCCAATCCGAAAATAAAATATGATTAGATCAACGGATAACAATCGAATCAGACATTTTTGCACACCCTGAGTTGCAGTCTTATTTGAGGTCGCGTTGCGTTTATCGCGATTGCGAACATAATAAATGCTATTGCGGGTATCGCATTCATAAATTTTTTAATAGCATATACTATTTGTGGACACAACAGTTACGGGTTACACGAACTCCTTCGTACATTTTATCACAACTTTTAAAAAATAAGCTTTCTTCTGACTAAACAGAAAAAAAAATGAATATGTTTCTTTGTGAAAACAATTAATCTCAGGAAACTCATAATCTACTATCAACCAAATGGTTAGAGCTGATGATTTCAGATATTGCAAATCTTTTAAAGGTGGTGGTGTGGCTACTGCAACTACATAAAAAGAGCTCTAAAGCTCGACTTTGTGTTCATTCCAGTGCGAATACATGGCCTTCAGACGTTTGCTAAAATTTTTCATATTAATAAAGTAAGTATTTTTCTGATCGAAGTCGTCCCATCTCGATGCCAATGTCTTCTATTTTTCTGCTCATATGCTCGTCTTCTTCTCTAATTTTTGTTGTTTCTTTTAAATTAAGGCTTTTAAATTAGAGATTTATTTTTTCTTAGATAGAAGTTAAAGGACCGGTCAATCGGGCATATGGTGCCACATTAGACTTTAGTTGCTCAGCTAACGAATATTAACGCTTGAGTATATTTTGTTACAAGTTGATAGCGTTAATGACGGAAAAGTAACTTTTCAAACTTCGATGGTGAAAAAAGAAACTAATCCATAAACATTAGTGACGTGTAGTTTACACTTTAAATAAATAGGATTATATATTGCGATGCTAAATTTATGGTTATTTTATTTTTAATGGAATTTATTGGAATATAATTAATTACATTTTAAGAAATTAAATATCATTAATTTATGGTGTTTAATATAATTAAATCCTAACATCTTAAACCCTAAACTCTAAACTTTAACTATAAACCTAACCATGACCTTAAACCTTAAACTTTAAACTTTACCCCTAAACCTTAAATCTTAAACTTTAAACCTTACCCCTAAACCTTAAACCATAGTAACCAAAAACCATAAAACCATAAAAATACAACAACACTAAAACCCTAAACCCTAAAAATATAAATAATAAACCCTAAACACCTAAACCCTTTTACATGATTATTAATTATATTAAACAGCCCGAATCAATAATGTTTAATATTTTAGGAATGTGATTAATTGCATTCTAATAGATTTTATTGAAAAGTAAAATAACAATTAATGGTAAGAATCTAGTAATTGTTATACACAATCTTTTTTGGTGAAAAAGGTATGATATTATAGCATAAGCATCATACACTACGACTATTATAACATGCCTTATTAAAAAAAATCTAAACCTAGTTGAAGGAAAAGAGTACATGTGATAATAAAATACAATCAATCATAAAACCTCAACACAACCGCAGATGTATTCCATAAAACACAGCCACACCCAAATATGAGAATCAAATCTAGCTTGTATCATGTATGTCTGCATGAAACACATTCAAAATACTATCGGAGGAGTATCACAAAGGTCCGTGTTAAACCTGGACTGATCCACAATCCGAGACATCCCATCGGCCACCTTATTTCCATCCCGAGGTACATATTGCAATCGAACGATCCAACCTCGAGCACGCAATTCCATAAAGTGTCAATCAAGCGAGCACCCTTATCGCACGTATTACTCCTCAAAACCTTCATAGCTTCGACACTATCCATCTCTAGGATCACCATTCGGTACCCTTTATCCCATGCACACACCAAACCGATATACGCACCCTACATCTCAGCTTTTCAAACCGAACAGATGCCAATAAACTTCGCATAGACCAATATAGACTTTTTAGAAGAAGTGTGTTATGAATGCCGGAAAAAGGGGCAAAATGTATATATTAACAAAACAGTGCCAAGAGTCTTTTGCGTGCAAGTATACACGGTCTGCAAGTAATACAACAGTTAAGCTGAGTATCGATCCCACAGAGATTGATTTGGAATTTGATTGTTTGATCGTTACTTGCCTTGGAAGAAAAGATGTTTGTTTTAAAGATTGTTTTGGAATTACTAAAAAGAAAAGAAAAATAAAGTAAAACGTTGGCAAGGAAGGTCTTTTAAGAGTGATAAGTGTTGGCAGAGAATGCCTGGTTTCTACGCTTTTCATGCTGTGTCAGCCTTTACTGTCAACCTGTCTTGGCATTGTTTGTCGAGCAGATTCAAAATTAGCAAAGCCTCTCTCGATGGTCATTGCTCTAAATTGATCATGTAAAAACCCCTATATCTCTATAGTGTATGTTTTAAATAAACCAATTTGATTAAGAACCAATCTATACTCTTAAGGGGTAGATTTCACTCCCGAAGTAAGTTCATCTACTTGAACGAATTCCCTCGAAGCTTCTCGCCCTAGTATTCAACAACTTAATCGTTGCCACCCCAAGTCTGTTAAGATATTGAGGAGTAATAGGCCAACAGTGCCAGCTCTCGCTTGGCATAGTATTTAGGAAACATTAAAGTATGCCGAATAGATAAAATAATGCCGAAGCAGATCATTATTAAAAACTAAACCATAAAATAGCGTTCAACGTAAACATCCCCCACCAACTATTAGATTAGTTCATGGTGAGAGATTTAACCAACAAAACACAAACGTTTTCCAAATTCATCATCATTAAAAAGAAATTAAAACAACTTAAAACAAGAGAATGAGCGAGAAAAGGTCTCTCGATGCAGCTCTTCAAGATCCAGGCTCTTGGCCAAGCTGGTCGAACCACCCTTCCTTAGTGCAGTCGGTCGTCACTCGTCTCACACTCTGAGTTGTTGTTGATCGAATGCTTCTCTTCCTTTAAATAGGCATGCGAGGAAGCCCTAAGATAAGCCTTTGCATTTGAAATTTGGATGCGTAAGGGATAAGGCTTGTGATCACCTTTATCCAGATTTGAAGTGATAAGCTGATCAGGTGATAAACTGATCAAGTTTTGACTAGGTCTAACGTCATTGTGCCGCCGTTGCGTTGCCAACCAAGCTTGGCATAATTCTGCCAACGAGCTTGGCACTATTTTCCACTATTTTTTCGGAGATTGATCCAATTGCTATTTTTTTGCAGCCTGATCTGGTCCTATTTTTTGGGGTTCAACAGCTTCTTGGCATGGCATCAAGTTCACTTCTCTGCCAACTGGTGCTTGGCATTGTTTGGTCCATCTGTGCGAACAACACTCGGCATTCTCTCTGGCATTCCTTACTGCGCTACATTCCCGTGCCAAATAGTATGCCAAACCTGCAAAATTGCCAACAAAACAACTTTTCATACTGGCATAGACAGAATTCCTAACTCCATATGTAAATGCATGATTTTAATATCCTAATGCAACTAAATGTACCTAAAAACAAGCAAAAGCATTGTGAGATTGGCATTAAAAAAAGTAATTTTAGAGAGATAACACCCAACAACCATGCAAATCTCTAATTACGCCTCCACATGATGCATATCCCCCGACCACACTCCGCGCATCATCAGAATTGATCTTAACCCATCCCGTCTCAGGAGCTGTCCATCGAGTCAGACCAGTCGCTTTACAGGATGCTACAGGCCGAACAACCCCATCCAGACAAATAGCATGCAACGATGCCTCCAACAATGATCTACTCAACTCAGCAACTGGCCTACACTTATCATCCAAAGTACCAAAAACCACAGCATTTCGCCAGAGCCAAATGTTCCAAACTATATAGCCAAAAAGTAGATCCCAGTGTGAACCTTCCCGGGCACCTTTAAAAGCATTAGTCAAATTCACCTTAATCCAAGCGCGTAACTCCATCAAAAGAAACGCAGACATGGCTTCCGGTTTGATGAAGGATTGCCAAACACTTAATGCTTGCGGACACAATCACAACACATGGTTAACATCCTCAGTTTCCAACAGACACACTGGGCAACTATCATCCAAAGCATAATGACGCTTAACATGCTCCTGGTTAGTCATAATCTTCTCACAACAAACGAACCATAAAAATATTTTTACACATTGTAACCCTCGAAAGGAATACACCACTTGCCAAACGTTATCCACCGGGCCTTCAATAACACCTTCCACATAGCTTAAGCTAATTTAATGCTGAAATTGCCATCCCGAGTTCTATTCCAAATAACCAAGTTACCCGAGTTTTGTGGATTCGGTCCCTTAATTTCCACCAATCTCAGCAGCACTTCATAAGGCAGCAATTGTTCCAACAGCTGCCAGTTCCAATCCCCAGTTGAATTCACCATTGAGGCGACAGACACATGTGGCAGAAACTGAGCCGAGTCATCCATAACACAATGAACCAATGGACCAATCTCACGTATCCAATTATCATGCCAAAAATCCACATTTGGTCCGTTCCCAATATTCCATGCTATATTATCCCGAACAATCTTCCAAACCAGACTGAGTCCCTTCTAGAGTCTCGACACATTACGCCCCGGAAGTGAAAGTGGAACATCATCGTTGCACTTATAATTAGCACGAAGAAATCGTACCCATAGTGTATCCTTCTTAGTGATCAAATGGAAGGCCATCTTCATGAGAAAAGCCTCGTTTTGAACATCCAACTTGCGAAACCTGAGCCCCGCATGTGGAATTGGGGGATAGACAAAATCCCATCCCATAAGATGAACTCCCGAGTTATCCGCATCAATTCCCTATATGAACCTTCTGATAAGATGTTCCAAATCTTGACAAGTGGGTTTCGGAAGCAAAACCGTCTGCATAATATAATTTGGAATTGCCATGAGAACGATCTTATCAAGTGTGATACGCCCTGCCAGAGATAAATTCTTCGTCTGCCATCCGTTAAGCTTCGTACTAACCATTTAAACAAGGTATTTATAAGAATTCGAGGTAACCCTATTATGAAGTAGAAGGACCCCGTAAATCCTGACTAACATTTTTGGAATAGAAAATGTTGGTTTTACAAGCACTGACCTTTTGTCAAGAGGCTGAGCAAAAGTCGCCAAAAATCGATTTAATCAACCCCATATGCTCAACTGAGGCTTCCGCAAAAAGAAGCATGTCATCTGTAAAAAATAAATGCGGGATCGGAGGACCCCTACTCAACGTCCTAAGCGCTTTCCAATTTCCGCTATCAAGGGCCATCTAAATAGCTTGCGCCAGCATTTCTAAGCATAACACAAAGATGAACGGCGATAGGGGATCTCCCAGTCGAATACCCCTTGAGGGTTGAAAAGCAACAGTCATCGTGTAACGATCCAAATTTTTAGATTCAAAATTTATTTATATTTGAACCAAAATCTTTAATAAATTTATTATGTTTTATATATTATTATATATAATACATATTGGTGTGTAATGGGTGGTTGGCAGACAACCACCACCCCATGAAATCTTTCAATTTTGGCTTAAAAGGCCTTGTCCTTCATTTTTTAGTTATTTATTAATTAAAGGCTTTATAAAGCCTTTACTTGGGGAAATATGGACGACAACAAGATTTAGAAAAAGGGAACGTGAGACCGGCAGGCCGAGTGTGGGAGTGAGGGAAGATTTAAGTTTTGGCAGTTCAATCAAGCTCTTGATCGAAGGAACATTTGCAGTTCGATCAAGTTGATTTTTGGACAGCAACTAGAAGAAACAGTATTCTTGATGTTGGACGGTGAGAATTCCCATCCGAACTTTGTATCAACGAGAAATGGAGATTTTCAGCAGCTCCAGTTTTAGTAGTTTGAGTTGGATTTTGAAGGTTTTTAACCAAGGTTGGAATTTCTCCAAGCTCTAACCATTCCATTACATGTTTTATGTTTAATTTCATATTTTAATGCTATAGTATTGTTTTTATTTGTCTTTGTTTGAGCACTATTGATGCTGGTGACTACCTCCAAAGCATAAGGATTGTTAAGGCTTGGTTGGGAAGACTTTGTTTTGCTTGGAGTTAAGGTACTACTTAAATACCCATTTGAATTTGTATAAAATAGGTTTTGTATGTTTGATTAGATTGTAAATTGTTGTATAATATATGTGTATGGATGATTAAATCCAATTGTTCGATAAATGGTTGCCACAAGTCTGGTTTGAGGTTTGTATTATGTTTTAGGATTTGAGAATTTGATTTAGGGAATTAAGTTGCATTTTCCCTAAATAAATTGTAATGTTCAGGGGAAGGTTTCGATGGCTTGAAACCTTCGGCTAAAATTAATATTCTAAACTTTTAAATTTATGTACGGATTTGATACCTTTATGGGGATTCAATATTTTGATATGTGTCCCAAATATTGAAATTTATCTATTGAGGCCTATTTTGACTGTTTGGACTTCCAAACGAAATCGAGGACTTCCACAACAATTAAAATAATTCATTTTGACCTATGAACCTCTGAATAGGCTCATTTTCCTTTTGAAACCGAGACCTTTGTATTTTTGTAAAACAACCAAAATATTCTTTGCTTGTAAAATATCCTCGTGTGGTAAATGACCAAAACGCCCATTGTTTGCAATTAGCTAAATACCCATTTTTGGTGTCAATTAACAAGTAAACTTTTACTTGAGTTGACTAAAATGCCTTTGGCATATCAAATAAATAAATTAGCCTTGAGAAGTTAGATTATGAATTACCTTTGTAAAAACCATTTTCTAATTTTGTCTTCGGACTGTGCTTTCGATTCCAAATGCTTCTGACTATACTTTGACAGCGAGTAAAGCTTAGATTTTGGTTATTTTTTGCTTTGAGGATCTTTGGATCCTTATTAAGGCTTTGCAACCATAGTTTGACTCAAGATTTGGTTAGTTTTGTGATTCTAGAACTCGGTACGATTTACTTGGTAAGTCTTAAGATTCTGAGTTACGGCATATAAGCATTTCAGTAAGTTCTACATTTCTGAGTAGTTTTGGGTGTATAGTTATGTTACTTGGTATCCTCATATTTGAATGTATGACGTACGTACGTACGCATGCATGTGATTTCATTTCGATGCCCATGCAACAGCGCCGGCTTATACATCCTACAATTTCGTCTTAGTGCACTAGCACCGACATCCTGTTATTGGACGATTATGTCTGCCGTAGTGCACTAGCACCGACATCCTATTATTAGACTATTACATTCGTCGTAGTGCACTAGCACTGACATCCTGTTATATAGTCGTAACACATTAGTGTCGACATCCTGTTCTGTTCGACCGGTGATAGCATGCTTTTGTGATTATGCCTTCAATTAAGGTTTTTTTGCGATCTAGCCTACGATTCAGGCTTTTGCGCTATTGTACATACGATTTAGGTAGTTTGTGATTATGCCAGCGATTTAGGTAGGCTATGAATATGGAAGTTTGTGTCTGACTACGGTTTGATTGATTTAATTATTTTGCATATTTAATTATGCTTCATTTATTTTCCGTCAATTATACTAGCTTGCTTTATAATTATACTAGCTTGTTCGGGATATTGACATCAGTTTAGAGAGTTTTAGCATTATTTACCGTAGAGTACGATTCTCGTAGATCTAAGTGGGCATGTAGGTCACTATACATTATCATTATGTTAGAGTTGTGTAGTCTAAATTTTGTTTTCGATTCTGAACTTGGTTTTAAATTGTACTTTTGTATTAAAGATTTTAATTTAATTTTTATTTGATCGACGGGTCACAAAAGTGACCCGAATGAGGCATGTCGGGTCGAGTCAAATCGTTTATACCAGTCTAGAGTGTTATATTTAGTGGTATCAGAGCTTTAGGTTTAGTTGTTTCTGGGCTAATCAGTCGATCGTCTATCGTAAGGTGTTTAGTGAATACATACCCTTAGATTATAAGCATACTCTTTCAAGCTGGAACTCTGATTTCGTTTGCTTTTTATTTTTGGATGTTTTAATTGTTATGTCTGTTATGACTTGACATTTTGTTTGACAAGGTTTGCTGTCAATTCTCGTTCGGGATTCAAAGCTAACGCTTTTTATCTTTCTTGATGAGAATAGTCATCTTGGAAGTTTGACGTTATTCTTGATTCTAAATTCATTGTCCAAACATGTGAGCATATAGATTTCTGTCGGAGACCAAGTTTTCTTTTAGAAGTGTCAACTTGGATTAGGATTGTATTGTTTGCACGATTATGCAAAATTTATCACTGGAGTTGCTCATCTTTTTGGGATAGTGCTTCGTAGCAAATTTAATGGTGCTCCCGGTGACTCATGTCATTGAATGACTTTTCGATTATGATGTGCACTTGGGTTGCTAAGCGAAGCGACTGAAGCTTTGGTTAAGACCATGAAGATTGACTGCTCTTTTTATGGTCTAAATTTGAGATCTTGTTGTAAATGTTTCTTTGTCGGGGCTTTATCCTTATTTGTATATCTCCTTGGAGAATGATAATTTGTTTGCATTAAGGTGATCGTTGAAAAGGTATAATGACCTTGTCATCTCAAAAGGTGATCGTTGAAAACAAATATTTGTTTTTGGGAATGTATGATTTGTTTAACTTGTTGGAGAATGTCTTGATGAATTTGTCTATTTGTTTTAAAGGATATGGTTGTTCGAGATATTATTAGTACAAGGTACAACGTGGTGATGACTTGTTAATCAAGGTGAGTTTATTTAAACGAAGAAAGATGTTTGGATTCAAACTCTGAGTCGAGATTGTTAAGGTTTAGTAGAGAGATCAGAGTAGCGCAGAAAAAGCTACTTCAGAGCTAGAAGACGATGAAGCTTCTAAATACATACTTGTTCAGTAGAGGTAAAATTTTGAGGACAAAATTTTCTGTTAGGGGGAGAGAATTGTAACGATCTAAATTTTAAAATTTAAAATTTAAAATTTATTTATATTTGAACCAAAATCTTTAATAAATTTATTATGTTTTATATATTATTATATATAATATATATTAGCGTGTAATGGGTGGTTGGCAGACAACCACCACCCCATCAAATATTTCAACTTTGGCTTAAAAGACCTTCTCCTTTATTTATTTATTTATTTATTAATTAAAGGCTTTATAAAGCCTTTTCTTGGGGAAATATGGACGGCAACAAGATTTAGAAAAAGGGAAACTGAGACGGGTAAGCCGAGTGTGGGAGTGGGGGAAGATTTAAGTTTCGGCAGTTCAATCAAGCTCTTGATCGAAGGTACATTTTTGGACAGCAACTAGAAGAAACAATATTCTTGATGTTGGCCGGTCAGAATTTCCATCCGAACTTTGTGTCAATGGGAATGGAGATTTTCAGCAGCTCCGGTTTTAGTAATTTGAGTTGGATTTTGAAGGTTTTTAACCAAGGTTGGAATTTCTCCAAGCTCTAACCATTCCATTACATGTTTTATGTTTAATTTCATATTTTAATGCTATAGTATTGTTTTTATTTGTCTTTGTTTGAGCACTATTGATGTTGGTGACAACCTCCAAAGCATAAGGATTGTTAAGGCTTGGTTGGGAGGACTTTGTTTTGCTTGGAGTTAAGGTGATACTTATATACCCATTTGAATTTGTATAAAATAGGTTTTGTATGTTTGATTAGATTGTAAATTGTTGTATAATATATGTGTATGGATGATTAAATCCAATTGTTCGATAAATGATTGTCACAGGTCTGGTTTGAGGTCCGTATTATATTTTAGGATTTGAGAATTTGATTTAGGGAATTAAGTTTCATTTTCCCTAAATAAATCGTAATGTTCAGGGGAAGGTTTTGATGTCTTGAAACCTTCGGCTAAAATTAATATTCTAAACTTTTAAGTTTATGTACGAATTTGATACCTTTATGGGGATTCAATATTTTGATATGTGTCCCAAATATTGAAATTTATCTATTGAGGCCTATTTTGACTGTTTAGACTTCCAAACGAAATCGAGGACTTCCACAACAATTAAAATAATTCATTTTGAACTATGGACCTCTGAATAGGCTCGCATTCCTTTTGAAACGAAACCTTTGGATTTTTGTAAAATGACCAAAATATCCTTTGCTTGTAAAATATCCTCGTATGGTAAATGACCAAAACACACCTTGTTTGCAATTTGTAACACCCCGACCCGGATGTCACAATTTGGCCTCAAGCCCAAACCAAAACCATTAAAGTTTCCTAAACTAGATTTACCCAATCAAGTTATTTTCTAAAATAATTAAATCCAACAATTAAAAACATAGATAAACAATTTAAACTGCTGCAAAGGAGCTCTACATTTATTTAAAACATTTAAATAATTGACTTGATTAATACAATTTCAAAAGAAAGATTTACAGACTCAACCACGTAAGGTCCTATAAATACATAGCCCACTAAACACAAGTAGCGTACTCTGAAAGCCTCCACATGTTGGAATCACGTATTGACAATGCTTCTCGATCCCACGATCCGACGATCAACCTAGGCATGAAAACAACGATTTCAAGCGTTGAGCTTACAAAGCTCAGTGGTACTCATCTACTCTATTATACTTCATGCTAATAAAAAACATAAGCATGCAAGCTAGTACGAGCAACAAGGATAGATAAGTAAACACATGGCGCTACCACTAGCCGCCTAAACACATGCTCTCACCATATAAATTATCTTACATGGCTCACAAGGCCAAACATACTCGGGATCTCACCAGATCATCTGAGCGAAAGCACACAAGTCATATCACAAAACATGGAGTGACGCCCGCGTCCACACAACATTGAGATCGTACACTCCGAGTGAGGCCCGTGTCCACACAGCAATGGGATCCTACACTCTGAGTAAGGCACATGTCCACAAAATATCGGGATCTTATACTCGTAGAGATGAGGCCCACGTCCACACAGCATCGAGATCCTACATCCATGCTCTAGATCTTTCATCAAGCATCTTCGATTAGGCTCACGTCCACACAGCATCGAAATTCTACATTCGAAAGTCTTCAACCATGGTGTTGCAACACATCAACTCTCACTAGGTATTCAAATCCCATCAATCAAAGGTGACTCAACCATACAAGTACCCATACTTGGCACGTAACAACACATGATCCACCAAGGACCCCTATGGTTGATATTGCAAACAAGTCACACAATATTTTTTGATTTATTACTTATTATGCTTGTATATAATTAATCTCATTCATTAGCTCCATTAATCCATGTTATCGCATTTATTCAAAGTGTAATTCAATTATTAATATTTACATTGATTTTCATCCATAACTTGCATTTATAGATTATTTATCGTATCGGGCACTAGTACTCATACACGAGTATCGAAACGGTACCCTCAAGTATCAATGCCCATACACATACCAATACTGAAACTGATCACTGGAAATCTTTAATTTCCACAAGTACTGATATGGCCAAAGCTCGTTCCAATACCCAATTTACGAGTTCACACCATTTTCATGAATTTTGATTTACAACACTTTACTCGATCCCTAAAGCTTATATAAGTCATTAGGGCTAGTTTACTAACGCATATAATAAATTAATATTAATTACCGGCTCCATGATCATTTAATCGAGTATTTATCGGTATTATCCCTTAAGCATGATTTTTATCTAATTACATCAATTTATTCGAACAAGCATACACGCATTGCAATTAATAAACCAAATCAATTAATCATTAAATAATCATACATGCATCTCAAACAGATATCAAATCTCACACTATCAGTCTCAGCACATATTGCTAAAATCATCATCCAAGCTTTCCAAATATTCCACTTGGCTCGATATCCGATCCCCCATAATCCTTGTATACCAAATAACATCATAAGTATCACTTAAACTCATACTTTAATGAATTCGAAGGGTCAAATGCATAAAAATAGCTTACCGAGTTCAAATTTGGCAAACGGACTACGCTATTGGATTTGAAATGTCGAGAAACTCTCGGGTAGGGTCTCCCTAAAAAGTCAACATTGGTCAACGACCCGGTCAACGCCAGTCAACTCTGGTCAAGGTCTAGTGATCCAGTGCGACGCAAGTGCATAGAAACTGATGTGCACTCGCGGGCGGTAATACAATATGGTAGGGAGCAAGTGCACCCGAGAATTAGAGTCCAGTGTGGCGCGACACATTGTAGCTGGGTGCACCCGTCAGCTGCTGTGCACGCTCACTCTTGCCGGCTGCACATGTAGTGCCTTCCGGCAGTGAGACAGCGGTGAAAAACTCCAGACCTGCTACCCTGATGCCGGTGCTCTCAGTTTTGGGTTTTGACCAGTGGAACTGCCCCGATTCAACTTTCTGAATCTTCTCTTCCCTCACTCCGGTGAACAGTAGTGGCGACAGAGACATGGTGACCACCGGCTAACTCATCTCAGTGAGCTCTTTCCAATGATGCCAGCAGTGTCGACAATAGACGGCCCAATCTCTGTAGATCGGAGTTTAAAGCTTTCTCCCCATTTTTCTCTCCCACCTTTCTATTTTTCTCTCCCCTCTTTACTTTTCCTCTCACTCCCTAACATAATAATATCCTCAATTTTTCTCCTATTACCATCTTTTTAAATTTCAAACCTCTCCCACCAATATAATGGGCCCTATTAACTAGGTTTCCAAAATAAAGGCCCAAAATAAATTGAGTTTGAGGCCCAATTTTGCAAAGCCTAAAATTCGGCTCGTTATTTCTTTTCTGCATGTCCATGGAGTTTTAAAGAATCCAAACAACTTAGAGATAGATAGAGAGGTAGAAATTTATCGAACGAACTACACTCCTTCGTATACGTCAGGAGTCCATTGATGAGAAGTGGCTGGGGAAACTTGAACCCAATTCCTACAGTGATGAATAAAAGCACAATTGAAATTCCTCCCAACCTTAAAAGAAATATCCTCAAAATTTGTACCGGTAAACCAAAGAAGATGCTAAAACCTTATAGCTTTCCAACATTCTCAAACATATCCCGCTACGCTACTATGGTCTTTCACAATGCTTGTCAATTACAACCCTTGTCTTCTATCGGTACAAACATAATATCAATTGATTCTTTCTCTTAGAAGGAATTCATCCTCGCTCGGCAAGTAATACAACAGTAAGCTGGTTATCGATCCCACAAGGATTGGCCAAGAGTTTACTTGCTTTGCTTGTTTACTTGTCAAGGGAAGAAGAATGTTGTTTGATTTGAATTTGGTTTGAAAATGGTTTAAAAGAAATGAAAGTAAAACACGTTGGCAATGTAATGGTATTCGTATAAATGATGAGCGCTGGCAGGGGATACCTGGATTTCATGCTATTCATGCTAGCCTTTAATAACATTCTACCTTGGTTTTATTGTTGAGCAGATTAAAAGTGGTAATGCCTCTATCTATGGCAATACCCTAAATTAACCACGATAAAGCCCTATATGTCGATAGAGACGCTTATCATCAATTAATTTGATTAAGTTTCAATATTTACTCCTAATGGGTAGACTCACTCCCGAAGTAAGTTCATCTACTTGAACATCTTCTGTCGAAGCATCTTGCCTTAGTATCTAGCAACTGATTGTTGCCCCTGAAGTCTGTTAAGATATTATGGTGCAATAAGCATACTGTGCCAACGGTCGCATGGCACAAAATTTAGAAAACTAAAAATCATGCCAATTGTCGTATGGCAATGGATTCTAAAAATAGTTGAAGTGCGTGCAAGATAGAAAATAAGACCAAAACATATAGTTTAGTAAAAACCAAACTTGAAATCAGCTTTCATCGCAAACATCCCCTAACCAACTTAAGAAAATTAGTTCATGGTTGGGGTTTCCATCCAAATACCAAAATCGTTTAACATCATCAAATAAAAACGAAATAAATTAAGAGAATATGTAAGAAGGCAGGCTTTTCTCAATTTGATCTCCAATGTGCCGTCCTTATGTGCTTGCTTGATATCTTTTATATAGGCATGCGTCTAGGATAAGCCTTAGGGTTTGAATTTGGGCGGGCTAAGGCTTGTGATCGTCTTAGCCGCACTTTGCATCCCAAGGATGACATCATGTTGACTAGGGCTGATGTCATCTTGACTACGGCTAACATCATCTTGATTAGGACTGAAGTCATCTTGACTAGGGTTGCCGTCATCTTGCCACCGCTACGTTGCCAACCAAGCTTGGCATAATTTTGCCATTCGAGATTGACACTATTTTCTACTATTTTTCAAAGATTGATCCAATTGCTATTTTTGCAGCCTAATTTGGTTTTATTTTTTCAGGGTTCATCAACTTCTTAGCATGGCATCAAGTTCACTTCTCTGCCAACCGGTGCTTGGCATTGTTTGGTCATTCTATGCAACAACACTCGGTATTCTCTCTAGCGTTCCTTACTGCGCTGCATTCTTGTGCCAAATCCTATGCCATCCCTGCAAAATAGCCACAAACAACCCTTCACACTGGCATAGACAAAATGCTAAATTCCTTATGCAAATGCATGATTCTAATATCCTAATGCAACTAAATCTACCTAAAGGCAAGTAAAAGCATTGTAAGATTGGCATTAAAAACAGTACTTTTGGAGAGGTAACAATAACTAAAGCCATAGAACGATCCCAGCAGTACCTTGATCAAAGCATCACACAAACATGTCATCAAAGAAACTTAACTTATATTGTAGATCCAAAAAGATTGTTGCACAACAGAATCATTCCACAACTCCGTGCAATCTAAAGGAACAAAAGGTTGAACAACCATTACAATCAAACAAAATGATTTCTTATCGTGGCAACTCACGAATGAGACTCTATCTCAAATGTCATCCTTTATCATTACCACTAATTGCTCGATGCAAGACTTTTGAAAACTAATGGTGTCCCAACTTGCCTTAACCTTGGCATGATAACTCATATCAATAACTAAGCAACTCCAAAAAACTCAGATATGTCATCACAAGAAATCCTACCAAGGGATAATGTTCCATCACGAACCTCAAGCTACGTCTCAAAAGATAGCATGTACACACCACAGTGTCGTACAACCAAACCCGCAAACAATCCAAGCAAACTTTTTTTTATCTAAATCTCACATTTGCCAAAAATATCAAATAGTACCTACCAAGGACTATATCATTACTCAATGTAATCCTAACGAAACTGTGCACTCACTATTCCTTTTCAAGGTCCACGATCATCTATTTGACTCACATTGATGAATATCGAAGCATCACAACAACTTTGGGAACTTCAATGTTAGACTTCAAAATGATGGCAAGACAACCATCTATCACTATCTCGAACAATCGGTGAAAGTTTGGTACCGATTGTTGTTCTCAAGATTCACCATATTCTGACCACTTTACCATAAAGAAAGAATTTCTTGCCCTGACATGCATTTCTCTAAAACACCTACAACAAGATCTCAAGTTCGCCCAAAAACCATCGAACCCAAATTCAATCACAATACTGTATCATTTTAATTACAATCAGATGCTACTTCTCACGGCTTCCAAAGTTACTTAGTTCTCAACTTGGATCTTAGCCAACAAAACACATAGGCACCGGTACTGACCGATCAGTCTCGACACCTAAAAGAAGTAAGCGCTGATACCGTATAGAGCTGGTATTGGTACTCTATTACACAACTATCACTAAAAATCCTTGATCACCTCACACGGGCAGCATGATACTCTAACTCGAACTAACTTCGTACAATCCATCACTTAACAAGCTCACTTTACTTACGTAGTGAGAGATCAACAACTCTTAATTACTTCAAGTCACATCGTTGTCCCAATCTCAAATTCCTTAAAGATCAAGCACCTAAAACTCATACGGTTGGGTAGGCACACCCTTCATTCTTTTTGCACAAAAATAAAGTCCTGACAAAACAACTAAACATTTTCAAAGATCTCAAAATCTTAATCGGCTTTAATCGAGTCAGCACAACTATCACAACAAAAAAGTTTCACATAGCTCAGATTTTCACCAATTTTCCTCAGCTCTTTCCAAGGAAACTGTGATACAAATCAAAAACATCTATGAAGTCTCAACCCTTGTTTTTTTAGCTGATTATACGGTAACTCACATTTCCCATACACAAGGTCATTAAGGTAATTATCTTGCCAACGTTCGTCTTTCCTTATTCCGTATACATTCACACGTGCTACACAATCATCAACTTATATTCGAGAGGCAACAAGGTGACCCCCACCCTAATATCACTGAAACACCTCAACCATCACCACAAACATCAAACGCCACCACGACACATTTTAATGAGAGAAATCCTCATTCCAAAACCCATTTCAAAACTACAAGCCTTAAACACTTTAGCCACAACCATCTTATTCTGGAATCAATCCTGGAGAAACACACGAGTACTTCGCAATCGGTTAAACAAGACATCAAATTTAGGAGACACGTAACAATCTTTCATTGTCACTTAACAAGTTGTCAACAGTTTAAGCACCACCTCTACGAACCAACATTTTTACTAGAGAACAAGCCTGACTCTCCTTCATGTGAACCACTTAGACAAAAGAAACCTTGTTTGGGTTATGCCTTCACAACTAAAATCTTGACTTTCTCAACTAGGTCGGTGTCTTCTAAAAAAGGTGATAGGAACTGACGTCCAACTCGATCTTACCTCAACATCCAATGATGTTTGTTGTACGTAATAAGTGCTACGCAAACGGTGCAAGTATACACGTCGCAAGTAATAAAGTGATATGAGTATCGAGTATCGTCTCCACAGGGATTGGTTTGGGCCACTTTGCTTAAGTTACTGCACTATGAAAATAAAAACACAATTGATAATAGGAGTTCTAATTAATGAGTAAACTAAGAGCAATAAACTAAAAGAATAGATGAAATCAAATAAGAGAGAGTAGACCAAGTTAACGTGAGTTGAGGAGTGATAGCCGATTGGATCATCTTAGTAAAAGAGTGCAAGGGCAACTTAGTTGTCGTGGCAACTTGCGCAGCTGGGTTGCCTTGGCAACTAATCGAACGGTTGCCTGGGCAACTGGCTGGGCAACTGTTTGGGTAGCTGGGCAGTAACTTCAAGGTTCGGGAGAGCGTTCTTCAATGGTTGTTTCTTATCCCTAAGTCGAAACTCTAGCTAGTTGTGCATGCCTTGACAATACATCCCTACGTGAATCAAGGATGAACAACAACCAATCTTGTACTCCTCTTAGCCGTTGAAATCCTTAACTTATTCCTAAGCCGGATTAATCTTCACCATTGATAGATTGAATAAAGACCATACTCATTCGTTTCTTGAATCTAACTCTCCCGATATTAGATAAATAGATAGAATTACGAGATCCTCTTCCAATTTACTCGTAAACAAGAATAAAAACCAAGAATGAGTAAACTCTTATTACCTAAAAAAATCCAATTTCTTCTCACAACCATAAAACATAATAACCCAATCCAATTCACATCAATTCATGGCTGGGTTTCGAAATATATACAAAGAATAATCCCCAAACATGAATCGAATAGAATAAAGAAGAAGAAGAAATCGATCAGCCCCATAAAATTCTCTCCCAATCGTACTCTCCCCTCTTGAACTCTCCTATAGTTGGCGGCTAGGCTTGTATTTATAGGAGATGGATAGGTCAAAGTCTTTCTTGAGGAGGAACTTAAGTTAGAATTAAATACAATATAATAAAAGAAATAAATCTCTTATATTTTATTATTTTATTCATCCTAAAACTCTTCATTAAACTCTTGAAATTTAATCTCCTTTAGGATTTATCTTTGCTCCACGTCATATTGGATTTATCCAGTCATCAATCGGCTGCCAAATCAGCTTATCCCTTTTTGTCGACAATTACCCTGGCAATTGGTTCGGCATGTCCTTCCTGCATTGCTCTGGCAACTGGTTCGACATATCCTTCCTACATTGCTCTGGCAAAAAGTTCCGACCTTGCTTGGGCAATTAGTTCCTACACACAAAAGCACACTAAAGCAGTATCTTTTTCCACAAAAATCACCAAGTTATGTAATCAAGCTTAACGGTAGAAAGAAACATGAATTAATGCATGAATGACTAATTATGCAACTAATATGAGCCTAAGTCTAACAATAATATGAGTAAAAAGGGTAATAAAAATAATACTTTTGAACACTTAACACACCCTCAAACTCGAACTATTGCTTGTCCTCAAGCAATGCAAAACTAAAAATTACCTGCCAAGACTTTAATCATCAAAGACATGCTTCAAACTTGAATTCAAACCTCAAATCTGTGGCACAAAGTATGATCACCTTTTAACTTTTCAGATATCACAAAAATTACCCAGAACCAAACTATAATGCTCGTGACAAGTGTGTGCGGAGTTGTGTGCAAGTTGATTTTTAAGATTCTATGTGAACAATAGTTTTTTAACAATTTAATTATAGGGGTATTTATTTTTGTTTTCACTAGAGCCAATTTTGGGCACCTCTAGTTATTCAACAATTTCTTATTTTATTTTAGTCGACTAGAGCCAATTTCGGGCACCTCTAGCGATTCTTTAATGTGCATTAACTACTAGAGCCAGTTTCGGGCACCTCTAGCAAGAAATTAACTTTTAATTTTCAATTTTAAATTTACCCAAATTTTAAGCGACCTAAGTTCACTAAGTTTCTTTCAATCAACAAGCCACAACCGTGTAAAAAAATCAGCATCATAGTAAAATTCTAAGTTCTTTTCATGCAATCCTAAAATTAAAGGTTCTTTCAATTAAGTGCAGTGGCAAAAATTCATCATTGGATATTCAACAAGTCTTAAGCAATTAAATCCAATTAAAGGCATGGCAAGTAACATATGCCACCTATATGTGATTGCTAAAGATGAATGCAACTAAACATGAAACTAACTAGAAACTAACACCCCCAAACTTGAGAGAAGCATTGTCCTCAATGCATGTAAAAGTGAAACAAAATTTAAACTAAGCTAAATGAAATGAGTTAGTCAGAGAGGTCATCACCTCAAGTGATAAGTTTCCTTCGTGCTGTTTGCTTGATTCATTTTTCGGTCGATGGTTGAATGCTTGTGGCTGGTACTGCGTGAATAGCATTGCTTTGATTTGATCCATGTTTGCCGAGGTAGGTTCACTTTCCTGGGCATCAGTAGTTGCCGAAGCCATTGTTATTGCTTCGGTATCGCCAATTTCTATTGTCGTGGCAACTGCTGAGGTAGTTGCGGGGCGGTTGCCAGGGCATCCTCTGTTGCGGTTGCCGTGGCAAGTAGTCGGCAGGGAATTTCCTTAGCATGGTGGTTGTGAGTTTTGTTGTGGAAAAGAAAAGAAAATAAAGAAAACCTAAAAACTAAAGATAATGAAGACAAATAAAATAAAATATCTCCTAAAAATTCCAAAAATAAATAAAGAAAAAAACCGAAAATAAAATAAAGTTCCAAAAAATTAAAAACAAAAATTAAAGATTTTTAGAAAGAGCATTTTTCATGCATCTTCTAATGTTACTGCATATCTGAGAAATCTTGAGGAGGGTCATTTCTGATACTTCTTATAGTCCATCCGCACCCTACATCGGGTGACAATATTGCCCAAAAAGAGTTTGGCCAATGTAATTGCCACTACTCCCTTTTGCGTTACCATAGTGGAGGTGTCTTTCTTTCGTGTTCCCTTGTAGTCCATGCACATCTTCCACCTTGCTACTGTTCCTGAAGGCATGAATATATTAGTAGGAAAAATTATATCAACATACAACCATTTAATTACCTCAATCTCATCGTCCTCCATCATGGATGGATGCAGCTTTCGTTGTTGTGACAATTGCTGCTCAAGCCAATTGCCGTGGCAATCAGTTGCCAAAATTCGCTGTAAGTCAAGGGAAAAACTAGTTTTATGAAAAGCTTCATGAGTCCAAAACACCGTTTTCTTTAGGCTTCTCAAACATCTCCATCAGTGATCGCTTCAAATCTACCAGCGTCGGTTCCTCAAAGAATACCTACAATGGAGGAGGTGAGTTTTTAAAGAATTCAAAAGGTTCAACCATCACCTGCTCATATTCTATTGGCAAAGTATTGTCATCTCGTTGATCTTGCATGTGGTTGTGCAATTGTCGTGGCAAAGGTGGATACGAGCAGTCTGCTGTAGCATTACTCTTCTTAGCCTCTCGGTATGTTGTCGAGGCGTTGCTCTGTTCAGGCTCCTCAATCATTGCCGAGGCAATTTGTTGCTCAGGCTCATCATGTGTTGGGCAGTCTCTCTCATTGGCATCCTCTTGACTTGGAGGTTCTAGTTGTTCCCCACATATCAAGGACCTATCTTTGCATTGCTCCTTATCCTCTTGCCTTGGGACGTCGGTATCCCCAGGAATGGATTGTTGGTGCATGTTATCCAAGGCATATGTGGATCTCCTCAATTGATCTTCTGAATCCCCCAAGGTTGCATCCCACTGAGCTATCATTGCATCTATTTTCTTTGATAGCTCTCGAATCTCTTCAATTGATCCGTCAAGTTTAGCGAATGAAGCTAGCAACGTTTCCTCCAAGGAATTGGAATGTTATTGAAAAGGACTACATTGCCATGGCATATCTGTTGCCGTGACACTAGGCTGCTGATAAGGACTACATTGCCGAGCATGTCTGTTGCTACAACAAAATTGTTATGGTAAAAAATATTTGAGCTTTTTGATCATACCATGAAGGATTTTCCTGTTGGTTCCATCTATGGTTCACCATGTAGTCATATGCACCGAAAATGTGAGGGCAATTTTCTAACACATGATGTTCTCCACAACAAGTGCACGAGTTTTCCACGGTATATGCTTTTCTCGGTTGGTATAGGTAATCATCGAAGGGTGCAAGAAACTCTTGATTGGATTGATTCATATCTTCCAGCATCAACTCTCGAATAGATCGGCTTTTATTTCCCGACATGTTGATGTCCCTTAACTTGTAGCGCACCTAATTTTTTTTGATAAAACAAATAAAAAGAAAAGTTAGTAAAACTAAGAGAAAAAATGCAATAACAAAAACAACTAACACCAATTGTCAATCCCCGGCAACGGCGCCAAAAACTTGTTGCGCGTAATAAGTGCTACACAAACGGTGCAAATATACACATCGCAAGTAATAAAGTGATATGAGTATCGAGTATCGTCTCTACAGGGATTGGTTTGGGCCACTTTGCTTAAGTTACTGCACTGTGAAAATAAAAACACAATTGATAATAGGAGTTCTAATTAACGAGTAAACTAAGAGCAATAAACTAAAAGAATAGATGAAATCAAATAAGAGACAGTAGGCCAGGTTATCGTGAGTTGAGGAGTGATAGCCGATTGGATCGTCTTGGTAAAAGAGTGCAAGGGCAACTTAGTTGCCGTGGCAACTTAGTTGCCGTGGCAACTTGCGCAGCTGGGTTGCCTTGGCAACTAATCAAACGATTGCCTGGGCAACTATTTGGGCGGCTGGGCAGCAACTTCAAGGTTCGACAAAGCGTTCTTTAATGGTTTCTTCTTATCCCTAAGTCGAAACTCTAGCTAGTTGTGCATGCCTTGACAATACATCTCTGAGTGAATCAATGGTGAACAACAACCAATCTTGCGCTCCTCTTAGCCCTGGAAATCCTTAACTTATTCCTAAGCCGGATTAATCTTCACCATCGATAGATTGAATAAAGACCATACTCATTCGTTTCTTGAATCTAACTCTCCCGATATTAGATAAATAGATAGAATTACGAGATTCTCTCCCAATTCACTCGCAAACAAGAATAAAAACCAAGAATGAGTAAACCTTGAATTGAAAGTGCAAACTCTTATTACCTAAACAAAATCCAATTGCTTCTCACAACCACAAAACACAATAACCCAATCTAATTCACATCAATTCATGGTCGGGTTTCGAAAGATATACAAAGAATAAACATGAATCGAATAAAATAAAGAAGAAGAAGATGAACAAATCGATCACCCCCCTTGAACTCTCTCCCAATCGAACTCTCCCCTCTTGAACTCTCTTGTAGTTGGCGGCTAGGCTTGTATTTATAGGAGATGGACAGGTCAAAGTCTTTTTTGAGGAGGAAGTTAAGTTGGAATTAAATACAATATAATAAAAGAAATAAATCTCTTTTATTTTATTATTTTATTCCTCCTAAAACTCCTCATTAAACTCTTGGAATTTAATCTCCTTTAGGATTTATCTTTGCTCCACGTCATATTGGATTTATCCAATCATCAATCGGCTGTCACATCAGCTTATCCCTTCTTGTCGACAATCGCCATGGCAATTAGTTCGGCATGTCCTTCCTGCAATGCTCTGGTAACTGGTTAGGCATATCCTTTCTACATTGCTCTGGCAACTAGTTCCGGCCTTGCTTGGGCAATTAGTTCCTGCGCACAAAGCACACCAAAGCAGTAACTTTTTTCCACAAAAATCACCAAGTTATGTAATCAAGCTTAACGGTAGAAAGAAAAATGAATTAATGCATGAATGACCAATTATGCAACTAATATGAGCCTAAGTCTAATAATAATAAGAGTAAAAATGGTAATAAAAATAGTGCTTTTGAACACTTAACAATGTTCTTGATAGGGAAGAAGTCCTAACTCTTCCTCTAAGAAGCATAAACAAATACTCTGACAGTCTGAAAGCTCCTAAGCATCGAATCGTACTCATCGGCATATGCCCACCATTTGAATATGTCTCACAACTGCGTTGTGTCGTGCTCAAAACGACCACTATAAAAATCATGGTAAAATGCAACAGTCCACACATTCTTAAGACCACTGGTTGGGTTCTTTCGAGGTCTTAAAGCCTCGAGCACCACTCTAGACATTACTGGCTAGCATCGTGTTTGATTAACCAAAACAATTCCAAAGGTACAACAACTTCCAAGGAAACAGTTCCATCAAACCGGTAGAACGTCTAACTTCCAATACACTTTAACAAAATAGTGGATCTCAAATCCACTATCTCCGAGAAATGCCTCTAAAAAGGGCGATGATACTCTTCAAGTATACACAATACTCCTTTTTAAGTGAACAAAGGGTCCTCCAACCAACACGCATCCACTGATCGATTTCGAAAGCGTTTTGTCCAAACCCGCATCAAAAACGTTATTCCAGTATAACAATGAAGATTCCTTGCCACAACTCTCATAACATATACGAAGGCTTCAGAACATCTTCAACATACAACGAAGAAACAGTTTAGGTGGCAAGAGGATGACACATCATCAACTCTGGCGTCATTCAACCAACTCGTATCTTAATAATTCGGGGAAAACCATGCCCCCAGAATCGCTCCTATGAGCGGCTCAACACTTAACTTAGCCACGATTGTAACCATCTTAGTGTCGTAACATCAGAAACACCATCAAGATTTTAGTCTTAAGGAGTACAAACTTTATTTAAGGGCTTGTATTCACTATACACCTTACTAAAACACCTATACCACCTCAAGGTTTCCTAAAACTGGCTAAACCTAAGCTCTGATACCACTATTATAACACCTTTGACCCGAATGTCACAATTGGGCCTCAAGACCAAACCAAAACCATTAACATTTCCCAAACTGGATTTAGCCCAATCAAGTTATTTTCCAAAAAGATTAAATCTAACAGTTGAAAATATAGATAAATAATTTAAACTTTTACAAAGGAGCTCAAAATTTATTTAAAACATTTAAATAATTGACTTGATTAATACAATTTCAAAAGAAAGATTTACAAACTCAACCACGTAAGGTCTTATGAATACATAGCCCACTAAACACATGTAGCATACCCTGAAAGCCTCCACATACTGGAATCACGTACTGATAATGCTCATCGATCCGACGATCAACCTACCACACAACAATAATTCCGAGCGCTAAGCTTACAAAGCTCAATAGTACACATCTACTCTACTATACTTCATGTTAATCATAAACATAAGCATGCAAGCTAGTACGAGCAATAAGGATAGATAAGTGTTGACTCTCAAGGAAATGCGTAAAATGAATGTTGGCAAAAGGTATATATTTGGGCAAGATAAACTGTGCCAAGAGTCTTTTGCGTGCAAGTATACCCGGCCGACAAGTAATACAGCTTGGTAAGCTGAGTATCGATCCCACAGAGATTGACTTGGAATTTGATTGTTTAGTTTGTTACTTGTTTTGGAAGAAAAGATTTTAGTTTAAAATAGTTGATTTTAAAACTAAGAAAAGAAAATAAAACAAAACCAAAGTAAAGTGTTGGCTAGAAAGGTGTTTTCAAATGAATGATGACTGTTGGCAGGGAATGCTTGTTCAAACGTGGTTCATGCCAGCCTTTATTGACAAAATTGTCTTGGCATTGGTTGCCGAGCAGATTCAAAAATAGTAAAGCCTTTCTCGATGGTCATTGCCCTAAACTGGCCAAGTAAAACCCCATATATCTCTATAGTGTATGTTTTCCTTAAACCAATTTGATTTAAAAACCAATCTATACTCCGTGGGGGTAGATTTTAATTTCGAAGTAAGTTCATCTACTTGAACGACTTCTCTCGAAGCTTCTCTCTCAAGTGTTCAGCAACTTGATCGTTGCCAACACAAGTCTGTTAAGATATTGGAAGGCAATAAGCTAATTGTGCCAGTTCTCGTTTTGGCACAGTACTTAGGAAAAATTAAAGTATGCAAAACAGATAAACTTTGCCAAAAGCATAATTATTATAAAGGAACTAAGGCATAAAAGCCAACATTTAAAACCAAAACATCCCCCACCAACTATTAAATTAGTTCATGGTGTGGGGGTTAACCAACAAACGTTTTTAACATCACCATCATAATAAAAACTAAAAAAAACAACTTCTGCCAAGGGAATAGGAAGAGGGGTCTCTCGATGCAGCCTTCTATGCCAGGCTCTCAGCCAATAAGTCATACTACTCTTCCTCGGTTGTACCGACTGTCACTCGCGGCTCCAACACCTCACTCCGACCACCTCTTGTCTCCTCTTCTCGATTCTTTTATTTTTTTTCTTTTTCTTCCTCAAATGCTTGATCGGTTGTTCTTTATATAGGCGTGTAGGGGAAAGGATGAGATAAGCCTTTGAATTTGAAATGATCTAGAGATAAGAGATAGAGCTCTATCCAATCATTTTGATATCTTATCAGCTCGGTGTGATAGCTTATCAGGCTAGGGCTAACGTCATCATGCCATGGTCATCTTGGCACACGAGCTTGACACAACTTTGCCAACATCACATGGCATCACCTTATCCGCTATTTTTTTATAAGTTGATCCAATTGCGATATTTTAGGAGCCTGATCCTTTCTTATTTTTTTGGGGGTTCATCTCTTCTTGACATGGTCGCTAGCATACCTCTCGTCCAATAATGCTTGGCACTCATTTGGTCTTTTCGTGCCCGCAACATCTGGCATTCCTAACTGCGTCCATTCCTCCTGCTATTCCACCTGCCAACCTGTGCAAAAGGCCACTAAAAACAACCCATGACACTGGCATAGACAACCTACTAACTCTTTTATGTAAATGCATGATTCTAAGAAACTAATGCAACTAAATGTACTTGAAAACAATAAAAAACATATCAAAATAGGCATGAAAAACAATACTTTTGAGAGGTAACAATAAGGAAACACATGGTGCTACCACTAGCTGCCTAAACACATGCTCTCATCATAGAAATCATCATACATGGCCCACAAGGCCCAACCATACTCAGGATCTCTCCAAATTTTCCGAGCGAAAGTACACAAGTCATACCACAAAATATGGAGTGATGCTTGTGTCCACACAACATCGAGATCGTACACTCCGAGTGAGGCTCGTATCTGCACATCATCAGATCCTATACTCTGAGTAAGGTCTGCGTCTATACAACATCGGGATCTTATACTCGTAGAAATGAGGCCCACGTCCACACAACATTAGGATCCTACATCCATGCTCAGGATCTCTCATCAAGAATCTTCGAATGAGGCTTGCGTCCACACAACATCTGGATCCTATATTCAGAAGTCTTCAACCATGGTGTTGCAACACACTCAACTCTCATTGGGTATCTGGATCCCATCAATCAAAGGTGACAAATCCATACAAGTGCCTATACTTGGCACGTATCAATACACGATCCATCAAGGACTCATATGGTTGCTATTAAAAACATGTCATACAAGATTTACTGATTTATTACTCATTAGGCTCATATATTTTAATCTCACTCATTAGCTCCATTAATCCGTGTTATCACATTTATTCCATGTGTAATTCAATTATTAATATTTACATCGATTTTCATCCTTAACTTATATTTATAGATTATTTATCGTATCGGGTACTAGTACTAGTATTGATACCTTATTCACGAGTTCACATTTTTCCATGAATTTCAGTTTACAATGCTTTATTCGATCCTTAAAGCTTATGTAAGTTATTAGGGTTGGTTTACTAATACATATAATGAATTAATATTAGTTACCTGCTAAATGATCATTTAATCGAGTATTTATCAGTATTATCCCTTAAGCAGGTTTTCCATCTAATTATGTCAATCCATTCGAACAATCATACATACATCACAATTAATCAACCAAATCAATTAATCATTAAATAATCATGCATGCATCTTAAATAGATATCAAATCTCACACTATCAGTCTCAACACATGCTTATTTATCGTCTACATTTTTTGCAAATACTAACACGCAAGGCAATCATATTTATAATGCTCATGAAGCAATAGGAGTTTGAGGTGTACTAACCTTAAACCGGTATCGCTAAAATCCCCATCCAAGCTTTCCGAATATTCCACTTGACCCGATATTAGATCCCCAATAATCATTGAATACCAAATAATATCATAAGTATCACTTAAACTCATACGTTAATGAATTCGAAGGGTCAAATGCATAAAAACAACTTACCGAGTTCAAATTTGGTGAAACAAACTGTGCCATTAGGTCTGAAACATCGAGAAACCCTCGAGTAGGATCCCTTGAAAAAAGTCAACGCCAGTCAACGACCCAATCAACTCTAGTCAAGGTCTAGTGATCTGGTGAGGCACAGGTGCATGGAAGCTGTTGTGCACCTGCAGGCAGTGATCCAGTGTGGTAGGGAGTAGGTGCACCCAGGCGGCAAGGTCTAGTGTGGCACGACACAATATAGCTGGGTGCACCCGCCAGCTGCTGCGCACGCTCACTCTCGCTGGTGGTGCGTAGAGGTACATGCGGTGCCTTCTAGCGGTCAAACAACAACGGTGACCTTTGGTCTTGCTATCTCGATGTCAGTGAGCACGTCGGTGCCTTCAGTTTTAGGTTTTGAGCACCGAAACTACCCCGATTCAACTTTCCGAGTCTTTTATTCCCTCACTCTAGCGAACGATAGCGACGACAGCGACACAATGACCACTGGCTCAGTCGTCTCAGCAAGATCTTTCTAATGATGTCGGTGGTGTTGACAACGGATGACCTGATCTTCATAGATTAGAGTTCAAAGCTTTCTCCCCTTTTTTTCTCTCTCACCTCTCTATTTTTCTCTCTCCTCTTTACTTGTCTTCTCTCTCCCCAACATAATAATATCCCCTTTTTTTTTACTATCATCCTTTTAAATTTCAAACCTCTCCCACCAATATAATGGGCATTCTTAACTAGGCTTCCAAAATAAAGAAACAAAATAAATTGGGTCCGAGGCCCAATTTTGTAAAACCCAAAATTCGGGTCCTTACACAATTAGTTAAATACCCATTTTTGGTGTCAATTAACAAATAAACTTTTGCTTGAGTTGATAAAAATGCCTGTGGCTTATCAAATCAATAAATTAGCCTTGGGCAGTTAGATTATGAATTACCTTTGTAAAAACTATTTTCTAATTTTGTCTTCGAACTGTGTTTTCGATTCCAATTGCTTCTGACTGTACTTTGAGAGTGAGTAAACCTTAGATTTCTGTTATTTGTTGCTTTAAGGATCTTTGGATCCTTATTAAGTCTTGGCAACAATAGTTTGACTTGAGATTTGGTCAGTTTCGTGATTCTAGAACTTGGTACGATATACTTGGTAAGTCTCGAGATTTTGAGTTTTGGCATATAAACATTTCAGTAAGTTCTATATTTCTGAGTAGTTTTGGGTGTATAGTTATGTTACTTGGTATTCTCGTATTTGAATGTATAACGTACATACACACGCGATTTCATTTTGATGCTCGTGTAACGGCGCTGGCTTATACATCCTACAATTTTGTTGTAGTGCACTAGCATCGACATCCTATTATTGGACGATTACGTCCGTCGTAATGCACTAGCACCGACATCCTATTATATAGTCGTAGCATATTAGTGCTGACATCCTATTCCCTTCGACTGGTGATAGCATGCTTTTATGATTATGGCTTCAATTAAGGTTTTTTTGATCTAGCCTATGATTCAGGCTTTTGCACTATTGTACCTACGGTTCAGGTAGTTTATGATTACGCTAGCGATTTAGATAGGCTATGAATGTGGAAGTTTGTGTCCGACTACGGTTTGTTTGATTTAATTATTCTGCATATTTAATTATGCTTCATTTATTTTCCGTCAATTATACTAGCTTGCTTTATAATTATTCATTTTGATATTTTTGTATTATTGGGCTCTCAAGCTCATTAAATTATTAATCTTCGCAGGTTAGTAGATTGAGCCTTTATCGGGATATTGGAATTAGTTTAGAGAGTTTTAGCAGTATTGACTGCAGAGTACTATTCTCGTAGATATAAGCGGGCATGTAGGTCACCACTATATATTATCATTATGTCAAAGTTCTGTAGTCTAAATTCTGTTTTTGATTCTGAACTCAGTTTTAAATTGTACTTTTGTATTAAAGATTTTAATTTAATTTTTATTCAATTGATGGGTCGCTCTTGTGACCTAAATGTGGCACCTCAGGTCAGGTCGAATCGTTCGTATCAGTCTAGGGTGTTAAACATCGAGCCATTCACAAGCACTTGGATCGAAACCAAGGAGATAAATTGCATGATAAGATTACGGAGAGACTCTGGTATGCCAATATCCTGTAACGTATCGCGAACAGAACCCCACTCAAGGTGATCGTATGCTTTTTCCAAGTCCACTTTAATCGCCATCCAACCCTTCTTTCCAGTTTTTCGTTGCATGGTGTGCAAAACATCCTGGGCAATCACAATATTGTTCGTGGTAGATCGGCCCTGGACAAAGCTCGTTTGATACCCAAGAAGGGAGCAAAGGCTTCAGCCGGTTCATAAACAATCTTCGAAATAGTTTTATATAAGACTTGGCAAAGAGAAATTGGCTGAAATTGAGTCATAGATTCTAGTCCACTAACCTTGGAAATTAGCACCTGCAACGTTCGGTTGAGATGAATTAGAACCGCACTAGACTCGAAAACACCATGAACAAAATCACAAATGGTAGTCCCAACTGTGCTCCAATTCTTCTAAAAGAATCTGACATTCAATCCATCAATCCCAGGAGCTTTGAGAGGTTCCATGTCAAAAATTGCTCGTTTAATCTCCTCCCTTAGAATCTGTTTAGTCAAGTGATCCTTCTCGGTAGTCCCCAAGACCCGAAATCTTTCTTGAGGAACTTTACTATAATCCAAGCTCTCGTGAATTACTTGCTATAGAAACTCGTGACCATTTTCTACAACTCCTCCTAGTCCACGACCCAATTGCCATCCTCCCATGAAGTGAGGAAATAAAATTAGCCCGACGTCTCGCTTTAACCGACGCATGGAAATATTTAGTATTTCTATCCCCGTGCAGATGCCATTGAGAGCAAGGTTTTTGCCTCCAAATTTCCTCTTCTTGTTCTAACACAACCTCATATTCTGCCTATAGTTAAGCTTCAAGAGAAACTAGAAAGTCTGAGTGTCGAATCAAAAGAGCTCTATCAATACCCCGTAATCTTGCTTGGATTCATTTCTTCCGTTGTCCAATATGGCCAAACACATCTCTATTCCATCCAGCAATTTGTGACTTGAAAGATTCTACATTATTTTCCAATCTCTCCCCTCCATTCCAAACTGATGTCAAAAAATCCTAGAACTGATGGTGGTCTTGCCAAGCTAAAATAAATCTAAAAGGTCTATTGTGTGGTCTCCCCTCCATCTCCCTAAAGCCTAAAAGCAAAGGTCGATGATTTGATCCTAACCTCTCCAGGTGACAGACATGAGAATCACCAAAGTATCGGATCCATTCATAATTAACAAGGCGTCGATCAAGTCGTTCATGTAAATCCCCACGATTCCAAGGGAAGACCCCCTCAAAATCCCAAGTTCGATAATCCTATAGTGTAAATAAAATTTGCAAAAGGCCGACTGCCTCCCTCATGTCGCACTGCACCACCCATACGCTCATCCGCATCCAGCAAAACATTAAAACACCCCCAATAATCCATGGGAAATCATCTCGGGGTTGAAGAGACACAAGCTGTTGCCATAAAACCTTCCAACGTGAGCTTTGCAGACTAGCACAAACAGCTATGAATTGGAATTTAGAATCTATTCCTGGAATATTTGCTCGACCATTAATAAATTGGTTTGCCATGTGTGTTATTTCAACATGCACATCCCCATCCCAAAGTAGCCAAATTCCCCCACTAAAGTCGTGAGTTTCTACACGAAAAGAGTGAGAGAAACCCAAACGCGTGTCACAAACCTTTCGAGCTCGACATTTTTGAAAACTAAAAAAAAACACAGAGTCGTCACCAATCTTTTTTTAAAGAAATTGTGATTGGATCACTTTTAAAAACGAGGTTATTTTAATAAAATGTTTTATTTATTAAAACAACATTTTTGGTCCAGAATTAAATGGGTTCGGGGATCGGTTACAAGTGGGGAATGATTAGCACCCCCACCACGCCCAAAAATTGGTACCTCATTGATTTCAAAAAGTATTTTCAAAACTGGAATTTGCAAGTTCACAAAATTTTGATTTATTTGTCCGTTTTATGAATATAGATCTATTTTAAAGACCTTACCGCCCAGCAAATGAACTCCAATCACCGCCAACACTCTTGGCGCTAACCTGTCATTTCCGTTTAGTAAGACACCACAATAATTATTTTCACTTATTTAACAAAACAACAAAAACAATTAAGCGTGCTATAGTTTTTTTAAAATAAAACCTAATTAGTGATTAATCCCTAAAATATCTACATTCATTTTAGCTATTAATGTTCAAGTAAATTAAGTGTATTTTATTAAGAATATGAAGGAAATTTTACTTCAAATACATCTCTAATCTAAGCTAATTAAAGAACCTATTCCTAGGGTTTTAACAATCTCATATGTACATAAAAACAAAAAGAAGCAACTAAATTACTTAAACTAAACTGAAGTTTTAAACAAAAGGAAAAGGGATATATAAACAAAATATTTCTTTATTTTTTTAAAACTTAAAAAATGTAAATTGGTGACCGGATTAAAAAGAAAACAAAATGGGGTGACCAAATTGCGAGAGAAATGACATAACTAAAAGGATTAAAAACTGAAGAACAACGGTATAAGACCCGCAAAAGAAGGGCGCGGGTTGAAGGGTGGATACAGGTCGGTTCTTGGGTCAATATTTAAGTCACATAATAGAAACAAAAATCATTTCTGTTATCTCTTTTAAAATGGATTGAGCCAGCCTTCCCCAAATCCTCTGAATTTGTTCATCGTGTTCTTCAATCTATGAAGAATACAGCGAACAACCGTCGTATCGTCCGCTATCCACCGGCATCGGGCGCTGTTTCCGGCGGCAGAAAACCCCAAAAATTCTTTTTTTTTTGCAAAATCTGGTACAAGTCGAATCATATTTTCATCATCGGAGCCCCATTCAAACAACATACACAGCAACGTTATACAAAATAGATGTAAAACACAACATATTCTCTATTTTAATTCAATATATATATATATATATAAGGTTACCAAAAAGCTTACTTTATTCCTTGAAACTCTTGATTATAAATGCTTGCCTCCTTACATTGGAAATCCAAATACTAGTTGTGTATACTTTCTATCTACTGTTGCTGTGAATTGTTGTATGTATATTGTTGTTACATGGATTACAATGGGGGTTTATATACTTACAAAAAAACTTAATTTGCAAGGACATACCCCTTGATGTCATCCGAATTGCTTCTATCTTGGTTTCGATTTAGCTTGATCTTCGCCATAGCTTTATTTTAGGGATATAATCCTTTGACTTTGCTTCTAATTTGGGATTTAACCCCTTTATTTCCCCTTTTGCATGTTTATAGTAACTTCAAACGACGAGGGAGACGCCGACAAAGAGCGATTCAAGGCAGAAGTGGTGTGGGCATTCATCGGAGAAAATGAACCAGTAACTAGAAGGCGAAACAGTGAGCGCGTGGCTGCCACGTGCAAGTGGCAATCCATGTGCTCTACTCTGGAGTGATCTGGACTGTTAGATCACTCCTTGATCTAACGGCTGGGAGAACGCGACGCTATATCATCCTCCAGCTAGCGTGATCTGCGCCGTTGGATCAATCCTTGATCCAACGGCCCTTCATTGGCTGCGCAACAAAGAAGCAAAGGGATTAAGGTTTAGCTTTATTGGGCCAAACAAGCCCTTATTGTAAATGGATATGTATTTTATTTTTAATTTAATAGACTTGGGTTTTATATAATGGACTTTTTTAAAAAATTTGGGTTTTATACTAACTATTAACTATTATACTAACTATAACACTAACAAAGAAGTATATAACAATGATAATACTAACTACTACATCAACAATATTATATGACACTAACAAATAACAATAATACTAATACTAATTACTACATTAATATTATATAACAATAACATATAACAATTATACTAATTAGGAAAACAATAACATATAACATAAGTGAAAATTCAATGACAACAGTTGCCCTTCTTTGGTCATTCCGGTGAAACAGGAATAAAGCAAAGAACAAAGGACACTAATTTTCACCAATTAACAAACCTATCAAAACTTAATGCCTGAACAAACTGGCGGGTTCCTCTCTCCTCATGCTCGAACGGATAAGCAAGTTCTATCATCCTCATGCTCGAACGGATAAGCAAGTTCTATCATCCTCATGCTCGGATAAATAAGCAGACCAAAAAGGGTTTCATCCCCTGATGTTCGGATGGATAAGCAGGTTCAAAAAAAGGGTTCCATCCTCTTTAAGCTTAGATTGATAAGCATGTTCTATCTCTTCATGCTCGAATAGATAAACAAGTTCCATTCTCCATATGCTTGAACGGATAGGCAGGTTCTATTCTCCTCATGCTCGAATAAATAAGCAGGTTCCATCATTCTCATACTTGGATAGATAAATAGACTGAAAAAGGTTCCATCCTCCTTATGCTTGGACGGATAAGCAATGCTCTAAACCTGTCAAAATGAATGGATGATATGTTTATGATGCGCATGCCTCTAGAGATGTCTAACACATGAATGCGTGTTGCTTTTCTTTTGCCTTTTAAATTCTTTTCAACATGATTAATTTTCTATCAAGTGGTGGACCCAAAAGAAACTGTAAAGCTCCATGGAACTTAGATCGTATAATCTCAAACATTTTCTCAACTCTGGCAAGAGATGGTAGGTGTCTACTCTGGCCCATCTCATAAAAAGGAGAAGCAATATGAATTTCTCTTATTTCTCCACACTGAACAAGTTTTTGTACAATGTTATTAGGATTACCACGAGCAAGAAAGTTAGCAACTGCCCATCTTTCAATCCTAGATGGCTCTAACAATTTCTTGTTATTAACATTCCACTAACCAAGGAATCTTCGTCATTCTCATTCTTTTTAAAAAGTTCTTAATCTTTTGCACTTTAGCTTGCTCAATCCAGCTATCTTGTACTCTTGTTGGAAGGACTGACTTTATCATCATATTCTTCAACACTTTTCTAGCCTTTGTCAAACTATCATTGTAGTTGATCATCAATGTTCAGTGAAAAGCCTCCTTGAATGAATATCATATTGTTCTTCCAATGTCTGTAAAATTGTTCTCATTGTTTTAGAAGAAAGATTATGCTATCAACAATATTCAGTGACATGCTTTCCTAAGTGGCCTAAAAACTCGAATGGAAACCTCTATCTCCTTGGTTATCTCCTCCAATGTCTGTAAAATTATTTTCATTGTTGTGGGAGATAGATTATCTCGTGTAGGTATCTCTGTTTTGCAACATGCTGCCTTAAAGTAATGTTAAAAACCCTAAACACTTCTTGAGAATTCTCTGATTCTTGTCTTTGCGGACAACTTTGAATTGCTTGCATGGAAATCTTTGCAGCAAAACTTATCTCCACCTTGAACGTCTTCATGTGTTTAACACTTTTTCATGCCTCAAGTTCAAAACTTAACCACAGAATGCCTCATAGTTCCGACACCCTTTTAAACAAGTTTCAAAGTAATGCTCAAAAATCTTTTGCATGTTAAGTGATGTCAAACTTATTAATTCTCATTTCAATGCAAGATACTTATGTGAAAAAGGAAGATAGTCTAAATAAAGAAATGAAGGCTGAAGAAACAAAATTTTATCAATACTGGGGCAAACAGAAAGGAAATTACAAATATTCAGATATCAATGACCGAAACTCCTTATGTCAAAATACCGTGAGATGTCCTGAATGCTACCTATGCCGAGCAGACTTTGAAAATGGTGACAATTCGAGAAGATTCATCTATGTCATGTTCCTGAGAGAATTATCCGTCATGTCAACTACATGAGCCGCCCTTTACGGGTTTTTACTTAAGTCCTTATTTGGTTTCAAAATGCCATTTACGGGTTTTCATTTTGAACCCCATTTTTTTTTTCTTTTATTTCTCTTTTTTTCTTTTTTTTTCTTCTTTTTTTTTTCTTTTTTTCTCTTTTTTCTCTTCAGACATAATACTTTTTGATTGAATCTGAGTTATCGTGCTTTAAAGCTCTTCTCCATCCATTTCAACCAAAATTAATGCCCCACCTGAGAAAACCTTTGTTACAATATAAGGTCCCTCCTAATTTGGTTCTCATTTTCCTCGGGAATCACTTTGGATTGACAATCTCTTTTTTAGTACCAAATCACCTTTTTGGAATTCTCTCGAGCGAACTTTCTTCTCATATGCCCTTATCATCCTTTTTTGGTACATCTGCCCATGACACAATGTCTTTAACATTTTTCATCAATTAGATTCAGCTGGTCATATCTCGCTTGGATCCATTCTGCCTCCTCCAATTTTACTTCCATTAAGATGCAGAGCGATGGAATCTCTACCTCAATTGGCAATGCTGCTTCTACTCCGTACACCAAAGAAAATGGTGTTGCCCCGGTGGACGTTGGTACTGTAGTTCGATATACATATAAGGTAAACGGTAATTTCTCATACCAATCTTTATATGTGTCAACTATTTTTGCGACTTTCTTCTTGATATTCTTATTTGCAGCCTCCACTGCCCTGTTCATCTTTGGGCGATATATCACTGAATTATGATGTTTGACATTGAACTGCTCACAGACCCCTGCTATCATCTTATTATTCAGATTAGAGGCATTATCGGTTATGATACTTTCAGGCAAGCCATACCGACAAATGATTTCTTTTTTTAAGAATTTGCAAACTGTAGATCTAGTGATGTTTGTATACGAGGCTGCTTCAACATACTTTATGAAGTAGTCGATGGCTACCAGAATAAATCGATGTCTATTTGACGCCTTTGGATAAATCTGGTCGATGACATCTATGCCCGACGTGGAAAATGGCCAAGGAGCTAACATAACATGGAGTGACTGAGGAGGTATATGAACCTTATCTACATAAATCTGGTACTTATGGCATTTGCGAGAATAATTGATGCAATCTTCTTCCATAGTTGACCAATAATATATGGAGTGCATGATTCTTCTGGCCATGGTGAAGCCACTAGGGTGAGTTCCACAAACTCCCTCATGAACCTCTTTTAGGATCAGCTGAGCTCTTTTGCATCCACACATCTCAAAAGCACCTGATTTCGACTTCTCTTGTACAAAATCCCTCCTCAAGAACATACCCCGATGCTAATTTCCTGATCATTTTCTTTTCATTTTCCATTGCCTGTGAGGGTATTACTGCGACTTTATATACTACAAAATGTCATAGTACCATGGAAAGCCATCTGCTTATTCTTCCACGTCATAGCAATGAGCTAGGGATTCTAACATTTGCAATTTGATAGGCATCATCCTAGAACATTTACTTGCTTTAAACATGGTGGCTAAAGTAGCTAAGGCATCAACCATCTAATTGTCTTCTCTGGGGAGATACTTAAAGGTAATCTCATCGAATTCCTTGGTTAATTCAAGGACCAACTTGTGATATTCTATCAGTTTTGCATCTGTCGACTCCCATTCGCCTTGTATTTGATAGATAACTAATGTCGAGTCTCCAAAAACTTTCAGATTACGTATTTTCCTTTGAATAGCCTCTCTTAGTCCCAATTGCAAGCCTCATATTCTGCCATATTATTGGTGCAAAAGAATTTCAAACGACGAGTGAAAGGGTAATAATCTCTTTCCGGTAAAACCAAAACTGCCTCAATACCACGTCCTAAAGCGTTTGCAGCACCATCGAAGTTCAAGATCCAAGATTCTGTTGGAGCCTCAACATCTTCTGAAATACACATCATCTTCGTTAGGAAAATTAAAATTTAATGCTTCATAGTCATCACATGCGCGGCTTTCCAGAAAGTCAGCTATGACACTCCCTTTACTGCTTTCTGACTTACATATTGGATATCAAACTCTGACAATAACATTTGCCAACATACTAATCTTCCCGACAGGGCTTGAGCTTCCATCATGAACTTCAAAGGATCCAATTTCAAAATTAGCCACATAGTGTGATATAACATATACTGCCTGAGCCTCTTAGTTACCCATACCAAAGCGCAACATAGCCTCTCTATTGAGGAGTTTCTGGTCTCGTAGTTGGTGAACTTCTTACTCAGGTAATATATTGCCTTTTCTTTCTTTCCAGTTTTATCATGTTGTCCCAGCACACAACCCATAGAGTTTTCATACACCGTCATGTATGAAATCAATGGTTTCCCGAAAACTGGCGGTATTAGCACAAGAGGATTAGTTAATTTCTCTTTGATTCTTTCTAAGGCTACCAAACATTCTTCGTTCCATGTTCCTGGGTTATTCTTCCTTAGTAGCTTGAACATTGGATTATATTTATTAGTTAACTAGAAGATAAAACGGGCGATGTAATTTAACCTCCCTAGGAAACCCTGAACCTCCTTCTGTGTTTGAGGTCGTGGGATTTCTTGTATGGCCTTAATCTTGTCTGAATCAATCTCAATTCCCCCCTGCTTACCACAAAGCCTAATAATTTTCTTGATGTAACCCTAAATGTACACTTGTTTGGGTTAAGCTTTAACTGGAATTTTTCAACCTTTGAAAAAGCTTATGTAGGTTCACCAAATGCTATTATTCAGATCGAGATTTGGTGATCATATCGTCTACGTATACTTCTATTTCTTAGTGCATCATATCATGAAAAAGGGTGACCATGGATCTTTGGTAGGTTGCCCCTACATTCTTTAAACCAAAGGGAATTACCTTATAGCAAAAGGTTCCCCACAATGTTATGAAGGTAGTCTTTTCCATATCTTTAACCCAGAAAAACCATCCATGAAAGAGAAAAGAGAGTGCCCAGCTGTGTTATCCACTAATGTGTCGATGTGTGGTAACGGGAAATTTTATTTGGGGCTTGCTCTGTTGAGGTCCATGTAATCAACGCACATGCATACTTTTCCATCTTTTTTAGGTAATGGAACAATGTTAGCCACCCATTTTGGATATTTTGCCACTTCAAGAAACCCTGCATCAAATTGTTTCTTCATTTCATCTATAATCTTTAAGAGCATCCCGGCTTTCATCCTTCTTAGCTTCTGCTTCACAGGCTCACATCCTTCCTTTATAGGAAGCCAATGTAAAACAATATCAGTATTAAGACCAGGCAAAAATATCTTTGAATTCCTTTAGGAGCTCTATTAGGTTTTGTCGAGTATTAGCTGTAATGGTGGTGCCAATCTTCACTTCGCGTTTTCTTCTTCTGTGCCAAGATTCTGAATTTCCAGTTCTTCCTTATGGGGTAGAATCTGTTTCTCTTCTTCTTCTACCATTCCGAGCAAATCATTGGGCAAGTCATATTCTTTTTCATCGTCAACATTCTCAACTTCTTCTAGGCATAAATGTAGTTCAAAATCAACCTCAAGGTCTGACTCAGAGTCATTTGTGCCATTGATATCGGAATATATACAAAGAAAAGAGATGAATGGAATGATTAGAATGATTTGTTTTTAGTTTTTATTTTTCTTTGAGTTTTACTTATGAAAAGAGTTTGCCACACAAGATTTTTTGAAAGGAAAAGATGCATCTTTATTGAAATTCAGGTTATCCGTTTGGACATAGACCCTTTACATAAGATTCCTAATTGCCTTCGGGTCCAAAGGCAAAATGGTGGGTTCTGAAAATTACTCTGAAACTGTCTCAAATACTACAAAAATTTCTTCAGCAGTCTAGTTGTCAAGTTCAGAGCATGGGCGAATCATTGACAGGTACTTGTTCTCTCCTTCTTCATCTGTTATGGCGTTGATGCTCAGCTTTTCAAATGCTTCACACAGGTCATTATTTCCTTTCTTGTTGTGTATTGCCATTTTTTGTTTTTCTTTCGGTTCCCCAGACTATTTTGGACATATTCGTGTTGCACACCTAGCTTTGGTGTGTGAGTCTCCGAGTGAGAATTTTCTGCATACACAAGGCCTCGAACTCGAGACATGCTTAAATGATACCAAACTACTTACCATTTAGACTAACCACATTGGTTATACATCATTTTTAATTACAAACAAGTCATTCAATTAAAATATTATTACAAATATATTATTTAAAACTAGTTAAAATTGAAGCTAGCATCTAACGTGACAATATACAATAACATTTTTAATTCTGAAGATTATACATTTTATTATTTTTTGTCTTATTTTAGAATAATTCGATGAATTTTATTTTATATTTAAAAATTCATCAATATAATTTTTAGACACTATTAAAACAAACGAACTACTCGGATCAAAATAATAATTGAATAACTATATTTTATTATAAAACAATGAATTATTGTTAAATTATTATTATACTATAAAAGTAATATAAACATTTAAGGAAGAAGAATAAAGAGTAAAATGATGAAAATTTTAACTACAAAGAGTTAGTGTCTTGAATTGTTTTAAATTATAATCAAATTATAAATTTAGTGAATTAAAACAGTTATTATACTGGACTATATCTCTATTTATAAATATTATTAGTGACTTATTTGTAATAATATTTAATTAAATGATTTATTAATAACTTTTTTTAAACAGTGACTTATTAGTAACTTAAAAAAATATGTTTATTACAAAATTTATAATTAAGTGACTTATAAAGTAGTTTTCCCAAAAATAAAATAAAATGAACAAACCAGCTAAGCAAAACCAGCTAAGCATTAACTTTCCGCTACTCGAGCACATATTTTTTCTCTTTATTTTTTCATTCTCTCTCCCTCTCCCTCTCCCTCTCCCTCTCCCGGAAATCCTCAAATGGAACCCCCGCCTCCCCCAGCCGCGACGGCTCCACCTCTTTCCACCACCGCTACCACAACCGCAGCTGCAGCCGCTCCTGCCGCCGCCATTCCCACCACCTATCCTGATTCCATAGACTCCTCGCCACGCTCCCGTAACACGGACACATGGGACGACCCAGCTCTTCCCACTGCTCTCCACTCAAAGCTCCGCCTCATGTGCAGCTACGGTGGCACCATCGTCCCTCGTCCCCACGACAAAGTCTTATGTTACATCGGCGGGGACACTCGTATGGTTGTCGTTGACCGCCACACTACGCTCGCTTCCCTCCACCACCGCCTCTCCCTTTCTCTTCTCCGCGGTTGCCCTTTTACTCTCAAATACCAACTTCCCTCCGAAGACCTCGACTCTCTCATCTCGGTTACAACCGACGAAGACCTCGAAAACATGATCGATGAATACGATCGAACTTGTTCCCAAACGACGTCGTCAAGTAAGTCCTCCCGTATTCGCTTCTTTCTTTTCCCTCTCATTCAGGACGGAACCCTAGCGTCTTCTCATTCAATTGGGCCGATTATTAACAATTCCACCAAGTCCGATGAATGGTTTCTTAACGCGTTGAATGGGTCCGGGTTGTTGAACCGAGGGTTTTCGGATCCGCTGACGAACGTGAATTTGTTGGGATTGGATGAAGATCGACAGGGAAACGCTGTTGAAGTTGGTTCGAAAGATGAAGGAAGTGGCAGTCAGAAGAATATGAATTTCAAAGGTCAAGATGTTCACTCGGTTCCTGATTCTCCCATGCTTGAAACTACGTCGTCCTTTGGTTCAACTTCTTCTTCTCCTTCGCTTGCTAACTTACCTCCTACTCGAGTCCACGCTGAGGATCAGAAGGAGCATAAAGTGGGAATTGAGGAACAGTTTGCTCAATTTTCTGTATCTACTTCTTCTGCCGCCGCTGCCGGTGTTGGAGTGAAGCAACAAGATGAGGTGTTCGCGGCTTTGTCATCCACACTGCCGATGCCGGTGGGCATCCCCGCTTCTGGGGGTGGGGTGGTCTTGAATTCAGGCGTGGTTCCCGGAGAGTATACGAATCGGGTTCTTTCGGATGATGAGAGATCAGATCATGGGGTTCCTGTGGGCTATAGGAAAACACAAACACCACAGCCTCAGCCTCAGGGTTTTCCTTCTCAGAATCAACAGAAGTATAGCAGTGGTCAAGATTTGGCTTCTCCAGATTTGATCTCAAGGTACTGTTTTCATAATCTTCTAATTTGATTTCTGTTCTTCAATTATGCTTGTATTACGGTTAAGAAGTGCTGAGATTGTTGTTATAATTGCTTCTGTTCTTCAATTATGTTTGGATTCACCATTAGGAAGTTGCTGAGATTGTTGTTTATAATTTGTTCAGTGACAGCAGTTTTACAAATCCATTATCACGCCCTAAACCTGTGATCTATCAAGACCCAGTTGTTCAGATCCCATCTGGGGTTAACAGGCTTCCTGCCAACGCTGTCGATCCAAAGCTTAACATCTCTGATCCCAACGCAATTGGCCGAGTTCAGATACAACAACCAGTTCAGGAGTCTGGTTATGTATTGCAGCAACAACATCCGCAGCAGCAGCAGCAGCAATTCTTACAAGCTGCTGTGCCACATTACATTCACCACCACCCATCTGGGGCGGTGCCAATATCAGCTTATTATCCTGTATATCCTTCCCAACAGCAACAACATCATCATCATCAAACACCGATTGATCAGCAATATCCCGTGTATTATGTGTCTGCAAGGCATCCCCAAGCTTACGGCATGCCTATCCAGCAACCTAGCATTAGTGAAGCCCCCACAGGAATCCCTTCAAGCCGTCCGCAGACTTCTTCCAATCCTACCACGGCTCCCACTCATGTAGCATACAACCCTATGAGAAATGCTCCTCTTGGCAAACCTGAAATGACTGCTGCCACCGGCCTATACAGGACATCAAATACCGGTAACCCACAACTGGTTCAGGTGCAGAACAGTCAGCATCAGCAACAATTTGTGGGTTATTCTCAGATTCATCATCCTTCCCAGTCTGTTGCACCTACCTCTGCCGCAACTGCTCAATATGCATATGAATTCGCCGATCCTGCTCATGCTCAGATGTATTACACTCAGCCTCTGGCACCCAACATGCCTTCTCAGTACCAAACCATGAATGGAGTAGTATTGCCAGATGCATCTGCACAAGCGCAACTTCCGACTGATAACATCAAGTCACAGATCAGAACTTCACAGCCAATATAAATCAGTCAAGAAGGAAGCAACAACAATTTTGAAAGAAGGGTTTGGTTTATATCTTTAAATTCTGTTTTAGTGTCTGTCTTTTAATTTTGTGTTGGTTTGTGATATGTATTTGTGAAAGATAATAAGGAACTCTATGGTCTTTTACTCTCTCGTGTATGCCATATTGCTGGTATTGTCATAGGAAATGAAAGTCATCTGAAGATTATACTGTAAAAACTCAAAACTCTTTTATTGTGTTGAATTCACATCTGTTACTTAATAATGGTTATACATATAGCGAAAGATTTCAAGTTAATTGTTTCTTACATTGTTCTTGATCCAGGGTTCCTATGGTATTGGGTATGCAGGGACATATATTTGCAAAAGCAAATTCTTGCTTGGAGCTCGTATATGATCTAGTACTCGGAAAGTTTTGTGAAGAAAGAGTTCAACATGGATACACTCTTCAAGTCTCTAACCCAAGACAAAAGGAGACTTATCTAACTGTTTGATTTGGTGGGTTGCAATTTCTCTGAGTCATGCAACACTCTCAAAACAGAAAGACATTATGATCTCTGTCTGCTCTTACCGGCCCCTTCAATAAAGTTTGTCCTTAACTTTTTTCTCATCGATAAAACCTATCTATATTGCTGCAAATCTCCAGTTTCTTGCCATGAATTCTGCTAGGTTTTCATCATCAATATTTACAGTTGATTATTTACATTCTTATGAATGTGCACTAGATTTATTTATTCCGCTCGTTTTATAGATTACATAAATGAATTATTCTTTCAGTATTGGTCCTCAAATCTCATACACCCCCTTACTCTTGATAATCTGTTTCCCCATCCACATTTATACTCTTAGAAACACTGCCAAATCACTTGATTATCGATTTTGCCACTGGCAAATTGTGGCTCAATTATTGTCCGGATAATTAGCTTCGTTTTTCGATTGATAGATATTAACTGGCATAGCATCGTTTCCTTTGAATTTCATGTAAGCTAACAGGCTTTGCTTTCTCTGCTGGAAATTCTTTTAGGTTGTCAAAGTTGACATAGTAGTTGGCCCCATGCCTTTGTTATCTGGACTCAGACTCGGTCTTTTAAAGCTTTTCATGTGTTTCAAAGATGATATTTTATGAAAAATAAATAGTTGGGGTAGCCAAGGCTCATGCTGATATTATAATGAAACCAAATAAAAAGATGTAGAGATGAATATGGAGGCTGAATGCAGTGCATGTATTGAAGTGGGGGGTTTCTACAGCAGCAATTATTGAATTTTACGAACTATGAATGGGGGCTATCTCTTTCTTCTTTTGTCTTCTTTAAGCTTTTAATCAAACCATTCTTTGACAATTCCAAACACATTTCGTTTCAGGTAACAAAAACAAAAACACACTGATTCTCATGTGGACTGCGTTTGGGGGGTTCTCAGTCTAGTTGTTTGTATGCCGCTAAATATTCCACTTTGGATGATGATAAAATCCAATTTGATGATTTCGTATTTAAGATTTATTTTTTAAAATAATTTTGAAGAATAAGTCTTAAATGGATATTTTAAGGAATATTTATATCAATGCATTCAAAGTATATAAGATTTAACTTAAACCGGTGATTTTAGGGATGGGAAAGTCATCACTTGAAAAGAGGCAAGACTCCCACATCGATATTCCATGTGTGTTTATTTTGCCATCAGAGAGGACGTCAAGACCTTTGCTGCGTAGCGCCTGCTTGTATTGTAACCCGAGTGGCTGACACAAGGTGATAGCTGAGTCTGGCCCGTGATGGTTTCTCTCTAATTGAATTTATTACTTCCTTTTAAATTTTTGACAAAAATGAAGAAACTTCATTAATTAAGAAACCAAACAATCCTACAACTAGGGCAAAGAAGCCAAGCAAAACAAACCAGGACAAATAAACCCTAAAACAAAAACAGAAGATTAAAACACCAACAGGCTGGGGTAATAGAACAAAAAAGAAAAGCCGACGAGGATAGTGGAAATGGCAACATGCTGCTCGGAGCACATGACAAGAGGAGTGTGTCTAAGGTCAGCACCAAACCACCAAGCTTGATAAAGTGAGGTCCAAAGGTCGGGCTGACTGCAATGGCGTATGCAGAGCCACTGAGGCTCAAACGATCCAAAATCTTCTCGGTGAAAGCTTTACAGGAGGCAAAAGTTATTGTTGAGAAAATAAAGGAAAAGGAGGCAACACCTTTAGGCCATGAGCATGTCGACCAGCGAGAAAGGAGCAGAAGTAGTCTCCACCCTCAAATACCACCGACGAAACCTGTAAAAAAGAGGACGGAAAGACATAAACCCAAAATTTAAAAATCACAAGGGAAGAAAAACGACTAAAAGTCGACAAACTTTGCTTGTGTTCCTCACCCCATGTCACCAAGAGGCATCATTCGTTCTCCTTTCAAAAGGGAGCCCGATCTTGAGCCATCCGAGTCGAAGAAAAGACTTTCCAACAAAACGTCCGAAAGGAGCATCAGAACAACCACCACAGAACGGAAAAGAGGAGAGAAGAGAAAGATTAATCGTCAAAAACGATAGCTAGCTATCGATAAGGAAAAAAATAAAAAGAACAGAAAAGAGAGAGGACAATAAGACAATAATTTTTTGAACATAAATATTATTTATTTTTTTACTGACATGCTCAATTTTAAATACTTAATAAACTACCATCTTATATATACTTAATAAACTACTTAAAAAAAACTCATGAATGAATCCAATTCCAGCCCTAAATAATCTCCGCTGTGCCTAATCAGATAGAGTGCTTTCCATCTTGGCGAAGGTCATTATCACATCACGACGTGGCCGTGAGAGAAGATGCCACGAGGTCGCCGACAATCAATCATCATCATCCAAAAAGTCCACATCCCCTCTCTTATTCAAATCAAACCATGGCTAAAGGTAGTTAAATGTCCACGCCACGCCAGTTTTTAATCAAATTTCAAAACGTAAACCCAGGCCCAACCACAGCCACCGCCAGAAAAAAAAAATGTCCGCGCTCCGATTCCAACCTCCATTCCAATCCGATATCCGCCTCGCTTCCTCCACTTCCCGCGCTCTCTGTCCTGGACGGAACTTCACCCTCCCACGTCAGCTTCGCCCTCGTCGCCCACCTCTCCGCACCTCTTCCCCGCCGCCCCCAAGAGCTTTCTCCGATGCCGCCGCCCCCGCCGCCATTTCCGATAAGCCTTCGATTTGTACCGCCGACGAGCTCCACTATGTATCCATACCTAATTCTGATTGGCGCCCTGCCCTCTGGCGCTATCACCCTCCTCCTCAGGTTTTTTTTGCTTCTCTTTTGACTTTGCAGGAGCTTTTATTATTAGTATTTTTCTTTCTTTCTCTCTTTCAATAATGCTATGTTTTTGAACATGAGTGTGAGGATCTGATGTATGTTAGATTGGTTGAGATTGATTATAAATTTATAATGCTATGTCTGGGAACATGAATGATCGAATGTGAAGGTTTGGGATATGCTATCTTAATACGTTATAAAGATGCTTGAGATTGATTGTATATTTGAAAGGTATAAAAACATGAATTTCAGTTTACTACTAATTAGACATCCAACATACCATGAATTTGTGATTTAATCATGAATATTACGTTCACTTTTAACTATTTTTGAAATACAAACTTATCTTTTGCTGCCTAATTCTTTTTTGCTTAATTATAGATAGATGAAACGATTTCCATTTTAACAGGCACCCCCGAGAAATCACCCTCTGTTATTATTATCTGGACTGGGGACTAATGCCATTGGGTATGATCTTTCTCCTGAGGTAAATGACGTTTTGCTTTTCATTTTATGCTAATTTCCTTCATCAATCTTTTGTGTTTTTGTTTTGAAAGAGTAGAACATCACCCCCTCCCCCCAAAAAAAAAAAAAAAATAGTATGGAGAAAAAAGTTGGGTAACATTGAAATGTTTGCCTTCCAATTTTGTTGGACATTTACTGTTCTTCTTCATGTGGTTGTAAACTGTAAAGTACAAAATAGAAGTGTAAAACAGTTCTAATTCTATCATTAACTCACAATTTTTAGCTGGTTTAAAAAAACCCATATTTTTTTGTTGTAATTTGGGATGAGAATACATGTTAAATCATAAACAAGAATATTCATTAATTTGCTTTTTTTATGATAAAAAAGAGGCATCTTCTTGTATATTGGAGTAGGTTCACCGTTCTCTACTCTTTTATTTACTTCAATTTCTGTATGCTCTTTTTGCTTTTAGCATGGATGCTCAATTGTTTTTTTCTCTCAGATTCTATAGTTTTAATGCAACATGATGTTTCTTAGCTGTGGTTGCTGATGGATTGGCCAGGAGTAATAGACATTTTATCTTTAGCGTGTAATTAATACAACCCCAAACTTGTTCAGTTTGGGTTTTTCTATAACCCTCTTGATTCTCCATAGAAACCAAAATCTAATGAGCCCTGGAAGACCATTTAGTTTACCGTGTTGTAGGTTATTAGTGGCAGATATTATAATCATATAGAAAATCATCACTTCTGTTTACCCAAGTAATAGCTACTTGAGAGATGTTGTAATTTCTAAGCCTGAGTCTGATCCACAATAAGCCATTAGGAAAATATTGTTGAACCATTCTTAATGAGAAACTCATACTTGACAGTTCAATCCATATGGACCCTTGCACCAATGGTCATCACCTGTTGACTTCATTAGAAAACCTGTATGCGTGTGTTTGACATTTTGCCAAGATAGCCTTGTTTAGTAAAAATCAACAAATGTAGCTTATACTTTTTATGGAAGACATTACATGACAAAATCTTCTATTCTAGATTCTCTTTTGTTGGGTGCCTTTTATTCTGCCTTGCCTTTGTAGCATCATTACCATGAAATGCTTATATTCATGGTCAAATAAACAATGATGTTTTTTAGATATAGCTTCCAAGATGCTAAACATTATTTCCTTCTTTCTTACTTATAAAAATGATCCTTTCCTGATAAATATGATATTCATATGCAGTCTTCATTTGTGAGATATATGTCTGGCCAAGGATTTGACACATGGATTCTTGAATTTCGTGGTGCTGGGCTGAGTGTGCAGACATCAAACATCAAAGAAACTAAGGTAGCCATGGCTCAGAGTGTGGCAAATGGAGCTCCTCAGAAGCAGCCAACTGATGTTTCTGGTTACTTATCTGATTCTGAGTTTTATTTCCTTAGAGAAGATTCAATAGGGATTGGAACGTCATGGGATGAAGCAAAATTGGTTGCAGAGTTGACAGAAATTTTCATGCGTTTGTCTGAGAGACTTTCAGGTTTTCTCAGCGAAGGTCAATCAAGACTTATATCGACTAAATTATTAGATAAGATATCAAAAACTTTCGAGGATTCTCAATTATCTGAACGCTTTGAGGAGGTAAGGACGAAGCTTTCCAACTTATTGCAAAAACAACAGAATTCAGGTATTGCTAGCCAAATTAGAGATCTGAGTCAAACTCTAGTAAATATTATTGAGGGAGGCCAACGATCTGTTTCACCTCAGTTCATTGATATGCAAGAGAGGCTTTCATCAACAATAGAAGACTTTCAGAAACAACTTGACCTGATTGTGAAGTACGATTGGGATTTTGATCACTATCTGGAGGAGGATGTTCCTGCTGCGGTAAGGTGACATTTTGCAAATGCCTACACAATTTTATTTTATTAATTAGAATGTATCAATTGTGTTTGTTATTTTTCATTTTACATAAATTCACATCTGTCTCTAGGTTGAATTGACAATTTTCATTCACCTTCATATAGATGGAATACATAAGGGCACAGACAAAGCCTAAGGACGGAAAACTGCTTGCAATTGGTCACTCAATGGGAGGCATATTGCTTTATGCAATGCTGTCACGGTGTGGTAAGATACTAACATTTGAAATTTATGCCATATTGTGATGTTTTTTGTGCTTAAATTCTAATTCATAAAGGGAAATCTGGACTATCCCTCAATCAGTTGAACTACATTTAGAAAACCCTATAGTAGAAAATATTGCGGATGAGCTCCTTCTGAACTTTAAACTAGCAATTTATCGGCTAAAATATAAAACTGTTTAGATTTAAAGTGTAAACAAGTTATGTTGTTTAGGATGTACAAGTTCTTTATGCATCATCGCCTATTTAATAGCTGATTAAAATAAGAGCAATTAAATCCTCATAGTTCATATTGAAGTGCCTAGGGCTGGGGGCGTTCGATCGGGTCGAGTTGAGTAAAAAAATTTCGAGTTAGGTTTGCAAGTCCTATTTTATGATTCAAACTTTATTTGAAATTTTTTCAAATCGAGTCGAGTTTATAATTTCGATTTGAGTCGAATCGAGTTGAATTTCGAGTTTCTGTAAAAATTTAATTGTGCATATATATTTTTAATATATATTTGTATATGCATATACGTAGTGGTGCACATATATATTTTTATATGCATATACTTAGGGCTGGCAGTGCACATATTGATTCTAATTTTAACGGCTTTCTATATGCATATACGATATACATATATATATTTCTTCATATTTTTACATGTGATATACATAATATATCATGCAGAATTAACAAACACGACTCGAATATGAAAACTGATCAACTAATTACTAAAAATTTTGAGTTACTCGAGTTATTCGAATTTCCATTTCATAACTCAAACTTTATTTGAAATTTTTTCGAGTTGAGTCGAGTTTATGAAATTACGAGTCGAGTCAAAACAAGTTTTCGAATAATTTGGTTTTTTCGAGTTAAGTTTTGCCCACCCCTAGAAGTGTCACTGCTACAAATAAGCTTATTCTCAATCTTTCATATTGAAGTGCTGCCGCATAACCACTGCTCCAAATACAATTACAGACAGCAGCGAGCCTGTATATAAATTTTGATACATTCTGAAGAAACTTGACTTGTTTGTTCAAATGCCATTCATTAGTATTGGTTTGTAATGTGCTTCTGTTTAGCTTACTAGTTACTTCCTTCTCTTTTTCATGTTGATAAAAATCACATTGCGTGTATGTTTCATATCATCTTGTAAGGTTCTGAAGGGAGGGAACCTGGATTAAATGCTGTTGCAACTATGGCATCAGCACTTGATTACAGATCTTCAAAGCCACTCAAAGTACTCTTACCTCTTGTAAGTGCATGAGTTAGTTTCATACTCGTTAATTACTATGTTGATGTGATTTGACTACCTACTTAAAAGTTCTATATATTTAGACTCCCCGAGAAAGTAACATCATCGCACTGGTTCTGCAGGCGGATCCTGCACAAGCACTTAATGTCCCTGCTGTTCCATTCGGATCATTACTGGCAGCTGCTTATCCACTAGCATCTCATCCTCCTTACGTCTTGGGTTGGCTTAATAGTCTAATATCAGCGGAGGACATGATGCATCCAGAGTTGCTAGAAAAGCTAGTCTTAAATAACTTCTGTAAGTATGGGCATATGTCGTTGTCACATGATGTGAAATCTGCAGCATTCTTATTGTAAATAGTGTTGTCAAGGGTGCAAGGCATTTTCTAGGCACTAGAACCCTTATATTGTCTAAGGTGCAAGCTGTAAAAATGCATTCTACTGAGTGGAGGTGCAGTATACTTGTTTGTGTGTGTATCTCTATATATAATTCTCTATTTTTTTGTTGACCAATATGCATGATTTCCTTATGGTCTCAAGTCTGTTGTTGTTGTTGAATAGTTAACTATTGAGGAGTTGAGAGTTTGATGTTATCCCCTTTTTACTAATAATGGTACAATTAATAAAAAAAGATAGAGAACTTTATGTGTATTGCCTTACATAGAAGCACACCTAAGGTCACTCCCCTCACTTGGAAAGGTCTAGGGAGTTTTGTGGTTTGGCACAAAGGTAAACGACTAGGTAATGAACATCTGGGTATACCGTTGTTTATGTCAGAAAAATATAATTTGATCACACACATTATACCTTGAGATTTTTATTATTGACTTTTTCGCCAGAGTTGTTTCCAAGTATAATCTCTAGTTGCTTTATTTTGAATTTATCAAATTTCTGTGTTCATTCTCTTGTATATTTTGACTTGCATAACATCTATTATCATTTCCAGGTACCATACCAACAAAGCTTATTTTTCAGCTCACGTCAGCTTTCGGAGAGAAGGGGTTATGCGATAGGAGTGGTCAATTTTCCTACAGGGATCATCTAAATAAATGCAGTGTCCCTGTCCTGGCTATTGCAGGGGATCAAGATCTGATTTGCCCACCTGAGTCTGTAGAGGGTTGGTGTTAACTTTGTGGTTAGTTAAATACATGTAATCTCATATGGTTTTAATCTATGCTTATATTTTCCCCCCTTTATTTGTAAAACCAGAAACTGTGAAGTTCTTTCCGGAGAATTTGGTAACCTATAAACTATTTGGAGAACATCACGGTCCCCATTATGCACATTATGATTTGGTGGGAGGACGACTGGTAAGTATTACTGATAGAAAATGTGGTAAATTTACATTTTAGATAGTTGAAATCAGTATAAACTTTCATTTAGGTCACTTATTTAATTTTATCTAATTACATTTACTAACATCGATCATTACTAAATTGTGTCACTTGCATAACTCTAACGAAAAAGTTTTCTCTGCATGCTTACTTGATTTATTTTTTAATTCTCATCAAGATACGTCCTAAAAGATGTACTCAGTTTTTTTTTTTTGGCTGGCAAAACTGTTTATTTTCCATTCTAAATTGCAATATGATTTTTTTACTAAAACGTTGGTTATACCTATCTATATAAAAATTCAGAGATATACACGAAATTAAAAGTCTGTGACCTATATGAAATTCGATGTTGATTCGGAATTTAAATTACCCTAAAACAATTTAGCAGGCTATGTGATTGTTATTTGAGTGATGCATGTTTAATGTTTCTCAAATTTGTTCCAACTGCAGGCGATGGAGCAAGTCTACCCATGTATTGTCCAGTTTCTTAGTTGTTATGATTAATCATCTTTACAAAAGCTTGTGTGGGAGGTAACCATTCATTTTTTCCCCAATGGTGTGAAAATATAATCTCCTTTGTTAGTAATCTTGGCAGCATCGAATATGCTTATTGCCATTCACAGTTATTTTTATGTGATCGATCACTTTTGGTGGCGACATTGCAAATGAAACATTTGATTTCTCGGATTCGGGTTAGAGGGTCATATGTCCTAAGTCATGTCCAAAACCCAGAACCAAACTTGTACTAATGTTTTGCAATAGGTCCCTTGTTGAATTGTTTATGTAAAGTTATGATCATGGGAACTGTAATATTGACTCATGTAAGCCATCCAACAGTAGACATGTTGTATCATTGTTGGTATTACTGTTGTTTTGGAAGAGTCTTGGATTTAAACTGCAATTGCTTTTTTTTCTTCATTGGAGTGTCATATTTCTAATTACCGTTCTCATGTCGTGTTCGAAATTATCGAAAAACACCCCTTTTGGGTGGCAAGGGGGAATTGAGATGAGAGATTCTGAGTAATGTCTCCTTGAAGAGGTGCAGCAGCGTTAATTGAAAGAGGCAGCCTGTCTGTTAACCTTATCCAGCACCAGATTTTACCTTCTGCACTTGGAGACACATCAGACCATATCCACCCTTGGAGGAATGGGCAGCCTGCAAAACAAGAGCAGTGCTTGTCAAGAGGAATCACCCTCTATTTTGTTCATAAATGCTGTAAATAGTCCAGGTAAACTTGACATGAGACTCGAACCGATCCATTGATCCGGATTCGAATTTTAATGAACATGATGATTTAAATTTGGTTCAAAACTCGAAATAAAGCGAACTGGACTAAAAATCGATCGAATTTTAGTTGAACAATATGGACCCGAACCGCTTGTCAACCGAGTCGAAGACTATTTGAACTGATTTTACACAAATCGAAGGTACTTGAACCGATTTCACCCGAATTGAAAGTAACTTGAATTTATTTTACTCAAATTCGATTGGACTAAATAAATTTTACAAAAAATACTAATATTTTATATATAGTTCGATTGGATTCTTATTCAAACACGATCCGAAGATCAGATCCGATTTGAAGATTCAAAGGTTGGTCTGAATAAAAAAACCTGCTCAATATTTTTATTGACCTTCGAGAATATCTGACGCGACATCAATTGAATTGATATTGATCCGACTCGATATATGATTAAAATGACTATAGACTTAAATTAAAATTGAACAACTTGATTTACTATAATCGAACCTAAATAAATGAAGTCAGATTTAAAATTATTAGACTCAATATAATTCAAACCGAAGCCGACCCGAAGTACCGGTTTATTACCTCTAGCTGTAAACAAAACAACAATCCCCTCCACCTCAATCCCATCGATTCATGCATTTACTTTTTCATAAAATGACAACAAACAACACACACTGATATAAAAGAAAACTCCAATTTTCTAACGTGCTTATTCATCTCACCTGTTCCCAAACAGGTGAAAAGCTGAGGCATTGTAGCAATTGTTGGGTGGCAAAATCCAACCAAACTTTTGTTAAGATCACTTCAGCCATCCCCTGTTCATTTCATGCTACCAGAATCAGACCAGCACCAGAACAAGATAAGCATTCATCAATCATTGGTTATGGAGAGGTCTTTCCTGTCGTCCCCAACTGCTCAATTTTGGTCCCCCACTTCAGATATGCAATTTCAGTTATATATTCCCTTATCCTAATAACAGTACATGTATTCATATCATGTTCGATTATCTTTTTCATGTTAAAATCATAATTAGTTTATGGATAATTATTCCATGCACTAATAATACTTTTTTCCACAACTATGTTTAATTTCATTATAAAAATTAAAATCCTAAACCAAGCCCTAAAACCTTAACCGTTAACCCTTAAAACCTAAATTATAATCATAAACCATAAATTTTAAACCTTACAACCTAAACTCACAAAAACTAAACTTTGAATTTTAAATTGGACTCATTTGTGAAAAACTTGTTTTTTTACCGTCAGTGTATGAAATATTTTTTTTTATTTATATGAATAATCATTTAATGTACTATCAGACCCTAATCTTAAACCTTAAACAGTAGCCTTTAAAACTGGTGGTGGATCCAAAAATTAAAAAATGAGGGTCCAAAATAATTTTTTTCTCCAAATGGGCATGGAAATTTATTTTTTCTCTGTATACACTAAACTATTTTTTCAGAATACACATTAAACAAAGCGATTTGATCTCGTGTCTTCTAGGATGAATATCATCTGCTTTTTCATAGGAGACTTGTTAAGTTGTAATTGTTTCATATTCATATTGGGGAATCCAGCCATTTTTTACCTTGTTCATTTATTCTTTTCATTTCATAATTGTACTTAATTTTATATTGTAGCTTTTTCTTGTACACATTTTTGTTTTTCAGGGGTCTTTGCCCACTATATAAATAACCCAAGCATTGGTCATGCTAAAGCAGTTCAACAATTAAGTTGATTTTGCTACCAATTGAAAACAATCAAATGGATTCCAATGCTTCAGGGTTTCTTCTAAACAACTCGATTCTCCACTCAGTTTATTACCAAAACAATGAAGAAAATGGCATGATTGATCTCGGCCTTAGTCTCAGAACTTTTCAACCTCAGCCTTACAATCCATCTACACATTGTAAGTCTGCCTTGCATTTCCTTTTTCTATAGTTGTTCGATTTAATTCTCGGATTCGATGAGCAGATCGAACTGATTTAATCAAGAACCAGTGATTTGTTGAACGATATATATCAAAATTATTTTATGAGATGTCATTGGTTTGACGTTCAGTTCAATCTTTCGAACATTGTTTGCAATGTTTTAACTCGAACTCTTTTGAGTCAGTGGTGAGCTTGGAAGCTGGATATGGTGACCTGATAAGTTGGCCCGGCCAGGCGAGTTCATCACACCGGAAAAGCTCAAATGCTGGATATTCCGAACTCGCCCCTAAAGACTGTGATGACGATGCAGAAGGGGTTCAGAGCAAGGAGAGGTGGGCTTATGTAAAGGTTAACATGGATGGAGTTATGGTTGGTCGCAAAGTTTGCATGCTTGATCATGGTGGTTACTTAGGCCTTGCACGTCAACTCGAAGAAATGTTCGGTAAGTTCGAATCAATCCCTGAGGTAGAGATGATCTATAACGGTCCGATTCGAAAATCAAACTATTAACATGGTTAAGATTATGGTTCCAAGGGAGACATACAGCTTCAGGGTTAAGGTTGTTCGAATTCAAGTCTGAATTTCTGTTGTTCTACAAGGATGACATGGAGGATAATTGGAAGAATGTGGGCGATGTTCCATGGAAGTAAGCTTTTTACTATTTGCTATCACTATCATCCAGAAGTTCAGGAAATTTAGTTAATCTAATCATTTTTTTCTGGTTGGATTTTAATACAGGGAGTTCGTGGAACGAGTAAAACGGCTGCGTATTTGCCGAAAGAATGAAGCTGTTTATCGTCCTTGTTCATCATCACTCAACTAATATTTCAGATTATTGATTTATCAAGATTGTAACTCTCGGTAGCTGTGTGTTCGTTCCATAGCTCAGTTTAGCTTACCATGGAGCTGGGCCTTAATGTGAGACTTCATCTTCATTGAAGTATTCATATTTGTCATGTCTGACACATTTCCGAACATGAGTACAATAATAAAACCTTCTAAAAATTCTCCGGATACGAATACGAGTAACATGGTAAAAAAACAAACAAATACAACTATCGGTTTTACCGATACAATCTATCACGTATGTGTATAATACTAACAACCAATTCATGCTAATAAACTTGCCTAGCACATCACCTAGCTCGAGCATGATTGCATCATTATAATGGTGCGCATGAGCAAATGGTTTCCGGTCGAATCAGAGCTAACCATGATTTTGAAACCATGTCGCTTAATCAGTTGATATGATCAACCTTTCCAAAGCATCAAAAACATGCCTCGTGGTAGGTCTTCTTTCCGGGCTGCCATGGACACAGGCCATTGTGATCTTTAGAACTGCTACTATCTCCTCCTCTTCGTCTGCTTCGGGAACTAAATATGGATCTAAAACATCCGAAAGTGCTTTTTTCTCTTCAATGCATAGCTGAATCCAACGAACGAGATGCATTTCCGAGTTACCTACACGAACTACAGGGTATCTCCCTGTGACAATTTCTAGCAAGATTACCCCATATGAGTAGACATCCCACTTCTGTGATGGTTTTACATCTTTCACGGCTTCTGGGGCCTGGTAAAAAGATCCCGAGTTCCTCAAGGAATAAACTGTGGCAGCTTCTGATGAAGCTCTCTTCTGTAGTCTCTCTTGGGGTCCAGTCGAAGGCATTCGGTCAGATTGCATGGTCGGGGAGCTTCCAGCAATATCGGCAAGTCGTCCAAGTCCGAAATCAGATATTTGTGGTTCCATGTTCTCATCAAGTAATATATTATTCGGCTTCAATTCTCCATGAACATATTTCTTGGGGCTGAATTCATGTAGATAAACCAAGCCTTTGGCTATACCCTTGATAACTTTTAGTCTTGCAGGCCAAGATAATGGTGCGAACGACATTCCGGCCTTCCCTGATACGGATAAGAAAATGGGGACATTTAATACAAATTGCCAAACATTATACTAACTGCAGTTCTTATAAGGCAATGCAATGTGAAACATACCATGCAATGCAGCAGCAAGGCTTCCGTTAGGTATGTAATCGTATACGAGGAGCTTTTCATCGACGGACCAATAATAGGCTCTGAGAGTAACGATGTTTGGATGCCTCAGCTTTCCGATTGCTTCTACTTCAGTCCGGAATTCCTTAAACCTCTGAAAGCCACCTTCACCCAATCTTCTCACAGCTAAAGTAAGCCCACCATCGAGCACGACTTTGTACATGATACCAATTCGGCTCTTCCCCAATATAAAAGCAGAAGCTTTAAGCAACTCATCCAAATCAAATGCCAACCGAGTATCCAACGGCACAAGATCATACTGCTCTAAGTTTTCGGATAAAGTTTCAGACTCAACTTTCCGGAAGCACAAGCACTCTTTTCCCTTTCCTCCCTTCTCAAAGCCATGATCCTGGTCATCTTTATTGTTGCCAAATGAGCAGACCCTCGAAAAACAATAGGAGAATAGCAATCCAACAAGGCATACTCCAACTATATCACTCACTATAACAGCAATAACAGCTCCCTTACTTAGTCCTCCTCTCCCACTCTCATTCACAGTCGAGTTATTGCCCGGCAGAAACGGATTCGAAGAAGGCGAACTTGCACCTGCAGCGTCCGAAGAACAAGGGTTCTTCAATGGAGGGCCACAAAGACCAGGATTACCAACAAATGCAGTTGGCCCTCTGTTCATTAGAGCACCATTCCGGGGTATCGGACCACTTAAATTGTTGTAAGTAAGATCAATATAAACCTTCTCAGGAAGCTTCCCAAGGCTAGCCGGGATCGAACCAGTGAAGAGATTGTGAGACAAATCAACAGTTCCTTGCAAAACAGAAAGATTTCCAAAATCCCAAGGAATTGAACCATTGAACTTATTGAAAGAGAGATCAAGTTTTTCAAGGGAAACCAAGCCAGTCCCAAACCCATTTGGCAATGAACCAGTGAAATTATTTCGGCTAATATCAAGGGTCCCAAGTCTCTTGCATTGAACAATCGATGAAGGCAATGACCCATTAAACAAATTTTCAGACAAATCCAATGTCTGAAGATATTTAAGCTTCCCAATTTCAATTGGCAAAGATTCGGACAAAGAATTCCCAGAAAGAACCAAGCTCTGCAGACCCTGAACTCGAAGAAGCTCAACAGGCAAAGCCCCAAACAAGTTATTGTTCCTCAAGTTCACATGGCGAAGATCAAACAAAGAGGCTAAAGCAGAAGGGACAAATCCATAAAGTTTCTTATTTGGAATGGCAATGGAAAAAACCCTTTGTTCTTTGCATGAAATGCCATTCCATGAACAGGGGTTGTCATCAGAAGAGATCCAGTTACTCAGAAACCCTTGAGGGTCCTCATAAATGGACTGCTTGAATGACAAAAGTGCATACCCTTCATTGTTCAAACAAGTCACAACACCATGAAAGCTCAAGAGAGCTAAAACTAAAGACAACATCTCCAAAGAGTGAAAATAGTGTTGAAATGCAGAGCTTGGGGTTCAAAGGGCTTACCTTTTTGGTTACCAGGAAAATCAATTGAGAGTTGGAAAAGAAAGGAGAGAGACAGGCAGTGCTGGGAAACGGAGAAGAGTTGAAAGAGTGGTCAAGGTTTTTTGCTTGGAGAGGTGGGTGAATTACTAATTGAGGTAAGAAAGAAAACAAATTTGGAAAATTGGTGATAGTTTGTGAATTTTTTGTTTATTTCAGTGTAGGTTGGCAGATTTAGGGTTAGACTAAAAAATGGGTAATTTTGAAATTTGTACAACAAACTAAAGTATTATACTTTTTACAATATTTTAAATTAGTTTTATCGTAATTTTTAATAAGTTTTGAAATTTAGAAAATAAATTTTAATTTTTTATAATATTTTAGGTTGATAGTTTTTTTGACAAGTTTTGAAATTTATTTTTAAAAAAAACTTAAAATGTTATCAAAAAATTTAATATTTTAAATTGTTTAAACAAATTTCGAAATGTATCATCTTTTAACCTTAAATTAAGCTATCATACTTTAGATTCCCCGCATAATATCTCCGTTGAGATGTTTTCCATGAAGCATTTTTAAGAGAAAAAAAACTACATAATTCATTGTTCGGTTAAATTAAAATTTAATTCAATTAATTGATCGATTAATTAAAGGTTTGGTCCATTAATCCAAACACTTGATGGTAAAATTACTACAAACAAATTGAAATGAAAATTAGAATGTTAAAGATGATATGCATTTCTATATACTGCCTAACTGGTGGCAATCGGAACTGTTCGAGTTCATCCACCAGTCCACAGCCGACAGCGCAGATGGAATGACCGTAGGCCTCTGCCTTGGGTGGCTCAGGCTTTATCTTTGGATGTACTGCCGCTGCCGCCGGCACAGGATAACCTAATTACCGTGATGAGAAAAAAGGGTGGCTAAAGCTGCCCAAAATATAAAAAGCAGCACCGCCGGCGCTGAGTTTATCTTGACTGCTTCCTCCCCCACCGTTGCAGTCACCTCTTTACACTGTCGAACCATCGAACGAGCTTTAAAGGTCGATGGCTAATTGACTTGAGCATATACAGTTTAATCGATTAAGGACACGGTCCTTAATGCAAACCTTGTCCTTTTAAAACCCAACTTTCTTTAAATCATCAAGCTTTTTTACTTTTAGCTCATTAAATAAGCAAAGTGATTAATCCATGCCGACACATTACAATCCAGTCAATTTCCTAGGAAGATAAGAGACAACTAGCCGCAAAACATTGGGACCAAGGGCTTGCTTTTTGAGTGCCTAAGATCGGCTAAACCTTCCCCACTTGGCTTTCGATTTGTCTTTTAATTCATTTGTTTTCAGCTGCTAAAGGTGGCAAACGGATAGCTAGAGTCGGGTTTGGTACGATGTCGAGTCAGTATCGGGTAGGTTAATTTTTAAGTCGATTAATTTTGAGTCAGATCGATATCGGATTAAAAGGAGATAGATAAATTTTTATTCAGGCCAAACTTTGGATCATTAGATTGAGTTTTTTTTATAAACGAGTTGAGTTGAGTATGAGTCCAATTAAAAATATATATAGAATATTAGTATATTCATATATAAAACACATCTTTCTTTTTGTCAATTATTATTTAAGTTATTTTTGTTTAAAAAACAAGACTTAAATATGAATGATATATTGTTGATGCAAAATTTATTTTAACTCGAAAATTAATTTTTTCTTTTAACAATTTAACATATATTATTATAAATTAACCTTGTAGCAATTTGATATATATTATTATATATATCTGGCAACAAGCTAGTAAAAAATTGTTTTTGTTTAAATCGAGTTTGAGTAAAATGGATCCGAGTTGCTTTCAGTTCTAATTGTCTTTGGTTAGAGTTGCCTTCTGTTCGGTTAAAAATTAGTTCAGGTTTATATCAGTTCAATTAAAATTTGGGTCAGTTTCAGTTTGATTACGTTTATTTCGAATTTCAAATTAAGTTCATGTCGATATTAAGTCTTAAGTTAGATAATCGATTCGAGTTTTAATTCAAGTCAGCTAGGTCTATAAGCTGCTATCAAATTCATACGTTCACTCTTATGATTAAGATTGGAGATTTAAATAAGACATTTGTGCTTGTAAATTATTCAAATTCAGTTTGAAAGATGTTAAGTATGGCTCGTATATATTGGATGAGGGGTATTTTGATAATTGTATTGGGTTATTTTTTTATACATTATTTGTAACCTAATTTGATTAACAACATAATCAAAAGATAAACAACCGCTCTTTGCTCTTGAAGACGTAATCACACTGCTGAATCTCGTTAATCTCTTGTGTTCTTGCTTGTTTAAATTTTTTGTTCGTTTGCCTGATTTCACAACAAAAGAATTTTTAAATTTGATTCACTTATTGTTAAATCAAACTCAAATTCTTGAGTGAGTTAGAGTCGAATAATCCACGAGCTTAATCAAATTCTTTTTAAAGTATTTTCAATATTAATGTACTCGTAATATATATGCACTTAAAACCGAACCTAATCTTTCTATTTAAATAATAAATAATACATAAAACGTGCTCAAATGTATAATTATTGACAATGAGCTTTATTGACTTAAGATGGAATAATTCATTTTTTTTTTTACTTTGAGCAATGAATTTTTGTTTGAGTCAAAAGCTTGATACTAGATCATTTGAGAAGTTCATATTTCCTGTAAAATTGTTCCCTAAAAAATTGTATCCATAAGGAGTGCTAGAGAAATCATCGAATAAATTTTTGATATGATCTCATATATATAATTCAGTGTCTGATTAATTTGAATCAAATACTACGGACTCAAACATATAATCTTCTGTTTATAGAGGTTGATCACCATGATTCTAATAAAAATAATTTTTGCTGAGAAAAAGAAACCCAGAAATCACAAATGTCTGGCCTCCAATATAATTTTTCATTCATTAAATCCAAACAATATTGAAGTGATCCTAAGCAATGGTTCCAGTGTGCTCCTATGAAACTTCCTAGCAAAAAGGAAGCACATTGAGCTTGTGCGACCGTTATAAGTACAATTAAACCCTTGCCTAATTTGATTCAACAGTGCCAATGATACATCTTGTTTCACGTATTCTCTGGGGTGTGGACCGGGTTTAGACCAATCGACCCATGTAATGCTCCGATTCGTGTTAAGCTCCGGTGAGATTATGTTGACGAGAGTCGGCACGTAATGTTCATCAACGTAACATGGAGGATTGCAATAGTTTCTAAATAGAGGGTAGTAACTGTTGTCGGATATTATCTCGATGGCAAGGTTCCGATTAACCTCGAACCATAGCGACCCTTTTCGCCAATCGGCTAACGAGACCCTCGGCAACATTTTTTTGTTGTAACGGCCACGGCCGGTTGGCCTCGGATCATCAAATGAACCGATGAAGCTTTGCTTGGCATTGATGAGGTAGTTGTAAACCGTGGTGAAGTTGAAAAGCGGGATGCATGCTTCCGAGAGCAGCACGAATCTTTCGTTGGCGTGATCAAGCAACGCATTGGCTAACAGCCGTCTCTCGGCATCTACCATTGTCACGCTTCCCCAATGGACAGGCTGCAAAAGAGAATCGAATTTACGTTTGAAATACTCAAATTGATTCGTAAATTGTATATGTTTAGGATCGCGAAATCCGACCAGCCATTCTTATTTATGATTCTTACCTTGCTCGGTATCTTGCGCTTAAAGAACACCGAGGTTACCGGTGGCTGGTCAATGAATCCTGGGGACGTATGGATGTAAATGGAGTAAAGCCCTTCATGTCCCATGAAGAACTTTTCCCAAACCGGTGCTAAAGGCAGATATCCCCTGCTTAAAAACATGAACGCCACCTTTGGGGTTCGGTTGCCTAACAACTCGATAACATTAGGACGTACCATTGTGGCACGCTGCATCAGCTCCCGATCATCCGTCACCGAATGCCACACGCTGTTGTTGTTGCGAGGGGCGCCTATCGGAGGTTTCAATTCCAAAGAAGAGTTGAAAGACGGATGCGGAGGGAATGAAGTGAAACCAAAGTTACATAAAATGTAAGAATATGAAGAGCTCGTAGATGGCGGAGAAAATCTGTTGAGTCGAGGGAAGCAAGAAGAAGTCGAGCTTTCCGAGAGTAACAACTTGAACGTGAACGTCCCGAGAACGACGACAAAGGAAGCCATTGAAAAGAGAGACAATGAATATATAGTAATATGGAACTTCCTTCTAATGCGAGAGTAGAGATCCCTAGCGAAACTTGTCATTTCAAATTGCTTGATCATTTTTTACGTTAAAATTAGGAGTGGGGACGATGGTTTTAAGTGCTGATGGAGTTCTGGGTAAGGCCTAAAATCGTTTGGAAATCAATGAAACATTCACATGGAGGGTGCCACAAGGAACTAAGTTCCCATGTTTTAAAAGCTAATGCACCTGATTTGGTGGAGAAAACAGAAAGGGAAACGATTTACAAACTTTGCAGCAATTTCTTGGAAATGTCAGGATTAAGCTAACTCGAATTATATAATAATAATAATAATAAAAGTTATTATTCGATATATTGGCAGTGAAAAAAGATTTTTATATGTGGATTAAATTCAGAGTTAAGAGTTAGTTTAGAGTTTTTGAGCTTATAATTTAGAGTTACAATTTAAATCTCCAATCTTCCTGTCACAATCCTAAACCCTAAAATATAAACTCTAAACACTTAATTAAATTTCTAAGTCTGAATTTAATGAAAACTTTTTCCCCATTGTATTAAATAATTTCCCTAATAATAATATTTAAGAACTAACGTCTCAATCCTATAGGGCGTTACAAAGTAAAAATGGAAGATGCGCATGAAACGAGCTGGTGCTTCGTATTTGTTCACACCGCTGGAAATGTATGTGAGAACCATGTGCGGTAGAGGGAAAGAATTTAGCTTCCTTGTTGTGTCCTTTTTAATTTTACAGCCTAGATTTTATAGGTACGATTAACGTTTGGAACGGACAATAAAAATTATCGATATAATTCGTGACTGGTAATTACGGTTTCGACATATCTATAGAGAAAATAATAAATTGACGAATGATTTAATCAAAGTAACTCGAACCCTCTCTTTAAAGTTACATTTGTTCCACCTATATGATTATTTCAATAGTACACGACGAGAGTCGCATATATTTATAATTAAGATTATCGTTGCAAAGTTCTTTTATGTTATTCATTTATCTTATATTAAAAGAATAAACAAAAACCCAATGTAGTATAAATTTAAAAATTAAATTGAGTGTAGCTTAGTTTCAAATTTGAATATTGAAACTTACGTCTAGATTTAATAATTTTATTCATATATTCGGAAATATCGAGGGAGTCTCCGGATTTTAGTTCTCATTTTTCTTCTTTAATGGTCACTACTAGCTCTGTTTTCTCTTGTAGTTGCTAATAACAAGTTCATCCCTTGATATCAAACTTTTAATTTTGAGAATTTACTATGTTGGATGAGTTAAAACTCAAAACCCTTGAAAGGATTTTTTCTTCTTTTAAAAGGAATCTTTCAACTGAGTAACAAACTTAACATTGAGTAGAGATTTTACTTGACAAATGTCTGTTATTGGGGAAAAACTAAATTTCAAAACTGAAAGGTCATTCTTAGGTATTATTTAGACAACTAAACAAAGCAGCTTAGATTTTTGCAGAGAAGGTGTTCATTGGAGGAGTGGATGACAAAGCTGTTATTCATGAAGTTTCTTCTTGAGGCATTCAACCAAAATAAAAGGAATAGCAAAACCATTAATATATGTTAAAAAAATTCCATATTTATTAATCATTGTAGAGATATTAAGTGTATTTGGAGCAAATCATTGCTCCAAGTTTCTTGCTATGAGATGTAAATGTAATCTTCTTATATTTGCAGGCACAACTAGAACATGAAAGACAAATAATTAAGCATGTTAGAAATGCAAGAGAAAACCGGCTTTGTGAATGCAGTGTGAATTTGTCTGCAGATGATAAAAATTTAATCAAAGATTCTTCCGCTGTTGAAGAAGCATTGAATTTATTGACTATTCAATACTGTTATACTGTTGTCCCTTTAAGCTCTTTTAATATTTATTGAGAAATGTTATAGAACAGATGATGAGTTGAGGAAGATCACAGCAAACATCTTCACCGAGAACGCTAGATTAAGAAAGCAGGTGAATTCTCATCTACGGCATAAACTTGAACATGATAGAATGTCAAAGAGTAACAATATGGAATTAACCAAGTCTGGAGATAGATAAAATGGGGTTTGAATATTGTAATTCTTTTTTGTATTGCATAGAGTATGATAAGGTAACCCCACAATCTCCATTACAGTTCCCAGAAATTAATTACATTGTGAAATTTGGCATTACATTATACCTGTAGGCTGTAATGCAGAGAAGATGCCCTTTTTTATAACACTGTTGTATTTTATATTTTTGGAGAAAAATGAAAGCAAAAGGCATGAAGGGTTTGATGTGTTTCTTGTTTTCCATTTTGCTGGTTTTGATCTTGTTAGCTGTCTGCCAGTCAGATCAAATCATTTCGGATTCGAATCATTTCAATTCAATATGTTTCGGTTAAAGTCATTTCGAATTTAAATCATTCACTTGTTATTTGATCACATCATTCTCAGATTGTTGACCTATTACCAAAACCAAATCTTATTGTTTTCATTTGGATTCGAATTAATCATTTTTAGATTGTTAATTTTTTTTATGGTCAAATCAGACTTGTTAGAAAGATGATAATTTCAATACTCATCTTTTGAAGCACTAACAGCTAAATTACTCTTTGTCAACAAAGACATGATCCAATATATGATGTAAAATTGGTTTAGGGTTTTGAAGTTATAGGGAAAATGAGATGGAGAAACAGCATTTGTTCAACAATTGATTTCTTCACAAATCTGTGGATGCAAACATAATTTCTTCCTCAGCTAGAGGGGGAGAAATACACAAATTTCACAAGAAAAATAAATGAATCCTACAAACTGAACCCTGTGAGTTGTTGTGGAGGGTCATTCCTTTCCCCAGCAATTACGACTAAAAATATAACCACCATAAAATTTATGACGGAAACGATACAACGGCCAAGTACATCATTCGTCTATGTACGGACGATCGAACTAAAATTCATGGCATTAGCTTCTTTCCAGACAGTCTTCAATTCCAATTCACTGTTTGTAAGTGCAGATTTTGACTCTTTTTTATATGATATCTTTTTTAAAAGAAAATATTTTTCCACTTGATAATGTATTTTGGTACTTAAGATTCCATTTATTTAAATTGATTAATTGGTTCCCATGGTTAGCTTTTATCCCAATGTTATCATGTTACTTGAGAATACAGTTTGGATATTTTTTTTATATATTTCGAAAATAGTAATTTTTTTGATACATATGATGTATAAAAAATTATACAAACATCCATAATTATTCTTTAAAAACTAAAATTTAAATTCCTAAAATCTATTTATAAAATCCTAAATCCTAAACTAAATTCTTAATCCCTAAAATGGAAAGTTATGTGCTCTCTCACTGGATGCAAAGGCCTTCAATAGCTCTGACAACAAAGATGAAAAAGATTCCTCCAAGAGAATTAATGGCCAGGGATCGTTTCCATCCGCAGTAATCAAAGAGTTAAAGAAGTGCCACAATGGCACAAACGTGTTTTTAGGGTCGAATAATATACACAATCATGCAAGTTGAGTTTTTAACAGTTTCCGGTAACATAGAGTATGCTGGAAGCGTTAGTGGGACACTCGATATAATTTATAACTCACACAATTTATTAATATAAACAAATATACAAGTACAAGTATTTTTGACACAACACTAGCTGCAGCTAGTTTACAAACACTTGTATCTCACAAAGCTTTGTTAAGTTTCACTTGACAATTACTTATTGCTACAAGTTTTATGCACACACTCACTCATTCATACTTATAGTTGTACTTGCCCCACACTCAAACTTACAATCTTACTCCTATTTATAATGGTCTTAACGACCTAAAAAAGAATCTAGCAATACTTAAATATTATTAAATTAGTCCAAGATTTTTTTAGTTATTGTCTGTGCTTTTAGCTAATTCCATATGCTTTCTTGATTAGCATGGTTTGCTGCCACTTGTTTGCTTCCCCAATCTTCTTGAATTTTCTCCATTTGCCGCATGCTTTCTCCCATGTGATTCTGGATTGTTCCTTGCTTTAGTTATTTTTGGTTTAAATCAAGTTTGATTTCTAACAGAGTAAGGGACATGGGATTGGAATAGTCTTGGACAAGGCATGTATGAGAGATCAGGATTTGGATTTTCCTTGAAAAGCTGAACTTCTAGAGATGGCATCAGCTCATTAGGATGATGTTTGAGCAAAGTGTCATGGCTATCATCATTTGTGCGACCAACGGGATTCATGATTGTTGGGATGATAGCCTGGTGAGCTTCATAGAAGAATGTGGTGCCTGTCTTCATATGAAGAAGTGAGAAAAAATACGTCACAATAGTTTGCGAGTTTGAAAGTTAGACTTGGCAGCCATGATGGCAGGAAGGATAAAGAGAACTCGCATACCAAAATTTATAAAGAAGTCTTCCAAGTTGAAGAATGTTAAAGATCCGAACCACACCGTCTTTCTTTAGCGAGTTCACCTAACAAATTAGAAACTACAGCCGAAAAGTTCATGTGAAAACTCATAGAAAGATCTTCCAAAATATAACACTCTGTAGATATGGGAAAACTAAACCAAGTGCAATAAATCTAACAGAACTTTATTTAGTTAGTATTGTAATTTATTTGGTGTACTAATAAAAGATTATTTTTTCTTATTAGGTCCTCCGTTTAGTGGGTGTGTTAGGTTTGAATTGGTTTCCAACAATTGGTATATAAAGCGGACAATTGGGACCGTGGTCGGATTGAAAGACTATAAAGTTTCGGTAAGCTTTGGACGTTTACATTAGTTGACGTTGCATCAAGGTGCTAACGGGGAGACTCGTAAGCTTTGGACGTTTACATTAGTTGACGCATCAAGGTGGACTATAAAGCTATTGGTTTGGAACCAAGCTTAGTGGACGCCGGACGTCAGTCAGCATGGCAGACTTTGGAAGCACAAGCAACGGGATTAGGAAGCTCAATAACCACAACTATGGTTATTGGGAGACGTGTATAGAGTCCTACCTACAAGGTCAAGATTTGTGGGAAATAGTCGCAGGCACCGACACAACTTCTCCACCGAGGGAGAATGCCGAAGCCTTGAGAAAATGGAAGATCAAGGCTGGGAAGGCTTTATATATATTGAAGACCACAATCGAGGAGGACTTAATGGAGCATATTCGTGATGAGAAGACACCAAAGGCAGTCTGGGAAACTTTGGTGAAGTTATTTTCAAAGAAGAATGAAGCACGCCTCCAACTCTTGGAAAATGAGCTTGCAGACATCTCACAAGGAAACCTATCTATTGCTCAGTATTTCACGAAGGTGAAATCTAACTACCGTAAGATATCTCAACTTGTACCAGAGGAGAAGGTTAGCAAGGTAAGGATGAAAAGAATTATTATCCAAGGCCTAAAACCCGAGTACAATGGGTTTATCACCGTTGTGAGAGGATTGCCTACTCAACCATCCTTAGTGGAGTTGAAGAACTTATTGGCTAACCAGAATGAATTAGCCAAACAGATAAGCGACGTAACCATAAAAGATGAAGAGGAGGCACTCTTCACCAACAAGAAGAAATGTATGTCACGAAGACAATGAGTGACGAAAGAAAAAAAGGAGGCAAGTTCCATCCAAGAGATAGAAGTAACACTTCAGGGAGAGCTCAACGTGGAAAATAATACTATCACCAACAGTACGAGGAGAAGGATAAAAGACAAAGTGGTGAATACTTAAATTATGGAAGAAATGATCACTTTGCTCGAGATTGTAGATTACCCATGAAGGAAAGTCGTGAATGCTTCAATTATGGCAAGAAGGGCCATTTTGCTCAAGATTGCAGATTGCCCAGGAGACAGACTTTTCAAAGAAACATGGCCACCACAAAATAGGAGAAGAGTGAGGTCATGTTAGAAACATCCATCAGTGAAGAAGAATGGGATGCAGAAGCTGGACTCTCTATTAGAGTGGAACAAGAAAAGCTAATAGAAAACATGGAGGAATCATCCTTAGTAGCAACCGCATACTCAAAGATAGACTACAAGGATGAAGAAGAATTGGAAGAAGACATGGAGAAACCAACTTTTGCGACAACCATGAAGTCAAAAATTGACTACAAAGAGGATTGGATCGTCGATTCTGGGTGCTCCAATCACATGACCAATGTCGAGAAGAAGCTGCAAGATGAAGACGAGTACAAAGAAAAAAGAGTGGTGTTGACAGCCAATAATTCAAGGTTGTCTATTTCTCATATTGGGAAGACAACACTTTCAAGGAACGACTCTCAAAGCTTTAACTCGAGAAGGTCTATCTTGTTCTTGGCTTGAAGAAGAATTTGTTGTTAGTGCCCCAACTGACAGCAGCAGGAAATTATGTGCTCTTTGGACCTAAAGATGTGTATATATTCCAGAAAGTGGAGGTGATCGGCACTCCTATTATGAAAAGAAGAAGAACAGAGTCAGTTTATGTGCTATCTACGGAGTCAGCATATGTGGACAATACCTAGAATAATGAGACGATCGATCTTTGGCATGAGCGCCTCGGGCATGTAAGCTATAACAAATTGAAGGTAATGATGAAGAAACAGATATTAAGGGGACTTCCTCAAGTAGACATCCGAATAGATATAGTTTATGCTGGATGTCAGTTTGGTAAAGCTCATCAGTTGCCATTCAAGGAGTTTGAGCATCAGTCCAAGACACCATTGGAGCTCATACACTTAGACGTCTTTGGCCCAGTAAAGCAAACATCACTTGGAGGTATGAAGTACATGGTAACATTTATTGATGACTTCTCAAGGTACATGTAGGTTTACTTTATAAAGGAGAAGTCGGAGACTTTTACAAAGTTTAGGGAGTTTAAGGAAAAGATAGAAAGTGAACTCAATGAGAAAATCCAGTGTCTACGAACTGATAATGGGAAGGAATACTTATCTACGGAGTTCACTACCTATCTTCAAGAACATAAGATCAAACGACAATTAACTTGCCCCAATACTCCACAACAAAATGGAGTGGCGAAGCGAAAGAATCGTCATCTTGCTGAAACATGTCGAAGCATGCTTCATGCCAAAAATGTACCATGAAGATTTTAGGCCGAGTGTATGAGGACAACAGCCTATGTGATTAATAGGCTACCACAAGCTAAGTTGGGATTTATTTCACCACATGAAAATCTAAGGAAAATTAAGCCAACAGTTAGCCATCTCAAGGTATTTGGCTGTGTATGCTACGTCTTCGTTCCAGATCATCTAAGAAGCAAATTTGACAAAAAAACAATTCGATGCAACTTCGTTGGCTATGATGATGCACGAAAAGGTTGGAAATGTTGTGATCCAACCACTGGCAAGTGCCACACTTCAAGAAATGTGGTGTTTGATGAAGCTTCTTCATGGTGGTTGCCTCAAAAGATCAAGTTTTCTGAACCTCATGACTTAGAAAAGATTTCAGAAGACAATAAAGAAGGTGAAGCGCTAGCACCGAATCCAAGTGAAGAAAGAGATAGCTTAACCTCTAAAGACAAAATTCCATGAAATACAGGCATACACCAGTCTACATATGATGAGCTTCGTCCAAGTCAAATAGAAGTCGACGAGCCTGTACAAGAACTACGAAGATCAACAAGGCAAAGGCAACCTAATCCAAGGTATGCCAACAATGCTCTAGTAGATGAGTCTATACTGATCGAACCATCCAATTATGAAGAAGCAGCACGAAGCCCTAAGTGGAAAAAAGCTATGGAAGAAGAGATTGAGGCACTAAACGAGAATCAAACATGAGATCTAGTGCCAAAACTGAAGGATGTGAAGCCAATATCTTGTAAATGGGTATACAAGGTGAAGACTCGACCAGATAACTCAATTGAAAGGTATAAGGCCTGACTGGTTGCTCGAGGTTTTTCTTAATAATATGGGTTAGATTATGAAGAAACATTCAGCCTGGTGGCAAAGATCACGATCGTTTGAGTCTTACTGGCATTGGCAGCCAACAAATCTTGGAAGTTGTGGCAAATGGATGTCAATAATGCTTCCTTACATAGAGAGCTTGACAAAGACATCTATATAAAGCAACCAAGAGGCTTCGAGAGCAAAAGTTACCCCCGAGCATGTTTGCAAATTGAAAAATGCGCTCTACGGCTTGAAGCAAGCTCCAAGAGCATGGTATGGAAAGATTGTGAGTTCTTAATACAAAGTGGTTTTACATTTGCCCCTTCATATTTCAGCTTATTCGTGAAACAAAATCAAGGAAAACTAGCCATAGTGCTAGTATAAGTAGATGACTTAATCATCATAGGAGAATATTACGAGGAAATAGAGCGAACAAGGGAAAATCTGTCTATCAGATTTCATATGAAGAAACTCGAAGAACTCAAACACTTTATTGGGCTAGAAGTGGAGCATGTGAAGGAAGGAATATTTCTGGGTCAACAAAAATATGTAAAGAATCTTCTACAGAGGTATGGGATGCTTGACTGCAAGCCTATCTCTACTCCCATGGATCCCAATATAAAGCTACAAGTAGATGAAGGGAAAGATCTAGAAGATACAACCATGTATCGACAGCTAGTTGGAAGCCTTATTTATCTTACTCTAAGATGACCAGACATTACTATGCAGTTGGTGTGGCTAGTCGATACATGAGTAATCCTAAGAAACCTCATCTCGATGCAGTAAGCCGTATTTTAATGTATGTTAAAGGCACCATCAACTTCTGTATTCTATACAAGAAAGTAAAATAATACAAGATAATTGGATATTGTGATGCCGACTATGCTGGAGACCATGATACACGACGATCTACAACTGGATACATCTTCAGTCTTGGATCAGGAGCAATATCGTGGTGCAATAAGAGACAACCAACAGTATCATTATCAAGCACTAAAGTAGAATATTGATCAGCGGCATCAGCAGCACAAGAAAGTACTTGGCTAAAACAATTAATAGAAGATCTTAATCAGCCAACAGATTATCAAGTAAGACTTTTCTGTGATAATCTATCAGGCATACGTCTAGCAGAAAATCCAGTTTTTCATGCAAGGACAAAACATATAGAAGTACACCATCACTACATTCGTGAGAATGTCCTTAAAGGATAAATCAAGATGATATCAACAAAGACATATGAATAAGTCGCAGACATATTCACAAAGAGTCTAAGTAAACCAAAGTTTAAGAAGTTTAGAGAAGCACCCGATATAATTTGCAAATCATCTATGTAGAGAGAAGTTGTTGAAAGGGGAGTGTTGAAGCCCAGCCCACCAACCTCTCTCTCCATTTTCTCCAATAATCTAGAAGCATCAGTATATGTCTTAACCGACATAGTGGAGTCAATCCACCGCCTTAGTCTGCCTATATATAGGCTGTCATGTGCAAAATTATGTATGAAAAGAGAGTGTGTGACGTGGGTGTGAGGGAAAAGTGAGATTGGGTGATAAAGTGAGGGTGAGTGACGTGTTGGTGAGATAGTGTGAAAAAAAGTGACGTGGGGTACAAGTGAGGTATGTGTTTTTTAATTTATTTTGTGTACAAATAAAAGTGTTTTTTCTTTGTAACTAGAAGTTTCCCGGTTAAGCCTTAGTTTATGTATTTCGTTTTCTTAGTGCACTTGAATTGGTTACTAATAGTCGGCCATGCCGTCTAAGTTATATGGTCAGCTCTGTCGCCTGAATAGTATATGGTCGGTTCTACTGCCTAATTGGTATATGGTCGGCACTGCCGCCTAAGTTGTGCACTAAGAAATTAGAAGATAGAAAGGCTAACCGACTCAGGGAATTGGTGTAGTAGTAGTGGTCAGTCTTAGGTCCTTCGTAGTGGGTGTGTTGGGTCCGTCGGGTTTCCAACAAAGAATAAAACAAATATACAAACAAAACGAACCGAACATCCCCTTGCTTGCACTGAAATAAGAGCTCAAGCAAAAAAAGTTAGCATAAACTAATTTTTGTGCTTGAAAAACATACATAATTTTTCTTTGGATATATTTTGAATGTAGCAATTGTGATGTGGTTGGAGTAGTTCCCCAGCTAAGGAAGGAAAAGGAAGACTTTAATAATATATTAGTCAATTCCTATATCTCAGCTGCAAACATATGGCCAAACCTCAAAATCAACTTCCTCCTTGTTGCCATCTCAGGCATGATTATTATCCTAAATTCCAATTAAATTAAAACAAAAATACAGCTTATGACCAATGCATTCTACATCCATATCAAACTAATATCTACATTAAACTTACAGCTAATGTGTTATATTCTGAAATCATAAATCGAATCATCTGTATTTGGGTATTATCAAGACATTTATCAACATGATTCCAATACAGAACTAGTACCAACAAATAGTCTAACAAAGTAGTGCAGACTGCAAATGAGAAACAAAGAAGGAAAAAAAGAATGAAACAGGAGCTAGAGCTGGTTACAGTTTACACACATTGAATGCAATATCTCTGAGAGACATCATGGACTCGAACGGCGGGGAACGACTGTCAGTTTGTAGCAGGGACGAAGGCGCGGCGACGACAATCTCACCGGTGAATGGTGACTATCGGTGGCGGCGGCCGGAATAATAAGGAGGAGAAAATGATTTAGGGTTTTTTAATTTAGGGATTGATTATGATTGATATTTGTTAAAATTATTTAAAAATTAAATTAAAATAGAATATATATATATATAATAAATTAATTAAAATTCTATTTTAAATAATTATTAATTGTATGTTGAGTCCTTAATATTTTTAATCTTTGTTAATTAATTTAATGGTGTTCAACATTAATGATGTTCAACATTGTTCGTCGCACGTGATAGACTCATCTTATGGGATTATCATCTTAATCTATTTTTTCATTTACAATACTATGATTCAAACCTCTAATCCTGCCTAAAAAGTCTAGTATATTATCCTATTAGACCAACTACTTGGTGGTAGTATTTCTTTTTCGATTTAATTGGTCATTGGACATGCATTTTATGTCAAATACTATATTCATAATTACAATATAAAAATATTTCAATTAAGTCAACTAAACTTACAGTATACTAACGATGAATATCGTTTTAAGGTCTGTTTAATATTATTTTTTAAAATATTTTTAGAGTAAACAAATATTATTAGATTAATAAACAATGTTAAAGAGGTACATTATGTACTTTTCAACCTAAATTAAAAAAAATATTTTTCGAATGATGAAACTTATAAAATAATTTTTATATTTTGAGCAAAATTATTCATTGATATCACGTTTAAGAAGAAGAAAAAAAAACACAACAAACACATTTTGTAGAGATTTTTTGCATTGATCCTCTAGGGGTGAAAATACTATGCATGTAAATCATCGCAACAAGTTCGAACAAAGTAAATTTCACCATGGTATTTGAAAGATAAGAAAAACATCTCAATGATATCGTTTTTTTGTCTCATTTATTATATCGATAGAATGATCAAAATAAAGATAATTTTAAATTTTAATAATTTAATTAAAAAGATTAAACTTTAATAAAAAATAAGAGAAAGATAATAGTGAAAAAAGTAATTTAAACTATTAAAATACATACCCCTCATCTTATTATCAATGCTAAAAAATAAAAATTTGAAAGCAGAGTTATTTATTGTGTCATCCCTCTCTCAGCATAACGTATTTAAGAAGAAGAAGAAGAAGAAAAACACAACAAACAGTCAAGACTTTTTTTTTGAAAAAAAAAGGGAAAAAAGGAGAGCAGAAAAACAAAGGGAGGGGAATTTCATCCTTTAGTTCGGGATTTTCTGTAAATTTGAAATTTCAAAACCCTAGCTCCCTCAGTTTCCTTATAGTTTTTGTAAGTCAGATCTTTACTTCCTTTCTGTTATATGTTTCTGTGTTTTTTTTCTTTTCCCTAGAGCTGAAAGGGAGCGATCCAAAACGGCGTTGAATTTCGCGTAATTCGTTTTTTTCTCTTTGAAAGATGTTGATCTTTTACTGTTTTTTGTTTTCTTTCTAGATTTGCAGATCTGCGCCTGTAATTTAAACATATTTGAAGAGAGTTTTTAGATAAAATAAAGGAAATAGAGAGTGTTTTTTATAGAGGGAAAAGAGTGGTGAAAAAATAGGAGATGCGTTCACAGAATATGGAAGGACCTTCGGCCCCGGCTATGCGTCGAGACCCTTATGAAGTTTTGTGCGTTTCAAGGGATTCTTCCGATCAGGAGATCAAAACTTCTTATCGAAAGCTCGCTCTCAAGTAAGGATATATATATAATTTTTTCTTTAATTCACATTTATGTTTTTGTTGGAATGCTATAGTTGGTTCAGTATTAGATTGACACTGTGTCAATTTCTCGTGTACTTAACTTCAGTGAGGATTTATGTTGTTGCCCTTTGCTGCTTTGCAAGTTGAGTGCTTCTTCTGTTTTATGAGTTACTGTGCAAACAGTCTAATAGTGAGCTCCATCTGCCTACAAACTAACATAAATGAGTGAAATTTGACGGAAACTTATAGATGAGTTTTGCAGTGACATGTATTTCCTTGCCTGTACAAGTGATAGATCTATAGCTTATGCTTTTCTTTAAAAATTGTAATTAAGGGTGAGCATTCGATCGAGTCTAAGTCAAAAAATTTCGAGTTAGTTACTTGACCACTCCTATTTTATAACTTAAACTTTATTTGAATTTTTTTTTTGAATCGAGTTGAGTTTATGAATTTCGAGTGAATTGTTCGAGTTTTGTTCAAATTTTATTGTAAACATTTATAATATTATGCTACAAATTAGTTTCAATTTAAATGACTTTCTATAACCATATACCATACATATATTTATTTCTTCATATATATTCACCCATCCAACGATCCAAAAACGTGTAAAACTATGATTTTTACTTTGTGTGTAAGTTGATCCTAACTCTATTTATATATCAGGCGGAATTGAGTGACTTGACTCGAACTTGAAAATGATACACTAATTACTAAAAATTTTGACTTATTCGAATTTCCATTTTATTACTCAAACTTTATTTGAATTTTTTTGAGTCAAGTTGAGTTTATGAAATTACAAGTGAGTTTTTTCACGTCGAGTCGGAAAATTCAATTTTTCTAGTCTAGTTTTGCTCACCCCTATCAAATGCTTGTTTGGTTTGGTTTCTTTTTAACTTCGATGTCTTCATATTTGCCTTTTTTGTTCTTTTGACAGGTATCATCCCGACAAGAATGCCAACAACCCTGAGGCTTCAGAGCTTTTTAAGGAAGTTGCATATTCTTATAGCATTTTATCCGACCCAGAAAAGAGAAGACAATATGACACTGCAGGGTTTGAGGTGCTTTCATTTCCTTTCTTCTTTTCACTGATTTAGTCTTCTTTATTATGTTCAAAGTGGCCTTCTATATGTTGTACATAATTAAGCCTTGCACTTCAATTCAAAAGGGAAAAAAGAGCTTATGATGAGAACAAGTTTTATCGGTAACATCAGTTTTAGGTTGCAGTTATAAAGTTAGAGTTACTAACTGACATTGAAATTGAATGAATGTTTCTGAAGGACCAAGAACATTTTTACGTCAAGGAAGAAAAATGATTTTCCCCTCTGTAGTATGTTTAGTTGACTATTATATAATGCTAGACTCCACCATTTAAAATTTTCTTTTGATGCTGAGGATGAATTCTCTTCAATGTTGAGATTGTTAGAGACAGAACCCAGGAAAGCCATATGCGGAAGCAAAATAGGTAGAGGAAGGGGTTATCCTGGACATTTTAGAGTGGCATGGCTACTGATTGGATTTTTTTTCTTATTATCTTTAGGTGTGAAATAATTGTCTATTAAAAAGGCAAGACTCGACATGAAGACCAGGTATATGATAGAATTGTTTGGTTCTTATCTTTCTTTGGAATGCCATGGAGGATTGTGATTGTGGAGGTCTGATTGAGAAAATAGAAGTTGCTGCCATATAAAGACAGTTTTGTGCTGGATGCAAAAGCTTGTAATGGGATCAACATGGGCAATTCTATTATATACAATTAGTTCTCTTTCTACCAGAATTGGACACAGGACAAGTGCATTACAAATTGTCTTGAGTGGTTTTTAGCAGTTATGATCACTTTCTTGGAAAGAGGGGCAAGAAGGATATAGAAGGTATCTATAAGAGAGAGGTATTTGTGGGATTCCTTTGATCAATTGGTTGAAACATTCCTTGGAGACTTTTTCTTCCCTCTATAAATATCTCTCCAGATCACCAATTGATGATCTCTGCTTTTATTTTCTTTTAAAGTCCCCCTCCATATATACCTCTTGAAACTAGGAAACCATCAATTTTAACTGTTCTTTGTGATCTCTACATACTTGTTGATTTCCATGTAACTTGAGTTCCCAAGGTGTTGCCAACTCCTCCACTTTCTTTCTAGTCCCGCCAAATGTTTTTTTCAACCTTGCATCACTGACTAAAATTCGAGGAATCTATCTGCATGTATCATTGATGGAACTGTTTTTGTTCATAAATTTCCTTGATGATGTTAACTTAATATTGTATTCATTTTCCTCCTACCATATTTCTTTCTGTTTTTTATAATTTTCCTCCTACCATATTTCCTTTTGTGATGGAACTGTTTTTGTTCATAAATTTGTCAAAACCTAAATATTTTCTCTTTTTTCCCAACAAATGTTATAAGGCTGTTGAAGATTCAATGGATATGGAGATTGATTTGTCCAATCTAGGAACTGTTAATACAATGTTTGCAGCATTATTCAGGTGAGACATAATAGAACTGTTAATACAAGTTGTTTGCATCATTTAGTTACTTTTAAGTCCCTTATTTTTGTTTACCTGATTCTTAAATATATATCTTCAGTAAGCTTGGTGTCCCTATCAAGACTACTATCTCAGTTAATGTTCTAGAGGAAGCTCTAAATGGAACTGTCACAGTCAGACCCCTTCCTATTGGAACATCAGTTAGCGGAAAGGTTTGTACTTCCTTTCTATCCAATGCACCATTCTTTTCCAGATATTTTCCCAAGTTCTCATGCATGCTGCCACAGGTAGACAAGCAATGTGCCCACTTCTTTGGTGTAACAATAAGTGATGAACAAGCTGAGTCTGGGATTGTTGTTAGGGTAACTTCAACAGCACAAAGCAAATTCAAGGTGTACTATCTGTGAAACTTTTCTTTGAAACTAATGTCTTTTTTTTCAAATTATGGTTTAATTGTTCGCTAACCCATAGTGTTTCCTCTCTGGAGCTCTTTTATTGCGTGTTTGTATGTATCTGCATGTCCGTTATGCACGAGCATGCATCTCTCAAGTGAGTACTATGTCAAAGACTCAAAATCCTCTACTAACTCAACGTTTCTTATGAAAAATTTTCAGTTACTTTATTTTGAACACGACATCAGTGGTGGCTACGGTTTGGCCTTACAGGTACTAAGCACTTGTCTTTGATCCTTGTCCCCTTCATTGTTGTTTATTTGCTTATAATTTATTCCATTTATTTTTTGTTTTATGGTCATTGCTATACCATTCTCTTAATATTGGTGGAAACATAAAGTTACAAAAACATAAAATGGGAAGGCCAGAGGAAACCCCATGAATGGTTATTATTGAAATTTCTAGCTATTGGCCATGCTAGCAATCAGATCATGATCGTGATGAGTTTGATCTTTTGTGTGTGTGTGCGTTCTTGGTCAGATTGGAATACGGAAAAGCTTAGAATTGGCGGTGCTGGAGTTAATTTTCTGTTTTTGGAGTTAATTTAATGCCTACTAGTGACTTTAAGTTATTTTTTGCTACAAAAGCTCTTATTGTTGTTGCTATGATGTGTTTGTTCTTCTCTGTTATTTTCTCGGAAGTTAAAAGATAACTTGTTACTTGCAGTCGTGTTTTTCTGATGTATTATGCATTTATTCTTACATTAATCACTTTCTGGTTATGATTTCACTGTCTGTGTACAGGAAGACAGTGAGAAGACGGGCAAGGTGACTTCTGCTGGCATGTATTTCTTACATTTTCAAGTATACCGATTGGATTCCACTGTAAACGCGGTGAGTTGTCATTTCTGACATTATATCTTGTCTCTGCTGGAAGTCTGGCTTCTTGTTGATGCTGATTTATTCATGTGTTATGCAGTTAGCAATAGCTAAAGACCCCGAATCCGCTTTCTTTAAAAGGTTGGAAGGTCTTCAACCTTGTGAGGTCTCCGAAATAAAAGCTGGCACACATATATTCGCGGTTTATGGTTCGACTGTTTGTTTTGCATGTTAATTTGTTAAACGTATGTTTCTGAGTATTTTCGTTATTGGTTGACTGGTTTGGCTGAATTTTCTCAGGAGATAATTTTTTCAAAACTGCGACTTACACAATTGAGGCACTTTGTGCAAAGTCATATGAGGATACTACTCAGAAACTTAAGGACATTGAAGCTCAGATTCTAAGAAAGAGAAACCAGTTGCGCCAATTTGAAACAGAATACAGAAAAGTATTTATCGAACCGTGTTCTGTTTTGAGGCTTGTTATAATCATGAACTTTACAATATCTTACTATTCTAGTGGGATATTTTGTAGGCATTGGCACGCTTTCAAGAAGTGACCAACCGGTACACCCAAGAAAAGCAGTCGGTACGTTTCTACACTTTTATCTTGCAGTGATATTGTTTTTCCTGCATTTATGCAATCTGTTCGGTTTAGGAAGCTGACTGCATACATATAATGATATATTTTTCTCTATATATGTACGGTTAATGCATTTGCTCGTACACAAACACAGTTGTAGATATACATTCTAATATTTGATAATGGCTATAGAAATGCTCCCGAGCTTCTTGATTTTGCCAAATAAGTAAAGTCATGTACATGTTATATTTAAATGCAAGTTTCAGATATAAGTATGTGTCCGGCAAGGTATATTCAAATTTTCTAAGTTTTCCATGGATTTGAAGAATACTTGGAAGGTCACATCCCCATACCTATATCTGAATATGCATCGAACATTGGTATTGGACATGAGTACCTTAAAAATAATGAAAATATAGGAGTCTTGTAAATATATTGTTGATTTGACTCTGGTTTTCGACACATAACACAGGTAGACGAGCTGCTGAAACAGCGTGATAGCATCCATGCTACCTTCACCGTAACAAAGCCACCGAGCAGTACCATCAATTTAAGTAACGGAAGTAGCAGCAAACTTCCCGGTGAGACCGAGAGTCCTACAACGGAAGATGGAAACTCAGACGGAAAGGATAAATCAGGTAAAAAGAAATGGTTCAATTTGAATCTGATGGGGTCTGATAAAAAGCTTGGTTGAAATTGGTATTTTAGATAGTTTCTTGTGTTCTTTACATGAAATATTTGTCAGTACTCTGCTGCCTGCTATAAGCTTTGGCTTGTATTTATTTATTCAATTTTTCTTAATGTTTATGGCTGTTCAGTTATGTTAAAGTATGATGATATTCATGTAACTTCTTTTTAGTATACTTGTATTTTGATGAAGCATAATGTTAAAGTATTTTGATATTCATGTAAGTTCTCACTTGATTAAATTTGTTTGCTTATCTTTTGGGGATTTGATTATTTGTCTGAACTTGAGCTTAAATTGGAATTTTTTTTCCAATCTTAATTAAAAATAAAGTATTGATTAAGCTTTGTGAGTCACTTGAATTTTAGCTCAATTCGGCAATAATTAAGTTGGATTCGATCTTTTAAGTACAAAGTGTTTTGTTTGCATCCTTAACATTATATATAATCACTAGTTTAGTTGTTAGTTTCTACATGAAATATGTGCCGATATAAATTCTAATATTATTAATTGGAAAAAACTTTAATAAACAAGCCATATAAATTTTAATTTATATGTGTCGTTTAGTTTTAGGGGTTAGGGTTTTAGTTTAGGGGTTTATGTTGTAGGGTTTATAATTTAAGGTTAGTGTTTAGAATTTAGAGTTTAATTTTTTAGGGTTATGATTTTAAGATTTAAATTTTATAGTGTAAAATTGCATGATTGTGTATTATCAGAATTTTACCCTAAATTAATTAAGTCTAATCATATCATTTAATGCTATTGTATTATCCGATGTAGTTATGATAATATTAAGAATGGGGTAAATACTAAAACTATAAATAAATTTAGAATTTTAATTATATCATGAAAGTAATAAAAACATTTTTGGGAAGAATAAACAATTTAGAAGAATAATAAATAGTAAATTGATAAAAATTTAAATATATAAGTTAAATTTATTGGTTTGTTTTGAATTGGACCAAATTGATAAAATGTATAAATATTAGTATTAATGTAAAAAAAAGTGTCTAGTTTAAGTATTAATTTTAGAGTAAAATTTTTTTATGAACTTACTTGGGAGACTAGGCACTAATTTAGGAATAAAAATTCTTTAAGTACCAAGAATGTACCTAATTTAAGTATCAAATGTATATTTAAGCCTAATATTTATTATAAAAATATGGATTGATTACATCTTAATTAATATTACGAAATTAAGATTTATATATCGATTAAATATGACATATGAAAGTAAGATGTAATTATAAAATTAAAAATATTATAATATTAATTTTATTTTGGGTAAAATAAAAATTGGTTTAGAAAAAGAGTAACCAAACTTTCAATGTTACAAAATGATAATTAAACTTTATGTTTTGTAACAAAATGGTAACTCGGCCGTTAAATGTCGATAAATACTTAAAGTGATTGTTATAAAATTTTGTATAATAACACATTTAGTCCTCTATATTTACATATCCAATCAATTTAGTCGTAACTAATTTTTTTTAATAAATATAACTTTTATTATTTACACATTCTTTTAATTTGATCTATTGATAAGTGAAATGATAATGCTTTCAAGGTTCAACTGTTCATTAACTGATGAAAATTTGAACTAGTTTCTACAACGTAAGCAGGCAGCAATGATTTGGAGCATGAAACTGTCAACACATACTACATTTCTTCTAGCTTCAAGAGACAAGAAAACCAAACCAACACACATTCTTTAAGCGGAAAGAAAGTTAAATTCCAAAAAAATATCACTATTATATCATCTCATAAGCACTAAACAAGAAAAGGATTATAACCCCAGCACATTAACTTCCACTCAGAGAACATCAAATCGATATGGATCATCGTTCCTATGCATGCATACTTGTATAGTTTACAAGAATAACATTAAAGCTATGGGACCAAACAAAGTCTGATCATTATCGAAGAATGAGATATTATAAAGTTGATATGGGATTAAAGGATAGAAATTGCACAAACAGGCTAACACCAACCAGTATGTTACAGGTAGGGCTGAAAACGAGCTGAGCTGAGGCTGGCCAGGTTCGACTCGGGCTCGAGGCTCGTCGAGTTCGAAATTTTAGGCTCGAGTTCAGTTCAGAAACAATACTATTGAGCTCAGCTCGGGCTCGAAACTCGTCGGGTTCGGCTCTTCTTGAGTTTTGTAAATTTGTTTTAGTGGATAACTACATATTTGGTACCTCATCTTTACTCGTTTTTCTGTTTTGGTACCCTATCTATTTTTTGAAAAAATGGTACCTAACGTTATATTTTGTTTCTATTTTGGTATCCCGCCATTAAAAAATTAATAGAAGACTGACAAGGAGAGGGAAAATCACATGTGGCAAACTGCCACGTCATTTTAGCTCTCCTAGTCAACCTGTCACATCGCCTAAAATTATAAAAAAAAGCACACATGACATGCTGACTATAAGAGAGAAAATGACGTGATAGTCTGCCACATGTGATTTTCTCTCTCATTGTCAGCATGCCACGTATGATTTTATATCTCCTAGTCAGCATGTTGTTAATTTTTTAACGACGGGTATTAAAATAAAAACAAAACATAATGTTAGGTACCATTTTGCAAAAAAAAAGGTGAGATACCAAAACAGAAAAACGGTAAAGGTTTGATACCATATATGTAGTTATCCCTTTAAAGTATTATGATATTAATTATATTTTCACACAATTACATTATAGTGTCCAAACACTTTTAATAATTCATTTCTAGTACATGATGTTTGATTTTTTTAAACTCTACAAGTGGGATTACATAACTTTAACATGTATATTTTTTAGGGTTGACATTGGTCTGATTCGTTCCAGTATTTTAAACTTTTTGAATTGTTTGTGATAATTTGATTCTTTAATTTATTTTATTTTATATTATTTTTGATTTATTACTTTAATTTGATAAAAATGATTTTTGTTGGGTGTTTCTTTAATATTATTTGGTAAATTTATAAAATTATTCACAAATGTTCTAAAAATAATTTTTGAATAGATAAGAACAAGTAATATGTTATGAATATTTATCTATGTGGACGTTTATCATGATAAAAACTTTATCTTGAAGATTTGATTTATTTTATCATTAAGAATATTATCTTCATTAATTAGAGTTTCATGTATTATGTACTGTAAAACTTATGTTGATTTTGATATAACAAATATTTTTCAAGGACTTAATGTCCTAAAATTTTCTAAGTGTTTTAAAGGCCAAACTATCAAAATACGCCCAAGCGTATCGATACGCCTACAATTTTTAGAACAATGGCCATTGTAAGCATCTGTTTCGATACGGTTCCATCCGTATCAATACGGCCTTCATATGGGCTAAGTATTTTACTCAGGCGTTTCGATACAGTTCCATCCGTTTCGATACGACCTTCAATCTGGGCTTAAGGTTTTACCTTACCGTATCGATATGCCACTAAGCATTTCGATACGCTTCAAATATTTTTTCAACTATCAGCATTTAATGACTTAGCCGTTGGAGTCAGTTATTGGGAAAGACCATTTCTAAAATGTCGTTGAACCCGTTTCAATACGTCGTATCGATACAGGTTCAGATAGTAGCCCAAGTGAGCAAAATTCCATCGATACGACCTTTCTCATATCGATACGCCCCTTTGTTTTACATTGAGATCGTACTGATACGCTTCCTCGCGTATCGATACACTCATGCATAAATTGTACACAACAACATTTTCTATTTGAGACAGGTATCGATACGACTGTTCGTGTACCGATACGAGTGGTTGCAAAAGTGCATTTATGGTGGGAAAAGGCAGTTCAATGTCTATATTTATGTTCCCAACCACCACAACGGTTAGAAATCAATGAGAAGGTATAAATACAAGCATCTGAAGCTACAACAACCAACTAATCAACTTCCAAGCACATTCAAGCAAAATCCAAACCTTCTTGAGCTAAAGAGTCAAATACTTGTAACCCCAATTGAGTATATTTTCATTGTTTTATCTTTTGTCAATTTGGGGAGTGTGATATATTGTAATTGGGCAAAAATCCACCTATTTGAGAGGTTATTTATTGTTTGCCTATTTCGCTTTGTAAAGAGTGAAGTGGATCAATCTTTGGGTAGAAAGATTGATCATTTGTAACGGTTTCCTCCTAAGCTGTGAAAAGGGGAAGAATTCTAGTTAGTGAATTGTTGAAATCCTCAGTAGGGTGCTGGGGTAGTGGATGTAGAGCTTGTTCAAAGCTTGAACCACTCTAAAATCCTTGTCTCCAATTTCCAATTTTCTTTTTGCACCCTTCATTTTTTAAACTACCAATTCAGCCCCTCTTGGTGATTTGCCATCAATTGATCAACTCAACAATTGGTATCAAAGCTACACTCACTAGAAGGATTAGCACCCTCTTGAGGAGATCCTTGGAAGATTTTGATCAACCGACATCAAGCAATGACATCCACCTCTGGGCCAAGCATGCACGAGTCACAATCGATCACCAAACCACCATTCTTCAATAGGGATAACTATCCCTATTGGAAGAATAGGATGAGGCTCTTCATCAAGTCCAACGATTACTTACTTTGGGATATGGTAAAAGATGGACCAATAATCCCTATGAAGAGAGATAGAGAAGGAAGACTTATTCCAAAGACAAAGGTGGAAATGGGTGAAGATGATCGAAAGAGATTGCAAGTCAATGACAAGACCTTGCACATGCTATTTTGCTCTCTTGAACCAGACATCTACTCGAAAGTTTCCTCAATCTCAAGCGCAAAAAAAGTATGGGACACACTTGAGACAACCTATGAAGGGGCAAGCAATGTCAAGGAGACGAAGATCGGGCTTCTCAATCTTAGTTATGAAAATTTTAAGATAGAGCCCGGTGATAGCATAACGAAGATGTTCAACCACTTCTCCGTCATCATAAATGGTCTCAAGGGCTTCGGTAAGATCATTCACGAAGATAAGTTAGTCTGAAATCTCCTCTACTCTCTTTTGGAATTATGGGATAGCAAAAGAATGGTAATCATCGAAGCTAGATATTTGAAGACTCTCAAGCTTGATGCTCATGTTGGATTCCTCATTACTCATGAGATTATGAAGCAAGGAATGGAATAAGAGAAGAAGAAAGAAGATAAGAAAGAGGGTGAAAAGAAGAAGCTTGAAATTGCTCTCAAAGCTTCCTTTAATGAGAGCGATTCAAGCGAGGAGGCAGACGAAGAGATGGCCATGCTAGCCAAGCGTTTCGCTCAGTTTATGAAGTCCAATCGGTGTAGAAAATTCAACCGAATGAGAGACTTCAAGAATAAAGACAAAGAAGAAGAGAATGACCAACTCATATGTTATGAGTGCAAGAAGCCGAGGCACATCCAAACCGAGGGTCCCCAACTTAAAAAGAAGAGCTTCATAAAGAAGAAGAAGCTCAAGGCCCAACTTGCCACTTGGAGTAATGAAGAATCATCCGAGGATGAGGAGCAAGAGGTGGCCAATCTTTACCTTATGGCCTTTGAGGATGACCAAAAGGTAAACTCTAACTCATTATCTCTTAATCTTACTTATGATGAATTATATGATGCATATGATGAGTTGCTAGATGTTTACGATGAGTTAGTTGAAAATTTTAAAGAATCAATTTTAAAAAACAAGAAAACTACTTTCGATTTAAAAACACAAAATGATTCTCTTTTAAAAACTAAATCAGAATTGGAAAAGAAAGTTTTATATTTGGTAAATCTTTCAAATGGGCTTAAAAAGAAATCTCGATTTAGAAAAACTTTTTTCGATTTCCAATCTTGTCACACAAAGGAGGTGGATAATCTTAAAACTTCTCTTACTATTGGGAAAAGTGCTTTTGAAAAAAAATGAAGTTCTTCAAAAACCCAATATGTTAAGAGAAAGCCTTTTAACCTCAAACAAAGAAGATTTCAAAAGCAATCTAGAACTAAAAGAGTTATGGGTGTATGGGTTCCTAAGGAACTTGTTATTTCTAACAATATGAATGTTATTGCTTCTTGGATTCCTAGGGGAACCAGGTTTTTGGGAGTTAATACTCATGGACCCAAAATGATTTGGATACCAAAAGTCAAGAATTAATTCTTTGTTTGTAGGGGGAGCATTGCTACAAGGCCAAAGCTTCATGCAAAAACACAAGGTACCTTAATAATGGATGCTCAAGACACATGACCAGAGACAAGAGTAGATTCATGGAGCTAAAGCCAAAGAGTGGTGGAGTGGTGACATTTGGTGACAAATCTAAAGGCCACATTGAGGGTATCGGTTCCATTGGTAATCTCTCTTATATACTCATTGAAGATGTTTTATATGTCAATGGTCTAAAACATAACTTGTTGAGCATTAGTCAAGTATGTGATAAAGGTTTTAATATTCTATTTGATGTTAATGGGTGTAAAATCATGAACATTGAAACTAATAAGATAATGCTCATAGGTCATCGCATAGGTAATATCTATATGGTGCATTTAGATGACATACATACATCCAATGCATGTTTTGTGGCACATAATGAACATGATACATAGTTATGGCATAGGAAACTAGGACATGCTAGCATTAGTGTTTTAGAGAAATTAGTTTCCCTAAATCTAGTAAGAGGTTTACCTAAGCTAAATTTTTCTAAAGATAAAATTTGTGATGCATGTGCTAAGGGAAAACAACAAAGAACCTCATTTAAATCCATTAATGATGTTTCTACTAATAGATGTTTACAATTGATCCCTATGGATCTCTTTGGGCCAATTAGGACTATGAGCTTAGGTGGTAAGTCATATTCATATGTGTTAGTAGATGATTATTCTATATACACTTGGTTCTCTTATTAAGTACTAAGGATGAAACTTTAGAAAAATTCATCATGTTTTCAAAAATCACCCAAAATGATCTTGATCTTAAAATTTCACATGTTATAAGTAATCATGGAACCGAATTTCAAAATATGGGTTTTGAAGATTTTTATAATGAAAATGGTATTAGCCACAATTTTTGGCTCCCCGTACTCCTCAACAAAATAGGGTAGTTGGGAGGAAAAAATAGAACTTTAGAAGAAATGACTAGGATCATGCTTTGTGAAAATAATTTGCCTAAATATTTTTGGGCGGAAGCCACTAATACGACTGTTATACAATTAATAGAGTAATGATTAGGCTTATTTTGAAGAAAACATCTTATGAGATTTAAAATCCAAAAAGCCTAACATTTGCTATTTCTACCCTTTTGGTTGTAAATGTTTTGTTTTAAACAATGGAAAAGATAGTTTAGGTAAATTTGATGTCAAAAGTGATGAAGTTATTTTTCTAGGTTACTCCTTAAACTCTAAAGCCTATCGGGTATTTAATAAAAGAACTTTGGTTGTAAAGTCTATACATGTTGTTTTCGATGATAACCTCCTTCTGAGGAAGGATTCTTGTGATGATGATGATGTAGGGATCATTGAAGCCATTGATGGAGGACAAACATCAAAGGTGGATGAGATTCCAACCAAAGAAGAGGAACCACAAGATCCACCTCTTGAAGCCTTGAAGGGCATGACTCTTGAGGAAAATGAGTTCAACTATGTCAAAGGTGGTGAAATTTTGGGTAATCCATCCAAAGGGGTAACCACTAGATCCTTTCTCAAACTTATGAATAATGTTGCATTTATTTCATGCATTGAGCCTAAGAATATCAAAGAAGCATTAAAAGATGATTTTTGGATATTGGCCATGCAATAAGAACTTGATCAATTTGAGAGAAGTAAAGTATGGACATTAGTTGATAAGCCTATTAATCAATCTACAATAGGAACTAAATAGGTGTTTAGAAACAAACTAGATGTGAGTGGTAACATAGTGAGAAACAAGGCTAGACTTATTGCTCAAGGTTACACTCAAGAAGAGGGAATAGATTTCGATGAAACATATGCACCCGTAGCTAGGATGGAAGCTATTAGGACGCTTCTTGCATTTGCATGGTTTCATGATTTCAAGCCTTTTCAAATGGATGTAAAAAGTGATTTTCTAAATGGTTTTATAAATGAAGAAGTGTATGTAGAACAACCACCGGGTTTTGAAGATTCAAAATTTCCAAATCATGTTTTCAAACTCACCAAAGCTTTATATGGTTTAAAACAAGCTCCTAGAGCTTGGAATGAAAGGCTTTGAAACTTTTTAATTGAAAAAGATTTTGAAAAAGGCAAGGTGGATACTACACTTTTCATTAAAATATATGGTAATGACATCTTAGTAGTTCAAATTTACGTTGATGATATTATTTTTGGTTTTATTAATGAGATTTATTGCCAAGAATTTTCTAAGCTAATGCAAGGTGAATTTGAGATGATCATGATGGGGGAGCTTTCATTTTCTTGGGGCTCCAAATCAAGTAGAGAAAGGATGACACCTTCATCAATCAAGCCAAGTACATCAACGATATGCTCAAGAAGTTTGGTTTGGAGAATGTAAAGCCTCAAGCCACTCCAATGAGCTCATCTATTAAGCTTGACAAAGATGAAGGAGGTAAGTGTGTTGATTCTAAGCTTTATCGTTCAATACTTGGTTCTTTGCTTTACCTTACCGCAAGTAGACCCAATATCATGTTTAGTGTTTGCTTGCGTGCTAGGTTTCAAGCTAGCCCTAGAGAATCGCACCTAGTAGCCATTAACAGAATCTTTAGATACCTTAGAGATACACCTAGTTTAGGTCTTTGGTATCCTAGAGATTCCTCCTTTGTTCTTCATGCCTTCTCAGATGCAGATTATGGGGGATGTATGATAGGTAGGAAAAGTACCTCTGGAACATACCAATTCCTAGGTAGTATGCTCGTATCTTGTTTCTCTAAGAAATAAAATAGCGTAGCCTTATCTACCATCAAAGCGGAGTACATATCCTTAGTGAGTTGTTGTGCTAAATTCCTTTGGATGAAACAATAACTCTTAGACTATGGTGTTGAAGTAGATACCATACCCCTTAAGTGTGACAACACTAGTGCCATTTGTCTCACTAAGAATCTCATCCAACATTCTAGAACCAAACACGTAGAAATAATGCATCATTTCATTAGAGATCATGTCTTGAAAAATGATGTAGTTCTAGAGTATGTTGATACCTTGAACCAATTAGCGGATATATTTACTAAACCTTTAGATAAATACCGTTTTTAGACTCTTAGGAAAGAGTTAGGTTTAACAAGCCTTCCTTGACCCTTTAGAGTTTCAAAAGGCCAAAAATTTGCTTGATTTGATTTGATTGCCATGTTTATGTAATTTTGCCTCTTGATGCATCTATGCCTTTAGTTAGGGGGAGATTGTCTCTATTATCAACCTTAATGTTGTTCATATATCATTGGCATGCACATATGATCGATTAAAATTGAGTTTTTGAACTCAATATGGCCATAAATACATTTTCTAGCACTGTGGTATCGATACGGGTAAAGTCGTATCGATACGGCCTGCTTGAGCATTTCCCAAAAATGCATTCATCTGCCCAAGCGTATCGAAACAGGTATACGCGTTTCGATACAGGTTTCAAACCATCAATCTTATCTACAATTGGTATCGAAACGGCTAAAAGCGTTTCGAAACGGGCATAGACTGTGTTTTGGTACATCTCTTTATGTATCGGTACGAGAACATCGGTTTCGATACGCCACGTGGCGTATCGATATGCGCGGGCGCAGATTCTTTAAATGAGCCTTTAATGAGTATCCAACTTTAAATCAAACTTTTAAACCCTTATTCATCCAAAACCCTAGCTCTTCAACTATAAATACCCATCAAATCGTCTTATTTTTCACACAAATTTTTTAGGGTTTTTGTTCAACAAACCAAGTCTAAGATCTCTCATCAAATTGGTACATTATCATCTATCCATTCTTCTAATTTCCTCAAATCAAGGTATAAACCCTTTCTTTTTATTTTTATTTTTTTCGTATACTGTTTTAACTAATTTTTGTACAAAAAGTATACATATAGTATGGGTTTTAAAGGTTTTGCAAAAATTTATTCAAAATTTGAAATTTTTTATTCGAATATAAAATATACTGTATATTTTTAAATCTGTTTTTCCATATTTCTTTTTACCAAAATCTTTCTAAAATTATATTGTATAGTTTTTCATTAATACCTTGAATTTTGGATTACATGTGTATTGTGCCTTAAATTATTTTCAGATTCGATATGGCACCTCCTAAAAAGAGATCGAGAAACAAAGAAAGTGGTGAGGGCTCTCATACTCGAAACATTGAATAAATTACTCGCCCTAACATCACTATTTTATATCAAAAGTGTATTTGCAACAACGAGGCGATAAACAATTTCAAACTTTACCGAGACCATGCTATCCATCGTGAGAGGGTAACATATCTTCCATTCTTGGATTCTGAAAATTTTCACTTTAAATATCTACATCTTTTGAGGCTTTGGAAGTTTATCCCTTTTTTGAGAATACCCGGCTACTTATTCTGTAACTTTGTTTTACTCTTTTATGCTAATGCCCGGTGTATTTCTAACTCGGATCGAACCAAAGTCATAGCTATTGAATCCTATTTAATGGGAAAGAGATTTCGGATTGACCCCTCGATTTTAGTTAATGTTTTTGGTTATGAGGATACCAATGTTGATGATGAAGGCTCTTTAGGCCATGTTCTTGGTGGCTCCATTAAAGTACTCGATGCTCATGATCGTATTCTACACCTCATGGTCACTTGGTGGTTTCGAACATCCGGTGGGAAGTTTTCCACGATCTGCCAAGTAGATGATTTTTGGATCCAGTGCTTCCGTGAAGAAATTCGCCCTAATCTTTGCCAAATCATGTTTGCGTAGATGGTTTCTCTTATCCAGCATCGCCACACCGATCTTGTCTCTTCCTTGACATACGGGACAACGTTGAGCTACTTGTTCCTAAAGTTGAAGATTGATTGCTCTCTCAATTTTCTTGAGCCCCTCAAGGATCCAATTGATGAGCGCTCTCTTATACGCTCAAAATTTTATTACATCAATGGTGAGTGGCTTTGTCTTGAAGACCTTCCATATGATGTGCATCTGGAACCGAAAGTGGCTCCACAAGTTCAAGGCTTTTCTCACCGAGCAATTCACGAGTTTGCGAATGAACATAAACTCCAGCTTTGCCGCTATTGACACTCGCTTCACATCTTTGGAAGAAAGAGTTCATATGATTGAGAAACGAGTGCAGTCCATTGATGAACAAGTGGGATCGATTACAACTCAACAAACTTCTATGGATATCTCGCTTGCTGATTTCTATAGTGAGTGGACGCAATCTCGTAGGAACAATGAAGATGAAGATGAGGATGATTAGATCTTTGCATCTCCTGTCATATCATCCTAGGTTTTTTATTATATGCACCTATGCTATTTTGAATTTAATCTTGTGCTTATGTTATTAGGACTTGAAGTTTGGATTATTATTTATGTTTGCTTGAACTCATTGCTTTAATGCTTCATAAATATTATGGTTGATTTTGCATTAATATAGTTTATGCATTTACTTTGTTATACATTGATTTTGATATAACAAAAAGGGGGAGAATGTATAAGCTAAAATTTTCAAACTATTTCAAAACCTAGCTTGCTCTAAGGGGGAGTAATTTCAAAACACTTAAAAATTTTCTTTGGGTTTTGTTATATCAAAAGGGGGAGATTGTAAAACTTATGTTGATTTTGATATAACAAATATTTTTCAAGGACTTAATTGTAAAGCAAAAAAAATTTAAAGTGTCCCAATTTGACAAATATTTTAAAGCATATTTGATTCTAAGTCAAAAACTTAAAGCTTTAAATTTTTTTAAGTGTTTTAAAGGCCAAACTATCGAAATACGCTCGGGCGTGTCGATACGCCTATGTGTGTATCGATACAATTTTTAGAACATTGGCCACTGTAAGCATATGTTTCGATACGGTTCCATCCGTATCGATACGACCTTTATATGGGCTAAGTATTTTACTCAGGCGTTTCGATACGGTTCCATTCGTTCCGATACGGCCTTCAATCTGGGCTTAAGATTTTACCTTATCGTATCGATACGCCACTAAGCGTTTCGATATACGCTTCAAAGTTTTTTTTCAAATATCAGCATTTAATGACTTAGCCGTTGGAGTCAGTTATTGGGAAAGACCATTTCTAAAATGCTGTTGGACCCGTTTCGATACGCCCTCAAGGCGTACCGATACAGGTTCAGACAGTAGCCCAAGTGAGCAAAATTGCATCGATACGGCCTTGCCCGCATCGATACGCCCCTTTGTTTTACATTGAGATTGTACCGATATGCTTCCTTGTGTATCGATACGCACCTGCATAAATTGTACACAACGGCTTTTTTTTATTTGAGACAGGTATCGATACGGCTGTTCGTGTACCGATACAAGTGGTTGCAGAAGTGCATTTATGGTGGGAAAAAGGCAGATCAACGTCTATATTTATGTTCCCAACCATAAAAACGATTAGAAATCAATGAGAAGGTATAAATACAAGCATCTGAAGCTACAACAACCAACTAATCAACTTCCAAGCACATTCAAGCAAAATCCAAAACTTCTTGAGCTAAAGAGTCAAATACTTGTAACCCCAATTGAGTGTATTTTCATTGTTTTATCTTTTGTCAATTTGGGAAGTGTGATATATTGTAATTGGACAAAAATCCACTTATTTGAGAGGTTATTTATTGTTTGCCTATTTCTCTTTGTAAAGAGTAAAGTGGATCAATCTTTGGGTAGAAAGATTGATCATTTGTAACGGTTTCCTCCTAAGCCGTGAAAAGGGGAAGAATTCTAGTTAGTGAATTGTTGAAATCCTCAGTAGGGTGATAGGGTAGTGGATGTAGAGCTTGTTCGAAGCTTGTACCACTCTAAAATCCTTGTGTCTCCAATTTCTAATTTTCTTTTTGCACCATTCATTTTTTAAACTACCAATTCACTCCCTCTTGGTGATTTGCCATCAATTGATCAACTCAACATGTACTTCTTATGCCTATAAATAGATGATTTGATAAAGGCATTGTACACACTTCAATATTGAGAATAATACAAATGTCCCTCTTTCTCTTGTTCATTGTTCTTCGTTATTTTATTTCTAACACATTATCAATACGAGTTTGCTCGAAAGATTTTGGTGTTCTTCATTTGAATCCCAAAGGAGTTACCGAAACAAATTCGATTTTACATTGAATCGAAGATAAGTTTTTTCCCCTCATTTTTTTTTAATTATTGATTGCCTTTATCTTGATATTTCAACTTGGTCTTTAATTTTTGAAAAAAACATGATGGCATGTTTTGAATGTTCGAGCGAGCCATGGATTTTGAAGGCACTTAAAGACTACACAAAATGTGGTGGTCGTGGATCAAGCTAAGATTAACAAAATTCACTCAACACATGCTTTTGGGATGATTGTATCTTCGAGAAATTCTATTCATTATGAATCACTCATGATCGACACTATGCTAATTGAGTTTTTAACAACATAAAGGTAACATAAAGTTACAATACTCTTTTCATTTGTCTGTAATGATTTTCTTCATTTAATCATTAGCCACAAATCTTTCTTTATTATTAAAGTATAATAATAAAATGAAAGGTACAATAAATTATAGGCACGACGAATTTAGATTTATTTGTAATAATCTTGCTTTATTGTTATTATATTGTTTAATGTCTTATATTATATATTGGATTTATTTATTTGATAAGAGTTTGTATTTTTAACCGTGTTTTGAATTTTACATGATATCTTTAAATGGCTTGGAAAGAGATATGACATAAAGAGATTATGAGAAGCTGTTTTGGTTATTTGCTATGTCTTCATTGTCCTCGAGAGAAAAATCAACATCGATAAACTCTACTTTCATTTTTATTCTTCAAACCATTATTGTAAAGTGTGATAAATCATGGCAATTTTGAATCTATAAGAATATTGTTATAAAGTTTATATTTGCTCAAAAACAATAATTCTTCTGGGTCGAAAATCTCGACTATAGACTTCTCCCAAGTTAAAGTTTCAAAAATTTGTCTTGATCCAAAAAAGTTTTATGGGAGGCATTCCCTGAAGTGAATTCAAGTATGATGTTTATTCCATGTGATTATTGGATCTGTTTCATTCCCTAAAGTGAATGCAAACATGGTAAGTCACTATTCCATTAGTGATATAACTTCGTTATGATCCAAATTACTTCACAACTGAATTTATGTGATCAAGTATCAATGATGAGGATATGTTAATAAAAACATACTCTACTTTTCACGTAAATAATGTTATCCTTAGGCATAATATCGTGAAAAAAAATTTAAGGCCCATTGGCTCTACTCCATTCCCTGAAGTGAATGTGAGATTATATAATAGAAAGAATAAAGGATGACAAGAGTGATAAAGATCATTCTAAGGAAGTGAAATTCTTTTTATTACCAATGTCCAAATGCCATAAAATTTTACCAGCAAGTTATTAATCTATAATTCTAATAGCATACAAAATTTTAGAGCATTTTGAATCCGTTTACTATGTGTTTACCTTTTTGGTACCTTAAAGCCCATTTTAACTAGTTTTACCATTTTACAAACATACCAACTTTCACATACAACACCTAGGCACTATTAGGCTATTACATACATATCAAAATATTCAAACATGACATGTTTAAGTCATATGCCACCTAACTAGGAGTTCAAAGCAAAAGTTAGGAATACATATGATAGGTGGAAGTGACTTGCAACCGCAACTACACGATCGAGGCTCGAATTATTTCAAGGTCCTGAAATGCATGAGACACACAAATGTTAGGCTTACATATCCTAGTGAGGTAGTTATAACAAATGCACAATAAGTTTATCAAATACATGAATGACATATAGGCATGCTTGGGTGACAATTTACATAGCATCAATCACATAAAAACATATTCAAATCCAATAGTAATAATTTCATATAGCCATTATAAATCATATAAACATATCATTTCCCTTGGACATAGTACCCAATAGATACGCGGGTTCCCATGTACACCATATATAACAAAGATAGGTCGTGGCCTTGAGCCGTAGCTCTGGAGAATATCCCTTACACAAACCAACCTTGTCTCACCACACATAAGCCGTAGCCCGAGACCGTAGTCCAATCCCTTACTTAGTGAGCTCAAATACCCCTATGGCATGCCAATTGTATCCAAAGTCTACAAGTGTCCAAGGTTACATATTTCATCATAAACTTACCTTGTGCTCATAAACCATATCACATCGGATTTCAAATTGAGCCTTAGCTCTACATATCATATCATAGCATATTCATATCAAATTCACATATAGCATAATTCAAGCATCGCATATGAGCTTACACATATCAACCATACCGAAGACTTACCATGCTTACTATTAGCATCCTCATATGCTTGCTCTACTTGAGCCCTTAAACAAAATGCAACTTTTAAACACAAATCAAATGCAACGGGATGGCACCTTGCCTATCCCTCGACACAACTACACTCACGTTGATTCCAAAGCTCTCAAGGCTCTCGGATTATGACTCTATGATGCCTAGCTTTCGTTGGAGATGACGAGGGGTCCTTCTCTACTTCTTGAGCTCGCACAAAATTAAGGGTTGCATTAGAATTTAAACTAAGGATTCGGAAACGTTTTTTAAGCTTATCAAAGCTTGTAGATAACACCGAAATAATGGAATTAGCTTCCTAATCCATGGGCTTCCATTGAACATTCAAAAACTAATCTTAAGATTAAACCTTGAGGAATGACGGAATCATCAAATTAACTTAGGGGTTTTACTTACCGAGTTACGAGCTTTCAAACGACATATTGAAATCGAACAAATGATGAAGATTGTATCGAGGTGCTTGCTTAGCTTGATGTTGAAGACAATAATGGTGGTGCTTGGTTGTTTGAAGACAAGGGTGAGTTTTGCTTTTGGGGAATTCAAAGTTGTAACATCCCCCACCCAGCCTGGTCGGGAACCGGGTTAGAGAATGCTACTGGTGAAACAAAATGGTGATAAGTGTGATAAAATTTCAATATACAGATTTGTCATTCAACCGATAATATACTTTTCAAATGTTACTAGGTATAAGCTTAGCTCAACTTATCCATGGTGAACCAGCAATTCATCAATTGGGGCCAATTTGTAACTTTAACAAGTTTTAGGGACTAAATTGTAAATCGGATAATTTAGGGGTCCCTTGATGTAATCAACTATGCAATAGTGAAATTCAATACTATAACAGTGGTCTTAAAGATTTTCATGTCATTCCAATAACATTTACCTAACTGATTAGACCATGCAATATTTAGTGACCATTTTGTAAATATTTTAAACTGTGTTTGGTGCCTCTTAACAGAATTAACTACCACCGTATCGATACACCTTGGGGTCGTATCGGTACAAGTGTGTATGAGGCCGAGGTTTAGATGGAATTGTCCAATATCGTATTGGTACCGCCTTCAAGAGTAACAACCCAATTCCCAGAAACTCAAGAACTCGTATCGGTATAGCTTGACATGTATCGATATCGATACGGGTTGACCAACGTTGACTTTGACCATTACCCATTTCGATAAGCCTTAAGGTTGTATCGATGCAAGTAATTTCACAAACCTCACTGTCAAGATCCGTGTAGATACGGCTAGACCCGTATCGATACTCTATGATGAACTTGTACGTTCCCCAAGCCAAACATGCAAGGCCGTATCGATACAGCTTGACCTGTATCAGTACGCCCTGCATTGTAATGTCAATTTTTATCTAGTTTTTAATCCATTTGACCTAGCAATTGATGTTCAAATGCAATGAAACTTTACCAACTATATTCCAATGTTATAATCTACTTGCAAGCCAAATTTTAGGGTCATCTGAATCCATTTACTAGGTTTTTACCTTTTAGTGCCAAGTATGCAGTTTTAGCCATATTTTCACTATGCCAAAAGGTCATTTAGGGCCTTAGACACTTCCACAAACCATGCTTAATACATACATACATACCAAAAGGGTCACAAATGACTAGTTTGACTACTTTGCCACCATTCTAGGAGTTCATAAGGACAAAATACATTACTTAAGACTTGAGGTGACTTGTCAATAACGTCAGAACTTTCGATCTTCAACGAAAAAATCCTTAACCTGAAATGTATGAAATGAAATGCATTAAGCATACTTTGCCTAGTGAGGTAGTCATAAATAAACATTATATCAATGAAATGCATCACAATTCATATCTTGACAATGACAATGCAATAGTTCAATAGAAGCAATGCAATGAACATGTTCAATAGAAATAAATCCATAATTCATCAATAACCATTGGATCGATTCAGGATAGTGGATACGCGAATTCCTACGCCTTGTCAATATGACCAATATCACAATACATCCCTCCGCCTCACCAAATCAATATAGGTCGTAGCCCAAGGACCGTAGTCTACCCGTACACTGAGCTCATGAATTCTATGGCATGCCAATTGTATCCAAAGTCTTTTCAAATCCAAGGTCCGATGACAATATCAATAGTTCATGTTCAATGTCAATAGCCATGTTCAATGTTCTTATCAATAAATAATGTTCCGGTGTCCATGTTCAATGACAATATCAATGACAATGTCCAATGATCTCAATAACAATAACAATGGTCGATGCTTTATTTAAAATGTTTCGATGACAATAACGATGTTGGCATCAATGATCAATGACAATAGCTATATCAATGGCTATATCAATGTTCTATATCAATATCCTATACTTCCATGATTCAATAATGATGGCGATGATAATGGAAACAACAATACTCAATGACAACAACAATATTTATATTTGACGTTCAATAACGATGACGATGACATTGACAATGCTTAATACTCGATACGATAACTTACCAATACTTACCACATTATCTGATAAGTGGTTCGATGCAATAATCATTAACAACGAGGTTAGCAATAGCAATTTCAATAACAATGAAATCGGGGAAGGCACCTAGCTTAATCCCGAGACTCCGACTACACTCACCTCAATAATCTAATGTTTTTACGGCTCTCGGATGACAATTTTTTTTGTCTTAATCTTTGATGAAATCGATGGATGCTCATTATCGATTTCTTAAAATAGGAAATCAATAGGATCATATTAGAATCATCAATACGATATCGCAAACAATATAACGATATCAAAATCAATATCTAAACACTAAAAGCCATTAGCTACAAAATTTTCATGGATAGTCAAAACCCTAACTTGTGATTAAGCTTGATTCATCCATGGGTTTCATTGATTGTTTAAGGATTACAGCTTACCTGATCGATAGCAATGATTCGATAACAATAAATCGAAGAAAAGACAAGCTTGAAATCAAGATCCAATAGAGGTGCTTGCTTAGGTGAAGAAGACGATAGATGGAGGTGCTTGCTTCTCAACTCTCAGGTAAATTTTCAATTCCTTTAGCAATTTTAGCTATTCATGTATTTTAAGGAATTAGCTTTCCTTCATATGAATGAATTGATTTTGGTTATTCCACGTAGTGAAATTTTAATTGAGGAGGGGCTAATCGTAAGATTAGTCCCTCAATTTTCAATGATCTATAGTTATACCATCAAACTTTCAATTTTTATAATTTAGCCACTAAATTTTTTTCAATAATTTCAATAAGGTTCTTAGGCAATAATTTGACTCGATTGGAGTCCAACATTGATCCATTTGACCTTGCAGTCAAAGCCAATAAAATATTTAGACAATTTCGATATAGGGTTTTCAATCGCCAGTACCCAATTCTGACTAAGTCAGATTTTGAGGTGTTACACAAAGTAAGGAAGAAAGTTTTTGTTTCTCATTTTAAAATCATTTACAACTCTTAATCATTCTCTCACTTACTTATGGACTAATAGGAAGCTTTTCTACTAACAAAGGAAAGATTAAACAACCATTTTCTATCAATTCATATCTTTTTTACAATTCTAAGGCAATTGGAAACTATCCATCACTTTATCTGAGATATTTCACGTGGGAGGTGCAAGAAAGTAGGTGACTCAGTACCCTATTTCCCATATCTTTCAATTTAGTCACCAAACAGATTTCTACAGGGACCCTTATCGATACACCTTATGGTCGTATCGATACGATTAAGCTAAAATAGGTAAGTTAGTTAAAAATAGTTGGGCCGTATCGATACAGGTCTTGCTGTATCGAAACACCTAGTTCAAATTGTATCGATACAGGTCCAATTGTATCAATACGCCTAGCTTAAAATCAACATTTTTAGCTTTGAATTTCTTGCAAGAAGGTCCCTCGATTTGAATTGAACCTACATGATTTTCATTACTTAAAAGGGGTACAAAGATCATATGATTACATCATTCGTGCTTATTCGACATAAAGTTCTGATAACCGAAACCTAATTCTGACTAGGCCAGCTTTCAGGATGTGACAACTCTCCCCCTTAAGAAAATTCGTCTTCGAATTTTCACTCTAGTTGAACAAATGAGGGTATTGCTTTTGCATTGTCTCTTCTGGTTCCCATGTTACTTCCTCAACCGAATGACTTCTCCAAAGAACTTTTACTAGGGGCACAGATTTGTTTCAAAGCCTCTCGACTTCTCGTGCAAGGATTTGCACAGGTTCTTCCTCGTACGTCAGATTAGACTGAATTTCCACAGACTTCAGCTCGATCACATGGGAAGGATCTTATCGGTATTTTCATAACATATATACATAAAAGGCAATATGGATTTGGCTTAGCTCCTTGAGGAGAGCTAACCGGTAGGCAACAGGTCCAACTTTCTTGATCACTTTGAACGGGCCAATGAAACGAGGACTTAGCTTCCCCTTTTTGCCAAATGGAAGAATATTTTTCTATGGAGATACCTTAAGAAAAGATTTCCCACAAACATCATACTGAATGTCCCTCATCTTCAAATCAGCATAAGCTTTCTACCGATCAAATGTAGCCTTGAGCCGATTACGGATAATAGTCACCATTTTTTCGATTTTTCGAAGTAAGTCAGGGCCTAACATCTTGCTTTCACCAAGATCAGTCCAACAAAGAGGGGCTCTACATCTCCTCCCATAAAAGGCTTCATAGGGTACCATTTAAATCGAGGCTTGGTAGCTATTGTTGTAAGCAAATTCCACCAAAGGTAGGGATTTCTCCCACATATTCCTGAAGTCAATAACATAGGCTCGGAGCATATCTTCTAGAATCTACAAGGAAGAATCGGGATTGATACAGAACACTTATACATATGGAAAAAAGAGAAATCAGGTTACCTGAATAACCTTTTCGGATTGACCATCGATTTGAGGATGGAAAGCAGTGCTTAGGTGCACTCGAGTTCCCAAAGCCTCTTGTAGGGTTCTCCAAAATCGGGATGCAAAACATGGATCACGATCGAAAATAATAGACATAGGGACTCCATGCAAATGGATAACTTCATGAATGTACAATTCAGCAAGTTTAGGCAAACCAAAGTCCATTCTCATTAGAATAAAATGAGCAGATTTGGTGAATCGGTCCATAATGACCCAAATAGCATCAATTTTCTTCAGTGTCACTGGCAAGCCACTTACGAAGTCCATCGTAACACGCTCTCATTTCCACTGTAGAAGCTCGATAGGTTGCAAAATACTAGTAGGCACCTTGTGCTCAGCTTTAACCCATTGGCAAGTCAAACACCTAGCCACAAAGTTTGTGATCTCACATTTCGTACCAGACCACCAATACAGCTCTTTCAAGTCTTTATACATCTTGATAGCTCTAGGATGAACAATCTTGATAGCTCTAGGATGAACAGAGAAATGACTCGAATGAGCTTTGCTCAAGATTTGATTCTGAAGATCATCATCATATGGGAAACAAATACAGTTTTAAAAGAACAACAATCATTCGAAATTCATAGCAAAGTCAGGATCTGGCTTATCCTTGATTTTAGCAATAAGAGTTTGCAACTCTTCATCAAATTCCTGGAGTACTTTGATTCGGGATACGATGGTTGAATGAACTCTCAATTCAGCCAATAACTTGCCATGTTTTTAAGCCAGAAATGAGCATTCAAATGTCTTAGAGATGAAGTAGGTTTCCGACTAAGAGCATCAGCCACGACATTGGCTTTACCGATGTGGTAATTAATAACCAATTCATAGTCCTTTAAAAGTTCCATCCATCACCATTGACGGAGATTTAACTCATTCCGAGTCAGAAGATACTTCAGACTCTTGTGGTCGGTGTACAAGTAACAATTCTCACCGTGAAGATAATGCCTCCAAATTTTTAAGGCAAACACAATAGCAGCTAGCTCTAGATCATGAATTGGATAGTTTAGCTCGTGCGGTTTAAGTTGTCGTGAAGCATAAGCAATGACTCTTCCTTCTTGCATAAGTACACAGCCTAATCCCAGATGGGATGCATCACTGTATACGGTGAAGTCTTTACCTGACTCGGGTTGCACTAAGACAAGGGCATAGGTTAAGACTTGCTTAAGCTGATCAAAACTCCTTTGTTGCTCTAATGTCCATATGAATGAGGTTTCTTTACGAAAAATCTTCGTCAAGGGTGCAGAAATCATCGAGAACCCTTTAACAAATCTACGGAATAGCCTACCAGGCCCAAAAGCTACAAACTTTTCCAATATTCTTCAGAGGAATCCAGTCAAGAATTGCTTGAATCTTCTTTGGGTCCACGTGAATTCTCGCAAAAGAAATCACATGACCCAAAAAGGATACTTTAGATAGCCAGAACTTACATTTGTTGAACTTAACATACAGCTGCTTCTCTCGGAGGGTCTGAAGCACAATCATGATGTGTTCTTCATGAGTGGCAGTGTCCTTGGAATAAATCAGGATGTCATCTATGAACACAACCATTAATCTGTCTAGATAGGGCCGGAATACACGGTTCATCAAATCTATGAAGGTTGCAGGTGCAATCGTAAGCCCAAAAGGCATCACTAGGAATTCATAGTGGTCATATCTAGTTCGGAAGGTAATTTTTGAGACATCAGATTCCTTCACTAACATTTGGTAGTACCCGAATTGAAAGTCTATCTTAGAAAGGATAGAAGCACATTTCAACTGATCGAAGAGGTCATATATCCTCGGTAACGGATACTTATTCTTGAGTGTTACTTTATTTAGCTGACGATAGTCAATGCATAGTCCCATCGATCCATCTTTCTTCTTGACAAACAAGACCGGTGCTCCCCAAGGTGAGGAACTCGGTCGGATGAATCCCTTATCCAAAAGGTCCTAGATTTAGGCCTTCAACTATTTCAATTCGATTATAGCCATTTTATACGGAGTAATAGAGACTGGTATAGTCTTTGGCTGCACTTCAATCCCAAATTCCACTTCTCGAGAGGGAGGGAGTCTCAAAATTCCATCAGGAAATACATCAAGAAATTCTTTCACTATCTACACATTCTCGAACTTTGGATCTTCTTTAGACTCCATTGTACACAAGGTAGCCTTACTAGGCTCAAATTCAGTTTTATCAAGGTTATGTTTTCTTTGCCAAGTCCATGGAGGTATAGCTTTTTCTTCGAACAATCTACCCAGGCTTGATGTTCAGCTAGCCAATCAAGGCCTAAGATAAAATCAAACTCACGAAAAGGCAAGGCCATCAAATTAGCTGAAAATGGGATCCCTTAGATCCTCAAATGACAAGCTTTACAGATCGATCGAATAACCACACTATCTCCTAGTGGATTAGAGACTACAATCTCAGAAGTGATTGGCTCGGATTCTAAGGTGTACTTTACAATCAATGGTTCACTAATGAAGGAATACATAAAACCTGGATCTACCAAAGCATAAACAAGATCAGAACATAATTATACTATATATGCAATCACATCTGGACCATCCTCTTTCTCTCAGCTTTGCACATGATACATCTAGGCTGAGGTCTGAGGATCACGTCCAACTGAAGGAGTATTGGTATTGCAAGGTCTCCCTACGGATCCAAACGGCACTTGTCTCGCTTCTCTTCCCTTGTTCGGATTATTCTGAGAAGCCACAAAGGTAGGAGCGTTTATATTCTACGGACATTGCCTGATGAAGTGACCAGATTCTCCACAGAGGTAATATGATCTTGACTGTCTACGACACTGTCCAGGGTACCTTTTCTGACAAAAATTATATAAGGGAATTTGTGAACCTCTCCTAGAACTGCCCGTACTATCAACAAAAACTATACGAGCAACAAATGTCCTTAAAGATTGAGGCTATGGCATATATCCCGATCTTGGTAGCTGTTGAAAGGTGGCAGACTTCTAGTCCTACTGTCTACCCTTCTTCTGAGGCATAAGAGGCTTGGAATCATCACATAACCTCTTATCAGATCGGGCTTGGTTCCCATTTCTTCTTTCATAAGCCTTTTAGGAGGCTTCGGTAGCAATTGCCCAATTGACCAGGTTTTGAAAGTCTTCCAACTCCAAAGCAGTGAAGAGAGGACATAACTCATCGCAAAGGTCGTCGATGAACATTCTGCACTTCTCCTTTTCAGTATGTATGATTTCAGCACCATACCTCGAGTAATTGCAAAAATCATGGATATATTTCTCCATGGGTCGTCCTCCTTATCTTAGATGGAGGAACTTCTTACGCCTCTCAGCAATGTAGTGCTCACTGATGTATTTCTTGCGGAACTCTTGAAGGAAGAATAAATAGCACTCTTTTTCCCTTGATCGAGGTTTTGTCGCAATGGGTTTTCCTGGTAAGGTTTTTAATGAGGCAACATGTTATGCGTATAAAAGATGTGTACTCATTTTCCTTCACTAAAGAATTTTTTCCCACTAGGTTTTTATCTTAGTAAGGTTTTAACAAGACATATTATCTTCATAGACATCCAAGGGGGAGTGTTATGAATATTTATCTATGTGGATGCCTATCATGATAAGAACTTTATCTTGAAGATTTGAATTACTTTATCATTAGGAATATTATCTTCATTAATTAGAGTTTCATGTATTATGTACTTTTTATGTCTATAAATAGATGATTTGATGAAGGCATTGTACACACTTCAATATTGAGAATAATACAAATATCCCTATTTCTCTTGTTCATTGTTCTTGTTATTGTTCTTCATTATTTTATTTCTAACATAATAAATTTTATAAAAATAAGTAATAATAAATTTATTTTACCTATTTTAAATATAAAAGACTTGTTTTACAATATAAAAATACTTATAAATAAAATAAAAGTATGATTCAGTTGAGATATTATGATTTTGACTTAAGGGGTAAGAAGTTATTTGACCAATAAAAAATATGATCCACAAATGTTTCCCTAAACTTTTTGTTCACCAAATTAAGTATTAAACCAATAAATTCAATCAATTAAGCTCTTTGGCTGACATTGAGTGTTGAATCTATCGATTTTTAGATCAATTAGTGCATTGCGACGTGTCACTTGACATTTTCAGAATTATTTTATTTTATTTTAAAAATTCTTTAAAAGTCGTAATTTTTTTATATATATATTAAAAAATGTAAATGACACATGATAGAAATGTATCATGCAACAATAATATCTAAAGGAAAAAATCATTAAGATTTAATGGTAAAAAATGGCTAAATGGTTTAATTGATTAAATTTATTGATTCAAGGGCTAAATTGAGTGTAAAAACATTTAGGGGTTTAATTGATATTTTTTCAAAAATTCAATGACTTCTTACTCCTTTAGGCCTATGGTTTTTAAACTTGTGAACCATAAACTCAAAGACGAAGCATAACACGAGTAGAGGGGGTCATGCTCCCTTAAAATTTTTAAAAATTAGAATTTGGTCTCTCAAAATTTTCAAAAATTGAATTTGCCCCTCAAATTTTTAGAAATTCATATTAAATTTTAAATGTTTTTAGTCAAACCCTCTCCCATAGTTTTTAAAAGTTTCCATTAGGCTTCTCAAAGTTATTAAATGTTTTACTTAGACCCCAAATAAAAGATTATAAATTAAACCCTTCAAAAATTTTAAAAAATTGTATTTAAACCTTTAAACTTTTCTAAAATTTTAGGTTGACCCCAAAACTTTTTAACCAAATTCAACCACAACTTTTGCGTGGATCATGTTCGGGTGGCCTCGAATCATGATGCACGACGGTGTGTTGAGAGGATTCATGGTTGCTGGGTGTTTGGCTCAAGGGTGAGGGTACCAATTGCAAAGTATCATGTTCGTGACTCTTATTGGAAGAAGAAGAGTTTAAAACCTTTGCGTGTGGTAAGAGGAGCAATAGCTAGACGAAGGCAGGATCTCTCTGGCCATTCAATGAGGGTGTTGCACCATCGGCGATCTGTAAGTGGGGTGATCGATGAGATCAAGAAGCGAGTTTTAGATTCGTGTGTGGTGGGATGGTGTAGGCAACATGTTTCCTTGGGGGCGTTGGCTACGAAGTTTAACGCGTTGGGGCTGCAGGGACTTTCACTGATGCGATTGTCAGGTGATATGATTTTGATTTTGTTTGATTGTATTGAATCGAGACAAGAGATGTTGGGCTAGGATGAGTTCAACAAATGGTTCAGGCGAGTTGAGAATTGTTCTCCTAACATTCGAGTTGATCAGCAAAAGGCGTGGTTATCGATATATAGTGTGCCAATTCATGCGTGGTCTCGCGAGACTTTTCGGCGTCTTGCGAATCTTTGGGGCGATTTGTTAATATTGATAATTCTTTGCTAGATTTTTTATCGTTTGAAAATGGCACTTTACAGGTGATGACAGGTTGTATGTCGCATATAAATGAGGTGGTCGACCTTGTGGCGGACGATCAAACTTAAGAGATTCATGTACGTGAATTGGATCCGGTGTTGGTGTCGAACGCTCATTGTAATTATGGGAAGGAGTTGCAGTCTGATAGTGGTTCGAGCGACGGCGGAGGCAAGGTCATAAATGGGGATGTTATAAGAGAATGCTTTGCTACAATGGTTGGCGATGCTGAAAATCAAATTGGCGACGTTGGTATTGAGGATGATGAAAGAGGGTATGTAGGTGGACAGACACCAAAAGGTGTTGAGTGTGATGGTCATGAGCGTAGTACAAGAGAGACAATAAAGTGGCAGTATAATAGTTTATGAGTGGATTTTTGTACAAGTGATGTGAAACCGATTGTGATGGATCCAATGCTTGAGGTTGACGGGGATGCAAGAGTGGAGAATGATCTTGTGCCAACGAGTGTGAAGGGGGAAAAGAGGGACAGTGCATTGAGATTGTGTATGGACTTGCCTCAGATGTAATTGTTGGTTGTGTGGATCGTGCTACGGAGGTTGCTGGTGTTAGGGTTTCCTTGGCGGATGTTGCTCAGTGTGAGGAATCGTTAGGTATTGCTTTGAATTCGATGTCTGTATTGAATGTGGCTCCGTTCGTCGTTAAGGCAAATGTAGGAGATGTGGTTTCAAAAGTAGCTCGGATAGAGTTCAATGTAGCCACAGAGGTGGTGAAAGGTAAAAGAACGAGAGGTCGGTCTAGAAAAAATTCTATGTTAGTAGATCGTGCCACTGATTCTCTTTCAGATTTCGAGCGTCAACAATTGTTGGAGTTGGGTAAGCTGGTGGGGGTCTCGACTATTGGGAGAGAGGAAGAGATAGTGAAGGAAATTACAAAGCTTCTTGGCGGAAAGGATCTTTAAGAGGATTTTGGAGTTCATTGCATTCTTGAGATTATGGTGGGGTAGGTGCTTCGAAGTATTATGTGCTTACTCTTTTGAGCTTTAGGAGTTGTTTCTTGTTTTTTTATTCGAGTTGAGAGTGGTGCAATGATTGTTTTAATGCGGATTTACTACGTTGTATTTGGAGTACTATAGCGTTTTTGTGGGTTGTGATTGGTTGTGAGAAGTAGGAGAGTGTTTGGTAATGCTTGGTGTTGATGGTGTTGCGTGGGCTTACTGTTGGTTCTGACTCTTTGTAGGTATATGGGGTATTTGGTCGTCAAGTGCTAGTTGCTATGAGTTAGATGGACATAATATCTTGTGGAATTAGGCACCGAGTAGTTTGGTTATTGTGTTCTTGTCTTGGTGTTTTGTTTCTTTGTTCGTGCCTTGGTGTTGTGTACTTTTCGTATTGACATATTGTACTATTTTCCTCTATCCTAGGTTTAAGAAGATTTTTAATGAGGCATGTAACAATATATTATTTGTATGATTTTTTTCTCTAATAAAATCATACTTGCTGATCAAAATAATAATAATAATAATAATAATAATAAACTACACAATTAGTCATCAAACTATCAGAATATTTCTATTTTGGCCATCCAATTACAATTTTTTTATTTCATCACTAAAGTTTAAAAAAAATTATTTTAATCAATAGCTCGTACAAGGTGGCTGACAAGTCCATCACTCAATATCCCTGTATAAACCATCCTCAACACTAGAGTAGTATTGTGCAAAATAAACCGTAATCGATAACCAGTAGAACCGTTAAATTTTACCAGTTAATTAATCTACTGTTAAAGGTTAAACGGTTTCGATTAATCAACCGTTAAAAATGATAATTAATGATTAACCGTTTGGTTAACCGTTATGAAATTATTTAGACATAAAATGAAGTTTGTGATTAGAAATTCTTTAATTATTTTTTTTTAAATTTTAATACAACATTTATCAAAGAGATAATTTCATTATTCTCACAAGAATCAGTGAACATTTGAAAAAAAATTGAAATAGGTTACAAACCTGTAACTGGATCGTTAAGTAACAGTTAACCGTTTAAAAATTTAATGGTTAACAATTTCTTAATGATTAGGTTACGGTTTAATAATCGCTACAACGGTTAACCAACCATTTATGTTAAATGGTACGGTTAACCTACCATGAACACCCCTATAGTAGAGGAGGCAAACGAGTCATTCGATTCAATTTTGGTTCGGGTCATTTCGGGTCTGATTACATTCGGTTCAGGTCATTTCGGGTCTGATTACATTCAGTTTAAATTCGGTTCGGGTTTGGTTCGATTTTAGTTCGGGTATATGGTGCTTTCAGTTCGGGTATCGGGTCAGGACGACTGGTCAGTTGATTTTCAGTTCGGTTGATTTCGGGTCGGGTCAATATCGGGTTTATAGGAGATCGATCGGTTTTAGTCGGGTTTTAGGCCGAGTTAGGTTTTTCCATCCTATATATGACTTTTTATAGCATGTATATTTGACTTTTTGGTAAGTTGTGCGACAATTCACATCTCATCTTTGTTTATTTATTTTAATATATTTTCTTTATTTTGGGTTGCCTTCGGTTTCATTCGGTTCGATTGAAAATCGGTCCAGGTCTATTCGGTCGGTTAAAAATCAGTTCAGATCCATTCAGTTCAACTGAAATTTGGTTCGATTTCAGTTCGATTTATTTTGAGTTTCGGATCAAATTTGAGTCATTGTGTTCAGATCGATTTCGAGTTTCAATTCGAATAAATCGCTCTAGTTATCGGTTCTCGAGTCAAGCAAGTTTTCCAAGTCTACTCAACACCATTAATCCACCACTCAACTAAGCACTACCATGTTACTCGTAAACCACTTCTATTATCATCCCTTGCGGTTGCCCTTCCAACATTCTTCCAAACCCTAGTTCAACTTCTCCCTTGCCCTTTAATCAACCCATGAACCCTTTACTCGAGACACTCGATCGCAATGACGAATCTAGAAATATAAGAATAAAGTTTAAAATATTTTTTCCAAATGAGTATGTAGTTTTTTACCTTTACACATTTAAACTATTTTTTTAAAAGAAGAAATTAGCACTAAGTTAATCTTATTTTATAAAAAATGGAGATGAGTTACTCCCATAGGGAGCTACATACATTCGTCACTGCTCGGTCGTACTTACTCTAGCCAACACCTCAACGCTCGATTCCTTCAAACTATCACACCCATGACCTGAACAAGACTTGATAATCCCTATACCTGAAACCCATTGCAAAATCAAGTCCATATTCTCTCGTTTTTCAAGTTTGAGACCAGGGACGGTAGTATTAGTAGCTTGGGAGGGGCTCTTGTCTCCTTACCCAGCAAAATTTTTACCTTTAAATTATAATTATATATATATTTTAAAAAATCAAATTAATTATAAATTTGTCTCTTACTTTTAAACATTTGTATTTTACCACTTAATTTCAGACTTTGACTCTGTCCCTGCTCGAGACCCTTTCTCAACAATCCCATATGGTCAATGCAGTTGTCCCGGGGAGGGGACCGTTCGATGGAGACCCCATGACAATCAAGCAACAAAGATTACAGGTAGGAGGAATTCTAAGTTTCATATTATATCTGGTTGGAGTTTTATTTCTTTCTCATGTTTTTTTTATGGAGTATATTTTAGCAATGAACTAACTTCATTCAATAATTTTTACATATAATTTGAACAAAAGGTAAATAATATATATTAGTCATAATGTCAAAAAATCTCTAACTTTTGACTGAATAGTCATTTTAGTTTATATTTTTTAATTAATTTAACCCAGCATTTTATTTTGGGTCAATATGACTATTCTGCAGATGAAAATTATTAGTTAACTAACAATAAATAACTTGAAATGACTTGGCAGAATGACACGTCAGCAAAAAAAATAATTTTATATTTTATATAATTTTATGAAATTATTTTTTGATTGATGTGACATTCTTTCAACTCAACATCTTTGTCTATATGATATTATCATGTCAACATGCATTGTTATGTAAGTTTGTCACGTTATTTCAAGTCATTCACCATTAATTAACTAACAATTTTCATCCGTATAAAAAATATTTTGACCCAAAATAAAATATTGATAGTTAAATTAATTTAGAAAAAAAATTACTATTAATTAAATATTAAGAGTATTTTTTTGACATTATGTCAATATATTACTTCAATGGAAAACTTTAGGATACCATACACCCCCACAATATTGTATACAGTAAAAATAAGAATTAAATATGTAAGACCAACATGATAAGAAATGAAAATATGAATATATCAACTTTATAATATAAATAATTAAATTGTCAAAAATATAAAATAATTTAATTACGATTACAGATGAATATATAAAGTTGATTATAAATCGGTATATTGATAGTGAAAAACTCTACAAGTGAATTTAGAATCATGTCAAGTGTCTTTTGTAAATATTTACAAGAAAAAAATATTCCATACACTAACAATAAAATTTTAAAACTCTACAAGTAGGGTTGAATATGATATGTATATTTTAGTATGTAATGAAAATACTATATATATAATAAGATTTTTTTATACTATGTAAAAATTTTATTATTGGATGAAGTTAAATGGATGGATGAGATTAAGCGTAAAAAATGTAAAGATTATCACATGAAAAAATAAATAAGCAAATAATCTCAGCCATTTATTATTTTTATCCAATGATCTAAAAAAGTGTAAAATTAGTTGAGTTGTACATAGTGTAAGTGCATCTTAACTCATATATATATATATATATATATAACACTAACGCATGTGACTGTATTTAAACATTACTTGCAGATTTTTTTTTTTGTAATCACAGTACTTACAGAATTAAATTATTCTACTGGCGGGTAGTGTATAAGGTACTAAACCTATTTAAATAGAATTATTATTTGGTATATTACCGGTGAAAATAGACACTTACTATTTTAACTCTATTTATAAAGGCTAAATGACTACTTTTGCTTTTGAGTTTGACCTAAAAAATTAATTTCTCACATCGCTGAAAAACGCACTTAATGTAGCTCTCAGTAGTGAAATCAATCAAATTGACTCTTTGACCGACGTTGACTATTATAGTGTGGCAATTAACGATGATGATGTGGCAGTCCACGATACTGACGTGGCAATACACGTGGATTATGATGTGGCAGATGGGACTGAATTTATTATTTTAACCGAATTCGAGAACATAATTATTTTGTACTGAATTCATGGACATAACTGATTTTAATTGAAAGTTTGATAATTTATTTAATCTTTAAGCTAAAAAAATAAAATATTAATATTTAAATAATATTAAAAACTAAAAACACTATAATAAATTAAAAATAAAATTTAAAATATCAAAAGTTATAAATATAAAAAATTAAAATTTAAAAAATATTTATAAACAAAGGAATATTTCTCGTTATGTTAAGCGTACTAATGTTCTTTGAATATATTTTCAATTGAGACATCCTTATATTAGAGTAGTAATAAAATCAAAATTCTCTTTCATTTTTTTATATCAAATATTAATAAGTATCAATTTGATGTAGAAAAGCGAAAGAAAATTTGAATTTTATTACTAAGAAAATTTGAATTTTATTACTACTCTAATACAAGGTTGATTCCAATAAAAAATTGTTCAACAAATAGTAATACTCAGACTGAGGAAATTGAAGACTTTTTTTTATAAAAGTGTTCAATTTTTTTAATACTTTATAAACATTTTTACTAAGTTTTTTACATTTTATCATTTTATAATTTCTAATACATTTTAAATTTTTATATAATTTTTATTTTTAATAATTTTTGAATATTTTATTTATTTTTATTAATTTTTATAAAAAAAATATTTTAATTTTATGTGAGAGTCCTCACTTTGCTTATTTTTAAAATTATCAGGGACTCAACATATATTTACACCAATTTGTTAATCGATTTTTCATATATTTCATTTGTAAAAGTTAAACTCGAAAAACTAAATTATTTATCCAAGTCAATTAAACTAACTTGAAATTTAAACAAATTATTTATCTAGTTTTAAAATTTTTAAAATTTTAATAATTTCTTAAATTCTTATTTTTTAACTTGAAAACAAGTTATCGAACTTTTAATTAAAATCAATTATGCCCCTCAACTAGGCATAAAAATCAATTATGCCGTTGAATTCGGTTAAAATAATCAATTCAACCCGTTCGCCACATCATCATCCCACGTGTACTGCCACATCAACATCATCGACCGCCACATCATTACCATTAACTGCCACATCTGTAACGGACAACGTCGGTTAAATGGTCAATTTGATTGATTTCGCAGATTAGGAGACACATTAAGTACGTTTTTCGGTGAAGAACAAAATTAATTTTTTGAGTCGAACTCAGGAACAAAAATACTCTTTAACCATTTATAAAAGGCTTAATAGTCAGAAAGGTGCCCAACCTATACCCTTTTTTCCAGTTTGGTGCCTAACATTTTTTTGGTCCACTTTGGTGCCTAACGTTTCATTCTATAACTCGGATTGGGTTTTTCCGTCAACGGTCTTTAAAATTTTTCGTTAACCAATAAAATGTGACATGTGGCATATTTTGCTATTTTCTTAAATTTTATTTTTTTAAAAATCAGAAAATCTTTAATTTTATAAAAAAAAAACCCCAAAATCTTTAATTTCTCTAAAACCCTCAAATCCAAACCCTATATCCCTAAATTCCTCCTCTCTCACCATCGATTCAACCACCACCAACCACCCTTGCCTTCGTCGGCCCCCGTGACCGAAAGCCCCATGATTTCATCGTCGAAAACCGGCGAATGAATCGCCGATTGCTCTGTCGACGAACATCCAAAAATAAAGAAAAAAGAGACCGAATAAGCTTCGAATCGACGGCTAGAGGGTGGGAGATGTTGAACGGTGAGGTACCTGGCACTTGAGTGGTGAATAGTGAACCGTCGGCGTGTAAGGGATGTCGGACGATGAGGGAGATGTGATTTGAGGGTTTGTTTGAAAGAAATTAAAACTTTGGGGGTTTTTTAAGAAGTATATAATTTTTAAGTAATTTAGAAATTAAATAAACATATAAAATAGGCCATGTGTCGCGTTATAATAGGTTAAACGGAAAATTTTTAACAGTCGTTGACGAAAAAACTCAATCTAAATTACGGAATGAAACATTAAGCACCAAAGTGGACAAAAAAATATTAGGCACTAAATTGAAAAAATATATATATATTGAGCATTTTTTCACTATCAAGCCTTTATAAAATATCCAATAACAATATGCTCCGATAATACTTCAAACATCACATAACTATGTAGACAAAAGGACAGTGTTGGACAGAGAAATCAAATAAATCGTAGGAAAAATTGTAGTTTATAAACTTAAAAATTGTAGTTCCTTATATCAGTGGCGGATGTACATGTAATTCAGGGTTGACAATGTGCCTACTTTGAACTTTTTAAACTTAACATTTTTTGTTTTAATTTTTTTAAATTTTTATGAATTAGTCCTTAGATTTTTTTAATCTTTATGAATTATGCCCACGCAGAGATTTTATGGGTGCACACTCTCAAAAATATTTTTTAATCTGCCACTGACTCAAATTAAATTAAATGTTATTTTATTTAATTTATAATAATTATCATTATAATATAAAATATATTTCAAATAGTGAAAATAAAACATTAAAAATGAAAAACGGTGAAGAAACGTGTTTGGTTATAAAATTAAAAAATAGTTTTTAAAAAATAAAAACAAAAGTATGTGAAAATTTGAAAATATAGAAAAGATGTTTTTATTGAAAATGTTTTAGGAAAATGAAAAATATGGAAATATTTTAAAAAAAATTAACTTTATTTTACCCGGGTTCGAATCTTTCTAATGTCATTTTTTTAAAATTTTAACTTATGTAGTGGTATTTTATTTATTTATTACTATAATAATATTTTTCTAACTATATTTTATATTAATTATTTAATAATTATTTTTTCATTTCTATTTTGAAAAACTATATATAGAACACATTTTCATTATTTTCATTTTTGAAAATAAGTTTTCATCCCATTAACCAAGCAAGTTTTTTAATTTTTAAAAAACTAAAACTAAAAATTATTTTTTGAAAATAAAAATAAAAAATTGAAATCAAACTGATCCTAAAATTTTATCAAATAATATAAAAATATAAAGCAATCTTTTATTAAAATAAAATAAAAAAAACTTAATATCCTAAATTAATAAAAAAAATCAAGAACTAAATTAAATTAAAATAAATAATTCAAAAATACATAAAAGCAAACCGAATCGAACCGATTACACTTCAAAAGAAGAAATTTAAAAACGTTGGGTTTTTTTTTTACATTATTTTTTTATTATCAAACGGTAGTTACGCCAACCATGAATCAAAACGACGTTTCACCCGGGAGAAGTCAGGAACCCCCCCCCCCCCCCAAAATTCCCTTAATCTTAACACCACGGCGCACTTTAGCATGAAACAATCCACCGAAGAAGCGAAATTACAAAAGCACCCCCATAAATCTCAATAACCCGAACGTTAAAACCGCGATTGGCATCGGTATTTAGCAAAGAAGGAATTATCAACGGGGAAATCAAATATTATAAGCTTTCTCCGTCGGGCGTTTAAAGATTGAGTTGGCACTGTGATTTTTTGATGCGATCAATGGTGTATTCCGATGAGCGAGAGATGGCGATGGGATCCCAGAGATTGAATCCTCTTCACAATTTCAAGCTTCCATGTTTGAAGTGGGGGAATCAGAGGTATCTGAGGTGTATGAAACTCGGCGATGCTTCCTCCCCCGTGGAAGATCGTCGCCTCCGTCGCCGTTTGGATGCGGTTCAGCGGCGCCGATCTCCCCCGTCGTCGAAATTCGGAGGCTTGATGGTTGGTGGGACGAGGCGGCAAAAACCGGAGTCGTGTCCGAGCAACGATTATGGGGGGAAGCGGCGGTTGAAGGTGTCGAAGGGAGAGGCGGCGGAGGAGATCGAGGCAGTCAGGGAGAAGATTATGAAGGATCTTAAAACGGCGGCCGATAAGATCAAAGATGAAATTTATAGAGACAAAACTTCCGACGGTGATGAGGTGGAGGCCGATGAGAATGAATTCGAAGAGTCTAAACTCAAACTGAAAGAGAAAGTTAAAGAGAAAGAGAGGGAAGAATCGCCGGCGGTGGAGGTGGAAGCGCGGCCGTGGAATCTAAGGACGAGGCGCGCGGCGTGCAAGACTCCGATTGACGAAGGAGGAACGAACAACAACTACAATTCTCCGACGAGGAATGAGGTGATCAACTCACTCAGAGCAAGAGACAGAGGACAGCCGGTGGCGTCGGCGGCTGGCGAAAAGAAAAGGGCACGGCCGGAATTCTCGGTGACGCTGTCGAAGCAAGAGATCGAGGAGGATTTCATGGTTATGGTTGGTCGTCGCCCTCGGAAGAGGCCAAAGAAACGCACACGTTATGTTCAAAAGGAATTGGATGTAAGTGCTGATCCTTCTTCTTCACTCTTTCCGGTAATGTTTTTCCGATCGTTTTTGCCCTTCTCCGATTATAACTGCTCTTTTCTTGTGGTCGTGTAGTCGTTATTTCCTGGCTTACAGCTGACGGAGGTGACGGCGGATGCTTACAACGTTCCGGAGCTCATTGAAAACAACAATGTAAGTTTGAATACCCCTTTAACGCGATAACTTCAAAAATAAAAACTTTCCCACCTTTTCTCCCTCTCTGTTTCCAAGTTCCAACATTTTCTCAGCAACCAAACAAATGATTGAATCTAAAATTGTGAGCTGGACTTGTGGATTCATGGTGTTTGTGCAGAGATAATAATCCACGGCGCCATGGGTTCTTTCCGTTAGCTGACTTATGGTAATTTTCTGACCATAACTAGAGTTAGAGTATCTCTGCAAATCGGGAATATTTCATATAAACGTTGAATTTCCCTGCAACTTTCTGGTGTAGTTTCAGTTTTTTTTGGTGACGCTTGTCATTAATTTCTTTCTTTTATCTAAAGCTGAATAATATTGTATAAAGAATTTAATTGGCCAAGTTCCCATCTTTGTTGTTTAGTTTTGTTTATGCGTGTACAATTGAAGCTGTTGAAAAGGTTGTAGATGTTTTGCTCTGGGTTTTGAGAATACATCTTCATTTAATCAAAAGCTTAATCAAACGTGTTCGGTTTATAATCTTGAACTAAGCTAAGCTCTAAACATGAACTCTAACTTCAAATTTGGGATAATTTAGAGTTTGATCTTTTAATTGAAAAAAAATGTCCGCTCTATATTTTTCCTTTTCTTTTAGGTGTTTAAAGAAAATCATTAAAAATCAAGGTTTAATTTTCTTTTTGGGCATGTAGATTATCCTTTAATTTCATTTAATTTTCTAAAAAGAAATATTAAAAATTTATTTTTTTAAAAAAAAATTACCCTAGAATTCTATTTTTCTTCCCATAAACCCTTGATTCCTATTTTTCAAATCACTGAATTATCTTTTGTAACCGTCGAATCAACCACTCCATCTATTTCTTTTTTGTGGACTCCACTTCGATTACTTCACTCTTTTACCGTCGTAGACCGAAAAATAATGTATCAATTGAACACTAAACATGAAATGAGTTACGATGGATTGATGATCGACGATTGATTTTTAAGACTTTCGATAAAAAGAAAATATTTTATTATTACGATGACGATGATATAATACTTACGACGAAAAAAAAATCAGGGATGTGGGTTTATTTGAAGAGAAAAATAAGAGTTTTTGGTTTTTTTTAAATTATTAGTATTATTTTTTTAAAAAAAATTATTTACATGTCAAACAATGATTAGATGGTAATTTTTTTATCGGACCGACTTTAAAATATTAACAAAATAGATCATTAAACACATATAACATAGCGAAATAAAATATTAGATACATATTTTGATTAAAAAACTCTTTAAACAACTAAAATAAAAAGAGTTATGAGATATACTAATTGACTTAGTGGTCATGGATGTCCATTCACTTCATTTTTTGCATTAATTTTAACTCTAAAATTTACCTTTAAAACATTATTATAACACTATTTAATAAAAAATTATAATTTGAACAAATTTTTAATTAAACCTTGACTACAATATCATTACATACACATAACCAAATATCTGAACAAAATGATAATTACAAAGTAATATTTATTTTATATATATTTAATTTTTTAACAGTACATATATTTTATAAACAAAAAAATTAAATTTAGGTCTCTTAATATGAATATTATTTATTTTTCTATTGAAACTATTTAGTTAGGTGGTGAGTATGATATATTTCTATACACATGTAGTATAATAATTATGTAATGGATTGTTGTTTAGGGTAAGGAAGAAAAAAAGATTTGAGTAAAGTTCATAAATAGTAATTGAATTTTAGTCTATTATTTAATTTGATAATTAAATTTTTAATTGCTCCAATATTTATTATTAAACTTTTTGTTTTGCTTCAATGTTGTCACTCCCTCGTTAACCCGTTAACAACTGTTACAATATTTAGTATAATTAGATATTTAGTCTTTTACGTTTGCACATTTAAATAATTTAGTCCTAAATCATAAGCTGATATAACTTTATATCAAATTAATGTAAAAGAGATTAAATTTGGAATTTTAACAATAATATGCTCCACTTTGACTTTAATCATAAGCTGATTTTATAGTGTTGTTTATCTTCAAAGCTTAGTTACAGTCATTTCAATGGCCACCCAACGAACTCTTGCAATGTGTTTCCGTCTTTTTCCTCTTTAATTTTGCTACCCTTTTTCAACGACGCCCAATCCATCGTCGGTAATATAACAACTGGTGCTTCTCGTATCGGCGCTGAAAACAATTCCTCTTCATGGATCTCACCGTCCGGTGATTTCGCCATAGATTTTCACCGCCTAAACACCAACCAAAACCTCTTTTTGCTCGCCATTTGGTACACCAAAATTCCAGAAAAAACTCTGGTTTGGTACGCCAACGGCGACAACCCTGCACCCCATGGATCAAAATTACAACTTCATGCCGATAAAGGGCTTGTTCTTAGTTCCCCTCAAGGTGAAAAGCTATGGAGTTCAGAGATCAGAGATGGAGCTCTCGTCAATGGTGGTTTAATGGATGACAGTGGAAATTTCATGGTTTTAGGAAACAATTCCGTGCTTTGGGAAAGCTTTAAATTTTCTGTTGGTACTATTTTGCCGACGCAGATTTTGGATAAAAAAATGGTGGTTTCAACTAAGCAATCGGAGACCAGTTTTGCAATGGGGAGATTTCGATTTTCTCAATCTGATGGTAATCTTGTTTTAACGACAATAAATTTGCCTAGTGATCATCTTAATGAGCCTTCCTATGCAACTGGTACGACTATCGGTGTTCCATCGAGTCCTGGTGTCCAGTTTGTTTTCAATGAAAGGCTTAAGTGTGAAATAAATACCTAAACTATACATTTTTTACGATAAGTGTCTAAAATGTTTTTCGGATTAAATAAGTGTTCTTGCCGTTAACTTCCGTTAAAAAAATTTGTTAGCCAATAACAAACATGACACGTGGCATATTTTATTTTTAAAAATATCCCAAAATTCTCAAAATAGTCCTCAATTCCCTAAATTCTTAAGCCCAAATTTCGATTCTAGTCGTTGCCACCGTTAATCGTCGGCAGCGTGCCCACCACTTCTGTCATCGAATCCCCGCGATTATTTTTCTTATTTTTTCGTGGCTGATAGTTGATTGACGGTGTGTCTATCGTCGAAATAAAGTTGAACTCGCGAAAAAAATGTTCGACGGCAAATGACGCCCAATCAGCTAACGAACGACGTTCGAATATTGCGTAAGAGAAAAAAATTTCATTTCGTCGACGGCAGCGTGATGAATGGCGACAACAGTGGCTAAATTTAAAGATCTAAAGATTTTAGGGTTATTTTGTGAATTTTGATAAATATAGGAAGTTTTTTTAAAATAAGTTAACGGTGGGGCACCTAAACGATCAATTTTGAAAATATTAAGCACCTATTTAGCCTGAAAAATACTCTTGGGCACCTATCTGTAAAAAAATATAGTTTGAACACTTATTTGACACTTATTTTTTCAAGGATTATTTGACACTTAAGCCTCAATGAAACACGATACTTGTTTGTTTCCCGAGAAAATGAAGAAATTTAACTTTTAACACAGAGAATAACAGTCTCAGCTAAAGACTTTTATTTCCGAGCAACCCTTGGTTCCGACGGGCCTTTCGCACATCTTAAATCGGCTTCGAATGGCGGCGATGCAAAATGGACTGTTTTTTTAGGCTTTAAGGTTAAATTTATTTATTTTTGAATTAAGATTGAATTATTTGAATGTGTAAACGTGAAAGGCTAAATGCATTATTATACTAAATATTTGAACGGTTGTTAACAGGAGAATAATAACATTAAAACAAAATATAAAGTTTAAAACAATTAAAAATTTAATTACTAAATCGAATAATAAACTAAAGTTCAATCGCCCTTCATAAAGTTTACTCAAAAGAATTTATCAATCAAGTTCCTCTACTACATCACCACTTATCATAGACAGCGGCGTCTTCATAGTAATGATAAAATATAATTTGTGTTAGTCAAAGAATAATTGATAAAATTTGGAGTTTAAAAGCTAAATTGGCCTTTTTATAAAAACAATAAATTTAATTATTTTGCTTAAAAATATATTAAGATTGCATGTACCCTTAATTGAAAAAATAACTTCAACTAGAATTTGACAAATAATTGAAATTTGTTATCTTTTATTTTTTTAAAATGTGTTTTTATAATTATATTAATTATATAAAAAATAACAAAAATGTTGATTTTACTTTAAATATATATATAATAAATCATTTTTAAAATGGTAAATTATTTTATTTAAGTTTTTATCCAACATCACAAACTAATATGAAGTATTATATAAAATTAGAAATAAATCATTTTCATTTTTAAGAGGGGTACAATGTAAAATTTTAAAGGCATATTATTAAAAAAGTACTTATAATATTTGACTAAATAGTAATTTTGTTTTATATTTTTTTGAAGCACTTTAATCTTTAAAATTTTATTTTTGGTTGAAATAACTTCTTCGTGGGTCGAATTTGTTAGTCAATTAACAATAACTTTCTTGAAATGATATGGCAAACATACATAATAATACTATATAAAAAAATATGTTGACTTGAAAGAATAACATGTCACCTAAAAAATAATTTTATAAAATAATTTGTTTGTTGACGTGTCATTCCATCAAGTCATCTTAAAACGTTGACCGTTAGTTTTTAACGGTTTTCATCCATGCAATGACTATTTTAATTTAAAATAAAACGTTGAGGAATAAAATATTTCAAAAAAAATTGAGGACAAAGTGACTATTCAGTCAAACGTTGGAATGTAAAAGTTAAAATTAAAACAATTATTATACTAAAGAAATTTTAATTGAGTGACTAAGTTAATTCTTTTATAAAAAAGTAATTTGTTTATGAGAAAAACTTTAATACACGGTCTGTGTAACACAGGCTTTTTAGTTTTAGAGGTTTAGTTTAGGGTTTAAAATGTAGGGGTTTGGGTTGTAGGGTTTAGAATTTAAGGTTAGTGTTTAGAATTTAGGGTTTAGGATTTAGAGTTTGAGATTTAATTTTTTAGGGTTTAGGTTTAAATTTAATTTATAGTAGAAATATGCAGGCTTGTGTCAAATTTAAACCCTTTATTTATTATCAAAAATATATTTGAGTTGTGTATTTTATCATTTAAAATTTTGCATTTTTATTAAAAAAAGTATCGCAGGTTTTTATTCATAACGCTAGAGCGCACCCTGTCCCTGGCCTGATTCCGTTTTCTCGTTAGGGTTTATATCACGATTTATCCGTTCCTTGCTCTTTCATTCCTACGCAGTCTAGCGTAATCCAAATCCTCAAAAAAGGAACAAAAAATCGAAGAAAATGGTGGTCAAAGGCGAAGAATCTGACAAAATCTTAGAGCTCTTCTTGAAGATTGGTTTAGACGAACGAACTGCTCGTAACACCATCGCTAACAACAAGGTTACTGCTAATCTCACCGCCGTCATTCACGAGGTATGATTCTAGATTTACTCCTTTTTTTCTTTGGATTTTTAAATTTATACTATTAATTTTTCATTTCGATTTGTTTCCTTTAGGCTGCTTTAACTGACGGATGTGACCGTACAATTGGAAATCTTTTATATACGGTAACTTGATTTTCCCTTTTTTTGGGGGTTAATTTCTCTGTGTTTTATGTAATGTTCTTAAAAATGGAAGTTGGGGTGATTTTTGCTATATATGCGTTACATAGGTTGCCACGAAGTACCCTGCAAATGCACTCAAGCATCGTCCTAAGTTACTTGAATATGTTGTTTCTTCCAAGGTTTGAAACATAATTTATGTTTTCGCAATGGTTTTTGGTGGCAGATTTGTATTATTATTACTAAAACAGTATTTTTTTTTGTAGATTAAGACTCCAGCACAGTTAGAAGCTTCGTTTTCTTTCTCTCAAATGTTGCATCGGATGATTTTAAGCAGGAGGAATTTGAAGAAGCATGTGGAGTTGGTATGTCATGAAATCGTTCATGCTTATGAGATAATGTTAGATGTAATGGATATTGTTTACTAATTTTGTTGTTGGTGTTTCTCTCATCAGAGCTGTTAGTTTTAGCTTGGATGTTCTTTAATGAACGGGCGTTGAAGTTTCCCTGGAGGAACTTACACAGACTGTCAATGAAATTTTTGAAGAGAGTAAGGCTGTAATTTTGGAGCGACGTTACTGTATGAATGGTTTGTTCTTCGTCTCTTTCTTTGATGACATGAAGAGAGGTCTGATAGAAGAGGGCAAAGCAACACTTAGGATGAAGCAGGATATGCAGAGTGATAACTTTAATATGTATGACCTTATTGCTTATCGTATCAAGGTAAGTTCTTTATGTTTAATTTTGGAGCGACGTTACTGTATGAATGGTTTGTTCTTCGTCTCTTTCTTTGATGACATGAAGAGAGGTCTGATAGAAGAGGGCAAAGCAACACTTAGGATGAAGCAGGATATGCAGAGTGATAACTTTAATATGTATGACCTTATTGCTTATCGTATCAAGGTAAGTGTTTATCTTTATGTTTAATTACTTATATGAGTCTGTTTCCATCTGCCATTATCATTGATATCCTCTATCTTGCTCTCTCGCAAGTTTACTCCTCGTCCTCATGCTGGTGACAAATGGTGCATTTATCCAAGCTATGATTATGCTCACTGCATTGTGGACTCTCTTGAGAATATCACTCATTCAGTATGTTTTCTTCTTTAACTATCCTATTTAAATTTGCAACATTCAAGGACATGGGTAATTTCTGTATCTACTAAAGCTTGAAACTGCTAGATGTGTGTGATGTAGGATTTCTTTGACTAATGACTAATCCCTTTTAGTATAAGCTTGTGTTGGTTTGGACCTAATATAGAAGATGTTCTGATTTATCTTTTATTGAACTAACTGAATAAAACTTAGAAATTTCAAAAGTATGCAGTCTTCTAGGACATGGAAGATCTATGTTTTCTACTTATCATCCCTAACAAATAGTTCATTGGGTTCTTTATGAAGTGTTCAGTTGATTATTTAAGGCTTAAAGCACATTTTGCCCCCTAAAGTATGCCTGTTTTCAGAACTTGATAGTTGGTACCTAAAGTTTCTTTTGGCCCGTTTTACCTCCATAACTTTAAATGTTACCAAAATCACCCCATTTTTAATGTCTGACATTTTTTTGGCCAATCAGAGTGTGCCAAGTATCATTTTAAATTAAAAATAAATTGAATTATAAATAATTTTCTCACATTTTTTTCTTCTCTTTATCCTTCCTCTTCAACACTAAAACCTAGAAACAGGTGACCGGCTACCATGGTCGCTGCGGTCCTCCATTGCCGGCAGCCGTTTTCTGGTGGCTGTTCAACTCGTAAACACATCAATTTATTCATTTTGACTTCCTCTATCCAAATTGAACATTAGATTTTTCGAATTCAACCTCAATTTTCATAAATCTTGAAATTGGAATCTGGATTTCACATTCTGTCAAAAAACAAACCCAGATTTCATAACCATACCTTTCCAATTTCTTAACCTTTAATATTTGGAATCCTCTGCCACAACTTTTAATCTGAAAAACACAATTTAAGCTTGAAGCAATATCTATTACAATCAAATGACATCAATAACAAACAAATCCAGGTACCACTCCCGCTTTCAAAAAAAAAATCAAAATTTTCATAAAAATCTCTATAAAAGTTTAAAATAAAAAGCTACACTTTTTCTTCCACTTTCAAAACAGGCGAGGAAGGGGTGTCTGCATCCCTTTTATTTGCCGACATTTGGGGTGTCAAAATCACAATATGGACGGTGAAGGCCCTCCTTAGGTTGAGAAGAGCAACATACCTCAAAATCACGAAGATCCGACGGTCACATTTTCAGATAGGGGCTTAGAAAGTCAAAAAAAACAAAGCTTGAATTTTGGGATCTTGAAGATTATTTTGAGAAAACGTGTTAGAGAAACAATGGAGGAGAGAAAGACAAACATTTTATGGCCTTTTGTTACCAGAAAATCTTGACGGAGTAAGGCGTGGTGAAGGGAGAAGAATTAGAAGAAAGAAACGTGAGAGAGAGAAGGAAAAAAAATATTTGTAATATTTTTATATTTATTTGTTTTGATGTAATTTAATTTTTAATTTAAATATTAAATTCAAAAAGTTTATTTAACTAAAATGGGACTTGTCACTCTGATTGGCCATTTTTTTTCAAACGGCATTAAAAATGTGGTGATTTGTGTAACCTTTTAAAGTTAAAGGGGGCAAAACGGGCCAACAAAAATTTAGGTGCCATTTTGGGAAAACAGGCATACTTTAGGGGGCAAAATGTGATTTATGCCATTATTTAAATGCTTTTAATTCTTAAAGTATTCATATTTTGGGTTTTATTTTGTGTAGCTATGTACACTTGAATTTGAGACAAGGCGTGCTTCATACTATTGGCTGTTCTCTTCGAATATGGTTTCGGACCCAACAAACATATTGATCACTGTTGATTCATGTATCTCTTCGAATATGAATAGTGATCTACTGAGGGATTTTCAGTCGAAGAAGTGCACCAGACTGTTAGATCGATGGGGCCTCTCAAAGCATCTGGTGAGGATGGTTTAAGAGCTCAACGGTTTTTGCATATAATTTGGAGGGACATTGCTGATTTTTGTATTGAGCTACTCCAAGGTAATCAATCCTTTGAAGATATAAATTCCACACATATTGTTTTAATTCCTAAAGTATCTGAAGCTAAACACATGTCGCAATTCCGACCAATAGCGTTGTGTAATGTTCTCTATAAAATTGTATCAAATATGCTTGTGAACTGAATGCAATCAGTTTTATCTCTTTGCATAGATGAGTCCCAAAGCGCTTTCTTGCCGAGGTGTCTTATCACTGACAATATTATGATAGTTTATGAGATCTTGCACTCTCTAAAGGCGAGATGGGTTGGTCGAAGAGGGAAGTTTGCTCTTAAACTTGACATGAGCAAGGCTTATGATCCCGTGGAATGGTCATTTGTGGAGCAAATGTTATGTAAATTGGGTTTCGCAAAAAATGGGTTTCAAATATTATGAGGTGTGTTTCTTCAGTATCTTATATTGTAGTTGCTAATGGTCGTGTGGGTGACAAATTTTGGCCAAGCAAGGGTCTTCGTCAAGGAGATCCAATAAGCCCTTGTGTGCAGTGAAGGCCTTTCTTCACTGTTGCGCCAAAACATAGCTCAAACATCACTGGTAGGTGTTCAAATTAATCGTCGAGCCCCCTTGGTTTCACACTTGTTTTTCGCAGATGATAGCCTGCTGTTTGGGGAAGCTACAGATAACTATTATCTCAAAATGATTATGTGTCGAATGAAGCTCCTTTATTCAATGCTATTTAGACTGCAAGTTGCCCTCTAAAGTAAAAATTTTATTGTGGAAGTGTGTCTGGAATTATGTTCCAACAATGCAAAATATATTCACAAAAAAGATTGCATATGCTTTCTTATGCCCTCGATGCGATGCTTATGTAGAAGATATTTCTCATACCAGCTATAGATGTGAATATGCTACACAAGTATGGTTTTCTTTGGGTCTCACTTGGACAATTCAAAGAACAGATCTCAGCTTTAATGCTTGGTTAAAATGGATATTTGATCATTTCACAGTTATTCGCCACCCAGAAATTCTTATCACTGTTTGGGCTATATAGTTTGCTAGGAATAAGTTGGTGCATGAAAACTCAATTCAGACATTATCGAAAATTGTTACCTTTATCGGAGGGTATGTGCTAAGTTGAAGTCAGTTTCCATAAAGCTTTCTCATCCGAATGTTCGATAGGTTCCGCCACAAGGAGAGCAGGTAAAGATTAATGTTGATGCTAGTTTTTCACCTGCAGAAAATAAATCATCCTCAGGTCTGGTTATTCGAGATAATAAAGGGTTCATATTGGGGGCTACCAACTGAGTTAATTTCAACACCCGATCGGTGTTTGAAGCTGAGGCAGTGGCGATTCTCCAAGGTCTCCGATTTGGGGAAGATATTGGTTGTAATGATATCCTTGTGGAAGCGGATTCAAAATCAATTATCCGTAAGCTTCATTCTACAGATGAGGATTTGTCGAGCGTCCGACCGATCATCACTGATATAAAGGCCTTTGCTAGAAGATTTCGAAGATGCTCTTTCACCTTGGTCGGCCGGAATAGAATTAGAACGGCACATGCAATGGCGATGGTGGGAAAATCAGAAGTTGATGATGGGTTTTGGATTGAAGATGCTCCGACGGTTCTACTGACGACCGACGTTGACCGCCGTTGGATTGATCCCTCTTAGTTTTTTGGCGCAATCTTAAGGGTAGTATTGGGTACCCTTTTTCCCTTGATTCGAGCTTCATATATGCTTTTTGTTGATTAATCAGGGATTTTTTGGATCACCTGAGCTTCTGTCTTTATTTTAAGTCTTGTTGTCTTCTATTTTATCATTTCAGTTTTGTCTTTTGGTTTTGTACTTTGCCTCTTGTTTTTCTTTTTCAAAAAGATACTGAGATGGTACCTTATTCAAAAAAAAAAAATTAAAGTGTAGTTGATATAGTATTTTTATACTAAGTTTATTTTTTATAATTTTATATATAATTATCGAATTAAATTTTTTTATATATTTTTGACTAAGTAAATAAGTATTATTTTTCATGTCAGGATTCGAACCTATATTTTACGTATTTTCAAGTATGTAATTGAAGTATATTTTAGACCTTAATTTTTAAAATTAATCCTTCTAACCCCATCTTATTTCGCTTAATTTTCACACCAATACAGTTTAACATAAAAATAAATTCTGTCAAACAAGAATAAGTATTTAACTTGTCTTAGAGATTAAGTTGCGCCTAGGTATTAGGTTCAAATCTGCCTAATTTGGAAAATTGAATTAATTAAATTATTTATAATTAAAATTAAAATTAAATTGATAAAATGTGTAATTGATGAAGAACCAGATTATATGTTATTATACAAATTTGCTTAACTGTCAAAACAAAAACTTTATTAACAGTTAATGGCGATAATGTGATTGAAAGTTGAAACCAAAATGAAAATTTAGTGAACTTATGGAGCCGAATTTTTTGTGATTCAACAAAGCCATTTGATTGAAATTGGACATCTTTTAAGGGAGTTAAAGAGCCTACTTCTCTAACAATGAATAGCCTGGAATGTTGCTAAGAAATCCCAGGTTCAGGAGGTGAAACCGTCGGACAAAGGTGGCACAACGACTAGCGATGAGCCCGAGGCCATAGATGTGACACGGATTAGCAGCCGCTGGTTGCACCGTCCTATTTCGGTGCTCTCGATGGATGTCATGGAAGGGAAGGTTGACGGATTGCCATTTATTGATTCCTTGAACGAGTTGGGCCACTCTTGGAAAAAAGATCTAGCGCATATAGACTAGTGGTTGTGAAGAAGAAATGGCCACAATACTCTCCAAAGTAGCCTTTAGGCTTTATGGGTTTTGGAAGCCTACTTGTGCTATGCTGCTTCACAAATGGATAGCACCGCCCTCATATTCAAAACTTGTTATACTATGGAGACGTTAATGAAAAAAATAAGTAAATAAACACAAACAGAAAAAATAAAAATAACACTAAAAATTTACGTAAAAATTTTAAAAGAGAAAAATTATAGGTACAGGATGAGAACTTTTATTATGATGAAAAAAGAAATTGTAACTGAGTTTTAATGTTGTTACTAAACAACTACTCCCTAATATTTATTTGTAGGGATAAATTTCTTGTTTACAAAAATAATTTGCATCGAAATAAATTTTATTCAAACTAAATTTTTTACCTTTAATCAGTATAGAATAAATAAAATATACTAAAAATAAAATTCTTACTTTAAATTAAATTTAAAAAAATTTGAATCACAACTCTAACGTACTTTAGGATGTGTTGGTGCTGGTGTGGAATCTTAAAAAATGAGTGTGGTCTGGTTTGAGTGTGATAGTCGACATGTTGTCAGTTGAATTAAAGATTGTTATACTCGTAATTGGTGCAGTACTAATTGTTTTTTCAAACTAGTACGTCACTAGACATCAATTGGACAGGGTTAGACTCGACACTTGTCGACTAGAGGTATCAAATTTTCTCCTTAAAATTTCACATTTTCAGACTAACAAAAAGCAGGTTAGACCTAACCAACATTCCCCTGCATACTTCTCCACCAAAAGACCAAAATCCTTCGGCCTTTCTCCCTGTTTTTCTCTTCATTTATTTCAACCACCCTCTTTATTAATTCTCTATTCAAATCAAAAGAGATGAACTGTCTGAAACCACTGCAACAATTTATGTCTACGATTTTATTTAGTGTCAATCCATTTTTATCATCAACAAGAATCAAACAAAGGCAGCCTCGATTTTGAAGTGATTAGGCAAATTGACATTGGGTGCTTAATTGAGTGTCTATTGCCGTTCGTACATGCATTTCATTGACATTGTTTGTGTCCATGGCAGGAGTTACGAGTCATATAGAATTATAAAACGAAAAAACTCTTTCACCAAATATTTAAATCTTAATGGAAATGATTTTCTTATCGAGTCTTTGATGCCGTGACGAAGCTTCTGTTTTTCTCCATGGTTTTACTAATTAAAAAAACCATAGTAGTAAAGGCAAACACATTACACATATTTTTTTAATTTTAATAACTAACCTCCATGTTTGACACTAATAATATTTGAACAAATTGAGAGGCAACTTGCATGTTTTAGATTGCCCTCACGGCCAATTGTAGAACTAAATTGGGGCTAGTGGTGTAATAATGGCCACCACAAATTATTAAAAATCTAAAAAAAATTATGATGATATTACTCTTTATCTCTCTATATAATAATATTGACTTCTTAAATTGTTGATAAAAATAATGGATTTCAAAGAAAATAAAAAGCAACAGCGGATCCATGTATAGTGTAGATGAGCTCATGTTCGCCCTGAATTATTTGAGTTCACATATTTGTCCTCGTTACTCTTAAATTTTTGTAATATTTAAAATTTATATCTACTTAAATTTTTGAAATTTTATTTGTGCTCATCCTCTAAAATATTTTTAAATCCACAATTGATTAGAAGTTTTTAACTTCTGATGGCGAAAAGAATGGATGGAATCTGCTTCTAATTCACGCATTTGATGTCTGGATCGATCCAAGTAAGATTCAATCACAAAGAATTAACCAACAACTATGAACATTAATTAAATAATTGAAATCATTATTTGCAAAAACAAATTATTAAAAAAAACTTTATTTTTTCAGTAATCTGGGAGCCCTTTCATGAATGCCAGCAGAGTCGGTGAGTTCAAAGTCCCCGTATCACCAAACTTATGAACAGGCCTCGGCGAGCAGAAGAAATCCGTCGAACCCGGCGTGAAGAGAGGCATATCAGCGAAAAAGGGATTCATAGCACCCACACACGCCGTGGTAGGAATATTAGACGAGCAGATATTATTATTACTAACATCTCCACCAGTTTCATCCGTAACTGCCGACGAGGATTCGTTGTCTTCCCGTCTGTTGTCGCTGTTGATGTTGTCGTTCTTTCTAGGTCGTGACGGTAATACCGCTGCGGTATTTTCGTTAACGTCGCGATCGGGTCTGGACAACCCTGTAAGCCTTTGAACCAAGGCCATGAAATCCCGAGCCTGCGTGTGGATAATCTTGGGCGAGTGCATGTAAATTATGACCAGACCTTGCCGCCGCTGCTGCTGTTGTTGCCGCTGCTGATCAGCTGATGAAGACGGCTTTTGAATCAAATGAGACTCTTTGTTGATCTTCAACGCAGACGGGCGAACTCCGTTCATCGTCACTTCTTTTCTGGGAGGAATCATCGTCGAAAAAATGGATTGCCGGAGGATCGAGAAACCTAAGAAATTAAACGGAAGAAAGTTTTTACAGATTGGTGAAGTTAGAGAGAAAGCCGTATATATAATTGTAAATGTAAAGAGATGAAGATGGAGGTGAAGCCCGCGATTCTGACCGTTGACGAAAAGAAATGTATGTTAAGTCTTAAATTATGAAAAAGGAACAACATGTGTGTTTAACGGTGAGTTAAAATAATTGTCAAAAGCTAAGTATGTTTGAATATTAATGGGTTGGTTTTGTTTTGAAGGCAGTTTTGTTGGCGGCCGACGCCGGCATAGCTACCGCTACTTAGTACGAGTCTTTTGACTTCCATGATACAACCATCCATTTCCGCCCTTAATCACCTTAGCCTCACTCTTAATTTGAAAACTAGTGTATTTTATATTTATATATTTTATCCTGCTGTAATTTTATTTAAACTTTTTATATGCATATTATTTTTAGTAATATACATATCCGTCTTATGGTCTATATTCGGAGTGCGAAGCTGTATCTCCCAATAATGTCACTTCTAAAATTGAACCCACATTTTCTCTTTTAGAGTACAATGTATCTTACTAATACATATTATTTTTATCTTAAGTTATATTTTAATCTAAGGATATTTTTGGGTTTCAAATTAAAAATCACTTCAAGAACTTTTTTTATCATCAATTTTTTAAAATTTTTTATCAAATTAAATCGACCGATAAAAATCCTAGATTTGTTAAACCAACCTCATTTATTTTTGTCTATTTTTATAACTACTTAACATTTTTTAAATTTTTTATAGACCTTGCAATATTTAATGATTTAAATATATTTGTTTATCATTTTTAAATATTTTCATTATGTCTTTTTTTATTTTTTAAATAAAAGGAAAGAATAATTTGCTTTAACTGACGTCAGCTTAATAAATTTGCTTTTTTCATTAATTAGTTTAATTTGAGAAAAAGATCAGAGTGTCTAAACCAAAAAAATTAGAGACTAAAATGTTATTTTCTGAAAAATTCAAATATAAAAAAATTAGAAAAAATAAGAATATTATCAGCTATTTTTAATATTTATATACTCATTTAGTGTACGAAAATTTATTCAAATTTAAAACTTGACACATATATGATCTTATACTCAAATATAATTATAAAAAATGAAATCAAATTACTTATGAAATAGATTTGTCCAATAATCGAATCTATTATTTATCAGTTAAATAAAATGTTGATAAAAAATTAACAATAAATTCGAGCCAACAGATTGAAACAAAATAGAATTAATTAAAAAATTAAATAGATGGCAAACGGAGTTGACCAACAAATGGGTGAAGTTGGAAGTAATGGCTGGCAATTGAAAAACCTAAGAAGTCGCCATTCTCGCTGACTAAGGGTGAATTGTCAAACATTTTTGGAGCTCAATTCTTTCCCTTTTGAATTCAAATCCAAACAATTTAGATTTGTCAATGCAAAATTAATTATTATTTTTTTGCTTCGATCAAATAAAACCTACTGCTGCTGTTTCCTTAAAATACATTTCTATTTCTAACCGGGCAGGCAGCTTTTGTAAGGTCAAATGTCAACCATCCTTTCCCTTTTTCTTTATTATTTTTCTTTTATGGGGTTTCAATTAAATAAATGAGATTAAATACTCATCTAAAATAAGGTAATATAAATATAATATTTTTAATTATTAGCCCAATCAGTACATATCATTTTTATAGGATTTTCTATCATATTTTATATATAAATACACTTTACATAAACCAATTTTAGGGTTTAAAAGTTTAATTTAGACTTTATAATTTATCAATACAAATGCGAGCTAAACGGTCAGCTTCTCCATTTTTAAATAAAGGAAAGTAGCAGAGGTTGCAAAAGACTAATTCGGAAACCTGATACCGAATAGGAGTTTAGAACTAAAATAATGCCATTTGCCTTAATTACTTTTTATATCATTTTTTTTGGTTTAATAACTAAATAGATGTCCAAACCTTACTTGTGGCTCATTTTTTTGTGCCTAAATTATTTTTAGCTTTAAATAGGTGCATAAACTTTCATTTCGATTATTTTAAGTGTATGACTGTTAAAAACCCGTTACCAATTAAAATGTGACACATGGCATGTTTTTTACTTTTTTAATTTATTTTAATTAATATTTAAATAAAATTCAAAAGTAAAAAAAATAAAAAATTATCAATTTTAGATTTTTACAAAATAGTCACAAATCCCTAACGAAAAACCCAAAATCCTCAAATTACCACCGTTTTCGCCATTGATTGCCTCGTCGGAGACCACTGCTACCGCCGCCGGTCCACCACAACCATTTCTCCTAACCACCTATCGCCAGTAACTGACGGTAGGTGTGTCGATCGGCTTCCTTTTCGCAAGTTTAGCTTCTTTCGATGTTAAGAAGCCGATCAGCACACCTACCATCGATTTACGACGATAGGTGATTGGGGGAATAGTTGTGGTGGTCTGACGGAAGATATGGTAGCCGGAGGAGTGACCATAAGTGGCAGAATCGGTTTGGGAAGTTATGAATTTCAAATTTTGGGGCCATTTTGTGAGTTTTCAAAAAAAATTAGGTTTTTTTTTGAAAATAAGTTAAAAATAAATTAAATTTTAAAAAAAATATTTTTTATAAAAAATAACGATAGTTAACAATTAAACACATAAAATGATCGAAATAAAAATTTAAACACTTATTTAAAGCTAAAAATAATTTATATAAAAAATAAACCACAAATATACTTTAAGCTCTTATTTAACTATCAACCCTTTATTTTTATTTTTTTGAAATAAAGCCGGTTGCATCTATTATTAAAAATCCAACAAAACAAAGAAAAACACCAAGGATAGAGACACCAAATATCCAGAAAGCATAAAACAGAAGCAACTAGAAACTGAAAAAAACACACAAAAACAAAAGAAATCCAACCGGCAAATCTTCAACGCCTCAAAAGAAAAGCCAGCATCGAAGTGCCAAGCAAGAAGATGAGAGGGGGAGGCTCCTCAAGTGCTATTCAACGAAATCCCCAAACGGAAAAGACCCCATTTCTAAGGTGGGTCAATGCACCGGCGATCGGCTGCAGCAAGATTTAGCACCGCGACCGGAGCATTCTCCAACCAGAACCGATCACTGGGCCATCTGGAACCAACAGCTGCCATTGCATGCGCCACTCTATTACTGTGTCTGCTATTGAAGACGAAAGAACATGAGGTAATCTGTCGAGCCAATTGCTTGATGTCTCGGGTAATTGGACCAATCTCTGAATAGCCAATCTCGTCCGAATTAAGCTTTGTAATGGGCGTCTTTGAATCGCTAGCAGCAATCACCGCTTGCAGTCCGATATCAATAGCAAATTGAAGACCCTGAAGCATGGCAATAGCTTCAGCAACAAAAGCTGAATCAACTTGAAGGTTGAACCTATGACAAGACCCAATAATATAACCTTCATGATCCCTTATGAAGATACGCAGCAGTATGAGTAAGAGACAAGGTAAGAATTCACAACTCCTCACAATAGCCTTTAATAAAAGAAATAACCTCTTCAATTCGTAGAGATACCCCTTCATGGATTAGAATTGTGTTGTAGCAGCCATAGCAACCAATCTGGGAATAACATCTGATTAACTGTATTAGGCCATCTCCAGGTAAGACTAGCAAAATGAAGTCACGGCTGACGTGTAAAACATCCTCAAGTATAGCAACTTGACAACGCAGGCATCTAGAATCTTGAAGTACCCTTTTAATGACTAAATTGTGCATTGTAGGAACATAGTTCTTGACAAATGAAATTAAAAATAGTCATGAGTTGCCATACCTGAAGAAGGGGAGATCAGCAATCTATACCCACTTCTTACTGTGTAGACCCCGATCCTTCACCCTTCCAAACAAGAATATAGGGTTGGGAGTCGAATTGATAGAATGCTATCTGCCTCTTCCGTGCTAAAAGTGGGGCGTATTAAAGGTTCATTCCAGCACCTTATCTCAGTATCTATCAAGCTAGAGACAAATTTAACATCAGCTACTCGGGGCGAAGACACACGGCATGATGGAATAGATGGTAAGCCGAGCCCCATTTCCAACAACTTACGCGAGCTCCATATGCTTCTCCAAATAAGCGATGGGGAAGATCCGAGAGAGGCTTTGGAGAACGTAGAGCTCGGATAATACTTTGTTCGGACTAATCTGGAAACTAAACAGCCTAGATTTGTCAATAACCTCCAACTTGCTTTGCCAAGAGGCTATATTGAATTTTCCTAGTTCTCGAAAGCCCATGCCCCCTTCACTTTTTAGTTTGCATAACTCAGGCCAAGTACACCAGTGAATACCCCGCTTGGAAGCCCATTTTTGACACCAGAATCTTGCGGAAATCGCCTTTAGTTCCTTACAGAAGGATATAGGTAACAGGAAACAAGACATAGCAAAAAGGGGTATAGCTTGGAGAACTGATTTTATAAATACCTCCTTTCCTCCCGCAGATAAATGGTTTGTACTCCAACCTAGTATCACTTTTGTCTTTAAGACCCCGGAAAGCACGCCTTTTATTACGCCCTACAATAGTAGGGAGTCCCAAATTGTTAGAAGTTAGTTAGTTTAGTACGTTAAAAGAATTAGTTAGATGGTTAGCAAAGGTAGATTGCTTGTATATAAAGGTGTCAGATTGTAAAGTTTATTTTCAAGTTAATAAAACAACAGATGAAATTTTTTAATTTTCTCTCTAATTTTAACATGGTATCAAGAGCCCAGGTTCTCTTTTTGGGCTGCGATTTATTGGCCCGTTTTGTTGTTTGTTGACTTTCCCAGTCTTAATCCTTGTTCCTTTTGTTATCATCTTCTTTGTTTTTTTGTTTTCTCTCTGTTTTACCTCGATGGCAGCCGTCATTGATAGTAATCATCCTCCTTATCTGCACCCATCAGATACGTCGGGGGTGCATTTGGTGTCGCATCAGCTTGTACGTCTTGAGAACTACAACGCTTGGAGTCGTTCCAAGAAGATCGCGTTGTTGGCGAAGAACAAGCTCAGTTTTGTTGACTAAAAATGCCGCAAGGAAAACTATGAAGAAGAGTTGCATTCGCAGTGGGAGAGGTGTAATGCCATTGTGCTTTCGTGGATCCTTAACTTGGTGAGCCAAGATTTGTCGGTCGGCATTGTTTACACATCCAGCGCGGCGGCGGTTGGGAAAGATCTAAAGGGGAGGTTCGACAAGGTCGACGAATCTAGGGGTTTTTTTCTCCATCGTTCGATAGCTACTCTGGTTCAAGGCAATTCTTCTGTCTCAGTCTATTACACTCATCTGAAACTCCTATGGGATGAGTATAGTGCTTTAGTCCCGTTTTCGTCTTGCGAGTGTGATGTTGCTCAACAAAATTCAACTCACCTAGTTCAACAGAGATTGTTTCAGTTTCTAATGGGACTTAACGAGACCTACTCAGCCGTTCGCAGTCAAATTTTGCTTATGAAGCCGCTTCCTACAGTTAATCAAGCGTATTCTATGATCGTGCAAGAGGAACGCAACGTATGTAACTTTCTGGAGGTTTTGTCAATGAAGCTTATGTCATGTTCTCTAATGCTTCGAGGGGACCTAGAAAGAGGCGTTTCTCAGGCGTATGTGACTATTGCAAGATCAAAGGGCATCAACGTGAATCTTGTTATAGGTTGATAGGGTTTCCATCGGATTTCAAGTTTCCTAAGAAGAAAGTTCCCCAAGTAGCATTTACTGTCAATACTGAGTCTGTTGAGAGCACAACTCCTGAGTCCGGATCTTCTGTTTCGCCTGTTGCTGTCAGTGCTCCTATGTTCACAATTGAACAATACAACCAAATTCTAAATCTTCTCAACAGAGCTGCTTCTGATTCCTTTGCGAATCTTGTAGGTACAGTTGCTAGTAGTTTACCTACTAATAATTCTTGCCTTCGATGGATTTTGGATACAGGTGCCACCGATCACATCTTATTTGACTTCGAGAGCTTGTGTTTCCCTCTCTTATGTACTGAGCCCCATTTCGTGCACCTACCCAATGGTAAAATAGAATCTGTTACACACACTGTGGTCCTCACCATTTAACCCCTGATTTTCTCCTCACAAAGGTTTTGTTTGTACCAAAATTTTCTCTCAACCTTCTGTTTGTTTCAAAGTTAGCTAAAAATCACAATTGCATTGTTTCCTTCTATTCTGATTTGTGTGTCTTGCAGGATCACTCCATTGGCAAGATCATGGGGATTGGTAAGGAGTCTAAGGGGTTTTATTTCTTCGAGTCTGCTAAAGGAGCTGCTGGTTTGTCTTTTTCTGTTCATTGTAACGGTTTTTCAATTTCCAGTAATGAGCATATTGCTTCTAAAATGTCTTGTTCTTTGCAAAATAATATCAATCTTTGGCATGCTCGTTTAGGGCATGCTTCTGTTAGTGCTATGCATAAATTGCCTCTTTCTGTTGTTAAAAACTTCGATCATGAATGTATTTCTCATTGTGATGTTTGTCCTCTAGCAAAACAAACTAGAAAACCATTTCCTATTAGTGACTCTAGGTCTAAAATACCTTTTGAGCTTATACATGTTGATCTTTGGGGCCCTTATAAGGTCTCCAGTCATAATAACCATAGGTTTTTCCTCACTATAGTAGATGACTGTTCTCGTATGACTTGGGTGTATCATTTGAAGTTGAAGAGTGATGTCATTCTATTCCTTAAATATTTTTTGACATTAGCCGATACACTATTTTCTGCTAAACCCAAAATCATACGTAGTGACAATGGATCAGAGTTTTTTAACTCTGATTGTTCATCCCTTTTCTTATCTCTTAGAATTTTTCATCAGAGCTCTCGTGTGCATACTCCACAGCAGAATGGAGTTGCTGAGCGCAAGCACAGACACCTTTTAGAGGTTGCTCGTGCATTAAAATTTCAATCAGGTGTACCTATTAAATTTTGAGGTGAATGCATATTAATAGCTTGTTACTTGATTAATAGGCTCTCTTCTTCTATCTTACAATTGAAAACTCCTTACGAGTGTACAAAATCCGGCCTGATTTATCTCAGCTTAAGGTCTTTGGTTGCCTTTGCTATGCTACAACACCACATTCTACAGACAAATTTGCACCTAGAGCTATACCTTCAATATTCATTGGGTATTCGAATACACAAAAAGGGTACTTGGTATTCAATCTTGACTCTAAAAATTCTTTGTTAATAGAGTTGTCAAATTTCTTGAATCCGTGTTTCCCTTTACCTTCTATGTTCAAAATAGTTTTTATTTTTTTCTTCTTCTACACCTTATATACCAGACTCAGAGTTTTTTGTTTCCTTATCCTCCACCTTTTACTACTTTTTTACTTCATTCTTTTCTTACACATTCTTTATCTTCACCTGTTTAGCCTTTGGACACTGTTTCTTCTACAGATTCTGGCCATGTTTCAGATACTATTCCTTTGCCTTTTACTTCATTACAATCTCCAATGCATATTTTAGAACAGTCATCTCAGGGTTTATAAGTTACTCCTCCAGTAGCTCTAGTTCTTGTTAGAAGGTTTTGTCGTGTCCCTAAATTACCCCAATGGTTGCATGATTTTTTGTGTAGTTCACAATGTTCTTCTATTCCTTATCCTATTTCTGATTTTATATCTTATAATTATTTACCTCATTCTACTCAAATTTTTCTTTCCAACACCAATCAATATTTTGAGCCTAAAACTTACCAAGAAGTTGTCCAATATCCTTATTGGGTTCAAGCCATGAAAGAGGAAATATAAGCCCTTGAAGCCAATAGGACTTGGTATGTGGTACCTTTACCCCCTGGTAAGGTTCCCATTGGATGCAAATGGGTCTATAAAATCAAATATACTTCTTCCGGGGCTGTTGAAAGGTTTAAAGCCCGTTTGGTGGCCAAGGGTTATAGTCAGCAAGAAGGTGTGGACTATGTAGATACCTTCTTTCCAGTTGTCAAGCTTGTTACTGTTAGGGTTGTGCTTGCTTTGGCTGCTATTTTTGCATGGCCTCTTTTTCAGTTGAATGTGTATAATGTTTTTTTGCAAGGAGATTTAGTGGAAGAAGTATACATGGATCTTCCACTAGGATTTTGCAGCCAGGGGAAGCATTAAGTATGTAGGCTGCAAAAATCTTTATATGGCTTAAAGCAGGCTTCTAGGCAGTAGAATTTAAAGTTGACTGAGGCACTTCTAGGTGCTGGTTATGAACAGAGCAGATTTGACCATTCTTTGTTCACTAAAAGGGATTTTGATAAGGTTGTGGTTATGCTCATCTATGTGAATAACTTGCTGATTACAGGAAATGATAAGGGGATGATTGATTCTTTAAAGGAATCGTTACATAAGAATTTCAGAATGAAAGACTTGGGAGAGTTGAAGTTCTTCTTGGGTCTTGAAATATTGAGATCAAAAGCATGGATTTTAATCAATCAACGAAAGTATGCTTTGGAATTAATTGAAGAGTCGGGAGCAAGGGGAGCAAAGCCTGCCATGACACCTCTTGAACAGAATTTAAAGCTTACTTCATCAGAATATAGCAGTGTTTGTAAACAGTCTGGTGATGATGAGTTGTTTCCAGATAAAACAGTTTTTCGAAGGCTTATTGGGAGGCATTTATCTTACACATACAAGACCCGATATAACCTTTTTTGTTCATCATTTGAGCCAATTCATGCAGCAACCCAAGAAAATTCATTTGGAAGCTGCATTAAGGGTAGCGATGTAACAACTCGATTTCTTGAATTAGCGAACCGAGTCTTGGGCCCGGGATTATTGGGCTTTATCCAAGTTCGAAGAATGGATGTGGTTCGTGGTGTTGGGATTTTAAATGTATATGTGGGAGAAAGAGAATGTAGCAGAGGATGGGATAGAGAGAAAATAGAAAAAGTAGGGGAGAAAAATAGGAAAATAAGAGAGAGAGAGGAAAGAATCTTGTAAGCCCGATTCGCCACCATTCGGGCCGTCGTGGTCACCGCCGCCATCATTAGCTCCGCCTCTTCGAGAGGAGTCCGACGGTGGTCCTCGCGTCGTCAGAGCTCATCAGCCAGAGTAATGTTGAACTAGAGTCGGTTGCCACCTTCTAGCCACTGAACGACCTCCCACGCGGCCCTACGTGCCACCAGTCAGAGTGAGCGTGGCTCAGCCTAGGCGGGTGCACCATGTTGCGGTACACCGCGCCACACTGAAGCGGGCTCACCAGGTGCACGTGCACTCACCCGCATTGGAGTACTCCTCGTGGGTGCACTGAGGCTGTTGTGCACTCGCCAGCATTGGATCATGGACCTAGGGTGCACCCAGCTTCCGGTGCACCTACGTCGTACCATCTCACTAGAGGAGTTGACCAAACCGCTGACCGGCCGTTGACTTTTTTTAGGACCCTACCTAGAGATTTCTCGACGTTTTGGATCCAATGCCACAGTCCGTTTTGCCAAATTCAAACCCGGTAAGCTATTTTTACGCATTTGATCTTGTAATTCGATTATGTGATGCATGAATTAATATGGTTTTGTATTCATTGGTATACGAGGATCTTTCGGGATTGGATATCGGGTCAAGTGGAATATTTCAGAAGCTTGGATGAGAATTTTAGCGGTATCAGCTTAAGGTTAGTACATCTCGAACTCCTATCGCTTTGTGAGCATCGTAAATGTGATTGCCTTGCTTGTTAGTGGTTGCAAATGGGTTGATGATAGATAAGTATGAGTAGGGACCGATATATTGAGACTTGATATATTATGGGATGTATGGTGATGTTACATGTATGATGGGACTGTTAGAGGCTCTAGAGACCGTGTGTGATGCCAGTATGATTAGTTGATGAGTGTTGGATTGATTGAGATAAATGTGATATTTTTGTATGCTTGTTTCGAATAGATTGATGTGATTTCGGTGGGAATTGTGTTAGATAAATAATGATTTTTAGTGAGCAGTTTCAATATCGGTATGCGTGTGAGTACCGATACCCGAGGGTACCATATTCATACCCGTGTTCGAGTATCAATACCCGATACGTTAAATAATCAATAAATGCAAGTTAAGGATGGAAATCGATATGAATAATAAAAATAGAGCTAATAAATGGGATTAATTATATATGAGCCTAATGAGTAATAAATCGGTAACTGTTGGGTAATTTGTTTGTAATAGTAAACCATAAGGAACTTTGGTGGAATCGTGGATTGAGTCGTGCCAAGTTTTAGGGATCTTATAAGCCGGTAATTAATATTAATGAGATGAATGCATTAGCAAATCAACTCCAATGACTTTCATAAGCTTTAGAGATTGTATAAGCTTGGTAATATCGTAATTCGAGGAAATTGAACGAACCCGTGAATAGGGAGCTTTGGTCGTATCGGTACGCGAATTAAGGATCATATCGGTACGGGTTGTGAAAATTAATAATTTCCAGTGACCAGTTTCAGTATCAGGTCTCATGTGGTCCTTTAGACCAACATGTTAACATCCAAGCACAAACTTGCTAATGTCGAAAATAGGAAATGACAGGTTAAGTTACTTGTCCTACAACTCTTTAAGCCTTTAATAATGTGTACAAATACTAATCAGTTTCATTTATTTGTTGCAGGCATCCCATGTATCCATGGCATTTATGTTATATTGTTGAATGAACACAGGCCCGAGACATATGTAGACCTATGTTATTTAGTGTCTACTCAAATGGCCATCTACTCATATTTCATCAGTTCAGTGAGGGGTGAAAATCAGTGGACTCCTCATCGACCTAATTTACATATCTTGCCACCTGCCATAAGAAGACCACCAGGAAGACCAAATAGGAATAGAAGAAGGGAGACAGATAAAGCACTAGTGAAGGGTGGTAAGATGACCAAGAAGGGTGTGAGAATGTCCTGTAAAAAGTGTAGAGGGTCTGGCCATAATGTGAGGACATGCAAGGGACCTGTTGGTGGTAATACTAGACCCCAACAACGAGCATCGACTTTTGCTGTTGGTGGTATTACCAGACCCCAACAACAAGCATCGATTTCTACTGTAAGAAGAGCTCCTAAACCTAAACTGTCAGTAAGTTTTTTGCTTATGTGGTGTATTGTTTGTTACATTACTTTCTTCTTTGGTTGATGCATTTCTTTGGTGCAGATAAGGAGAAGCAATGGAACAAGTTTCAATCAGGGACAAGCTCCAACACCAAGTCAATTTCATTGGCAGAATCAAAGCAACATTCCAAGGCCAAAACAACCTCCACCACCAGTCCGTACTGTTAGATGGATGCCCACCCCTACTTTTTCTTCGAGTCAGGAAAATTCTGTTAGTCAATCATCTACACCAGAAGCTTCTGCTCAAAAGAAGTCTAGGAATGACCCTTGAACATGTTGCCATTAAAAACTTTTTGTGCATGTATGTATTTGACCATTGTAATGCATGCTAGATTTCAGCACTGTTATTTGACCATTGTTTTGTGATTAGGGGTATCACATGAATTCTTTTTGTTTTAGGTTATCACATGTTTTATACATGTGCATACATTGGTCAGAATGTAACTTTTTGTATGAAACTTATTGGAACTTTTTATAGTTGGTGGTCAGAATGTAGTATGGTCAAACACTTATTTTGTATGAAACTTATTGGAACTTGGCAAGTAATCAAATTAAGTATTGTCAAACATTTGTTTTGTTCTTATATGTTCTTATCTTATCCATGCAAATTTTGTAACAAATCAAACACAAATATAACTTTAAATTTTGTATTCATTTCATAATAATAAGCAACAATATATTAGGATCATACCATCACAAAAACTAACAACCATCGAAAACACACAATAAATGAGGATCATACCAAAAAAACTCAGAAATTAGGACAACATTTTTTGTAATCCTAAACCCAGAATAAACCCTAAACAAAAAAATATAACCCTAAAAATATATATTTTTTCCACACGTTCCATAGCTACTGGTGGATCATACCAAACAAAAAATTTGCACTTCTTGAAGCCTTTTTTTCCACAATTTCCGCAGCCCCAAAACCTTCTACCATGATTCTCATCGGTCCATCATGTCCTTAATGTAGAGCGCGCTCCAAAGTTGCATTCTCGATCCAAGCTCTCATCCTCTATTTTCGATTTCAACGCCCCAAAATCTTATTCCTTTCTTCTGCAAAATTTTTCTTCCCTTTTTGTCGTTTGCAAGATGAAAGGATAAAATAAAAGCTCACAGCTTTTAATTTAGGGTTCCATTAAATAGAAGATGATGTGGATGAAAATGTCCTTTGCTAATGTGGTTTTTTTCTAACATGGCAGTAAAATATTACAAACAAAATTCACGTTAGGTGCGTCGTTAGGTTTTTAAGGGCAGCTGGCCAGATTAGGTCTATTTAAATAGTTGGGTGGTCAAATTTTAATTTTTTTTAGTTGAGTGGTCAAAACAGGTCGCGGGCAATAATTGGGTGGTCACTGGGGTAGTTTTCCCTAATATTTAAGCCAATGTATTAGTATTAGATTACGGGTAAATATTTCCCCTTATATTACCTGGTACAAGTTGTAATTACATTATCTTAGTACAAATTGGAATTACATTATTTTGCCAAACACTAAATTCTCCACATGCTATTCCATTTGAACCTTATTGCTAGGGATGACAATATAATTCGAATCTGATTCGATCTAAAGAAAAAAATTTGATCCAAATCTGATCGAAAAAATGGTCTGAGTCCTAATAAGAGGTGGATCGGATATAGACATTGTCATAATCCGATCCGAATCTGGTCTAAATTTGATCCAAATCCATATCCGATCCAAGTTCGACCCATATATGAATCCAAATAAAAACGTTTAAAACTTTTAGATTGAAATCCTAATTAAGTTGAATTGAGATTCTACATATTGAAATCCTAATTAAAGTTAAATTATGATTATATATAATAATATATATATTGAAATCCTAATATGAGTTGAATTAGGATTACAAAGGTTATATAAAGGCATGAGAGAACTAACAATCATTAATGCTTTTTGAAAAAAACCATCTAAATAGTTTAGAGAGTTTTATATATCTAGCGGTCAACTTTTATTGTTTAGCATCAATGGCTCCTCCTAAAAGTAGTGGTGCGTTACATGTTTTTTTACATTAAATTTTTGGTTTAATATACTATTGATATTTATATTTTTTATGCATTTTCAATTGAAATTTTCTATGAAAAAAATAAATCCATTCGTTTTTATTGTTATAATCTTAATAGGAATGCGAGATGAAAAATCTTCTACTCCTTTTGTATCTTCTCTTTCTTTTTTAGGAGATGAATCAGCAAAAGAAAACGAGGCATGTGTTCAAACTACAAATGATGGGGATTGCGTGGTTGGGGTGGTAAGAGAAGTTTGATAGAAATTATTTTTTATTTAAAGATATTTGTTTGAGATGTTACTTTAAAAAAGGAGAAAAATTAATTAGATTTGGACTTTCGGATTTGGATTTGGATTTTAAATATTTTATTGGAAAGGACTTGAATTTTTTTTAGCTCCGACTATTAATTGGATTGGACTTAAACTTTATAAAGTTCGATCCATTGCCATCCCTACTTATTGCATAAAAGAATTTGACCTTCAATTGCTTAAGTTTATCAAGTAAATATCTTTAATGTATGTTTTTACTAGACAAAAATTGAGTCATTTGGAGTTCTCTAATGAATAAAAGGATAAGTCACATTTTAGTCCCTAAATTTCTTCACTCTTCACATTAGTACATGAACTTTTTTTAGTTCACACTAATATCTAAGGATGTAAAAAGCCAACTCAACCTATAAAACTGACTGAAACTGATTTGAGTCAGAACTGCTTGTGACCCGAAGTGGTGGTGATCCAAAATTGATTCGAGTTTGAACTGGTGTTGACCTGAACCCGAGTTGGACCTAGAACTTTTGGATCTGAACCCGACCTGAGAACGACTTGAACTCGAATTCAACCTGATAATGTGATAACCGAACCCGACCTGCATCCGACCTGATATGAACTTGAACCCGAGATTAACCTGATAAATAACTAATATTACCCGACCTGTTATCAACCTGGCATGTTATGAACCTGATTTGTAATTGATTCAACCTGTAAATGACCTGACTTGTTATTGAACTGATCTGATATTTACCTGACTTGGTATTTATCTGCCTTGTAATAACTAATAAGTTACAATTAATGAATTTGTGAGATTATGAATTTATTATATTATAGTGTGACAAAATACATCTTTACAATTTAAGGTACATGATTAACTATAATCATTAAATTAATATATTTACTTTTTTATATTTATAAATTATAGTATATAAAAATATTTAAAAGTTTTATTAAATATCTAAATGTTGTCAACATAATTCCTTAAGCTTTATGGTTTATGGTTTAATATTAACAGTTTATAGTTTAGTTTAGTGTTATTGGTTTAGTTTAGTGTTTAGTTTAGGGTTATTGGTTTATGTGATTAATTTGGATTCCTTAAAGTTTAGGGTTTAGTATCAATGGTTTATGATTTAGCTTATGGTTATTGGTTTATGAGATTAATTTCAATTCCTTAAGGTTTATGGTTTTGGCTTTAGTATTAATGGCTTATGGTTTAGTATAGGGTTATTGATTTACGAGATTCATTCCGATTCAACTTGCTAATTTATGCATTTAAATTTGATTAATATTTAAATCAAAGCTTCACGTGTACAATTGAACTAAATTAAAATTTCAACTTTCATGTGTACAATTACACATTTACATCCAAATAAAATATTTGTGTATAATTATATTAAATCAAAATTTATATGGTATAATAATAATGTTCGAATTGAATTAACTTATTAAACTTAGGATCTAATTGAGCTAAATTAAAACTTAGAAGCATAAATCACAGACACAATTAAAAAAATTCTAAAACTAAGTATGAAATTTCAATTAAATTAATTTAAATTAGGACTCAATTGAATTAAATTAAAACCTAAAAGTGAAAATTTGGGACTTAAATGAAAACATCTAAAGTTGAAAGGGCTAAAAAAATAAGCTATCCTAACCTAAAAACTCACACGGGTGAGAAACTTTCCCTCCCACCGTTTCACTTTAATTAAAATCATGAAAAAAATAATTGGTGAAGAGAGGACAAAAATTTGGAGGGAGTTAAGCCCCCTAATATTTAGGTTCTTTCTCTACAAAATTCAAATAGAATCTTTTTAAACTTGGTTCAATAATTACCTGCCCATTTGGCATTCGTCTCCTATTTTTTATTTAGTGATTAATTACTTTTTAGGTCCTCACTTGTTTAAATTTTTTCATTTTAGTCTTAACATTCACTTTTAAATTTTAGTTTAATTCAATTTAGTCATAATTATATATTTTTTAAATTGTAAAATATTTCGGCATCCTAAGGGATATTTTGGCTCATATTAATCCCTAAAATTTTATTTTTATCTGAAATTTACCCACAATTACCATACCGAAGTCTATTTGTACACGGTAAGACTCAACTTGAACTTTAACCGAAATCGATATTCCCCGACCTGAATTTTATCTGTCAACGACGTGACCCGACCTGAACGTGGCCCGACCTGAAGTTCATCCGAACTTGAACTAACCCGTTAATTAACTGATTTGGACCCGAACCGTTTTGGCCTTAACTGAAACTTACTCGGCCTGAAATTAACCCGACCCAAACCCGAACTCAATCCGATTTGAAATCAACCTGATAATGACCTGAATCTAAGTCGACCCGAACCCGACCTGATCCAAGTTGAACCATTAAATTGATCTGACATAACCCTATCTAATTTGATCTGACCTGACATGACCTGACCTGAAACCTGTTCGATTACCTAATTTCACATCCCAACTAATATCTGAACTTGTCTACTTTTCTTACTTTAATGCCTAACCTTATACAATGAATAAAGAACCAGAATTTTAGTTTAAAGGTCTTCATTATTTATAAGTTTGTAGAAGTCATTAATCGTGAATTTGGAGTAAAAATAGAATAAAGAAAATGAAAGATTGTTTTTAAAACAGTTGCACCGGGGTTTAAACTTTTTAATGATTTTCTTAATAATAAAAATTAATTTTCAATTAAATTGTATTTGCTAATAATTACTTATTTATTTTTGTTAATTCTATCATTTAAATTTATAATTATCGTGTAGGTGAAATATGGATTTCAATGAATCAATATGGATATTATTTTTTTAATAGTATTAAGGTGATTACAAATTAGTATTTGTTTATATTTTTTCTTCACCCCTTAATAATATAAGCATACCATGCAAATAAAGTTGCTCAAATATAAGTCTCTTAAAATGAACATCTCATCTTTTCCACTAAGATCAATAAATAATTTTAAATGCATTATTTATTTATCTTTTGGTCTTTGAGTTGGTTAAGGATACTAAACCGATACACGAGTAAATACATGAATAATCTTCTTTAATTAAATATATTATTAAATGTAAATGAAATACTTTTCTAGGTAGATTAAGTGTGGATACTAAATTTAAATTCAACCATCTGTAGGCAGATTAAATATGAAAATTAAGGTCAACATTCACTACAGCAAGTGGTTAAAGCCCTCACTTAACAGCCTCTCTTTTCTTTAGGTTGTAGGTTCGAAATTCAGTAGGAGCAAATTCTCATTTCTCTTCTCCTACGTATAAATTGTTCAAAAAAATGAAAATTAACTACAAACGACATTGGTTCAAGTGAAAATAGCTTGACATCGTTTAAGTAGATCTCGAGTTCGAGGTATTGTGTATGTAAAAAATCTCTACTGGGAGACTCGCCCACCAAAATCAAGTGTACAACACAGGTCGATCTGGATTAGTCAGAACAAATCCCTAAAAACTATGAGAGCAACATCAAAAAAAATGCAAATTAACTTACAACCCAAATACTAAATACATTATTTAAAAATAAAATAAAACAATTAAGTAATTAAAAATTTTCTTTAAATCGAATCATTCCAAAAATATTTAAATACTTTAAAAACAACTTTAATATATCAAATAAATATTTTTAAAATTAAAATCAAATTACTGTGATAAAGTGTGCAAAATATGAGATGAAATGAAATACAATCTAAAAATAAAATGAAAAAAATAGAGAATGATATGAGAAATGAATTTCATTCAATCTAAATCTTTGCAATTATAGGAGATGTGTGTATATATACAAGTCAGTAAAGAAATAGCTCCTAATTTACATTCGTCCCACAACTTCAAAAGCAACCGGAGAGTGAAACATTTAAAATTATATTTTTTATAATTCTTAAATTAAAAAATAAATTCGTAAATGTAAATATTTATGAAAAATAAAAAAAAACGAACTTCTATATTCTTAATTTACAAGTAATTTAATATTATCCCGATACAAATTATTAAAACTATATATAATAACACTCTAGTAAAAATAACAATTGTAAGTTAAAGTCTTTTACATTTTAAATAAATTTTGTGAGAAATAAAAGTTAGAACTCTTTATCATGATCTATAATTAATTTAATAATTATTCAAAAAATACAAATGTATTCTTATATTATCTAATTGATATTTACAACTGACTTAGGCCCAAATTAACCCTTTTTATAGAATCTCAATATCATTTAATAAGAACCCACTGATATTAAAATGGACTGATATCTATTACATTTGAGGTGGGTGATTTTATTCCTCTAATTCTTACAGATAAGTTTGAAGGATAAAATAATATTTAAGCATAAAGTCAAAATTAGTCCTCAAAGTTTGATTGTTTGGTTATTTTGGTTTTTATTTTTTTAGAGCATTTTAACCTTAACTTATTAATATTTGGTCAAAATAGCTTTGTTTGGATGGAAATCGTTAGTTGACTAACGATCAATATTTTTTGTTGACTAGGCGCGTCCATGTGGCCTAGATTGCTGATGTTGCATGTCCACGTGGAATTATAAAAATATTTTTAAAATTAATTATAACAAATTAAATAATGACACGTGACATCATCTGATTGGTTTATAGCAAGTCAAAGGAAAGAAGGGAAATAAGTAAAAACTTGAGAAATGCACTAGCTAGGAATCAAACCTATGGTCGGAAGATGAAGGTTAATCACCCAACCACCAAGCTAAGCTGCTACATTGATATATTTGTACTAATTATTATATTAATAAGCAAAATAAGCAAAAAAAACGTTTACCGTTAATTTCCATCCAAACAGAGCTAATTTTGACCAAATATTAAAATGTTAGGGCTAAAATGCTCTAAAAAGAATAAGAGCTAAAATGACCAAACAATCAAACGTTGGAGGTTAATTTTGACCTTATACCTAGTATTTAATCCTTGAATTTGATAAGTTTTCTCAACTTAGTCCTTAAATTATTAATTTGACAATATTAGTCCTTGAATCTGATAGCCTTTCCCAACTTGGTCCTTAAACTTTTAAAAATAAGGGTCATAGTTTGAGCTCATATTAGTCCCCCATTCTTAATTAGTCCACAAATTTTTGAATGTTCCAGTTTCATCCCAAAACTATAACCTTCATTTAAATTGGTCCTCAAACTTTTGAACGCTCTAATTTCATCCTCAAATTGTTGTTTATATCACATCATATTATTACATAATACTACGTGTTAGTGTTTGCACGACAATTAACAATTTCTATACAAATTTTAGTAACATATGATATGATTAGCTTTGAACTTAAGATTTACTTATCACTTATACACCATCCAAAGCATTAAAACATTTGTACAAACATTCGAGAAAACTCTAGTTTTTAGCCCTAGTTTTTTTCTCTCAAATAGCTAAGCCGCCATTGTACTTTTTTTTTCATTTTTTTGCATTAGCCGATGATCGACAATCAATTAGCTTTTAGTTGTCAATCGCCGGTGTTGTTTATTTTTTTGTTTTTATATTTTAATAAGAATTTCTGCCTTTGTGGCACGCGTTTTTATGTCCTTGTGACACGCTTTTCTTTGTTTTTTGTGGTTTGTTTTATCTATCCTTGTAGCATGATTTCAGCATACCTTGGCGACCGGTTGGTACTTGCACAGAGATCTTCACTGCGCTAATATCTGATTATGATTCTATCAGTGGTCTTGCAAAGATGGATCCCACTCGGTTGATGGTTGGTTGCCGATGTAATCAGTCTTGGGTAGCGGAACTTTCTGCCTGATAGTTTGGGTCGTTCACCACTCATTTTTCACTCTTTATGCGTCTCGATTAGATAGAGACAATGAGATTCAGGAAAGCTTCTAAATTTTGATGGTATGCTTATATCTATAGAAGTATTCACTTTTATTCGTTTTTGGGTTGTAAGAATTTTTGGTAGATTAGTCTCATTATTCTTCTCCGTTATAATTGGGTTATCTTCTATATTTCTAATAAAAATTCAGTGGCTATTATTCAAAAAAACATATGATATGATTAGCATATACTGATAATTTGATAAAGGTATGCAAATGGCTAAGATTAACAGTAGGAAATGTGAAAATTATCACAAAAATGAAATAATCTTAGTCATTTATTTATCATCATTTAACGATTCAAAAACATAAAAGTATTTGAACTTCACACAGTGTAAATGGATCATAATTATCTCGATATATAGAAGCGTTTATCTATCTATTAAGTCTTTTGGTTGAACACAGTCAACAAAGACGTGCTGAAGGTGATGATAGAAATGAAGCAAGTAGATTAGTTCAAGGAGGGCATGCAAACCCAAATATTTGTAGTCATTGTGTTTGTAAAAATGTCCACAACAGTCTATTGAAAATTGAGAAGCAGTCCCCTTCTCTGTAATTATGAGAAATTAGACCGACCATCACTGCCTCATTTAACCATTATAATATAAACCAGCATCTCGGGAAAGGCTGAGAATTATAGGATCATGCGCAATGCATAAACCGCACGCGCACTGACTCACTGTCCCGCCCGCAGCCCTAGGCCACCAGCTCCCCGCCGAGCCTCCTCTTCCTCGTTACTGCAAAAACTAATAAACAAGATCATGTTTCCATTATATATACAAGTTTTATTTTAATATTTCTGATATTAGATAGTTATACCGGATTTTTCTTAACAAATATTAAATTCTTTATCACTTACTTCATATATGTTATAACATATGAAATAAAACAAAGAAACAAAATTATGTTTCCAAAGGCTCGCCTCTGGATTTTAGGTCTCCGAAAGTAATCTCATTACAGTACCTAATATCTGTCCCTTCAAAAGCGAACTTTTAAAATCTGCAAGCCTCCATTATAATTCTTCTAGAGCTCTAAGTCCACACATCACTCCCTAACATGTGAGACACCATAGCTCGAAAGTTTTTATTCTTCGGACTGCTCTTTATACTTAATTGTAACGTCTTGACACGATAACTATTAAGTCAAATTGACCCGACAACTCAACCTAGTATTTGACAATTGAGCCTATTTTGTTAGCTCATTAATAACTATCATGACGTTAAGCTTGACATTATCCTATCGACAATAAAACTTAAGGATATAAATATTTCTATAAATAGAGAGATCAGAAGAGAGACAAAATCATTAGGAGAAAAATTATGACTTTCATCTCTTTATTCCGTAATTTTATTATCTTCCTTTCTATTACTCTGACTATTATATTGGCTATGACTCGTTTAAATTTACAAGAATAATTCGTTTGATATTACTATCAACCACCTCGATCCTCATCTCCACCTTCATTATTTGATGTCTACTTATTTAGGTATTAACATATATGTTCTGGATGCTTACGAATTACTCTTATTTTCTTGATGAATTTGTCCTATTTCCCCCTTGGATCTCTCTCCCTTCCAACACCTTTCCATCATTTACTTTCTGCCATTGATATGCATTTTTTAAACTATTTTTTTATTGTTTAGTCCCTAATTTTTAACATTTCTTAGGACAGGTTCGGCAGCATGTCCATAGTCAGACATTGATCATGGTCTTGGATGCCCAATTTGTATTATTTATTAATTTCAAGACATTCCATTTCCACAAGACTTGCCATGCTTAAAAGTATCAGTGGACTACTAGGCTACTAGCTTCCATTAAATATTACACCAATGTAATAATACTTCCTTTCCCCCCAACTTATTTACTTAACGCTTACATTATTCCCAAAATAAAACTATATTCTTTTATTATAAATAATAATAAAACCCTTATAGTTTGATAATGTAAAAGGGTACGGATTTTGCCACTCAATGAATAAAAATAGAGTAGTTTGAGGGGACAAAAACAAAACTTATACTAATAAAAATCGTAGTTTGAGGATTTAAAAAATGGTAGAAAGTGTGATTTTAAGTAGAAACTATTCAACTTTTTATACTGCTAATTTTAATAATTCAATTGTTAAATTTAATGATATTATTGATGCCGAGACTAACAAGCACCAAATAAGAGAAGTGAAAAAAAATGACCAAAGTAATTGGTGACAATTTTAGAGGATTTTTTCTGGTTGATTTTGGACAAAGAGTTGGAAGAAATATAATGGTGGGAGTAAGAGAGGAGAGGAGGCTGTTCCTTTTTCTTGTCTCCCTTCCTCTATAGTTGCTTATATATTTGTAACTTTTGGCACTGTTGGTAATGAGACAGTGTCAGGTTTAGTGATAGTCTATGAACGAGTTAACAAAGATAAACTTAACTTTTAACTAATAATTTTTTTAGTTTCGATCATGTGGATGGAATGTTTTAACATATGGTGGTGTTTGTTCATGAGATCACGTATGCTTCTGGTATTTTGGTTTCTAGGGATGCTTGTTTTCGGAGGGTTGTTGTTATGAGGTCATTTTGGGAATTAATAGACGCGGTGACGTTGAAGGCCATTTTCAGAACTCTTTAGATGCGGAAATATCAAACATAACATATATTTCTATACAAATAAATTGGAAAACAAAGGGAATGCATCTCACAACATTTGGACCCTAAATATCAAAATATCATACATCTACGTCAAAGGACAGTACCACAAATCCTAAAAATATTCAATGAAACCTGAAGCTATACCGGTGACACTAAAACGTGACAGAATTAGACATTTTAAATTTCATCGAATCAGAAACTATGTTCACGAATACGATAGAAGTGATTGTATAAATCAATTTGATTCGGTCTGGTATCGAATTTACATGTGAAAGAATACACTAACGTGTAAAAGGTTATACCTTTCTTGACTTTTTTTGTATAGAAAACAGGTGAAGAAATTCAAGGGGAAGACACTGAATCTGAATATGTTCTGAATAGTTTAGTTTGCATGAAATTTTCCGCCGTCCATGAATATTGTAAACGGAGATACTCTAAAAAGACTTGCATTTTCCGTATTCCAGTCTCAGGCAGATTCTTGATTGAACAATTTATTCCATTTGCATTTTCTTCTTCTTCTTCTTCTTCTTTTTTGCTAGGAACCCACTCCTTTTGTTCTTTCAAAGGATTGGAAAGTTTTGGCAAATTAGTTATGAAAATTAAGAAATGATAGAATCCAAAAGAAAAAGCAATCTTTAAAGAATTTAAATTTCATACTTTATGTATTTATACCGTATTTTTTATTGTAACTTTAATAATTCTTTTCACATCTATGCTATTATTTAAAATATTGTCTGGGCTAGTGTTATCGATTAACTGATTTCCAATTCAATTGAGAAATTGTCGTAAAATTTGTTTTATAATTAATAATTAATATTGTTATAAAGATATTTTCGTTTTTTTTATATTTTTAAATAAAAAGCTAAATGTCATTACACAAGGCACGCATGACCTATAAAACTTATACACAATTTTTTTTAATCATTTTGTGTGATTTTATGGTAGTATATATTCAATTTTTCTTATCCTTTTGATAAAACACACCTTGCGAACAAGTTGCTTAAACACGGATTTTATAAAAAACAATAACAGTGTTTTTTTTACTAAAATCAATCGAAAGATTCACTTATGTATAAATTCTTTATCAATCACTAATAACAATTTATTAATAAATTTTAATAAAGACATATTTTGTATATAATGTGAGTGTGACAAAATTCGAATATAATTGAAATGATAATACAATCATATCGTGTCCAGAAACATAAGGCAGAACATATCGTGTCCGCAAAGCAAACAAAGGCAAAAACCAAAAGAAATGGCAATTTTTGTAGCATTCTCTTTTTGCTGCTTTCAAAGGGTTTCCCATTTCCAACTGTTTTTTTTTTTTTTTCTGTTCCACATACTCAACTACACACGACCATAATATCACTCCCAGTTATTATATTATAAGGAAAACTTTGATACACACGGTATAAAATTAATTTTACACAAGTCTATTTATTTACAGTATAAAAAATCAAATCATAAATTTCTAATTTTAACCCTAAAAAATTAAACCCTAAACCTATATACTAAATTCTAAACAGTAACATTAAATTCTAAACCCTACAACCTAAACTCCTAAACCTTAAACCCTAAACTAAAATCCGAACTCCTAAAACTAAAAGGTACGTGTAAACTAAAGTTTACACGGCCTGTGTATTAAACTTTTTTTCCTTATATTATTCGATATTTAATTTTAAAAGTCATACTAAAATAAGCAGTTTACACTGTTTTAACTTTTAAGTAGTAAAACATTTTAATAATTAAAAAAAAAAACATACACACAGCGAACAAAAACAAAATTTGTTTACCTACAAAATTTCTTTGTTTTTGATAAAATATTGTTTCTGTATAGAACCCCTGGTTCACCCCACCCGAGCCATGGTTCAAACAGGAGTTCCACCATTGACCATTGGTTCGAACCAAAAACACCTCGGTCGGCCGTTCCAAGCCAGTTGGTCCACTTCGGCTAATTTCATTTTTTTCCATCATTTTTTTCCATTTTTTAACTTGATGAAACAAAGAATAAATTAGTTGGAAAACCTACTCCAAAAATCGCTTCACAATCTTCACGCTTGGTTCCAGCACTTCCCTTTCCCAAATCTCCCTCCACTCTAACTCCGCCACCGCCGACGACGGTGATGACGACGGCTGCCTTTTCTTTTTCTTCATCAATGCTTGAAACGTTGCCGTTGCGTCTAATCTAGTGAGGTCCCACCCGGCCTCTTTCAGCTGTAGGATCTTTCCTATCTGTCTCTTTGCCAATCGATACGTGTTGTCTTTGATCTCCTTTACGGCTTCGTCGTACGCTTCCCTCCGGATCGGATCACTGTCCTTATCGGGAACGACGCCGTTTTCTGGGCTTTCCCACGGCGGGTACTTCCTGAAATAGGCATCGAATTCGGGTACTCCGATTGCTTTCCGTAGCCCGACCATGACACCCGCTTTGGTCGGGTCATAGAACTGAGCCAACTCCTCGAACATCCCCGAGTCAAGCATTTCATCGACTCGTTTGCATAGGTACTCACTGAGTACCGACCACGCCATGTCGACCCAAAGGACACAGCAGTCATACCTCAAGACGTGACTCGCTGAGCCCGACTCGGCAAACACGTCCTCTTCGGGGTCAAAGGTTTCCACAAGGAGAGCATGAATGAAGGTGTTGGACCCACCAACAAGAAGCGGCAAGTTCCCACGCGAGGCAATGTTGGCGATGGTCGTACCCGCGACGGAACGGAACTGCGACGCCGCCACGTCGGCGTCGATCGAGTCGAACTCGCCGAGAAGAAAGTGCGGCACCCCTTTCCTCTCGTGGAGAGGGATCTTATTGGTGGTTATATCTAACCCATTGAAAAGTTGCATTTTGTCTGAGTTCACGATTTGAGAGTGGGGGAAATGGCTAGCTAAGTCGATGGAGAGACGGGATTTTCCGGAACCGGTAGCACCCATGAGGACGACGAGTTTGGTCTTGCTTTGGTCGGCACGATGGTGGGGGACGGAGGAGTCCATTCTGAGCCACCGTGGACGGCGGCAGAGGGGAAGAGAAGGGTAAAACAGCTGAGAATCGAGAGAACGAAAAGAAGAAAAAAAGGGTTCCATGGCTGTAGAAGAAAAAGACAAGCTGGCTATCTGATTGTGAAGGAGCATGTACGGAATATATAACAAATCAGTACAGCCGTTGTTTTTGGCTTACACAAAGAGAGAGAGAAAGCCGGTGAAGTCAAGAAATGGCGTTTGTCATATTACTCATTCATTCATTTGCAGATTTGCTTTTTCCTCTGTTTCTGGGCTCCCATGGCATCGTCCCCTCTGTAATCTCTCTGTTTCCGGCGTCACGCCGCGGACAGCTCTCTCTCTTGCAACTTAATCCAACAGGAAATATAGGTATGGGGATATAAGTTTCAAAGTAAATATACAAGAAACCAATATATATATGGTGGAAAAGAATGGCAATGGAGGTGTTGAAAGGGATACTACTTAGGGCAGAGTTTGGAATTTGTCCTACCCTTTAAAAACTAGATGCTTGAAATATTGGAGCTGCCCGGACTGTTTGGGACTGCGTTTGCCTATTTATATTGATCTCTCGCCTTACTCTTTATTTTATTGAATATATACTTTTGAAATTAATTTATTAGTTTAATAATTACATAGGTCGGATATTCAAAAAATAATAATTACATAGGTCGGAATAATGGGGTTTTTTACTGAAAAATCATCCCTTTTTAATTTAATTACCTAATTGACATCAGAAGCAAATTATTTCTCCAAATAACATCTTTCCGTTGACACAGAGATAAAAGTGTATTAAATCAGTCGTGTTTATATATGACAAATTTACCTAAGATTCGAGACTTTAATCAATTCACTTAATCAGAGATTTGATTTCGACTCGAACATGATAATTTGAACTCGAAAATGAATTGAACTGAACCGAACCGAAACTGATTAGAATTTTAGTTGAACCAATATAGACTCAAACCGATTTTTAACCGAACCGAACCGAAGGCAACTCGAATGGATTTCATCCGAACTAAAAACAACATGAATATATTTTACTCAAGCTAGATTTGACCAAGCAAATTTTTATTGGTTTGATGCTGGATGTATATGAGAATAATAATAGATGAAATTGCTATAAGGTTAATTTATAATGATATATATAAAATTGTTGTAGTGAAAAAAATTAATTTTTCGAGTTGAAACAATTTTTACATTAATAGTGTATCGTTCATATTTAAGAATAGAATTATTTTTTTTAAACAAATAAATAACATAAATGATAATTGACAAACAAAAATGTATGTTTTTTTTACAATATTATACCATTATTCTGTATATACTTTGATTGGACTCATATTCAACTCAACTCGAAGATCCACAAATTGATATAAATAAAAAACGACAGGTCTCTATTGACCCAAAATCAATCGACCCAAAAATATTCGATCTAAAATCAACCGATTTAATATATGGCCTGATCCGATATTAACTCGAATTACCCTAGTACTGAACTTAAATCGAATGAGTCAGACTCAAACTTGTCTGAACTTAAACTGAATGAAATCATACTCAAAATTATCTGAACCGAAACCGAATTGAACAACCTATTTACCACATCTAATCATGTTTTTGCAAATAAAATAAAACCTTATCCACCTTCCCTAAACTAAATATTAAATATGTCTTAGTAGTGATACATTTGTGATTTCATAGTTTAGTCTCGGGTTGATTCTCTTTAATGACATTTTTCTTTTCTTACTTTTCTTCTCAAAAACACTTTTAGATAAAAGGTTTCAATTAGGCAAATGTTCATATATTATTTTAAAATCAAAACAATCTTATACTTTGATTTTTGTGACATTGAATTTTTTTTACAATATTTTATCTAAAAATATTGGTCCATTCACTAGTTTTTGTTTATTTTTATAATTAATGTTAATCTCAAGAATAGGCTATGAACATGCATTACTGCTAAAACATATCTAATATTTAGTTTAGGAATTCATACGTGTTTACTTAAGTGCCAGTGAAAGAATGCTATTTTGATAAACAATTGGCTTTGAATATCAATTCGATAATTATTTTTTAAAGGGTGATTTTTTTTTTGTATAAAGCCGAAACAAATTAGGTTAGGATCAAGTTACATGATGTAAAATACATTTAATTTTACACTAATCCATGGCCATTGGATGAATATAATGGATGAATGTGATTAAAAGTTAAAAATAAGGAGATTTTTAAGGAGAGAAAAAATAAGAGTGTTTAATCTCATCCATCTATTATATCCATCTAATGACCATGGATTAGTGTAAACTAAATGAGTTTTACATCATGTAATTTGATCACATCCTTATATTAATATATATATATATATATATTGAATAGTCTAAAAATAATTACAAGGTAATATATGTTTATGCATACTCTTAACCATATGACAATACACACATCTTGTCAACTGAATAATTTATTAGATTTTGTCACAACGCATGTAAATATAAAATAATTTATTTGTTTATTGGTATTGAATTAATTCGTGACAACGATTCAATCAATAACTTTCTAAATGATATAAGGAATATATATATATATATGTGCTAATTTATATTATAAAGAAAATAAATATATTATTATTAAAAAAGAAAATAAATATATTATATCAAGTCTCATACTTCTATATTAGATACAAAATTACTAACTTGAAAGAAACATCAAAATTCATTTAAATGAAAGAAAAAAAATTTAGGGCCGCAGGGGCTGAACATAGGGGAGGGTTTTGGGGCGTTTCTGCCAACTTATTTTTAATGGTAAGAAAATAATTTTTTAGAAAAAAATAAAATAAGTTTTGTAATTCCTTTGATTTTTTAAAATTTTATTATGGTCCATTCAAAATGTGTACTCATAATAATTCCTTCTATAAATTTCTAGTTCTATCCTTAAGCTGTGTATACAATGATGGGATGGTGTAGGGAAGAATGTGAGATTTTCAGCGTTCATTATTCAAAGCTCGAAACCCAAACAGTTTCAAGTGGGAAAAATACAAGCGATAGATCGGTCGGATCCAGTCCGTTAAATTGAGTCGATTTTTTTTATATATTAGTATGAATATATGTTAATATTTGTTTTTTATTAACTTTTTAACAACGTACACACACCTTGTACATATAAGTGTGCGGATCTAAAATTTTTAAGATAAACATCATTTTCCACATGTTTGTAGCGATGTTTTTTTACGCTAAAAAATGATGTTTTTTATTTGTTTGGAAAATATTGTCTTCCGCGTGGGATTTTATAAAACCCGTGTTTTATTTAAAAATGGAGTTGCCACCAGCCACTCAAGGTGGATCGGACACCGTAGAAAACCAGAGATTTAAATTTGATGGGTTCGGGAGTCGGTTACGGATGTGGAAGGATTAGCACCCCACACCGCCCAAAATTGGTACTTTAATAATTACCGCTTTATTAATATTAAACTTTCCGGATTAAAGTGACGATTAGATTAAAATTCGGTTATAAATGCAAGTAGATTTTAAAGGCCCGTTATTCGAGAGTAAACGCCCAACCACTATCACTACGCGACGACATCGCCCCGTTTACGCTCGAATAAAAGGGCACCGCATTGACAAAATATATGTCCGTTATGCAAACTTAAAAGACATGGCAAATATAAATAAATACATTGCGATAAAAATAGAAATAAAAACTCACATAATAAAATACTAATGTAACATAAATAAAATACTAATATAAAACATACATACATAAATATTAATCTAACTCATAAATAAAGACAGATCTGACATAAATACATAAATAGCAATCGCATAAATAAAATGAAACTAATAAATAATGATAATAATGCATGGTTTACACTAATATGCATAAAACAATATGAATATGAGAATTAAGGGCTAAAATGCAACAATATTAAATTACATGGCATAAATGATGCATATTAATGGACTAAATTAAAACAGATGCAAAATATATAGGCTTGAATATAAACTAATAGAAATATCATGCTGGAAATTAAAGCCTACATTTCAGTGACTAAACAGAAACAAAATAGAAACTAAGGACCACAAAGACATAAAAAAACCATATTAGACGCACCTAAAAGATAGAAGGACCGAAAGTGTAAATAGACCCTAGACCGAAATGAAGGAGGGAGGAAAGTCCAGGGACCATGCGCTTAATTTTCCCTTTTGCCCAAAAACGCGGATCCTCCCCGGATCCGGGTCACCGCACGGGTCGGGGCCTCAAAACTACGTCGTTTGGATCAGGTCAGCTTAAAACTAAAGGTTATTATATTTTTGGTTAAAACGGTTTAATAAAACCCTAACCTAAAACATTCAAACCCTTTCTCTCAACTCTTCACTCTCCAGACGGCAACGGCGCCGCTCAAGGGATGAAGCCGATCATCGGCGTTGAAGCCTCACTACAGGCGACGCAACACGGCTGGGGAGATCTTCGTGGACAGGTAAGATTCAAACCCTCTTTCCCCCTTTATTTTCTTTGATTCGAGATAAAAATAAAAAAGGAGATCCAATAGATTTTTCTTTTACCTTCGAAAACCTCTTGTTATTGATCTAAAGAAAGTTCTTACAATTTTTTTAAGAACCCCGAAATCCCCAAAATCACTATGTCTTTTCTTTTTTCCTTTTTTTTTCGAATATCAGCCCCGTTTTTTTTTGAAGTAAAAAAACCCCCTTTTTACAATTGATTTTCGGTTCTTTATAACCAGTTTCCAAACTAATAAATCCTTCTTTTTTTAACCTGCAGATCTGGTTTTTTAGGGATTGTGGCAGGTTATGGCCGAGTGGTATGGTGGTGGCAGGTTTTAGGTTTGTTTTATTTTTTGGTTGATTTGGTTTGGGGTTTTAGGATTAGAGATTAAGGGTTGATTTAAATTGAGATCTGTTTTAGTTGCCGGTGAAGCGACGACGGCTATCTGAGGTGCGATGCGACAAATGGTAGAGGTGACGGCGGCGGCAGTTAATGGCAGAGAGAGTGGCTGTTAGGGTTTATTTTTAGGTGAGGGTTGTTTTGGTTTCCGGGTCAGGTCGGGTTTAGTTTGGATCCGGGTCGGTTTAGTTTAGGGTTTGGTTTAAACGGGTTATTACAGTTTCCCCCCTTTGCTCATTGTTGTGTAACAGCGATAGAGCAAAAGTTAAAAATAACCCGTTTTGTCTGGTCCGGCTGAGTTTCTTCTCTTGACGTATGTCTTCGCTCTTCGGTAGATCTTCTTTCTCTTCAGCGCATGTCTTTTTCTGGACTTGACGGATCTACTTTGTCACTCTTGGAGGAAGCAAAATCTTCAAAACGGGAGGTGGTCTATTGGGGAAGCAAAATGAGTGCGACTCACTACATTATTGATAATAAGCTAATACCTAAAGAGAGTTTGACCCGGCTGCAATACCGACGAAGGGGCAGGGTCAAAAACTGACAACTTTTCCTTATTTTTTTTTCTATTGTTTTGTTTCATCATGATAATACGAGAGTAAAAATGACCTGGCTACAACACTGACGAGGAGACTGGGTCGAAAAATAGAGGTTGGACCCCACTACTCCATCAACAGAGAAGTAAGATCGGAGAACGTTGGTAACATGAATTCAACCACCCCATCGTGAAGAAATTTGGATCGGATAATGGCAACCTGGGACCGGCTACACCATCAGCGGAGAGCAGGATCAGAGGACAACTGCAACTTGGGCCTAGCCACTCCATCAGCGGAGGACTAGATCGGGCGATAATAATTTTTTTCTTTTTTTCTTTTCATTTCATTTTTTTCATTCTCTTTTTTCTTCTTTCCTTTTTTCTGATTTTTTTTTATTTTTCTAATTTTTCTCCTCTTTCTTTTTTTGATTTTTCCCTTTTTTTTCATTAATAAAAGGACTTGAAAATCAGTAAAGTTGGATTTATCAACGGAGAAGTAGAACATTAACTGGAACCCTACTATACCATCTGCAGATAAGTATGATAGCAGCAACTGGGACCTAGCCACTCCATCAGCGGAGGACTGGATCGGATAATGACGACCAATAATCGGTTACACCATCAGCGGAGAGCGAGATTAGAGGACGATTGCAGTTGGACCTAGCCACTCTCTCAGCGGAAGACTAGATTGACTAATGACGACCTGGAACCGGCTACACCATCAGCGGAGAGCAGGATCAGAGTACGAAGGGAGCTTGTACCTGGCCACTCCATCAGCGGAGGACTGGTTTGGATAATGACGACCTGGAACCGGCTACACCATCAGCGGAGAGCAGGAAATGAGGGCGACGAGAGCTTGGACCCGACCACTCCATCAGCGGAGGACTGGATTGGATAATGACGACCTGGAACCGGCTACACCATCAGCGGAGAGCAGGAAATAAGGGCGACGAGAGCTTGAACCCGGCCACTCCATCAGCGGAGGACTAGATTGGATAATGACGACCAGGAACCGGCTACACCATCAGCGGATAGCAGGGTCTAGGGACGTCGGGAGCTTGGACTCGGTCACTCCATCAGCGGAGGACTGGATCGGATAATGACGACCAGGAACAGGCTACACCATCAGCGGAGAGCAGGATCTGGGGACGTCGGGAGCTTAGACTCGGTCACTCCATCAGCGGAGGATTGGATTGGATAATGACGGCCTAGAACCGGCTACACCATCAGCGGAGAGCAGGATCTGAGGACGACAGGAGCTTGGACTCGACCACTCCATCAGCGGAGGATTGGATTGGACAATGACGACGTGGAACCGGCTACACCATCAGCGGAGAGCAGGATCTGAGGGCGACGAGAGCTTAGACCCGGCCACTCCATCAGCGGAGAACCGGATTGGACAATGACAACCTGGAACCGGCTACACCATCAGCGAAGAGCAAGATTTGAGAGCGACAGGAGCTTAGACCTGACCACTCTATCAGCGGAGGATTGGATTGGACTATGATGACCTGGAACCGGCTACACCATCAGCGGAGAGCAGGATCTGAGGGCGACGAGAGCTTGGACCCGGCCACTCCGTCAGCGGGGGACTGGTTCGGATAATGACGACCTGGAACCGGCTACACCATCAGCGGAGAGTAGGATCTGAAGACGACGGGAGCTTGGACCCGACCACTCCATCAGAGGAAGATTGGATTGAACAATGATGACATGGAACCGGCTACACCATCAACGGAGAGCAGGATCTGAGGGCGACGGGAGCTTGGACTCGGCCACTCCATCATCGGAGGACTGGATCGGGCGATGAAAGTTGATACATTTTCTTTTGATTTTTCATTTCATTTTTCGATTTCTGATTTTTTTCGACTTTTGCTTTTTTGATTTTTTTTCTCTAATTTTTTCCTTCTTTCTTTTTTCAAAAATTTTCAATTCTCTTTTTTCGATAATTTTTTCAATTTTTTGATAATTTTTCAATTCTTTTTTTTGATGATTTTTCTTTTTTTCTTGGATTGTACAAAGAAGTAAACTCGAGAAAATTAGGTCTGGCTGCACCGTCAGCGGAGAAACAAGACCTGGATAGAAATCCGATCTGCTTAGGGAAAGGTTTGGATATGTTGCACCATCAACGGAGAAACAAGATCTTCAGGAAATCTATACTGTTGTACCATCAGCGGTAAAGTAAATCTGGAAATGTTGGCCTATCAATAATGACGAAGGCAAGATCTGAAAATGCTACTTCTACTGCTCTACTGGCGGAGAGGTATAACCTGAAAATGAAAAACATTAGTCAGTAAATGTTCACAAAATTTGTCACTGTTACCTTTTATTGATGTTTCAACATCCTTTTTGTGTTTGGCCTCCTCTAAGACTAAGGTTGGTTGTCATGATGTTGCCCCCACGACTGAGGATGTTCGGTCTCTTTTTAAACCTTCTTGTAAGCAAAATTGCATGAATTTTATGCCTAAATGCATGGTGATTTCGGTGTATGCACTGAACCTAGATGTATGACGTTTGCAAAAATGGTTTAATGCAAGATGAATGCAACTACATGCATGAATGTGACATGATTTTTTTTCGATCCTCAAAGGGATGCCCCTGATTCCTCACTGGTCCCGTCAAGATCTTGGTTTTTTGTATGTGACGGTGCCCTAACCTCAACTTGGGTTCGATCAGTCATCTGGGTGCATGCTCCAACATTTTATTAATTCCTATGCCATCGTCTGAAATTGCTCTTGAATTTGACACTTTGAGTGTGGATTCTATTGCCCCCTACATTGGGTTTATAAATTGTGTTGGTTCATGGCAGCTCGTTACTATTATTATTTTGGATTAGGTGCAGTTTTGCAAACTGTGGTCAAAGATGCAAGAGTTTGACTCGACAATGAAGGTTGGACCTTGGCAAAGAATGCCCCCGGACTGAGGCCTTGTTAGAGGCACAATATTTGAAAAAGATGTGGGGGTTGTTTTTGGACATGCCCCAAGATCAGGCTCTTGTAAGAGGCTCTGTAAGGTGCTAGGTCGACCAACTTTGTTGTATTTAATGGGGCAACCCAGGGACTAATTTTGAAATTTCAAAATGTATGCATGTAAATGCAAAATGCATGTCTTAGATGTAAAAGTACTGATTCAAAAATGGTTCGCGTGGCTCAACTTCTGAACTCACGGGATTTATTTGCAACTTTGAATATTGCCTTGATATCTAGAGTGCTAGATTTTCTCCCGATGATAATTTTTCAAATTGAGAGCCATTTGTGAATCAGCAATTCATGCTGGTAAAAGTGCAAAAATTAAAGTGTTATGATATGCCATGCAGTGAATGCCAAAATGAACCGATATGATGTGATCACAAGAATGGGTCAATTTAAAATTAGGGTAAAAATGAAAAATTTTTGATCGGGTAAACCACTTGAACCAATACCCCAATGTAATGCAAATGCAATGATGTATGCAAAAAAGGGTAAAACAAAAAAGAAAACGAGTCAGTTCCGAATAAGATCAACAACATATAAATAGAAGAATAATTTAGATAAGGTAAACAAACAAAACAACCCTATTTACATCCCGTCTAAAACACCTAGGTTATCCGCATGACTCTAAAGGGTGGGTTTCTATATGTTCTCTACATGTAGTTTTGGTGCTAAGAGGTACCCGAATTGTCCTTGCTGTCCCCTACTAAGAGTAGCAAGGCCCCCGGTCATCACCCATTATAGGCTCCTTTCAACTGGGTTCAATTCAGGGGGACCCATTCGCTTATACCCATACGAAGGAACGATATCCTCACGAAAGTATAAGGTACTCGAGCCCCGAAGGTACTTGCTAGGCCTATACGGGAGAACGATATCTCTACGAAAGCATTAGCGTTTTCCCCTCACTTAAAAAATGGGTTTATATTCCATATTTTAAATGCGTTAAAACAAACGCGCAATTATAACCGAATGTTAGTTTAATAGTCACTTTAATCCGGAATTTCCAATATTAGTAGAGCGGTAATTATTTGAAAAAGCTCGACTCTCATTTGTTTTTCAAAAACAAAAATGTCCCCAGCGGAGTCATCATCTGTAGCGATGTTTTTTTACGCTAAAAAAGGATGTTTTTTATTTATTTGGAAAATATTGTCTTCCGCGTGGGATTTTATAAAACCCGTGTTTTATTTAAAAATAGAGTTGCCACCGGCCACTCAAGGTGGACCGGACACCGTAGAAAACCAGAGATTTAAAATTGATGGGTTCGGGAGTCGGTTACGGATGGGGAAGGATTAGCACCCCCACACCGCCCAAAATTAGTACTTTAATAATTACCGCTTTATTAATATTAAACTTTCCGGATTAAAGTGATGATTAGATTAAAATTCGGTTATAAATGCGAGTAGATTTTAAAGGCCCCGTTATTCGAGAGTAAACGCCCAACCACTATCACTACGCCTGATACTGGCCCCGTTTACGCTCGAATAAAAGGGCACCGCATTGACAAAATATATGTCCGTTATGCAAACTTAAAAGACATGGCAAATATAAATAAATACATTGCGATAAAAATAGAAATAAATACTCACATAATAAAATACTAATGTAACATAAATAAAATACTAATATAAAACATACATACAAAAATATTAATCTAACTCATAAATAAAAACAGATCTGACATAAATACATAAATAACAATCGCATAAATAAAATGAAACTAATAAATAATGATAATAATGCATGGTTTACACTAATATGCATAAAACAATATGAATATGAGAATTAAGGGCTAAAATGCAACAATATTAAATTACATGGCATAAATGATGCATATTAATGGACTAAATTAAAATAGATGCAAAATATATAGGCTTGGATATAAACTAATAGAAATATCATGCTGGAAATTAAAGCCTACATTTCAGTGACTAAACAGAAACAAAATAGAAACTAAAGGGCACAAAGACATAAAAAAACCATATTAGACGCGCCTAAAAGATAGAAGGACCGAAAGTGTAAATAGACCCTAGACAGAAATGAAGGAGGGAGGAAAGTCTAGGGACCATGCGCTTAATTTTCCCTTTTGCCCAAAAACGCGGATCCTCCCCCGGATCCGGGTTGCCACACGGGTCGGGGCCTCAAAACTACGTCGTTTGGATCAGGCCAGCTTAAAACTAAAAGTTATTATATTTTTGGTTAAAACGGTTTAATAAAACCCTAACCTAAAACATTCAAACCCTCTCTCTCAACTCTTCACTCTCCAGACGTCAACGACGCCGCTCAAGGGATGAAGCCGATCATCAGCGTTTAAGCCTCACGACAGGCGACACAACACGGCTGGGGAGATCTTCGTGGACAGGTAAGATTCAAACTCTCTTTCCCCCTTTATTTTCTTTTATTCGAAATAAAAATAAAAAAGGAGATCCAATAGATTTTTCTTTTACCTTCGAAAACCTCTTGTTATTGATCTAAAGAAAGTTCTTACAATTTTTTTAAGAACCCCGAAATCCCCAAAATCACTCTGTCTTTTCTTTTTTCCTTTTTTTTCTGAATATCAGCCCCGTTTTTTTAAGTAAAAAAACCCCCTTTTTACAATTGATTTTCGGTTCTTTATAACCAGTTTCCAAACTAACAAATCCTTCTTTTTTTAACCTGCAGATCCAGTTTTTTAGGGATTGTGGCAGGTTATGGCCGAGTGGTATGGTGGTGGCAGAAGCATGGGTGAGGGTATGGTGGTGGCAGGTTTTAGGTTTGTTTTATTTTTTGGTTGATTTGGTTTGGGGTTTTAGGATTAGAGATTAAGGGTTGATTTAAATTTAGATCTATTTTAGTTGCCGGTGAAGCGACGACGGCTATTGGAGGTACGACGGCGGCAACTGGTGGAGGTGACGGCGACGACAGTTAATGGCAGAGGGGGTGGCTGCTAGGGTTTATTTTTAGGTGAGGGTTGTTTTGGTTTCCGGGTCGGGTCGGGTTTAGTTTGGATCCGGATCGGTTTAGTTTAGGGTTTGGTTAAAACGGGTTATTACAATGTTAAGTTAAAATTGAGTTGAATTGTCTATAATTTCTCTCAAAATATTTTATATTCAATTTCGTATAAGGTTAAGTCGCTTCATTCGTTTTATTGTTCAAGTAATATTTGTTATAGGTAAATGGTTAATATTCGAATAATATATAGCTCAAAAAGTACAAAAAATGTAGATTTATTAAATCTAAATTTATATCACGGCTTCAAATTCACTTTCAAATATGTGTCTAACAAGTTCATGGATTTGTTATTTGATAAATAATCAATGTTTGTAATGTTAGCGATTTAATTAATATTATTTCTAAAAAGTAATTTATAAGTAAAAATTAAATACAAATCTAAAATTAAATGAAGTATGATTGCATGTAATTAAATAAGGGTAATGTGTTGATCAATCGTCGTAATTAAACAGTTTTGACATCCACAGCCGATCATGTCCTTCAAGTCGCACGTTACTTTCTACCACATCGTTTCAAAAGAAGTTTTACCATAACATTCCTCTAATCTAAAACATTTATTCAATTATGAAATCATGAATAGTTATAGGTTCAGTCGATCCATAGTAATCTATCTATACTTCTTCCTTCTATATGCTATATGAAATAAATATATAATTTAAGAAGAAAAAGCCTCAATAAGAATTCAAACTAACCCATATTGTATGAATGCAATATATATAAATATATTATTAGATTTTATTAGAATAGAAAAGGATAATATATAATATTAGTAAAAAAAGAATATCATTAATAATAATATTACGAAAATAATAATATCACGAATATTATAAATAACACAAATAAACTATTTTTTTTGAATCTACCCTGCATCTTCAAATAATCCGATAGATCACGTTGTTACTAAAAATCTTAAATTAAAATTTAGAAAATTCTACTGCGCTCGAGGAGCATCGATAAGCACCACTAACGACGAGCACCATTAATTCAATTTATAAAGATTATAAATCTAAATGACTTATCATATAATTATAAATTATTTAAAAATTAAAAGTTAAATAATTAAAATATATTATTTTATTTTTAATTTTCTTTTAAATATATATCAAAATACCTATCTACCCCTAAATTAAAAAATTTAATTTTTGTTCATTTAAAATTTAAGCTGCCGACACCGCTGCTACTATTGCCGTCGCCGCTGCTTCCTGCCATCGCCATCTCTTACCGTAAAAGGGATAAGGAGGAAAAGTTTAATTAATTTACCTTTTGTGTACCTCGAACTATTTTAATTTCTTTCAAAATTATTATAGAGAGTGTTAAAATGTATTGATTTGAAAGAAAGGGTAAAACAGTAGGGGGAAATTAATGTTAAAAGCAGCTTAATATGCTTTAGCAGTAGGGAATGGGGGAAAAGTAACTTCCCTTCCTTATCCCTTTTACGGCAGGAGGGAGCGGCCACAGGAGGGAGAGGGAGCGGCAGCGACAGGAGGAGGAGGCGGCGACGGCTTAAATTTTAAATAAATAAAAATTAGGGTTTTATAATTTAGGGATATATAGATATTTTGATCTATGTAAGAAAATTAAAATTAAAATAATATATTTTAATTAATTAATTTTTTAATTTTAAATAATTTATAATTATACAGTGAGTCCTTTAGATTTTTAATCTTTATAAATTGAATTAATAGAGATCATCGGTACTCGTCGTTAGTGGTGCTCGTCGAGCGCTGCAGACTCATCCTTAAAATTTATATTATTATTTGAGTTTTGCTATACGGAACTCTAGTGGCTACATATAAAAACCAACAAAATTCCCATAATTAATGCTTATTTCATTTTTCAATGGAATTTACTAAAATAAAATTAATTATATTTCTAAAAAGTCGTACCTCATTAATTTAGGGGGTTGGATGTAACTAATACTCATCTAAAAAGGTTTAGGGTTTATGATTTAGAATTTATGTGGGTTTAGTGTTTATGGTTTATGATTTGTTGGTTTAGGGGTTTATGGTTTAGATTTTAGAGTTTAGAGTTTAAGGACTATGTTTAGGGTTTAAGGTTTTATGATTTAGGAGTTATGTGGTTGTAGTGTGTAGTTTAGGGTTTAGGTTTATGAGGTGTGAGTTTATGGGTTTATGAGGTGGGGTTTGGGTTTAGTGTTTATGAGATAGATTTAGGGTTCATTGTTTATGGTTTAGTGCAATAGTTTAGGGTTTAAGGGTTAGGCAGTATTCAAATGCCATAAATTTTATGTTTGTTTTTAGGATAATTAACGAATTAGTATTTTTTTTGTTGAGTATTAATTATATCTACGATTAATTCTATCTTAGTAAATTCAATTAAAAAAGGAAATATACATTAATTATAGGAATCTAGTAGGTTTTAAGCATATCCCTCAAGGCTGTGTATAGCAAAACCCTTATTATTTTTATTTTTACTAGTTAAAGTTTTAGGGTTGTGTCGTTTTCTCAGATACAATTTTTTCTTCTTTAATTTTGTTTATCCAGCAACAACACCCGTTATGATGTTGGTCACCAATTGCTAGTTTATCTATGTTTTTTTGCATGTTTTTCGTTTTCTTTCTCGATCATTTGGCCGTTTTTTATATTTTATGTTTTTTAAGACTGAATTTGACGCCGCCACGACTGATCAAGATGACTCTTCTTTATAAGCATGCTGATCTTCTCTACTTTGGACCCTCAGATTGAATTTGGAAACACGGTTTGCGTTCGTGAATAGTTTCTCACGACGCTTGGCCCTGATTTGCGGTTTCTCGGTGGTCTTTCAATAGCTTAATCTCTATTTGATGTCAAATGCAGTCATATTTGTTCGTGTCTATTTTTAGTTCGAGTCTTTTGGTTAATTTTTTAATCTTTTCTATGTATGGTCCTTGTATGATCTAAAGTGGTCAGTTTTTTTTGCCAATGTTATAGAAAAATGTTCAAATTATGTATTTAGTTTATAATGATAATTGTAAACCCTTATTATAATTTTAAATATTTTTTAATAAAATTAAAGGGTTCTATTAAAAAATATATATTATTTTTCGTGTCATATACTTATACATTACCAAACATAATATTACGGGATGACTTCCATAGACTTTGTGATTTATAGTTTTTTCCGTATCAAATCGAATTCTGTTAGTTGACTTTGTTATTTTTGTCTTGTTATTTCTGCATTTTAACTATGCCAAATCGAGTATTCCTTGATTTTATACTGTAATAATTTTGATTAAGTCTTACTAAAACATTTAATCTTATAATTATTTTTCATATTTAATTTGGGGTGAATTGATAATTTCTCGATAGAGTTAAAAGCATGGATAGACTTAGAGAGGGTAGTCACCCTAACTAAAAATCTGAAATTCATATATAATTTAAAAAAAATTATATAATTTTTATTAAAAATTTATTTTCACTCTCCTTAAAATTTTATTAATTCATCTTCTTAAAATTTTATAAGTCTATTTTTATTAATATAAAATCTTCCGTCCATTCCTGTTAAAATTACGGCCGGTCTTTAACATGAAACTCAAGTCAATGATAATAAAAAACATATTATGACAATTTATGTGGTCCAACACTAGTAAACGACTGTTTCAATCATAACAATTTAAGATAACATATTTTATTAACAAAACATAAAACTATATATATGAAGTATTATCAGATAATCTGAGATGGAAAGTAAAAAATTTACAAGTAAAATTAGAATACGATTAGTATCTCATTTATTGATTCGTGAATCAATTAAATCATTGTAATGACAATAAAATCGATATTTTTTTTGAAATTTTTTATCTTTATTTTCAATACCATATTTAAATCTAAAAAATCTAATACCAATGCCGTGTTCATATATATATATATATATATATATATATATATGAGATTTTTTAGAATACGATTATTATTATTAGATTAAAACATGAATCAATAATCGACGACCAACGACGTGCGGGGACCGAAATTGACAGTAAAAAATTCAAACGATTTTTTACCGTTTACTCACTAACGGCGATCTACAACGGTGGTTAGGTGGTCGAGTTTTTGTAGCGAGGGTATGATGGAGACGGTGGTGTGGGCGGTGTCGCACACCGACGACGGAGGCGGTTGGTTGGAATCGACCAAAATAACTTTTGGGTTTTTAGCGAACGTTCGAACCACTTTCCACGACGAACGACGGAGCTACTACACAAGTGGTGGCCAGACTATGGTCGAAGCAAGGTGGCGGTTCAGATGGTGAGGGCGGTGCCGACCAGCAGTGTGTGTAGATCGGTAATGCTGACAGAGGTGGTTGGGGAATAAAGTTTTGGATTTTTTTGGGGCTTGGTCTCGAGCTGGTTGGGGAAAAAATGACACGTGGAAAATAGGGAAAATGATTTTTATTTAAATAATAAAAAAATATTTTTTAAAAGTGCCACATGTCATTTTGTTAGTGGTCACAGGGTTCCACGTCACCTTTCGTGATTAAAGTGGGTGAACTCGTTAACGACAGAAAACACCATGTATGAAACCGAAAATTCTAAAACATTATGTATGAAATTGAGAATTTAGTATACTTCATGTATGAATGGGGTAATTAACTATACCTAGTATTCATTTCATTTTTTTCAATAGTTTAAGATGATTATAAGATAACATATGTTCATATTTTTTCTTAATCATTTGATAATGTATACACTTTACAAACAAAGCTATTCAAATATGAATCTTTTAGAATAAACATAACCTTTCATTGAATTACTCATTGAGTTCTCATTTCATATTTATGCTTTTCTTCACATCATTCATAATCATAATTGGTATCATAATCACTTGTTTGAGTTGTATTCCTAGTTTGAATATGACTCCCAAAAAGAGAAGGGAAACGAAACAATGGAAATATCCAAGGAAATGATTGATTTCGTTCAAAAATGGCTTGCAAAAGGGACGTGTGAGAGACAGTTGAAAATAACGACCGTCCTCATCATTAGCTTGACATGAGATGAGATCGCCCCTCTTTTAAATTCAGATCATTTTACGAATTTTTCCCCAGAAACACGTGCTCTTTATTTTCATCTTTCGATTTTAAGTTCAGTTAAAATTACATTTAGTTTATAAATTCGTGAAGTCAGTGGTGAAATTTGGCAAAAGAGTTTGAGGGGTCAACTTAAAACTTAAAAAAATGGAGGTTTAAAATAAAATGTTCAAAAATTTTGAAGGGTTCAATTTACATTTTAAAATTTTGAAGGGGTCAAATTAAATTTTTTGAAATTTTAAGAGACTTAATGAGAACTTTTATAAATTATAGGAGACATTTAATTAAAAATGTTTGAGAATTTTGAAGTTTAATATAAATTTCTAAATTTTTGTGAGGTCAAATTAAATTTTTTAATAATTTAAAGGACTAATTTCTAATTTCTCAAATGTTGGGGACGAACCCCACAGGTCCTTTTCTTTGTTCTGCCATTGAACACGGTCCTCGGATATTTTGTTATTTTTATTAGTCTTTGAATCATATATTTTTTGGGGGATGAATATGATGTGGTAAAATTTAAGTTCTTGAGAAAATATCAAATTTCAACACTAATACTAACAGAAAAAAATTAAAGGACTAAGTTGAAAAACTATTAAATTGAAAGACTAAAATGTTACTTTATCCCTAATTGATATACAATGTGTACTATGTTTTCCCCCTCTTTTGCTTCAATCATTTCAGCCGAACCCCTATCTCATATTTGATTAGACCCCTTTAAATCTCCTAGATGAAAAGGACAAGCTTTGCATAAAAAAGTAATTAAAATTATGGTTTCTTTAATTGATTTTAATATATTTTATTTTTCATGTAATATATGGGTAAATCACAGAATTGGTCACTAAAATTTTCAAAATAATATTTTGATCACTAATGTTAGTCTCTGTTTTTTTTATTTTTTATTTTCATAACTCAGAATTAATTTATGTTAGTGACATGTGTTAGTGCCTCATTCATTAAAAACATAATTACTAGTCATAGGAAATGAACACCAACTTAACCTAAAACTTATACACAAATAATATAATTAATTAAAACTTTTTCATTCCTGTTTGGCTTATCTCCAAAATAAGTGTTCAAATTATGTTTTTTTCTGCAATACGTGCCTAAAGTATTTTTTAGTTGAAATAGGTGCCTAAAATTTTATTTTTAATTTGTTTTAAAGTCAACTGAAACACCTACTTTGACACATATTTCAACCAAAATAAAACTTTAGACACCTATTTCAGCCAAAAAATACTTTAAGCACTTATTTCAACCCAAAAATACTATAAACACCTATTGCAAAAAAAAAAAAAAAGATAGCTTGGACACTTATTTTTAGTTAAGCCTTCCATTTTACCTAGGGATGGCAACGGGGCGGGGCGGGTTTTTGGCCCCCCGAACCCGCCCCGATATATTAATCCCAAAACCCGACCCCACCCCGCCCTGGGAATAAAATAATAATTTACCCGCCCCGATTTATAAATCCTAAACCCGACTCGACCCAAAAATGTAAAAAAAAATATTAAATTTTGTCGACGATAAATGTTAAGATTTGATCGGACGACCATTATATTTAGAAAATATAAAATTCACAGACTTTAAACTATATAAAAAATAGAATAAAACCAATTAAATTACTCATATGAAGAAAAAAATACATATTTTAAAAAATAAGCTCGACCATTGACTTTTAGAATCAGATATGTTAAAATTCGAACAATATCTAACAAAAATTTACTATAAACACAAACTAAAAAAATAGCTTGAAACTCCTAAAAGTATTTATATATATTGGTATTTTTATAAATATAATAAAAATAAATAAAAAAAATAATGGGGCGGGAAATTTTCATATCATACCCGAACCCGCCCTGACCTGACTTTATATTTTTAAATATCCGCCCTGCCCCGATCCCTAAAAATCATAAAAAAATCCGATCGGGTCAGGGCACACCGGATCGGGGACGGGTAATTTTGCCATCCCTAATTTTACCGAATGATTCTGTCTAGTGGTTAAGTAGTTGGACCTCTTTGGAGGAGCTGGGTTTGATCCACGTGACTAGTACTTTTTAACCTATTAGGTGGAAACACGTGGCAGTGACGTAAATCAAATTTGAATGACTAAAATGAAAATTTTAAAGTTTAATGATTAAAATAATTTTTTTAAAAATTTAGTGACCACTAGTGCAATTTACACTTTCTATATTTTTTTTGAAAAATGTTATATAATAAAATAATTATAGGAAGGAAACGATAATATTAATGTTTCATTTTTTTCAGTTAATAATAATAATATATATTAAATGTAATTTGTTTCCTAAATAATAAAATGGAAATGGTAGCAAGTGACTAGTTTAGTAGTCAATGTGATATGTACATATTTATGTGCAGAAGAAAATTTATAATTAGTGCATTAAAATTAATAAAAACAATATTCAAAATACTCATTTATCATTTTAGAAAAAGATTTGCATTCCACAAGTTTTTTTTTTATATAAAAAAGGTTTATATATATATATATATTTTCTATATATACATATATATTAACCAAGGTCATAAGAGATATAGCCGCTCATGGATTTGGGAGGCCGTGCCCCTCAATTTTTTTGTACAGTAACAGTTTAGGTCAATTTTACTTTAAATACAAGTTAAATGTGACCTTTACCCTTCCGAATTCTTAGATTTAAATATTTATTATTTTTTGTGTAACTACGGTATTCAACATATTGACTGACTAATTTAGACCGAGAACTGCAGATAGACTTGGAAAACTTGATCCGATACTTGAGAACCGAACCGAGACCTGAAATTGACCCGAACATGATGACCCGGATTTGATCTAAAACCTGAAATAAACCAAATTGAACTGAAGCCAAACCGAATTTTAGGTTAATCGAAAATGGACCTAAACCGATTTTTAACCGAACCAAAAGTAACTCGAACCGAAGTAAAGAAAATATATTAAAATAAATAATTAAAGATGAGATTTGAATTATCGCACAACTCACCAAAAAGTCAAATATACATGCTATATAAAGTCATATATAGCGTGAAAAAACCTAACTTGGTCTAAAAACTTGACTAAAACCGATTGATCTCCTATTAACTCGATATTAACCCAACCCAAAATCAACCGAACCGAAAATCAACCGACCCGACGTCTTGACCCGATACTCGAACTAAAACCAAACCAAACCCGAACTGAACTTAAACCCAATGTAATTAGACCTGAAATGACCTGAACTGAATTACCCATTTGCCACCTCTAACTACAGATGCCCATTATGGGGCAACCCTTCCAACTCAATTTTCTCCATTAAAAGTGCTAGGACTCGAACCCCTAACATTACTTAAGGAATCTAATTTCTCATCACGCTAGACCAACTGATTGTTGGTATAGATCTTTATTCTTTTGGTGTAAAACAATTTAATCTCTCAAAATGTATGATCCTATTTCTGTCCTAAATGACAATTTATATAATATCATTGTTTTTTTTTTTAAAAATACATTAATTAACATTTTCCAACAACTAAACACCTTCTCTTATGTGAAAGCATAATATATGAATATATGCATGTACTGACAACAACCGATAACTATAAAGACCCAAATGTAGAAATTTGTAAAGTGCAATCCAAGAGGAAAAAGGAGATTCATATAGACTACTTTTTTAAGAAAAAATAGCGGAGTCATATCTTTGAATGAAATGATTGCTTCTTAATGACCAAATTATGTGTTGAAATTAGATCATTTAAATGTGGGTCCAAAACAATATTCAAGATTATGATATCTCGTAGGGTCCAATTTAGAGTTCATTATAAGTTTTTTGTCAAGTCATTTGTGTATGAAAAATATACATACCAAGTTTGTCAAATATGGGAGCACTCCCCTCGCATGCTTCACGATACACACACATTTATTTATGACAAAGTGAGGCCTTTGCTTTGAATATCATGTAAAAAAAAAAGCTAGGAAAAAGAATAGGAAGAAAAGCATGCATGCTATTCTTCTTGCTATAGAGCTTCTCTTTCATTCTTATTTTTTTTTCTTTTAGGATAAGTGGATAAGATATTTGTGTGAATGAGATCTTGACATAGTTAACAAAGGTTGAGGTTTTAGGTCATTGAGTGCTAAAATTCGACTCTCAACTTGAGTATATCTGATGTGTATTGTCTCCAGATTTTATTCTGATTTAAACCTTACTGTTACTGGTGGATTCACCACATACTTAGGGTAGTTTACAACCCACCTTGTAATTTGAATTTCGTTTTATTAGTTATTCATTTTACTGATTGTGTCCGCCATAAAATTTTATTTGTACTCACCCACATAGAAATTTATAATCAAAGGCTAACTAAAGATGTCCATAAGTAGTAATTTATTCTTTCTTAAGAGCCCGCAAACAATTATAATCGAAGAATGTTTTAATGAACATAACGTTCAATGAACTGTTCGTGAACCGTTCATATAACGTTTGTTTATGTCATTTATTAAATTAAATAAACAAGTATAAAAAAATGTGTTCGTTTAATAAACGAATGAATACAAACAAACTCGTTTAAAAGCTCGTTTATTGTTGTTTATAAGCTCGTGTATGACTCATTTATTTATTAATGATATTTTCTTATAAAAATATTAAAATAATCTCTTTCTATTTTTATATTTGAATTTCAACTTATTAATATATATATGCAGTCACTATTGATAATTTGACAAAACTCATCATTGTCTCACTGAAGCTAATATTCAATAAAATATACATTTGTAAATAATAGTAAAAAACATAAATTTTAAATACATTGATACTCATTTACAACAGTGTAAATAAACATTGTTATTTACACTTAGTCACTTATATTCTCAAATAATAAGCAAACTGAGTTCGAATATAATATTAAAAATTTAATGTTATTAATATAAGTGTATCCACCCTCAAAAAAATTTCTGAATTCGCCGCTGCTCATCGTGTGTAGTCATATTTGATTATATTTTAGTTATTAGTCCGATTTTGTAATAGTTACGAGTCTAGAAAGTATCAATTATTCTTCATGACAATAAAGAAAAGTGATGCTTGGGCAATGTCATGGATGCATGGTTAGTCGAGTTTGGACATAAGATCTCACCTATATTACAAGTTGAGCCAAGCTTAGTCAATTCGGATGATGTTCCTCTTACCAAGAGGCCAAACAACGTTGTAATTGGTCGTGAAAGCAAATGATTACATAGACTTCATTTGTCCTCGATTTGCTTGTCGTTACGCAAATGACATGGGTTGGGTGTTTAAACTATCCATTAACTGAGGATAGCCATGCTTTCCCATATTATATACACAGAAGCTAAAGATGGTGATATCACATAGATTGCAACGTCTCCTTTTATCTTACTAATATAGAATAAATGAGAACAAGTGTAAACCAAGCGTTCAAATGAAGTTGGTACAAATTAAATAGTATGAGTTTGCACCAATAATCGGTTGGTCTAGTTGGATAGGGCGTTAAGACTCTTAAGCAAGATCATGAGTTCGAATCCTAATATTGTGAATAGAGAATACCGAGTTTAAAAGGTCGTCCCCATATTAAATCTCTGCAAATTCGATTCAAATTATTCGGTCAACGAATTAGATACCATGATTAAACTAAAAAAATAGTATGGGTTTGGTAGTCAACACTATCTCCAACTTGTTTGACGGTAACACATTTATATGAGAAAGAGAGTTGGAAGGATATGGTTTGATAACTGCCACGAAGGCGAAATGCTTAATAAAGTAAAGGAGGCTTAAACTTTAAAGAGTTATTGATTAATGTCAATCACAATCAACCTATGTTGATGTTAATCATATCTACTCATTATTAAAAGATATTTTCTATGTTAATCCATCTAGTGATTCGAATAAAAAAATACTATTATTTTTAGGAGACTCAAATTTGAGTAATTTGTCTGTACAAAGTGTATGCGTTATTAAATAGTTAAGATTAATAAATATATATTACAATGTAATTACACTATAATGTTCAAAATAAAAAAAATACGTTCTACATAGCAGATATAAGTGCTATTTGATTCACTGAAAAATTAAGGCTTAAAAATTAGTGTTGAATTTAATTTTAAATTATAAAAACTATTTGATATTTTCTGAAAATTAAGTGTTGAATATAACTTTATTGTTTGATGAATGCAAATTTTAAAAGTAATACATATAAAAATAATGAAAAGGTTTTTAACAATACACAAGCTAATAATAAAAGTAATTAATTTAAATTATTATGATTTGTTTTTATTTAAACAATAAAATAATTTAAATTAAATTAAATTAATGAATGATAAAATCTATTCTTTATTAAGTGATAAGTAATCCCTTTCTACTTATAAATAGGATCGTATGGTCATTCTATATCGGTAGTGGAATAAATACAATTATTCTTTATTAATTATAAATACAATTATTCTATATCAGCAGTGTCTCAGTGGAAAAATAGATGATGTTTATATTCGGAGACATAAGTTCAAATCGTTTTGTTTATAAGGTGTATGTCTATTGCCAAAGGATTAAAAATATGTATGAGCATATACTATCTTGTAATCACCTTCAGACTATTAAATAATCACTCATTATAAATGATAACAAATGTCCTTAAAGGTATTTTCCTCGGCCGAAAATGTATTAAATAACCACTCATTATAAATAAGACAAATAATTCTATGCATCAATAGTGAAATGAACAATAGTTTTGGTTAAATTACTCAAAATGAATTTGTACTAAATTTTAGGGTGAATTATGTCAGGTACCATTAAATTATTGGGCGTGACTCGTTTTTACCACAAATCTTTTAATTGGTTCAATTTTACCACCAAAATTTATTTTTCGACTCGTTTATACTACCGCTCCGTTAACTCCTTAACGCCGTAATGACCTAGATGCTAGACCAAAACGACGTCGTTTTGGTGCCGTTATTTTGATACTAAATTGCCCAAAACGGCGTCGTTTTGCTTGAGAAAAATATGGAAAATCATGCACTTAATGAGATTTGAACCTGCAACCTTTAGAATCAAAAACACACTCCTAACTAGTAAGCCAACTTAATATATCTAAATTGTTTCTAGCACAAACAATATATATTCTGAACTGCAGTTAAGATCAATTCAATTTATTTTATTATATAAATAATATTAATCTATATAAATAATATAAATATATTATAAATAATATTAATATACATATAATAATATATGTATATATATAACTAATAAATAAAATATTTCTATTAAATAAAAAATATATATTATGAATATTATTAAATATATAAATAAATAATATATTATTATAAAAACTAAAAAACTAATTTTTAAAAAACCTCAAAATTTCCAAAATTTACAAAAAGCGCCAAAATCCACCAAAACATTAAATTTTTACCTATAAACCCTAAAACCCTAAATTATAAATATTAAACCCTAAAATCATAAACCCATTAGCAACCAAAATGGATGGATTTGTGGTTTAAGCTTTAGGGTTTTGGTGAATTTTTGGTTTTTTTTGTAAATTTTTGAAATTTTAGATTTTTTAAAATTAGTTTTGAAGTTTTTATAATAATATATTATTTGTTTATATATTTTAATATTATTTGTTTGTGAATAAAATTTTAGGGTTTAAGGTTTATAGTTTAGGGTTAGGGTTTAATGTTCTGTTGGATTTTTGGCTTTTTGAAAATTAGTCTTTTAGTTTTTATAATAATATGTTTATATATTTAATATTATTTACAATATAAAAATATTTATATATTTTTATTTTATTTATTATTTTTATATTAATATATGTATACTAATATATTTATATTATATATATAGAGTAATATTATTTATATGATAAACTGCAGATTAGAATATATATTATTTGTGCTAGAAATAAAACAAATATGTTAAGCTGGCTTAGTGGTTAGGAGGTTGCCTTTGATTCTAGTGGTTGTAGGTTCAAATCCCATTAAGTGCATCGTTTTACTTATTTTCCTCTAGCAAAATGACGCTGTTTTAGGCAATTTAGTATCAAAATTGCGGCACCAAAACGATATCGTTTTAGTCTAGCATCCAGGTTATCACGTCGTTAAGGAGTTAACGGCGCGGTGGTATAAACGAGTCGAAAAATAAGTTTTGATGGTAAAATTGGACCAATTAAAAGGTTGGTGGTAAAAACGAGTCACACCTAATAATTTGGTGACACCTGACATAGTTTACCCTAAATTTTAACTTCAATTTTGTATAGTTTTAATCTATTTATATAAAAATGCTTTATAATATTTTAAAAAACAAAAGGGTAAACTAATCAAAGGTTACTAATGTTTAAATAAATTTATAACATCTCAAACTCGACTCCAATTGTACACTAGGCCAGAGATGTTACACTAGAGGTTAAAGTTGAAATGAATTTCATCATAATTCGAAATTGAGGTTTACATTTGATTAATCAAAACTTAAAATAAATGAAGGACTAGATCGAAAAACAAACAAAACATGAAGGTAACAAGGCACGACATAACATATATAAAGTAATTACAAATCAAATTAATCAGGGAAGCATTGAAATCTTCTTGTCATGCAATATCAAAATAATTTTCGGTTCGATGTTTTGAATAACAAAACTTAGGCTACGAATTTTAAAATTTATAATCAAATCTAAAAATCGTTCCATTGGTTTCAAAACTCTACAACTGAATTTTAACCTATACTATTTTACAACTCTTGAACCCTTATTCAAAACATCCTTTACCTGCAAAACCAAACATATCAATTCATAAATGAACATGTAAACCCCAATTTAGGCATCTTTATCATTCCATTTGTTATACATGAGTATGCCACCAAAGTATCAACCACATTTGAATCAAATTCAATACACAAAGCTTACCTTATTCAATTTCAACACTACATAATTGGTCCTTAATTACTTTCATAGTATACTCATCATAAATCATCTCTAAGACTTACCATTTGTGCATATAAAGACACCCTTTTCCTCTAAGATCCACATTTAAACATTAACACCAACTTACCCACCTAATCGGGGATAAACGCAGAATTTTATGTTTGGAGGTGAACTTATAAAATTTGAGGGTATACGAATTTTAAATTTTCAGGGAGATGAGCGCTCCTCCAGTCCCCTTCGTTCGATCTCTGCATCTAACATGTCATGAAGCATGCTTAAACACAATAAAACTTACCTTTAAAGCATGAGAACTAAAATGTTAAACATGGATCATTCTAGCATGGTCACTTCATCAAACTATTGAGCACTTCATAAAGCAATATGAAAATAGGCAAAGGCTGATTTGTATGAGATTTGACTAAATTAAGGAATACCAATTAGCAAGTATTATTGAAAGCACTCATTGCATCACACATCACCTTCTTAATCTCGTTTTCTTCTTTTTTGTTAGTCTTAGGCAAATCCACTTACCCGCTCAGCCGACCATTATCAATTCATCTCCACCATCATCTCTCGATGGAAAACGTGAACTAAAACCCCCATTTTTCCAGCCGGCCAATACTCCATTCTCACTCGCCACTCGGCCGCTGTTGAGTTGAAGTTAAGCCATTGACTCCTTTACGTATGATATGGGCATATGGCATTCTAACAGTTTTGAAAACGAAATTGCATCTTGTTGGCTTAATATTTTCAAGTGTTCCATCATAGCTTGGAATTTTATGGGCAACCGTAAGCCGGGGAAACCCTGAAGAAACTATGGAATCGACCCCGAGTTTGAAATCCACAGGTATGGTGGTGCGGGTAAGATAAGCAGCAGATGGATTTTTTAATGTTTAATATAGTAGTTAACATGAGTGACCATGACCGAATCTTGGTAAAATAAGTTGAAGGAGCGAACTTAAAATTTTCGAAGAAATTTAAATTTAAATTTTCAAAACTTTTGAGACTTAATGAGAAATTTTCATTAATATTTTGGAAGTTATCATTTGAGTGGGTTAATGACATAGGAAAAATTTAATAAAGTGTATGATTTTAATGGTCGAGACCACAACCGTCCCTGGGCATGTGCGAGAGGGGCACCCGCTCAAGGCCCAATTTTTTATAATATTGGTAGTATGGTCTATTTTTTAATACTTATTATTAGATATTTACTCTTAAATTTTAATTTTTTCAATATTTGTTATTATGATTTAATTTTTTAATAATTATTATTAGGGCCTCAATTTTTTAACACTTGTTATTAGGGGTTCAATTTTTTCTAATAGTTGTTATTAGGGGTCTACTTTTAAAATTTATTTTTTTTATAATATTTGTTATTATGTGTCCAATTTTTCTCAATACTTGTTAGTAAGGGTCTTGTAACGCCCCGATTTGGGCCTAGCGGTTTGTGGGCTAATTAGACCGTCCGGTGGACCGAGTTAGAGATTCAAGTCGGATTTAGGGTTTAAATCGGATTAAATATTTTCGAGTGAGAAAATATTTGGGAAAATAGCTAAAAATCGTTATTCTATATATGAATATTTTTGGTAAAGTCGATTTTGAAAATGGAATTCAAAAATGCGACATTTTGGCTAGTGACCAAAATGTAAAGAATGCAAACTATTTTTAGTGACTATTTTATAAAAGGATCAAAACTTTGAATCTTTAAGGAGCTATTTGCCCAAATTCTAATATCAGACTTTTCTCCTTAATTGGCTATTTGAAAAATATTTGGAGAGAGGTATAAATAGATTTTGAGGAATTAATTTCATAATTAATTCCTAAGTAAATTTCACGTAACTAACTTTTCTCTAAAAAGATTTTTTCTCAAATTCTCTTCAGCCAAACACTTTTTTTCTTCTTCAAAATCTTCAGGTAAATTCTTGATTTCTTCAATCATTTAATGTCAAACGAGTTCTTAATTGTTTCCTATCAAAACCTTATTGTTTTAATCTTGTTTTCTCATGTAAATCAATACAATTAAGGAAAAAAGTCAACATTAGAGGTGAGCTTCGTCCTTCTCCTCTAATGTATGGTTCTTTACTGAAATTCCTAAGTTATTTATCCTTTATAAATGTTTTCTATTGAGCTTTTAATGATTTAATTGTGGAAAAGTGGTTAAATCAAGGTTTAATTGATGAGTTTATGTGATTTTCGAATTGGATCTATTTTCCTGGGTTCTTGATTAGTTTTAATCAAGATTTAGATGTTATATAATGCTAATAGATTGATTTTAACATAGGAATCTCGAAGCAATGTGAATCTCCAATTTTCTAGGGTGCTAGTTTTGTGTTTTTGAGGAGTTGTTGAGGAGTTGTGTAGGTTTAATGTATGCTGGAGATATAAGGATTGTTTTTGGATGCTAATTGATGGATTAAACCTTTAGGTTTTGGCCGGGTTAAGTTTGGAAGACGTTTGATGTTGATTTCGGTAATTTTGGGAAAGGTTTCGGCTAGTGTTTGTAGAGGGTTGTTGTGGATTAATGTTGTTGGGTTTGTGAATGCATTTTGATGCATTGGATCCTCTGTTTTTGTGTGGTGAAATTAGGGGAGGTTGATCCTTAAGCTTGAAGTGTCGCTTCGGAAACTTTGGAGGAGTAATTCGCATCAATGAATGAGGCTTTGCGTTGTTGGTGAGTGAGAACGTGAATTTCAGCTTTGAAATGGTTTAAATGTGTTTTTTGGGAGTTTAAACTAAGCTTGAAACGTTGCTTTTAAACTCAGAAGTAAGTATAAAGAGATTTCTCCCTCGGTCGTGCTTAAATGAAATGGTTTTTATGTACTTGTTTTGAATTACATGGTACCTACTGTTAAGCATGTTTTCAAGTATGTTATATACTATTTTTTGATCATATTTTGATGATGGATGCATTGGTAAATGATCCATGTAAGTATGAGGAATACTTGTGAATGCATTGGGTTAATGCATTGAAAATGGTTCTGATGTGTTGCTTTAAAATCAGTGAGGTACATGGTTAATAATGAATTATATTAGCAAGTGATATGGTTTAAAATGTTATCGGATATAGTTGGCCGGCCATAGGATTGATAGTGCACTATAAAAAGTCGCATTGGATGTCGAGGGGTTTATACGGTGTATCGAATACTCCATCCAAGTACCCTAATGGTTGAGGGGTTATATGGTATCGAAAACTCTTGTTAGTAGATTAAGCGACTAACCGATGATTAGGGTTGGTGTTCTCAGGGTTTTGATTGTACCCGATTGTGAGTGTACCACGGTTGTGATTGTGCCGTAATTTCGGTTGAGATGGCTTGAAGTGTTGAGAGGACGCTTGTTGAATTCGTGTATTCGATGAACTATTTTGTGAAAGTGGAACTTGGTTTTATGATCACTTGAAAGCCAATATAATTGTTAATGTATCATGTGATGGATGTTGATGTATAATGTTGGTTTATACATGTTTACTCTTTAAGCTTTGCATATGAATTGTTATGCTTGGGAAGACTTAAATTGAGGGTTAGCAATGAGATTTTTTGTTGATCCATGATACATGTTGCATATGGTTTAATATTCTTGTTTTTGAAAGTGTTAAATGCATGGTTTTCAAGGCATGATGTTTTGAAAGATGATTTAATTTGTTGAACTCATGTGAGTTGGGAAAATGGTTTTAAATGCATTGACGGTGTTGTGTTTTGAGAGCTTCTCACTAAGCCTTGTGTGCTTACGCTCTCTTTGTCCATCAATGCAGTGAATTAAAGGTTGGAGGTAGCGAGCAAGCAGGGGGAAAATCCAAGGACTTGTATAACGAGAAAGCATGGCTTCGAACTAGATTTTTGGGATGGTTTGGGTTAAACTCCATGTTTGAGCAAGTTTATTGTATTGTGTTGGAGTTGTAATTGGCTTTATATGTTTGTTTGATGCTTCGAATTTTGTTTCATGCTTGAAATGGTTTGTTGCTAGGAAGCATGCCTCTAGGTTATTTTAAGAAGTATAATGCCATGATTTAAAGATGTTTCTGTGAAGTTGTGGTAAGGTTTAATCCTTGATGTTGTTGTATATATGTTTGAGGCATGTTAGAATGTGTTTGAACACTTAAAAGTATGTTAAACCAGCAAAATTGGACATTTTAGGTCAAAGCGTATTGGTAGGCGTGTCCCTGTACCGATACAGGTAAGTTGTTTTTGAGATAATATTCGATACGCGGGGAGTTGTTTCGGTACAAGCAAGAGTATTGTGGTAAGGTGTATCGATACGCATAAGCCGTATCGTTACAGTTTTGAGCTACTGGAATCTGGGATTTTAAGATATGGCAAAGCGTACCAATACATTTGCTTGTGTATCGATACGAGCATCTGTTATTTCAGTTAATGTGATGTTTGGAAGTTTTTGTTTTCTTCCATTTTGGTCCCTGAATGAGTTTGGATGATCGTTATGAGACGATTCCTAACATGTGAGCATGAAAACCTGATTAATTAAGGATTGATAACTTAAAAATGGGTTAAGTCCCTATAATTTTTTAAAATTGCAATTTGGTCCATAAATTTCAATTACATATAATTGGATGTTGATTCGGCGCCCGATTGAGTTGAGTTTTCACCCGCTTCCACTATGCACACCATATGTTAATAAATTGTATCTAGATAAGATAAAAGAAAAAATGGACGTAATTCGAGTTAATCTTTACGAGTTTTGTTTCGACAAACTTAATGTAGCTCGCTCGGTTCGGTCTTGCAGCTAGGTCGGGTCGAGGGGGTTACATTTGATGGTATAGGAGCCAGGTTTGTGATAAGTGGGATGAGGTTATGATTGTTGGAATGTTGTTATTGGTTGATTACTGTTGATTGCTATGTACGATGATTGTTTATAAGTATGTTTATTGTTTATATGTCTGTTGGATGGCATATGTTATGTTGGGGGGATATTGTGCGACACATTGCCTTATTACTACAGTATAAAATATTTTATTTGGAAAGAAAGTCTTGGATCTTCACTTGAAGTTGGCCTGATTGTTTTTGTTTTGGTATAACTATATGCCTTAGAAATGTTTTATATTTCAACTGAGTGAGAACTGAGAAATAGCGTGATGCTGTTGCCTTTGGTCAAGGAGTTGAGGAGGATGTTATATTTCATGGGGGTTAGCCACCATGAAGTAAGTACCACATGCACCAGTTGGGCCAATGTTGGGTGATATGACACCTTTGATATAGGCGATGTCCGAAGCTTTTCAAGCTACCGTTGTTGGAGAGTATGTGACTACACCAGCTGTTAGGCAAATAGGGTTGTCGTTAGAACGTCTTTGTAGTTTGGGAGGAGTTGAGTCTTGAGGGTTGGTACCTGAGGCATCCGAGGAGTGGATGGCCAGTACTGATCGGATTTTTGACCAAATAAGGTGTAATAATGCCCGTGAGTTGGGATATGATGTGTCTTTGTTGCAAGGAGATGCGTATAGTTGGTGGAAAACTATGGATATGAGTATAGAACCCCATAATATGAATAGAGAGTTCTCTCAAACTATTTTTAAGAAAAAGTATCTGGGATATGATACTTGGGTGAAAAGAAATGTGAGTTTATAGCCTTGGTTCAGGGCAGTATGTTTGTGGCTGAGTTTGAGGTAAAGTTTGTTAGCTGGTATGCTCCTGAACTGGTATTGGATGAGAAGCATTTCTATGACTGATTTTGTTACGGATTGGTACAAGATGTTAAGACATACATGTTGGCTTCTGACTACACCGTTTTGGACGTGTTGGTTACACGAGTGAAGTACTTTGAGCAGAACCTGGGTTTATCAGTTTGTGTGGGAGGTTCTGGCTCTAGCAAGAGAGTTTCGAACTCTGTTCCGGTAATGTTCGGGTTAAGAAGAAATATGATATGAGGTATCTCCCTGAGTTGAGGCGAGGTAAGGGTAGTGCGAGGACCACAGGGTCAGAGTATCTAGGCTAGAACAACGCACAATACCTGCTGGGTTTGTAGACTACGGGATCACATGTGGCGGGACTACCTACGTTTGATTCGTTGGGTATAGACTCCTTCGCTTGTTATTGTTAACACTCCTGGGAGTTGTAGTTTGAACGATTGTCTCAAAAGTGTTAGATGCAAGAATTCAAGTAGTTAGTTTATCCGATGAGGCGGTTGTTGTGAGAAGGTTGTTTAAGAAATATCCTTATTGGTTTAAGGTCATATGTTGCGGTTGATTTAATGAGGTTGTTGTTTTATGGTTTTGATGTAATCATGGATATGGATTGGTTATCTGAAAATAGAGTTGTGGTTGATTTTCAATCCAAGCAAGTTACCTTGAAACTTGTTGATGATTATGAAGTGGTAATCGTGGATGGAAATGCTAAGTTCTTGTCCAATGTTGTTTGATGGATTTTGGTTGTGAGGCATTTTTAGCATATGTTATGAATTCGGGATCAAAGGAAGTGCATGTACAGGACATCCGCACTGTGTGTGAGTTTTCATGTATTTTTCAAAAGAGCTGCTTGGTTTGCCGTCGAATAGAGAGGTTGAGTTTGGCATTGAGTTGTATGCAAATACAACTCTAGTGTCTATTGCTCCCTATTGTATGGCCCCGAAAGAGTTGAAGAAGTTAAAGACGCAACTTTAGGAGCCGCTTGATCGAGGGTTTATTAGGCCTAGTATTTTATCGTGGGGTGCGTGGTGTTGTTTGTGTAAAATAAAGATGGCACAATGCAGGTGTGCATGGATTATCGAAAAGTATATAAGTTGACGGTTGAGAATAAGTAACCTTTGTCACAGATTGATGGTTTGTTTGACCAGTTTTAAGGTGCTTCAGTGTTTTCTGAGATTGATTGAAGGTTTGGATATTTTCAGTTAATGGTGAAGGATGTGGTTGTGCCTAGAATTATTTCTCGTACGAGGTACGAGTATTGTGAGTCCTTGGTGATGCCGTTTGGGTTGACCAATGCGTCGATTGCGTTCATGGATATAATGAAATGGGTATTCCATGAGTTTTTGGATCAGTTAGTTGTGTTTTTAGATGATGTTCTCGTGTACAAAGGTAATGGGAAGGATTTTGATCGGCAAGTATGAAGGGTTTAGTGGGCTTTTGTGGAAGAGCGAATGTTCGCTCTTTATTTGGGAAAGTACGCGTTTTGGGAATGTTGGAAGGAATTCTAGTTTTGAGAACGTTATTGGTAAATATGAATAGTTAAACATGCACAGTGCAAAAACACTTATATGTATATATAAATATGTCAGTACATGCATACATTTGGGTATGACATTAGAGGTTTTACATACATACACATAGACATCTATGAGGGCATATAAGTAATCATGCTTATATATGTTCACACTTATAAATGACTGTTCAAAAGTTAATGAAGTGATGGTGTAAGCAAAGAAGCTTATGTAAGTAACTTTGGTAATATGGTTCTTTGAAATTCTCAAGAGTGTTAAAGATTGGTTCTCGGAAGTTTGATTGTGCTAGTTTTGAAGCAATCAAAGTTGGAGTTAGAAGTTTGTGGGTTTTCTAGATTTAGTTGTTTAATATTGAGGTTTGTTAAGGAATCCTCTAAGATTGTTGTGTTGCTAGCGAAGTTGTAGCTTGTGCATCTAGACAGTTGAAGGTGCACAAGCGCAGTTGTTCCACGCATGATGTTGAGTTTGCCACAGTTGTGTTTGCTTAAGGGTTTTTGAGACACTATCTCTATGGTGAAAAGTGTGTTGTGTACACGGATTATAAGTGTTGGGGAAAAGGGAAAATGATGACGTAAAAAGATTTGAATCTTAAACAATGTAGATAGTTGAAGTTTCTTAAGGATTATGATTTGATTATTGAATATTATCCAGTAAAGGCTAATGTTGTAGCCGATGCTTTATGTAGGTAAGTTGTGGTGGAGTTGAGGGTGATGTTTGCGCGGTTAAGGGTGACGCGAGATAGAGATTTGTCGGCTGAGTAATAAGTAAAGCCATCCTTTTCACAGTTGGTTAGGGAGGAGCAACCTTATGATGATGCGTTGGTACCACATGCTAAGGGTATCACGGATGAAAATCTGACGAATTTTCATTTTAATGATGATAACGTGTTGTGTTTTAAATATCAAATAGTGGTGCCTAGTGATGATGAGTTGAGGCATACCGTTTTGTCTGAGGTGTCTGCTAGTTCTTTTGTTATGCATCCTGGTACTACTAAGATGTATTGAAGGCTGAAGAAATGATACTATTGGATAGGTTTAAAGAAAGGTTGTGGTTGATTTTGTCGCTAGATGCATGGTATGTCAGCGTGTTAAGGCTGGGCATCGGTTTCCTTTTGGGTTGTTGCAACTGTTGAAGATACCGGGATAGAAATGGGAGATAATTGTCGTGGAATTTGTGTCTGGGTTGTCGTTGACACTCACTAAAAATGATTCTATTTGGGTGATTTTTGATCAGTTTATGAAGTGTGCACATTTTGTGTAGCAGTGCATACCACGTATTCTTTGGGATAAGTTGGCGAAGTTTTATATTACCGAGATTGTGCGTTTTCATACGGTGCCTAAGTTCATAGTTTTGGATAGGGATCCGCGTTTTACAGTGAGGTTTTAGGAGTGTTGCATTGAGCTTTGGGTACACAGTTAAAATTCAGTACTTCACATTATCTTCGGACGGATGGTCAGTCTGAACGTGTGATCCAAGTCTTGGAAGATATGTTAAAGTGTTGCATCATTGAATTCCAAGGAACTTGGGAGAGGCAGTTGCCTTTAGTGGAGATTGTTTGTAACAATAGTTATCAGGTTGGTATACAAATTGAACCTTATGAGGCCTTGCATGGTAGGAAGTGTCGTGCGCCCTTGTGGTTGGGAAAAAGCATGTTTATTGCTGGATGTGTTGTGAGACACTAATGAGAAAGCAAAGCTTGTTGTGATTGCTTGGAAGCTACTTCAGATTGCCAAAAATCTTGTGCATATTTGAAGTGTAGGGAAAGTGAGTATGATGATGGTGATCGTGTGTTTTGAAGGTGTCACCTTGGAAGAAGGTGATGCGTTCGGATGTAAGGGTAAGCTTAGTCTAAGGTTTATTGGACCGTATGAGGTTGAGGAGCATGTAGGTCTTATGGCTTATCGTTTGAGTTTGCCTTCTGAGTTGGAGAAGGTTCATGATGTTTTTCATGTGTCGATGTTGCAGAGGTATTGGTTGGATCCATCATGTGTATGTTTATGGAGGATATGGAGTTGTGACCGAGGTTATCCTTTGATAAGGAACCTATTAAGACTCTTGGTTCAAGTAGTAAGTTCTTTGTAATCATTAATTTTTGTTTGGGTTAATAACCCATTTTTATTTTATTGTTTATATTACTTATTTGCTATTATTATTAAACCAAAAAACAAAAAAAGACTAATTAAAATATTTAAAACCCAAGTCCACATTATATACTAATGTCCATTTTACAAAAACCCAAAGCAAAATTAAATAAAACTCAACCCAAAAAAATAAAATAAAATCGGTCTATATATATCAGCCCATATTACATTTGAAAACCCAAAAATAATACATATCCATATTCAGCCAAATTTGAGCCCAAGCTTAACCAAAACCCTATTCTGGTTTCCTTTTTTTCTTGTACAACCGTAGATGGACCATTGGACCAAATTCAATCTGACGGTCCAGATCTGACCAAGAATGCCGTTCAGCTCCCCTCACGTCCCTATGCACCCGCCTCTTCAGCTTCCCAGGCCACGTTCGTTCGGCTTCCTTCTCTCGCGTATGCAACACCGCCTATCTCTTTAGCTCCCGAGCCGCGTTCGATCGCCTTCTGAATGATCCCACGCGCAATTCGCGCTATCATCGCACCTCCATGCTGGCAGGGGATCCACTGGTCGAGCACCACGTCGTCATCGCCTAGCCACGTCAATAACCATGCCAATAGCTCTCTGGTCCCCTCCCCTCAGAAACGGTCATGGTGGCATAACAAGCAAGGGAGCAAAAATTTTAGAAAGGACGGGTATACACCAATAAAATCAGGAATTTAAAAGGAATGCACAACAATTATTAGAATCGGCAGAGAACCAATAGGAATTTTGCATTTTATTTTTTATTTTTCATTTCTATGTAATTATCAGGGTATATAAACAAAGCCCTAAAGCTATTGTAAGGGGACGAGAATTTGGATTTTCGTTTGAGGAATAGAGAACAGAGAAAAAGAAAAGCTTCTGAGGTATTCTTTCTTTTTGTTTTCATTTCAGCGCATACATTCATAGGAGTTAGGGTTTACCTTTTGTGGCGGTTGGTTTCCTTTCGCAGTTATCTGAGATCTCCCCTTCGGTGATAAGCCTCGGTTCTTTCTCAGAACCAAAAGGGGTATCTTTTTGGATCTGGGTTTTCCAAGGAAAAAGTTTTTTTTCGATTCGGTCTTTAGGGTTTTCAAAAGAAAAATGGCCGAGTTTTGAAAAACAAAGGTTGGATCCAGGTTTAGAGCGAGAAAGGGAGTCGTTTCGACTGTTTTTTGGGTTCATCGGCCACCGCTCAGAGCATGACGTTTTTTGGGTTTGAACCCCAATAAACGACGGAGTTCGTCAGAGGACGAGGGAGAGTTGGAGAGCTTGGGGATCGTTTTTAACCAAAAGAGGTAGTTATAGACTGCGATTGCCCTTATATATTGTTTTAAGGTTTTGAAAATGGTTTAATCCTCTTTTAAGGACCTCCGTGTCCTTGTAATTACACATTTAATCATTCCTCCTTTTTTAACCATGACCTTGGTCCCTAGAGTTTCAAAGGGTTTCACTGTTTAGCCTTTCTTCTTGTAATACCCTAATTTTACCCGGGTATAAACATATATACTATATTCCCTATAAGTACAACCAAAACTAAATAATAAATAAAAATTATAAATATACATGATATACAAATAAATAAAATAAAAGTCAGCTCATACAAATAAAAATCCATATACACAATTTAAGTGTCCATTACATAATAAAAGTCCATTTACAATATAAAAGCCCTTTTATATATCCCAAAAACCCAAATTACAACTTCAAGCCCAATGCACATTTTTCCCGCCCAAAGCTGTGTTTCATCGGGTAAGGAGGCCCAAACTAGGACATATGTGCTTCTTTGGCCCGGCAAAAGTGTCATATGCCCGTTCATCCTTCATGCGGATTCAACCCCTGTTGACGTCAACTGTTATAAGTAGCCTGAAGAGTGAGAAAAATAGGATCATTATGGCACAATTATTACCTAAATAATTGAAGAAAGAGAAAGGAAGAGGAAACGCCTTACCAGAGAAGTTGAGCAGTCGTTGGGGGTGAAGAAAATCGTCGGAGCTTGCCGGAGCTACAAGTGCAGCTACCAGAGTATATCAAGAGGTATATTTCGGTTTCTCCTTTTATTTTCCTTGCGCGAAACACATAAACATTAGACTTAGATTCTTAAAAACCTAAAAACAGTAGCGAAAAAATAAAAAAACAAAGGAGGAGAATATCCTTATCTTTTTTTGGTTTGTTGACGAGGAGGTGTTTAGGGATTCGACAGAGTTGAAAATGATAGAAAGAGTGTTTGGTTCGGGTAGCTAGGTTTATTAAATGGGAGGAGACGGGTGGGTTCTCATGAATCCGAGCCTAGATATAGATTTAGGGCTTGAAATTGAAAAAATCGAGAGTTTTTAGGGTTTTTGGACGGCGGTCGGATATCGTCCGACGGCGGACGATGGCGGCTGGAGATTTGGTTAGGGGTGATCGAAGTTGCAGTGGTGACTGGAGATAGGTTAGGGATGAACGGAGAAGGCAGCCGGCGAATAGGCCGGCAATGGTTTAGAGTGGTGGCTTTGGATCGAAGAGGAAGATGGTGAAGAACATAGTTTGAGTTTCGTATGAACTCATGCTTTTGATTTGAAAAAACAAGAAAAAGGGAAAATTTTGTGTTTGTGTGGATTGAAAGAGGAAAAATGATGAACTCGGTTTGAATTTAAGAAAAAAATGAGTTTAGATCCATTTAGATCATGTTTTCTGGGAAAATATGTGTTCGGTGGAGAGAGTTTGGGAGTAGAGAGAGTGTGTGTGGATGTGTGGTTATGACCGCGTTAACCCGGTCTAACTCGTTTTATAAGCTGACCCATGCGGTGCCGTTTTGGCACCGGGACAACCCGGGTAGATCCGAGCGTTTATTCGGATTCGGATAAGGATCTGCGCCCTACTTTCACCCTTCTTATATTTTGGGCAGCAAACTTTCAATTGTTTCAATCTAGTCAATTTTGGCTTGTAAATTGGCACTTACATTTTAATAATAATTTAATTTAATCCATTTTTACATGTTAATTAATTTAATTAGTTCAACTAAATTATTAAATGTTTGTTTAATTTAGATGTATGCATGCATGATTTTGAATTTGACATGTAGTTTAATTAATTAGATAATTAATCACTTAAATTAAATAATCAATTAAAGCTTTAGTTTTTTAGGTCCTTTAATTAAAATTAAATAATCAATTAAGGAGATAATTGTAGCAAATTAGTAAATATTAAATGGAAAATTTTAGAGTTTAAATTTGGGTATTGTCTCAATGTATTGAGATATTATTCCAACAAAGCTCTAAAATGGAACATTTAATATTTACTATAATTTAGAATTTGATAAATGACTTAGTTAATTAGAGCCTTGATTAAGTTTATCACTCTAAATAATTAGAATGACTATTTGAATAGAAAATATTATTTAATTTATAGATTTCAATACGAATAGTGCCCAATTCATTGGGTGTTATTTCTTAGAAATCTTTAAATTCAATAATATTTATAGTATTAAATGATTAAATTGATTAGAGCCTTATATGTTAGAACTTATAATTGACAAGACAATAAGCAATCATGCATCAGAAAACCTTTTATGTTGGAAATATATTTTGAATACGAATAAGAGTGTCCTAAAGTATTTGGGCGCTTTTAACCTCGTATTCTAATAAAATATATTTCCTTATAAAAGGATACCTTTATTTGGAATTTAAATTCAATTAATAATTATGGTTAAATTAAATTCAAGTTGTTATTCGAAATGCCAATATACCACGTAAAATTTAAAAGGTATCGATAACGGGCGTTTGTGGGGGTACTAATAATTCCCCACACGTAACCGACTCCTAAACCCAAATTATTTTTAAAAAAGAATCTCTAGTTGTTTTATAGTATCCGGTCTACCAAAATGACTGATGGCGACTCCAAAATATTTTTCAAGATTAAATAATATGGATAATTTTATGATTAATTTATAAAATTGATTTAACATGAAAAATCCTATTTCAAAATTAAATAAAAGGAAATCAATTTTATGGTTAAGTGAAAACCCCGATTTAACATAAAAATCTAACTTTTCAAAATTAAAATGGATAAAAATCCTAATTTTCAAAGCTAAATGAATTAAAAAAAACAAAAAACCATAATTTTAAAAAGAACTCAATTGTCCTATTTTCACACCTCGGTTAAAAAATGGTCGCGACACTTGCTTTTTTACTTAATTTGGGCCCTAAAACTTCTGATTTTTTAATTTGGTCCCAAATTCAGACTTGAAACCTCCTTTGTAAACCCCACTCTATCATGCATATTTATTTTTGCCTTGCATCCTTTATTTTCGGTTTTATTTCCTAATGTTAGTTTATACTTGATTTGTGGATATATGTACATGAAAAGGTTTAATATGTATAGTTTATGTAGTATATAGTGTATGGTTTCTATATAATATAGTTTTTATATAATATATATAACATATGGTTTTTTTATAATATATAATATATAGTTTTTATATAATGTATATAATATAGTTTTATATAATACATAATATATGGTTTTTTATATAATATATAGTTTTTATATGCATATAATATATGGTTTTTATAGTATACAATATATTATTTTTATGTATATAATATATGATTTTAATATATAATATGATTTTAATATACATTATAATATAAGGTTTTGATATATATATATATATAACATATGGTCTAAATGTATATTATATGTTTTACATATTATACATAATATATAATTTAGAAAAAAAATATACATATAATATAGTTTTCATGTATTTTTGTTTTGAATGTTTGTTTTGTGGTTTTTTTTTTGTTTTTGCTACGCTAGGTTTTTTAGGTTAGTTTAGGGTAATTTGATTTAATTAATTTAAAGTGTGCGCTCAGCTTATTGTGGCAGAATCTTTAAATTAATCAAATTGATTTTAGGGTTGCCTTTTAGAGCCATAGTTAGACTTAATGTTCGAATTAGTTTAGTGAATTTAAATTTATCTTTGACTTATTGAGATAAATTTTAAATTCGTTAAATTAGTTGAACGCCTCTTAATTACCCTTTTTAGGATAAAAGTGACATTGGGCTTAGATGGACATTAAATTTAAAATCATGATTAATTAGCTTGATTCGTTTTAAATAGTACTCTTGGCTCATTGGGATACAAGTTCAAGATTGATCTAATTAATTATCATGGGGCAAGATAATCTATAATTTATTAGATTTTTCTAGTTTTAGGGTTCAATTAATTTGGAGGTGATATCAGACTAACCTAGTTAATAATTAGATCATTAATTGGATGTTTCATAATTTGGGCCTTTTAGGTTAGGACTTTAGTGGACTTTTTGTGTGTTTATTTTTAAGCCCTTATATGACATGAATTTATAATTGTCATTCATATGACCTCTAATATTTTGATTGCACGGTAATTAATCAATTTAAAACCTAACAATGAGGTATTTATTAATTCCGATATTTGAATTAATCCTTACTGTCCCAAGGTAAATGTTAATTAAAAGTTAACAAGTCATAACGTCATACTTAAATGCTTGCATCATGCATAAAGGTAATGTACGAAATTCAAACCATAAATTAATACGGGCTGTTCAATTAAGGTCAATTTTCAATTAAGTACACTTGTTTAAATCCAATTTAAATTCCAACAATTTCCATCTATTTAAAAGCAACAAATATTTTGGTACCGATTTTCGGGCGTGATAGGGGTGCTAATCATTCCCACACGTAACCAACTCTCGAACCCTTTTTCAAAGTGAATCTCTGGTTTTATGGTGTCCAACCTACCTTACACAAGTGGCCGGCGGTGACTCCAAATCTTTATTGTTTTCAAAAAACAAGTCCAAAGAAATCCCCCTAAACCAAATTTTAGAAAATGATGGGATGACCCGTAGCGAAAAGATAATTAAAGAGGTCACTATATTCTTCGCGGCAAAACGATTGAGCTTGTGGAGGTATTGTGGCAACACCATGGAGTTGAGGAGGCCACGTGAAAGAGTAAGGCAGATTTGATAAGATATTTCCACACTTCGTATTGATATGGTTTTCCGCGTATCAATACACCTTTGTTCCAACGTCTCTTTCTTCTTATAGCAAGTATCGATACCCATCCCCATGTACCGATACCTAGTGCTGCCAGACAACATTTATTACGGAAAAAATAAATTCCAACGGCTATAATTAATATCCTAACTACCCAAACGGCTAGAAATCAATGATTGGGTATAAAATCAAGTCTCCAAAGCTGCTTCAAAAACTATTTATTAAGTCAAAAGCATTCAAGCACACATCCAACAATCTTTGAGCCATTATTGTAAAATCTTGTAAACCCACTTGAGATATTTCATTTCTACCTATTTTGTTCAAGTTTTGGGGTTTGAGTGAGCCTAGAATTGTGCAAACAATATACACTGTGAGGGATTTTTAGTTTGCTTCATTTGTATTCTTTTTGTGAGGGTTTTTAAGACTTTGGGGTATAAGTCTTAAGGGAGTTGTAAGGTTATCTCTTTTAGCTTCAAAAGAAAAACAAATCTAGTGGATTTAAGAAATCCTTAGTGTAGATAGCTAAAATAGTGGATCTAAACATTGTTAAGAAGGTTGAACCACTATAAATCTTGTGTTCCAATTTTCTTACCTTTCCAATTGTTTCCACCAAAATTTTAAATTGCCCATTCACCCCCTCTGGGCCATCTTGCATTGATTGATCATTTTAACAATTGATATCAGAGCTACACTCATTGGAAGGATTCACACCCTCTTGAGTTAATCCTAAGGTGTGCAATCAATCTACACATCGAGCCATGGCCTCTACTTCTGACAAAAACCTCTACGAGTCACAATCCATCACCAAGCCACATTTCTTCAATGGGGCAAACTACCCATATTGGAAGAATATGATGATGCTCTTCATTAAATCCAACGAATACCTCCTTTGGGATGTAGTAGAAGATGGGCCATCTATTCCGATAAAGGAAGAAGGTGACCGGCGCGTCCCTAAGACAAGGCAAGAGTATATCGATGAAGATCTGAGAAAGATTCAAATCAACGATAAGGCCACACACATACTCTTTTGTGCTATTAGACCGGACGAATATGCCAAGATGTCTTCTTGTACGAGTGCAAATGAGATATATGACAAGCTTGAAGTTACATACAATGGCACAAATGATTTCAAAGAGACCAGGATTGGAATCCTCGATTTGAGCCATGAGAACTTCAAAATAGAACTGGATGAAGACATCACCAAGATGTTTGATAGATTCTATGTCATCGCCAATAGGCTTAAGGGATATGGTGAAGTCATTTCGGAAGACAAGCTTGCTTGAAAGATTATCTATTCTTTTCCCGAGTCATAGGACGGAAAGAGGACCGCCATCATCGAAGCCAAGGATCTCAAGACCTTGAAGCTTGATGCTCCTTGGGGCATCTTCTCACTCATGAGATCATGAAGAAAGAAAGAGGAGATGAGAAAAAGAAGAAGAGAGATAAGAAGATGGAGAAGAATGAAGTGGAGAAGAAGAAAATGGGAATTGTTCTCAAAGCTTCACAAGAGGAGAGTGATTCTAGTGAGGAAGAAGATGAAGAAATGGCTATGCTAGCCAAGAGATTCACAAGGTTCATGAAATTCAACTGGGGAAGAAAGTTTCATCGGGGATAGGGTTTAAAGAACAAGCAAAAAAAAGAAGAAAAAATGACCAAATCGTTTGATATGGGTGCAAGAAGCCGGGACACATCAAGTTTGATTATCCTCAACTCATGTTGCTACTTGGAGTGATGAGAACTAATCCGATGGGAAGGAGCAAGAAGTACCAAATCTTTGTCTCATACATTGAAGAAGGATCCTGAAGTAACCTGAAACTCATCTAACTTTGATTTTACTTTTGATGAGCTTCAAGAAGCTTATGATGAGTTGCAAGAGGTTTATGATAAGTTGGTGGAGAAGTATAAGAAATCACTTTTGAAAAACGAGAAAACAATTTCAAATTTGAAACAACAAAATGATTCCTTATCCAAAACCAACTTTGAACTTGAAAGGAAGGTTATAGATTTGCAAACAAAACAAAATGATTTTAAAAAGAAAAATCAAGATTTACATAACAACTTAGCCCCATTATTCACGTTTGTATAACCTAACTCTCTTGATATTAAGCCATATATCAATAGTTAACAGGCCTTTCTCGATAGCTCTTAAAATTAACAATGCATGAAGAATGATGAACATAATATATAAAGATAAAACAACTAAAGCATTGAAATAAAGTAATCAAAACATAAAATCCTGGGATGCAATAATCTCAACTAAAATATTTAGCTCATGCCTGAGCCTAAAACATCCATAATTAAAAGTATATAGTATGACAGTTTATCAAGAAAGGAAAAGAAAGAAGCTGAGCATCCTCGACAAAACTCCTTTCGTGCCGTCTAACTGTGTTGTAGGTCTCATCTACGTCAGCCTCTCTCAATGGCGTCGTTTGTTAAGAAGAATCGTCTAGCTTCGCCCCGGTGGTTCTCCGCAAGCTCAGACTAGGATTGTCGTCTATATCGTACTCCCTTGAAGTAGCGTCCAAGTTTTCCGTATATAGGCAGTGAAACTAGGGTTTCAGTACCCTAAAGTGTGCGCAGATTTATTAAAGAAAAGCCATTGGTTTCACGTTTCATTTAATGTTATGTATCTTGGAGAAAGTCCATGTGGGCAAAAAAGCATATTCATTTCCAACTCTCTATACCTCGCATCTCCAGCCATGCAATCTGATCCTCTCTTGTTCTAGAATCCACCAGTATCCTGCACATGTACCATAAAACACCACATTTCCCATGAAAAGCACCAATATATATGACAATTAAAGCACGGACAATGTAACTCCCTATCTATATGCAAATATGTACAATCTAACCTAAATGCTACCTAAATGAGCTTGAAAACATGCAAGAGTCAAGGAATATGAGCATATAAAATAGATCAATTAAGCACTCGTTAGATTTTCAGTTTGCTTCATTTGTATTCTCTTTGTTAGGGTTATTAGGACTTTGGGGTATAAGTCTTAAGGGATTTGAGAAGGTTCTGGATAGCTAAAGTTCTAGATGTAAACCTTGTTGAGAAGGTTGAGTCACTATAAATCTTGTGTCCCAATTTTCTTACCTTTCCAATTGCTTCCACCAAAATTTTAAATTGTCAGTTCATCCCCCTCTTGGCCATCTTGCATTGATTGATCATCCCAACAGATCTATTTTTAAAATTTAATTTTTCTTATATTTGTTATTAGGAGTCTAGTTTTTTCTCAATACTTGTTATTATGAGCATATTTTTTAAAAAATATTTTTTTATCAGAGACCTATTTTCTAATATTTGATATTAAGGACCCACTTTTAAATTTTAATTTGTCCTATACTTATTATTATGGGGCTAATTTTTAAGTTCGTCCATGGGTCACTAAAATCTCAAAAACGACTCTGGTTGAGACCATAACTAAAGTAATGAGAAATCTTATTATATGTATACTCGAGATAAGGGGATTTTTAACTCTTTTTAAGGCATTTGCGGTCGTGGTTAAGAATGCTTTTGGATGGATGAGGATATGGATTTTGTTACTGGTAAGCTAATGTAGTCATTTTATTTTTCTCTGATATTGATATTAATTATTTTATTATTTAACGTAAAAAATTAAAAAAAAATAATTTTTTTTAAAACGATACAAAAATATTTAAAAAGTATAGTTGTAAAATTCAATAAAATGTTAGAAATATGAAAGAAAATTACATAAAAATAAAATAGTTTACGTCAATTTATTATTTCTGTTATTTTTTTATCATTTGGTTCAATGATAAGAAAAAAAATTCAAGAATATAAGAGGACAAAAAGTTTATAAGCTAAAATGAATTGCGTTATATTTTGATGCACAATATGTGTAAAATAAATTACACAATCCTTTTCTAATATTTAAACCCTAAACTCTAACTATAAATCTTAAATTTTAAATCATACAAACTAACACACCTGAACCATAAAACCGACCATTAACCCTAAATTTTAAAAACTTGTGTAAACAAATTATAGAGCTTTTCTATCAAAAGTTTTTCTTAAATGATTTTATCTAAAAACATCAAGGACCAAAAATATGATTAAACCTTATCATTTTTATAAATAAATGGAGAGAAAAAGTCAACACAACTTGGAGCAAGTGGTTAAAGTCTCATGTTGACATCCAATCTCTTCTCCTAAGTCTTAAGTTCTAGTCCCAGTAGGAGCAATCCCCATTCCCTAGGTAGAAATGGTTCAAAAAAATGAAGAGAAAAAACATTAGGGATTAAACATAAGCTAATAAGAATTCTGACACTAAACCAACAAGTTGATGATAATCACTTTTGATTCAAATATATACCTTACCACCAATTACAATATTTAATATTACCATGTTAATAAATAATCTTGCTACCATTACTTTTATTCTCACTGTAATTGATCTTATTATACTTGTAATTTATCTCATTATACTTCCAAAATGGACTCTGGGAGATTATAGTAAAGATTTATCAATTCACTTTCTTTAGCTTTAATTAATGCAACATTCTAAAATAAATGCAATAATCTAAAATTTCAATTCTAACTTGAAAATGAAAAAAATAATAATGAAATTTGAAAGTTAATGAAACATTCTTTCATAGATTTAGACATTTCTTATACTTATGTCATGTTATTTTTTTATGAGGTTATATTTTTATTTATTTTAAAAATAATAACTACAATATCAAATATTAAAAAATTAATACCATATGAGATGGAAAACCCTAAGGGAAACCCTAGTGTGAACCTTACATTAAATCTTTACGAGCACGCTGGTGGCCGGCCACCAGATGCCTTGCCGGTCTTGTCCACGACGCTGGAGAAGGCTGGTCTGCCGATATCGGTGGAGGATGCTCGTCTACAAAAGAATAGAAAAAGTGATGACGTGCTTAACGTGGATGTTGAGGAGAATGTTCCAGTTGATACGGAGGATGGCATGGATGTGTCTCCCAAGCAGGTCCCGGTTAGCACGTTTGCTGCTGGTTTTGTTGATCAATCGAACCCCGTAGAGGCGAAGGTGACTTACGCGAGTAAGCTAGTCCAAGAGAAGCACGGGAGGTTCAGGACTGGGTTAGAGATTAATTCGAATAGTGATGATATTGACCTATTACCTGAGGATGTAATCATTGATAAAGTCGGATCGTACCTTACCATACAATTTTCGGATAAGGTACATGGTCAAATTGATAGGAATATGGAGAATGCGATCATTGTTCGGCTCATTTGAAGGAATATTGGTTTTCGTACTCTTCTTGCTAGGATACATGCTATGTGGAAACTTGTAGGCGATCTTTAACTCATTGATATGGAGAATAATTATTTCTTGGTGAGGTTTACGGATGTGAGGAATTACACAACAGTGTCAATAGGGGGTCTTTGGACCATATATGGAAGCTATCTTACTGTTTAGCCATGAAGCAGATCATTTTCTACTTCTGAGAAGTATCCTTCTTGAGTGATTATTTGGGTTCGGTTGCCTAGTCTACCATTGTAACACCCCCTTCCCGGTCTGGTAGAGATCCGAGTCAGATAGTGTTATTGGAAGACTAATCGGAGGTTCGAAAAAAGTTTTAGATTTCAAAACATAATCTAAGTATCATATTGATTATTCTTAAGATTTATCCACTTTGTTTGTTACTAAACTTATTCAGAGTTGGGGTCAATTTTAAACTTTTCTTAACCTTAGAGACTAAATTGTAAATTTTTACCAGTTATTGATTTTAATCTAATTTCGTATTACCAATTGAAATTAAACTCTCCAATTATTGATCTAATGGTTTCATTATTAGAACCTATCGAATTACTAAGCCAATTAAACCAATTTGAGACTTTTTTACGAAAATCAGTTTTGTGACTTAACTAAATTTACCAAATTTCACCAGTACACTTATAAACCATATTCCTATTGGTACGTCAAATTTTAGGGCGTTCGGAATCCATTTACCAAGTTTTCACCTTAGGCTCATTTTAGGCACTTTTTAACCTATTCAAATCTAGTCATTATAAGCATACAACAAAACCACATTACCAAGTCACCATACAACCATAGAAAGGCTTATACAAAACAAGTTGGACCATATGCCACTTCACTAGGAGTTAATAGCAAAAGATAACATATATATATGGCAGGGATGTGACTTGCAACCGCAACAACACGATCAAGGCTCAGAATTGTTCAAGGTCCTGAAATGCATGAGACACACTTGTTAGGTTTACATAGCCTAGTGAGGTAGTTATAACAATTAAAATGGATGATCAATATTATGAAATGCATGATAATCAAATATACAAGTAGTCATATTACACTATACACAATTCATGCTTATTTCACTTATTTTCATGCTTTCATATTCAAATATACATTTCACATATTCATATCATAATCATAATATCGTAGCACAATTCATAAACACATATCACATTAGGTACCATTGGATACACAGATTCCCCTGTACACCAACATATAACAGAGAGTGGGCCATAGACCTTGAGCCGTAGCTCCGAAGATATATCTCTTACACATCCGACCTTATTTCCCCCATATATAGGTCGTAGCCCTGGACCGTAGTCCTCCATTACTTAACCAAGCTCAATAATCCTATGGCATGCCAATTGTATCCAATGTCTATAATTACACAAATTCACATAGTCCATATTTTTCAAGTCATATCATATCAAATATCAAAATGGGCCTTAGCTCCATATCATGTCACATTTCATATTATTTTTATATATCACGTACGTGTAGCATATCATAGCCATATTTGCACATATCAAAGCAATGCAGGTACTTATCGAATTTGCCAATCGAATTTGACATAGTTGCTATACGTGAGCCCTTAAACAAATACAAACATAATCACAAAATAATGCAACGGGATGGCATCGAGCCTACCCCTTGACACAAACTATACCCACCTCGACAACCCGATGCTTTTATGACTCTCGGATAATAATGCCTTCATCTTTGGCTTTCGGAAGGGATGACGATTGTTCTTTATCAACCTCTTGAGTCGATCGATATCAAGGAATCGAATTTGTTGAGCCGGAAGACTCGGGCTTACCAACCTATCATTGGATTGATTTATCTCTCTCTCTTGATGTGTCTCCCCGTAACATTTCCCCTATTTATACCCCAAATGACCAGCCATAATGGCTTTACCCATGTTCCATGAACATGGGAGCCGTGGCATGATTTTAGGGCATAATCCCCTTTGGCTTGCCCACGTGGGGGGCAATTGATGCCATAAAGGGCCACGTTTTTCTCAACATGGGAAGGGCACGACAATTCCCTTCAATATGAAGGAATTTTCTGTGGGTCACCCCCACTCACGGCATTTATATATATATATATAATAATAATACACTGATACGGTTAGCCCGAATAACCTTTACCGCTTCAAATTAGGTACAAGATCGAACAAATTACATAACCGGTACAAAATATTCGATCACCGAAACCTAACCCCGACTAGACAAGTTTTTGGGGTGTGACAACTCCCCCCTTAAGAAAATTCATCCTCAAATTTTCATTTCAGGCAAACAGATGAGGATACTGTTTCTGCATAGTCTCATCGGGTTCCCATGTTGCCTCTTCAATGGAATAACTTTGCCACAAAAATTTTACTATTTGCACAATCTTGTTACGAAGTCTCTTGGTCTTCGTGCGAGGATCTGAACAGGTTCTTCCTCGTACGTCAAATTGGGCTGGATTTCCACGAATTTTGGTTCAATCACATGGGACGGATCTGACTGGTATTTACGCAACATAGATACATAGAAGACGTTATGAATCTGACTTAACTCTTCGAGAAGTGCTAACCGATAGGCACCAGGTCCAATCTTTTCAATCACCTCTAATGGACCAATAAAGTGATGACTTAGCTTTCTTTTCTTTCCGAAACGAAGAATCTTCTTCCACGGAGATACTTTGAGGAAGGCCTTCTCACCAACTTCGTACTGAATATCTCTCCTGTCCAGATCGGCATAGGACTTGTATCAGTTGAAGGCATCTTTAAGCCGATCACGGATAATGGTAGTCATTTCTTCAGTTTCCCGAAGTAAGTCTGGACCTAGTATCTTGCCATCACCGAGTTCAGTCCAACAAAGATGAGTTCTACACCTCCTTCCATAGAGTGCTTCATACAGAGCCATTTGAATTGAAGCCTGGTAATTGTTGTTATAAGCAAACTCGACCAATGGTAAGGATTTCTCCTACGTATTCCCAAAGTCGATGACACAGGTTCAGAGCATATCTTCAAGGATATGAATAACTCTTTCAGATTGGCCATCAGTTTGAGGATAAAAAGTAGTGCTAAGATGCACTCGCATTCCCAAGGCCTCGTGTAAGGTTCTCCAAAATTGTGACGTAAATCGTGGGTCACGATTAGAGATAATAGATAACGGGATTCCGTGTAAACGAATAACTTCCCAGATGTACAACTCTGCGAGCTTAGGCAAGCTGAAATCCATTCTTACTGGAAGAAAGTGAGCAGACTTGGTGAATCGGTCCACAATAACCTAAATGGCACCATTTTTCTTCACAGTCAAAGGTAGACCACTTACGAAGCCCATCGTGATACGCTCTAATTTCTATTGCGGAAGTTCAATGGGCTGCAGAAGACCCGTAGGTACCTTGTGCTCGGCTTTGACCCATTTGCAAGTAAAACATCTAGCTACATAGTCCGTGATTTCATTTTTCATACCGGACCACCAATAGATCTCTTTCAGATCTTTGTACATTTTGATAGCTCTACGGTGAATAGGGAAAGGGCTAGAATGAGCTTTACTTAGGATTTGGTTCTGAAGATCATCATCATCGGGAACATAAATGCGGTTGTGGAATCACAGTAATCCTTCAGAATTTAAAGCAAAGTCAGGATCTAAGCTATTCTTGACCTTAGCAATAAGGGGTTGCAACTCCTCACCAGTTTCTTAGAGTGCTTTAATTCGAGATACAATGGTGGAGTAAACTCTCAGCTCAGCTAACAATTTGCCATGCTTTCTGAGTCAGAAGTGAGCATTCAAGCATCTCGGAAAAGAAGTGGACTTCCAACTAAGAGCGTCAGCCACCATATTAGCTTTACCGGGATGGTAGTCAATGACTAAATCATAATCTTTCAATAGCTCCATCCATCGGCGTTGACAAAGGTTTAACTCTTTCTGGATCATGAGGTACTTTAGGCTTTTGTGATCAGTGTATAGGTAACACTTCTCGTCATAGAGATAATACCGCCAAATCTTTAAAGCAAACACAACTACGGTGAGTTCTAGATCATGAGTTGGATAGTTCAACTCGTGAGGCTTGAGTTGACGTGAGACACACGCTATGACTTTGCCTTCTTGCATCAGAACACAACCTAATCCCAGGTGAGATACATCACTATACACGGTGAAATCTTTGCCCAACTCGGGTTGCACTAACACAGGGGCACGAGTAAGGACTTCCTTGAGCTGATCGAAACTCCTTTGCTGATCAATAGTCCATACAAAAGGAGTATCATTGCAAAGAAGCTTCGTTAAGGGTGCTGTAAGCAATGAGAATCCCTTAACGAATCTACGATAATAGCCTGCAAGGCCCAGAAAACTATGAATTTCTCCTACATTCTTCGGAGGATTCCAATCAAGGATTGCTTGAATCTTTTTTGGGTCTACCTGGATTCTCGTAGAAGAAATCACATGGCCAAGAAATGATACTTTAGACAGCCAAAATTCACATTTATTGAACTTGTCATAGAGTTGTTTCTCTCGAAGGGTCTGAAGCACGATTCGGAGATATTCTTCATGAGAAATAGAGTCTTTGGAATAGATCAGAATGTCGTCTATAAAGACAACCATAAACTTATCGAGATAGGGTCAGAATACATGATTCATTAGGTCTATGAAGGCTGCAGGTGCATTCGTGAGCCCAAAAGGCATCACCAAAAATTCATAGTGACCATATATGGTTTAAAAGGCAGTATTTGGAACGTCAAACTCTTTCACCAGCATTTGGTAGTATTCGGATCGAAGATCTATCTTGGAGAAGACAGAAGCATCCTTAAACTGATCAAAAAGGTTATCGATCCTCGAAAGTGGGTACTTAATATTGATCGTCACTTTATTCAATTAACGATAGTCAATGCATAGACGTATCGATCCATCCTTCTTTTTAACGAACAAAACTGGCGCTTCCCAGGGTGAAGAACTCGGTCGGATGAATCCCTTATCTTGAAGGTATTAAATTTGAGCTTTTAACTCATTCAACTCCACCGGAGCCATTCTAAATGGAGTAGTAGAGACCGGAGTAGTTCTAGGTTATACTTTTATCCTAAACTCAACCTCACGAGTGGGAATGAGTCCCGGAAGTTCATCGGGAAACACATCGGGAAATTCTTTCACCACAGGTACATCTTCGATTTTCAAATCTTCCTTAGACTCCATGGTACACACGAGACTCTTTTTAGGCTCGGGTTCAGACTTCATCAAATTTTTGCTCTCCTTACCGAGTCCACAGAGATATAATTTCTTATTTAAACAATCCACACACGCTTGATGTTCAACTAGCCAATCGAGGCCTAGAATGAGATCGATATCATAGAAGGGCAAAGCTATCAAGTTGTTCAAAAATGGGATCCCTTGGATCCTTAGGGAACAAGCTCTACAGATTATTCAAATAACCACACTATCTCCTAGCAGATTTGAGACAAGTATCTCAGACGCAATAGGTTCACATTCTAAAGCATACTTTTCAATCAAGGGTTCACTAATAAAAGAATATGTGGAGCCTGGATCTATCAAAGCATAAACAAGTTTAGAACATAACTCCATCATACGTGCAATCACATTAGGATCATCCTCTTGCTCGCGACCTCGAATGTGGTACATTTGGGCTAAAGTCTGTGGGTCACGACCAGTTGGGGGAGTATTTTTGTTGCGGGGTCTACCTGCAGATCCGGATGGTACTAGCTTTGCTCTTCTCCCCTTATTAGGATTGTTCTGAGAAGCTACAGATGTAAGAGCCTAAGGGTTCTGTGGGCACTGGCGGATGAAGTGGCCAGACTCACCACAAAGGTAACAAGAACCAGATTGCCTACGGCACTGCCCCGAGTGCCTCTTCTGGCAGAAGTTGCATAAGGGAATCTGGGAACCCTTTGTGGAACCGTCCGTGCTATCCAATGAAGCTGTACGGGTAACGATTGTTTCGACAGACTGGAATTGAGGTACATACCCAGATCGAGGCAACTGTTGGTAGGTAGCAGACTTTTGGTCCTATTGTCTTCTCTTCTTCTGGGATGTGGGCGACTTAGAATCATCTCGAAACGTCTTATCAGGTCGAGTTTGGTTCCCCTTTCTCCTCTCGGAAGCTCTTTGTAAAGCTTTGGTTGCGATGTTCCGATTGACAAGGGTCTAAAAGTCATCAATCTCCAGAGCAACGAAGAAATGACGAAGTTTATTATAAAGGCTGTCTATAAACATTCTGCATTTTTCCTTCTCGGTACGGATAATCTTGGCACCATATCTTGCATATTTACAGAAATCGTGGATGTACTGCTCTACTGGTCTTCCCCTTACCTCAGATAGAGGAATTTCTTGCGTCTTTCTGCAATGTAGTGCTCGTTGATGTATTTCTTACAGAACCCCTAAAGAAAGAAGTCCCACGTGACACGATGTTTAGAGACAGTGAGGGTCACCGTATCCCACCAGCTTTGGGCCTCTTCAGCTATCAAGGCCCAAGCATATTCAAGTTTATGCTCCTCAGGACACTTCATTTGCTTATTCAACACTTTCAGAGTATTCTCCAGCCAGTATTTCGTGATCTCGGGGTTATCCCGGTCCTGGTCGGTGAACGTATACACAGGGTACTACTTGAGTTTGTCAACAAGAGCTCTCGAAGCAGGTAGAGAGGTTTCAGCAGGCGAAGGATGTGGTTCCTGACGGAGGGACACCACCACTTGCTTAATCATGTCTGTCATGGACATCAGGTACGCCTGCTGACCGGGTGGCATTGATGGAGGGTGAGTTGGGTCGTTCTGTCCTACACGCTCAGGTTGGATTTCAGGCCTCAAATTGTCCCTATGAGTTGAGAAGGAGCCCATATGAGGTTCGTTCACTACCCTTCTATCGGTAGGACCAACCATTTTAGATCTAATTGCATATAAAGATTAAATCGTGTAAGTTGCAAGTCACATAATACATATTCAATAACTCCTAAGTGGCATATGTAGACATAGACTCATAACGGTTGACTGGTTAGTCCTAGAATTGACTAAACCTGGCTCTGATACCACAATTATAACACCCTCTTCCCTGTCTAGTAAAGACCCGGGTCAGATAGTGTTATTGGAAGACTAATCGGAGGTTTGAAAAAAGTTTTAGAGTTCAAAACCTAATCTAAGTATCATATTGATTATTCTTAGGACTTATCCACTTTGTTTGTTACTAAACTTATTCGGATTCGGGGTCAATTTTAAACTTTTCTTAACCTTAGGGACTAAATTGTAGATTTCTACCAGTTATTGATTTTAATCTGATTTCGTATTGCCAATTGAAATTAAACTCTCAAATTATTGATCTAAGGTTTCATTATTAGAACCTATCGAATTACTAAGCCAATTAAACCAATTTGAGACTTTTTATGAAAATCAGTTTTGTGACTTAACTAAATTTACCAAATTTTACCAGTACACTTATAAACCATGTTCCTATTGGTATGTCAAATTTTAGGGCGTTCGGAATCCATTTACCAAGTTTTTACCTTAAGCTCATTTTAGGCACTTTTAACCTATTCAAATCTAGTCATTATAAGCATACAACAAAACCACATTACCAAGTCATCATACAACCATAGAAAGGCTTATACAAAACAATTTGGACCATATGCCACTTCACTAGGAGTTAATAGCAAAATATAACATACATATATAGCAGGGACGTGACTTGCAACCGTAACAACACGATCAAGGCTCGAAATTGTTCAAGGTCCTGAAATGCATGAGACACACATGTTAGGCTTACATTGCCTAGTGATGTAGTTATAACAATTACAATGGATGATCAATATTATGAAATGCATGATAATCAAATATACAAGTAGTCATATTACATTATACAAAATTCATGCTTATTTCACTTATTTTCATGCTTTCATATTCAAATATACATTTCACATATTCACATCATAATCATAATGTTGTAGCACAATTCATAAACACATATCACATTAGGTACCATTGGATACACGGATTCCCCTGTACACCAACACATATAACGGAGAGTGGGCCGTAGCCCTTGAGCCGTAGCTCCGGAGATATATCCCTTACACAACCGACCTTATTTCCCTCATATACTGGCTGTAGCCCTGGACCGTTGTCCTCCCTTACTTAACCGAGCTCAATAATCCTATGGCATACCAATTGTATCCAATGTCCATAATTACACAAATTCACATAGTCCATATTTTTCAAGTCATATCATATCAAATATCAAAATGGGCCTTAGCTCCACATCATGTCACATTTCATATTATTTTCATATGTCACGTACGTGTAGCATATCATAGCCATATTTGCACATATCAAAGTTATGCAGATACTAATCGGATTTGCCAATCGAATTTGACATAGTTGCTCTACGTGAGCCCTTAAACAAATACAAACATAATTACAAAATAATGCAAAAAAGATGGCACCGAGCCTACCCCTTGACACAAATACTCTCACCTCGACAACCCGATGCTTTTATGACTCTTGGATAACAGTGCCTTTATCTTTGGCTTTCGGAAGGGATGACGATTGTTCTTTATCAACCACTTGAGCCGATCGATAGCAAGGACTCGAATTTATCAAATCGGAAGACTCGGGCTTACCAACCTATCACTGGATCGATTTGTCTTTCCCTCTTGTTGTGTCTCCCCCATAATATTTCCCCCTATTTATACCCCAAATGACCGTCCTTATTGGCTTTCCCCATGTTCCACGAACATGGGAGCCGTGGCATGATTTTGGGGCATAATCCTCTTTGGCTTGTCTACGTGGGGGGCAATTGATGCCACAAAGGGCCACGTTTTTTTCAACGTGGGAAGGGCACGACAATTCCCTTCAATATGAAGGAATTTGCCATGGGTCCCCTCACTCACGGTATTTATATATATATTTTAATAATAATAATAATAAACTGATACGGTTAGCCCGAATAACATTTACTGCTTCAAATTAGGTACAAGATCGAACAAATTACATAATCGGTACAAAATATTTGATCACCGGAACCTAACCCCGACTAGACTGGTTTTTAGGGTATGACAACCATATCGTTACTATTCCAATAGATTATTTCGTGCAATTAATGTGGTTATTGGGAAAGTTGTTAGACTGGATTATAGTACGAAGACGTCGGAGTAGGGAAAATTTGCCAGGTTAACTATTATGGTTGATCTGAACCAACCCCTCCTTCCTTGTGTGGGTATTGATGAGTTTGTGCTGAAATTGGAATACGAGGGTTTGCAACAAGTGTGCTTCTCATGTGGACTGTATGGTCATGCCCAGGATAGTTTTCAGGCCAAATGTGATATTATTGTAGAGGGTAATCAAGATGCTGCTGACATTGTTGTTAGTGAGTTCTGTCCAGCACGGGATACAATAGGTACTGATTTATATGCTCTGTGGATGATGGTTGATAACAGGAAGATGAGATCGAGTGCTAAAGGACCAGTTGCGCGAGCCAAAGAATTAATAAGTAATGAGACAAGTTCCTAAACTTTATTGTCTTGTATAAAATTATACTCTTCTTGAATGACATCAATCCACTTTTGAGAGTCAGAACTTTTATGATCTGATAAAAATGATTGAATCATTTTCTATCATTCCATTATTATCCTTATTTTCTTGAAGAAATACAAAGTAATAATCCGGAATAGTATTTCTCCTTCCTCTCTTGGATATCTTTAATGACACTTGTTTTTGAGGTTGTTGAGTTTGTTCTTCTGAAAACAATTACCTTATCTTGAATGAGTGTTGTTCAACATTGTTTTGCTGAAGTACTTGATTCACTTCTTGATTAATGATAGGTGTAAAAAACCTAAACATCATTAAAAGTGATAGTATGAATTAAATTATAATTCAACTTACCCTCAATAGCAATGTATCTAACCTTATTTCTCCCTCCAAACTCAACATCCTAAAAATGTTATAAACCTCTCCTTAAAATAATCCTTATTGTGGGATCATAAAATTTACAGCCCATGGATCACTCAAAATAACCGAAGTAGTTGCTCATTTTTGAAGTTTAATTTCTTCACATGTGTCCTAACTTATACAAAAGAATCAATACTTTGTAACTTATTATTGTTTCTTTTGATTAGGACCTTTAGCAACTTTATTCTAATATATTTTTTTATTGCCCTTATTCTTAGAGACACTAACTAAATGAGCACTAACCGAATGAGTACTTTTACACTTATAATGCTTCAACTTTTCTTCCTCTTTAACACAATGAGAAATAAGCTCATTTATAGTCTATTTCTCCTTTTGTGATTGTAACTAATTTTGAATTGGTTAAAACTGCATAGGAAGCGATACCAAAATCATAAGAACAAACAATTGTTAGAAAGTTTGATCTTATGTACCTTAAGTTTTGAAGCAATATTAAATATTTTCATAATATACTCCCTCACATTTCCTTGATCTTTATACTTCATAGACATCAAGTAAGTCAAAAGTGATGTCATAGCCTTAACATTTTTTTAATAAAATGTTTCTCAAATTTATCAAGGAAACCCTTAGTATGAGTAATATCTTTAGATTTGTGCTCCTAAAGAATTCTAGAATGTTGTACTTTATGATCATTAAAATCATGCAATTTGAACGAACTCACCTCTCAAAATCCCTTTTATGGGTGCTTACCACCATGAGAGGTGCGAGTTGTTCTTCCTTAGTGCAAGGTCTATGTTCATACAACCAAATACTTTATGTAAGTGTCTTTTCTATTCCTTGAAACTAGTTTCACTAAACATGAGTGTAGAATGTATTTAACAGATATTGTAACAGCAAAAATAAATTACCTAAATATAGAACAAAATAAGCAAATAAAATAAAAACAAGCCCACATAAATATTCATAAGTAAACAAATAAATTCAAAATAATGGCTAGTTCCCCTCAAGATACCAAGCACAACATTAATATCAAGTCTTTGGACAGTAATATTAATCAGTAAAGCGGTACTCTTGTTGTAGCAATCAAACATTGACAATAAACTATGTCAAACAATAGATTAATCTTTGGACTAACGTATTGCTTACATAAAATACCTTATAATTGTCACACATTTATCGCCACGATTTGTCGTTGTAATTTCGCCAAATATTAACTTTCCTTTGGGCCAATTAATAAACGCATGAATTACAAAAACCCATAATTATCTTAATATTTTAAATAAACTAATATACACAAAAAGCGGTCACTTTGGTGACATTATGTTTCAATTAATCCATTAAAATATTAGACATCCGAAACCAAAATATGAATTTAATTGTTTCAAAATATTTATCTTAATTTTATCTTTCAATCAAATTAAAAGATAACCAAAATAATAATAAATTTGAATAAAGGTAAGCCTCATATCAAGATAAGGGCACTCCATTAATATTTCATCTTTGGACAAAATATTAACTTGTAAGTGATATCTTGGTACAAGTAATCAAACATTGATAATAAGAACATGTCAAATGTAAATCTTCCTTTTGGGCGATTTATTGCTCACATATAAAACTGAATAATTATCACATGTTTATTACCACAGTTGCACATGTAATAATGTTAATTATTAACCTTCCTTTGGGCCGATTAATACTAACATAATCTGACTTACATACACAAAACCTTCTATATATTAAAATAAAATAATTTCTACAATAGAGGTCACTTTGGTGACTTAATGCTTCAATTAATTTATCTTAAAATATATAATATAAATATATCGATATTCAAATTTAAAATTTTGTAAGAGTCAAAACTGAAATTTCTAATAACACTTGAGTTTCTGAAATAACTCGAAATAAGGTTGTCTATATGTAGCTATCAGAAATCGAAAAAACCAAAATCTTTGACTACTTCTCAAAAATTCCTTAAGCATGCATTTCCCAAAATAAAACTTAATTCAAAACAATCAATCTTTAACTAAAAGCCAAAATCAAAAGTATCATACAAATGAGTCATTCATATAATAATCACATAAAAGCTTTAATATCTCTATATGTTTTGCCAAAGATCGAAATCAAATACATAATCAAAAGTCTTATTATAACATTATGTCATGATTCCAAATATACATCAATCCAATCCATAGATGTATTAAGCATAACATGACGAAAATCAAAGTCTTATGGCATAACGACTAATTGACTTTGGAACTAAATTATAGAACCATAAAATAACTTAGGCCAAAACATAATTAATGAAAGAGTATAAAGACTAATTTGAATGAAATTGAAACATGAAATCAAAGATCCTTATTGTCCCAGTTTTCTAGTTGTTTGACCTAATCGATAGCTCGGCATGAAACCAAGCCTTTCACTGTGTTGAAAGCAAAATAATCCGCATGCCAATCAAACACCCAAAAGGGTCAAACATGGACAGATATACATCTCAATCAAATTAATTATATAATAACCAATTTTCTTTGTAAACTGTGAATAGAACTTTTGACTTTTGGTGTAGGTAAGCATGAGTTATTAAACAACAGAAAAATTATAATCGATAAAAGTATATACGAATTATACCAAAACTGTATATGAGAATTTTAATATCATACGTCATAAGCCCTAAAAATTGATAAAGGAAACATAATATCCTTAATTGATTTCAAACATCAATTTTTTTTTTAAATTAAAACTCAAATTTCGATAAACAATAGAATCTTGAAGCACCAAATTATTTAATGTTTTGAGTAACTTAGTAATTCATATTGAATTAAGGGCATGCAATAAACAAGTATTCTGACAAAATTCTGCTATAATGTTGAAATATGTGGTGCGCAAAACCATAAGTAATAGCCCAAAGCTGTAAAAAATGAATCTATATGCGCAAACCATGCATCCATTCAACATAGGTTTATAATCGAAAAATCAGATCGAAAATAAAACCCTTAAAAATTTAGCAACGAATCCAAAAATAAACTAATTGATTCTCAATAATTCAACATGACGAGTCTCTGATGCCACTTGTAGGAATTAAATCATAAATTAATATGAAATCTAAACCCAGGATCTATCATGTCAAATCATCAAGAACAATAAACTGAATGCGGAAGCGTACCTGAATTAATCGATAGATGAAAACCTTGAATCTTTTGATGAAGATCGCCTAAAAGGTGGTTGTGATCTTCCAAGAAGATAGGTTTTCTCTTGATGTAAAACTCTCTGACGGGGAAGGAGAGAAAAACAAGTTAACCTATTTCTTGGGGACCACTACCTCTTTATATAGTTGATTTAATAATCAACTATTAAGTATTTATAACTCTGCCCCTCATCGAATTATAAATACATCTTATGGTATCTACACTTTTATTTCCATGACATTTTAATACCCATGACACGCCTAACATAATTGGTCACTTAATTTTGTGTCATACTTTAAAATAGCAATATACATTATACATATGTGCCCACTATTACGAATTTTAATCCAACATGCTTCTCATGTGGACTGTATGGTCATGCCCAGGATAGTTTTCAGGCCAAATGTGATATTATTGTAGAGGGTAATCAAGATGCTGCTGACATTGTTGTTAGTGAGTTCTGTCCGGCACGGGATACAATAGGTACTGATTTATATGCTCTGTGGATGATGGTTGATAACAGGAAGATGAGATCGAGTGCTAAAGGACCAGTTGCGCGAGCCAAAGAATTAATAAAAGAAGATGATAGAGGGTTTCGTTATGCCATATTGAACGTTGTTAAGTTGATAGATGAGGATGAACCTAACGATGATATGCATAGTACGGTGGGTGATCAAGGGGCTGGTGACAAGAATAATCGTGGTAAGGGGGTTGTAGTGCCTGATATAATGACTCGACCCGCCTCTCGTGTGCAACATAACATGGCATATTTAGAATGAAATCCAGTAGAAAATTGAAGGCGGCTAAGGCTCGATCGTACGGGGTTGGTGGTTCTCCGAACATGGTTGTTTAGGGTGACATGTCTGACGCGTCAGTGCAGGTTCAAACGTTTAAACAAGGTAACCATAAAGCAATTATTATTGATGAGATTCATTTTAAGGAGAGTCGGTCAATAGGGGTAAAAGGAGTTCGTGTTGTTGGCGGTAGTACTAAGGGCTTGAAGGACATTAATCAAAATAGGGTGAAAATCGCCAAACCAATTAAGCATATGAATGTGGCTCGGCCAGTGGTGTCCGAGTAGGTGCGACAACTTGCGACTTCACTAATGAGTAATGATCTGGGGGTGGTGATAAAGTGTTGGCAACAGATGTAGCCTAGAATCGACCATCAGCTGAGATCTAAGTTGATATGGTTGGTGTTGATGCGCATGATGGCTCGGTCACTGACCTTGCTCAGTAAGGTACCTTATTTTTGTATTTTTTATGATGATTGATATAATGTTTTGGAACTATCAGGGTGTTGCAGGCCTAACGTTTTGAAAGTATTTTAAGCAATTTAAGCGTGAGTACAGACCTAAGGTGGTTGCTTTATTTGAGCCTTGAATTAGTTCAGGGCGTGCAGATAAAGTTATTGCGAAGTTGGGTTTTCCTCATTCTTTCCATGTCAAGGCGCATGGGTTTCGTGGGGTAATTTGGCTTCTGTGAGAGGAAGTTGTTGAGATGGAACTTTTGCAAGTGGCTCATCAATTTGTGCATGGCAAGTGTAGAGAGATGGAAATGGATGATTGGGTTTTTTTACAGCTATTTATGCTTGTCCTCAAGCTGTAGTAAGGAAAAACATTTGGCCTCAACTTATGGGAATTCATCCTAGGAATGAAGTTCCCTGGGCAGTCATAATGCGCTCTTAAGTTCGGATGAAAGATGTGGTGGTGCTAGTATACAAGTAGGGGCTAGCAAGCTCTTGTTGATTTCCTTTTTGACTCAGGCCTTGTGGATTTGGGTTATCGGGGTCCGTCTTTTACTTGGTCACATGGGTCTCTTTATCAATGGTTGGGTCGCTGTTTGGTTAATAGTAAATGGATTTCGATGTTTCCTGGTTCTTTTGTATTGCATTTGGATAAATTGGGATCTGATTATCGGCCCTTATTCTTGAATCTTGTGAAGGACGATGTTGATAAAGAGAATCACCCTTTTCACTTCATTGGGGCTTGGCAAGAGGATCTGTAGTTCCAAGAGTTTCTTCGCTCGGTTTGGAGTGGCAATGTGGATCTTGACACAAATATTGTTGCGTTCAGATTGAAGGTGCAGACATGGAATAAAGAGGTTTTGGGGCATATTGTTCGAAAGAAATGTCGCATCATGGCCCGATTGAGGGGGATTGATTGTGCTTTACAGTCGTACTACTATGAGTCCCTTGTGCAACTCTCTTTGGAGTTAAAGTTAGAGTTAGAAGCGGTTCTTGATTAGGAAGAGAGTTTATGGAAGTAAAAATCTTGTACTTCTTGGGTACGGGGTGGTGATCGTAATACTCGATACTTTTATACCTCGACACTTGCTCGGAGACAATCTAACACAATTTTAGCTTTAAAGGATGGTGATAGGAATTGGTGTATAGAGGATGATGTGTTGAAGGACATGGGGGTTGTGTTTTATCACTCGTTATTCACTAGTTCTAGAGGAGCCGGTAAACCATATGAGTATCATGGTTTTTTTCCAACCATTACCGATAAGGAGTGACGATCTATGGTAAGGACGATGACTGAGGAGGAGATTTATCTTCCTTTGCGTGATATGGGTCCCTTCAAGGCGCTTGGGGCTGATGGTTTGGATGCTTCTTTTTTTCTAGAAAAATTGGTCTATTGTGAGGAAGGATGTTTGCCAGGCTATTCAATCAGTTTTTGAGGGAGCACGTGTACCGAAATCATGGAACCATACGTTGCTCGTCTTGCTGCCTAAGGTACAAAAACATGAACTAATCTCTCAGTTTCGACCTATCAGCCTATGCACAGTGGTCTATAAATTGTTGACAAAGGTTATTATTAATCAACTTAAACCTTTCTTACCATCATGGGTTTTAGAGAATCAGACGAGTTTTGTGCCAGAAAGGTTCTTTGCGGATAATATCATTATTGCTCAGGACATTATACATTCGATGCAAGGCAAAAAGGTTCGCAAGGGTTGGATGGCAATCAAGATAGACCTTGAGAAAGCCTATGATCGTTTGGAATGGGCTTTTATTGTGGACACTTTGGTTGATGTTGGTGTCATGGCTTACTTGCGCGATGTAATCATGAGATGTGTATCCTTTTTATCTACCCAGGTTCATGGAATGGTTCAGTTATTGATGCGTTCGCTCCCTCCCATAGCATTAGACAGGGCGATCCTTTGTCTCCCTATTTATTTGTTATGTGTATGGAATACCTTGCGCATGTGATTCAGTTGGAAGTTCAAGATGGTGCTTAGCATCTGTTTCGTACATCCAAGACTGTGCTTGCAATTTCGCATTTGTTCTTCGCGGACGACATGTTTCTCTTTGACAAAGCTTCTTTAGATCAATTTGAGGTCATTTAGAGGGCCATCAATTGTTTCTGTGAGGTATCCAGGCACAAGGTGAACATTGCTAAAACTACTATTTTCTTCTCTAAGAATGTGCCTGAGGCTTTTTGCAGTAATATTAGCTCAGCCTTTGGTTTCGTGGAAGTTACAAATTTGGGTAGGTATTTAGGAGTACCACTGATACATGGTCGTGTCACCTTTGCTTCATACAAGTATCTTGTTCAAATGGTTCAGAAAAAAGTGAATGGGTGGAAGGAGAAGGTCTTATCGCTTGCTGGGCGAGTCACACTCGTCAGGTCTGTTTTATTCATCATTCCTACGTATACCATGTAATCCACCGTTTTACCGAGGAGAATTTGTATAGAGATAGAGAAATTGATTATTCGATTTGTGTGGGGTAATACATCGGGGTTTGGGGAGTGCATCTTGTCCGATGGGAAGAGGTGTGTCGACCTGTGGGTGCCGAGGGTTTTGGCTTTCGAAATTTATCCATGCAAAATTATGCTTTTTGATGAAGATTGGGTTCAATCTTCTCGCGTCCAATGAGGCTTTGTGGGTACAATTCTTACGTGCAAAGTATAAGTGTTATGATCATGTTCCTCACTCTCTTTGTGGTTCTCGATGCTCGAAGTTGTGGAAGGGTTTGAGAGTTATTTGGGATGATGTACGGAATAATATTGTGTGGCACAATGGACATAGGAGGGATGTGAGCTTTTGGCGAGATGCTTGGATCCCGGATCTTGGCCCTTTGATGAATTACGTTGCGGTTGGTCGTGTGCAGTGTATCACTGAGGAATCAGTTTCGGCATTTGTTGGGAACTTAGAGGAATGGTGTTGGCCGGTGTTGGAGCCGCTACTTCCCATAAGTGTCTTGTTACAGCTTGCGGCGATTAAGTGCCCTTTGACATGGCTTGGAGATGCACGGGTTGGTTAGAAATTAGCGAAGGACATGAGATTTAGTGTGAAATCGGCATACTTATCACGTCGCATAGACACTGGTGATGAGGAGGCGATTGTTTAGAGGGCGATTAATAAGTATTATGGGATCTAGAGGATTAGAGTTTTCTTGTGTCTTGCTTGTCAGGGAAGGCTTATGAAAAATTATTAAAGGTCTCGGTGCCATTTTATGAATAATGTTCAATGTCCGTTGTGTGCGGATCCAATCGAAGATATTAGTCATGTTTTACGGACGTGTCCCGCGGCTTTTTGACATGGTGCGCTTTGGTAAAACATGAGAAATTGCATTTGATGGACATCAAGATGTGGGTTACTTTCAATCTTTTTGATCTGGGGCTTTTTGCTAAGGAGACAGATGATTGAGATCTTCGTTTTGGTGCGGTGTTATAGTCCTTGTGGCTGAATTGAAAGTCGGTTGTGTTTGGCAGTATGGTTGAGTACCATGAGTCGATCCTTGAGAGGAACGAGCACCTAGTCACGATCTCGAAGGCGACTTTAGAAACAGCGCAAGCTGGGGCTGTAATGGGCAATGCTGCTTGATTGCAGCAAGTTCGATGGTCGCCTCCTAAACCGGGATGGATCAAGCTCAACTTGGACGCAGAGCAATGGGGTACCGATGTCTCGTTCACTTGTAGGGGTGTGTTGCGGAATCATGATGGTACTTGGTTATAACAAAGCTCTTGGTATTTGTTTGATGAGTGAGGCCGAGCTTTGGGGCATATTGATTGGTTTACAATGTGCTTGGGAGGCCGGTTTCCTCAAGGTTATGATAAAGACCGATAGTTTGGATATGATCCGTTTGATTCGCTAATAGGATGTTCCCATCGGTTATTATTCATATTGTGGAATGGTGTAAATACCCATGGGATTTGAAGTTCAACCATGTTCGGCATGAGTTCAATCGGGTTGCCGACTATTTGGTGAGGTTAGTAAATTAGGAGAGCTTTGATGTTAGTTGATTCTTAGATCTTCCTCTTGAGTTTGTTGCTCTATTGCAAGCTGATATGGTTGTGTAGTTAATTAGGTGGCTCTTGCTTTGGTGTTTTGTTGGGTTTTTTTTGCTGTGTCTTGGATGTAATTTCCTTTGACTTATTTTGTTTTCTAATGCTATCAAGTGTACTTTTTTCCTTCCATTTAAGTTTAGGGACGATTTTAATGAGGCACTTGGTAGTACTTTTCCCTTTCAATCAAAAAAAATTAGGGTAAAGTACACAAATGGTCACTAAACTATCTTAAAAATACAAAATGGTCATCATGCTTTAAAAAATTACATAGTGGTCATTGAACTTTAATTTTTGTTACAAAATGGTCACTGAGCCATTAACTTTTGTTGACTGGGTGACATGACAGTTACAAAAATGTGTATAACAACACATTTAATCCTCAATATTTACACATTCAATCAATGTAAACATTAATGATGAAGGTTAAATTGTGACTAAATTGATCGAATGTGTAAATATGAAGGATTAAATGTGTTGTTATTCAAATTTTTGTAATTGCTATGTCATTCGCTTAACGACGATTAATAGCTCAGTGATCATTTTGTAACAAAAACTAAATGTTAATGGATAGTTTAGTGACCATTTCGTAAATAGTTTAGTGACATTTTTGCGATAGTTTAATACCATATGAAAATAACCTTCCAACAAGATAATCAATTAAGGGGACAATAAATAAATAAAAATATGAATAATTTTTACATCGATAAGTAAATCTCAAATAACAATAGTTTGTCGCTTAAACAAGTTTCGAGTTCAAGGTGTTGTGTATGTAGAAAATTCCTACTGAGAGACTCACCCACCAAAACCAGGTGTGCGATGCGAGTAGGTCCGAATTAGTCAAAACGAAGTCTTGAAAACCGGAAAGGCAACAAAAAAATAACACTCCACTTGGCATAATTACGACTTAGTATTTCGAATTTAATATCATCAGCATGAAGTTTATCGCTAACCCTTTAGTTTTTGTCATTTTATAGATATGTATTATTATATGATTAATTTAACTATAATTTAAGCTCCAAGTCATTATTTTAAAATAAGTGAACATAAATCTAGATATAAAGCATGTTGGGTTAGTTTCAAAGTGGACATTGAGATTATGGTAGTTAATTAATTAAACTAAATTAGATTAGGGACAAATTGTAGTCTCTAGTTTTCTTAAAAATTAATCATTATCTGTTTGATATTTTAAAAAATATATATAATATTAGAGTTGTGAAACATAAGGAAACAGGACAGCGTGACGACAGTATACATGCTTACGAAGTTGAAACAATATTATTAGGTTGTCTGTATTACGAAACCCATGCATTAAAATTAATTATTAAAATGATTAGCTAGTTTTATAATTAAAATCATTGTTTAATGAGAGCATGCACGGTTGTTTTATTTAATTGCTATAATTAATAATTAATTCCTGCAGTGGACTTGGATCATCCACACAAGGCCCAAAGGGGATGGTAATGACACGGAATGTGATCTAAGACTTGATCATTGAGTTCGGTCCTAATGAGATTTTAGAATATGGTATCTGGTTTTGGCCCAAGGAGCTATAAGCATGTCCCCGATTTTTCTTTTAAATTATTAACCGAACTGAATAAAGTTTGATTAATCCCGTCATTTTTTAAATTAACCAAATTTTATTATAAGTGTAAGGGATGTGTTTTTTAGTTATATTAAATTAATTGAGTATTTTTTCCGTTTAGATTAAAAGTTAGTTGGATCTTAAAATTTTAATGGGCCTGAGATGTTAGATTTCAGTCTAATATATATTATAATATATAAATTATCGAATCGAATTAATTGATAACTGAATTTTAAAAAAATCTTTAATTATTATATTTAACACATTTTTAACCGGCCGATTAAACGAAATAAATTTTACTTTGATCAAATAATTTAATTTTAATCAAATAATGAACCTGGACTTTTGTCAATGTATTTTGAAATGATGTGCCCGACCAGAATCGCATTATCGAGGATCAAAGCTACGATGGCTTCGGTCAGGGTCCTGTTCCGGGGAAAGGAACAACCACCGAATTCGAAATTAATTTAAAACTTATTTGTATATTAAACTTTTTTTAATTACAATATTTGACCAATTGATTAATTAATTTAAATTAGATTTTGTGATTTATTATGGGACGACCCTCACAATTTAATTTTTTTTATTTACAATGTCAAAAATCAAATTTTTAACATGGCTTAAATATACTACAAATAATTTAGTTAGGTGTTTGATAACATGTCATTTTTCCTTCTAAAAGTAATAATTTAATTAGTAAATTAAAATAGTAACAAACATATTATTCAAATGTTAAAATTAAAACATGACTTTATATAATAATAATAATTGTAGTTCATATAACATATACATTCTATTAATTTGATGATAACACAAAAATAATTAAAAATTTTAGTTCTTTGTATTTTAAAATTTCGACATTGCACCTTCTTGACACATCCTCCAACTTGTCACACCTCATGCTATTGTTCATCAACTCAACAACCGACATATGTGATAGCTTGACAAACACAATCATTTTACTATTAGATAGTTGCCAGACTAATAAAACATAGACATTAGGACCTTAACGTCATCTGCTAATAAAAGTATTTGTAACGACTGAATAATATATTTGTAACAAAATATTAATTGAATGATTAAATTATGAATTTTAAGAAGCGACTTGTCTATTAGCAAACATATAATTAAGCGGTTTATGTCGTATTTTACCATCAATGAAAAATGTTTGATTTTTTAAGGTTAAATTACACCACACGCCACTCTATTGTTAGAAAAGTTATAATTGGGTTATCACATTCTTAAAGTCACAGTTAAGTCACTCAATTGATTGAATATAACAACCAAATCACTGTACTGTTGAATCTCAAATGAACATCAACTTTTTATTACATTTTAATCACTTGATTATGAGTAAACTTAGATTTTGGTTACTCAACTTTTGTATGTGAGTCGATTTTTTTTTTGTTTCCTTTTACAATTTCTTGGTGTAAGATCAATTATTCAATGTTTTGGTGTTTTTCTTAGACAAAAATTTTTGGTTGCTTTTTATATTTCATGAATCTATAAAAAACAAGAAAAATATTTTCAGCTTGAATTGTTGCACTACCATTTGTCTATTAGTTTTAAAGTTGCAAAGAGACTTTCAACTTTTGGTTGCATCATTGCATACACCTCAAGAAAGATGAAACAATTTATTCCATTTCCACTCTATGCTAATGTCAGTGACCTTACAACGAATTTTGACGTTCTCGTACTTTTTTAAACAATTTCTACTTAGGGGTGAGGGAAGGAGAATTTTGCTCCTATTGGGTCTTAAACTCACAATCTAGAGAAAAAGTATCAACTGAGAGCTTTAACCATCTACTTTAGAAATTGTTGGCACGTTGTCCTACTTTTTGTGCACTAATAAAGAGAACTTATCGCATTATCAAATTCTAAAGTAATTTGATAGGTAAAGAACATGTAAACGATAATTATGCATGTAAATAGACAAGTAGTGAGGACATATGGTAATGTAAACAATTCAAATAGAAAATGTTCTTCACGTTTTTCTTTTGCAGATTCACGAAGTATAAAAACATCCAAGGTATTTTGTCCAAGTAGAAAATCAAGCCAACGAGGAATTGATCTTGCACCAACCTATAAAAATTAAAAAAAAAAACTCAAAAGGTTGACTTATAATCAAAAGTTGAGCGACTGAAATGTAAGTTCACTCATAATTGAGTGACCAAAACTATAAATTTATCTTAAAAAGTAACAATCGATTAATTGAGTGATTCGACTGTAACCTTTCAAATACGACGAACTAATTGAAATGTACTAATAACAGAGTAGCCTATGGTGGAATTTACCCCCTTTTAAAATTATTTGTTTCTTAAATCAAAACCTGCAAACGACGCCGTTGCCGTTACAAATACATAGCGATACAAACAACCCGCGAACTCTAACTCCACTCGCTCTCGCTCTCAATTATTTATCTCTTTTTATTTTCCTTTTTTTCCAACCTTAGAAAATCTGGCAAAACCTTCAAATTTATTCTTAAATCATGAGTCGTAAAAGAGACAAACCCTACTTCTCCCGCCACCCCTCCGCTTCCGTCTCTAAACGGCGTCGTCCTCTGCCACCTCACCCGCCGCCATACGAGAATGAGGACAAGCCAGTCGCCAAGCCTAAGCCGCCACCGGCTGTTGTCGTCATGGGTCTTCCCCCCAATTGCTCTGTGCTCGATTTGAAGTCGAGGTTTGAGATCTACGGTTCAATCTCCCGCATCCGCATCAACGGCGATGCTGTCGGTTACATACTATATCGCTCTAAGGAATCCGCCGAGTCTGCCATTTCTGCTTCCCTTGATTCCTCTTTCGGCATTATCGTTGATTCCATAAGGGTAATTACGTATTTAATGTGTTTATTTTCTCAAAATTTCTTGTTTGGTTGCTTTGAAGGTGTGAGATAGTTGTAGAAGAAGAAAATGATGGAATTTGCTTGCACTTTTTGGTAATTGAATTGGAAATCTTAACCTTTAATGAGGAAGTAAAGTTAAAATTTAGAGCTTTAAGGTGGAATTGAAACTGAAAGAGTCCATTAACTTGAAATTTCTACCCTTTAATGAGTAACTGAAGTTAAAATTTAGAGCTTTACGGTGGAATTGAAACTTAAACAGTCAATTAAATTGAAAAAATTGCCCTTTAATGAGGAAACAATGTTAGAATTTACAGCTTTAAGGTTGAAGTTAACCTAAAAGAGTTACTTAAATTGGAGTTTTACCTTTTAATGAGGAACTGATGTTAGAATTTACAGCTTTAAGGTTGAATTGAAACTAAAAGAGTTAATTATATTGAAAATTTTACCCTTTACTGAGGGAACTGAAGTTGCAGTTTAGAGCTTTAAGGTCAAGTTGAAACTAAAAGAGTGTTAAACTGAGAGTTCTTTAATGAGGAACTGAAGTTACAATATAGAGCTTTCAAGGTTGGCTTGAAACTAAATTAAATTGAAAATTTACCTATTAACGGGGAACTGAAGTTAAAATTTAGAGCTTTAAGGTTTAATTCAAACTAAAAAAGTCTATTCGATGGATAATTTTACCCCTTAAGAGGAACTGAAATTAGAATTTAGAGCTTTTAGGTTGGATTGAAACTTAAAGAATCAATTAAATTGTAACTTTTACCTTTTAATGAGGATCTGAATTCACAATTCAGAGCTTTAAGGTTGAATTGAAACTTAAAGATTCGATTAAATTGCATAATTTAACCCCTACCGAGGAATGGAAATCTGAACTTAGAGTTCATAAGGTTGAGTTGAAACTAAATGACCCTTTAATAATGAAGTTAAAATTTAGAGCTTTAAGGTTGAATTGAAACTTAAAGATTCGATTAAATTGCATAATTTAACCCCTACTGAGGAATGGAAGTCAGAACTTAGAGTTCATAAGGTTGAGTTGAACTAAATGACCCTGTAATACTGAAGTTAAAATTTAGAGCTTTAAGGTTGAATTGAAACTAAGAGTCAATTAATTCGAAAATTTCACCCTTTAATAAGAAACTGAAGTTAGAATTTACAGCTTTGCAGTCGACACACAACATCAAGAGGTTTGATATTCTGAATTGTGATTTTGCTTGCAGGTTCAAGTTTTGTGGGCAACTGATCCTTTAGCTCAATGGAGAGATGGAGTAGGGGGTAATGCTAATAGTGGTGAAGGGCCAACATCTTCATCAAAGCTTTTGCGGCCTGAGGTGCCTTTGAGCAGGCACGGGAGAAGTAATAAGCTTGCATCAACTGTAGTCAACCCAAGAACGACTGATGATGGTTCTTCAATGTTAGAATTTCCATTTAAAGGTAGAGAAATTGTTGCCTATGATGATATATACTCTAATGCAGGACTTAGCTCTCTTGGGATCTGTCTACTTTGTAACAATAGTGCAAGTTGATATGTTAGCTTCATTTTCACTCTAATTTCTAGAATCTAATGTCTTTAGGGTGAAAATGGTTTATGTGTTGGAGTTGGGGAAGTGAGTTGAAGAAATGGTGTTGTTTTGGTTTATGGCCTTCTAATTAGATTCCTCTAGTGCCTAGGAATGCTGTGTTTTTCATTTTATTTGTATTGACCATAGCTTTGTTATATATAGTCGATATGTTTTAAAAGATTCAAGTGTTTCCCTGACATGAATCATCTCCATCTTTGTTTTCCGGATTTGGGTTGAATGTTGAATTCAGATACGTGTCTGACATGGATACTTTAAGAAAAATGAAGTTCAACTAGCATTGATTTGAATGTGGTTTTCAATGTTGATGGACTTTTTTATTAGAGATTTGCAGTGTTAATTCTTATTTGTTTTAGTCTCTTGCTATGCTTCTGCAAGACTGCAAGATTTAACCACAATCGGGATCTGGCGAGGCAGGTCGGTTTTTTTGCTCCAATATTCATTTCTCCCTTATTCGTGTTCATTTTAAAGTACTTGTGTTTGATACTTGGGTTCATCATACAATTCAGCCGAGGCAGGTTGGTTTTTTTCTCCAAAATTTATGATGCTGGTTTTCAAATTCATGAAAAAAGTTAAATATATTATTGTAAAACACATGCACCGCAAAAAACTCATGGAACAGTGTATTATTGTCGTGTCTTGTTTATTACACCAACTGATGATAGACAACCGCACACTTGGAGAAGAGGCTTTGGTTGGCACTTTGGATTTTCTTAGTCCTCATTTGCATCATTGCAGTTGTCTAAAGTTGTGCTTGGTTGAAATCATGCTCAAATAATTGATTAGGATATTTGAATCTACTATCAATAAAAGGAATGTGGATTCAAATATCTGAAAATCACTTTGAATAATAATTAGAATATTTGAATTTGAATATTATTCGAGTCCCGAACACTTAAATTCACAAAAAAAAAATGATAAATACTTGGAAATATAAGAATCTCCACTGCCTTCCCTAGTGTCGCCTGGAAAGCAAATGGGAACCAAATCCCCCCAAAATCATTAAGCCTCAAATATCACTAAACAGAAGGTAAAGGAGGGAAAAATGATGAATGCTGCCGTGTCCTTTATAGGAGGAGCCAACGGCAACAGGAAAGGCTTGTCTGCAACTCTAGCAGCCAATCCTGGAGACCTTAAGCTCCGAGCGTCATTTTCAGACACTAATTTCACCGATGATGGGTCGACACTAAACCTTGACGACTTCGTAATCTCTGTTGAGAAGCCTGGTTCTTTCCTCATAGACTTCGACATAGCCAAGAAGGTAATAACTTCCTTTTATGCATTTCAATTGTTTGTCAAAAACGACAGTTGCTTAGTTTGCCTCTGTTTTCTTTTTCCATCTTCATTTTGCACTCAGGATGTTCAGTTTCAGTTCATGAACACCTTCAAGGTGGAAGGAAAACAGGTGAATTGGACGTACACCCACATGATGAACGGCCATCGGACAATACTTGAAGGGAGCTTGATGTTCGATAGAGCCAGCAAGTTATCTGCAAGCCATGAGCTTGGGTTAGCTGCAAATTGAAGTGCAGTTATGTGCACAAAGGGTTGACATCGTTTGAGCCTTGTTACGATCTGGCAAAGAAATCTTGGGACTTGGCCGTGTCAAGGAGAGTTCTTAGTGGCGATCTAATCAAAGCAAACTACGAGACATCGAGTCAGGTTTTGGGTGTAGAGTGGTTGAGTAGCTCATTATTCTATGAGGATGGAAGAAGCGTTAAGGTAATATCTGTGTCTTTGTTTTAATATATCAATAGATTAAGTTGGACATTCACAAGGCTTCTTAGTTTTGGAATTCTAGGTTTCGGCATCTTTCAATCTGGCTGAGGGCTTATATACACCACAATTAAGTGTTCGGAGTATGTGGAACTTTAAAGCATAGTCTCGCTATAATGCTTCAAGAACTCGGTACCTCTAGATGTGTTGTCTGATTGCTCGGCTTTGCTTATTCAGATTCGAATATAGGTATGTGTCTAACATAGATATGTGTTTAGTTTTCCCTTCATGTATTTGGAGGATTCCTGAATGAGTGTATCTTTATATCGTGTTAAAAGAGGTGTCGAATAGTGAAACTTAAAGTAAAATGAAGAGCGAGAGCAACATAATTTAACACGAATTATACTTGAATTTTTCTACCAATAATAAACAGGAATTGCAATTATTTCTATTTTAATTAATGCTCTTGATGGAGCTTATTTAGTTCTGGAAGTAATTTGATTTGATGGGTTATAATTGGATGACCATGAATGAACTAGTGTTCTGTTAGTTTTAGAAAAAGAAAGTCTTAACTATAAAATAAGTGCTCAAATTATGCATTTTCTATAATAGGTATCTAAAGTAATGTTTTGACTGAAATGTATGTCTAAAATTTTATTTTTAGTTAAAATCAACTGTCGGCAAAAATAAAAGTTTGAGGCACTTATTTCAGTTAAAATTTTTTTTAGGTATCTATTGCAAAAAAGAGGTATAGTTTGAACAAAATTATTATTGATTTTGATGTATCAATTATCATATGTATTTCGAGGTTTGATCTTCGCCTTGAGTATGCAACAGTTTTAAAATTTGTGGTTAATGTTTACTTTTAATATGGATTAACAAAACATAAAGTATTAATAATTGAACTCGTTCTGACTGATATTTTAAATTTTTTTAAAAAAATCACGATATTTCGGAGACATTCAAATCTGACTAATAATTCATGTTGCATGCATTATTTATTCATAATTTTTAGAATTCTTTTGATTTTTTAATTATTTAAAATATAATATATTATTTTTTTATCAACTTTTAATTTTTATAATTTTAAAAAATTCTAAAATATTAAGCTTTATATATTTTAATGTTTATAAGGTGCTTTTTGTCTTTTCCATGTTTTATAAATCTTTGAACAAAAGAAACCAACTAAATTACATTTGTTAAGTTTGAATACAATACTATATATTAATTAATTAATTAATTAGGCATTTTCTTTTTAAAAATTTGCGAAAACGTTAACGTCATAGTTCATATATTAGTTAATAAAAATTTCAACATATACTAAATTTAATTAAATAAACTTGAAACGATACAAATTCAAATTACTTTTCTCCAAAAAGTGTAATATAAACAATGATTATTATTCCATATTTTTTTTAGAAAAACATTACACAAACGAATGGCACTATGTGTCTTTTAATTATATTTTAAAAAATAAAATAGACATATAATAGTATTAGAATCTACAATTCCAATTATAAAATATTTTTGTTGTTGTTGTCAGTGTTTGCTATATTTATCCTATATATAATTATAATTATAATTATAATTATAATTATAATTATAATTATAATTTTAAAAATAAATACTATTTAAATTTGTATATTTAACATTCTTTTAAAAATAATTTGTATATTTAACTAAACATGGCACGTCATGTTTATGTTTTAAACATATGTTTATATTATTTTTATTTTATGATTGTATTTAAAATATTATATATTGACAAGTGGTCTCAGCGAATTCAAAAATTCTAGCCGTTCTCTACCATTTCTCTACCGCAATTCTTTTTATCTATCGAGCGTCGCAAGTTATTTTTTTATTTTATTTAATTAGCGGTAATATCAGTTTTGTTTTTTTTATTTTTTAATAAAAATAACTCTGCTTTTGTGACATATTTTTCTCTGTCTTTATAGCACGTTTATCTATGTCTTTTAGCATGTTTTTTTCTTTAGTCGTTTGACCGTTCTTTTATTTTAAGTTTTTCTCGGGATTGGATTTGATGACGACACGACTGTTCAATATGATGTTTATTTGTAATTCTGTTGATCTTCCTTTCTCTAGCCCCTCGGATTGAATTTGAATACGCAATTTGTGCTCGTGGTTAGTTTCTCACGACGCTTGGTCCTGATTTGCGGTTCTCGTGGTCTTTCAATAGTTTAATCCTATTTCGTGGTTCGTTTGCCGATGCAGTTAGATTTATTCGTGTCTATTTTTCGTTTGAGTCTTTTGGATGGGTTCTTAACCTTTTCATGTATGGTCCTCGTATGATCTAAAGGGGCTAGTTTTTAAAAATGTCCAAATTATGTATTTAGTTTACGATGATAGTTATAAACCATTATTGTAATTTTGGGTATTTTATCGTTTAATAAAACTAGCTGTTTTTATTCAAAAATATTATATATTGACAAAAGTTTTAAAATATTATGTACTTACGTTATTCTATCATGTCATTTTGCATTATATTATATTTTAATTATTTTTATTTCGTACTTATATTAATTTTTTGAATATTCTTAAGATGATTGCAAAATAGTATTTGCTCATATATAATCTTAAGTAACCTTTTGAAAATGTACACACCTTGTAGATAAAGCGATTTGAACTCGAGTCTCATAACATAATTCTCTTTTCCATTGGAACCGGGGAAGGATGTAGGATTTTCTGTTAGGAGGCAAACTTATAAAATTTTAGGGGGCGAACTTTATAAAGTTTTAAGAGGCGAAAATAGATATTCAATAGAAAATACATAAAAAATTAAAATCATATATGAATTTTAATTTTTTAAGGGGGCGACTACGCCCTCCAGCCTCCCTTGGGTCTATTTCTGACTAGAACCACATGTTGGATTCATGTTATATCAAATTTAAATGAAATATATAAGTTAGAATTACATTATTAGACGTTAACATGTCTTGGAATGGAAAGCACTTCGGGCCGAATGGCTTTATTCTTTATTATGAATTTAAAATATTTGACAAATTTTGGTCTAATAATAATTTAATTTCTAAGATTCATTAATTGACCGAATGATCAAGAATGTTCACGTTGTCCTTATCTTGTGTGAGTTCGAGTTTATACAATTTTCTTAGAAATATAACATCTCTCTATTTATTCAAAAACAATAATTTAATCTCCGTTTAATATAAGAACTTATCAAGTATTTAATCAAGTATGAATGGAATTAAAGAAGGGTAAGTATGTATCTTCAATTTTTTGGTCTAATAGCAATTTAGGTTCCTATAAATTTATACATTAGACAAATTAGACATTGAATTTAAAGTTTAAATACTTAATAAGCTCGTTTTATTTTTAAATTCAGTAATTTACTACTTTCCTATATTTTTTTTGGACAAAACCTAAATCTAATCATAATCCAACCTAGAGGGGAAGAGAAGGGGAGGGCTCCTAATGGGTCTCGAGCCCAAAACCTATAAGAACATGAGAGAACAAAGATGAACCCCTCTCCCATATTTAATTTTGACTTCATCCTGATCATAAGATTCATCATAAATGTATAAAATCTATATGCTAATGATACATTAAATATAAACTCTAAATATATGATAAAAATATTAAATTTAAATCCAAAATGATAATCTAAAACCACTTATATGAATAAAAAGAAAAAAAAACAATTAGTATATTGACTTAGTGTCTGAATCAAGGATGGACCGAGGGACTGAGGGGTTGTAGGGGAGGTCGTCCCCTAAAAAATTAAAATTCGTACATGATTTAGATTTTTTAAAGAATTTTCAATGTATTTTCTATTAAAATTTATTTTTGTCTCAAAAATTTTATAAATACGTCACCCTAAAATTTTAAAGGTTCGTCAAATAACATAAAATTCTGCGTCCGTCTATACTTTAAATCGGGTTCATTATGCAAATCCAAAAGAATCCGAAATCACTAAATACAGATTCATGAATAGCCCCAATACAGTCTCAAAATCAAATCAAATTTAAGATTCTGTCCCTCTTGAATCAGTAACTTATTAAATACCTCATTCTATATCTAACTTTTCAAATCTCATATGTACACACACAAATATATATACATATACACCGAGTACAATTAATTGCTACAGTCTGAGTTTCTCATTGAACAAAAATGGCGAGCAGAAATGGCTGCAAAAGTTCAGAGACTTGCAACTCTTTTCCTCTATCGGAGGAAGAAAATGGCACTTTAGATTTAATGGATACTCCTTCAAATCAAAGAAGGCCTGCAGGATGGAGAGCTGTTTCTTTCATATTAGGTGATGTTATAATCGTTATTTTACTGTTTCGTGTGCGTATATACAATCAAATATAGTATTTATAATGTTCGATATATTCTTTTCTTTCTTCCGCTGTTCGAATACATTGTTTAAGTCCATGTACGTTCAATATTTCCTATGTACGTTCAATATTTCCTATGTGCAGCAAATGAAACGTGTGGGAGACTGGCATCATATGGATTGATGGCGAATTTTATGGTGTACATGCAAAGGGAGTATCACATGCACCCGGTTCAGGCAGCTACCATCCTTAACGGCTGGTCCGGTGCGTCGAATTTGACTCCGATTATCGGCGCATATGTTTCCGATTCATTCATCGGCAAGTTTTGGACCATTGTTCTCGGATCCGTTTCAATTATCCTGGTATACATCCTCATAATTTTATTCATATTTGCCAAAATTTTAGAAAACTGTCTGTCTGGATATGATCAATAACATGTGATTTCCACCGCTGATCGGTAGGGAATGGTGATCGTGACGTTAACAGCTTTACTTCCACCGCTGCGCCCTCCGCCGTGCACTAACGAAGAACTACAACACGGCCAATGCACACCCTACAACAACGCCCAGCTCGGCGTTTTGCTCGTCGCCATATTCTGGTTATCCATCGGCAACGGCGGAATCAAACCTTGCAGTCTCCCCTTCGGTGTCGATCAATTCGATTTAACAACCGAAGAAGGCCGAAAACAAAACAGCAGTTTCTACAATCTTTATTACACTGTTCAGATGGTCGTGTTGGTGATCACTCAAACTGCTGTGGTTTATATCCAAAATGATATTAGCTGGGCATTAGGGCTTGGAATCCCAACGCTTTGCTCGATCGCCGCCGTTGCTTTGTTCTTCGTTGGTGCGAGACTTTATGTGTATATAAAGCCCGAAGGAAGCGTTTTCACCGGTGTCGCGCAAGTGTTCGTTGCTGCGTACAGAAAACGCCGACTGCATCTTCCGATTGATGGAGGAATCGACGGCCAATTCTACGACCCTCCGCTGAGGAGAAGCTTGCTTAGAGCTAGAGAACTCCATCTCACTACACAGTACAGGTAATGGATTTCTTTCTTGTTTTATTTATATCTATAAATAATTCTATGCACGTTGATGAAAAAAATTCTACAAATGGATTAATTTTAGCAATTTAGAATTTAGTTTATGGTTTAAATTTAAGGATGAAATTTAGGGTATAAGGTAAAATTTAGGATTTAGAGTTAAAATTTAAATCCTTAATTTTATTACCCTAAACCCTAATCATTAATTTTAAGCCCTACATTCTAATCATAAACTCTAAATTCTAGCATTCTAATTTTAATACTTACATTATAACCATAAACCTTAAATTCTACGCCCCTAAACCTAAACTCTAAACCATAAACATATAAACTAAATCATCAAACTCGAAAACTAACATGCTTGTGAATTTTTTCCACCGCTAGTTCATTGAAATTGTACTATCCCAAAGTTTAGTTAGTGACCAAATTAAAAGTTTGATGTCCAAAGTGAAGTGACCAAAATGAATAAAATGAAAGTTTGGTGAATAAAGTGACAATCAAGAACAGTGCAGGTTGCCAGTTTAAGTTTCGATAATGGAAATTATTTTAACTTTGTTTTGTAACATCACTGACTCGTGTTTGGTAACGAATACGAGAAGGGGTTGTTACAGAAATCCATTTACAGTATGTAAAACGAAATTAATTTTACATTAATTTATGACCATTGGATGAAATAGATTAAACATTCATATTTCTTTCTCTTAAAATCTCCACGTTTTCAATTCGAACTTTATTCGTCCATTTCATTCATCTCATAATCATAAATTAACGTAAAACTAATTGAGTTTTCTATAATGTGAGGACATGTCATATCCTATATATATGTATAAGGTTATGGTCCACTTACACCAGATAAAACTCATTTAATTTTATACTAATTTATGATCATTAGAGAAATAAAATGGATGGATAACATTAAAAAGATGAAAATAAGTACATTTTTAAAGGAAAAAGAGATGAATGTTTAATTTATATATAGTTTTAGAATCCACCTAGGTCAGGTAAAATTCATTTAATTCTATACTAATTCACTACTATTAGATAAGTGAAATGGACGGATAAGATTAAGTATAATGCCTACCAAGAAGGGGTGGGCATTGTCGGGTACCCGATTCATCCGGGTCCCTCATTGCTCGGCCTGTGTCCTGGCCCATCACATCAGGGTACCCAGAAAATTGGGTATCGGGTACCCGGTTCATTTTTTTTATTTTTTATTCTAAAATTTAAAAAAATCACATATTAAACACAAAAATATTTTTAAAAAATTTAAACTTAAAACTTAGAAGTATATAATACAAACATATAAAGAATTTAGGAATTTAAACTTAGTTTTAGAGTAAAAAAATTAAGAAACTTAAAATAAAAATATAAAAAATATATTAAAATTTATAGGATCGATCGGGTATCCAGTAAGGGAAAACTTTTGGCCCGTGTCTCGAAAAAATTATCAGATCGAGTACCCGACCCGATATAAAATTTTCTGACATTTTTAGGTTCTAGTCGTCGGGTCGGATCATCCGGGTCGGGTACTCCCCTACTACCAAGTGAAACTAAATATAAGCTATTTAATTGTGGATATTCATCAGTTGCTTAAACAAAGCGGCTCTAGCAACGGGTGGTGAAGTAAACTCAGATGGGTCATGTGTGAATCTATGGCGGCTCTGCACTATCCAACAAGTCGAAGATGTTAAATGCCTTTTAAACATCTTCCCAATATTCCTAACTTGCATCCTCAGCTTCCTCGCCCTCAATCAACAAGGAACATTCACAGTCTCCCAAGCCCTAAAAATGGACCTCCGATTCGGTCCCCACTTTAAAATCCCAGCCGGTTCAATCCCCGCCATCACACTCATCGTCATCTCCGTATGGCTGCCGTTCTACGACAGAGTCCTGGTTCCCGCCCTCGAGAAGCTCTCAAAACTCGAAGGCGGGATCACAGTTCTCCAAAGAATCGGAATCGGAAACCTTTTCGCCATCCTATCGATGTTGGTCTCGGGATTCATCGAAACGAAGAGAAGAAATGCAGCCCTCTCCCATGGCGGGCCCGACGGAGTTTCCCCGATGTCGGTCATGTGGCTGATTCCGCAGCTTGTCCTTATGGGCTTCATGGAGATCTTCGGCGTCGTTGGACTGATCGAGTTTTACAACAAACAGTTCCCTGAGAATATGAGAAGCATTGGGAACTCACTGCTTTATTTGACGTTTTCATTGGGGAGCTACGCCAGCAGCTGGATCATCACCGCCGTCGAAGACGTTACCGGAAGGGACGGAAGCGGGTGGTTGACGGACGATATAAACACAAGCAAAGTGGATAAATTTTATTTCTTGATAGCGGGGATTTCTTTGCTTAACTTCGTCTTCTTCATGTTTTGTGCTCGAAGATATCATTACAAGGGTAGTGTTAGAAAAACGCCATGAACTGATGGATTTTGCATTTTTTTTTTCTGGCTTATGAAGCCAGGATAGCATATAAGAAAAATGGCATAAAGTTGTAGTGAAGGATGTGTCGATACACAAATTGTTTACTTGATAAAATGTTTTGGAGTTGTAATAAAGAATGTTGTGTATCCGACCTAAATTCAAATTCCAGTAATTTAACTTGTAGTTATACGTGAGTTTATTTTAGATTTGAAGCTGAAACATATATACTATCACTTGCTATAATATGATTATTAAAATATAACGTATTAATATTTAAAATTTATATAAATTGGAGAAACACATATTAATTCATTAATTGTTTTCTAAAATACTAAATTTTATTAAAAAGACATGAACTTGATAACAAAGCACATGTCCTAATATAGAAATTATCTTAAAATCTTAATAAAAAAAATTTATGTGAATATTAAATATGGTATGAAAGTCCACATAGAATAGATGATCTCTTCTTGTGATTTCTTTATCATCATTCATAAAATTTAAGAGGGCTCATCCTAAAAAGTTTAGATCACATAATTACCTTTGAAATGTTAGAAAATGACATAAATTCTTTAAACCATTATCTAAACATGGCATATCGCCGATTATTCTAAACAGAACATGCCTCATGTTATTTTCTCCTCAATCGTCGACATGTCAAAGTGGCACGTTCTAAAATGACAGATAGAAACTTAAAAATGAAAAATAAAAAAAACAACTAATAAAATCTAATCGACGACACTAAGTGCCTCTAGTAAAATGAATAATTTGAACTTCTAATGAAAATTTTCTGATTCATGATTCTAGTTAACAAAAATGAAAGAAAAAGTTTAAAGTTCAAAGAAGATTCAACCATAGAGGAAGGTTTAGTCCTGAAAAAAAAAGTAAAAAAGATGAGAGAAAACGAAGAAAAGTTAACGTGTTCCAGTAGTGTTCTTCAACAACAATTAATTTTAAAAATTTGATGGTCAAAATGCAAGCATCATAAAAATTTAATAATTATTTATATATAATTTATCCAAATAATTATAATTTTTTTTGATTAAATTGTTTTAAATTATAAATAATTAAAAATATAGAATTATAGCAAGTCTAAAAAAATCTTAAAAAGTCCTTAAAATATGAAAAAAATCATTTATAAATAATAAAATAGTATACAGAAGTATACCCAATTACTTTTAAGGGTTAATTACTGCAATAGTCACTTATGTTTCTCTCGAGTACAAAGTTGGTCACCGATTTTTAAATTTGACCAGTAAAGTCACTTACGTTTTCGATGTGTAAACTTTTGGTCATTTTAACGCCTGTTGTTGTTAAACGTTGACGGCTTGTTGATATGGTAGCAGAAAAAAATAAAAATGAAGTCCACGTTTATTCTACATGGACTGTCTATTTGACTTCCCAACAATGTTTGATTGAAGTTATTTGTTAGTTTTGATTAACTAGGGTTTGGGGGGAAACGACGCGATAATTCTAGGGCTCGTTATATGGGGAAAAAAGGGTTTGGGGGAAATCAAATCGATCATAAGATATTGAGGATTTAGGGCTCATACTCTACAGAAAATCGAACTAGAAAGGGATTGTAGAACTCAGTTTATGGGGAAAATCGAATGGGATTATTGATGAACCATTTTTTGGAAAAAAAATTTTGAAGAAGGCTTCGCGAAAGGGTAAGTCTCTGTTTTTGATCCATTTTTGGTTGGATTCAGTCTAAGATTCTTTTATTTTTCTATTTTAGGGTTTAGGTTATTTTTGTTTGTTCATTGTTTTTGGCTTAAGAGTTTTTCAAGTTGACCTTTATTTTGATATTTTGTTTTTGTTTTTGTTGCTTTGTGTTGTAGATAATTTCGAATTTGGAAAAGATGATTGGAGGGAGGCTTCATCAGCAAGGGGATTATGTAGTGGACTATCGTAAGTATTCCAGATTGAGTTTAGGCTTTAGGGATATTTTGCATGTTTGACTTAATCTACAATTTTCCAAGTATTCATTGCTTTGTTTTTGTTTTCGTTGCTTTGTGTTGTAGATATTTTGCATGTTTTCAAGTTGACTCTTATTGTTTGATTGAATCCACTTATTTTTTATGTTTTAAGTTGAGTTGAGTTCAATTTGAGTTGAATTGTTTTTGTTTTTATTGGTTGTGCATGTTTTAATATAGGGTATTGCATGAAATTGAAAAGGCATGTATGTATGATTGTTGGATGTGGTCTGATTAAAATATTGCTTATGTCTACTATGTTGAAACTATTTTATAATGTGGTCCAATGTGTAAAACTTTTGTCTGTTAGCTTATAAAGACACTAAATTTAGAGTAAAAATTTATAAGTAAAAGACACTAAATAAGAGTAAAAAGGCACTAAATTTAGAGTAAAACTTAATAAATAAAAGACATTAAATGTACATTAAAATGTACAACATAGTAAACATTAAACTTTATAGTAAACCTTAATATATATTATAGTAAACATTAAATATTATAAGCTTATGAATACACTAAATGGATACTATAAAATACAATAGAAGGATACTCCAAAACAATAAGATTAAGATTAAAACAATAATGAATTTTATTATAGTAGGATTAAGATTATAGTAAAATTTAAGGCTAAAGGGTTAAATTTGTCATTGTAGTAATCTAAAATCATCAATGTTACCCTTACTTTTTTTTCCTGTAATTTTGCCCTAAAAGTTGGTCAATTGTAGTAATGTCGCTCTTTGACCGATTTTGACCGTTAAATGCCGATGTGACAATTAACGGTACTGACGGGGCAATTTTGCCATCGAAGTTATTAATTGTAGCAATTTTACCCTTGGTTTATTTAGTTTTTGAATAAATTTGGATAAATAATTTGGTTTTTCAAGTTGAACTTTAACAAACAGAATATATGAAAAATCGATTAACAAATTGATGTAAATATCCTTTGGGTTCGTAGTAATTTTAAATATAAGCAAAGTGAGAACTCTCACAAAAAATCAAAATATTCTTCAATTTTTTTAAAAAAAATCTATAAACTTAATAAAAATAAATAAGATGTCCAAAAAATTATTGAAAATAAAAACTAATATAAAAAATATTTATAAATATAAAAAAAATCAAAATTTCAAAATATTTATAAAACCCATTGAAAAAGTCTTCGTCTGTTTCTGGTTATGCTAAGCCAACTAATATTCCTTGAACATATTTTTAATAGAATCGTCCTTCCATTAGATTAGTGATAAAACTTATCAAATATTAATGAGCATCATATTGATGTAGAAAAACGAAAGAAAATTTGATGAAATTGTTCAAATTTTTAGTACTTTATAAATACTTTTAATTTTATATTTATATTTTATCATTTTATAATTTCTAATACATTTTAATTTTTATATTAGTTTTTATTTTCAATAATTTTTTGAATATATTATTTATTTTTATTAAGTTTATAGATTTTTTAAAAAAATTGAAGAATATTTTGATTTTTTTGTGAGAGTTCCCACTTTACTTATTTTTAGAATTATCAAGGACCCAAAGGAAATTTACATCAATTTGTTAATCGATTTTTCATATATTTTTTGTTAAAGTTTAACTTGAAAAATAAAATTATTTATCCAATTTCATTCAAAAACTAAATAAACCAAGGGTAAAATTGCTACAATTAATGACTTCAAGGGCAAAATTGCTCTGTAAGGACCGTTAACTGCCACGTCAGCATTTAATGTTCAAAATCGGTCAAAGGGCAACATTGCTGCAATTGGCTGACTTTGAGGGCAAAATTACGCGGGGGGGGAGTAGGAGCAGCATTGTTAATTTCGGATTACTACAGGGGTAAATTTGACCCTTTAGCCAAAATTTAATGTACGCTAAAATGATATACTAATGAATTTTGCTATAGTAAAATACACTAAAACAATAAGATTAAAACTTTTATTACTGTGAACAGGTAAAAGACACTAAATGTAATGTACATTAAAGTAAACATTAAGCTTTATAGTAAAACTAAATGTACATTACAGTAAACATTATAGGCTTATGAATACACTAAATGGACACTCTAAAACAGTAAGATACACTAAAACATTAAACATTATAGTAAACATTAAACATTACTGTAAAATACACTAAAACTGTGAGATTAAAACTTTTATTATTGTAATAAGTAGGGTTATAGGATTATGAACAAAACTAATGACTTTTACTTGTATACTTTACAGCTCTTGATTTAGAAAACTTCAGCTGTGTTATTCATTATGGTAGAGAGTTCATCTTTTCAACCACAATGAAATACATCTCATCATCTGTAGCATATTTTGACCATGTTAGTTGTGACACTTTCTCCATGTTTAAAGTATGTGGCATGGTTGAAAGGTTAGGTTTAGTGGACACTTTTGGTTTGTATTGGAGAGTTTCAGATGCTGATTTATCTAAAACATCTCTTATGTTATTGCAAAGTGACTCTGATTGCATGACATTAGTCAACAACCTACCTAGGAATAGATACATTTATGTATATCTTTAGGAAAAACAGAATGTTGAGGATGAAGTAGAAGTTGGGGATGAAGTTGATGAAGAAGTTGTAGAAGAATTTGAGGTTAGTGATACTGAATATGGGTTTGATGATGGACTGCAGTAGGAAAATATAAGAATTAGAGTTCAAAGGAAAATGGATAGTTTTAGACCCGATGGTGTTAGGGTGAATCCTGAGTTGAAATCTGACAGTGACAAATCTGATGAACTTCACAGTGATCATGATTTAAATGGCCCTAGGCATAGTGAGTTTAATGTTAAAACTGACACAATTAACCCTAAATTTGTTAAGGGTTTAATCTTCTCTAATAGGAAGGTTCTGAATGAAGCAATAAAGCACCATAGGAGGGTCAATAGGATCCAAGTTCAGCTTTAAAACATGATGCCAAGAGGATTCAAGTTGTATGTCAAGGCACCTGTCCATGAAAATTGTGAGCAACCCTAATGAATCTCAAAGACATTACAGATCAGACTTGACAGATAAAAACATTACTTGACTCTCATAATTGTTATAAAGTAACCAAAAATAAGAATATCAGATCACCTTGGATGGCAAAGTATTACATAGGAAAATTCATGGTTGATATTAGTTACCCAGTAAGATCACTTTGAAGTGATGTATATTAAAAATTTGTTACTTGGGCGTCACGCGTTACTTCTACTAGGGCAAGAGATTTGACAATTTAAATAATTGAAGGGAATTACAAAGGGCAGTATACAAGGATTTATGAATACTTACTGGAATTAAAAACTACAAACCCTGGAACAACTACTATTTGTCATCTAGATTGTAGATTATTCCAAAGGATGTATGTTTGTCTGCAAGCTTGCAAAAATGGTTTCGTGCCAAGATGTAGGAGGATTATTTATGTGGATGATTGTTACTTAAAAGGCTATTTTCAAGGGTATTTATTAGCAGCAGTATGTATAAATACAAATGACCAGATTTACCCTATAGCATATGCAGCAATGGAGAGTGAAAACTATTTATCTTGGGCCTGATTTTTTGACATACTCAAAACTGACTTGGGGATTAATGACTCTATAACATTTATTTCATGAATGATAAATAGAAGGTACCCCTCTAATTTTTATTTATTTTTCTATCATTCATTTTTGAGTTTTATTAACTTTTATCTATTTTTAAGGCAAAATGACAAAAGATGCCCCTAACGTTTACATGTTTTTTAATTTGGCCCTTTATTCTTTTTTTGGAGCAAAAAAACTCCCAACGTTTCAATTTGGTCTAAATATGCCCCTATTAGATGAAAACTGCCAGTCAACTGACGGTCAATGATTGATTCTAACTGGACTTGCCACGCGTTTTGATCGGCTGACGTGGTATATACCAAGTCAGATTTTTTTAAAAATATTTTGTTATACCTTTCTTTATGGTAACACGTGGCTGACTATCATGCTGACACGTGGCCGAATCGGATGGTGACATACGGTGAATATGATGTTAACACATCAACAGATCTTAACACATGGCAAGTCCAGTCAACATCAGCCGTTGACCGTCGGTTGACTGGCAGTTTCTATCCAACAGGGACATATTTGGACCAAATTGAAACATTGGGGGTTGTTTGCTCCAAAAAAGAATATGGTGCCAAATGACAAAACATGTAAATGTTGGGGGGAATATTTTATCATTTTGTGTTTTTTAATGTAGGGACTTGTGGATGATATTTTCCCTAATGTAAATGTCAAAAATTGCACGAGGCATATATATATATATATATCGAGAAGCTTCACAAAGGGAAAGCTCTTAAAGATGCTGTTTGGAAGGCTGGTTGAGCTACTTACTTGTAATGCCCTAGTTTTGGGCATAGAGTTTTTGGGTCGGTTTAGGGGTCTGGTGGACCAGAATTAGGGATTCGAGTCGATTTCGGGATCGTATATTTTTCAAGGGATAAAATATAGAAAAATGTTCTAAACTCTTTATTAAATATATATTGATTTTTGGTAAAGTCGATTTTGGAAAATAAGATTTGGAAATTGTACATTTCGGGTTAGTGACCAAAATGTAAAAAGTGAAAATTGTTTTTAGTGACTATTTTGTAAAAGGATTAAAACTTAGAATCTCTAAGGAGCTATTAAGCCTAAATGTTTTTATCAGATTTCTCTCTTAATTGGATTTGTTTTAAAGTGATTTAATTAAATATTAAAAGGGGTTTAATTAGAAGGAAGGTAGTTATTTCTCTTAAAACAAAATTGACGTAACTTTTCTCTCTAAAGTTTCTCTCAAAATATCTTCAACCAAACATCTATTTTCTCAGCAAATATTTGAGGTAATGATCTTTTTTTCTTAAGCTAATGATTTCTAATGGATTCCTCAACTTGTTTTCTCAGACTCTTATTGATTTTCCTTTGTTTCTTTAGTATAAAAATCATCCAATTGAGAGAGAATTTTCAATCTTTGTTGAGAGAGAATTTTCAATCTTTGGAGGTGAGGTTTTCTCTTCTCCTTTGATGATGGTTCTTTATTGAAATTCCCAAGTTCTTAATCCTTTACAAATGATTTCTAATGAGTTTTATGGATTTAATTTAAGAGAAATGGTTTAAGAGAGATTTAATTGAGGTAATTATGAGATATTTGTTTTAGATCTGTTTTGCTGAGTTTTTGATGAGGTTTTATCATGATTTTGATGTCTTATGTTGATAATGGATTAGTTCTATCAATAGAATCCCAAAATCAAATGAATCTCTAGTTGTTTGAGTAGCTAGTTATGAGTTTTGAGGTGTTGTGGGTGTTTAATGGCTGCTTGAGGTATAGGGATGTTATGTGATGGTTTTTAGATGTCTTTTGATGTTAATTGGTGTTTGGAAGTGTTAGGTTTTTGGCTGGGTTTAGTTTGGAGGTCAATCGATGTTGTTTTCGGTTGTTTCAGATAGGCGATTGATAGCTTTTAGCAAGACAATTGTAGCGACATTTCATTTCCTTCTTTCCTTAAAACAAATATAAGGGGTTTCATGGGTTCGACTACGAGTTATCCCCAAAATCATTCTTTAAAATATTGGCTTAAAGGGATTGCTTTTGAAAATTCTTTTTCTTTTGAAAATCGATGAAAACTTGGAGTCGCCACCGACCACTTGGATAAGTTGGGCCGGACACCATAGAAAACCAGAGATTCATTATGAAAGGGTTCGGGAGTTGGTTACGCGTGAGGAATGATTAACACCCCAATCATGCCTGGAAATCGGTACTTGAATATTTATTACTTTCAAATTGATGGAATTTGTTGGAATTTGAATTGAATTTAACTCGGCGTACTTAATTGAAAATTTAACCTTAATTACACGGGCTTTATCAAGTTGGTGGGTTCGAATTAATTAGACATTTAATTAATAAGGTTGACGATACACCGAACCATAGACTAAACCGACATCATATAAGCCTGACTGCCGTGTTAGTTTAGGGTTTGGATCCTGCACGTCACCTTTATGCATGGTGCAAACAGTTAAAATATGATGTGATGATCTTATCACTTTTAATTTTACCTTGGGACGGTAAGGATTAATTCAAATATTTGGTCAATATCTTTTGAGCTTGGACTGTTACGACACAAATATCAGAATTAATAAATACCTCACTTTTTGAATTAAATTAATTTATTCGAGATAAAAGGTCCCATGAATGACGATTAAGGGGTGACAAACAAAAGGTTAAAGAAAAACACACAAAAGCCCGCCTAAGGCCCAAACCTATAAGGTTCAAGTTATGGAAGGTCCAATTAGTGATCTAGTTATTAATGAGGTGAATCTAATATTAACCCTAAATTAATTAGCCCTAAAAGACTAAAAACTAACAAATTACGATTTATCTTGTAACATGATAATTAATTCAATCAATTTTAAACTAGTATTCCAATAAGCCAAGAATACTATTTAAAGTAAATCAAATTAATTAATCATGATTTTAATTTAAATGTCAATCTAATCTCCATGTGAATTTTATCTTAGAAGTAATTAAGAAACGTCAAACTAATTTAATGAACTTAGCATTTATCCCAATAAGCCAAGGGTAAATTTAAATTCACTAAATCAATCCGACCCTAATCTAACTAAGGCTCTAAAAGGCTAATCATAAATTAATCTAATTAATTTAAAATCATGCCCCAATGAGACGAGCACACGACTTAAATTAATTAAATTAATTCCTAAACTAATTCAAAGGCCTTAACAAACACCAAGCCCACCTAAACTAATCCCAAGGCCCACTAAGCTAAAGCTAATTCTAGGCCCAAAACACAAAAAGGCCCAAAATTACAAAAGCCTAAACCACTAATCTAAACCTACACCAAAAACCAAAAGACAAAAGAATGTGAATATATTTACTATATTCTATACTAAAAGCATATATATTTATAGAAAAGCTATATTAAAAAACTTTGTATGATGTATATTATATAAAAAAACTTATATTATATATTAAGAAACTATATTATATTTTTTTGTAAAAAAACTATATATCGCGTATTTTATATAAAAAAGCTATATATGTTATACTCTTTTTTAAGAAAACATATTATGTATTTTAGGAAACTATATATTATAAGCTTTGAAAACCATATATTATATGTATTTCATAAAACTACACATTATACTTTTATAAAAGTATATTATATATTAAAAAGGACACACACTATATACAACACTATATATAATGAGAAAGACATATTATACTTTACAAACAACTTTGTATACATTAAAACTAAGTATTATATATGTATACATATACCACATATTATGTAAGAAACGTACATTAAAAAACATCATACATCCATAACCACATACTATATCAAACCCCAAATTATACACATAAAAGATACAAACATATAACACAACCAAGCATTAGAAAACCAAGAGATTAATACTGAAAATTTAAATCAGAAGCTAAGCATGCATTGGAAAGAAAATAAAAAAAAGAAAGGTATTTATCACTGGAAAATGGACCAAATTGGGAAGAAGTAAAATTGAAAGGCCGAATTTAAAAAGAAAACGGGGATGAAATTGTAAGAAAACAAAGGTTATAAGGACCCAGGAGATGATTAAAAAACATGGAATGGCTTGGGCTTGTGATTATCCCATGCAGAGGGACTATTGTTGAGATTTGAAAAGCGGAAGCCCTTACGGGCGTAAATAGGCTGGGGCGGGGGGATTTATAACGCAATTAATCCATTTTTAAAAGGGGACCGAGTATATAACTCAGTTTTTAGCCAAAAACAAAAAGTTTTATAATCCTTTGTCTTTTTTTTAATCGAAATGCTCTCCCCTTTTCGCTCCTACTCGGATGAACGCCACCGCGGTGTTCATCCGCGCCGCCGTAATTCCCAAAATCTAGCCGGTGACCACCGTGTCAGCCGCCGCTCGACGGTAGCCGACAAACTCAAAACTAGCCCAAAACCACCCCTTTTCACATTCTAAACCCAAATCTGAAACCTTTTTTTTAAACTGGGCCCCTTTTTCCTTGAAACCTCAAAACAGAAATAGAAAATCCCTTTTATCTAAAACAAGCAGAACCCCTACAAGCTCTATTTTTGTTTCCTTACAACAGCTCACCCCTTCGTGTTCCTGGAGGAAAACAAAGCGGGCTTGTCACCAGAATGAAAGGAATGGCAGAGGAAGCTGAAACAACAAAGGTAAAAAAAGACCCAAAACCCTAACTCTTTCGTTCCTTTTATGCTTCGAAATGAAATGCAAAGAAAAATAGGAAATATACCTCAGAAAGCTTGAGTTCTATTCCTTTGAACCTTTTTCCCTTTTTGCTTGCACTTAGAGTTACAAATGATTTTGTTTCGGTTATATAGCACCCGAATATTATATTGATTTGTATAAAAAAGGGCTATCTAAATCCCTATTGGCTGCTCTTAGAATTTGGCCCCATTCATCTGCCAATTCTGAAATGTTTGTTTGCCCTCCCTGAATTCTGACATTGCCGTTGAGATATTTGTTGCGCCTTTGTCCTCTAATAATTTCATTTTCTTGTGCACGGTGGCCAAACACGAGGAGGGGAGGGGACTAGGAGCTGTTGGCGTGGCAACTGGCGTGGCGAAGTGATGGTGAGGTGGCGTTGGGCTACAGGTTCTCTCGGCCGACGTGGAAGCTGTGTTGGAAGAGCAATAGACGAGGACGTGTGACGCACGCGCGTGTGTAGAGAGCTGTAAAGCCGCGTGTGAGGGAGCGTGTGGAATCTGAAAGGTTCCTTTGGCTGCATCTAGACTGTCAGATCTCATCCAGATCTGACGGTTAGCATTAGGCGGCTGTAAAAGTTTAATGGGTAGATTGGATTAGGTTTAGGTTTAATTATGGGCCAAACATGCCTTATGTAATTTTATTAAACTTTGGGCTTGTATTTTAAATGGACTGTAATATATATTTGTGGGAAGATTTCATTATTTATGGGCTTTATTTATTTTAATTAGTCTTTTTTGTTTTTTTAGTTTAATAATATTAATATTAGACAATAACAATAATAGTATAATAATAATATAACAATAATACTAGTAGTGACAATAATATAGTGATAATAACGGTAATAATAGATAATAATAATGTAATAAATATAATAATGACAACAATAGTAGTAATAAAACTAGTAATAATGATGATATACATGAATATAATGATGATGATAATATCACATTAATAGATAATAACATATAATGATAACAACTCATATATATATATATATGGATGGGATCCAGTTACATGGTGTAAAACTCATTTAGTTTTAGACTAATCCATGGCCATTGGATGAGTAAAATGGATGGATGAGATTAACAGTAAAAAATATGAAGATTATCACTTGGAAAAAAAAGATAAGGAAACAATCTTAGCCATCAATTACCATCATCCAACGGTCCAAAAAAGTGTAAAAGTAATTGAGTTTTACACCATGTAAGTGGATCCTAACCCATATATATATCACTAAACTATTAACACTCAACAAGTAACACTAGTAACATTTTGGTGTTTTGGGTTTTTTATCATACACGAAAATAAGTAAAGTAGATAAGCATATCCCCTTGTTGCAAAATGTAAAATGGGTTATCACCCCAGATAAAATTAGTGATTACAACAATGTTGAGGAATTTCTTGCCGAGGTTTTGAATGCATTATGATGCATTAATCCTCTGTTATGATGTGGTTAAAATAGGGGGAGAACGTTTTGAAAGCTATCGGTAAAGCTTTGGAGGCTTCAGACGCTTGATTTCGTGTCGGCGAATTGAGGTTTCGCGTGTAGGTGAGTGAGAACGTGTTTTCTAGCTTTGTAATAGATTAAAATGTGGTTTAAGGGAGTTAAATCTAGTTTGAAATGTTGGTTTAAACTTAGAAGTAAGTATAAAGGATTTTCTCTCTCGGTCGTGCTTGTTTTACAAAATAATTTATGCGCTTGTTTAAAATTACATGATTTCCACTGTTAAAGCATGATTTCAAGTATGTTATCTACTGTTTTTGATAAAGTATTGATGAAGGATGCATTGGTGAATAATCCTTGTAAGTATGGTTTATACTTGTGAAAGCATGGTTTGATGCTTTGGTATGTTTTGGTAAATTGCTTTAAAAATAGTGAGGTTCATGTCTAATTGTGAATTATATTGGCAAAAGATGGTATGGAAATGGTTTTAAAACGTAATCGGATATAGTTAGCTGGCTATAGGATTAGGTGCACTATAAAAGTCACATTGAATGTTGAGAGGTTGAGAGGTACCGTAAACTCCATCCAAGTACCCTACTAGTTGAGGGGTTGTAAGGTACCGAATACTCCACCGCGGGTGTCACAATGGTTGAGGGGTTTATATTGCGTACCGAATACTCCCGTGTGTGAACCTTGTGTTGCCAGTGAGAATTATGAAGTGTTGGGAGAACACTTGTGAATCCGTGTATCCGATGTTGTATTTTGTAAATGGAAATTGTTGATAATAACTTGTGAGCCAATATAATGGTTAATGTATCATGTGCTATATAATGGGATTTATACATGTTTACTCTTTAAGCTTTGCATATGGTGTATTATGCATGGAAAGGCTTAAATTGAGGTTAGCAATGTGAGTTGCCATTGGGTTTAATGATACATGTTGTATATGGTTTAATACGCTAGATTTTAAATGGTTAAAGTGCATGGTTTTGAAGGCATGATGTTTTAAATGATGGTTTAATCATGGATTGGAAAGTGATTTCAATGTGTTTAGAAACCGGTTTTAAAATGCATTGATGAAGTGTTGTTTTTTAGCATTCCTCACCAAGCCTAGTGTGCTTACGCTCTCTTTGTCCATCAATGCAGAGAATTAAAGATTCGGAGGCAGCAAGCAAGTGAAGGTAATCTAAGGACTTCGTATACGAATGTATGTTTCCAAAGTAGACTATGTTTAATAGGGGCAATGGGGGTTTCTTTATGGTTTTGGGAGATGTTGAACTCCCTATTTGAGCAAGTTTATATGGTTGTTTTGGATTTGTAAATGGCATGTTATACTTGGTTTATGCTTTGGTAAGGTTTTTGATATCTTGTTGGCTTGGTTTTTAGCTAGGTTGCATGCCTATAGATACCTTTTTGAAGCAAGGCAATATGTATGAATGATGTTTCTGATGTTTGTGGCTGAGAATTGATCCTTGAAAATGTTGCTCATGTCTTAGAAGCATGCTAGGGTGTTGAGATTGGCTTAATTGTATGTTAAACCAGCAAAAGATGTGATTCTAGGTCCAGGTGTATCGTTATGCGACCCAACGTATTGGTACGGTTAAGCCCAGACAGGCTCAGTGTATCGATATGAGTTGGTGCGTATCGGTACGGGCCAAGGCTAAATTGGCTAGGTGTTTCGGTACACGAGACCATATCGGTGCGATTTTGTACCACAGGAATTTGGGAATTTGAAACCATCAAAGGCGTACCGATACAGTGCCTAAGTGTACCGATACAAAGTTATGTAAGTTGGTTATTTAGGAATCTTCTGATGCTTCGTACCATTACATTTTGGTCCCTGAATGTATGAATGCAATTGAATAGGTTGGAGCGATATTTTTGAGTTGAAATTCGACATGTGGGCATGAAACCTGACTAACGAAATATTGGTAACTTTAATTGAACAATAAGTCCCTGTAATTTGTCAAATTTGCAAATCGGTCCCTAAGTATAAATCAATGCAATTGGATGTCGAATCGACGCCTGATTGAGTTGTAATTTCACCCGCTGCCAGTATGTACACTTAAGTTAATAATTTTGTATCTAGAAAAGATAAAAAGAAAAGAATGGGTCGTTTACTGAGGCAAACCTTCACGAGTTTTCTTTAGTAAACCTCGTGTGACCTGTTTGGTTCGGTCTTGCAACTAGGCCGGGTCGAGGGGGGTTACATTGTGAGAGTTTGAAGATGCAATAGAGCCGTTGAAGGCCCTTTCTGTTCCTGCCTATGATTGGATGGTGAAGTTGAACCCTTCTTAATGTTTTAGATCACTCTTCGATACCAAGACCAAGTGTGATATGCTCCTCAAGAACCTATGTGAGTCTTTCAACAAGGTAAAAATTGACATTTTAAGTTTGTTAAATACTTAGGACATTTACTTTATTTGATTAATTACTAATATTATTTAACTTATGAAAAAATTTTGTTAACAAAAGGGAAGAATCTGAAAAGTGACCAAATCCACTGTGTGATAAAATTAAAAAAAATGGACATTATTATCCAGTAAGCACAGATTATCTCCTAATTGTTTATTGACTTTTATCTATTAACTTTAGTTTTTACACATTTTTATTGCTTTCAGGTGTTGGGCCACACGTGCTGGAGGAGAAGGGTTTCAAGTTCACGTTGGCCTTGGGCACAAGCATGCTGTGAATCTTGTGCAGCATACATGTTCATGCAGAAATTGAGACCTCACTGACATCCCTTATTTCCATGCAGTCTTAGCCATTCAAGAAACCAATAGAAGCACTGAAAGCTATGTACATGAGTGTTACAATAAGTGCACTTAAATTGCCATTTACTCCAACATCATTTCACCTGTGAAAGGTATTGCTTGTCCCTAACTTTTTAATATTTTCAACAGTTTATTTTTTTAGTTTATGTGATTTATAATTTTTTAAAAATTTTAAACAGGCCCTGAACAGTAGGCTCCAGTATCTGACATGGAACTAATATTGCCACCAACTATTAGGAGGCCACCAGGAAGGCCAACTAAAAAAAGGAAGGTGATGAAGTTAACAATCCTAAGCTGACTAAGAGGGGCAACAAGCCAACTGCACCAAGTGTAGTAAGCCTGGTTACAACAAACGGACCTGTAAAAGTGAGGTTAGTGCAAACTAGCCTATAAGAAGACCCACTTCATCCAACCAGCCACAACCTCAAAGGCATCCTTCATCATCTCACCAATAGCAATATGGAAGCCATCCTTCATCATCCCACCACCAGCAACAATCTCGAAGGCAAAAATTACCAATAAAAAGACCTATGGCTCCACCAACTACTATTAGATGAATGCCTAATGTTCCTTCAATTCAACAATCAACTGTCTCCAATCCTCTAAATCAAGAATCACAAGCTTCTACTAGGGATTGAAGGTGCACAACTAGAGTTTACTTATTTTGTGAATGACCTTTTTTGAACTGTGTTAAATCTGTCTAGGTATTTCATTTTGTGATGTCCATTACTTACAAACTAATTTTGTTAAGCTATATTTCTTAGGTCATTGTTTTTGCAATTGATTTTATGGTTTATCAACTTACAAACTACTTTTGTAAAGCTATATTGCTTACAATTGAATACAAAACAGAAGCTTCCTTACTTATTTTGTGAACTTATCATGTAACATATTTCATTGAACAATTAAATGTAAAATGCTCTACATTTCACATATTTTAGTGCTTACAAACTACTTTCGCGATGTCCATTGCATTGATATTTTCTTCGAACTGTGTTGAATCTGTCTAGGTCTTTTTTATGTGATGTCCATTGCTTACAAACTACTTTTGTGAAGCTATATTGCTTAGGTCATTATTTTTGTAGCTGATTTTCTAGTTTATCAACTTACAAACTATTTTTGCGAAGCTATATTGCTTATAATTGAATGCAAAACAGAAATTTGCTTACTTATTTTGTGAATTTATCATGTAACATATTTCATGGAATAGATTTTATTGAAGAATTAAATGTAAAATGCTTCACATTTCATTGAACAAAATGCTTAAAATTTCCATTGAATTAACCAAAATATTGCTTTAACAAACTTCAGTTACATTAAACAACCTTAACCAAAAACACACAAATAACTATCTTCAAAGCATACAAGTTTTACCAAGCTCCATAAACCCTAACAATACTTCAACATCTAGTCTTCACACATTGCATTACTTCAAAACTCATACAATCATCACACACAGAACTAGTACACATGACTAACATATTCGTTCTAGGATCTTGCCCTTTTCATTTTCTTCACTTTCTTTAAGAGCTCATAAATGATCATTCTGGCACGCGGGTTGACAGAAACATCGTACCGAGCAAAAAAAAAACCACAGCCCACTTCTCATTCTCATAATTTTTACACCTGAAAAACCTCCTACTTGAATTCTCATCATCCTAGTGACTAGATTAGCTCATTGCCTACAACGACAAATGGGTACTCCATTGTTTCCTTCCATCTTCTTCTTTTTTTCTTCTTTTTCTTTTACATAGAAATTTTTAGGGTTAAAAAAATGACTTCAAAGATTTTATTAAGGGGAGCCTTCATACTATTATTTAATTTAAATATACAAAGTCTACGTAGAATAAACGTGGACTTCATTTTTATTTTTTTCACTATCAAATCAACAAGCCGTCAACGTTTAACGGTAACAAACATTAGAGAAGTTCACACATTAAAAACGTAAGTGACCTTACTAGTCAAATTTGAAAATTGGTGACCAACTCTGTACTTGGAGAAATATAAATAACCATTGCAGTGGTCAACCCTACTTTTAATTCTAAATAATTAATATATATATATATATAAATTACAAAAAAAATTAAAAATCTTAAAGAATCTATAAGGAATTCTAAAAATTCTAAACAAAAGTATGATTATCTTGTAATAATATTAATTAATTATAATTGTTCTTTTTTATAACCATTTTTATTCTAATCTATTATACGGCTAATTCGAATTGAATATTTTAAATACTCATTAGGAAATTTAGGGCATCGCCCAACTAGGCTAATTTTTTATAACCATGTTCGAATTCTCTAATATGATGAGAATTAGATCTCTTAAACAACATCCAAGGGAATTTTGGCGTTGTAAATGGAACATACTAGGATGGATGGAAGGCTCACTCTTATAATGGATCTTTATAATACCTAATATGAATTAGTCGTTCAATGAATAAAATACTAGTAGTTGTAAAAAAATAATTACAACTAATTAACTTTATAACAAGATAACCATTTTGTTCTATAATTTAGAATTTCTTACAAATTTGTCTGTATTATTAATTTTTATACTTTATCAAATTTTTTATCATTTATAGTAGTAATAATAATAATGTATATTTATATATATTATTTTATTTTAATGAATTTTTTTGAATTTTTTACAATTGTTATAATTATTTTTAATTTGAAATGTTTATTATTATTATTATTGCTATTATTATTATTATTATTATTATTATTATTATTTTCAAATGTTTAATGACCAATAATTTGGATCAACCGAAAATGTTTTAAAATCATGTGAAGAAGAGGATATCGGGGGCTAGGGTTTTTGTTCATGCCAAAGAAAAATGATAAACAATTGTAACATTAATTCGAATCAACCAAAAATATTTTAAAATTTGCTTTTAAATTATTTTTAGTTTAGTTTTCATGCTTTAACATTAAAAATATTTTAAAAAAATGATTTTTTTTATCAAGAACTTCGCAACTTCATTAAAACAACAAACAATTACAACAAAGCAGAAAGTTCCAGAGGAACATTCAAGGCCCAATCTGGGGGTAGACTTTGGCAAGAGAGTTTCTTGCAACCCAATCAGCCACAGTGTTACAAACAGGTGGAATAAAAGAGAACCTACAGGAGGAGAAAGACGAGGCCATAGTGCGAATGTCTTCTTCGGTAGCCGCAGATTCCCAGACATTAAGGATCCCGGAATTAAGTCTGTTAATCACCCATTGACAATCAGATTCAAGGATCACATAATCAAACCCGGCTTGTAGAGCTGAAGAAACACGTAGCTGGATTGATGAAGCTTCTGCCAAAAAAGTTATTGGTGCTAAAAGAGATGTTGTATCTCCTTTAAGGAAAACTCTGATACAATCACGAGCTACCGCTGCAACAGTTGCATTGTCCGTCGCCCTATCAAAGGCTGCATCACAATTAATTTTGATTATTCTACATGAATGCGGAATCTATGATGTCGGTTTGGTCGGGGTATCATGCTTACTCATGTGAGCCTTCGCTTGAGCCTGTGTAAATTCCGTGAAAGCATTTTTGGCACAATTCCTGACCTCCCATAGGGAGTTCGACGATCCTTCAAAGACAAACGCATTACGAGACTTCTACATTACCCATAATAAGAAGGCAACAAGGCCACAACCATCATCGAAGCTCCCAAGCCTGCGAAAGTCATTAATTCTTTCCCACCATTTGACAAAGCTTGGAAAACCTATAGAGGATGGGGAGTAATTAAAACCAGAGGCTCTCCACACTGCTTGAGCAAAAGGGAAAAAAAATAAGAGGTGCTCAATGCTCTCCACATTATTCTCACAGCGAGGACAGTAATCAACCGCGCGAAAAGAGCAATGGAACCTGGCTACAACAATACCCTTTGTTGGGACAATGTTGTGGCAAAGCTTCCATAAGAAAGATCTTATCTACGTAGGTACATTGAGGTTCCAAATGGATTTCCAAACAACATGATTCTGATCTAAAGCATCCCTAGAGGATGGAATGTTGGGAAGATCTTGTTTTTCAGCCAAGAAGCGATAACCAGACCGAACAAAATAAATCTCATCGACAGATGCTGCCCAGATCAGAGAATCTTTAACCATAGGACTCCCAATAGGAATTGTCAAAATAGCCTTTGTTTCAGCGTCCGAAAGAGTCTTTCGAGTTTGTTTCTATCATAGGATTTATGGTCCTCTCCCATGAGGTTGAACACCGTAAAGACATTACACCCAAAAGGAGGGCTGGCAGATAAGTGAAAATCAGGAACTTTAGGAATCTAGTTATCATTCCAAATAGAAATGCTCTGACCATTATCGACTCTCCATAGAGATCCCTCTCGGATGACTTTAATTTCTTCCCTAATACTGATCCAAGCCCAAGAAAGATTAGAGCACTTCGGGGCTTTAAGAAGATTGCCATTGGGAAAATAGATCCCACGGAGGGTTTGGGCAAGAAAAGAATTGGGATTCTTAAGAATTTTCCATGTGATTTTGGTTACAAGGGCACGGTTGAAAATCCTGAGATCCCTGAAGCCAAGGCCACCCTTGTCCTTTGGGAGACATAAATCCCTCCAGTTAATCCAGTGAATGCCCCTCTCTTTGGTGCTAGAGTTGTTCCACCAGAAACATCCCACCATCGAACATAGCTCATTGTAAAAAGATGAAGGGAGAAGGAAACACTGCATGGCATAAGTCGATATGGCTTGCACCACTGCTTTAATGAGAACCTCCTTGCCAGCTGGACTCAAGAACTTGTCTTTCCACCCTTTAAGCTTGTTACAGACACGTTCCTTTATAAAGTTCAGGGCTTTTTTCTTGCTTCTCCCCCAAATGGAAAGTAGGCCAAGGTACATGTTATCCTCTTCCATAGAACTGAAGCCAAGTACATTAGAGAGGTGGTGCTTGAGTCATAAGCTCACATTTGGTGAAAAAAACACTGAAGACTTGAAGAAGTTCACATTTTGCCCAGTCGAGGATTGGAAGGTGTTACCTCCTCAAAAGTATTGTTTCTCATGCCTATTTTGATATGCTTTTGCTTGATTTCAAGTACATTTAGTTGCATTAGTTTGTTAGAATCATGCATTTGCATTAAGGAGTTAGTTGGCTGCTTATGCATGTGAGAAATGTTGTTTTTATGACTTTTTTGTAGTTTGGCAGGAGAAACGAACGCAAGATGTATGGACACAGTTAGGAATGCCAAGGTGAATGCTAGATGTTATGGGCACGAAAGGATCAGAGGTGTGCCGAGCATCTGTTGGCATGAGGTGTGCCAGCAGCCATGCCAAGAGAGGAGCCTCTGAAAAAATAGGATACACTCAGGCTTTTTAAAAATCGCATTTGGACAGCCTTCGAAAAAATAACGGATAAGGTGATGCTAAGCTGTGTTGGCAAGGTCGTGCCAAGTTAGTGTGCCAGGATGACCAAGGCATAATGACCTCAACCCTAGCTTGATAAGCTATCACACCAATCAAATGAGGCTTATCTCTTATCCATGGAGAATTCAAATTTTAAATGAAGAGAGAGTTATCCTAATCCCTTCCCTTGAGCGCCTATATACACGACTCCATCAAGCATTAAGAGACAATCGAGAGGATGAGAGACTAGTGAAGGTCGAGGTGATCGAAACGAGGTGTTGGAGCGGCGAGTGATAGTCGGTGCAACCGAGGAAGGGTGGTTCGACTTCTTGGCCGAGAGCCTGGCGTGGAGGGCTGCATCGAAAAGCCCCTTCTGCCTATTCCCTTGGCACAAGTTGTTTTTCTTTAGTTTTTATTATTATGGTGATACTAAAAACGTTGATGGTTAACCCCCACACCATGAACTAATTTAATAGTTGGTGTGGGATGTTTTGGTTTTAAACATTGGCTTTAGTGCCTTAGTTCCTTTATAATAATTTTATTGTTGGCAAAGTTTGTCTGTTTTGCATACTTTAATTTTTCCTAAGTATTGTGCCAATGCGAGAGCTGGCATAGTTAGCTTATTGCCTTCCAATATCTTAACAGACTTGTGTTGGCAATGATCAAGTTGCTGGACACTTGGGAGAGAAGCTTCGAGAGAAGTCGTTCAAGTAGATAAACTTACTTCGGAAGTGAAATCTACCCCCACGGAGTATAGATTGGTTTTTAAATCAAATTGGTTTAAGGAAAACATACACTATAGAGATATAAGGGTTTTTACTTGGTCAGTTTAGGGCAATGACCATCGAGAGAAGCTTTACTACTTTTGAATCTGCTAAACAAACAATGCCAAGGCAGTTTTGCCAATAAAGGCTGGCATGAACCACGTTGAAATCATGCAATCCCTGCCAACAGTCATCATTCATTTGAAAACATCTTCCTTGCCAACGCTTTACTTCAGTTTCTATTTTATTTTATTTTATTTTCTTAGTTTTAAAAACCAGCTCTTTCAAACAACAATCTTTTCTTACAAAGCAAGTAACAAAAGCAATCGAATTCCAAGTCAATCTCTGTGGGATCAATACTCAGCTTACCAAGCTATATTACTTGCCGACCGTGTATACTTGCACGCAAAAGACTCTTGGCACAATTTGTCTTGCCCAAATACATACTATTTATACCTTTTGCCAGCATTCATTTTACACATCTCCTTGAGAGTCAACAAGTTTTTGACACTGTTGTTGGGGATTGCAATGGATTTGATTGTTTTAAATTTGTACTTGTTTTGTTTTTGTTTTCATTTTATCTTTTTTTCACTGGTGTATGACCAGAAATAACCCAGTGGTGGACGAGTGGCCATACAATCCGGAAATTGAGAGAACCTTGCGGAGGTTAAAGAGGCAATACCGAGAAATGAATCAAGGTAATCAGAGGAATGGTGTGGTGAATAATGATCCACCCATTAACAATCAGCCTAATAACAATGCACCACCGACTCCTATTGTCCCAAATGTGGTTGAAGAAGAAGAAAGGTCAATCCGAGAACATTCAGCACCTAACATTGCAAATCTCATGCCAGGACTTATTGGCATTGATGCCGATGAGCCTAACTTTGAACTTAAACCCGTAATGATCCAAACTCTTTTGAATGTAGATCAATTCGATAGGGCACTTACTGGAGACCCGAGACAACATCTCAAATAATTCATGGAGATATGCTAACTGTCTCAACAAACTGGAGTATCTGGAGATACTGTGAAGCTAAAATCGTTTACTTTTTCCTTGAGAGAAAGCCAAGGCATGGCTCAATTCTTTGCCACCGGGTTCAATTACATCTTGGGCAGACCTTTGCCAAAAGTTTCTGACGCGATTTCAGCCACCAACACTCACTGCCAAGTTGCATGGTGAAATCATTACATTTAAACAGGCCGAGGATGAAACTCTTTATGAAGCCTGGGAAAGATTTAAAGATTTGTTGAACAGGTGTCCAATGTATGGGTTCTTAAATTAGACCCAAATACAAACCTTTTACAACGGATTGAATGCACAAACAATGACTATTGTTGATGCTTCAGTAGCCAGATTGTTGCTTAATAAGTACACTGAGGCTGTTGATATCCTTGAGAGAATTTTGATCAATGACTTCGAATATCATGCTGCTAGACTTGGGATTGGGACTAAAGCCAGTGGGAAATTTAAAGTTGACGAACTCACGTCCATTCATGCCGAGATTTCCAATCTCACTAGCATGGTGAGAATATTGCGAAAGAACAATGGGGCCCAAAAAGTCAAAGCACCGGATCCATTTTGCACCATTTGTGGAGAAAACCACCATGTGGATGAATGCCCTGTTAATCTTCAGTCGGTAAATTTTGTTGGAAATACTGGTTGTTTTTATAATGCTAATACCTATATTGCATGTTGGATACAGCACCCTAACTTAGCTTGGGGAAATCAAGGAGGCAATCACTACAATGCCTCGCGCCAAAACATCCAACGATAGAATAACAATGCCATGCCAGCATTTTATCAAAATACCATGCCACAGAAAGCTCAGAACAATTTCCAGCAAGGGCAAGAAAGTAACCAAGGAGATCTTACACAATACATGGAGCGAAATGAAGTAACAGTCCAAAGTTTGGCGGCATCAATAAAAAACTTGGAAATACAAATTGGGCAGATTGCTAATACACTTAGCAATCGACCCCAAGGTACTTTGCCAAGTTATACTGAAGATGCTCGGCACAAAGAAAATGAACAATGCAAGGCAATAACTCTTCAAAGTGGTAAGCAGTGCGAAACAGAGGTGGCTGCCAAACAATCAGTCGTCAGCCAAGATGCAAAGCTTGTGCCAACAGACATACCAAGAGAAGTAGAGAATGAGAAAGTAGATGATGCCAACGATTATGCAAGTAAGAGTGCCAAACAGGAAGCCAGACTCAGTGCCAACAATGATGCCAGCAATGATGATAAGTAGACTGATGCCAAAATAGATGCCAATACTGCCTCGGCAAAGTCGGCAGCACCAACATATGTATATCCACCGCCACCATTTCCAGCAAGACTTCAAAAGCATAAGCATGACCAGCAATTTAAGCGCTTTTTAGAAGTGCTTAAACAGTTGCAAATTAACATTCCATTGGTGGAAGCCCTTGAGCAAATGCCCAACTATGTAAAATTCATGAAAGACATCTTGTCCAAAAAGAGGAAGTTGGGAGAATTTGAAACTATTGCTCTCACTGAGGGGTGTAGTGCCAGGATCCTAAACTGATTGCCACCAAAGCTGAAAAATCCAGAGAGTTTTACTATTCCTTGCATAATTGGCGACAAGTTCATGGGGAATGCGTTGTGCGACTTGGGAGCCAACATCAATTTGATGCTACTATCAGTTTTCAAGAAGCTTGGCACAGATGCAAGACCTACCACGATGACACTTCAATAGGAAGACCGATCCTATGCATATCCCAATGGTAAGATTGAGGATGTGTTGGTAAAGGTAGACAAATTCATTTTCCCAACTGATTTTATCATTTTGGATTATGAAGCTGATATTAATGTGACAATTATTTTGGGTAGGCCGTTTCTTGCTACTGACAGGGCTCTTATTGATGCTCATAAAAGGGAACTAACCATGAGAATGAATGATCAACATGTTGCTTTTAACGTGTTCCAAGCTTTGAAATATGCAGATGAACCTGATGAATGTCAAGCCGATGAAATGTGGAGTCCATTTTTACTTTGGACATGGCACAGTTGTGCCGGGATATAACAAGTGATGACGGCATGCTTGATAGAATAGCTGAACTATTTGAGGAACCTATGGAATCAGCCTTGGAGGCTAAAGATGTGAGTTATTTTGAGCCACTCTAGTTGGCCGACAGAGAGATAAAGAAACTAAAGCCATCTATTGAGGAACCACCAGAGTTGAAGCTTCAACCCCTGCCAAAACACTTAAAGTATGTTTATTTAGGTAAGAACTCGACTCTGCCACTGATTATTGCCACTGATCTCACTCATGATCATGAGATAAGACTGCTATCAATACTAAAAAATTATAAGCAAGCGTTGGGTTGGACCTTGGCAGACATCCAAGGTATTAGCCCAACCATTTACATGCAGAAGATCACACTAGAGGAATACAATGGTAGGACCATTGAAGGCCAAAGACGGCTAAACCCAAGCATGAAAGATGTTGTAAAAAAAGAGATCATAAAATGGTTGGATGCTGGTATCATTTATCCCATTTCCAATAGCTCTTGGGTTAGCCCGGTGCAGTGTGTGCCAAAGAAGGGTGGCATGACTATGATTCAAAATAGTGAGGCCGAATTGATTCCCTCTAGAACTATCATTGGATGGAGGTATGCATGGATTACAGAAAGTTGAACAAGGCTACAAGGAAGGACCATTTCCCATTGCCTTTCATTGACCAGATGTTGGACAAGTTGGCAGGTAAAGCTTTTTACTGTTTTTTAGATGGTTATTCGGGATATAATCAGATTGCCATTGCCCCTAACGACCAAGAGAAGACCACGTTCACGTGTCTATATGGGACGTTTGCCTTTAAAAGAATGCCATTCGGACTGTGTAATGCGCCATCAACATTTCAACGTTGCATGATGGCCATTTTCTCCGATATAATTGAACATAATATGGAAGTATTCATGTATGATTTCTCAGTGTTTGGTGTAACATTTGAGGAATGCATCCATAGCCTGGAGCAAGTATTGAAGAGATGCATAGAGACAAACCTAGTGTTGAATTGGGAAAAATGCCACTTCATGGTGAAGGATGGCATTGTTCTCGGTCATAAGGTAACCACGAGAGGACTAGAAGTTGATCAAGCCAAAGTGGAGGTAACTAAGCAATTACCACCTCCAACAAGTGTTAAAGGTATAAGGAGTTTTTTAGGTCATGCCGGTTTTTATCGGCGATTTATTAAAGATTTTTCAAAATTTGCTAAACCTTTATGCTCGTTGTTGGAACATAATGCCACTTTTGCATTTGACGATTCTTGTTTGAGAGCATTTTAGTAGCTTAAAGACAGATTGATTAATACCCACATAGTCGTGGCACCGAATTGGAATGAGCCCTTTGAGCTAATGTGCAATGCTAGTGATTATGTCGTTGAAATAGTTCTGGGACAACGGCGTGGCAAGATGTTCCATGCTGTCTACTATGCCAGTAGAACCTTGAATGAAGCACAACTGAATTACTCTACAACTGAGAAAGAATTCATCGCGGTTGTTTTTGCTTTTGATAAATTTAAATCTTATCTAATTGGTAATAGGGTTATGGTTTATACAGATCATTCGGCATTAAAGTATCTCTTGGCAAAGAATGATGCCAAACCTAGACTAATCCGATGAACGCTCTTACTTCAAGAATTTGACATAGAGATAAGAAAGGCAGCGAAAATTTAATAGCTGACCATCTCTCTCAGTTGGAGCATCACATTGAGGATGGTAAGTCCACTATGATTAGAGATGAATTCCTTGACGAGTATTTGCTTGCAGTCGATGCTATACCATGGTATGCTGACACAGTCAACCACCTGGTAAGCAATATTCTGCCATCAGACCTGGCATATAATGCCAAGAAAAGATTTTTACGAGAGGTGAGGCAATACTATTGGGATGAGCCCATGTTGTACAAGCAGTGTGCTGACTAAGTGATTCACCGGTGTGTGCTAGAGGACGAGCAGCAACATATATTGCATCTATGCCATGCAGCACCATATGGAGGACACTTTGCTGGGATGAAGACTGTCGCCAAAGTATTGCAGTCAGAATTCTTTTGGCCCACATTGTACAATGATGCCCACAAGTATGCCAAGGCATGCGATCGATGCCAACAAGCAGGGAACATCTCTGGCAGACACCAATTACCGCTCCAGAACATTATGCCAGTGGATTTATTTGATGTATGGGGGATCGACTTTATGGGTCTTTTTCCCTCATCATTTGGAAACGTGTATCTTCTTGTGGTTGTTGACTATGTCTCGAAGTGGGTAGAGGTTGTTGTCTTGCCAACAAATGATGCCAAGTTCTTGCACAAAAACATTTTCACTAGATTTGGTGCCCTCGAATGATTATTCATGAAAAGGGTACTCATTTTAAATGTAAATTAATTTCTAAAGCATTGTGCAGGTATGGGATTCAGCAGCGAATCACCACAGCATACCATCCACAAATAAATGGGCAGGCCGAGATATCCAATAAGGAGATTAAGAACATTTTGGAAAAAACTGTGAATCCAACAAGGAAAGGCTGGTCCTTGAGACTAGATGAGTTTTTGTGGGCTTATAGGACGACATTTAAAACTCCTTTGGGTACTTCCCCATTCAAACTTGTCTTTGGCTAACCATGCCATCTGCCAGTAGGACTTGAACATAAAGCCTATTGGGTCATCCAGAGGCTTGACATGTTATGGAGAACTGCTGGAGGAAATAGGTTGTTTGACCTCAATGAATTGGAGGAATTTAGAACACAAGCCTATGAGAACGCTAAGATATATAAGGAGAAGGCAAAACGTTGGCATGATAGTCGGATCCTGCCAAGACAGTTCGAAATAGGTTAGCTTGTTATATTGTTTAACTCTCGGCTCAAACTTTTTCCAGGTAAGCTTAAGTCAAGATGGACAGGTCCTTATGAAGTTGTGAAGTCATATGCTCATGGGGCTGTAGATATTAAGAACATACAAACCGGAGAAATTTTTAAGGTGAACGGTCAGTGCCTAAAGCATTACTTGGAAGGTAAGCAAAGTCATGCTAAGGATGTGATCCTCTTGGAAGAATTGGAATGAAGCACTCACAGGTTTGAAATTCTTTGTAAATATTAGGATTAGTTGTTTTTGTTTTCCTTTAGGAATCAGGTTTTTATTATTGTTTTTTTATTTCGATTTTTATTCTTTTGCTGCTTTGCACGATTTTCCATTTAGTGTGCAAGAATTTGACAGGAATTGATGCCAGGACCATTGCCAGAGCGCTTGCCAATGCTCATGTCATGCCTCCTGCCAGAGGTATGCGCGGGTTTTCGTGTGAAGGAAAAAAAGAAACCCTAACTTGCTTTAGAAGAGAGAAAAATCGATAAATTTACCCTTGCTGCTCATATTTATGATAATTAATTTTATCATGATTACCCTATCACTTCAAAATCCCTTCCATGTCTTTATCCCTTATCACTTCTCATTTAAAAATTAAACTCTTTCCACTTAAAACTCTCTAACATTCATCATTATCCCCCTTCTTTTCGGCTACCATCATTAAAACCTCCTAAAAATACTCCACCTTCTTTATTCTTTTTTTACCCTAGCCGATTTCCCAAAACCATAATCTCTTAATTTCTTTCTCAAGCAAGATTCAAGAGACCATTCAACTTTTCTTCTTCTTTTCTTCATCACTGATTCAAGCTATTCTTCTCCATAGCGTCGTCATATCTTCCCTTCAAAAAATTCTCCAATGAAAATATTCAAAACAAGTTTGAGACGAGCTTTGCCTCAAGGTTCTTTTTGAACGAGAAGCACTTCGACTTCTAAACCGACACCACTATTGGATTCCCACCGGAGTTCATGGCCATTGTCGACATGCATGGTTGGAGTTCTTTTTGCCAACAAAAAAAAGGAGATCAATGCCACTATTGTGCGATAATTTTATGCCCATCTCACAAAAGATTCCTCATTCTTGATGATTAGAGGTAAATGTGTGCTTTTGATTAAGGGTAATGTGAACTCACTTTTTGCTTTGAATGATATGGAAGATGAGCACTTCGACTATGCTGCATCTATGACCGTTGCCAAACGCAAGAAACTACTGGCAGACTTGTGTGAGCCTAGCACGGATTGGTCAGTTTCATCGACAGGCCACCGGACAGTGAAGAGGTTGGCGTTGAAGCTACAAATGTGAGGATGAAACCATTTCATCAAGGCAATTATGTTGCCTACATCTCACAACGAGACCGTCTTGGAAGATCGGTTGATTTTGCTGCATTCCATCATCAAATGACGCAAGATCAACGTTAGCAAAATCATTATCGATGAGGCTTATAAATGTGCTGGAAAGGGTAAGGGCAATTTATTTTTCCCTTTGTTAATTTCTAACATTTGTTTGCGCTGTGAAGTGCCTAGGATGGATGAGGATATCGACCAAACAATCAAGGGAACCACCATTACTGCCATTATTTGAAAAAAACCTCACGGCTTTTGAGCCAAAGAAGAATGGCAAAGGAAAGGCCAAGACAGCCACGCCAAAGCCAAAGCCAGAGGCAAAGCCCAACAGTGTGCCGGAAACTATGCCAACAAGCTTATTGACAGTGTTGTCCCAAGTGTATGCTCGCCGGGAGATTATCCTAAAAAAATTGGAGACAGCCAAGGAGCTTAATGTAAAAATGAGGCATTACACCAAGGAGAGGGATGCCATCATTCGGGAGATACTTGTGAAATTTTCCCCCGATGTGGTGTCGGCATTTCCACATTTCCCTGTCGAGCCTGCTGCTAGTGACCCTATGCCAACCAGTCCAGCCAGTCACGCCAGTCCAGTCAAGCCAGCCAATCCAGCCAAGTCTGCTAGTCCAGTCAGTCATACAAGTCTAGTCGTTTCTGCCAGTTCTGAATCTGAAACAACAGTTCCACTGTCCTCGGTACATGTTGAGACTACCAGCACTGATTCCTCCTCCGAGTTAGAGGAGATTCCTGCCAAGAAAGAAAAGCCAACACCAGTCACACCACCAGCCGAGTCTACCAAGAAGAATGATGATCTTGGAGCCTCCACTGCTGCCTCAAAGCATGGCTGAAAATGAATGAAAATAATGGCCCCTAAACATGGGAGCCTAACCATGAGGATAATGCACATCTTGGATTTGGGGGTGTGCATTTTCTCATGTTTATGCTATGTCATGCATTTCATGTTTAATCTTTTTATGTCATGTAGTTCATGTAGAGTAGTTGCATACCGAACCATTTAAAAAAGTGAAAAAGAAACTTTGTCTCGTCTTAAATTTGAAGTTTGTTAACAACTGTTAGGCAAGCTTATTTTGATCTACTTGTTTGCCCGATGGTGAGTTTATAATTTGCAATTTGCCATGCCAATAGAATTGTATGCCATGTTTGCCATGATAATTGATCTCTAGTTTAGGGAATTGAATATACACTTAACATGTGATATGTATCTAGCTCCCTAGCAAACTTAGATTGTTTAAAACTATGCTCAGATTACAAAAAAAGAGAAAAAAATGATGTCAGGGTAAAAAAATAAAGCAACAATATTTTGCCAAGGCGATAAAAAATGAACTCTCATCTACCTAGGGATAATAAGTTACTTGGGGCTTCGTGGTAACTCCCTCTTAATTCTCAAGTCCAAAACCCTATGGTATGAGTTGAAGAGAAAGCCTAGTGATGTCTAGATTAAGGTGGGGATTCGTGGTATGCTCCCTCTTATCACTCGCGCTAAACAGTGTCACGAAGCAAGCTTATATTAATGCCAACAAAACCCTCTATAAGAAAGAAAAAAAAAGAAAAAATGATGACAATAAAAATTCGAGTTTATGTAGTAAAATTAGCTAAGAGAGTGAAAGAATATTGGATGCATATTGCCTACACATCATGCACGCTTCATGAACTTAGACTAGAGTTATATTGTTGCACTTGAATTACTATCTGTTTGGCACTGTGCACTGAGATTTTTTAGGGCAGCATTAGAATCAAACTCTGTTTGCCATCATCTGTTGGCATTCCAACCAAACTTTTACCGAGGTATTATTTTCACTATTTTATTTTTCTTTTCTCTTACATTACTTGAGGACAAGCAATGAGCTGGGTTTGGAGGTGTGTTACTTCCTCAAAAGTATTGTTTCTCATGCCTATTTTGATATGCTTTTGCTTGTTTTCAAGTACATTTAGTTGCATTAGTTTGTTAGAATCATACATTTGCATTAAGGAGTTAGTTGGATGCATATGCTTGTGTGAAATGTTGTTTTTATGACCCTTTTGCAGGTTGGCAGGGTGTTTGGCAGGAGAAACGAACGCAGGATGCAGGGACACAGTTAAGAATGCCAATGTGAATGCCAGATGCTGTGGGCACGGAAGGATCGAAGGTGTGCCAAGCATCTGTTGGCATAAGGTGTGCCAGCAGCCATGCCAAGAGAGGAAGAACCTCCGAAAAAATAGGATACACTCAGGCTCATTAAAAATCGCATTTGGAAAGCCTCCAAAAAAATAGCGGATAAGGTGATGCCAAGCTGTGTTGGCAAGGTTGTGCCAAGTCAGTGTGCCAGGATGGCAAAGCTATGATGACGTCAGCCTTAGCTTGATAAGCTATCACACAGATCAAATGAGGTTTATCTCTTATCCATGAAGCATTCAAATTTCAAATGAAGAGAGAATTATCCTAATCCTTCCCTTGAGCGCCTATATATACACGGCCCGATCAAGCATTGGGAGACAATAGAGAGGAGGAGTGACCGGTGAAGGTTGAGGTGATCGTAGCGAGGTGTTGGAGCAGTGAGTGACAGTCGGTGCAACCGAGAAAGGGTGGTTCGACTTCTTTGCCGAAAGCCTGGCGTGGAGGGCTGCATCGAGAGACCCATCTGCCTATTCTCTTGGCACAAGTTGTTTTTCTTTAGTTTTTATTATGATGGTGATGCTAAAAACGTTGATGGTTTTGATGGTTAACCCCCACACCATGAACTAATATAATAGTTGGTGGGGGATGTTTTGGTTTTAAATGTTGGCTTTAATGCCTTAGTTCCTTTATAATAATTCTGTTTTTGGCAAAGTTTGTCTATTTTGCATACTTTAATTTTTCTTAAGTACTGTGTCAATGCGAGAGCTGGCACAGTTAGCTTATTGCCTTCCAATATCTTAACAAACTTGTGTTGGCAACGATCAAGTTACTGAACACTTGGGAAAGAAGCTTCGAGAGAAGTCGTTCAAGTAGATGAACTTACTTCGGAAGTGAAATCTACCCCCCACGGAGTATAGATTGGTTTTTAAATCAAATTAGTTTAAGGAAAACATACACTATAGAGATATAAGGATTTTTACTTGGCCAGTTTAGGGCAATGACCATCGAGAGAGGCTTTGCTACTTTTGAATCTGCTCGGGGCAAACAATGCCAAGACAATTTTGCCAATAAAGGCTGGCATGAACAACGTTGAAATCAAGCATTCCCTTCCAACAGTCATCATTCATTTGAAAACACCTCCCTTGCCAGCGCTTTACTTTAGTTTTTATTTTATTTTATTTTATTTTCTTAGTTTTAAAAACTAGCTCTTTCAAACAACAATATTTTCTTCCAAAGCAAGTAACAATCAAGTAATCGAATTCCAAGTCAATCTATGTAGGATCGATACTCAGTTTACCAAGCTGTATTACTTGTCGACCGTGTATACTTGCACGCAAAAGACTCTTGGCACAGTTTATCTTGCCCAAATACATACTATTTATACCTTTTGTCAGCATTCATTTTACACATCTCCCTGAGAGTCAACAGGAGGTATTAAGGATTCTCAACATTGATTCACATTTCCCATCTGTCTGGGAGAACAAAATGCAATCATCAACAAACATCAAATGACTCAAGGTTGAGCATCTTCTCTTGATCTTGAAACCTTCAAAACTGGACGATTCCACCACTTTAGCTATGATCCATGAGAGAACATTTGAAAGAAATAGGAACAAAAAAGAAGAAAAAGGGTCCCCTTGACGTAGACCCTTTCCCGAGCGAAAATCTGCATGTTTTTCCCCTTTAAGCACGAGAGAAGGTGATCGAGGTGACACATTCCATTACACGCTGAACCCACCATTCACAAAAAGCCATTCTGGCCATAATAAAATGAAAAAGATCTCAGTCAACCTTATCATACGCTTTCTCAAAATCGACCTTAAGAGCCATAATGTCTTTCGATCCTTTCCTAACTCTCTTAATCGAATGAAAAGCTTCATGCGCAAGAATGATATTATCCTGAATAAATCTTCCCTGTACAAAAATAGATTGAAAATGCGAGATCAGCTCCGGAGAAAGCCTTTGAGCCTTGTTGCCAAAATCTTGCTAATAACTTTCATAGAGAATTTGCAAAGGCTTATCGGTCGAAAGTGGTTGACTTCACAAGGATTTTTTTTTCTTAGGAATAAGGACAGTGTTTGTTTTATTAATCCCATGGTCAAGGCTGCCCGAGTTGAAAATTTGAGACACCATAGCTATGAGATCTTCCTTTATAATATCCCAAAAGGAGTGGTAAAAACACCCAAAAAAGCCATCAGGTCTCGGAGCCTTGGATGCCCCCATACTGAAGATAGCACTTTTGATCTCCTCTTCAGAAATCTCTTTACGGAGGCTCATGTTCATATCCTCCGAGAAAACAATCGGAATAACCTCCTCCAAATCTTGAAAGTTGATGAAACGATCTTTGGAGTAATTTTTCTGGAAGTGTTGTTGCAAATAGTTAGCAATTTCAATCAGATCTTCAATCCACACCCTATTTTCCTTTCTGATTCTGCAAATAGAGTTAACTCTTCTATTTTGAAGGTGGCATGAAAAAAATTTGTATTTTTATCCCCCGATTGGAGCCAATTAACCCTCGCTCTTTGATGCCAATATCTCTCTTCTTCTTCCTACGTTTTATCCAACTCCTTCTTTAATTGCTTGGATTCAGCTAATTCCGACTTACTCAAGCATTTTCCCTGAAGGGATTCAATCTTTCTCAGAAGCTCCTGCTTCTTGTAAGAGTTAGCCCGGAACTTTTTCTTACTCCATCTTATCAGAGAGAATTTAGTCCGCTTAAGCTTATGACCGAACATTTGGGACATCCGTATTGATGAACTACATTCCCACCCTTTAAGAACAGCTAAGGACACTCCTCATCAAGGAGCCATTTGGATTCAAATTTAAACTCTTTTTTGTATTTCCATTGCAATTCCAATGGCCTGAAGATTATAGGGACATGATCAGAAGCTATTACAGTATCTGCCATTCCCAGGGCTTTAGGGAAAGAATTGCTCCATTCAATAGAACAAAGAGCTTGATCCAATTTTTCAAGGATAGCATCATTTTCACTTCTATGATTAGACCAAGTGAAGTTCCCCCCTTTAATCGGTAGTTCCAGAAGTTTTGTTGCATCAACAAAGTCATAGTAACATTTTGCATCTCTCAGATCAAAAGGATTACCTCCCACTTTCTCATTTTGGGAAGTAACCACATTGGAGTCACCGATCACCAACCATTTCTTATGGGAATCAAGTCTTAGTTTTGTTAGTCCCTCCCAGAACATCTGTTTATCCTCACTGTATGGAGGACCATAGATAAAAGTGTCTTGCCATTCATTCTCCCCTTGAAGGGAGATCCTAGTATCAATGAAATTATTTCCAGAATTAAGAACAGATAGTTTTACCTCATTAATCCACCAAAGAGCTAGCCCCCCCGCTCGACCGATAGGATCAACGTAAAACACACAGTCCATTTTCATTTCCATTCTAATCTTCTCTAGATACCGTTTTTTCTGTTTGGTTTCTCTCAAGGACACTATGCCTGGCTTGATATTAAAAATAGAGTTCTTAAGAGCTCTCACCGTTTAAATCATTTTTTTCTTTTAAATCGAATATTTTTAAATTAAATCGAATATTTAAAGTAGTTATTAAATATTCGATGTGATTTAAATATGAAAATATTCAATATTCTATTTTAAAAAATATTCAATTTAAAAGAAAAAAATTGATTTAAAATATTCGAATATTTTTTATTTTTCATATTTAAATTAAATCGAATATTTATTAAAATATTAAATATTTGATTTAAAAGAAAAGAAATTTGGCTCAATTCATATATTGTATGTAGTCACATCTTCCTAAGCTATAAGGTTCATTTATTGGTTTTGCATTTTAGTTTTGTACAATTAGTCCCGAGTTCGAATCTCATTAATTCTCCTTTATATTCTTTAGTTTTCACCAACTAAGTAATTGGTTAAATTTATTAAACTAAATAAATTAAAACTTAAAAAATAGATAGGACATTTGTCATCATCTAATTGGTTGATTAATTTTATTTAATTAAAATAAAATTAGGATTAAATTGATTTAATAAGTAAATAACAGAGACTAAATGTTTAATTTTATAAATTTTCGTTAACTGCCACGTTACCCATCCGTTAGTTTTTTAACGGTAGTGGTCAAAATATGTCAATTTAATAAGTTCGGTGGTCTGATTGACGAGTTTATTAGTTCGGTGGTCAAAATAGGAATTCCCAATTAGTTCAGTGGTCACTGGTGTAATTAACCCTAATTAATACTAACATAGGGTAAACTAATAGGAAAAGAAAGAAAATGGTAAACTGAGTGGTCCGAGTCAGATATACGTTATCCAAATCCAAAAGTATCCAAGTAGATTTCAGTTCACCATATAAAGATGCATGAATACCACAAATACAAACTCAAAATCAAATCAAATCAAATTTAAGATTTCGTCCCCCTCTTGAATCAGTAACTTATTAAATACCTACCTACAAACATATACTATATATATATACACACGCCTGAGTTATTTAGATCTCTACTGTCTGATTTTCTCATTCAACAAAAATGGCGGGCGAAGATGACAGAAAAAGTTCAGAGACTTACAACTTGATTCCTCTATCGGATGAAGAAAATGGCACTTCTTCGAATCAACGAAGGCCTGCAGGATGGAGAGCTATTCCTTTCGTATTAGGTGACGTTATCGTCATTAGTTTACATTGAAATAGTATATGTTATGTCCGTAATTCGGATGAGGCATTGCTTGAATCCTTGTATGTTTGATATTTCCTATGTGCAGGAAATGCAACGTTCGAGAGATTGGCGTCCTACGGATTGATGGCAAATTTCATGGTGTACCTACAAAGGGAGTATCACATGAACCAGATTCAGGCAGCTACCATCCTCAACGGCTGGTCCGGTGCGTCGAATTTTGCGCCGGCTATCGGTGCGTATGTCTCCGATGCATTCATCGGCAAATTTTGGACCATCGTTCTCGGATCCTTTGCATCTCTATTGGTACATCTCTCTCGTATGGTCCATGAATCTCACATCAACACCGTCTTTAACATTTATTTCAACCACTAATTGGCAGGGAATGACGATCATGACGTTAACGGCTTTGTTACCACGGCTGCGCCCTCCGCCGTGCACCGCCGAAGACCTGACATACGGCCAATGCATACCCTACAATAACGCCCACCTAGGCGTTTTAATTGCCAGCTTGTGCTGGTTATCCATCGGCACAGGCGGAATCAAGCCCTGCAGTATCCCCTTCAGCGTCGATCAATTCGATCTAACGACGGAAGAAGGCCGGAAAGGAAACAGCAGTTTCTACAATTTATACTACACTACTCAAACGATCGTGTTGATGATCACTCAAACTATTGTAGTTTATATCCAAAACGATGTTAGCTGGGCATTAGGGTTTGGGATCCCTACGCTTTGCATGATCTTCGCCATTGTTTTGTTCTTCATCGGAACGAAAATGTACGTGTACATAAAGCCCGAAGGAAGTGTGTTCGCCAGTGTCGCACAAGTTTTCGTCGCTGCTTACAGAAAACGTCGGCTTTATCTTCCGGCCGACGGAGTCAGTGGCCGATTCTATGATCCTCCATTGACGAGAAGCTTGCTTAGGGTTAGAGAACTCCGTCTCACTACCCAGTACAGGTAATGCATTTCTTTATGCTCTATGTTTTTTTAATCTTTCTTGCTCTATGTGTATATTTTATAAATAACTGAACTAATATATCATACCAAAAAATTTAAAATTTTGGATTAAATAGTATCGATAAAATTAACGGTTCAATGAGGCGTTATTTTTTAATCTATTAAGTTTAGTAGTAATGACTAATATAGTACTACCTCTGACTGACTGTCCCTTCAAAATTATCTTTGTTGAATTTTAAAGTAGTTTTAAAAAGAAAAAAATTATATATGAGATGTGTTGTAATTAAAATGATAATTTTATTCTTAAAAAGTTAAAACTTATTTTGTTGGAAAATTAAAAAAGAAGGTAGAAAATGGATGTGTCGCAAAAGTGATTGGGTTCTTCAATTAGACAATGTTAAAACACAAAAAAAAATAAAAAAATTATTATATGGTCCCGGCTCATTACGTCATCCGCAGTCTCATCTACTAAAAAACAGTCAACTAGTTTCTTTATTTTCCATGTCATTTTTTCCCAAAGATGAATCTTCACTTTTTTCGCCATATAATTAGGGAGTGGGTAGTTACATAAAAATTAATTAGGAAAGAAAAATGGCATGAAAAATAAAAATTAGTTGTCTGATTTTTATTGGATGAGGATCACAAATGACGTAGTGAGCCGGGACCGTGTAATAATTTCTCCAAAAAAGGGACAAATTTTATGGGATAAAGTGAGTATTATTTAACTGAGTAACCATACCAAATAAACCGATTAACAGTTTAGAAAATAACAGTTTAAACGAAACTATTACGGTTCATCAAAAATTCGAACTAAAACTTTTGCAACTATACTAATAAATCGTATGTGATCCCGGTATCTGTATATTGTCACGCCTGAGAAGAAGTATGGTCATTAATCCCACATCGGAAAGGAAAATAGAGGTCTAGAAATATAAATACGATGGCGCTGCACATCCTATTAGACATGTCTTTTGGGAAGTCCCGTGACAAGTGGTATCAGAGCGACCCTTTGACTGCCCGATTTCACGCAGAGCGCCCATGAATGGGGTAGGCAGGGTGGACAACCGTGACAAGGTGGCCCATTACGAGAGTGGAAGCTCGTGACTAGAGCGTCACGAGGTTGAATGAGAGAGAATGTCACGCTTGAGAAGAGGTATGGTCATTAATCCCACATCGAAAAGAAAAAGAGAAGTCTAAGGATATAAATACGGTGTCGCTGCACATTCTATTAGACGTATCTTTTGGGAAAAGGGTAATGGCCCATGAAAATATACACAGGTACCGTCTAAGAAATGAAACTAAAAAGAAGCTGCTTTATTGTTGATATTCATCAGTTTCTTGAACAAATCGGCTCGAGTGGTGGCTGATGAAGTGAACCCAGACGGCTCATGCGTAAATCCATGGCGGCTCTGCGCTATCCAACACGTCGAAGATATTAAATGCCTTTTAAACATCATCCCAATATGGCTAACCAGCATCCTCGGCTTCCTCGCCATGAATCAACAAGGAACATTCACAGTCGCCCAAGCCCTAAAATTGGACCTCCGATTCGGTTCCCTCTTTCAAATCCCCGCCGGTTCAATCGGCATCGTTACACTCATCGCCATCGCCATATGGCTACCGTTTTACGACCGGGTCCTGGTTCCGGCCCTCGAGAAAATAACGAAACTCGAAGGCGGGATCACGCTACTCCAACGGATTGGAATCGGAAACCTTTTCTCGATCCTAACAATGTTGGTTTCGGGATTCATCGAAACAAAGCGAAGAAACTCAGGCCTTTCCCATGGCTGCGCAGACGGAGTTTCTCCGATGTCGGTCATGTGGTTAGCTCCGCAGCTTATCCTTATCGGCTTCGCGGAGATCTTCAGTATTGTCGGACTGACCGAGTTTTACAACAAGCAGTTCCCTGAGCATCTGAGAAGCATCGGGAACTCACTGATTTATTTGACGTTTTCATTGGCGAGTTACGCGAGCAACTGGATGATCGCCATTGTTGAAGATGTGACGGGAAGGGATGGAAGCAGCTGGTTGACAGATGATCTGAACACAAGCAAATTGGACAAATTTTATTTCTTGATTGCTGGGATTTCTTTGCTCAACTTCGTCGTCTTCATGTTTTGCGCTCGAAGGTATCATTACAAGGGTAGTGTTAGAATAATGTCATAAGTGGTGAATTTTCGATGAAATACTTTTTATTTAGGGTTTTTTTTTTCATATGAACTTATGAAGTGAATATATGCATAAATCGATACTATATATAGAAGTGAATAATTGGATTGATGTCTCTGTGTAGCAATTCAGTTGTGAAATGATATTAAATATTTTTAAGATATTTTTGAGTAAACTACACAGATGATCACTTAATTATAGGGTTGGTATCAATTTGACCACTATATTTTTAATTTTAGCAAATATACTACTTAATAGTTCTAATTAAGTCACCAACCGTTAAAAACGGTGTGGTTGTTAAATAAAATTTATATAATTACACATTTTTTAATCTTTAAAAAATTCATATGGGTTAGGATCCACTTACATGGTGTAAAACTCAATTACTTATACACTTTTTTTGGACCGTTGGATGATGGTAATTAATGGCTAAGATTGTTTCCTTATCTTTTTTTTCAAGTGATAATCTTCACATTTTTTACTGTTAATCTCATCCATGCGTTTTACTCATCTAATGGCCTTAGATTAGTGTAAAACTAAATGAGTTTTACGCCATGTAACTGGATCCATCCCTATATATATGTATATATATTATAGTTTTATCAATAAATATTAAATTTATAATAATATATAATATTATAATGTAAGTTAAAATAATTAATATATAAGTTTAAAAAAAGTAAAAAATAAAGAAATATATATAATTATCAAAAATTGAATAAGTAGTTTAAAAAATAAATATAATATGGATAGGTCGAAAATGAACTTCGAATAACCAGTTAAAAATTTAAGGTCATATTTTAAGTTGGACAAAATTTAAGGTTATATTTTAAGTTGGAACATGAAGTGTGTTAATACTATAGTAAGTCCGGTCTAAATTCGATCCAACTTAATCTATAAATACCTCTAAAATTGAGTAAATAATTCAGTCATTCGGATAAATTTAGTGGAAGATAATGAGAAGATTTCCAAATTCCATTCTACAATTGATGTTGAGATTAAGGGTTGGTGTGGGAAGATGGTGATACAATTAAAATGGGTACATTACGTAAATCATCATTAAAACATATTTTGGTTACTAAAGTTTTAAAATATTCAATTTACATAATGAAATTTAGATATTTAACGTTTTTTGTCGTATGTTTTTTTATTTCACGTATTCATTCTTAAGGGTGAGCGTTCGATCGAGTCGAGTAAAATTCTTTTTGAGTTATTTGAGTTGACGCGTCATATTTTACAACTCAAATTTTATTTGAAAATTTTTTCGATTCGAGTCGAGTTTAAAAAATTTGAGTCAAGTCGAGTTTTCGAGTTCCTATAAAAATTTAATTGTAATTATTTATCATGTTATAGTACAGCTTGATTCCAATTTAAACGACTTTCTCTAATTATATAAGATATGCATATATATATTTCTTCATATTTTTATATATCGGTATGTATATATCATAAAAAATTGAGGGCCTCGTCTCGAACTTAAAAATAAATCCACTAATTACTAAAAATTTCTAGTTATTCGAATTTTCATTTTACAACTCAAACTTTATTTGAAATTTTTTCGAGTCAAGTATTTTCACTTCGAATTGAGTCAAGTTATTTAATTTTTTCGAGTCGAATTTTGCTCACCCCTATTCATTCTACTCGATAACATTTTTCTCAATAAATTAAAGAAAAAACTTGAAACTTAATGTGGACTCTGCCAACATAATTGAAAGTTACGGGTTATTTGGGAATTTGGGAATTTATGCTGCCGTCCTCCCTTTAATTGCTTTATCATACGAATGTGATTCCTTCCGTAACCCAACTCATTCACAACTCCTTTTTCTTTAGTGGTTTCGAGAAGTTCTCTAGAAGGTAAAAAGGGAAAGAAATTAGGTAAGTTATCCTGAAAGGAAAGAGGTATGAACTAACGGGTTGGTCTAAATACTAAGAAATTTAGTATCGTTTAAGTAAGTTTCGAGTTTGAGGCGTTTTGTATGTAAAAAAATTTATTGAGAAACTTATTCATCAAAGCCAAATATATAGCGTGGATCGATTCGAATTAATTAGGAAACGCCTTAAAAAACTGAGAGGTTATCTCCAAAAAAATGTCAAAGTTTAAATTAATCGACTTAATACATGTAATTATTCTTAAGATACAATAGGATTTAAGGTTTGAATTTCAACATTTGTTATAAATTTTTTTGTGTTCTAAGTTTTATATTTAATATTTAGATGACGTGAAAATATAAGATTTTAATCCTTTTCATAAAAAAATAATATTTTAAATAATATAAGTCAAAACTTAAAGAAAATCGAGTTTACTCACCGAAAATATATCTATATATGAAGAAATTATTATACGGACTCGACCCACCACTCACCTATGGGGTCATCCATTAAAAATTAGTTAACTATTTTTTTTCATGCCACTAATCTATCTATATTTAACCTCTATGGCATTAAAAGAATTCACATTTTTTGCCGTGTAAAAAAATGATCATAGATAACGTAGTGAGCTACTGAGCTGGGACCATATAACAATTTTTCTTATATAAGAAACTACGACAATTTATAAGTCGTAGCCGATGAAAATAATATACTTTTGGATCATCTTCCTCAGTCCTAAGCCTAAGCGAGTGGTGGCTATCGATATTAGTCCGAACATTTGTGCTTTTAGATATCGGTTCAACCAATTAAATTGAATTATATGATTAAAATTTAAATCAATACTAAATATATGAACAATAAACATCAAACAATTGTCCACAAAATGAACGTCACACGCAGAAAAGAGTGTGAATGCTTATATATTCCTTGTGATCAAGAAGATAATGCTTATTTTCCTCATGGAATTCAGGACGAAAAAGAAATAAGATGCTGTCTTGTATCAGCCACAAGTGACTTTGTCACGCATCTTTTACTTTTATTGGGCCTCGGTTATGTCGTATGCACTCTCGTAAGTTGTATCAATCGCAAGTACAATACACGTCTAGCAAATTTATGGTGTACTGATAATAGATATAATTTAAATTTTGTTTGGTAATAAGTTTCAGATTTAATTTTGGACAATCTCTCCTCTTTCTTTTCTCTTGTAAAAAAATGACACAAATATAATACGAAAAGCAAACACGTTAAAAATTATTTGATATGAATTACTAATATATTTAATTTTAGGGTAAACTATCCTCATTGGTTTGTATTGATAACATGACACTAAACTATCGGAGGTGTTCTGTTTTGGTTGTTTTCAATTTAGTTACATGTCGTTAAAGTGATAACGGAAGAGTTGATGTGTTAGTTTTTTTAATTGGTAGAACTACACATTTGATCTTCAATATTTGTAAGTTCTATTAATTTAGTTCTGATTTTAAATAATTCAAATAATTCAGCCCTCATAGTTACAAATTATATCGTTCTAGCTCTCCACATTGTATTTGGTCCTTAACACTTACAAATTGATAAAATTTGTAAATGTTAAAGACTAAATGCGTAATATACCAATTTAAAACAGCATGCCAGCTCCTTCATTATTAATTTAACGGCCAATGACTAAATTAAAAATAAAGTGTAACATTAATGACAAAATTTGTAAAATTTTTAGTTTAGTGACCAAAACAGACAAAACACTCCAATAGTTTATTGGCGAAAGAAGTAAATAGTTTACTCAATACATACATACATACATACATACTCTTTTTTCCTCTCTATAAGTTGACGAGTAATTATTATAAATTAGATCGAATATATTCTTTTTACTTTTATTTTTGACGGGAAAATATCAGCATTAAATATTTACTTTTTCTATAATATTCTATAATTGTATTCGATTATTCGCATCTTCTATTTGTGATACAAAATGCAAAAACATCGTATAAATAATATATTTTCCTAATATTTTTGTGTGATTACAAAATAATTGATGTTAATTATTTTTAATATTACATATACATACACCATACAAATACGTTGCTCAAACATGGATTTCTCATAAATAACAATGTTTCCATTAATAAAATATAGGGTAAAGTACATAAATCATCACTGAATTTTACTCTCAAACTTATTTTGATCATTTAAGTTTCAAAACGTTCAATTTACTTACTGAAGTTTAAACATTGAACTTTTTTGTCACTTTTAAACCCAAATAGTCATAGATGATGGTTGTTCGGTCCCAAATTTCACCAGTCATTTCGTCTCGTTCCCTGAGTTTGAATTCGATTTCTATTTTGTTGGAAAGTGCTCCGAAGTTCACGAATAGACCAAAAATTTTTTGGTTTTTCTCTCATCGATCTCTCTCCTCCGCCGTCGGATGGAGCCTGTTTCTCTCTATGTTGCTTGTCTCGTGCCGATGAAGTTTTTTATCAATTGGATCTTGGAAAAGTTCTTTCATTTACCGGTAAATAGACTTCGTTAAAAAGTTAACGGAAGAGTAACCAAAAGTGTTCAATGTCTGAACTTCAGTGACTAAATTGAAGATTTTGAAACTTCAGTGACCAAAATAAATTTGAGAGTAAAATTTAGTGATGATTTACGTAATTTACCATAAAATATAAATAATATATTTACTTTTTTATACTCATGTTCTTTTTTTTGGATAAATGCAAATTTTATTCATCCAAAAGAACCATCCCTATACAACCAACAACACACCTCCAAACAAGAAAAACCTCAAAGTATCAAAAACAAAGGTATAAAAAATAAAATAATAGCCTATACAATTCCCCACTCGGCAGCAAGAGTAGGAAAATGAAGAATGAGCTTTGTATTACCCGACAATTTCATACGTATGTCTTTCCTGATCAAAGAAACAATAGCAGCTGCGAGCCGGGGGCTTTTACCGTGCAAACTTTGGTTGCGCTCCTGCCATATATAATAGAGATAACAACACCACCCTAAACGAATCAACATCGCCCCAAGAGATTTACCCTTACCATTAGTTTGTACCCATTGCACCATATCCGACCAATCATTCAAAGAATCATCTTTATGACATGCCACCAAAATCTTCATCCAAACCTGTAGAGAGAACATACACTCAGCGAAAAGATGATCCCTATTCTCCAAACCACCCTGACACATTATGCATTGCAAGTCCACCTGCCTACCTCAACGCATCATCCTAGCTTTGGTAGGTAATCTATCCAAAATTACAAGCCAAGCAATAAATGAGCACCGAGGCATTGCCAACCCACCCCAAATGATACGAGACCAAGGAACCCTCCCATTCTTATGTCGAATAGCCTCCCAATTTTCCTCGCTTTATATCCGCTATCCAGATTTTCCAAAAGAGCATAATCTTCCCTCAACTTCAAAATCTTCTTCCAAGCCCAACTAGAAGTACTCTTTACAGTGGCTTGCCAAACTGGGACACTTTTAAAGACATATTTTTCAATCCATGCCACCCACAATGATCCCGTCTGAGTATAAAGGAGCCATAAACATCTCATCATACATGCACGGTTCCAAACAAAAATATATTTTACCCCCAGCCCTCATTCATTCTTCGGGTGACAAATACTCTCCCAACTCACACGTGCTCTCTTAGCCGCCCCATCTGAGCCCTTCCAAAGAAAATAGCCACACAAACTTATAATCTTCTTCAGAACTTTGGAAGGCAATATGAATGCACGACGCCAAAAATTTTGGATACTGAAAAGAACATACTGAACAAGTTGTAACCTACCTGCAAAAGATAAACATTTCGAAGGCCAACTCCTTATCTTTTGCACTATTTTTTCCACCAGTCTTTCACAATCTCCAACAGTCAAACTCCTTGTGACCAAGGGGACCCCCAGGTAATGAACTGGTAAAGAACCTATACGAAACCCAGTCTGCTCGGCAATATTATGCATCTTGGCGACCCCCACACCTGCACCAAAGAACTCACTCTTAGAATCATTCATTTGCAATCCAGACATCAAATAAAATAAAGCCATAACATTCTTAACTCCTAGCAGGTCATCAACAGTGCCTCTAGTAAACACAAGGAGATCATCGGCAAAAGAAATATGCGTAAGTCCAATCCTTTTACATCGTGGATGAAAATAAAAAACCCCATGCTGACTAGCCAGGTTCAACAATCTAGATAACACATTCATGACAAGAATGAAGATATAGGGTGACAATAGGTCCCCTTGTCTGACCGCTTTTCCACCAGGGAAGAAGCCAACCAAGCCCCCATTTAGACCAACAGAAAATCGAGAATGAGTAATACAAGCAGAAATCCATCCACAGAATTGAACAGGGAAACCAAGAGCTCTAAACAGTTGCAAAATAAAGTTCCAGTTTAAAGAATCAAAAGCTTTGCGAAGATCAACTTTCAAGGCACATCGAGCAGAAACATGCTTCCGGCCATATCCATTCACTATTTGTTGAGCTAACATAACATTCTCTACCAAATCTCTATCAGCAAGGAAAGCACTTTGATTTTCAAGAATTAGGCTAGGCAACCAAGCTTTCAACCTATTAGCAAGAATCTTAGTGATGCATTTGTACACAATATTGCAACACGATATAGGTCGAAAATCAGTGGAACACAAGGGAACAGTCACCTTAGGCACCAAAGTGATAATAGTTGCATTAAAGCTAGTAGGCAAGTGACTAGTCAGAAAGAAATATTTTATAGCATTAATAAAGTCCGTACCAATAATCCTCCAACAGAGCTGAAAAAAACATGCAGGATAACCATCAGGGCCCGAAGCTTTGTTTTCATTCATAGCAAATAACACATCTTGAATTTTTTTAGAAGTAATCGGGGCAACCAAATGATCTCTCATCGTCTCAATAAGTTCCATCCCCAAAATCTCCTTCAAAACCTCATCAGGAAACTGAATAACATGTGGATCAGTGGACCCTAAAAGCCTCAGAAAAGTGCCTAATCAATTCAGCTGAGATATCCTCAAAAGAGTCCAACTTCCGCCCTTGTCTATCATGAAGAAACTGAATAGAATTAAAGGACTGTCAAGCAACTACTTGACGAAAAAAGTAAGCAAAATTGCTATCCCCATCTTTTATAAATTTACACCCTTGATTTCTGCCTCAGGAACTTCTCTTCCGCACAAAGCAAATCACTAAGCTTCTTCGATAGAGCTTTTTCCCTAGCAACAGAATCAACGGTGGGAGTAGACAAGACCAAATATTGGACTTCTTCAAGTGCTTTTTTAACCTTAAGGACCCGTGAGTGCAAGCCCCCATAAGATTTCCTATTCAATTTCTTTAAAGGCTCCTTCGGTCTCTTTAATTTTGCAAACAAAACTTGCAAGGGGTTCCCTTCCGTTGCCTCCCTCCAAGAATTTTCCACAATAATATAAAAATCAGGGTGGTCAGCCCAGAAATAAAAAAACTTACCACCTGTATATAAAGGCTTTCCTCCAACACATATCCTCTTCCCTCCTCAAGATCGACCTACTTACCACACAAAAAATCTCAAACTCTCTCTCTTTCTCTCTCTAGTCTCAAGCTTTTTATATTTTAAAAATGGGGATCAAAAACTCTACTGCCAAAATCGTCGAAATACACTCCCTGAGTCAGCGGAAGGAAAAGTTAGAGACCTCCAAACAAAGTGACAAGCTGGTAAATAATTAAAAAAGCGTTTCATATATTCGTATCGTATTTGCTTTAAGATATTTCATATTCGTACAAATCTAAATATGTTTACGACCCGAATCGAATTAATTTTTTAAAAAAACATTCGCATACTCTTGTTTCATGTTCATATTCGTATGGTGTAATTTTTCTCGGGTCTTTGCTACTAATTGCTGAACGTTTGGTGATGAAAGCTGGTGATCAATTTCTCGGCGACCTGGTGCGGACCCTGCAAATGGATGGAACCGACGATCAAGGAGTATGCCAATACATTTCTCGACGTTGAGTTCATCAAGATCGATGTCGATACTTTAGCGGTAACACTTTTCTATCTTGTTTTATCGACTGTCGGTTGATCAAACAGAATAAAACGCTAATTTTTTTTAAATAAAGTTAATGATTTGAATCTTAATATTGTGAATGAATACAAAATGAACAGGATGTGGCTGGGGAATACAAAGTTGAAGCGATGCCGACGTTCGTTCTAATTAAGAAAGGGTCAGTGGTAACGAGGCTGGTGGGAGCTAAAAAGACAGAACTCCAGGAGCTGATTGAGAAATACCGGCATGGTAATTAGGCTGTATTTTCATGAGAGCATAAATAAGGGAAACATGAATAAAAGAGATGGCTGATGATGATTAAGCATTATTGTATGGTATAGAGACACCCCTTGAAGGGTTAATTTCACTTCTTTCGAGTGTTAATAGACAACACAAACTTTTTATTGTTGATGTATGTGACTGAATATTAAAATTCTACGTGAACTTCAGTTAAATGTGTAAAGTGTGATATAAATTTTAATTCAGTATAATTATACACGTAAAATTTTAATTTTAATTCAATTATACACGTGAAATTTTAATTTTGGTTCAAATGTATACATTTTAAAATATTAGATTATTTATCCCAAAAGTAGCAAGCTGCTACAATAAACGTATTCCTCCTATGACAGGAATCTCATACTATACATTAAAGATTCCTCAAGCATTGCACAAGCGCGTATTTAACAATATCATCCCTATCTATATACCGACTATAAAGTTTAGTACAAACTATATTTCTACCAATATTTATTTTGGATATATATAATTATGTTATATAAGTATAATTATTTGTGTACGCAATATTTGTTTTGGTTTATGTATAACATTATACCAAATCAAAGTCAGTGTATAACAATACACATTTCTACCAAAATTTATATGTAGTTTTGATTCAGGTCCGATGTATTTTTTTTTTTGAAGGGTAATAAAAAAAATCAAAATGGTAGCGTCATATATTACAGAATTCGAGATATACGAAGGGTAATCAAGAAAAAATTAAAACGGTATATCTCTGGATAACACCCATGACGTAAGATCATGTACAACTTGATTGACTTCACGGCGAACAAATTAAACCTGAAATTTATTATTTTGAGCAAGAAGTTAATGAGCATCCTGAAAAATCAAATTCACAGTGGATAAATTATTCGTAGGGTCTTGAAGTTTATTAACCATAGTAGATGTATCACCCTCAAAAATGACTGATATAACCAACTAAAATTAAATCATTATAATCACAAGTCATTGCTTCCATGTGATTGATTTAGTGCATTGTATATTTAATATTTCAATTCTAGTTAACCTGATATAATCGTAGGCATGATAATAAAACTCATATAAGTCCTTGAATTCTCGTGTCCAAAATAATCAATGAATATATCATGACATACATATGTATTATGGCTAACAACGTATAATGACCCACAAACTTGATAAGTTTAATCAAATTAACTAAAAAAAAGACGGGTCCAAAACCATCAAGCAAAAGCCAGAATTCTTTAGCTAAAATTGTGATTTCAATATAATATTTAATTATATATTTTTAATTATTTGACAAAGTACATACACTTTACAGACAAAACGACTTGAATTCAAATCTTATAAGATGAACATCATCATCTTTTCTACTGTGACCATTAGCTGGGTTCTTAATTCAAGTCACTTTAATATAAAACACAATTATGTATTTATATATAGTCTAATTTTCAGTTTTTTAATAAAATATATATATTATATATATACAAATATATCTCAATTATATACTTATACTCATTTTTAAATATAAATTATGGTTCAATTATATATACTTACAAATATATCTCAATTATTGTTACTAATCCTTGATTACAACAATAGTTGTGTTGCTCCGAAATTGGTATACATACATATTCGAATATGTATACAATGATATGATCCTTTAACGACTCATTGAATATTTGAAAAAGAACTTCAATAAATAAATTGAGCATACCCCTTTCCAATAACATAGGTGAAAGTGCTCCAGGAAATACAGAGTTTCAGGCTTGCATGCTTAATTAACAGGATAAGAGAATTGTAAAGCAATACTTCAATACTTGTAACTCTTATATTTTCAACATTCGTTTCCACAAAAGAACGAGGGGAAGGGGAATGCTGCATCCTAAGCATTAAAACTGGCAGCAATATAGAAGTATACGGATCTCGAAGGGCATATCGCCAGTCTCTTTTCTTTTCCGAAAATAATTTCATGATTATATTTGTGCATATCTCATGACAATTATGTCAACGGAGCGGACGAGTTTCAACCAAAACACCCCCTTGAATATTGTTCATTACGAGACACACTGTAAACCGGAAGTGGTGCCATAAAGCTCTTAATGTCTGTTGTCTCAGGCTAGGGGATATCAAGCTCAGAAATTCTAGTACCGATAAAGAGCGCAGAAATTTATCCAGAATTAGCGCTTTATTAAATCATGGCTGTATAAGCACTAGAGCATTTCAGAACTTACATAAGAAGGATCTTGCATCAGACCAAGTTGGTGGTAGTTCATATAGTCGATTCCGCTCAAGCGTAAACAACATAAGATCTGTTCAGGCAACTCTTCAGTTCGGTTCCCCTGTTTTCAAAGGGAAACATTGGGTAAATGTCATTATAAAATGAAAAGATTAAAAAAACTTGTTCGCAGAAAGTGAGGGGGATCTTGAAGTTGCAAGCGAGATATTGGGACTTGCCTGAATCGTTAGGCCAACGTCTAGGATGCAAAGCTTTAGCCTATCTAGGAATGCATCAAAACCTTTCCTAGAAATGTAACTGAATCTGTGCATATCTATATCAATCTCGAAATAGTTTTCTCCCTGCAAAAATTCAATCGAGTAACTAGTGAGCCTAAGAAAGAACCATAACGAGACAGTGTATCTATACAATTCTAACGCTACCCAAACTTGCTCCAGTACGAGCACATCATGCAAATGTTAGTTATCCACAAATATTGAACCTACGCTATCTGTTTCCATCCTTAACATACAAGCACACGTACCAAGTAGAACTCATGCTGAGGACGTGAAAGAAAAGGCTTTTCATTGTATGCCTGCATAAGTTTTCTCTCTGCAGCACCCATGTGAAGATCTTCCACATTTGCAACGCGGCCTAATATTTTCAACCGTTCTCGAAATGGCACAATTGTATCTACAGGGAATCCTTTAACCTTTTCAACTTCGTCATCGATCAACCTCTGTTTTCAAACAAGAAATACGGACTCAATACTGTAAACTTGGGTGTAGCTCAAATTATGAAGCAGGGAAGGAATCTATGAAGAAATTACATATATGTAAAAACATGAAGGAGCGTTGACAATCAAACAAAAAGTTGAGTGGAGACTAGAAAACTTGTGGTTAATGTACTGTATTCGTGTTTTTCAAATATCAAACTGAATACCATAGATGACCTAACCAAACCGAATTCCACCAGTTCAGAATTAGTTCGGTTCATCGGTTTTTAAAACAAAAAAAGAATCTCAAGTATTTTTTTCTCTAATTTAGAAATACAATATTTATTTTTATAGTATAGAAATTTTAAACTAATCAGAAATTAATTAATAAATAGAGTTTGGTTTGGTTCAAATAATAATGGTTTTTAACTTGTAACCGAAAACCGTACTGAACTGAAATTGGATTATGGATTAGTGTTCTAGTATCAAAATCACCTAAGCTTTTCTATTGAGTACTAGAAAGGAAGATATAGACATTTAATGCCTAAGGCGCATAACATAGCCTCAGCCGATGCCTAGAGTGCACACCATGTGCAGGTGCGGTTGGCCCTAGACACATGACATGGCCTTGAACTAGGTAGGTTTCAGGCACATCTTCGTATTTCAGTCAGGCAAATGCCATTATTTAAGGCTTCTAAATCCACAACATAGTTTCAGAAGCCTTCACGTGAAGTTTCATTGTCGAGTGACTCATTTTTGTAATTTTCAATATTTTAGGTATGAGTTTCTCGATCCGAGAATGTTTAAAATCCAATATTTAAGTATCGGTGGTACCCTTATGTTTTCTTGAAAGTGAAGCGGAAGTTCCTTCGAATAACTGTCAGAAAGCTTAAAGTAAAGAACGAAATTCATCCCTTCACCGTCGGTTTCGCTCTGAAAAAGTGCAGCAGGATACAAAGGAATCTGCACTGCCACAAAATGATAAGCATTAAGCTCTACAGAGATTTTTTTTTTTTTTTTTGGGGGGGGGGGATGAATATAACCAAATCAAACACATACTCGGAGTGGCTAATAATCGGGAGAATATAAAAAAAAAAAACAGAGCCAAGGACCATTACATCATGCTTACTTCCATGATTCCATCCCAAGGATAATATGTAAAAAACACATACCTGAACATTTACGACAAGGATAGAAGGTTGTTTCTCGGAATGGCTAATAACCGGGAGTTCAACAAATCTAGCTATGTGGTCTATTTTTCGAGGAGATAGGAATACATCAACTCCGAAAGGATAATATGCAGCATGATTAAGTGCAAAATACTTCTTCTTATCCCTGCAATAAACAAATAATGTGAGAAACTGTCATTGTAATAACAGATTAAAATTTCCAAATGTTTCATACATGCTTTTGCTTCAATAATTTTGTATAAAATAAATAAATTCCAAGTATGCCTTAAAGTAATGAACTAGGGACCGAGTTTTTTAGTCATACCTAAAGTAATTTTCTCCTCGAACCTTGAAACTGCCAGGATCGATATGAGACCAACAATCAAGCATTTTCTTTTCTATGGGGCAAAAAGGTACCTGAGAACCTGCTTTTGGTCGCTGAAGAAGCATCTTCGAAGAAACTGAATTGAAACAGAAATTGGATAATTTCAAAAAATCCTAACAGAAAAACTCAGGTTAGTGCTACATTGCTGCTTTCTAAGAGACTTGAAATGTTAACAGGCATCAATTACTAAACAGCCATAACAGAAGCCACCGATTTTGTTTCGGTACCTATATGAGTTTTAGATGATTGATGAGAAAACTATTCTAATATATGTGCAACGAAAACAACTTCACATGCATCCTGCAGTTTCGGAACAACACGGTTCATGATGAACACAATGACTAAAGATTAGAAAAAGTTCAATGGATAACATAGACACTCACATAATGTGGTGCTGGAATGCTCGTCTTTCCACTTAAATGGAAGTTTTAAGGCAGACTTTTTTCTTGCACTAGGCGGGCTAGAGATGAGCGATCTTCTCTTGTCAACTGATGGAACTGTAGATGCAAGACAAGGTAAACAATTGCTCGGAAGAATGCCACAATTATCCAACAACCCTTCCCCCTTTCCGGGACCTTCATCCACAGAGGCAATATCATCAAGGAATACAGGTTCCTTTGCTTCATTTGAAGGCCCATCAGATTTTGTTTGGGGATTACCATCTTCCGATTTGAAGACCTCACTATTGGTATTTAATGTGGCCTCGTGCACAGCGTTGCATGCAGAATTTCCATCCAATACATCCCCCGGTTTATTCGTATGATCAACTAAAGAAGAATGGTCTCTGCAATTAGCATCTATTGAAGATGAAATACAGGATACAGATTCGCCTTCGAGACCATTTAAAGATAACACATCTGCACATGTAGATGCATATGTAGTCAATGGTAACCATTTCTGATAATCTTCAAGTGAAACAAAAGTTTGTCTAAATGAAAGGTCCAAGTAACATTTCAAAACATCATACCCTCCTGAACACTTTCAAACTCCTCGTCACAGTCGGATTCAAATGCTGCAACTGGATCAAACCACAACTCCTCGCTCCCTGCCAAGGTAGCATCACAAATCATCAGCTTAACAGACACTAATTTCAAAATCTAATGCATAGAAACAAGAACCAGGAGAAAAGTTCTAAAGAGATTGGAAGAAAGTTGAATTCTATGAACAATTTAGAACCAAAGCAGCATATCTGTCAACGAAAGGAAACATTCTTTTAAAATTTGACTAACAGAAAGTAATTTGCAGATGCCTGGTTGTAATTTTAATATATAAAGATTAATTCAAATCCTTGTTCTGAGCTCTTAAATGTAACAGATCAAGAAAATATGCATTGATATCCATTAAGCTATTCACGGTTTCTAACTCTTCAAGTATATTGAAGTCCTACCTAACAAACTACAATCCTTAACAACAAAACTTGAAACTCGAAAGGTCAGCCAGTGACACAATGGATCTGGTTTCAACGGAAATAAAAAAAATAACTTTACCAAATCTCAAATACAAGCCTTTGACCCATATGAAAAAATTGTTCAAAACCATCCTACTGCTAATAACCTTAGCAACATCAATTGTAGTCTTGAAACCACCAATGAGAGTCTGCAGCAGCTAAGTCCAACTCAATCAAACTCCAACCAGCTCATATGCATCCGCTACTTGTTTAAACCCTGATTTCCTAAAGCTTAATATAGACTAGAACTGCAAATTAAGATCTTTAATGGATCAAACTACTTCTATTGTCAAGAAAAAATTAGTAACTTCTGCAGTTTTATTGATACATTCTACTTGGAATTCTCCCTCATTAATCTACATTCCCTCTGATAATCAACAAACACGAAGTGCAAAAATCTATATCAAAATCAAAACCATGTGAATTGATCATATAAAGAGCAGGCCCCTACCATCAGCATTTCACAACAATACTATTTACTCAAGTATTTAGCCTATATAATTGAGGCATGCATTTTCTGATAACATAAAAATCAAAATCAAACTCTTAAAAAACCCAAAACCTCCCATGCAACAACCAAAAAGCATCTCAACCTCCAAAACCCACCAAGCAAATCAACCAGAAAATGAAAATCAATGAACATATCACAAACAAAATCAGAAAAACATAAAAACCCAGTTTCGAAAACAAGGAGAGAATGAAGAAAATGCCTTGAAAAGTCGGGTTTGAGAAGGAAGAGTGATGATCAGGTAAAGCATCCGAGCTACAAAAGTCATCGGAAGATGGGTCGGGCAGCCCATTAGACACCCTTTTCTCGAAGCTTTTCCTTCTTTTACAATTCCTCTTCTTCTTCTGCTTGCTTTTCTTCTTAGAAGACCTTAACTTTCCTTCAGGTCTCGACACACAAGAACCCATCTCTCTCTTTCTCTTCCTTGGATCAAATTCAACTCCCTATGATATCACCACGTTCAAAAAGGAAACCAAAAAAAAAAACAGAATAGAGAAAGAGAGAAAACGAATATTAAACCAGGAGAGACAGCAACACCGTTAACAACTGCAAACGAAAACTACAATTGTTTTTTACTTTTTGGTGGGAGAGTTTCATTTAGGGTAAACTATACGGGAGACCACCAATTTTTTAGGTTAGTGTCGAAATGATCATCGATCTTTTAATTTTATCAAAATGACCACTCAACTATTGATATGGTTCTAATATAGTCACTAGCCGTTAAAATCTAACGGAGAGGCTGACGTGGCAGTTAACAGAAACTTGTATAGTTACATATTTAGTCTTCGTAATTTTCACATTTAATCAATTTAGTCCTAGTTTCAATTTAATAAAATAAATTAATTATTTAATTAAATGGTGACATGTAGAGAGAAAAATTAAAGCATTGCACAAAGGTAATTAGGGGGAATCAAACCCACAATTCTTTGGGTGTAGGGGGAAAGCTTCTGCCATTGGGCTAGGCACATATTTATAATATGAAACACAAAATTTAATATATGAGTTATATGATTGTTAATGCCATGAAAAAATAATTAAATGTGATTTTAGGGGATTCGAACATGACACGCTTATGATACATAAAATATCTAACTCTAAAAATTTATAAACCCTAAACCCTAAAAATTTTATAAACCCTAAAACCTAAAAAATTATGAACCCTAAACCCTAAAAATTTTATAAACCCTAAAAACTATAGTTAGTGCATAATTTAAAGAAATCTCTAAACCCTAAAAAATATAGTTAGTACACAATTTAAAAAATTATAAACCCTAAAAATTTATAAACCATGAACCCTAAAAATCTAAAACTCTAAACCCTAAAAACTATACGCTCTAAAACCTAGTAATTTTATAAACCCTAAAAATTATAGTTAATGCATGATTTAAAAATCTCTAAACTCTAAACCCTAAAAATTATAGTTAGTACATGATTTAAAAAATTTATAAACCTTAAACCCTAAAAATTTATAAACCATAAACCCTAAAACCTAAAAAATTATAAACCCTAAAAATATGTAAACTCTAAACCCTAAAAATTATAGTTAACACATGATTTAACTTTTTATAGACCTAAACCATATACCCTAAAAATTATAGTTAGTGCATGATTTAAAAATCTCTAAACCCTAAATCCTAAACCTTAAAAATTATAGTTAGTGCATGATTTAAAAAATTATAAATTCCAAACCATAAAAATTTTATGAACCCTAAAAATCCTAAAACCTAAAAATTATAGTTAATGTACGGTTTGTGATTTTTAACTTAAGTAATAATTTTTAGGGTGTATGGTCTATATAATTTTTAGGGTTTAGGGTTTAGAGATTTTGTAAATCACGTACTAACTATAGTTTTTAGGGTTTATAAATTTTTTAGGGTTTAGGGTTCATAATTTTTTTAGGTTTTAGGGTCTATAAAATTTTTAGGTTTAGGGTTTATAAAATTTTGGGTTAGATGTTTTTATGCATCATAAGTGTGTCATGTTCGAATCCCCTAAAATCACATTTAATTCTTTTTTCATGGCATTAACAATCATATAACTCATATATTAAATTTTGTGTTTCATGTTATAAATATGTGTCTAGCTTAGTGGTAGAGGCTTTTCTCTACACCCAATAGATTGTGGGTTCAATTCCCCCTAACTACATTTGTGCAATGCTTTGATTTTTCTCTCCAATAAGGTGGTGACATAATTAACTTATTTTATTAAATTGAAACTATAACTAAATTGATTAAATGTGAAAATTATGGGGACTAAATATGTAATTATATAAGTTTCTGTTAACTGCCACGTCAGCCTCTCCGTTAGGTTCTAACGGCTAGTGGCTATATTAGAACTATATTAATAGTTGAGTGGTCATTTTGACAAAATTAAAAATCGGTGATTATTTCAACACCAACCCCAAAAATTGGTAGTCTCCCGTGTAGTTTACCCTTTCATTTAAGACTTCATGGGGTTTCGGTAACCTCTAGTTGCACTTTGGTGAAGATTTTTATATATATATTAAAAATAGTTATAGTTAAATTTAATATAAATAGTATATTAATTTAATTAGTGTATCCAAACCAATAATTTATTTAAGTGTATAATCTTTATTGAAATTAATTCGACTTATCTTGTTAATAAAAAACATTTTAAAATATGAACAGAGTCAAAAACTTTTTCTTAATTAGTTATCTCATTTATGGTTGAAATTTGATAAAAAAAATTAACTTAATATTTTTTTAACAAATATTAATTCATTTATTAACTAGATAACAATATAAATCATTTAGCTATATGTACTTTTTTAAAATAATCAGCCCGAAAAATTCTTGCCGTGTTTAGAGCAAACTTTTTTAATGAATGATTTATATATTTTTTAAAGATTAACCATTTCTTTATTTTAATTTCAGTTTATTCTCCAAATTAACTTGACCAGTTAGTATTATGGAATTCCCAATCAAAAACAATAATCTATGGCTAACTAAATGGACAATCAAATAATATAAAATTAAGAAAATAACATAATTAAAGAAATTATTTCAAATATTTAAATATATAACTGTTTAAAAATTATTGGGGAGAGAAATAAAAAAAATAGAGGGAAGTGAGACAGGGTCTCTGTCACGCTAGCGACGGCATATTATTCAACAATGGCCAATGTATTTGGTGTAGAGGTGGGGCCCCATCAACATAAGGTGAATGCGACGTGGCAGCTTATGATTAGGCGGACGTGTGGGGAGGAGGGAGATTCTCCGTGTACAGCTTCGGCTACTTCTTCTTGCCTTCCAACGCACGTTTCTTTTTCGTTTTCTTTTTTGGTTTCATTTTTTTTTCTAAAGGCCGGTATATGAATTCCACAACAAAATTACATAATACAAAAAATAGTTTAAATCATTATACGAGTATGATACGATAAGAACCGAAAAATGATTTTATTAAAAAAACTCTTAAGAGATTCAAGATCAATTGTAATGCCTGTAAAGTGTGTGTCTTGTTAAAGTGTTAAGAATATCTATAAACATATATTATTTTGTAATTATTTTTAAACTATTAAAAAAAGTATAGTACGATAAAAAAAATTATAATATGATAAAAAATGTATATTAATGACAACATAAACATGTTTATTTAATACATGAGTCAATTAAATATGTAGTATAATAATAGAGGACGTCATCCTAATTTAAATTGATATTAAGACTTGAATTCAATTTCGAACAATAACATCTCTTTTTCTTATAAAAATACATGAAAAAATATTATATGATTTATAAAATAAATAATTAAATTGACAGAATTTATTATATAAAACAATTTAAATACGATTATGATGAGAATACATGAGTATGTCTTGAACATACTAATTGCCAAGTCTGAATAGATAGATTTTTTTTTAAAACTTAAGTTGGTTGAACTACCAACAAACACAAGGGGATTTGGTCAAGAACTTGTTGGCATTTCAAATAACTATGGTTCGAATCGTGTGAATGTAATCTTGCATGAAAGTACATCGTATGTGATATTTTTGCGAAGGGCTAAATTGATTATTTTAGTACAAATTTAAGAATAAAAATATTTTTAAAATTAAAATTAAAAGTTTTAGAATTAAATGGAACGAAAAAATAAATATTAAAATGATATTTTAAATGTCATTATACCAACTGGGAAAGTTAGAATTTTAGAAAGAAAGAGTCTCAAAATGGTGAAGCCCTTACCACAAGTTGATAGATGCCAAATTTCGCATTGATAAGCTTTGCCTCACAAGAAAAAGGCAATGCCCGTGAGAAAACAAATCATAAGGAGACAACACTCACGAGCTTCAAGACAAAATTCCAGATTTCTCTTATTTGTTAAACCCAACATGTTTGTTTTCAATTTTTTTGTTATATTTTTATACTAATTATTCTTTTATAAATCATATACAAAATTATAAGAGATATGGTCGTTGTTACATGAAAAAATAGAGAATTAATAATTTTTTTAGTATTGTTAGGCGAGCAAAAATGATAACTGAAAATTGACGGTAAAAAATAAAAAATATTTATAGAAAAAATGTATTGATTTTTATTTAAATTTTTTAATATAAATTATTAAATTTAATTAATCTAATGATTTTAAATCAATATAAAATTAAATAAATATGAAAATAATTAATGTTTTATAAGACCATTCCTATTACTAATTTTATTATATATTTTAGAATGACTTAAACTATTATAATTTTTACATATATTTTAATGTTTTATAAGATTTATTATATTTATATTGTATAATTATATATATTTTTACAAACAGCAAGCTAAATGAGTTATTGGCAGAGTGTAACGGCTTGTGACAAGTGGTATCAGTTTATTAGAGTGATCTTTTGACTGTTCAATTTCACGTCGAGTGTCCATGAGTGAGGTAGGCAAGGTGAACAACCGTGACAATGGCCCATCACGAGCATGGTCAACTCGTGACGAGAGCATCGCGAGGTTGAGTAGGGGAGAATGTCATGCCTGGAAAAAAACGGGGTCATTAATCTCACATCGGAAAGATAAATAGAGGTATTGAGATATATAAATGGCGGCGTTGCACACCTATCTGACATGTCTTTTTGGAATAAGGTAATGGCCCAGTGACCTTGTTTGCCAATTAATGAATTACATTACAAAAAAATTAACTGATAGTTGGTAGCTGTTTGATGATTTGAACAAGCAAAATGACAAAATTAGTTCCTTATAAATTTTATGATGTAACAATGGTTGCACACCCTATCAGACACATATTTTGAGAATAGAGTAATTATTAAATTTACATGTATATATTAATCTATATATCAATTTTTTATTTTCAATAAAATCATACCTACTTGTTGATCAAAAAAAATAATTTCTTATTTAAGAAATTGTTTTTTTATTAGTTATTTAAATTGATGTTATTTAAAAATATAATTATCAATGACAAAATAGTCTTACAAGTATTTTATTCAAACCTCTAACTTTTTTAAAATGAGATGTTTTACCTCAATCCGCTATTACAATATGCTATTTACCAAACATCTAAAGTAACGGATTTGACTGGTCAAACCTTTAAAAATGCTTCAAACCTCTAATTTTAGCTCAAAAGTTATTTACCAAACACGATCATGTTTATTTATTTATTTTTGAACAATATGTTGTTGAATTTTCTAAGAATTCAAAATAGAGAAACAATCCAAAAGAAATAAAATTACAGCAAAAGAATAATAAGACTTAGGCCATGTTTGATAAACAGCGGTTTGAGCTAAAATTAGAGGTTTAACTGACTAAATCTGTTAATTTATATGTTTGATGAATAGCACGTTAGGGTGAAACTTTTAATTTTGAAAAATTACTAATATGAGCTTTTTGAAATTAGAGGTGTTAACATTAGAGCTTTAAAGACCCTTTTACCCTTAACAATTTTTAAAAAATCTTCGAATAACCTAAATTTAACCTTTTTTATTTTAATTCTTCACATTTATGTATTTATATTGTGACATTTGTAAGCTATTTTTTTCTTTTTCTTTCACACATTTATATTTGTATTTAAATTTAATAATTAATTAAATTGTATTAAAATAATTATATAAATAATAAATTAATATATAGATCCTTCAAATATGACTAATCATGTTATATCAAAAAAATATTTTTCATAATCTAATTAATATCAATAGATACAAAATATTGATAACTAATGAACTATTCGAACAAGTATCAAATATAATCATGTCCTTATATGTCATTTTGCTTGTTTAAATAATCAAACAGCTATTGGCTATCAGTTAATTTTACCAAACATTTTTACACAATCAACTGATACAATTCGCTATCAGCTAATATAATTCGTTATCAGCTAATTGCTAAACAGTGCCTTAATAAATTTAAAATGAAAAAAAAACTAGAAAACGAAACATCATGTAGTTGCAGAACTGAACATTATATATTAAGAGAGTCATTCAAAAATGTTTAAATTTAAAAGGGAACAAAAGTATATATTATATGTTTTTAGGGGACTAAAATACAATTTTAGCATTCTTCCTACTTAATTTTTTTTTTCTTATTTTTAAAATTTGGGGGGGTGGCCCCGCCGGTCTCTCCCCTGACATCCAATAAAACATGTCCAGTAGGCTGTAAAACAGTAATAAAGATAAAATGCTAGACAAATAGAAGCAGTGAGCAAGTTTTTTTGTCTTTATCCACATACACGCTTCAAAATTGAAAAATGAGCGATGAGCAAAACCAACAATCTTAGAGGTTGTTTCGCAATATAGATCTAACTGCATCGATAAACGAACTACAAAATAAGATAAAACTATTGAAGACCACTGACAAACCACAAATCAAAGTCGAGCATAACAAAAAAACATATTCATGAACGTATATCTACCACAATTGTAAAGGACAACGTATCATAAGATAGAAGTGTGTCACAAAACAAAAAAGCTGTGTGTGACAAAATGTGTGACAAAGACAGATAAAAAGTTAAACGAAAATAAAAATATCAACAGATAAAATAAACAAGAAAAAAAATGCAGCGCTTTTAAAGTTGAGAGAAAAATTTTAGGTTTTCAGAAAAAGTAAAATATGCGAGTTATTGTGTTTATAAGTACTGAAATATACAAATATATATACCTTCGAAAAATGTATTGAAGTTTTGAAATTAGTATTAATATTAATTGCATAAACGTACAGTAGATATAATAATTCATTTTTTGAAGGAAATTGATCCATACATAAAATAGAATCATTGATAAATTATACGAAATATAAAGCGAACGAAAACACATAGTAAATAATTACTTAAAAAATTACAATAAACAATTACTCAAAATGTTACACATTTGTAAAAAAAACTGCATATTTGTGTAACATTTTTGAGTTATTACTAAAAAAAACTATGACATTTGTAAAAAAAAAATTTACAAATCCTAATTCTAATCTTAAGCTCACCTAGAGAGGAGGGGAATAGAGACTCTAAGAAAAGGAATGTGTGCTCGTAGTGGGTCTAGAACCCATTACTTAAAAGAATATGATGTAACAAACATGAGCAGCTTGATCAACCTGTGAAATATACTCGCTCTTATGACAATTGTAACTAAATGTATAATTCTAGTGACTTTTTAAGTAAGTACATAAACTATTGTAAAAATTTTAAGTTTTGATGTTTAAAAAATATTTACAATATTTTGAATAATTTTCTTGACATTTTAAATAATGAGATCAACTGAACCCGTAGAGTAGTCTTAGTGGTAAATGGTGATATATTTCATCTAGATGATCCGGGTGCGAGCACCACATATTTATAGTATGTGTACATAATTAAAGGGCTAAAAAATTAAATATATACTACTTTGTAATTACACCAACATATTCTACTGCTTTGTAATTACACCAACATATTCAAAAAAAAATGTGATCAACTTTCTTTTTAATGTTCTCTCCTTATAACTCCCCAAAGGGTCATTGAATTGATTTGTGATACAGGGATTTTGTCTAAAAAGACTGCTGGGAAAGTGGAAAAGTGGTAATTATGAATGGCTTGAATTGCTTTGCCCTAAAAAGCCTTGAAAGAAGACACTCAAATGTAAATAATCAATAAAGCAATGCATTGAATATTTAGGACTCTACCATCTTGAAATTTATTGGATGTGAGATTTACACTCAAGGTATTGTTAGGTGAGGTAACATTTACTCTTTTCGTATTTCAATGTTCAACGATACATACCTACACGAGACTTTGAAATTTGATCGAGTGAACTATATTTTTTACTGAAAAATGAATGGACTATACTTCTTTCGGATAAATTTGAGACTACTACTGAAATTTGAGTTTAAATCTAAACATCGTATCTCTTTCTTCCTTTCAAAGTCACAATCTCTTTTAATCAACAAAATATTCGAAATAATATCCTATAATTGATCCATCAACATTACTATTTTGGATTTTTTTAAATTAAAAAAATTATTAACCAGTACCTTAAATATATATATTTGAAATTGACTTGGCGTGCCGCGTACATATGCAAATATGTGAAAAGGGGTTGTTGAAATTGTAAATAAATATGGACAGAACCGTTCCCATATGGCTGAAATTTCATACCAAGTTGCAATAAAATTAATTTGACTTTGAATTTTATAGTATATTCGTTTAAAGTTCTCAAATCTCAACTAGCTATTTGCGGTGCTTATTAATTTTTAGCAAAATTTTCCAATGTCCCAAAAAGATACCAAAGTGTGGGATTAATTGAAGGGAAGCAGTAGCAAAATATGGAAGGGAACCCAGGCACGTGAAAGACCATACTATCTTAATAAAGAGTTAAGAAAATAATCATGAATTTGGAATGTAAATAATAAAATAAATATGAAAGATAAAAAATACAACATGATCATGAAGAAATTATATTATAGGCTCAATCCTCACCACATCATAGTCTCAACCAATAAACTCATTAATCTTATTAGTTTTTTTATGTCATTTTCTTGCTAGGTGAATCTTTACTTATAAAAGTGAAAGAAAAATAATAAAAGTATAAGGGGTTTCTATTTCTAAACATAGCTTTCTCTCAAAACATTACCACCCAATCTTTCATTTCATATTACTTAACCGGCAACAACATCAGTTTTGATGTTGGTTGTCGACCGCTGAATCTGTTTTTTTAGTTTTTTTAGTTTTTAATAAAAATAACTGTCTTTATGGTACGTTTTTTTGGTCTTTGTGACATGTTTATCTATGTCTATTGACATGTTTTTTCTTCTTTTTTGGTCGTTTGTATGTTCTTTTATTTTATACTTTTTTTACGGTTGGATCTGACGACGCCATGACTGATCAAGATGGCGCTTATTTGTAATCTTGTTGATCTTCCCTGCTCTGGACACTCAGATTGAATCGTGAATAGTTTTTCACAACGCTCGGCTCTGATTTGCGGTTCTCGGTGGTCTTTCAATAGCTTAATGCCCTTTTGTAGTTTGTTTGTCGATGCAGTCAGATTTGTTCGTATTTATTTTTCGTTCAAGTTTTTTTGATGAGTTTCTAACCTTTTTAATGTATAGTCTTTGTATGATCTAAAGTGATTAGTTTTAACAAAATGTCCAAATTATGTATTTTGTTTACTATATAATTGTAAACACTTATCGTAATATTAGTTATTTTCTCGTTTAATAAAATTAACAGTTTTTATTAAAAAAAATCTTAATGATTATGATACATATATTTCGAAAATTATAATATGATATATATATTTAATGAACATATCGTTTTGAAATAGTTTGATTGACTTCTCGTCCGATATCAAATGGAGAGGTTAACGTTGCAATTATTTTTGCTTCGACTTACTAATGACAATCTCTTCACATGTGGAAGGTATTGTTGCGGTCGTCTACCATCACAAATGAACGATCAAACCAATATTTGATTTTCTCCACAATCAATGCAACTATAAGCTCAATAAATATATGATAGGTAACCACAACGGTTTGGTGTATCGATAAAACACATTTATAAGCAGATCTACACTGAAATTTAAGGGGTCAAGTGACCCCACTTAATTTGTTGAGGTATGGAATTTTCAAGGAATTATATAAAATTTTTAGATTTTTTTATAAGAAACATTAAAATTGACCTCGTTGAGGTATGAGGTCAGTAATAGTTATTGTAGTGGTATGAGAATCCTCCATACTTCATTCTCTGTACTAACCCCACTATATAAAAATTCTAGCTCCGCCACTGGGCACATTATACTTCTAAGGAGAGGATGCGAGTTCAAACCTTGGAGATAATATTGTTAAAACGGACAGCTTCACACAAGGAATATGAACTTTAAAATGAACATGCATATTACCAAAAAATATATAGGATATCTATACAACTAGAAGTTGATTTAGTTGGATAAGATACTAATTTTTTTAAATAAAATCAAGAATTCATTTTGACATTGTAAATGAGATAAATTATATTAAAGAGTCACCTTCATAATAAACATTTGTAGTATCTGATCTAAATTAATTAATCAATTAATAAATTTAATTTGATAAATATAGAAAAAATGAAATGCATACAAACGGGGGCGAAGCCACCTGGTAAATTGGGGTGTTAAGACACCAATTTCTTTTTTAAATATACTTTACAAAATTTAGTATAAAAATAAAAAATGAAACTCCTTTAAAATAATATCAACACCTCTTTAAAAATTATTGACATTATTTACAAGTTTTCTTGACTCCACCATACATACTACGGTAATCAAGTTAATGCTGAGCAACAACACGATGAACTTCCTTCTGGAAGAAAATGAATATTTTTATTCCTTCAGACGGCCAGCCCAAAATATAACCAAGAATCCAAAATGGGCTTTATTTTATGGTAGTCCTTGAAAATTCAAATCATATGGAAACTACACACACTTGTTACATGTACAAAATCATGTACCGTAAATGTCAAGGTATAACTCAGCAGAATACAGAGGTAGTAATCGGGTTGTTCAGATCGGGTCACTTCGGTTTGGGTTGTTTTCGATTTAGGTTTAATTCGGGTTGGTTCGGGTCTGATTTGGATTTAGTTCGAGCCTATGTTATTTCGGGTCGAGTTAGTATCAGATCGGTTGAATTTCAGGTCGGGTCAATATCGGATTGACTGACTTTTCGGGTCGGGTCAATATCAGATTAGTTGCTTTTCGGGTCGGGTCTATATCAGATTGGTTAGCTTTCAATTTGAGTCAATATATGAAGTTGATCTTTTAAATGAGAAAAAATGATATCAAACTATTACTAAAAGTAGTTGTTAATTAGTAATATAATACAAAATGAGAATAAAACATACATATTTGAGGAAATTAAATTCGGGTTACTTTCGGTTTTGGTTGATTTTAGGCTCAGTTTGAGTTTCTTTCGTTTGGGTTGATTTTCGATTCCAGTTGCTTTCAGTTCGAGTTGTTTTCAGTTTCGATTAATTTCGATTCAGGTTGATTTTCGGTTTAACTAAATGCAGATCGATTTTGGTTCGAATTTGGGTCAAGTTTAAACCATTATGTTTGGGTCTATATCAGGTCTCGGGCCGGATAAATGATTTGGATCTTGTGTCTCAGGCCAAGTTTGCCAGGTCTAGCAGAATATGCAAAATTATGGCACTTGCAAATGTATGAAGAAATATCATCAGAATTCAAGCTTCAACAAACAAAATAATCGTATCGAAAAATATTGATGACTATAGTCAATACAGATCTAGAGTTGAGGGTTTGGGGCAAAACATATATATTTAAAAGTAAGCATAAATTTATAATTAATATTCTTCGAAGATAAAAAAAAAAAAATATTTGTCGCGGGAGGGGAGAAAGAGCTCCTCCCAATGTATTAATGCCCGTTCCTGCCTGCAGTGTCAAGTACATAATCTATACATGATCATAGATCTGTTTCTGAATGAATTCAAACGAAAGATATAGGTATATGAATAATGTTCAAAATGGGTATAATCCAAAAATGACAAATAATGCTTAACCGGAATTTAACCTGGACATTTGGATGTTTATGCTTGGGTGGTTGAGCACTTTGAATCAAGTTGGTGTACCGATATTCCACAGGTATCCTATATGTATAAAAGAAAACAAATGAATAAGCACAAGGTATTATGGAGATTTTCAACTCGTTTAGATTCCTTGAGAATTCATCATTTACATTGAACAGCAGTTGGTTCATGCCCTATGTTACTCAAATTCTAAGTGTTGGATAAGAATATGTTTAACATGAGTAGACCTAACAACAATAAGGTTGATAGATATTCTGTCAAGAATACTGTAGTTTCTTGATAAGGTTGTACTGTTCGTATTTTAGATACTTTAATGTTCTGTATGCGGAAGAATGTTATTTCGTATTTACAATGAATGTTACAGAAAAATGTTATCGAAAGAGTCGTTAAAAAAGACGCGAGACGAAGAAGGGAAAAGAATATAACAACTTTCATTTTTAATATGAGGATCCGTAATACAATAAATCATATCAATTAATGTGAGGCAATGGGAAACAACATATTGTGAAGGATTGCCGACAACTCTCTTCTAGGTGTGTAAATGAACCAAACTTGAACGAATAAGGCTCTTTTTGGGTTCGTTTATTTATGTTGGAAGATGTTCATGTTTAGTTCCTGTTCGTTTAAAATTTTAATATCGTGTTCGTGTTTGTTTGTTTATTTTTTAAGGTGTTCATGTTTGCTTCTTTAGTATTCGCAAACGTGTTCATTTGATGTTTGTTTGTGAACATGTTAGTTTATATGTTTTTTAAATGGTGAAATTACACCACTAGTCCTTAAGCTTCTTAGACTTCACAGTATGAACTCTAAAGTTTACCCCGTGTTCGATTTAGTCCCTACCTAGTGGTAGAGCCACATATAAAAGTGAGGGTCAATCGACCCCACTTGATTTGTTGGGGTGTGAGATTTTTAAAGAGGTAAATGTGATTTTCAATGATTTAATATAGAATTTCTCATAGGATATAATAGAACTGACCCCACTTGATTTGTTGGGTTAAATGAAAATGACTAAGAGGGGGTGAATTGACAATTAAAAAATTGGTGGAAGCAATGAGCAAAATGAAATAAAATTTGCACAAGTGGTTAGAGTGCTTCAACCTTTTAAACAAGGTTTACATTCACTACCTTAGCTATCCACGGTAAGAATTTTCACAAATTCACTAATATGTCTTTCCTTTTAGGCTAAAGGAGATAACCTCACAAACACCTAAACTTATACCTCAAAGTTTAGTGATATCTTTTTCCTAAAGGTCGATACAAAGAGGCAAACTATGAAATCCTCTAAAGAATGAATGTTTGCACAATTCAAAGTTAACTAAAACCCAAACTTGATGAAAAAGAATTACAATGAAAGATTACGCAAGTGGGTTACAAGAATTTTGCAATTTAAGCTCTAAAAGGTTGGATATGTGCTTGAATGCTTTTGGATAGTTGTCTTGTTGTTGAAGAAGCTTTGGATACTTGATTTTATACCCCCCTCATTGATTTCTAGTCGTTTGGGTAGTTGGAATATTCAATAGAGCCGTTGGACTGCATTTTTCTCGTAATAAATATTGTCTGGCAACACTAGTATCGGTACCTGCCAAAAGAAGAAATAACCGTTGTAACAAAAAGGTATTGGTAAGCGAGTAGGTGTATCGGTACGGAGTGAATATTTAACAAAGAGTATCGGTGCAGGTCGTACCATACTGATACTCATTTTGCTCACTAGAATCCTTGAAACATTCGGTTAAAACACCATATCGGTACGAGTCTAGTTGTACCGGTACACATGATTGAACTTTTAAAAAATAGTTCCAAGAAACTCTAAAAAGGCAACAATCAAAATATTTAATAAAACTATTTTAAATTTATTGATCCCCGTACCGGTACACCATAGGTCGTACCGATACTCGTAGCTCAATTTGGAAAACATATTCAAAACTCGTACTGATACACATATAGCTGCACCGGTACTCGTAAGCTATAAACACAAGTTTGCTTTCTAGTAACGAAAACCTATAGCGGTACGCCATAGGCCGCACCGATACTCAAATACCAAATTGGCTAAAATGAGTGCCAAAACACTTAGAAAAATTTTAGGGATTCAAAGTTTGACTTAGAAAATTATTAAGTTCAAATGTTTGTCAATTTAGTGAATTAATCAAGTACACTAAAAAATTATTTATTTTACAATTTAGTCTTTGTTATATCAAAATCAAATATAAGCTCAACATGGCATTGTTGGACAAAACAAGGTTAAATTCGAAATAAATAAAATAAATAAATAAACAGAATACAATAAATAACAAGAATTTAACAGATTCGAAATAACAGAAAATAGGATTGTTGGGACCTGCTTGAAACGCAGTTTCCTTAAGATAGATTTGACCACTCCTCGGTGCTTGAGTTCTTAAGTCATCAGTCTCCCAGGATACAACAACGGATGATCTTTGACAGTAGCACTACTGAAGAGATCACGAACAGTACTCGTGCCTTTGACTATCACCAAAAAATAATGTAGATTTTCAAGAGAGAAAGGCTTTCTAAAATTCTGTTTTAAAACTAAAGGGAGACCATGTATTTATAGGGAAAATTAGGTTAAACGTAGGAATCAAAATATTCTGAAAATACCCTTCATCTAATTTGTTTCGAATATTTTGCGTGAATAGCAAGCATTATCTCTTAATATTCAAAATATTATCGTTTAATATTCGAATTTAAGGGAACTGAAAAATTATCCCTTTAAATTCGAGATATTCATAAGAGATATGTTATCTTAAAGGAAAAAATTAATTCAAAGTGGTAAAACATCTGCAGGCCCACGAAGGGCCCGACCGATTCAGACATTCGCGTCACCCATGTCGTACGAGTGTGCTCCAGCCCGAATGGGATTGGATTCGCACCCCCTACGCGTGAGGTACAATTTCCATTCAAGTCATTCAATGACCACAAATTGGATAAGTGTATAGAAACACTTCCCATTCCATTTATCACATCCATGTTGGATGTAGGGGTTTCATTTCCTTTACTCAATTCACAACTACCTTACTTTGAGCATCAATTTCTCATTCATTACTCAACCATTTTGAGCATATGAGATACCGTTGTAAATGTCTCATAGAGTAGAATAAGACCCAAAAGAATCCTTATTTGAATATCCATCTTTACCCATTCGAAATATGGCTCAAAGTAACCATTTTCCTCACGTTTTTCCAACAATCCCCCACATGATTGAAATTGATGATTTTTATCAAAACATTTTGACTCGATGTGGTGATAGCTTCTACAATTGATAGTTGCATAGGATAGGTAGATTTCCTCCTTTGAACATTTCCTTGTGAAAATATATTTACTTTACTGGTTATCTAGTAGACGTGATGTCCTTGAATTATTCAGCTGTTTGTGTAAAAGATGATATACTCCACACAACTACCTCTCTGGCAAAAGTATTTGTTCTCTTGGTTATGTCCATATGGCCGTGGACATCGCCTGGTTCTACGAGAGTTTGAGAGAACTATGCACAATAGTCTCATTGAAGCGGCCCCACTTCACTCTTACATAGGTGACTTATGTTGTTCAGCTCACCGAAACACACAATGGTCATTAAAAGCATTGCTTAACATGTTCCATTTTAGTCATTATTTACATCATAGGAACGGACTTGGGAGAGGAACCCCCACAATGACCGCACAGGTCTATACAATTAGGTTGTCCTTTTAAACCTAGATCTTAAGATCTCCAATCAACTAGGCAGGGTTTTCTTTCACATAGCGCCTTTATTTTTCATGGGCTTCAGTCCTATTCCTTTAGATGTTTTGTCAACTTGATCTCGATTTAACCATTTGGTTAGCGGATCTACAATGTTATCCTTTGATTTTACATAATCAACAGAGATAACTCTATTTGAGATCAGTTGTCTAATTGAGTTCTGGCTATACCAAAATTTGTCCACATAGTGTAACTGGGTCAATATGAGACCTTCAGATGACCGTTTGATTTGGATGCCCAAAATTAATTGTCATTCTCATATTTTTCATGTCAAATCTTGAATTTAACACGTCATTGGTACGTTTACCATTTCACCAATATAGGATCATATATCCTGATGCACACATTTGTCACACTCTTATTTGTCATCATGACAATGTTTTCGTTTCAACCTTTTGTTGAACGTATGAACTATTTTTCATTGATAGTCTTCAAAGTTTACTTCATTGGACTTGGAAATATATTTTCAAAGAATGAGTCATTATTTGTTTCCATTATCACATTCTTGTGAATCTATTTGTACACAAGAAATTGATATTTGTTACTATGTTATACATAGTTAATGAAAATATAGTCCACTTATTTTTATTTACTTCGGTAATGGGAACATTACCTTTGCAAGACACCCCACATTTTTATGTAGTTGTAGGAATGCTTTATTTCCTTCCATAACTCATATGGTGTCCTGTCTCTTTTATTTTGAGACACCTTATTGATAGAACAACATCCCCCACATGTTAGGCACATTTTGAAGTTTCAATTCTTATCTTCAAAAGTATTGTACCCTTTGATGTTGCAACGTTACTCACATAGAGTTTTCTCCCAAATTAATCAAATTATTAAGTTTGGGTTTCAACATCTTACTTATAGAGAATAATTTCTCTATAGCATCCGTGCTTTAAAACACTAGTTTGTTCTATCGTGAAGGTAACAAATTTCCTTCAAACAATTTTTCGTCATATCAATTGTTATGACTAAATTTTGTCACAACATTAATCTCATTTATAAGTTTATAGTCCGAGGACTTATTCCCTATCTTATGGAAATTGAAGCTTTTCGCATGAAATTTAGCTTCTTGAACACACCGCTTAATTTGCGATTTGAATTCATTTTTGACTTCCACTACATTTGCCATGGTAATATTTGTCTTAGCAATATTTACCTTAATAACAAATGAAGGTGGTAACAATATTTACCTTATCCTCTATAAATTATAGGAGGATCATCCTTCAGATATTTGACCAAGTTTATTATGGTCAAATATACAACATCTTTTGTTGTCGTGTTTTAAAATTCTTTTCGTTTATGGTCCAACGACCCTCACAATTCTTTAGCCATTTTTAAACACTGTGCACATCATAACATACATCAGAATAGGCTTTATGAATTTAATTTTGACAAAATAAATTCATCGATTTATTTCTAAACTAGAATCATACTTGATTCTAAAATAAATTCACCAAGATTGAATCATTCTAGATTCCCACGAAAATAACTTTAACGATTTATTTTCCTTAATAAGTTAGAATCAATGCATGATTTCTAACATAGAAATAAATTCAATGATTTATTTCCTTTTGTTATATCTTTTGTTAAACGTTGCGATTAAAACCCAGAACAAAGATATCAACGCAACTTGATCAAAAGGAAATAATCCTTTGATTTTAATTTTTTTTATTTTTGTTTGGAAGATCAAGTAAATCCATTAAGATGACATGAATTAATCTCCGAAATGAATTATTTACAAAATCTTTGTTTCCAAAACAAATCAAGAAATTCGTCATATTTATCCTACACTTTTTCATGGAAAATTATTATTTCCCAAGAAAAGGATATTTCTTTTTCATGATCCATCTCCCATTTGAGGATCATTTTTCTTGGCAACAAAGTCCTTTCTTTTCTTTGTTCTGGAACAAGAAAGAAACAAACACGAAATCAATAAAAATTCCAATAAACTGAAAATTATTTCATTTATTTCCGATTTTGTTTTTTTTCTCTCACAAAATCCGTAACCTCTGTTACTTTGAACAACAATTTTTGTAAAAAAAGATTTGTCCCGTTTATTTTTGAAATGTAAGGAAACCCGTTAAAACGGCATGATAATTCCTAAAAACAAATTTGTTTGCTTTCTCAGAACCGTACTTATTTCGAATCGCCATGGATGAATCTATCATAAGATTGTTGAACAAAGCAAGTTTAAATTCGAAATAAAATAAATAAAAATAAATAAACGGAATACAATAAATAACAAGAATTTAACAAATTCAAAATAACCGAAAATAGGATTGTTGAGGCCTGCTTGAAGCGTAGTTTTCTTAAGACAGATTTGACCACTTCTCGGTTCTTGAGTTCTTAAGTCGTCAGTCTCCCAGGATACAACAACGAATGATCTTCGACAGCAGCACTACTGAAGAGATCACGAACAGTACTTGAGCCTTTGACTATCACCAAAAAACAATACAAATTTTCGAGAGAGAAAAGCTTTCTAAAATTCTATTTTAAAATGAAGGGGGCATCTATTTATATGGAAAATTAGGTTAAACGTAGGAATAAAAATATTTCGAAAATGTCCTTTATCTAATTTGTTTCGAATATTTTGTGTGAATAGCAAGCATTATCTCTTAATATTCAAAATATTATCGTTTAATATTCGAATTTAAGGGAACTAAAAAATTATCCCTTTAAATTCGGGATATTCACAAGAGATATGATATCTTAAAGAAAAAAAATTAATTCAAAGTGGTAAAATATCCGCACGCCCACGAAGGGCTCAACCGGTCCGAGCATTCGCGTCCACATCGTGCGGGTGCACCCCAATCCGAATAGGATTGGATTCGCACCCCCCGTGCGTGAGACACAATTTTCATTCAAGTCATTTAATGACCACAAATTGGATAAGTGTATATAAACACTTCCTATTCCATTTATCTCATCCATATGAGATATGGGAGTTTCATTTCCTTTACTCAATTCACAACTACCTTACTTTGAACATCAATTTCTCATTCATTACTCAACCATTTTGAGCATATGAGATATTATTGTAAAGGTCTCATGGAGTACAATAAGATCCAAAAGAATCCTTATTCAAATCTCCACATTTACCCATTCGAAATATGGCTCAAAGTAACCATTTTCCTAACGTTTTTCCAACATGTATGAGGTCAACAATACTTATTGTAATGGTATGAAAATCCTCATACTAAAGGGTCACGCCGATACACCCCATGGCGCAGCAAAAAAATATCCAGCGATCACCACTAGAGATCCATATACGAGAAACGAATCAAGGTGAAAATGATAAAGAATTACCTGTTAAAAATCTGGAATTCTGAATTTGGAGAAGATAAAAATCCAATCACGATTCCACAATGTCGATCCCTAAGCCACAACGACAATGCTCCGACCTCTACGCAGTTCACCCAGTTGAAACGAGCATATAAAATTCTCTAAACTATTTAGAGGGTTTTTCCTAAAAGCATTAATAACTGCTAGATCTATCATGTCTTTATATAGCCATTGAAATCCTAATTCAACTCATATTAGGATTTCAATATATATATATATATATTAATATATATAATCCTAATTCAACTTAATTAGGGTTTTAATATATATATATATATCAAATATATGTAATCTCAATTTAACTTAATTAGGATTTCAATACATATATTAAATATATCTAATCTCAATTCAACTTAATTAGGATTTCAATATATATATATTATATAATCCCAATTCAACTTAATTAAGATTTCAATATATATATACATATATATTGATTTAAATCGAATTATATTATTTATATATTAAAAGCGTCATAATTACAATAATTATTTTCTTTTAATATTTATCCAAAAGTTAAAGTATATATATATATATATATATATATCAAATACTTATTAATTTAACTAAATTCATGTACAATAAATTTGTACATATATAATTCATTTAATATATGCTTATTTGAACCGTTAGTGTGACCCCGTAGATTCTTTGTAACATTAGTAGTAAATATTAGAACATTTCTAATATTACAAATAATGAGTGACATCTAGCAATATGTCATTGTCACCTAAGTTACAAAAAATCATGATTCGACATAACTTCTTCGTGATTAACTCTTTTTCATGTATTACATCCTTTTGTCTTTAATATCTAGATTGGACACAAGTCATAGAATAGTCACACTTGTATAGTCCATCTATTATAAACAAATAACTATGATATCTCATATCAATTTATTCGAGTATGACCATGCATTTCTAGTTTCACTCAATCAAATAACTTACGATATTACTCATATTATGTAGGAGGGACAAATCATGTCTTGATCACCCATATTCTACATAGATTGTGACATATCTAATATCAGTCTTAATAGTGTAGTCAGTTACGACACATGTTTGACTGTATCAAAATATATCACTCACGATGTTGAAATAATGATTATCTCAAGTCTGAGGATCATACATGTAGTTATCACTACGAGCAATGTTGTGACTGTCACATAATAATCCAAGAAACATGCTCATAGCGGGTCAGTCCAGTATGTCATTCTCTAACACATACTTATGTATTGATTTTGACAACTCCGTGTCAATGACAACACTTTGTCATCAATCAGCTATATATTAGTCTTAGTGCATTATTGTTGTCCATGCCTATAATAATACTCAACTAAAGAAATTTAAGAATAACCATATTATTCTAAGGACTTTATTATAATTCAGTTTATTTATGCACGCAGAATTGTAACTGAAAATAATAATGACAATGCATCTTTGTGAATAAACAAGGTAAAAACAAATGTCGTTTACAATCATCTTATGATTGGTCTTTGGGAATACTCTAACAATCTTCCACTAGCACTAAGACCAATCACTCGTGTATCCAATACCAAGTGACTTAATGTGACGATCATGCTTCTGCTGCGTCAAAGGCTTTGTCAGTGGATCGACAATATTATCATCTGTCGGTACTCTACATATTTTCACATCTCCTTGATCTATAATTTCTTGAATGAAATGGTAATGCCTAAGTATGTGTTTGGATTGTTGGTGAGATATGAGTTCTTTTGCTTGTGCGATGGCTCTTGCGTTATTACAATGTAGATCTATAGCATTCAATATGCTCAGCGCAACCCTTAGTTCAGATATAAACTTCTTGATCCAAACACCCTATTTTGTAACATCGCATGCTGCAATATACTCGGCTTCTGGTGTAGAATCATCTATTATATCTTGCTTTAAACCTTTCCAGCTCACAACGCCTCCATTAAGGCATAACACAAAACCCAATTGCGATCGTGAATCATCCTTATCGGTTTGAAAGTCGACATCAATATAACTTTTTATACTTAGCTCTTCCTCACCTCCATATATAAGAAATGTATCCTTAGTTCTTTTTAAGTACTTAAGGATGTTTTTAACTACGACTCAGTGACCTTCACCAGGATCTACCTGGTACCGACTTGTCATACTTAAAACATATGATACATTTGGACGAGTATATAGTATGACATACATGATAGATCCAATTGCTGAAGCATATGAAATCTTACTCATGTGCTCTCTTTCTTGAGGTGTTGAAGGACACATGTCCACCATTAAGCCTCTTCAACAATATTTTCCGCCACCCTTGCCTTCGCCCAATAAAAGGCACGTAACTTCACCACAAAGAATAATTCCTCCATTGATGCCCGTTCCTTATGAAAAATAACCGCATTATGAGCTAACCCACAATGACCATAACAAAGCCGAGCAACCAATCAACCACCGTTGCCGCATCTCCCCAACAAAGCAACTATAGAGACATTGAGTCAAAAACTCAGACAACGTCCTCGGCAAAACAAATGAAAACCTCCACCAATCAAAAAATCTGCTCCACAAATTATGCGCATGTAAACAATAAAAAAATGTGATTCGCCTCATCATCACCACCTCCACACATCCAACACACACACAGATTATCGCCCAGCGATACCCCCATTCTCGAAGCATACTCATCATTGGTAGCCTATTTAATGTCAAGAACCATATGAAGCATCGTATCTTTAGAGGAATCCCAATTTTCCACACCCTAAAAGCCTCTAATCTATCATCCAAAACCCCAAAGAAGTGCATTAAATTAGACAACTCCTGCACCGAGAATCTGTCGTGTACATTTGGTTCCCACATCACTTGGTCACCCTTCCCTTAGATTAACAGAAAACCCCGGAGTAAAGCCTGCATCTCTTGCAACAAAACGCACGACCCGCAAGTCCCTACTGAAAAATCTCTCCCAATACATATGCAAAAAAAGAGCCCTCAATTGCATAATCACCAACCATAGCAGTCTTGCATCTTGCCACCCTGAACAAGCGCAAAAATAACACAAAGCGGTTCGTTGGAACACCACCTATCAAGCCAAATAGCACACGACTACCATCTCCAACCTGCCAAGAAAAACACGATGTATCCATAAAGCGAGCCACACACTCATCTTCTTGCACTTGCACAATTTGCCTCCACATAACAGACATCCGCTTCGATCGAGCCATATTAAATCTCCAAGAAAAAACTTGTTTGCCATACTTCACAATAATAAGCGATCACCGTATCGAGTCTGCCTCACAGACATACCTCCAAGCCCACTTTGCAAGCAGGGCCAAATTTTTGTATCGTAAATTTACGAGACCTAAACCACCCAATGCCTTTGGCTTACATACTGTACCCTATCCCACTCTACCCACTTTCTGCTTCAAGTCTGTGTCCCCCCACAAAAATGCTCTACGTATTTTATCAATCGAGCGTATCACTCATTTTGGCATTAAGAACACCTCCATATAATAGTCTGGAAGTGTTAATAATACATAATTAACCAGAGTAAGACGTGCAGCAAAAGATGAAGAATTCTTTTCCAACCTGCCAAACATATTCGAAACCATTGTACTAACGGCTCCCACATCTCCTTCCCTCGAGGATTGACCCCAATCGGTAATCCCAAATACGAAAACGACAATTCACCACACTCGCAACCCAACATCAATGCCATCTCAGTTACCACCTCAGTCACCATCCTAACGTTATAAAGACAAGATTTACTAAAATTCACTTGTAGGCCTGAGCATTGTTGAAAACACAAGAGTAATTTCTTAAGATTCCTTGCATCCTCAACCTTGCCACGAAAAAACAATATGGTGTCGTCTACGAATTAAATGTGTGATAATTCAATATCCACAGCCACCCTCACCCTACATATAAGACCTCTGGCCTTAGCATTTCTCATAAATAAATGAAGCACCTCTGCCACGATTACAAATAATAATGGTGATAATGGATCACCCTATCAAATTCCCTGTTCTATACCGAATTCAGGCGTTGCACATCCATTAACCAAGACTGCTAGTCGCGCCGTGCCAACACGAATCTTCATCCAAGCCCGCCACTTCTCCCCAAATCCCATTTGACCAAGTACGTGATCCAAAAAACTCCAACGAACACAATCATATGCCTTGGCAAAATCCAACTTAAGTACTCTCCCCCTTCCCCTGCAGGTCTCGTGTGAAGCGAATGTATTACCTCATTCACAAGCAGGATGTCATCCATAATTTGTCGTCCCTGGATGAACGCCATTTGGGAATCACTCACGAGTCTGCCAATTACCGATTGAAGATGGGCCAAAAGTCATTTACCATCATTAGATTTTCCTTCTTCGGAATTAACAAAACAAAAGAGGAATTTAATTCTTTCGGCAACCATCCTGAACCATAGAAATCGTTCAACATAGCCATAATATCATCTTTTAGGAATGACCAGCCATTTTTATAGAATTCAAAACTTAATCTATCCGGCCCTGGTGCCTTTGATCCATTGTAATTTTTCACTGCTTGCCACGCCTCATCAGTTGTAAACGGCACCTCAATTGCCATCCTGTCCTCCCACTATAGTTGCGGAAAATTTAAATATATTTTCAAACCATCCAACATCCCACTCTGCGAGAAATGTGTAACAAATGCTTGACGTATATGGTGTTTAATCCATGACGGGTTAGATATCCATCGCCTATTAATTCTCAATCCCCCAATCGCATTACGTATACCTCGAATCTTGGTCATACTTGAAAAAACTTAGTGTTGTGATCTCCTTCCCGTAGCCACAAAGCACGCGACTTTTGTCGCCAAATAGATTCCCTATATTGCATCAGCCTCCATAAATTAGATTGGAGTTTGCGTTTCTCTTCATTAAATTTCTCAACATTCCTCTCCTGAAGCGTATTTTCATCCATATGTTTAATCAAAATTTGAGTTGCTTATATTTGCACCTCTACGCTACCAAAGAATTTACTTATTTTAGACTCTCAAAACATCCTTCATGGCTTGTAATTTCTCCATAATTCCCCATCCACTATTTACTTCTGATATATGTTTTCATTCCCCTTCCATCATGCTAAATGTGCTTGTCGCTCCAACCAACAATTGAGAAATCTAAATGGTCTCGGGCCCCAATCCACTTTACCATCCGGTAATCTAATAGGTGACTGATCCTACACACCACGCGCAAAGTTATTTTGCGCCAAACATCCGAATTTGTCCACCCATTCCGATGTTACAACAAATCTGTCCAAACGACTACCTTTGTTTTCACTCCCAAACCACGTAAATCGCTTCCCTGTCTTCGACAAATCCACCAATCCCGTATTATTGAGAAAAATGTTGAACACTATCATCCCACGCCTATCTCCCACACTACTTCTACATTCATCCATAGACTTCACCGCATTAAAATTGCCGCCTATGTATGTCGGTACTGCCAGCATTTCAATATTCACTCGTAATCTTTCCCACAGCACCTGTTGTTCCTCTACCACACACGACGCATACACAGCCAGCATCCCACTCATCCTCAACCCATACACCACGCAAGACAATACAGCTGTGCTCAATGAACGACGAATATAAAATAAATTTGGACTTCTCCCACACCACCAAAGTCCCCCTGATCTACCATTAGACAGAAGAAGAATAAATTGGAAAGAATCAGTGTGCCATACCTTTTTAACAATTGCTTAAGCAGGTTTCGGGTTTAAGACCTTGTATATGCAAAAAATCCTTGTTAGGAGACTCACCCACTAAAGTCATGTGTGCGACGTGAGTTGGTCCGAATTACTTAAGGCGAAGCCCTGGAAACCGGAAGGGCAACAAAAAATACCTAAAAAGAAATATTTTTTATTAAGTACAGAGGTATTACATTCTTAAGGTAAATGTTAGTATGGGTGGGCAAAGCTCGACTCGACTCGAAAAAATGAATTATTTGACTCAACTCGAGGTTAAAAGATGACTCGTTTTGACTTGACTCGTAATTCCATAAACTTGACTCGAAAAATTTCAAATAAAGTTTGAGTTATAAAATGGAAATTCGAATAACTCAAAATTTTTAGTAATTAGTTGATCAGTTTTCATCTTAAGTTGAGTTTGTCAATTCTGCATGATATAATATGTATATCACATGTGAAAATATGAAGAAATATATATGTATATTATATATGCATATAGAAAACCGTTAAAATTGGATATGTACACCGCTACGTATATGTATATAGAAAGATATATATATATATATATATAATTAAATGTACATAAACTCAAAAACTCGACTCAATTCAAAAAAATTTCAAATAAAATTTGAATCGTAAAATAAGACTTGCAAACTTAAATAATTCGACTCGATCAAACGCCCAATCCTAAATGTCAAGATTCAAACCTATACAAGATACAACATAAACATTTTTGACCATTCGAACAGTTAATAGATCTAAAAAAGAAATGTTAGTTGAACAAGACCTGCAATATTATGAGATCATTATTTCCTTTGTCCATGTTATATTGTTTCTCGTTTTATTTTTGTCCTTCAAACGAGACTCTCTATAATCTCTCCTTATATTGAGATTATTTTTTTAGCATTTTTAATATGATTTTGTTATGATATTTATTTAATTTTAAACTTTTTAATAAAATCCAGTATATTTTACAAAAATAAAATTATTCAAATCTGAATTTTATAAAAAAAATATAATTCTTCTTTTTTATTTGAGATCATTATTTTGTTTCATACCGAAGTAGGGATGTCAATTGGGCGGGTGGGTGTGAAAGATGCTCTTTTGGCACTCATTCCCGTCAAAAATTTTCACTTTCATCCTCCCCACAACCCGTTGCGAATGTAAAATTTAAGACCATCATTGCCCCGCGACCCGCAAGGTTAAAACCATCCTCACCCCACCACCCACGTGGTTCTTAGACCCACCTAATCCCTTTTATACGCGTCTCATGATCCACTTCATATAATATATTTATAAGTATTGATTAAATAAATTTATACCAAATTTGTTATGAAAAAATAAGAAATATATGTCATTTAGACTCCCACCACATGTGACATTATTTCAACTATCACAATTTAACAAATAATCATAATAAATTTTTGAAACCTTTAATTGGTAAATTAAAATATAAATTTAATATGAATTTAAAAAAATTTAAAAACAAAGTATTTGGTTGCTTGGTTGCTTCGATATCAAATTCATCTTCTAATTCTTTTATCAATTGTGAGCATAATATCTTTTGAACGTCACTTGAACCTGCATATGTAAACTTCTTTATGAGTAACTTGCACTTCTATTTAACAAATAAGTTTAATGTAAAAATATATGTTATTACTTTATAAATAAATTTAAAATAAAAAATAATAAGTTACCTTTAATATCAGCCCAAATCCAATTTAGAGTACACATTAAAGCCTCAACAATTTCCGGTAGAAGTCGACTGCGATAAGGATCAAGTACTCGGCCACTAGTGCTAAAAGCAAATTCCGAAGGGACTGTAGAAACATGAATGCTTAAAATGTCCCTAGTTATTTGTTGAAGAATGAGATATGTGCTTTTGTTTGTCTTCCACCAGCTGAGGATATCAAAATCATCACAAAGTGGTACATTAGAAGCTTCCAAATATTTCTCCAAATCTGCTTTTTCATAACTATGACTTTTACCTTGCTCTATAAATTGTGCAAATTCTTGCATATATGCATCTCCTCCAATGTGACCAGTATCACTAGGCGTCTGAGAACTAGTAGCTTGGATCCCACTATTTTTAGACCCGTATTCATCCACCAACTGACGAAGAAAAGTACTGATTCTACTAACCTCTCCCTCGGCTTCATCATGATCAAATATTGTTTTTGAAATAAAAGAGAACAAGGGCTATTTTGTATCTTGAATCAAGTATTGTTGCTATACCCATTAGACCGTTAACACTATTTCAGTACTTGTTTTATTTGTCTAGCATTACTTGTGCCATTTTCCTTATATAATCATAAGGAGACAAAAGCCAACTAGATATAGCAAGTCTAAGAGTACAAATTTTGGGAAAGTAAATATTGACAGTGGGAAATCTTGAAGCTAAGAAATCAAGGGTGGTAGTACTAAATACTTTCAATTTTTCACATACTTTCTCTACTTTTTTCCAATATTCACTGATTGGTGGATTCTTATAAAGATTATCTCGGCCATTCAAAACAACAAACACTGACCTATACTTTATAGCAATTGCAAGCATTTCAAAAGTGGAATTCCACCGAGTCTTGCAATCAAGTGATAATTTTTTTGTATTCAGGAACTAATTGTTTAGCTACTTGCTCAAAATTTTTGGATTCTTTTATCAGAAGCAGTCCAAAACACAACACTATCCCTGATTCTTTGGACACCATCACTAGAACAACACTTAATCCATCTTGAACAATTAGATTTAATAAATAAGCACAACAACACATATAAAAAAACTGAGCGTGCAAGAAAGGGAACCGTAAGGAAACTCTTCATGCAAAATAACCATCATTGCATCATTAGTTGTACAATTATCCACAATAATAGCACACAACCTAAGATCAAGATTCCAAGATTGAATGCATTCCTTCAAAGTATCAGCAAATACCTCAGCGGTATGAGGGGCTGAGACATAACAAAACCTGCCATATACAATAAAGAAAAGGTTACTAATCAATTAAAAAAGATATATCCTCAAAAGATTTGAAAAGAATGTAATACCTTATGATTCGGCTTTGTAGTCTCCAAACATTATCAAATAAAATATACAGTGACAGCCATATAGCCTTTTCTTTGGTTGTTGGCGCTCCACATATCCGTAGTTAAGGTAATTCGACTCTTCTCTTTTCTCAACAAAGCACTATTGTTCTCTTTTTCATAAACATATCTTTGCATGATGTTTTTCTTAGTTGTATTACATCTCGGTACTTTGAACCTCGGTTGAAGTGTTTTAGAATACTTTCTAAAACCACAATGCTCTACAATGCTAATGAGGTACTCAAGCAAAATAATCATCTCTGCCAAGTCTCTTCTCCCATCCTCTTGGTGAAACTCATATGGTGTCAAGGTCAATGTGTCACTTTTATCGGTAAGATTAGTCTTTACGCCAAACAATCTAGTTTGTCGTATATCTTGACATACTCTTTTTGGACAAATTTTTATATGTTTTATCAAATGGGTTGTTCCAGCTCTTCTTCCGCTAGCAAGAATCTTGTAACAATGGTTGCACTCGACTTTTATGGCATCATCGTCTCTCTTTCTTGTGAAATTGGTCCAAACTGGTGATGTATGTCTACTAGTTAAATGTAGAATAGAAGGATCATTTGAAGCATTATCTAGAAGACTTTTGTCATCATCCAATGAAATCGGAGTGCAATTCGTCAAAGTTGATGGTTTTGAGGAAGTGGGAGCATTACCATCTACACCGGCCATTTACCTAGAATATTTGTGAAGCCATAATAGTTTGTACAACTCAAAAATTTGGACTAAAAAAGTACTAAAATCTATTTTAAAGGATTGAAAAACAACACAATTAACATGTCAAATAATATTTCAATTATCATAAAAAATAAACAATATAAAAAGAACTAAAAAGAAAATAAAAAAGCTTTAGAAAATAAGAACAAACACCTATAAAATCTAAATAACATGCAATATTAAAATTTTAAAATTAAAAGAAGTAGAAAAATAACATACAATGAAATCTGAGGATAAAAAGACAAATCTTGCTTCACTTGAATTGTAAATTTTTTATTTGATTGCTTCTTGATGGATGACAATATATATATATATTTAAAAAAAATTAAGATAAGTTAATACGAATTACCTTAAATTTGATTCTAATCCAAACTGATATTTTTAAGAATACTTATATATTTAATTGATCAATTCAAACTCAATTATATATATATAACCTTTCGTAACTATCCTAAAATAACTCAATATGAATCACCTTAAATTTGACTTAGATCCAAACTGATATTTTTAAAATATTTATATATATGATATGATTAATCTCAAACTAATTATATTATTTAAAAAATATTTTTAATAATATTTATAATAACATATTATAAAATCTATTGGAGTGGGGAGGAATGATGCGGGGTGGGTGGGGATGATGCGTTGCGGGTGGGGATAGGGAGGGTATAAAGTCATATTCACGACTACCCCGCCACCCACGGCGAATCTAGACTTTATTTCCATCCCCGCTCCGCGACCCGCAAAATCTGTAATCATCCCTTCCTAATTGAATGCGAAGTGGGGCGAATGCCGCAAAACCCGCCCCACTAACGTCCCTATACCAAAGTCATTTTTAAATAGGGTAATTATAATGGAGTTTACTCAATTATTGATGAAATTACATTTAAGTCACTCAATTATTAAAAGTTATACTTGAGTCACTTAATTAAAGTTTTGTGTTATGATCGGGCCATTCTTCTGTGAAAAATATAAACGTGCATTCAAAAAGGTTTGATAATGACAATTTTAGTCCTCAAAACTTAAATATTATACCGTTTTAGTTCTAATTTAAAATAATTCAAAAAATTTAACTCTTCATATTTAAAATGTATATCAATTTAATCATTTTTCTTCTCCCAAATTGTTTGTTCTTTACCGTTCATTTTCATTCCACTTAGGTACCTTCAGTAACACGAATTATACCAAACATGATATTTTAATCATGAACATGTATATTTTTCTATAAATATTATTATTATTATTTATAACTTTATGTTCTGAGTAATATTTTTGTTATCATTTTACTCAGATTTAGTAGTTCATATTATAAAATATAAAATTTAATTATAAAAATAATAATATTTCCTTTTTATTTGACATCATTCTTTTGCTTCATACCGAAATCATTTTTAAATACCGATCGTTTATTTCACCGGTAACAGTCAATCCTATGTAGCAAAAGACACTCAGGAAATTTCCCAGAAACGTCGCCGTTTCTTCACTTCCTTTACAACAAACAAGTTCTTTATTTCTTTGGCGTTTCATTCCCTTATTCCATTTTAAAAGAAGTGAGAAGCTGCGAGTACGAGCGTAAACGAACCTAGCCAAAATTTGAGTAGTGCTGAGCTCGACTCGGCTTGTTAAAAATTTAAATTAAATTTGAGTTCGAGTCAGATTCAATCTAATTGAATATTGGTTAAGTTTTGACTGAATCGAACTCGAGTAGCTTACGATCTGTTTTATTGATAATTAAATTGCATGCTTTCATTAAAAAATCCTAATCCTAATAGGAAGAAAAATGGTACACTTAAAAATATAAAGAAAGTTAAACTAAAAATTAAACTAACATAACATAACAACTAAAAACACCCGACCTATATTTTAGTTTAATTTAATTTAAAAATAAAAAATAATTTATCATACTTTTAAATAATTCGTAAGTTTTTCGAGTCGAGTATACAATAATTTAGTTCAACTCATTAAAAATTCAGATTAAATTTAAACTTAAATTAAATACTAACCGAACTTTAATTGAGTTGAGCTCAAATAGCTCAAGATTTGCCTCGTGTCATTCCCGGCCTTAGCTGCGAGCCTGCGAGTGAGTAATTAAAATTCTAACCCAGCCATACTTTTTCATTGGCGCCGCGGAGAACGGACAATGGAGCCACGCGGCGAAATGGAATGCAAAATAAACGCGGTTCGATTGTTCGTGCTTTATTTTCAAAACTGCTCATCCGAAGTAAAATCGAAGATTTTTGAAGATGAAAAAAACCCCGAAATATAAAAAAATAAAAGGAAAAAAAGTAATAAACTGAATTGAAAGAGCAGTCTTCTCCGTTTGATCGTCCATGGAAATGAAACATCGCCTTTAAAGCTCACTTCATCGAATCGAGATTCAAACATCGAAGCCCCATTCGGTGTTCGTTTTCAGAATTCTGCATTTCCACATTCTCAATTCTTTATTTTTTTCTTCCTTTTATTCGATCGGAGAGACGAAAACAGTGAAAGAAACGGAAGAAAAGATGAGTGGATGGGAGACGGTTAATTCACCGCTGAAACCGCAACCTGGTAGCAGTAGTAGGAGAAAGGTATCTCGAACCGTCACACTCGGACGGGTTCAGCCCCAGGCGCCCGCCCTCCGTACCATCTTCTGCAATGACCGCGATGCCAATTTCGCTCATCGATACAAGGTTTTTATATTCTAATTCCTGATCTTATTGTGACTTCTCTCGTAACTTTCTTTCTTTTTTCTCGACTTTTTGATTTCCCGGAAAATAGGATATTCAGTGAACTTGAGTCATTTTTATTTGTTAACCAAACTAATGCTACCATTAAAAGGTGCATGATTTAGATTTCTATTTTTTTAAAATTTTTCTTCACTTTTGTTGGCTTTACTTTTATATTACTTGAGGCGTAAGATATATGATTAATGCTGATAAACTCTAAAAAGTAATCCAGTTTATCCCTCAAAACATGTTGAATTTTCATTTTTTTTTGTTTGGCCTATATGCATGGTTTCGTAGTCTCATGTTTTTTGCCAAATACTCGAAAGCCGAGAAGAGTTGGATGCCATCCTACTACCTTTCACATTGTCTTCATGTTATATCTTCTCCAAAATTTAGTTCTTCTAGTAGTCTGGATGAGTGTGCAAATACTAAGTGTGTTTGGTATCATTTAAGATGCTTCTGAAGTTAAGTGTTTAAACAAATTCTTTAGACCTTCCAATCTTTTCCAAGGATTGCCACCTTGAAGCTTAAGTTTTTTTATTACTGTGGGCTATGAAGCATGGTCACATATGTTAGGGGAGTGTCCAATTGTAAAGCAGGTTTCGGTACAACCATAGCTCTGTTATGTCAAAATTGCTCATATGCGCTAAAATAAGTCAAAAAAGAAAAGAAAAACATAAAATTGAACATGGCTAGGCGCATGGCCACATGATGAAGGTTCTTTATCCCCCCCCCCCCTTCCGAATACAGAATTGACAATGACTAGTTTAGTTCTATTTTTTTTCTTTTTTTTTATAAAGTTAATGTTTTAAATTCAAATGCTATATGCATGTTAGTATTTAATTGATAAGTGTTGATTTTACTACATTTTTATTGTATATTATCATATCATATAAAAATATTTTTTTACTGTGCTGTACCTATGTCCTATATTTTCTGTTTTAAAATTCCCAAGTTATTGTGTCCTTGTAACTTCGCATTAGTATTGCGTTTCCAGTGTCCATGGCTGTGATTCGCTGGAAATGTTTAATTGAGTCAAAAAGTTATACCAGCCTCCACTTAACACTTTGTTTGATGTGTGATACGTGCCATAGACACCTCTGTGTCTGCAGAAATGATTTCGTTTTATATTGAAGTTTGAAAAAAAGTAGTTTCCAATAGGTTATTTGATGAGATTCCAGATATTAATTTCACCATAGACTATGATAGCATGTGCTCTTGTTTGCATGCTATTTCTATATGGAAGAAGTCAGGACTAGTTACTAATATTTGGACAGTTCAATTAATGATGAATAAGTAGATATAGACTGTATTTCTGTTGTTGCTAACTGCAGTTGCATAAGTTCTCAATGCTTATTCCATATATTATATATATTGTATAAAATTGGACTGCGATTGGGTTTGCATTATTTGTGTAAGATTGTTTTTGGGTTCTACAAGTTTTATTCGCATTCATACTTTTTTTGCTTGCATCCGATTCTATCGAGTAGGATGTTGTTCTCATTAGCATGGTATCTATGTTCCAGGGGAATTCCATATCAACTACCAAGTACAATATTTTTACCTTTCTACCAAAGGGGCTGTACGAACAGGTAACTTTATTGGACTTCTACTGGATTGAAGCAGGTATACGGTTGTTTGATACTTTAGGCATTTCTTATGAAAACTTTGTTTTTGCATTTTAGCCTATTATTTAACCTTGTGGTTGAGCCAGAAGAAAGCTTATTTGCTAATCACTACAATAATTATACTAATGGTAGTTATGTTGCTTTGGCATATTATTTTTCTTAAAGTATCCATGTCCGACTCATACCCGGACATGAGTATGGAGGTATAAGGCCCTCAAGGGAGTCAACAAATACATGGAAAAACTGAAAAATGATCGCAATAGGCTAAGACCTTAAGAAATTAATTTTTATTGAACTAGTAATTAAATGGGTGTTTTTTTAATCCTCATATGATATAGGTGTATTTATTTTTGGAAAAGATAATTGAAGAAACGTTGTAACTTCACATTGATGCAGTTACTTCTGTGGATATAATTATGGTATTATTCATTTCCATAATGGAACAATCATGGTTATGATTATGTTGTATGGTTGTCCAAATAACCTTACTTTTCTAACTAATTATTGGCTTGGGAGTTTGTGATGAGAGGTTGGGAACACAATGTAAGATATGGTATTGTTTCTTTCTTAAGCAAATCATGGTTTTGGTGAAGAGTAGAGTTTTACACTTTTTCTTCAGGAAAAATAAGTGAAAAGATATACCTGTTTTTAGCTACCACCATCATCCTTCAAAGACTCCTTTTCCATATCCTACAATCATTCCTAGAAACATTTTAAACCCAGCGATTACATTTTTAGAGGCATATATGATCTTTTGATTTGTGACTTCACTCGTTTTACTTATAATCTTTACTTTATACTAGCATACTGATAATTTGCGATATTTATTTTGAATGATGTTTGTTGGGTTGTACCATTTTAATGAGAAATAACTAGTGCAACAGTTAAATTGTTATTAGATTGTTTAAGAGGAAAATTATTACCAGGTTTAATTCCAAGAAAGTACTCCATGCTTACCGTTTCTTCTTCTGGGGTTAGTTCTGTTATTTCCATTTGACAAACTTGAGGACGTCGGAATCTGTCAACCTTCATAATCATAGTGAAATGATTTTTTTTTTATTTCTTTCTATTCTGGACGCTCCTTAAACTTCTTTTATCCCAAGCCATAGTTATACAGTGACTGTCTCACTGTATAAACCATTGTTTTTTTGGCACTGATTATATTTTAGAAATCTTTCTTGGTTAATGTTTGTGGTTTTTGTTAGAGTCAAGGGTGTTTGGCTATACTTCTGGTCCTGACAAAGTTCTGTTTTACTCTGACAGTTCAGGCGGGTAGCTAACTTGTACTTTCTTATGGTGTCAATTCTATCAGCAACTCCATATAGGTATGTTTTTCTTATGGTGTTAATTACAAAGAGCAGATTTTGTGGAGTGATGGAATTATTACTTTAATTTGTTCATCCACTTAGTTGTGTTCACTTGACATGGGGAATGTGGCTTGGGGATCAACTAAACTCTTTCATGAACATAATGAGAGTTATCTTCTCTGATCTAGCAATCTTCAGCTTTGAGTGAAATATCATTAACATTTTTTTGTTCTGATGCACTTCAATATATATATATATATATATATATATTTAAAAATAGATGGTGAAACTGTCAGTGTTGTCTGCAGAAACTGACATGACTATCTGCAGTATTTTCTTTCAGTTTCCTGCTCATCTCTTGTGCCATTCCTCAGAGTGTAGGAGTTATGCGTGTTTCCTCATTTAGATCATTAAGACTCTAATTTATTATCATTTAAAGAAAAAAGTCTTCATACAGCTGATTTAGCAGCTGATACTTGTTCAACTAGAAAGTCCACATTTCAGACATTATTATACGTACCCCTTATTCATCTTCTATCCTCTTTCTTGTGCTCATTGATTGCATTTTCTTCATGTTCTTCTGGTGCATTTATTTTGGTGATAATGTTTGGTAAGACTGAAGATTTAACCAGTTGCTTTGTGTAATTGTGACACCTTTTATGCAATAACAATTTTCTCTTGATGCAGTCCTGTTCATCCTGTAACAAATATGGTTCCTTTGAGTCTTGTGCTTTTATTTTCTCTCATCAAAGAGGCATTTGAGGACTGGGTGAGTACTACATTTCATGCTTGTTGTAGCATTCTTTTTCTTCCTTTGCCTTGGGTCCTTATCAAATTTCTTTTCTCGTCTTTATTTTGGGTTTGGGAGGTTTTCGGGCCTGGGGGGTAAGGTTCTGGAAGGTTTAGCTTCAGCTTTGACTTTTTGTAAGTTTGAGTTGAATGCTGAACTTCGTTCTTTCCCTTATCATATGCAACAGCAACGTTTCCAGAACGATAATTCCATAAATAACACTCTCGTCGACGTGTTGCAAGCGCAAGGGTGGGAAACTCTTCAATGGAGAAAGCTGCAGGTTGGAGATATTATCAGGGTAAGTTTCTAGATGCATGTTGTTGAGATTTTTTTCCTGTACAGTCAAATACACAAATGGTTGTCTTAATTTGTCGTGTGACTTCCCGTTCTTCCCCCTCCCCTCCTCTATACATCTAGAAAAGATTTTCAAATATATATTTCTTTTCCTTTGTATGATTCTCCTCCAGTTACAATTTATGAAATTTGTGTTCGATTCGGAAGTTAAAGTGACTTATTGAGAGATGCTTCAAAATTGCTAGCTTGTTGTTACATAAATTCTGTCTGATGGGAATGATACGTGCATTTCCCATTGAGGACGTGTTTACCCCACTTAAGTTCTCACTAAGACGTATTGTTAATATTGCCTTCATGTATAGTTGTACACTCGGTAAAGTTGAACCAGTGACTTTTTGTTGTCTTTTTTACTTGTTTCTTTCTTCTTCTTTTCCCTAATGATTTTTTCTATGCATTTGGAGACTAAATTTTTTTAGATATTTGTAGCTTGCAGAAAAAATTCTTTTCTTTACATATGTTACAATATAATATTATTGTTAGTTTAGACGACTTAGAGTTTGTGTTGTATCTAAACTGTATCGGTAGAGTAGTTATTTAAGTCATGTTCTTATAGCTAGAGTTAGAAGTTAATTGTTAGTAGGACATCTACTTTAACTAAAAGTCCTAGTCTATAAAAGTATGTAAAGCTGTAACCTTTTTTCAAGTAATCGAAAACAGGAGAATTCTGTTTCTCTTCATGGTATCAGACTAAAATCAATCCAATCAAAATCCCTTTCCTCCGATAAATTCCCTTCTTCCAATCGATCGAATTCGATCCTATCAAAATATTTTTTCCTCTTCCATGGATAATCCGTCTTCATCTAGAGGCTTCACCAAACAACAGATGGTACAACTGCAGCAACTGTTCAGTAGATTCACTAGGAGCAGTGCAGGAAATCTGGCTTTCACAGACAATGATGGTTTACGGACCAACTCTTCCTCCACTGCACTTCTTTCTACTACGAATACACTAGCATGGATTGTGGACTTTGGTGTTTTTGACCACATGACTGGTAACAAGGAATTGTTTTTTCAATTTAAAAATTCCTCCTCTCAGAATTCTATCAAATTAGCTGATGGTTTGTTATCATCAATTAAAGGCAGTGGTTTTGTATTTCTTACTGATGACTTAGTCCTTCGAGATGTGCTTTTTGTGCCTAGTCTGAATTGTAATTTGTTGTCAGTTAGCAAGCTATGCAAGGATTCAAATTGTGCTTTCCAGTTCACTGATTCTGAGTGTTTTTTACAGGCAATGGACTTAAAAAAGAGGATTGGCAATGCTCGCTTGTAGAATGGTTTATGCGTTCTTCACAGTACACGAACTTTTAAACTTTCACCTTCTAAATTTTGTTTTAATTCCTTAGGACAATCTGATGTTATGTTATGACATTTTAGGTTAGGCCACCCAAATTTCTCCTATCTTGCATAAGGAATAAGTTTTTCAAGTGGAGAGTTGTTGCAGTATGGGCCTTCTTTTCCTTGTATCAATCTCTAGTCTTCTTCTACTTCATATCTGCTTCCAATTCCACAAGTCGAGATCCATATGGTAAAACGTTTGGTCTTTGGGATGTCAGCACAATGGCCTTCAAATGTATAGTCGTAACGGTTAATTTACGTCTTCTCATGATGTGTAATTCGATCACAAGATGGCATTGCATTAGTGTTGGAGGAAGCATTCTGGTGTGGTTCGTGTTTCTTTTCTTATATTCTGGAATTACGACTCCATTGGATCGCAATGTAAGTCACAAATGTTTTCATCTTCTTTCTTTCTCCGTTTTCGTTCGAGAAATGCACAGCTTCTTGATTCTGTTGGCTACTGCAGGAGAACATGTATTGGGTCATTTATATCTTAATGGGTACACCCTATTTCTACGTCACTCTTCTACTTGTTCCGGTTGCTGCACTTCTGGTAGATTTCCTTTACCTTTGGTAAGCATGAGAAAACTCGAAGTACACTTCCATTATATATTTATATGTATTTGGAGAGTCCGACAGCCTTATGTCAGATATGGGCACTTTAAACATTCTCCTTTGTTGTTTTTCCCCAGTGTGCAATGGTTCTTCCCCTATGATTATCAGATCATTCAAGAAATGCACAAGGACGATATCCACAGTACAGGTCTATTGGAATCGAAACAACAGCTTACAGAGGACGAGGCAAGAAGCAATGAAATATCTCGATTGCCGAGGGAAGTATCGAAACACAGTGGGTTTGCCTTTGATTCTCCAGGTTATGAGTCGTTTTTTGCTTCAGAGTTCGGTAGATATGCTCCGCCGAAGGCATGGGATGTTGCTAGGAGAGCTAGCATGAAATCTAAGGCAACACCAAAATAGATACAGAAACATTTGATTGGTTGTTTTTTGATAGTCTAAACTTTGTAGATAATCTGTAAAATATTAGTCAATTTGCAGATTTTTTTTTTCATATTTTTTGTTTAATTTAAAGCTAAATCGAACATCAGGGTTCACAATATGGAGTGTGGAAGTATAACCACATGAATAAACACACAAAAAATGCTAATTTAGTTTTCTAAGTTTAGGAGGGAAATATCATGACATTGTTTAAAAGTGGACAATCGATTCTCTCCCATGATTCAAAATCATACTGCATTGTTTTTAAAAAAAGGTTTAATTACAAAATAAAATGTCAGAATTATATTTTTACAATATGTGTCTAAAGTAGTTTTAGTTAAAATAGGTGTCTAATGTTCTTAAGGTAGAGTTGTTAATTATCGTAAACAATTCAATCATTCAATTCAAAATTAAATATTTGATCTCCAAAGCACTGCACCAACTATTAACAGAACGCAACCGACCCGGCCGGTTTTACTTATTTGCTCATCTTCACTACTGTACTGTCAGTGAAGGGCAAGGGGAAGGGAGATAAGGTGATTGGACGGTGGCGGAGAAGAGAGGATGCCATCACAGAGAGACCTAGAACGGCAGATCAATCACTTGGTGGAGTCTAAGTTGCTGTCGGAGGCGATTGTGGGACCAGGCTCGGGGCAATGTTGGTGGAGGAATGGAACGTGCAGCCGGCGAAGTGTCCGAGAACGGTTTTATGATCTAATAGAGCTGTTTCGAATAGGAAGCAATGCACGTGGGAGATTATGTAGGTCAGTCAGCTATTTTGCTTATTTATTTCATTCTCTTATCTTTGTTTTTGGTGTATTATTTGAAATTCGATGTGATTGATTTAAGATTAAGTGGCTTTTTCGGAAATAATGTTAAGAGAGTTGGGTGAAATTGTTATTTTTCTTAATAATTCATGTACTTTTTTTTATTTAAGATTAACAATTTCTAACAGGCAAAGTCTTGGTTCTTACTTTTCCAAACCAGCTGGTATCTTTTACCACATGTTCGGTATTTGTTGAGTTGAGCAACTTAAAAGGTTACGTGGTATGAAGAGCAGAGCAGTGCAACGTTAAACACACGTAACTGTTATGTGTTCTTTTTAATAAAAATTTCAAGACGTGTTTTCTGTTTTGATTTAGATTGACTCAGTTTTATGCAACCTATCTCGCTTGCCTTTCGAATTGGGGAGAATATGGACCAGAATCAATCCTGCACCCCGGTAAGCTGAACCCGACATAACACACGAGACGCCTGATTATTTTTTGTAATTTGTATATACATCTTTTATTTCTATTTTCACTAGCTTCCCTATCTATGTTCAAATATGTGTCGGGAATTTTAGGAAGCAGGCGAGAATGAAGAGTCCAGGTAACATTGCTTACCAACTAGAGACTACCAAAACGTGTAAGCTTTCAATGAAAGAGTGCAGGAAAATCAATTACACCATTACAAATCACTTTCAACAGTTTCAAATGAGACATCGAGAATTTCTTTTTAAAAATTAAAAAAACAATAAAAAAGCAATTAAAGCATTACCTGTAGATGTAGTTTTATACTAAATTACTTCAAAGCCTCAACAATCAACAAAGTTGGTTTCGTATAAAGGGCTTCTAAATCAAAACCTAGAGTTAGGTTGGATCCTCCCCGTAGAAACTCCGGGCATGGTAATGGCCCTCTTTCTTCTTAAGAATACGACTGATCCACTAATGAGCAGTAAGCCAAAAATAATCCCCTGCAGGAATTTGTTCAGAGTATTACGCATCAAATCAGCAAAAAAAAAAATGCATCAGCTACAACATATTATCATCCAAGTCAAGCCACTTCGTCGCTAATTATTGTCCAATTTTCCTTTCAAGAGTTGATCAATCAATGTTTTTGTAGTCTCATACACTCTTGGTTTAGGTGCTGGCCACAACGAATATAACCGGACTCTGCTGTTCTATAGCTTCTAAATTAGGTAGTTGCCACAACAAATATAACTGGGATTTAACTTTGGTTTATGTGTGTTTTTCCATGTAATAATCAATCAATCCATGAATTTCTATTCGCATGTACTCTTGGTTGAGCATATGATGCTATGCACCCATATGTTTGCACATATAGTCACCAAGAGAAATGTCCTATCTCTGCTGTTTTATAACTTCTAAATTAGACATCGGTCACAACAAATATAACTAGGATTTTACTTAACCAAACCACGGATACATGGCCTCCACAAGTTGTAGATTAATGAAGGGCTAGCTGGAATTGAAAAGAATGCAGAAGTGTGGATTTACTATTTCACAAGAAATAGTTTTAGTATGAGTTTCAAATGTCTTACGCAGCCAATCAATCTAAATTCTAAAGCAAAACGGAAAAGACGGACACCCTATGGGCAGATGTCCTATATGGGTATGCTCCATCTTTCTAAGTTTTTCCAAGGATTAGAGGATCATTAACGGGTCATAATACATACTCATGTCTAGACATGTGTCGGATATGGGTGCCATATATGAGTACTTAAAAAAATGAAGAGAGTAACATAGCAGTCGGTCAACCAATTGAAATATATTTTTAGAATGGCTACATATATCTCAAAACTCAAGAATGAACACTATAAAGTATGCAACTGGATTCGTGTTATGAGGGTAAAGAAGATGATGTTTGTCTGATCAATCAATTACAAAAAAACGAATGAAAGATACTGATGGCCAAAATGTACATACCTCAAAACCGAGTACTGATAACTTCTCTTCATTAACTGCAGGTATACAGCTTCTATACGTGATGTAGGCTCGTGCCCTACTCTCCGATGTGGATGAATCATCTAGTAAGCTTCTACGTTTTCTTGAACTCTCATCGATGACTGAGATTTCAAGATTAGACCTATCCTTTTCGGTTTTTTGTTTATTTTCAGCCTTTGAGACATCATCAATTTCAACACATTTGAAAGGGATACGATATCCAGTCTCACTACATTGATATTTTTTGTCACTCTGAAGGAAAAGTAATACTCTAATGAAACCCTCAAACAATTTTCAAATGAATGAAGAAAAAAGAAAGATATAAGCCACAAATATTACAGAGAGCTATATTCCGAGCAAATAAAACAAAAAAATGCATAGTGAAATAAGATTGAAGCATAATAGCAACTAAATGGCCGTGATCCGTAGAGCTAAACATGAAATTGAAATATAACAGCCATTTTCAGATTTGAAAAGATACTAACGAAAAAAGTTGAAAGCATCACCAATTAGTAGCAAGTAGGCCTAGCAATACAAACAAGACATAAAAATACTATCATGATGAAAATAATACAAGCACAACATGAATACGTGAAGGTTTCAAAACGTATACAATAAAAATTAGTAACATATTAAAATTTATATAAACATAAAATATCTTAAACACAATCATGACATGGAGAAATACACAAACACGAGGGATCCACAAATTGCTTGATCTAGCACCGACTTTGCAACAAGACCTTTAAAATGCTTGATCTAATCCATTTTTCACATAATGTAAAGGAATAACAAAATATTTAGATTAAAAACGGGAACATGTATTGCTTCTGTAACTGATTACACCGTCTTAAATTGGAGAACTCTGCAATTTTCTCGGAAAATTTGCATTCATTTTAAGTAAATTAAGCAAGTCAAGTCCTATAAAACAAAAGAAAATTCATATTTTATTCATACTGGAGCTAAAATCTACAGCTTTTTATATCGAAGCTATGGAATTCAACAAATTAACTTAAAAATTACAAACATAAAAATGAGATTAAAAAAACAGAAAGAAAGAGGACCTTCTCAGAGTAAAGGCAAGGAACGCAAGGACCGGAGGGAGAGCAATCGAAAGTATCGTTACTTTCTTTCGAAATTTCTTTGAAGCTCATCAAAACTCTGTGTCGGATTCGTTCACTGCATAAAGTAATACAAATTTAGGGTTTAAAGCTTAAATTAGATCATATTAAATTAAACATTCCATAACCGTATAAAAATAATAATAAGTAAAGGATCAAAAAAAGGGGAGGAATTGTGCAGTTACTGTTGATAATCAATTGAAGAAGCTGAGGGTGAGGCGAGAAGGAAGAAAGGTATGGAAAAGAAGAACAGAATAGCTGATGAATTCCGAGATCCCATTCCTCTCTATTTTCTTTTCCTCTTCAATTCATTTTGTAATTATTCAGCATATATATATATATATATATATGTACAAATATGTTTATTTTATAATTTTAAGGTTGTGGATTTATATAGATTGAGTTTTTTTTTTTACAAATAATAATAGTAGTAGAAAAGAGGGGCTGGGATTTTAAGGGAAAAAATAATTTTAAGAAAAGAAAGAGAGTGTTTTTAGTAGGTTTATAATATATAATACGAGAAAATATGAATGAATAAAGATAAGTAGTTTGGCTAATTGATCAGATGTACTTGTTTATATAGATTGAGTTTAGTTTAATTGGTATTATTATTAATAATATGTGTGTTTATTTTCGGATACCAGATCGGATCCGATTCGGATATCTAAAATTTCTGATCGATAAAATAGTGATTCGTATTTGACTCAAAAAATTCAATATCGGATATTCGGATCGTATATTTAGATATCCGATTATTCGAATATTCGAATTGGTCTAAGTATTTTTTTGAATTTGACAGTTATATCTATGAAAATTTTAGATTTTCGAATGTAACAAGCAACAAATTGTCAAATATAACAAAATTTGCACATATTTCAATTTTAATTTTTCGAAAATAACAAGCATTAATTTACTAAAAATAACTACATTCATATCCAAGAAAATTTCAATTTTCATATTTTTCGAAACTTGAAATATTGTGATACATATCTTAGAAGTATATGCATTAAAATTATTTTTCTGAACTAATTTTCCCTAGAGAGGAAGGAGAATCTCTAAAAAAAATGCTTTTGTTAGGTCTTGAACCCAAAACCTAAAAAGAGGGGATAAAGTAGGTGAGCAGCTCTAATCTACCATCCATCAATACTTACTCCATTATACTAAAACTATAGTTTTAAAAGATAGAATTGTGTAATTTTTATATAACTTTTGGGGTAAAATGCAGCGAGCAATATTATGGTTGCAATTTTTATTTCAAAATTTGGAGGGTTTCCTTTTATATTTCATGATATATGATAATTATTAGAGTATTGGAGAATTCATCAGGACTATATACTGATTTTAAGCGAACAAAAAAATCGTCATAAAAACATGTCGAGGCTATCTGCAATAATCATTATAGGTTATTTTATATTTAATAAAATAACCATAGATCATAAAAATAAAGAAGTACCCAAAGCTTGAAATAGAAACACTCAACAATAATATTGTTCCAATTTATCCACGACTTGTGTATTAATATATTAATATATATATGTTATGATTCACTTATATGGTGTAAAATTCAATTACTTTTACACTTTTTTTGGACTGTTGGATGATGGTAATTAATAACTAAGATTGTTTCATTATCTTTTTTTTCCAAGTTAATAATATTCACATTTTTTACTTCTAATATCATCCTTTCATTTTACTCATCCAATGACCATGAATTAGTGTAAAACTAAATGAGTTTTATACCATGTAACTGAACCTCATTATGTAAAATAAAACTTACACAAACCCATAATTTTAGGTTTTATAAGTTTAATTTAAAAATGTAATTTTATAAATTTATTTAAAATTTAAAATTTAGGTCATATATATTTATATTAACTTTCACACGTTACTAAAAAAAACTTATTTGTTATTTAAAAAAAAAAACTTATTTGTCACTATTAAATTCCATACCCCATGTTTCTTACTTTTGCGATAAGATGTTGATAGTGGTATCGTTTCCTTCTTTTCTTATATTTTCCTTATATTTTTATAATTAAAATAAAATTAGAATTAAATCTTAAAAAAGAAAGATACAATATAAAAAATATCTCTAACGTTTGACTGAATAGTTATTTAGGCTCGTATTCTTTTTTATTGGAACATTTTAACCTTTGACGTTTCATCTTAAGTCCAAATGACCCATTCGTGAATAAAATTGTCAGATAACTAACAATAAATAACTTGAAATGAATTAATAGAATGATAAATCATCACAAAAAATATTTATACAATTTTACAAAATTAACTTCTGGTTGTTGTGTGATTATGTAAAGTCAGTACATTTGTTTATATGACACTACTATGTCAGCGTATACAGTCATATAAGTTTGTCACATTATTTCAACCATTTAACGTTAATTGTCTAACAGTTTTTTATCATCAAATGACCATTTTAACCAAAAATGAAACATTAAAACTTAAAATACTTAAAAAATATATATCAAAATAAACATTCAATTAAACATTAAAGACATTATGTTAGAAGGAAACAACGAACAAATAAACCAACGTAATCCACCTTAATGTTCAGCTCAAACAGAATATTTTATAGGCAAAGTATACAAATAGTCACTAAATTATCTAAAAAATATAAAATGATCATCAAACTTTCAAAAGTTATATAATAGGCATTAAATTTTAATTTTTGTTACAAAATAGTCACTAAGCTTTTAAATGTTGTTAACTATGTGACATGGCAGTTACATAAATTTGTATAACAACACATTTAATCCTCAATATTTGCACATTCAATCGATTTATACATCAATAACGAGGGTTAAATTATGACTATATTGATTGAATGTATAAATATAGATGATTAAATGTGTTATTATTCAAATTTTTGTAACTGGCACATCATTCACTTAATGACAATTAATGACTCAGTAACCATTTTATAAAAAAAACTAAAATTTAATGCTCATTATGTAACTTTTGAAAGTTTGATGATTATTTTATATTTTTAAGATAATTTAGTGACCATTTATGTACTTTACCCTATTTTATATTCATATATGTATTTATAATCACAATGTCTTATTGTAAGTAAAAGTAGCCGAATAAACATATATTATCTTTTAATTTTATTTTAAACTATTAAAAAATTGCAGAGAATATAAAGTAAAACAATGTATCATATCAAACTAAGTACGAGCATAAATTTGATTTTTTATGTAAAAAATGGATGACAGTCTTACTGTATTGGTGGACAAGTTTATATCTAATTCAATTTAGAATAGAATACACCTTAGATTATTTGTTTAGTTATAAAATATATATTTTTAAAAATAATTTAATCATTTAATTAAAATTGTATTACAAACATGTTATTTTGTTGTTACAATGAAACTAGATATTTATCCTAGTTTGATATAATAATAATTTATTCTTAAAATTTATACAATATATTAACTTGATCCGGTTTAAAATAATTCAATAAATTTAACTTTTTACATTTAAAATTTTTATGAATGAAGTGTTTGTCTCTAATATCGGCGATATTAGAATCATATTGAGTTTATTCCATCGGATGTCAGTTATCTAGTAGTGATTTTTTTTCTTCGAGTTATCATATTTGTCAATTATCAGACTAATGGACAATAATAAAAAATGCGAGGTGCAATGTTAAAATTTTAAATATAAAAGTGTAAATTAAGATAAAATTGATAAAATATATAAATTTTAAGATCAAAATTATCATTATACCAGATCATATTTTAATTTAAACGCCAAAACGGCTTAATTATAACAAAATTTGAACTGATTTAATTATAACTTTTAGAGAGAAAAAAAATATCTCATTTATAAAACGAACATATAAACGACGTCGTGGAAAAAGTCCACGCAAATTGAAGAAGAAGAGAGAAAACTATCCTCCTCGTACGGATGACAAGTGGAACGCTTTAGATCCTCGGTGTGTGGGATTTATGATAAGATTTTAATCTTCTTTTTGTTTTTTGTAAATTTAATTTCAATGGAAGCGGGAAGGATCCTCCACATCGGCATTCCATGCACTCCCGGCCGCCCTCCTCCACCTCGTGTTCTAAATTTCCCGCGCTCTATCTGGGCTTCTTCTGTTCAGCGGGTAATCTTATTCTTACCCTCTATTTCTTTGAACTGCATTTCAAAATGTAATTATCAACGAACTAATCGCCATTTTCTCTAACTAAAAGAAGGGAGGCTACAAAGGACCAAAGCCTGGCCAGGATTGGATCGCCGACTGGGTCTCTAAGAACGATGACGCCGTTCGGAGTTTGCCAATCTACGTTGGAGGAGCCTCTTTGTTAGCCGTTCTCTTTAACCGTGCCGTCTCGGGGATTGCTCCCGTTGCCGATGCCAGCAGGTAATTGTTCTTTTTGCTTAATAGCCAAATAAGTGACGAAACTATGACTGTAGCTATTTTTTAATTTAATTTATTTTTAACTTAATTTTAAAAAATACTGAATTTCTCAAAACTCACAAAATAGCCTCAAATTCAAAATCCTTAACTTCTTCAGCCGGTTTCCCCCAATGGTCACGCCGCCCCTCATCTCTACCGTCGGACCACCAAAATCATTTCCCCAACCACCTAATGCCGGTAACCAGCGGTAGGTATGTCGATCGGCTTCCTAACGACGAAAGAAGCCAAAGTCGCGAAAAGGAAGTTGTCGGCACACCTACCATCGGTTACCGGCGATGAGTGGTTAGGGAAAACGGTCGTAGTAGTCCGACAGCGGTATTAGCAGTCTCCGATGAAGCAGTAAACGACAACAACGATAGCAATTTGGAAATTTTGGATTTTGATTTAAAACTGTTAATTTTTAAAAAAGTTTAAAATTTGAATTTTATTTAAAAATTAAATTAAAAAATTAAAAATTAAAACATTCTATTGTCATATTTTAATTGGCTAATAATTTTTTTATTAATAGTTAGACACTAAAAATGATCAAAATAAACTTTAAGCACTTATTTAGAGCAAAAAATAATCTAAGCACTAAAAGTGAACCACAGATATAATTTAGATACGCGATTTTTTTGTTACTATAATTATTAGAATGATGATGATGGAAATGTTAGCCGCTTTTATTATGGAAAATAAAAGAAATTATTGCATTACTTTTTTCTTTAATTCATAAAAATATTAATGCATTGAATATCAAAAAAAAAATCTTAAAATTCCAGTATTTAACTGGTATCTATAAGCAACCATCAATGGGACCCTTGTTAATTGAGCTAAAAATTGATATTTCAAGGTCGTCTGCGGAAGATTTTTCATGAATCATTTCGTGTATTTCCAGTTGAATTAGGTTAAAGGGTTACCTATAGGTTTAGATGAATTAATTGTTCAACTAATTTTAGTCTAAACCTAAAATTTTGATTAATCCTTTGCTTGGTTTAATGGAAAACTGAAATTTTTCCTTTTCAGATGAGTTAATTGCTCAACCAATCTTGACTTTTTTTTGCCGAAAGCAGAAGGAAAGATAAACATGTATTAAAGGAGCTGGAAATAGTTTAAGATAAACGAAGAGTTCGAAATATTTTCAGCTAAATTTTATTTCTTTATTCTGAATATTATGATTTTTACAAATCTGTGCCTAGTTGGATATTTTTTCTACAACCAGAATTTACCTTTTAAGGAGTACTATTTTTCTTTGATTTCAAGGTTTTGCTGCTAATATTGCAATCTTTTATGTTTGAGGTCATTGTGGTCATCAATGCAAGATACTCAAGTGATTGTGTTTTCCTCCTTTCTATCAGTTCACAGTCAAGATCAGATCTATTGACACTTGGTCTGGCTGTGACCAATGTATTAGCCGGATTAGTATGGTTATCAATCCGACCAAAATCTATCATTCCGGTAAAGTCCCGTTTATACCTTTTCTTCGTTCTCATTTATTCCACAGGCATGCACACACGGGAGATGTTCATTTGCATGTTAAATTGGATGGTAGAGTATTGATAGATCATCATCCCCAAAAGAAATTCAGGCACATTCATTAAGTTGATTAGTTCCGTAGGTGGTTCTTTATTTCCCCTCCACCCATGGATAATGTGTTCTTGATTACTAATATCAGGTACAACCACAAGGAGTGGAATGTCAAGTCATTTATTCTCACCTTCCTGAATCAGTTGTTTCTGAGATGCTTTGGTATTCCTCGCTTCTCTTTACTTTTTCTACTTGAGTTGTCATAAGTGTATGGCTTTCCAATTGTGGGTTCATAGATTCTGAGAGTTTTTACCAATATATACGGATTTATAACATTTGTATTTTAACCCAGAACACCCAGAATAATGTCAATGTCAAGTGCTTAGACGTTTCATATTGGGATTTATACCTGGATAGATATCATTTTGGCTTAAATCCATTTATTGCTCTAGTGTCTTTCTCTAACTTTGTTTCTTAACTTTGTGGATTTTCAGTAAATCACTTTTATGTCTCTGAACAGGAGAAATAAAATGAAATACTCCACTTTTATGAAAAGCTTCTTAGTTCAAGTTTGTACCCAAATTCTTTATGGTCCCAAAACTTGAATAAGCATTTTGTAGAATTTGCTTGTTCAGGCCTACTGGGTTTTTTGTCTGGATAACATGGAACTTTAGGTTTCAAACTGTTTGAAATCAAAACCATAAACATGTGTTCTTCTTTGAATCATGTTTTGTTGTGATAAAACACCATTGGTAGCACTACTGAAATACCACTTTTTCATTTCATTTCTTTATCTTCTGTATTTAGTAGAGCTCTAATTCTAAATGGACAAATGGTGATTTTTCTGAGAAAAAGAAAATACTTCTCTAATTCAAATTGAGCATCCCATTTTCGAATGCACAAACTTATAGGGATGAAGTGTTTTGTTTTTACTATACAACTATTGTGCATGTTGTAAAAATTACAGTGCTCTCTCCAAACGTTTGTACTTCAATGTAGGGTAACATTAGAAGGTATTTTCCATTTTGAAAAAGGTTTGACTTTGTTTGGAAACATTCTAAAATAGTAAGATGGACATTCAATTTCAAATGGAGGGAGCAATAAATTATTGGAGATGGTGGCTTTGTTTTACGAACACTCAACACATTGCTGTTTATTTATTTGTTTTTCAATTGTGTGAGACTATCTTAAATTGGCTAACATAAGATGCTGTACTTTCTTCATAATAAAGGTTATTCAAAGAACAAACATTTATTTCTTGTGTTCGATTTTGAAATTAAAAAATGCTGTTGTTTCTCGTTTACAGGGCTTGGGAATCTCTTTCTACTGTAACATGCTGCAGGTCTCTGGTTATTGTTTATGACAGCCAGTGTATTGTTCAAATTGGTGTGGCAGCTAAATCAATGAATGATGGTGAACCTTTTGCTGTGGATGCTGCTAAACTGATGCAGGGATCACTTTGTCAAGGTGTTTTGAAGTCTGGAGCACGTAAGTTATTTTCTTTTGGGTCTTCAATCATTTTTTTATGTCATAACTATTCAAATCATTTGTGTGGAAAGCGGTTTTGGCAAGATTCCCATTACTCAATTCAATTCCTTGCAGAGAGCTACTTGGCCAATCTGTCTCTTTATCCTGGGAGGTCTGAGCTAACATTTCTGCCTTCAAATACCCAGGTCTCTAACCATCTTTACTCTTTCTCGAATGCACCTTCTTTTCATGCACCAGAGAGCTAGGATTCCGTTAATGCACTTTATAGATCTTCTCTTCTTTGGAGAATTTTAATTTCTTGTATAGAAATACTCTTCTTTTTCTTTTGTTTTTCACAGGAACATTTTTTGTGAATTTTGAAAATATTAACTGGGAAAATATATGATGCACCGATGTTTCCACAAGCGCCCTAATTTCAGGGGTTAGAGATCTAGTTTAAGTTTTATAGTTTGGGGGTTTAGAATTTAGAGTTTGTGGTTAAAATTTAGGGTTTAGTTATAGTGTTTAAGGTTTAGAGGTTAGAGTTTAGGTTTTAGGGTAATATAGTATGGATTTAGGTTTTTACTTATAACCCCTAAATTATAACCCTAAACTCCAAATTCAAACCACAATTCCTAAATTCTAAGCACATAAACCTAAACCCTCAAACTATAAACTCTAAACTAAATCCCTAACCTCTAAAATTAGGGCACTTGTGGAAGCAAAATGTTTTCACCTCCGGTGCATGGTATAATTACCCATATTAACTATTGTAGTAAAATTGATAACTCAACTTCAAAAAATTAATTCATTTTTTTTCAAACAAACTGAAATCCAATAAGTTGGATTGCATTGGTTTGTTAAGAAAAGTTGAATTTACATCTCAATTAAGCATCTATATCGACTCACAAGACACAATCAAGCAATAAGAAATAAAATATATTATGGTAACTTAAATTGACATTTCAGAAAACATTCAAAGAAGGTAAGCAAACAAGAGTTTTTATATTGAATGAAAGCATAAATCAGCTTGATCTTTAACATTTCATCTTCCGTTGCTTGCAACTGCAATTGGGCGAACTGGATAACGAACTAAGAGCAAACCTTCAGTAGAGTAATAATACCTTGTCTTACAGCAGACAGAGGGAACAAAAAAACTTTCTTCGGGAATCTTTGCCCCAACTCAAGGAGGGAGCTCATAGTTTCCTCATCTTATTATCCAAAACCACAATTCTGTTTAAAGATGATAACTTGAGCAGTCAAAACCTCTATGAACATAGGTTCTAAACAGTAGCATCAATCTACAGTGTTATAAATGTAAATGTAATGTTGAATATAACCCCAAGTTTCAGTAAAAGTAATAACATAATATTTGAAAAAACATTTATTCTTCCAAGAACATTTAGATTCCAACTTCTCTCTTAGAAAAAAAAAGGCAAAGGTTACTGCAAAACTTAAGGAAGAGAACAGTATTGATTTTCCCGTCATTTCACAATGTTAAGAGTGTGTGTGTGTATAAACATCGGAGGACTTATATTATTTTCACTTTACTAGGCAGTGATCTTGCAACCATTGGGAGATCAGGGCATTGCGATTCTTGGTGGGGACACAATTAGGGGTTTTACAACTTCTGACCAGGTGCTTTATTTTTCAGTGGTGACAATTATACTCTCTTGTTTGTACCAAGCATCTGTTATGGTAGTTTGTTACCTTGCTGTCTTCTCTTAAATTTTCTTTATTTGATGGATGGCGAATTCAAATTATGCTGAAAGGTCAGGGGAATACATGCGCTTCTAAGTAAAATGCTCGGGTGTTTTCTTTTAACTTTTCTTCCTCATTTTTTTTCCTTTCTAAAAAAGGATAATCTTATTGACCTGATGGTATTCCTCTATTTTCAGGCATGGATTACTTACATTGGAGAGAAATTGGATGCCACACTAGCAAAATACATGAGTAACATATCATCTATGAGCTTGAAACAAATCAATCTATGAGCATTGATCTCTTGTTCATATCATCTGCCGCAGACTTTGTTTAAGGTAGTTCTTTGTTTCCATTTCGTCTTTTGCAATTTAACATTATGGGACATTTTAAAAAGAATATGTATTACTTCTAGAATATAGAAATAGGGTATTTTGTTTTGTCCATTCTTTTTCAAAGATTTATTTCGGTGACACATGGATTGATTGGGCAAAAATCAAGAATTCTTTTGGTCTATCTATTGAGATTCTATAATATGCTATTTTGGTTGTTTGTTTTCTCTACTTTGTGGATTTCATTCTCCCCCAGACTCTGATTTTAAGGTTTTTTGTTCTTGTTTTCAGATTTTTAGGCTTCCCAGGCAATGTTTCTTGAAACTAAGGACTGAAGTTATCCAGATGCAGGGCTGTACATGCTACCATGTAATTGATAATTCAATTTTTCTCTGTTCCCTGAAAATATTGCTATTGCTTTGCTAAATGCTTGATGCTTGAAATTGAAACATTCTTGAATACGCAGTTGAAAATTTATTTTTTAAACAAGAACATATGCTAACTTAGTATTCCCATAAAACCCGCAATGACATGTTTTTAGCTGTAGAAAATGTGCCTGTAGGCTGTGTCTGAATACATAGTATATCCTCTGCTTATCTATGTTGATCCTATTCTTCATTTTTGGAAGTACTCTCATTTTACACCTGTGCTTGACTTATATCCAGACATAGCTACAGGAATTTCTCTCCAAATATATTAAAAAACTTCAAAAAGAAAAAAAAATGAACACACACACGAAACACAGCCATATTTGACATTCTCATGCAAAGACCAAGTAATAGACTTGCTTATTCCTAAACTTCGAAAAATGGTAGTTCAGTTCTCCAGCTTACAGGAAGTTACTAATGAACGAGCTATGCACTGTCTGTATAATATATAGAGAATGTGGTTATGCTGTACTTCAACTTCAAGATAATTGAAAACATTTCACTGTAGGTTGATAGTGTGTAGATTAGGAGTTATAATCTTATCCTAATTAGTAGTTTGATTGTAGCGAAACTCTATCTTATTAAAAGATAAGATACCTATCCTTTAGGTTGACTACTCAATGTAAAACTCCGTGTAAAAGTCTATAAGTAGACTATTTCTGTATATGAATAGAGATTATAACGGAGAATATTAAGACTCTGTTTTCTACATTCACATCATGTATTCAGTTCATCATCCCATTCTTATTAATAAAATTGAATTATGAGCTTTTCCTACTTTCTTTTATCTGAATTGTTCCTCTTAAATTCATTTAACTGTTTGAAGTACTCTCCTAGTCTAGTTAATCTTATATGTAGGAAAAACATGATGTTTTAGTATTATCCACTTTAGCAGAAATAACTATAGTAAAATCATCAATACCACACTCCTTAACTAGCATAGAGATGAACGAGATGAGAAAAAAATGTTATTTCATATCACAAAATTTACAGCTGTGTTAAGAACCTATAATCAATTGATCTCATATCTAAAAAAATCAGATAAAAATGCCAAAAAAAATCGGAAAGAATGTATTTTGTTGTTGTCATTACTCTGTTTTCCATGGGCACCAAGCTTGGAAGCAACCATATTTGGTATTGTTACAGAAGAGGCTTCTCCCAGGGCAAGGTTCCAGTGGAAGGATCAGCTAAATTTGCAAGGACAAAGTCTCTCAGACCCGTGTCCCAGACTTCACAGAACTGTTTCCGCCAATTCGGTGGTTCAATGGCCTCGGTTCCAAGCCCTGGGGCTCTGTCTTTTGACCCTTGGTTTTGGTTTTCTTGCCAGTCAACAACATAAGTTGCTACCCTTCTGAAGAACTTTGCTCTAAAGGTCTTCCATACCTGGTACTTGTAGTGGTTTATTATGATAGAACTTTCTGGCACATTCAAGTACCTGAATCCCCTTTTCAGCTCGAAGTGGTGCACCACATTGAGAAGAGTTTCGTTAAGCAAATCCGGGCGCACAATGGACTTGTGTCGCTCGGGGCTTTGGAGCCGGCAAGTGTAACCTACAGTTACTCCTTGCGATGGCGGTGAGCTCAATCCAGATGGTCCAAAGCTGTGACAAGCTGTTCGTATCTCTGCAACAGTACTTGATGACGAATAATTTGCTACTAGGGATCTTAGTAAGTTCTGCCCCTGTAAACCTCTCCTGTGAAGAGCAGGGAAGTAGTAGAACTCGTCCACATCAAAGAATCCTACCCATTTGCACTCATTTCTTGCTCTCAAAGCGCAGTGTGAAAACCCTGCCTCTTGAGTTTTAATCCATGGCCAGGTATGTCTGCTAACATTATAGTCTTGAAAATCAAGTTCTTCAACAACTTCTTGAATTCCATCATTACTATTATTGTCATAAATGAACCAGCGTTCAACTCCGAGCCAGGCATGGTACTTAATCCACTCCCGCAGTGCTGGTGCCTGGTTCCAGAGCATAGTGCAGGCACAGAGCTCGTATTTCCCCTTGTTCCTTTTCGTCTGGTAGGAAGTTGGATTGTATAGTTTAGCCACAGAAGGCATAGCTACATTCTCCTTATGCCTTCTTTGATTCCTCCTGTGCTCATAGAATCTGGAATTGCGAATTCTAACTGCCGATGGCATTGGGTCATGTACGATGGTAACTCGAATTCCCTGAGTGGAATCCATATTATGTCTTAAACTCATCGGCAATGAACACCTAACAACCTCTTGAGCAGCCACTATTGCTTCAGTCATTACCGCAAACCCTTCATCTTCATCATCCCAATTCTTCAAACCAAATTGGCACATGAACTTAGTTGGATCAGATTCTTTATGCGGTCGAAGATTCAACCCTTTAGCGAAAACAACCGCGGTTTCCCCATCGAATGCTGCATCATAGGCCAATCTATCCCATGAATGAACCGTCTGATTACTCCTGAAAGACCAACTATAATCATCAACCCCATCTCTCCACATCAAACCCGCAGCAGCCGAGTAATTCCGAGACGGAATAGGGCACCTAACAACCGATCGAAACCCATCGAATTCATCAACAGACAGAACCCTTTGATGAACAACATCCTTGTCATTCAAAACCATGTGGTAAACACAGTCCAACCTGTCATCCTCATGGATCTTGTCGGATACAAGCAAGAGCAAGTGATCGGGGAACAAAACTCGGTCTTCGACTCTCAAAGGCAGCCGTAGTTTACCATGAAAGGAATCTTGAAAGGAAGTTTTAGACAGGATGGAAAGGCTGGGGACGGTGAGAACGGGGTGAAACGACACCGTTCGGATTGGGAATCTCTCGGAAGACAAGAACATGAGGAAAACGAAGAAAGAAAGGCACAATATGAAGGACCTTAGAGACAAAAACTGAGCCCGGGAGTAGGGCCTGTACGTTCTCTTCCGCTTCAAACGCTGCTCCGACTCCATTATCTCTTGAGAATCCGAATCCGAAACCAATAAAGGAATAGAAAAGGATTGAAATCTGAGTTCAGATCTGGAGGGCTTGAAGCAGTGGTGGTGATACGCGTTAATGGCAGCCGTCGAAGTACAGAGCGAAGGTGTAGTGGAGAGAGAGAAGTAAGCTTTTCTTCTTCTTTTGCTTTTTTGGTTTGCTATTTTCAGTACACAGCTTATACTTTATTTATTTAGTTATTTAGTTATTTGGTCTTTAGACAGTGGATTGGACAGGTGGATATGCTCAATCATTGAGTTTTCAAAGGTGATGTGCTGTGTTGAACTTTTTCTTCCTTTTCTTTTCAAATTTTAGAGATTTATTTAATTGCTGTTTATAAATTAATTTGGTTTAGTATTAGTATTTTTTTTTTAAAATGTGTTTTCATTAATAATTAAAAATATATATATTTATTATTAATTGTGTGTTTCTTTCAGGGTAATTATTTTATGTACTGGAGGCTTACGGATTTGTTTAGGAGTTTAAATGTATGAGTTTTGAATATAATGAGAGTATAATTAGAATTTAAAATTTAGGGTTTAGAGGTTAAAATCTAAATTCTTAACCATATTAACCTAAACTTAAACTCTAATCTTTAAACTCTAAATTTGAACCATAAATTTTAAATTTTAAACTCATACACCTAAACTCTTAACCTTAAATCAAGTTACTAAACCCTTAAACCTTAAATCAAGTCACTAAACCCTTAAACTTTAAATCAAGTCACTAAACCCTAAAGTTAAGGTCCAGATCCCGAGGTTAGCGGAGGATAAAACACAGAAAAGAATGCATAATTGAACAGGCAACAACAATAATTTTATAACTTATGATTAGTGTTTATCCATAATATAGGCCAATAAAGGCGAATGATTAGTCATTAAATTTGTTTCGGTAAATTTCTTAAAAAGCCAAACAAAATTGAATACTCTTTCTCAAAGTTTATAATAAATACGTTAATTATAGGGTAATTATTTAATACACTAACTGTAAAAACTTTAAAATTTTATAAGCGTATTAGTTTTATAGTTTAGACTCAATTTTAGTTTACATACGCTGAAATTAATGCATAAAAGCGTGTTTCCTTCCTAATATTTGGTGCTTATAGTCGGAAAGAGCTTTACTCGTACCATACACGCTTTAGTTTCACGTTTCCTTTTATATTTTTATATTATTATTGTTGTTAATAAAAAAAGTTTATTTATTAGTTTCTTGCTTTAGGTTAGTTAAGAAGTTCCCTTTCATTTTACTCAACACTTTTGATGCTTTAGGGCAAATTATTTCTCTCTCAGCCTTGAGAGATTATAGATTAAGTAATATTTATTTACATTATAAATAAATATTAAACTTGAAACTTAATTCAGTCTATTTAAGATTTCCTACACATGGTATAGTAGTAATTTAATTAAATCTAATGATTATTTTTGCAAAACTATTTTTCATGCAGAAAACAAACCTAAAATGAATCTATTTTCCGATCCTTATTTTGTTATTGTAATGAACAAGAAGATAGGGGTAGACAGGTGGTCCAATTGAATAATAAGGGTTCTACCCCCAACCTACATTCCAAAATAAAAGACACAAAATTTTGGCTTTTACTTCTACAATGCCATGGGGTGCAAATTGTCCTTTAACTTCATCTTGTTTGCTTCAGCTTGAACCCAACTCATTAATATATAAATCTTAATCATCTTTCCTTAAAGTTTGGGAAGTAATGACAATGAGATACATGTAGTTTCCTTGTATAAAATTTGACTTTTATCTTCATGTGATATATAGACTCACACCAAAGTTTTTTTGTTGCCCTTCTAGTTTCTAAAACTTTGTTCTGATTAATTCGGACCGACTTACGTCGCACACTTAACTTTAGTGGGGACTCGCACCAAAGGTTTGATTCAACCATGTTTTCTCCCCTTTTGTTTATTGTTTGGAAAAAAGGGTTAGAATCTTGTGAATTGGCCTCTCCACAACTCTTTTATTCCTTGTTTATAATGATACAGCTTTCCGCGTTAAGCAATTAACGAGCTTTCGAGTCAAGTCAGATCTGTTTTAATATTTAAAATATGAGAATATTTTTATTCAATAAAACTAACTGATGTTATTAGTTTTAAAAAGTAAGTTCATTTTCTATAAAAGAAATATTATAGAAATTTGAGATAAAATGGGTATATATTCTTCATTTGAACAATAATACAGTAGGGGAAAAGAACAGAGCATGCATACATACATACATATACAATTATATTGTATCGTTAGGTAGGCTAAAGCTAAAAAGATTGTGTTGGCGTGTAAAATGGGGAATAATGAACATGGCAAAATGCTGTTTGAGTGGGTGCTCATAGCTGGCCTAGGGATTAGTTTGGTAATTCTTATACCCAATTTGTCCAATTCATGCTTTAATTCTCATCAATAAATCCAACATGTGATCAGAATTCTTAATTACAATGTTAGAATCCTTTTTTGTTTTCTTTATTTTTCCTTATTTGATAAATAAATAAATTAAATAAACTTGTTCATAAATCCAGCTATCAATAGATTTTATTTATTTGGATAAACACTCAACATGAAATCGTATTTTACAATAGAAATCTAATTATAAAAATATAATTTATATTTTTAATATTAATTTAAATAATGAAACATATTTTTAGACAAACCTCCATTGAATTCAAATCAGACTTGAACAATTTTTTTAAAAAGAAATATTACAGCCACATTTGAATCACAAGCACCCATCACTCTAAATTAAAATTATAAATCTATATCCATTTAAAAGAACCATTTTTTATCATAATTAAAAGAGTACTTTTAATATGGCAAAGCATCATTAATAAGTGTTGAGTGTAATGACAAAATATATAGTACTTTTACAGAGAGAACTTAGATTTGAATCTTAAAAACAACTAAAAAAAATTACAAATCTCGATCATAAATCAAAAAATAGACATGAGCTATATATACCCAAAAAGCGTAAACTTGTGACAATGAAATCAAGCCATTGTTAATTTGTTTGGCTGGTTTAATCGTCCAAAGAAGAAATTGTCAAAAAAATTAAAAAAGGGGAAAACATTTTGTGACACCTAACCCTACTTTAGGACCAATAATAGTGACAATTATTCTAGCCAGGGCAATTATTCTCTAAATTATGCTACATACTCATCCTAATAATTTCCTTGTTCAAATTAAATTATGTAAGTGGCTGAAAATTATCAAATTAGGTGAATTTATTGTCTATTTATATATGAACATATAAAAACAATATTTTTATCAAACGTAACATTCATATGCTAAGAACATTTAAATCCTTCTAGGGAAGGTCGAGAAGGAGAGGGTAGTGACTTTTCTTTTCTTTCTTTCTTTTTCTGAGAAATACAAATTTAGGAATCTTTATTGAACAATTGGTTAATTATTTAAGTATATTTCTTTCATATAATAAGAAAGAATGACAAGTTGGAAAATAAGAAACGATGTATAAGCTTTCCCACTATTTGCTTCTATAAGCATGTTTTGGAAAGTAGCCCTAAAAGGAGCAACTTCTAATGGAATGGACCACAAGCCCAACCCCATATTTTATCCCTTAACTTTGCTTCGTACCATTTTTATAACATTGTTTTCAAGTTTGAAATTTATGTATATTTCTATAAAACAATGGTATATTATACGGATTATTATCTTATACATTGGCACTAAATTTTTTTAGAGGTCTATGGTATATAAATTAGAGTTAAGGGTTTATGGGGTTAAAATTTAGAGTTTAATGTTAGAATTTTTAATTTATGGTTTAAAATTTAGGGCTCAATGAAAAATTTTAAAGCTATAATTTAGAGTTCAGTGTTTAAGATTTAAAGCTATAATTTAGAGTTTAGTGTTTAAGATTTAATGCTAGAATTTAGGGTTTAGAGATTAGGATTCAATATTAAAATTTAGAGTTTAGAGTGTTAGTGTTTTAAGACTTTATGATTATGAATTTAAATTTTAAAATTTAACTTGAAAATAGGTATGCTTGTGAAATTTTTGTACCCTGACAGTGTATCAAATATTCACCATATCATATAAAAAAATGCTTTGATACACAAGCATTTTAAAGATTAGGATTTAATATTAGAATTTAGAGTTTAGAGTTAGAGTGTTAGTGTTTTAAGACTTTATAATTATGAATTTAACTTTTAAAATTTAACTTGAAAATAGGTATACTTGTGAAATTTTTGTACCCTGACAGTGTATCAAATATTCACCATATCATATAAAAAATGTTTTGATATACAAGCAACGTACACAAAGCTTGTTAAATCTATAGTTTAAAAATTTACTTTAAAATTTAAAATTTAAGAGTTTAAGGGGTAAAGTTTAAAATTTAAATTTTAAAATTAGAGATTTTAATATTAGATATTTAAGTTTTAAAATATATCCTTTCAACAAAAAGGATTATTAAACCCAACACATGATCTCACTTGAAAAAAAATAATATTCATTCTAAGAGGCTCAAATTTAAACAACTTTGTCTTTAAAGTGTATTTATCTTATTAAAAGATAAATAAATAAATAAATATTACTTACGATCACACAAAAAAACCCATTAAAAATAAAAAAAAAAGGTTATGTAAATTGATATAACCCTATTATATAACTCCATTTACACTTCATTTCCTACCTCTGCTTTGCCCGTTTAGAAAGGAGCCAATGAGCCTGATTTAGCCGCCATCATTAATTCCTTTTGATTGAATTACTTTTGCTTTTTTAAGAAAATATTGTTTTTTAATTCATACATATATGCGCCGATTTTATGCACTTAACCGAACTAAATTCAATCGACATTTGAATGGAAAGCAAAATATCCTTTAAAGGATTATACATGCTATGTAAATTTTAAGTAAAAAGAAAAAGTCACAAATATAATTCTGCACCTTTTTTCATTTCATACCAACTACCATATTACTTTTTACCTTTACCCTAAATCCTAAACACAAAAGGCAAATACTGAAACAGCAACCAAAAAAAGACGGAAATGTTGGGAACGACAACTACGACAAAGCAGATAACAAGGAACACTTGTTGACACTTTAAAGTAACCGACTCAAGTACAAGAAGCATTCTAAATAGTAAATAGTAAATAGTTATGAACTATATCGCAAATTTAAGGAGCAGTTATTGACCAAAATAGAGAATGGATTTATAATAAATTACATACAAGACAATTTACAATGGGATTACATTACCTGCTTCTAAGGTTCGTTGGTGCAGTGCAACAAATCAAGGTCGTCCCATCAGGACCACTAGAATTGCCAACCTGAACCTTCTCATCACTTTGAATGGTATTCTTTGATAATCTATTTGAGAATAACCCTGAATTCTCGGTTATGTCACTGCAAGCATCTGCCACTCGATTCGTTATAAATCCACCGCAATCTTGATGCTGATGTCTTTGGCTGACGGCTGTTGGCTTATACGTTTCAGCACCGGAATCTTTATGAGGTATGTTCTGTGCGGCACTCGGGGAAAGCATGCGGCCGGAAGAAGATAACCTTGAAGTAGAAAACCGACCTTCGGTTTTCCTCCAAAACTTGGGACTAAAAAATTCTGTACCAGGCAGCTTGCAACATGTGTTATCTGCAGAATCCATGTTTGGAATCCTTCCATTTGAAACAGCCAAATCATAAGATATTTCATCCAGAGCCATCTCTAGGCCATTCACACGGGTCTCTAGAGAATTGATCCCACTTTGGGAGCTCCCAATGAATTTCTAGAATCAAATAAAAAACAACAATTATAAACATGTCCGCAAGCATCGTTTAACATTACCAGAGTATGAAAAAAAGTGAATTTATGAAGTACAAAGAAGATAGTAGGGTCTAGAGAGCAAAAAGAAAAGCTAACAACGAATTCTATGGAAGTTGAGTGTATTGAATATACAAAGTGTCTGCTAAGCCAACTTTGCTTGGTCATAAGAATTAAGAACCCATTAGTCTTCTCAAAAAAAATTTAAAATATAAAAAAAACAAAAATAAAGGGAAAACATTAATTATTTGGAATATATTCTAAGAAGAAGTCCAAAAATATCCTCCAAAGAAAAGCTAAGTAATTGAAGCAAGCACTAGTAGGCTTCAAAAGAATTTCATAAAGTACTAGACAACACCACAAATACAACAAGAAGCCAAGAAATTCACCGTACAAACCAAAAAAACACAGTAAAAAACCAGTAAATTCCAGATAAGAAATCACCTAAAGCATTCCATGGTTAGTGCAAAACTAAGAGAAAAAAAACTATGTAAATACAGAGAGAGGATGTTCAGCTTCGGCAAACTACCTGAAGGAGGTTTAATAGATTGGATTGCTGGTCTTCAATCTGAGCAAGCTGTTCACGTATCAAATACAGATCCTCAACCTCTTTGGGGTTCTCGTCAACTTCTACAGATGCAATTTTGTCATCAACATCTAAGTTCTCATCATGAAAAGGAACCACCCGAGAACCAGATTTCAAACCTCCATATTTCTGAACTTTTTCATCATGGGCCTTAGCAAAGAGCACACGTTTTGTTTCCAACCTAGAATCTCCGCAGTCTGCAACTTCTCTCGTCTCCAAGACTCCAAGGTCACTGTTTTTGATATTATCATAGGCCTTAAAAAACAGAGACCTCCTCGACTCACTGAAAGTCGATCTGGTACTATTACTATTATTACTCCTTGAGAGAGTCTCTTTCTTGGTAGTGGGATCAGTTAAAGCATCTGATGGAGGCGACCTGCTACTGGGGACTACTCTCTTCGATTGGGGAGTTCTAAAACCAGCACCATCTACACTTTTTGAAACTGAAGCAAAGCATCCAAAGCCATCATTATCTGTTTCTAAGAGCAAAGCACATGAGCATGTAAATGATAAAGAAAATGTTGCAGCTTGCAGCAGTAGTTACCAAGCATAAATTTACAGAAACACAATAATAGTAAGAACTGAAACTTCCAAGTTTTAACTGAAAGAAAGTGTAAACATATTGAGCATTCCCATTGAAGAAGTTACAACACTCGGACTCACGTATTACTGTCAAATATGAATATGTGTTCCACACAGGATATGTTCCATATACGAATATGTATATGGAGGATCCTTGGGGTCAAATCTGCATATCCATGTGACATAAGGGATTCAAGAAAAATGAAGAGTCAAGCAACATAGGAGAAGTATCAAAGTATTTTTTATATAGTGCAAAATTTCTGGGTTGGACATGAATACATGATTAACTTCCAAATATCAGGAAATTATAAATTAAACAAAAATAAGTATTTAATATACCTTGAGAAGATGATTCAGACTGAGAAGGAATTGAGGCATCATCCTCAGAAACTCCAGGAACTTCCTTCCATAAATCCAAACTACGATTCATAGTTTCTCGAACAATCTTTACCTGTACCACCAAAATTTCACGATATGCTAAATTGTTAAGCACTTCCTTTTATAATTTTTTTTTTATCTATTTTTCTTGTCGAAAAACATTACTAATAAATATTTTGGATACACTACACATGTAGTCACTTCTTTTTCTTTGGTCGTCAAACTTAAGTTTCGTTTCATTTTATTAAAACATACTTAACTTTTGTTAATGGCATATGTAATCAACCAGTGGTCACATGTATCACCATCTAGTTGGTTAAAAAGTTAAAGTTTGGGTTAGAAAAACCTGAGATTCAAATCCAATTCTTCAAATTTCGCCAAACAAATCTAAGTTTAGTGATTTGTTTGTGATTTTTTTTTAATTTTGATGACAAATAAAAAATTTGTGTAATTACCCGAATACTTACTGAGTAATGATACACACACCTTATCAAACCTCCTATTTTCGAGAGCTGCCACACATGCCGATTTAAACTCCATAGTCAGTTCCTTCTCCGCCATCGCTAGTTTCCCTAACGCCTCCGCTGCCGCCTTTCTCGTTGCCCAATCTTCGCTACTCAACGCATCCAGCCCACAAGGCACTAACCAATCCAGAACACCTTTACTTCCGGCACCGCCAACACTAGCGACGCTTCCTATAACTCCAAACACCGCTGCTTTTGCCTTGAAACTTTCATTCCTCACTAATTTCCCCAACTTCGGCAACACCTTCCTGAGCTGCTGCGTCTCAGGATCCGGCGCAGCCTCGATTGCCGCAGCCAAACACATGGCGGCTCCGACCTGCGAGTTCACGTCTTGCTCCACAACCAGCATTTCGATCAACGGCTTCGACAAAACCGAAAAAGGAGGTTTCGTGATGTGAGACGATATGGCGGCGCTCGCCTCAACACAGGCGGACCGGACGGAGGAATCAGAGTCTCGGAGGCGGCGGGAAAGCGTGGAAACCATCTTAGAGAGATGAGGAGACAGTGCGTTGCCGTAAGAACGAGACAACAACGTCAAAAGGCTAACGCATTGTCTCCGAACCGGAGACTTGGACGAAGAATCGGTGTTGTGGAGGCAGTTAAGGAACGGCGCGATTGAATCAACGGTTAGGTTCCGAGCGATTAACTCGAGCTCGGCGGAAGCTACGGCGAGAGTGTCGCGGTCGGCGAGTTTGTTAAGGCAAGTGCAAACGCGTTGTTTGAGATCCTGCGTTTGCGGTTGAGGAGTCGTCGGAGATCGGTTCTTGAAAGACATTGCTGTTTTTGGCGTTGCGTTATGTTTTTGGCGGTGTATTTTTCAGATATAATACTTGAATTTGAGTTGGGAAAGCGGTGAAATTTGGTGGCTTTGGGAAATGGCGGCAGCGGAGGGGAGGCGATGGTTGTCTGTTATTATAGTCATCATCGTAATAATAAATGAAGTTTGCAGGAGGCTTTTAAATGTTGAGGTCTCTTCTTTATCCATTATTGCAGATTTCTCTTTAGAAGGAAAAAGAAAATTGCATATATAAATGAAATTTTTTTTGATACACGTGTCCTTTAATTTTAGGGTTAAAATTTTAGTTTAGGGTTTAAAGTTAAGAATTTAGATTGTAGGGTTTAGAATTTAAGGTTAATGTTTAGAATTTAGGGTTTAGGGTTTAGAGTGTGTGGTTTAGTTTTTTAGGGTTAGGGTTAGAAATTTAAGATTTAAATTTTTATAATGTAAATACATAAGCTTGTGTAAAATTAATTTTATATAACATGTGTATCAAAGTTTCACCATGTATAAATTACTCTTTTTGTTTTTGTATGTCCTATAAATACTGCGGTATGTTCAAAATAAATAAATAAATACTGTATGGGAGAAGAAATACTTGTTAGAAAATTATGATCTTTTAAGAATTAATTTATTTAATAAATATATATTTTTTTTAAAAATATTATGTTAACTACATAAATAACACCTTACCTATTTCTGCAATATTATTTTAGTACCTCAAATATATTTTTGCTAAAATAGTACTTAATTTTATATTTTAGTACTCTGTCGTTGAAAAAATTAATAACATGCTGACTATGAGAGAAAAAAGTACATGTAACATGCTAATGATGAGAGAGAAAATTGCACGTGGCATGTTATTACATTATTTTCTCATTCCTAGTCAGCATGCCACGTGTACTTTTTTTTTATGATTTTAGTCGACGTGGCCTGCTGACTAAGAGTGAGAAAATAACATGACAGCATACCACATGTGATTTTATTTTCTCCTCGTCAGCACGTCGTTAATTTTTTTAACGGCGAGCACAAAAATAAAAACATAACATTAAGTAACACAAGAATATGTGAGGTATTGTTTACGTAGTTAACCCAAAAATATTTTTCGATTTTAATGAGATGAAATAACTTAATCGAATGATTTAAATGTAATTATTAAATTAAAATACAAATAATATTTAAATAAAAGTATTTTTATTTAAAATTTAATCATAGAAATATATTATATTTATTTAAAATTATTAGTATTATGTTGAAATTAGGGTATATACTCCGTAGATAACATTGATTAATCTCTTTGTCAGCAAGTGTTCTTTAAGAAAAAAAATTGTTATAAAATATACTATATTTCATGCGTGGAATCAAACTCCTAATTACGTAATTAAAGGATGATGTGAATAATTAACAAACTTCACCTTATGGGTAATGATCATAAATAGAGTAGTAAAAATTTTATTTATAGCTTGTGTTAAATATAGATTTGATCCTTAAATTAATGTTATGTACAAAAAGAAAAAAAACACCGTAATAATATTAATTATTATTTAAAAATAATAAATTTTTTAATTAAATTAACATCCAATTTTTAACACTAATATAGATATAGATTCATTAAATTGAACTTTAAAAAACAAGCATAATAGCATATATACAAATAAAAAATAAAGTGTTCATCTAACATTCTATTCATCCTCACCTATAGAAGCCTACTACATTTATATTATGCACTTAATTCAACTACTTAATAACTCTGGGAATTAATAGAGAGATAATTTAGGAGGCACGTGGAGGCTGATTTATATGGCACATGAAAACTAGTTGAGGGAAGAATATCCCAACTAGTATTTCAATTTTTTTTCTCTAAATTCTTGACACGCAAAATTTTAAAAATTCATTATATTTATTTAAAAATGTAAATATGGTTAATTACATTTAAAAATTAAAATATAAGATTATAAAAAAAATTGTTATAATTTTTTAAAAAATGAAGACTCTGAAAAAAGAAATGAGAATTTCTTTTATTGTTTTAAAGAATGTTTGGAATTTTTTATTTTTAACGATTCTGCATATATATATATATTAAATATATGAGATAGTAATATATATCTTTTTTAAAACTTTACATAAAAAATTAAAATTAGATAAGTTTTATACATGTAAGTAAATCTTAACCCTAAAATATAGTTATAATTTTCAAAACGTATATAACTTGTTTAAAAAAATATAATTTTATATTTTAATAGCGTAGAATTTATAATTTCATGAATCTTTATTCTTTGGACACTCGGTAGTCTCTAATTGGATCGCATATCTTTTTTAATAATTAAAGATAGAAAATATTTGATGCACTGATAGAGAATTTTTTTCCACATACATGCTTATATAAGCTTTAAAATACAAAATATAAATTTTTAATTATAAATTCTAACTTTAAAACCTAAATTCAAAATCTTAAAACATACTCTTATAAAACCTTAAATCTTACAATAAGACCATTTATAAAATTTACACCAGCAACTTATCAAATGTTTTTTTTTCCTAAAGATAAAAGACTATAAAGTTAGGGTTTAATTTTGATATATAGGCTGTGTAAAATTTATTTTACATAAGCCTGCATATTTATACTATAAATTCAAATCCTAAATTACTAAACTTAAACCTTAAAAAACTAAACTACAAACTCTAAACCCTAAACCCTAAATATTAACCTTAAATTTTAAACAATACAACCCAAACCCTAAATACTAACCTTAAATTTTAAACAATACAATCCAAACCCCTAAACTTTAAACCCTAAATACTAACCTTAAATTTTAAACAATACAACCCAAACCCCTAAACTCCAAGCCCTAAACTAAACCCTTAGCCCCTACAACTAAAATGCTTGTATTAGTTTACACAGCATATTTAAGTTTTTCTCATAAAGTTATAGGGTAAACTACATAAATGGTCCTCGAACTATGGTCCAATTATTTGTTGAGTCTCTTGACTATCAGAAGTTTGCTGGTCTATCGACTTAAAAAGAAGAAATTGGTCCGTTACTGTTAAAAATTTAACGGTTGATAATGTGACAATTAACAAAAATTGGTATAATAAAACATTTAGTCCTTAACTTCTACATTTTGTTTTAACTTAGTTCTAATTCTAAAAAAACAACCCTTAATATTTTAAAATTCTATCAATTTAGTTCTTTTTCTTCTCCCCACTCAAAGCTCCATTACCGTACCATAATCGGCCGTATGGGGAACCCCAACCCCAACTGAAAAGAACAACTTATAGAAAGAACTTCCCTTTCAAATGGCAAAGTAAAAATATCCCAACATCAATGTTAATAACAAGTTTTAGTATTATTCGAAAACGTAAGAAACAACATACATGCATACCTTTCAGGAGAGTTCATAATTTCATAATAAAAGACATAGAAGTTCAAGGCCAAACCCAACCGGATTGGATGCGTATAAGACAACTCAGCTTCTACTGTAGTTGTTGCAGACTGCAAGTAAAATAATACCCACACAAGTTCGAAAAATATAAAGAAACAAACATTTGAAAAGTCTTTATAGGCATCTTTAAGTTTTACAACACAAGGGCAAGGGGAAAGAATGACAGAGACAAACTTTTCTTCTTTAAAAGAAATATTTATTCAAAGATTTTTTTTCTTTCAAATTCTTCACCTATGGCATTTGATTCATAAATAGTTAAAATATTGGAGAGAAAATAGAAGTTCTTTATATAAGTTGTTCTTTTTCGGTGGAGTTTGGTGTTTCCAAGGCAGTCTGTTATGGTGGGGGTAATGGAGCTTTGAGTGAGAAAAAATGACTAAATTGATAGAATTTTGAAATGTTAAAGGTTATTTTTTAAAAATTAAGACCAAGTTAAAACAAAGTGTAAAAGTTGATGACTAAATATGTTATTATGCCAAATTTTGCTAACTGACACGTCATTAGTCGTTAAATTTTTAACAACAACGAATTAAGATGTTATTTTTTAAGTCAGTAGTTTGATTTATTACTTTTAATAGTCAAAAAATATAATAAAAAATTGAGTCATAATTGAGAAATTATTTATGTAGTTTACCCAAAGTTATAAACAGTGAAATGGTGAGCGTCGTGGAGAGGAAAATAAATTGTTGAAAAGGATGATAGGAAGATTTGAACAGCCAATCACGTGACTTGAAGATAGGTTTATTGAATGCACTCATTCTAGAGACACCCTTATGTCGCTTTTGTCTTTACGTTGATAAGAACACCTTTCAAAATTTGCCATCCTTCGTTAAGGTTATAACATTAATTTGAATTCGAAATTTTTTATATTTAAATATGGTTAAATTGGTTGAATATTTTTTTAGGAAAATAATTAGAAAAATATCACGCTTTGGATATCATTTGAAAAATACCCCTATTCGGTACACGTAAGAACGACTCGCGTTCTTCCAGGCACAAATTCGAAACTTGCGTTTCACCGGACGCGAGTTCCATCTTATGTGGCGTGTCTTATCCGCTGGCGTATTTTAAATATTCAGTCAAAAGAACTCGTGTCCTACAAGATGCGATTTCAGCAAGATATTCAGATAACAGCGCGATTTTTTCGCGTGATATGGATGTAACTCGCGTTTGGTGCAACGCGAGTTTGTTACAATCCTGTTGTTAAAACAATCTTCGATAGACATATTGTAGGTGAAATTACGAGGTGTTGGGGGATATTATTTCGAATTTTTGAACATTCATGTCGTAGTACTAAAATATCTCTTGAAAATGGTGTAAAGATCGGCGCGTATAAGGCATCCTAAAGTGTGTATAAACCGTGTTAAAAAAGGTATCTAACCATGTTTTTTCCCATGAAGAACAAGCAAACATGGGTCCATAGGCATGTTTAAGTTGATTTTGTGGTATGTTAGGAGGTTTTTTTTGTTGTTGTTTAACTTTCACGTCGTAACATTGAAAAATATGTTTACAATGGTGCTAAAATTGGCACGTATAAGGCATCCTAAAGTGTGTAAAAACCGCGTTAAAAATGTTATCTACCTATTTTTCCCATGAAGAACAAGCAAACATGAGTCAATAGGCATGTGTATGGGTCGATGAGTGAAAGACATAAAGTTGGTGTATGAAATGAGTGAATTCATTGTGTTAAATATGGGTGTGGGTGAATGAGAAGATAAATATAAAATTTAAAATCTCAGAAAAGGAAGAGATTTTGGTCAAATTGATTATTATTTGTTGTGTGAAATGAACACAATAATACTCTAACTATGAACATATATTATTAAACGTATATGTTCCTACGTGTACCAAATAGGGGATATTTTTCCAAATGATTTATGAAAAGGGTGGTAAATTCATGGTATTAAATAGAGGTGGGATGAGTGAAAGGTAGAAAGTTAGTGTGTGAAATGGGTAAATTTATGGTGTTAATTAGGGGTGGGAGTGAATGGGAAAAGTAATTTTAAATTTTAAAATAGCAGAGAATGAAGAAATTTTGGTCAAATTAATTATTGATTGATGTGTCTTTTTAGAAAAAATAGACCGAGCATGCAGTGAATGCCTCTACAGCTACAACCCTTCTACAATTCTAACCCTAGACACCATCATTATCACCAACCCTAAGCCTCTTTGTAACACCCCCTTCCCGGTCTGGTAGAGAACCGGGTCGAAAAACGTTATCGAAAAACATATTCGAACATCAGAAGCTTAATCGGAGTTGAAAATTTATTCGGAAGTTCCACTATTCTTATTTAAGGCTTAGTGAACCTAATTATCAATTACTGACTCAATATGAGGTCAATTTTAAACTTTTACAAGCTTAGGGACTAAATTGCAAATTTCATAAATTAGCGATCCTAATCTAAATTATTTATTACCAAATTGTAATTAAACTTACCAATTATTAATCTGTGAAGTTTCGTTACTATCAGATATTGTTATCCTAATCAATTAGTCTGTATAGTTATTAGTGACGAATTTGCAAACTGCCAAAAACTTCTTTTTACTCTTTATAACAGAATTAACTAACACCGTATCGATACCTTAAGGGCAGTATCAATATGCTAAGCCTAATTTTAGATTTCTAGATTCAAACATAGCAAAACTGTATCGGTACACTTGGGACTGTATCGATACAAGTTGACCCTGTTGACTCCGTATCGATACCCTCTAGGACCGTATCGATACCATTTCTACACCCAAATTCCAGTAGCCATTTTTCGTACCGATACGCCTAAACCGTATCGATACGCCCTCTTTTTGACCAACATTGACTTACCAAATATGCAAGACCGTATCGATACACCATCACCCGTATCGATACGCCATGCCGTGTAATGACAGATTTTAACTGGTTTTTATTCGATTCGACATGACAATTCATATTCAAATGCAATGGAACTTTACTAGTAAGTTTTAAACATTATAAAATACTAGCATGACAAATTTCATGTTAATCCGAATCCGTTTACTATGTTTTCACCTTTTAGAGCCAAATATGCAATTTAACACCATTTTTAGCCGTACTAACATGTCATTTAGGGCATTTAAACCTTATACAAAACATAGTCTTATTAATCATAGTCAAATCATCAAAATCAACTAGTTTAACTACTTTGTCATCTTTCTTTCCTTATTTTGCAAAATGGGCTTATATATGTATATACTATTAAGTGATAATAAAATGGGCTCATGTGTGTTATTGTATGTATATCAAGTAGGTATCATTGGTGTGTGTTTATTATATGTATGGTTATTAACTGTTTAGACATGAACATATATGCATCTGTTTGTCAACCTTGCATGTAGTATACAATTGTATGTGTTATTAATATGTTAGTATGTCTACTTGTTTTGATATCATCAAAGTCTAAATGTGAGCATGGGTATGTACATTGTATGTACTACTTGTATGTATATATATATGTATTCATTATTACTTCAATGTCTTAAATATTTAACTATGAATGTTGTATACTGCATATGTGATTATATGTACATGTTATGTGTGTATTGTTGTTTGTATGTATATGTGTTCATGTATGTGTAATATGTATACGTATATGTAAATTATATGTTAGTATTATTATTATTATGTATTATTGTTATCTAAGAACAAGAAAAAAAAAAACAGATCATAAATTAAAATTAAAGCCCAATGTTTTTATTAAAAGTTCAAGTCCATTACATATTTAGAACCCAAAAAATAAATAACACTACATAAGCCTGTTTGGCCCAAACCCAATACAAACAAAAATCCTAAAATTAATCTGATAACTCTTCTTCTCTTTTGCAGCCGCCCCAAATCTGATCCAACGGTTTGGATTAAACCGGAACCGACCATCCAGATCTACCACTCGCGCCACGCGCTAACGCCCTACATTCCATGTGCGCGTGAAAGCCCACGCGCGGACGTTTCGCCTTCCACGCACCTCTGCCGATTCATTTCTCGGCCACGTGGCCTCGTCGCCGACAATCCCGTACTATCACCACCGGCTCCCAACCACCATGCAGAAAAAGAAACAATAAAAAAGGGTTATCAGAGGCTAATCCTAGGCATTGTTATCAGAAGCAATCATCCACAGTAATTCAATTAATGGTTGCTTGAGAATGTAAACAAAGAATTGAGATATAAACGGTAATCAGATTGTAATTTTCAGAGAGGAGATTCAAGAATGAATGAAAAAAAACCTTTTGAGAATTTCCCCTTTTCACTTTCGAATCCAGCCACAACAAGAACAAAAAAAAACAAATTTCAACCATCAATGGGATATGAGAGAGTTTCTGTATATTTTTTCTACTTATTTAAATTCGAATAAAAAAGCAAGACAACAAAGAAAAGGGAAATGAACAAGTGTATACCGTTCGGCGGTGGCGATTCCTAGCGATCGGAGGCTCCAACCGACAATCCCAACGGTGAGGAACTAGGTCCAGGTAAGGAGAATCACATACTTCAATTGCGGCTCGATCCAACGGCGGAACACCTAGATCGACGGCAAGGAAGACTGACAGATCGAGAAGGACCTCACGGCACTAGGGGCTATTTCGAGAGAAACCGAGCTGGTAAAGAGGAAGAGGGGGCTGAAACATACTCACCGGCAGCCTTGCATGTCTGAAAAATCCGACGGAACGCCGACATCGAGTGGGAGAGACGTTCGCGGCTTAAGGTTTCATGAGAACCCTCTATCACTTGTGTTGAAGAAGGAAAGAATGAGGGTTATAATCCCCTTTTTTTAGTTATAACCGGTTGGTTATCCGATTAAAACCAGTCAGCCGGTTATCCTCCCAAACCCATCAAACCGACCCGGCGCATACCAAACCCGCGAACCCGGCCCGCTTCAGATTTATTGAGCCCAAACCGGTGGGCCTTGGGGTATCCTCTTGTCCTTTGTTTCTTTTAGCCCAAGTTTAATGTGTATAGTTTTTTTGTATATATGTGCATATATATATTATAATATGACATAATGGACATTGTATAATTATATACATATTATATGATGTAATATGTGCCTAATTTAAATAATATGCAACCCGTTAACACAATATTGTTTCTTTTAAATATAATATATATCATATATGGTTTTATGTAATTTTTTATAAATGTATATATATAATATATGGTTTTACAATACATAACATATGGAATATAAATAATATATACGTATATGCAACTTTAAATATATGTATATAATATGGTTTTCTATAAACATATATATAATGTGCTTTTAGTATGTAATATATGGTTTTTTAAAAAATTATTTATATCTAAAAATGTGTTAGCGTTAAATGCAAATTTTTATGTAATTTTATAAAAATATTATCATATATATATATATATATATATAGCTTCCTTTTGAAATAATTTGTGTGTTTTTTAAGTATGTGATATATGGAATATATATATATATATATATATATAAGTGGTTTGTGAAGTTTACATATAATTTACATATTTAAAGTATAATATATATGTACATAACTTTATAAAGTTTATAAGATGTTTCCTTATAATATATGTTATTTGTGTTTTTACATATATACTTAGCTCTTGTGTTTGGTCTTTTTTTTTATATATTGGGGTTAGCTTTCTAAACTAGGTTTTTGGGCTTTTTTTTATTTATGGGCCCTAGGCTTTTGGGTTTAGTTTTAATAGTTTGGGCCTTTTGTTTTGGGATAGTTAGTATCTTTTGGGCTTAGGTTAGAAGTAGCAAAATTAATTTGAATAATTTATATTGTGTGCTCGTCTTATAGGGGCACGATTCAAAAATTAACTAAACCAATCTTATTATTAGATTCTTTAGAGCCTTAGTTAGATTAGGGTTTAGATTAATTTAGTAAATTTAAATTTATCCTTGACTTATTGAGGTAAATGTTAAATTCATTAAATTAATTGAACATTTCTTAATTATTTTAGGAGTGAAATCAACTTCAAGATTAGATTAACATTAAATTACAAATTAGTCACCATAAATTAGGTTTCTTAATTTTTTAGGGCTAAGTATATATTAAATTGGGCTATATAATAACTTGGGCCTTCCTTTTGTATGTTTACATCCATGCCTTTAATTGTCATGCCTTAATTCTCATTCATATAATCTTAGTCGTATTCAAAATTAATCTAAATCGTAAAATGAAGGTACTTATTAATTCCAATATTTGTGTCATAACAGTCCGAGCTTAAAGGATGTTAACCAAATATTCGAATTAATCTTTACCGTCCCGAGGTAAATAGATTAAAAGTTAACAAGATCATCACTTCATACTTAAATGTATACATCATGCATAAAGGTGACATACGGAAGTCGAACCATAAATTAACACGGCAGTCAAGCTTATTCGATGTCAGTTTAATGTGTGGACTGATATATCGTCAACCTTATTAATTAAATGTCCGATTAATTTGAATCCACTAATTCGATAAAACTCGTGTAATCAAGGTTAATTTTCACCTAAGAACTCCGAATTAAATTCAATGTAAATTTCAATGATTTTTACCCTTTTGAGAGCAACAAATATTTCGGTACCGAGTCTCGGGCGTGATGGGGGTGCTAATACTTCCCCACGCGTAACCAACTCCCGGACCCTTTCACAACAAATCTCTGGTTTTATGGTGTCTGACCTACCTAATCCAAGTGGCCGATGGCGACTCTAAGTTTTTATCATTTTAAAAAATTTAAGGTTTTCAAAAGAAATCCTTAATCTTCCATAAGATTTTAATTAATGATTTAGGGGGTAATTAGTAGTCGACTTCTTTTCTAAACAAATACCCTTAAGTCGAATTCGTTTTTTCAAAATGATGAAAAAGGTCGCTACAGCTTGGCGACTCCGCTGGGGACATTTTTGTTTTTCAAAACAAAAGAGAGTTAGGCCAAAGAAAAAATGTTGCTTTTGATTAATGAAAATTATTGGGATTTTAATTCATTTTAACCAGGATGATTCTCCCTTGAAAATGTGATCGAGATTTCACGGGCTTTGATAATCGGTGATCCTCAAATTATTTTCTAAGGAGTCACCGACATGTGTTGCACTATATCATCAAGCTCTATACCCAAGCTCATTCCCTTAAGTGGGAGTGAAACGCCACATACCCACGCGAGTAGCCCTCCACAAGTCGGTAATTCACTTCCGGAATCCACACCTTTTGACACGTAAATAACCCTCCACGTCATCAGGTCGTGCTTTCCCTCGATCGAAACCAATTCACAAATTTATAATGGGCAAGAATTGGGTTCTTGTTGCCTTAGTAGGCAATAAGATAGGTTCGGGTACCCTTAATTAGAACCTAACCCATGTGTGAGAATTTAAGAAAACCACCCCTATTAGAATCATGCGGATAACCTTAATGAACTAGAACTCATATGGGTAGGTTTCTTTCTTTGTGTAAACTGTTTATGTTATCTTTGCTTTCTTTCGTGTTTTTATCTCATGACTAACTCTTCTTTTTTCTTTCTTTTCATTGTTGTTCTTTTGTTTTGCATATTGTCGTCATATCATAAAGATCACATTGAGTTGGAAATAGTCTAAAGTTAAAGGCTAGGTTGATGGGATACCTAGTTTGTAGCAATGATGAAAAGAACTTCGACGTACAAATATGGTTCGAAGGGGAACAATTGCATGATGGAGACAGTATCCCTGCTGGGTTCAGGTCAACATTGGCAACAAAGACATTCATGAATACGGAATACAACGACACTTCTAGGCTAAAGATAGTATGGAATAGTTGGGACTTGGAAACAAGGTGCACCTTCAGCAAAGAATATGGTGACATTGCATGTTTGTTAGATGTTCTGATAGACCAGGCACTGCTGCAAGCCTTGGTGAGGTTCTGGAATCCCGCCTATAGTTGTTTCATGATCGGTAACTTTGACTTAACTTCTATGATTGAAGAATATCAAGACCTTTTAAACTGTGAGAAAATTGACTAAACTCAGGTATACTCGAAGCCTAGTAAGAACAAAGCCTTCCGAGGCAAGCTCAAGAGATTCTCGGACATGTTGGAATCTTGGGTCGAGCTTTAGGTCATTACTTGGAACGGTAAGGAGTATCTCAAGTGGGATGGGATTTTAGCCTTAGCTTCCGTACATCCGGTAGGCCGAGTTCAGTAGGATCTCTTCGCGTTGTTAATTTATGGGTTAGTACTTTTTCTCCGGGCACGAGGGCTAATTGACCCGACAGTGTTATACCCGTTTGACCGTTTAAGTGGTAGGACCAATCTAGTGCCTGTGATTTTAGCCGAAACTTTTCGATCTCTGAGGTTTTTCCGGTAGCATGGTGAGGGTCGTTTCCATGGTTGCCCACAGCTTTTGACAGTATGGTTCTATAGTCACCTATGGTCAAATGCTAATTTCTCGAAGCCTCTCTACAATGGCAGTTTCTCACCATTAGAAGAATTTATGCGAAAGGAAGATTGGCCCACCCGAAGGTCTGAGGAAGTTTGGGTAGATGTTCTTAGCAACCTAAAAGAGGAAGATATAGTTTAGAGGGCTATGTGGCTTTCTGCGATGAGTATCCTCTATAGGTGCGGGATATACTCTTGGGTACTATTGCTTGGACTTTGGGGGCACACTGCTTATGCTTATCTCATGGTTTTGAGACAGTATGGCTCGAAGCAATTCGTACCAGCTACCAAGGGCTTGAATGAGTTCAATATAAATTATGAGAAGGAAAAAGGCTACAAGGTAGTGGTGTACGATGTTTTTTTCAGCTTGGAATAGCGTGAGACGAGTCAGAGTCATGAGTGCTACCCATATGACCACTCCCGAGTATGAGGCATGGAGATTCAGTCGCGTCAATGACAACATTCCCCGACTGAATCTCGATAGAAAGAGGTTAGTGGAGGAGAGGTTGGCCACACTTTCTACCGAAGTCGAGTTGATTAGAAAACAACTTGAAGAGGAGAAGAAGAGGTATCTCAAGCTCGAGGAGAAAGCTCGCCATGAAAAATTCAACTTTGAGTTGGAGAAGATACAATTTGAAGGGATGGTTAAAGGTCTACAAAAGATAAAGGATGAATTGGAACTTGAGCTCAAGTTAGAAAAGGAAAAAAAATTAGAAACTCAAGAGGATAAACAAAAGCAAGAGAGTTGTTGAAGATGGATCATGAGAAGGGATAAAGCTCTGAATCAAGGAGGAGAGAGCGAGAGCCGAGAATTATAAAAGAATGTATTGTGAGAATAGGGACCAAGTGCTCACTTTAACACAAGAAATGAAGAACTTGCACACTTCTCACTCTAGGCAGATCGAGAAAGAATATTTCCAAAAAGAAGCCTTTAAGGATTAGGTTAAGTGTCTAGAGAAGTCTCTTTTCAAGCACAAGGGTTCAACTAGCAAGTTGAAGGTAAGCAAGATGTAGAACCAGGCTTTAGAGGCTCGCATTGAAGAGTTAGAGACTGAGGTTCAACGGCTCAAGGATCATGTGGTAAGTTTTAGGGGAGCAATTCAAGTATGCCTGCTGTCGAGTTTGGAGCAAGTACATTTCACTGCCTACACCATTTGGAGACAAGAACATGAGTTAGTGCAAGGAATGGTTCAGATGCAAGGAATCACCCAGAAGATACAACTATTGGCAGAAGACGCTACTGAGCTTCATTATTGTGTCGATGATGACTATGAAAAAGGAGAGAGGATTATTTGGATTTTGAGAGAGATCATTGACCTCGATTCTACCCTGAAGTCATATGTTTAGTTGGCTTTCTTTGGTTATTGTACCAAGACTATGTTTCTATTAATGAAAGTTATTTAACGATGATATTTTCCAAACTCAGTGTTGCTCATTGCATTCATGCATAATTCATTTATTTTCATTCTTTGTTTTGTTAACAAATAATTGACTAAAAAGCTTTTTGTTTCAGAAATAAAAAAGATTGCAATTTGGTTCTTTAAAATTACCATCATTCCACATCCATATCATACCCATTTACGAAAAAGCGAATGGAGGAAGGTTTTACGAAACTGGAAGCTGATCTACGTAGTCAAATGGAACGAACCCAACAGGAATTAAGGGATGCCATACTCAAGTCACAACAGGACACGATGAAGGAAATATCTCAACTGTTGCAAGCCCAGCTAAGGCAGGAGTCAAGAGACAAGGGTACCGTCGAGAGCCATACCCAAAACTCGGGGGACTGCCTTTATGCCCAAACCGTCAAGAATTCTCTGCTCATTGATCTTTCGTCGAATCCTACACATGGTGCATTTACTTCTCATGCTAGTGTCGAAGCTCAAACTCAACTAGGGGTGACCTTCGGGAATCCCAAGATTATCGGGGTCAGCATCCCGAATTTCAATGAATTAGAAAAATTTAACCAAATGAAAGCAGAGTTCACTAAGCAACTAGAGGATACTCGGAAGGATCTAGAAGAAAAACTCCGAGTGAAGGAAGATGAGGATAACCCCTATGGTTAAAATCTACGGAGCTCAGTCCGGTTCCCGATGTAGAGATACCATACAAGTTCAAGGCCTTAGATTTCGAGAAGTTTGATGAAAGCACCTGTCCTTCTACTCATATAATGTTGTTTTTCTGGAATATAGTTGGTTTTACCAACAACGAGAAGCTCTTGATTCAATGTTTTCAGGACATCTTAGTAGGGTCTGCTCTAAGGTGGCACAACCAACTGACCAGGGCTCAAATCAAGTCGTGAAGAGATCTGGCGAAAGCTTTTAATGGTCAGTATAAGCATATAACCGACATGGTTCCTAACTGTCTCCTATTACAAGGCATGGAACAAAAGCACAACGAGACCCTTCGTGAATATGCTCAAAGGTAGCACGATGTGGCAGCCCAAGTCCAACCACCGCTTCATGAGCACGAGATCTCCCATATGTTTGTAGATACGCTAAAAGGGACACTTTATGATCGGTTGATCAGTAACCCTATCAGTAACTTTATAGAAATGGTCATGACTGGTGAAAGCATTAAAGCAGCCATCAAGAGCGAAAAGATCGATGGAGGGGATCATTCACGAAAGCAGTTTAAGAAGAATAATCATGAAGTTAACAACACCAATGCTTTTGAGAAGACCAAGAACTTCACCATCTCCCAGTCGCAGGCCCTAGTAGGAAACTTTAGAAACTTCAACAAGAGAAAAGATAAAGGACCTAAGAAGGAAATGGATGATAGGTCTTTCACGCCTTTGCCAATTGCCTATAAAGAACTTTACTTGCAGTTATACAAGGCCGATCTAGTCTGACCGTACCACGTTACCCCTTATAATCCACCATACCCGGCTTGGTATAACCCTAAGGAACACTGCGAGTATCATGCCGATGTCCTAGGACACTCAATCGAGAACTTATAGCTTTCAAAAAGTTTGTTCAAAATCTGATTCGAACTGGGGTGTTACAATTAGGGGAGCCCAGTACGGCCAACAATCCGTTGCCAAATCACGAGGGACAAGGCGTAAATTCCATCGAAAATGAGTGCACCAAGAAAGCCAAAAAGAGCGTGTCCGAAGTCTAGTCTCCCTTGGGATGGGTCTTTCAGTAGTTATGCATGGCACGTCTCATCAATCGGTGAATGGTGTTGGTCAAAGAAGAATGTGGCCTGTACTGTGAGTACCACCAATTAGGAGATCATGATATTCAGCATTGCGAGGAATTCCTTCATTTATTACAAGCTATGATGGATAACAAGGAGATTGAGTTTTTTGAGAAGGAGAAAAAAGTAAAAGAATTTGAAGTATGTGCGTCAGAGAGTTAATAAACCATATACAGTGCGAAGAGACCACTTGTCCCCAGTCTCAGGATGAGCGAGGCAAGTGAACCAAAATTGGCTCCCAAAATTATAATTGCTACCCTAAAGTCTTTTCCTTTCAAAGACACGAAGATGGTCCCGTGGAATTACGCCACGAGCGTCACAATTTATGGATCGTCCAATGCACAAGAGGAAAAAGGGACGATGGAGACAGAACCTGCTCAACTAAATAATAGAGAAGTAAGCGACGTGGGGGCATCTAACAAGAAGTGGTCGATGCTACATTCCAAAAAACCTAAGGGGTCCAAAGGAGAAAGGCCAGGAAATTAGAGCAAGACCCGAGAAGTTGTTCGGAGATGACCCACCTTCAAAGATCAAAGAGCCGGTCACAGAAACACAAACACAAGAGTTTTTGAAATTTCTGAAGCACAGTGAGTATAATGTTGTTGACCAACTTCGAAAACAACCAGCTCGCATTTCAGTACTTGGTCTGTTACTAAACTCATAAAAGCATTGTGATGTATTGTTGAAGGTTTTGAATGAGAACTTCGTTACAAAAGACATCTCTGTTGGGAAATTGGATCGGATTATCAGTCACATCACCGACGTCAATCACATTACTTTTAGTGATGATGAAATTCTGGGGGAAGGCATGGGGTCCGTCAAGGCCCGAAACATCACCACTCACTATAAAGGTTATGTGCTGCCGGGCGTTTTAATTGATAATGGCTCTGCATTGAATGTTATACCATTAGCCACGCTACAACGACTACAAATCGATAGCTCGCATATGAAACCATGTTAAATTTATGGTACGAGCCTTCGATAAGACTCAAAGAGATGTGGTCGGGAAAATAGAAGTACCATGCTCATTGGTCACACTGAATATATGGTCGATTTTGTGGTCGTGGACATCCAGCCATCTTACAATTTCCTGTTAGAAAGGCATTGGATACACTCGGCCGACGCCTTTTCGTCTTCACTTCATCAAAAGTTAAAGTTTGTCACCGAGGGGAAGTTAGTAACGGTGAACGCAGAAGAGGACATCATCGCTTCAGTGATTCCCGATACACCATACATCCCTACTAATGAAGAAGCGATGGAGTGCGCCTTTAGAGCCTTGAAACTTATCAATGCTAATTTTGTTGCTGAAGGGAACAAAGTTCCACACCCTAAATTGTCAAACTACATTAAGATGATGGTATTCAAAACCCTAGAAAGAGGAGAGAGAAAGAATAAAGGTTTGGGGAGGAATCTACAGGGGCGTCTTCATCCTGTTAGTGTGATTCATAAGGTGGACCATTTCGGACTTGGCTATAAGCCTAATTTTCTGCAAAAAAGACAAGAATGGAAAAAGAGACAAGAGCTTATGAAGGTCAGGTTGAGAGGGGAAGACATTCCCTGGGCTCCCATAACCTACTCAAACTTCAGAAGTATCTTCATATCTGGGGGGATTCGAAATCTGGAGGAGGACATACAAGAGGCAAACCAGATGGTGAAAGGTGACTCCAAGAAGAGCTAATCAGTGAAGCTTTAGAAGAAATAAATGTGAACATGATTGGTGGCGGAAGCAAGCCTAATCGGTTTTTGGCTGGAATTCGCTCGTGCCTCCCAGGTGAAGAGCTCAACAACTGGACCTTCAGGGTCATGCCAACACTCAATAGGGACAAATCAAAGTAATACCTAAAACCATTCCGTCACTTTGGCCCGAAAGTAACGAACATCTTTTGTAAAAACAAGGCAACTGTGTCATATTCATATGCTTTCAATGAAATATAATATATCTACATTTTCTTTCTCAAAATGGAAAACATGGCATTCATTCCATTTCATTCATTATTTATTTATTTACTTATTTATTTATTTATTTATTAATTACTTATTCGCACTATAAACTATAATTTTCCTTTCCCAATACGCATTTTCAAAATTGTGCAGGCCTCTTAATATAAACTGCATGAACGATGTGGAATCTAATCCTAAAGTAGATTTTGAGCAACCCATGTACTTGGCGGAGATAGGGGAAGAAAATGATGAGATTCTCGATGAGCTGTTAAGAATAATGGCCGATGAGGAGAAGTAAATCATTCTGCACCAAGAGAAGATAGAGATCCTAAACTTGGGGACTGACGAAGAAAGGAAAGAAATAAAGATCGGGGGTACCCTATCACCTAAAGTCAGGAAAGGGTTAGTGGAATTGCTTGTAGAATTTAGAGACGTGTTCGCATGGTCATACCAAGATATACTGAGCTTAAACACAGATATTGTAACGTACAAGCTTCCTATTAGGCCAGAATGCAATCTCGTCGAGCAAAAACGTCAAAGAATGAGAGCTGGCATGTTACTTAAAATTAGGGAAGAGGTGAAGAAACAGTTCGAGGCCAGATTTTCAGAATCTCTAAGTACCCAGAATAGGTAGCCAATATCGTGTCGGTACCGAAAAAAGATGGAAAGATGCGTATGTGTGTGGATTATAGGGACCTTAGTAAAGGCGAGCCCCAAAGACAACTTTCCTTTGCCCCATATTGATACTTTAGTGGACAATACTGCGGGGCATGCTTGGTCTCGTTCATGGATGGCTTTTCGGGGTATAACCAGATTAAAATGCACCCCGAAAACATGGAGAAAACTACTTTTGTGACCATGTGGGCATATTTTCTTACAAAGTGATGCCCTTCAGAGTAAAAAACACCGGGGCAACTTACCAAAGAGCCATGGTAACCTTGTTTCATGATATGATGCATAAGGAAATCGAGGTATACGTGGATGACATGATAGCCAAATCTAAGACCAAGGAGGAGCACATCCAAAACTTGTGAAAACTCTTTTGTAGGCTAAAAAAGTATCAGTTAGAGCTCAACCCGGCCAAATGTACCTTCGCAGTCACATCAGGGAAGCTTTGGGTTTTATGGTAAATCAGAAAGGCATCGAGATCGACCCCGACAAGATGAAAGTAATTCAAGATCTTCCACCACCGTGAACACAAAATGAGGTCCGAGGATTTTTAGGGAGGTTAAACTACATCTCTCGGTTCATATCGCAATTGACTAATAAGTGTGACCCTGTCTTTAGACTGCTCTAAAAGAATAACCCAGAGGTCTAGGATGGAGATTGTCAAGAGGCACTAGAAAAAATCAAGAAGTATTTGACCGTTCCCCCAATTCTAGTAGCACCAGTTCCAGATAAATTGTTGATATTGTACCTAACAGTCTTTGAAAACTCCATCGGGTGTGTACTTGGACAACATGATGACTCAGGTAAGAAGGAAATGGTAATCTACTATTTAAGCAAGAAGTTTACTGATTGTGAAACAAGGTACTTTCCAATTCAGAAGTTATGTTGTGCCTTGTTATAGGCCACTAAGCGGCTACGAAAGTACATGTTGTATCATACCACCTGTCTAATTTCTCGGATGGATCCGCTAAAATTTCTAATAGAAGCACCAACATTGACCGAGAAGATGGCCCGTTGGCAAATGCTCTTGTCAGAGTTTGACATTGTTTACGTGAACCAGAAAGTGGTAAAAGGAAGCTTCGTGGCAGATCTTTTGGCAAGTCGCACGTTGGATGACTATGAACCACTGGATTTCCAGTTTCCAGATGAGGATTTGATCTGTTATTTAACTGAAGAGAGATCTGTTGCCGAGAAAGAGGGATGAAGGCTCTATTTTGACGGGGCGTCAAATGCCCTAGGCCATAGAATAGGGGCAGTATTAATTTCCCCTGAAGATGACCACTACCCTTTCACAAGTAGGCTAGAATTCTTCTGCACCAACCATATAGCCAAATATGAAGCCTGTGTCATGGGACTCCAAGCAGCCATTGAAAAGAAGATCAAGGTGCTCCAGGTTTTTGGAAATTCTTCTTTGGTAGTCTACCAACTTCAGAAAGAGTGGAAGACTAGAGATCCAAAACTGATTAAATATCATGATTTAATCCAATAATTGGTCAAAAATTTTGAAGGAATCAGTTTTACCTACTTGCCAAGGGGGGATAACCAAATGGCCGACGCTCTGTCCATTTTCGCCGCTGTGTTCAAAGTAAATGGGACAACCGAGATGAAGCCTATCGAGATGCAAACTTTTGAGGTGTTGGCCCACCGCTATAGCTTGGAAGAGGAAAATGACGACAATCCATGGTATTATGACATCCTCTAATATATCAACTACCAAACTTACCCAAAAACGCTAACGATAACGATAAAAGAACTATCAGAAGGTTGGCATCGGGGTACGTCCTCGAAGGAGAGGTTCTGTATAAAAGAAGCAAAGATCAGATACTGCTGAGATGTGTCAATGCCCGAGAGGCCAAAACTATTTTAGCGGAGGTCCATGGAGGTTTATGTAGAACCCATGCTAGCGGATTCTCGATGGCTAGGAAAATCATGAGATACAGCTATTTCTGGTCAACAATGGAGGGAGGCTACATCAACTATGCAAAGAAATGCCACAAATGCCAAATCTACACCGATAAGATTCATTCCCCGCTAGTACCACTTCACGCCATGAACTCACCTTGGCCTTTTGCTGCCCGGGGAATAGACGTCATTGGTCAGATACACCCAAAAGCTTCTAATGGGCATCGCTTCAACTTAGTAGCTATCTCGTACGCCAACATCACAAGAGCGACAATTTGCAAGTCCCTCAAGAAAGAAATTATATGTCGCTATGGTCTGTCTGAAATGATCATCACCAACAATGCTTCCAACATGAATAATAAAATGATGACTAAGGTGTGTGAACAGTTCAAAATTGTACATCACAATTCTAATGTTTATCGCCCAAAGATGAATGGAGCAGTGGAGGTGGCAAATAAGAATATAAAGAAGATTATAGCAAAAACCACTGAAAATTACAACGATTGGCATGAAAAGCTACATTTTGCTATTTTTGCTTGCTGAACCTTTATGAGGACCTCTACCGGGGCAACGCCATACTCTTTGGTATATGGCATGGAGGCGGTATTACCCACCGAGGTAGAGATTCGATCACTTTAAATTTTGAACGAAGTAAAGTTGGATGAGGCCGAATGGATGCAAGCCAGAATTGATTAGTTGAACCTCGTCGAAGAAAAAAGGTTGAAGACCATCTGTCATAGTCAAATGTATCAGAAAAGAATGATGTGAGACTATAATAAAAGGTTCTCCCTAGAGAGTTTCAAGAGGGGGTCTCGTGATTAAAAAGATTTTACTTAACCAAAAAGACTTCCGATGAAAGTGGATGCCTAATTGGGAAGGGTCTTACGTTGTAAAAAAGGCATTCTCCGGAGAAGCGTTAATCCTAGCTGAAATTGATGGGAAAGAGTTGAGCAGCCCAGTGAACTCGGACTCTGTAAAAAAGTATTATGCCTGAAAAAAGGGAAAAGGAAAGAAAAAAAGGAAAAAAAGAGGAAAAAAGGAAAAAAAGAGGGAAAAGAAAAGAAAAAAAGAATGGGGGTTTATGGTGAAAACCCAAAAATGGGCGTCTTAAAACCAAATGGGATTTGAATTGAAAATCTGAACAAGACAATTCAGATATACTCGAATTTTGGCACACGACCGATAGACTTCATTGAAGAACGATGCTTCAATCCTTAAGTCATCAAAATTGTAACCCAAGATGGCGAGTGAAAAGTCTACTATGGTTGATGGGTTTTCACTATTCATATAGTCGACATTATTCATAACTTTTCTTTCTCATGTTTTCCATGACTTTCAAAACTTTGTTAATGTTTCTCTAAGTTTTAATAAAATATTATTCTCATTTCTGTTGTCCGTCCCATAATCATCGCGCAAATGAATTGGCATAGATTATGAAAAAACAAAGGATTGCTTGGCATTACTATGATTTAACCTATTGAGTGTAGGTTGTTCCAAGATAGAAGGCGAATCTGCCAAGGTTAAGGCAAAAAGATCATCGGGGGCGAAATTGCCGAGATTCACCAAAGAAAGACAATAAGTACCTCACATGTTGAAATTGAAAGAGCTAAAAGCGAAAACCCAGAAAGGTGCCTAAAAGAAAAAAAGAAAAAAGAAAAAAAAAGAAAGAGAAACCCTAAAGTGAAAACCCGTAAAAGGCGCTTTGGGGAAGTACAGTCTAAAGTGAAAACCTGAAAAGGCGCTTTAGGCCAAAAGGGCTCAGTGTTCAAAAAGGGGCGTAAAGGGTGAGCCCGAGTGACAGATAGGGCACCGCCGTTGCAAAGAAGTGAAGGGGGAAGCAAGAGAATATCAAAATCAAGGGACCAAGAAGAAAAAAATGTACGAGTAAATTAGTGTCATTCATGCATCACACTTAGTTAGACATCTCTAGGTTAGGGGCAAGCTAACTCATATCATCGTAGCATTTCATCTCTTCTGCAGGTATTTAAAAGATAAATCGGGTACCTCCTAAAGAAGAAGAAACAGACGTCAAAGTGGAAATTGGAAAGGAATTTCCAAGCAAAGGATTTCAAGCACACCGCTTTCCAGTGAAAGAGACGAGATAATAGCACATTGCATAAAAGGGAAGAAGAAAAGTAGCCTATCCGTTCAGGCTCATAAAGAGCGGAAGCCTTCATGGAACCCTCATTTGAAGAACTCCTATTTGTTCGCTGTCGCTTCGGAGGAACATGCCATCTTTGTTTGGTTATGTCTGCTGCCATTTCGGAGGAACATCCCAGCGACACCAAGATTGCTTTTTGTCGCTTCGAGAAAACAAAGTTATTTGGATTCATTCAATACCGTTACGGAAGAATGAGTCGTCTGAAAGATATTTGGATTCGTTCGTTGTTGTTCTAGAGGAATGAGTTGTTTAGTAACTAGTTTGTTCATTGCCGATTAGGAAAGGCATGCCAGTGCTACCCATTTGTTTTTGGCAGTTTCGGGGAAACAAGTTATTTGGATTTGTTCGCTGTCATTTCGGAAGAACAAATCATCCGACAGGGAAGTAGGACAAAATTAGTGCTTATGGTCTTTGCTTTATTCTTGTTTCACAAGTATAAGCAAAGAGGGGCAGCTGTAATCACTAATTTTGTCTAGGGTTGACCCATTTTCCTTATTTTACAATAATGGGCTTATATATGTATATACTATTTGGTGATAATAAAATGGGCTCATGTGTGTCATTGTATGTATATCAAGTAGGTATCATTGGTGTGTGGTTATTATATGTATGGTTATTAACTATTTAGACATTAACATATATGCGTTTGTTTGTCAACCTTGCATGTAGTATACAATTGTATGTGTTATTAATATGTTAGTATGTCTACTTGTTTTGATATCACCAAAGTCTAAATGTGAGTATGGGTATGTACATTGTATGTATTGCTTGCATGTATATATGTATGCATTCATTATTACTTCAATGTCTTAAATATTTAACTATGAATGTTGTATATTGCATATGTGATTATATGTGTATTATTATTATGTATTATTGTTTGTATGTATATGTGTTCATGTATGTGTAATATGTATGCGTATATGTACATTATATGTTAGTATTATTATTATTATGTATTATTGTTATCTAAGAGCAAGAAAAAAAACAAACAGATCATAAATTAAAATTAAAGCCTAGTGTTTTTTTATAAAAGTCCAAGTCCATTACATATTAAAAACCCAAAAAATAAATAAAAATACATTATATAAGCCCATTTCTGGCCCAACACCATTAAATCAAAAACCTTAAAATTAATCTAATAACTCTTCTTCTCTTTTGCAGCCACCTCAAATCTAACCATTGGATCAAATTTGATCCAACAGTTTATATTAAACCGAAATTGACCATCCAAATCTGCCACTCGCGCCACATGTCAACGCCCCACCTTTCACGTGCGCGTGAAGCCCATGCGCGGACGCTTCGCCTTCCACTCGTTTCTGTCGATTCATCTCCCAGCCACATGGCCTCGTCGCTGACAATCCCGTATTATCACCACCGGCTCCCAACCACCATACAGAAAAAGAAACAATAAAAATGGGGTTATTAGGGGCTAATTCTAGGCATCATAATCAGAAGCAATCAGCCATAGTAATCTCATTTAAAGATTGCTTGAAAACGTAAACAAATAATTGAGATATAAACAGTAGTTAGATTGTAATAGACAGATTTCAGATTCAAGAATGAAATAAAAAAAAACCTTTTGAGAATTTCCCCTTTTCACTTCTGAATCCAGCCACAACAAGAACAAACAAACAAATTTCAACCATCAATGGAATATCAGAGAGTTTTTGTATATTTTTTCTTATTTATTTAAATTCGAATCAAAAGTAAGAACAAAGAAAAGGGAAAGAAAGAAGTGTATACCGTTCGGCGGCTGCGATTGCTGGCAATCAGAGGCTCCAAACAGCGATCCCAACGGTGAATCAAACCGTTAAGACGAGGAAAGCAACATATCCCAAAATCGTGCCAATCTAACGGCGGGCGAAGGAGATCCGACAAAAGGGAGACAAACTGGTTCCAGCCCCTTCTTCGAAGATCAGACGGTGATCTTCGAGATCTGAACCGGTAAAAAGAAAAGAGAAGCTGATATCTTTCAGGTGGTGGCCTTGTATGGCCAAAACGGCTGTCGGAGCGACGGCGATCATCGGACAGCGCTTCTAATGGCTGAGTTTCAGAGAGTTCTTAGTTTAGGTTTATTGGGGAAGGAAAGGTTGGAATGAAAAGTTAAAAGGGTTTTAACCCTTAATCAATTATAACTGATAGAACCGGTTCGTCCACCCGACCCGCTTCAAATTTATTGAGCCCAAACCGGTGGGCCTTGGGGTATCCTTTTATCCTTTGTTTCTTTTAGCCCAAATTTAATGTTTAATGTGTATAGTTTTTTTTTGTATATATGAGCATATATATTAGAATATGACATAGTGGCCATGGTATAATTATACATATTATGTGATGTAATATGTGCCTAATTTAAAGAATATGTAGCCCATTAACACAATAATGTTTCTTTAAAATATAATATATATCATACATGGTTTTACGTAATTTTTATAAATGTATATATAATATATGGTTTTACAATACATAACATATAGAATATAAATAATATATACGTACATGCAACTTTAAATATATGTATATAATATGGTTTTCTATAAACATATATATAATGTACTTTTAGTATGTAATATATGGTTTTTAAAAAATTATTTATATAAAAAATGTGTTACTGTTAAATGCAAATTTTTATGTAATTTTATAAATATATATATATATAGCTTTCTTTTGAAATAATTTGTGTTTTTTTAAGTATGCGATATATGGAATATATATATATATATAAGTGGTTTGTGAAGTTTACATATAATTTACATATTTAAAGTATAATATAAATATAAATAACTTTATAAAGTTTATAAGATATTTCCTTATAATATATGTTATTTATGTTTTTACATATATACTTGCTCTTGTGTTTGGCCTTTTTTATATATTGGGGTTAGCTTTCTAAACTAGGTTTTTGGGCCTTTTTTTAGTTTATGGGCCCTAGGCTTTTGGGTTTAGTTTAAATAGTTTGGGCCTTTTGTTTTGGGCTTAGTTTGTAGGGCATAGTTAGTACCTTTTGGGCTTAGGTTAGAAGCAACAAAATTAATTTGAATAATTTGTATCGTTTGCTCGTCTCATATGGGCATGTTCCATAAATTAACTAAACCAATCTTAGTATTAGATTCTTTAGAGCCTTAGTTAGATTAGGGTTCAGATTAATTTAGTAAATTTAAATTTATCCTTGGCTTATTGAGGTAAATGTTAAATTCATTAAATTAATTGAACATTTCTTAATTATTTTAGGAGTGAAATCAACATCAAGATTAGATTAACATTAAATTACAAATTAGTCACCATAAATTAGGTTTCTTAATTTTTTAGGGCTAAGTATATATTAAATTAGGCTATATAATAACTTGTTCCTTCCTTTTGTATGTTTACAACCATTCCTTTAATTGTCATGCCTTAATTGTCATTCATATAATCTTAGTCGTATTCAAAATTAATCTAAATCGTAAAAGGAAGGTACTTATTAATTTCAATATTTGTGTCATAACAGCCCGAGCTTAAAGGATGTTGACCAAATATTCGAATTAATCCTTATCGTCCCGAGGTAAATAGATTAAAAGTTAACAAGATCATCACTTTATACTTAAATGTATACATCATGCATAAAGGTGACGTACGGAAGTCGAACCATAAATTAACACGGTAGTCAGGCTTATTCGATGCCGGTTTAATCTGTGGTCCGATATATCGTCAACCTTATTAATTAAATGTCCGATTAATTTGAATCCACTAATTCGATAAAAACCCGTGTAATCAAGGTTAATTTTCATCTAAGAACTCCAAATTAAATTCAATGTAAATTTCAATGATTTTCACCCTTTTTAGAGCAACAAATATTTCGGTATCGAGTCCCGGGCGTGATGGGGGTGCTAATCCTTCCCCACGCGTAATCAACTCCCGGACTCTTTCACAACGGATCTCTAGTTTTATGGTGTCCTAATCCAAGTGGCCGGTGGCGACTCTAAGTTTTTATTATTTTCAAAAATTTAAGGTTTTAAAAAGAAATCCCTAATCTTCCAGAAGATTTTCATTAATGATTTACAGGGTAATTAGTAGTCGACATCTTTTCTAAACAAACACCCTTAACTCGATTTTTTTTCGAAAGGAAGAAAAATGTCGCTACACTTATCATGTAACATGGCATCAATAGGCATCATATCCACAATAATCAATAACATATCAATACTTTCATATCAATGTTCAATAGCATAAGTCAATGGTTCTCATTGGATCGATTCTCGGTATATTGATACACGAATTCCACCTCAACACAAACAATAACAATAATGGTCTAGTCATCATCCCTCCCCCGCACCGATCTAACCAATACACAGCACATCCCCCCGTCGCACCACAATAAACCTGTACCAATGAGCTCATGAATTCTATGGCATGCCAATTGTATCCAATACTTCGATCCCAAGGTTCAATAAACCATAGCTCAATAATCATGTGGACACATCAATAGAAAATAGTAATAAGCATATATCAATATTTCCCATAATAATACACAATGCTTAATGTTCATATTCGATAGTTTAGCATGTCATTGATTCAATGATTTCAATGGTAACAATAACGATACTACAGAATCAGTTCAAGCAAACTTACCCATACTTACCTATATAATTTTCCATAGGATTTTCATACAAAAACCTTCAATACTAAGGTTAGCAATATCAAAATCAATAATCAACAAACCGAGATGGCACCTAGCCAACTCTCACGACTCCGGCTACACTCACCTTGATTTTGAAGCACTAAGGCTCACGGATAACGATTCCTTTATTCTTAGCTTTGGTTGGAGGTATCAAATCATCCTTTTCTAATTCTTGAGCTAGGTAAACAAAAGAATGGTATTAGAATCGGTACATCGAAATCAAAACCAATATTAGAATTCAATATAACCTTTAGGTTGTTCGGTCCTAAGAGGACATTTTCTCTTGTCGTGTCCATGTTCCTACATCTAGTGCACTATTTAGGTTGTTCGGTCCGTTCTCGAGGAACTATATCATCGGTATAGTGAATCTTAGTTAACGTTGGCCGACCTTTTCTTTTATGGCACAAGGAAAGATCTGGGCATATCCTAGGTTCATCGTCAATGATACGACGATCACGTTTATTCTTGATCGGAGGAAACTCATTTCGGTATACCTTGAATATGTTTTCAAGTTGGTATACTGGATCAACGAGTGTCATGGCATCAAAATAAACAGATGCACATGTAGGAAGGCTTGCGCACACGAGTACTTGAATGTCTAGAGGACTCTGCAATCGCACGCTCGCTAGTGCAGATTAACCACGTAACTGTTTTGCATTATTCCTTTAAGTGGTCGCGAATGTTTTAAAACCTGAAAGTGATATTGGCGACGAGAGAAACATATCACACCCATCGCGTTTGTGTGCGTAGTGTATGTTTGAAATTTTTATTGAAATTCTAGATGGAACTTGTGGCCACCTGCCATCTAGTCCATTGCTTGTTTTTTGAGGGTTGCAAAAATGGTAGCCAGTCGGTAATATGTTACCTTGACAACAGACGTGATAGGTAAATGATGCATTCCCTTTAGAGATGAATTGATCACCTCAGCCAAGTTCGTTGTCATGTGACCATATCGATGACTCTCATCATATCATCGTAACCGTTTCTCCCTCGAGATATCAACAAAATAGTCATATCCATCTGAATTTCTTACACTAAACTCTTCCAGCAGCTCCACAACTTGGTTTACCCGATGTGCGTTGCCTATTCAATAAAAGATGGAATAATGAACGAGAAATTATAATAAATGCAATGATAAATAAAACGGAATGACAATGGAATGTGTACCCATGTGAAAAACCATTATACGTTCATCATCATTCTTATATCTCTAGTAGTAGTTTGCTGTAATGTGTCGCAAACTGTACCGGTACTGTATATATGAGGGTTGCCAAGATGCCCCCATACGCGAGATTGCTCCCTATATCCTTGTGTCTCTATTTGAAATAATACATATCCTCGCTTCTCTTTCTCGTACAACCCAATATAGGACATTTTGCATAGGTTGGTGAGAAAAAATTCCCAATAAGGGATATCTTCCTTTTCAACTAATGCGAAAGCTACTAGAATGCATTTTCGGTTACCGTCTTGTGCAAGTGCCAACAGTAAGATCTGTGTGTATCTACCATACAAGAATGTGTCTTCGATCTAGAGCATAGGCTTGTAATGGCAGAAAGCCTTAGTGCATTGTGGAAATATCTAGAAAAAGGCAAAAAAAATGGCACTCCCTAAGTACGATACGATTATTGTAGTATTTTGATACAGTTTTTAGTTGCAAAACTGTCGCTGGATTGTATTTCTGCATAATCTTCAACCATGTTCATCACTCGTTGTATGATTCCTCCCACTGTCCATACAGTTGCTGGATGGCACGATATCTTGTATACCATGCTTTATCGTATTTAACCGTGTACGTGTATATGGATTTAATGACAGCTATACATACTGGCACATTTACTCTTGGATTTGCTTTCACGAGTAGAAGGATGGCATCACAAAGCACGTGCACATCTAACTTAGGGTGATATTGGCTCAGGCTTCCCATTGAGCATGTATGAGGTCCGTTGTATCTCGTTATTTTCTAGAGGTTGTTCAGCCTCTACAGTTGCGATACGCAGACCCTTCAATTACATCCCTCGTACTTGTGGAGACATTCTGCAATATATTTGTCCGCTTCAGTTTTCTTCACAGTGGACGTACTTGAGCGATGTAAGTTGTAATGCTTAATCACACTTTCTGCAAGTTTTTTATGTTGAGACCATTCCACGTTGCAGTTCACCCTCATTCCGTTCGTTGTACTGCTCCAACCGCGGGATTTCTGGAAATTCAATAGCGTTGAAGCCTTTCATATCTACTATTGTGCAGTGGGATAGTGGGTCATGACACGTTGAGCAACTACCAGCTCTAGTAAAGTTAGGCAGGGAAACATCTTCCTCTTCATCATTCCCTACATCATCCTCGGAAGCATCATCTGCATCATCCTCTACATCGATGGGCTCGTTAAGGTCTGCTGGTTCTTCAGAAAATAAACTCATCTTGTCACTATCAGGCCCGACCTTCGTACGCGGTTCTTTATCAAAATTATCCTCTTCAAACGGAAATAGTCCTGATTCATCAACAACCTGTACATTAATAGGTTCTGCAACATTTAACTCGATCACGAGACTACTAACGAGGCCTATCTAGGTCGACAATAGCAGACGTTGAATATCTTTCTATAGACAAGAAATCATTTACGTTCCGCTCACTAGGGATATAAATTCAGTGTCGTCCGGTTGAGAAATTATCGAACGGGTTAATCTTTTCATGATAAGACGACCCCATAGATGATGACGCCCCTAGACCCGCACCGTATGGATTGTAGTTGAGTGTTGGGTTGGTGGCATGTTCAGATTGAAGTCAAACCTAGCAAAGTAAGAATGTCTTGGCCTTGAAGTAAAAGATGATGAAGCTTTGTCATTGCTCGTATTAGTAGGTTGAAGTCATGTCTCAGACTTAATGTTAGACTATGAACATTTGGGTCGAAGTAAAGATTTTCTCGTAGCCAATTTGGAACCACATTATGACCTCCAACAAGACCTTCAGAAAATGTTGCAAACAACTCAATGGGCCATCCCATTGAATACTGAGTATGGGTCTCGATCATCAATTCCATAGCACCATTGTCTTCAACATCGAATATTGTAAAATACAGTGGTTCTAACGACATAGGACATCAATACTTCAATGACTCCAATTCCCTCCCGGAAGTATTTGGAACCTTCCCCAATATTGTGTCCTTCAGCGTTTGATACGTGACTCGCCTCGAAATCGTTATCGTAACACTGTTGGGGGACTGAAATACAACACCAATAAATGCATCAGGGATTATCTGACCATCATAGTATATAACAACCGTCAATCTTCTTGCAATTGTTGAGAATAATAGAGCAGCCAGTCTTTTTCACACGTTTTTCTCTTAGGGTTTGTTCAAAAATGTTGCTCGTGTTTGATAATTTCGCTGAGTGATCCCTTATAATAAGAGTTAATGTTGAACTCGCGTTTGGCCAAAAGTAAGTTTTGTAGGATTTCTAACATATTAGCCAAACTCGCGTTTTGCAAAACGGTAGGAAACGATAGGATTTCTTACTATTGTTGAAAATAACGTACGACGACATCAACAGGCCACAATTCTCAAGATGAAGACACGGTCTGTACAAAAAATATAGGAAACGCCAGGAGAAAGAACAAGTAATTGAGGAACTAAACTTAACATCTGACATAAGTACCGACTATGACGACAATAAATCAGATTCCTCTTCTATTCATTTTAACTAGGCTTAGTAATTTAATGTTGGTGTAGTTATTTCAATTAACTATCATGTATTACGTTTCGTTAATATAATTTTCTACATCTATCTGATTTAAATTGCTTACTTATGTTACATACTTTTTTATCACATTGTAAATAACGTACAAATCATCCAATTACATTTTCAAACCATTAACAATCACAAAATATGTAATTAAGAAAACTTTACATGTCATCCAATTACATTGGAACAACTAGCATGTATGAGGTCCGTCGTATCTTGTTATTTGCTACACGTTCAGCCTCTTCTTTCGTGATACACAGATCCTCTAGTTACAGCCGTGGTCCTTTTGGACACATTCTGCAATGTAGTTGTCAGTACTCATTTTCTTCACTATGGAAACAACTGATCGACGTATGTTATAGTTCTTAATTGCATCATCCGCGATTTTCTTAGTCGTGAATATCATCCAACTTATAGTTCACCGTCACTATCAACAGTTGCATCACACGACTCTCTTCCAATAGACTAGAAATCATCTACGTTTGCAGCCATTATAGAGCTTGAACGAACGAAACGGACTAAGAGAAATATTGAGCGAAATAGTATGAAAGGAAAAGCTGTGAGTTTTTTAGTATGCAGAGGGGTCTATTTATAGGGGTGTAAATGAACCGGTGTTCGTTCATTCATTTATTTTAGAAATTGTTCATGTCAACTTTGTTCTAAACACGTAAAATGAAAGTGTGCGTTCATTTATTTTAGAAACTATTCGTTCATTTAATTTTCAAGTTGTTCGCTCATTTATTTTAGAAACTATTTTTAGGGGTGTAAATCATCTATGGTTTGTTTATTTTTGAAGGTGTTCGTGTCAGTTTCTCTCTAAACACGTAAAATGAACCCCTAAACATGCCAATAAAGAATCTTACTTACGTTAGAAAGAAACACGCTTAGATTATTATAGTATTTATAGCAGACATTCTACAAACATACAAGATCCTCTACTTATTTTGCTCTCTTGGTCTCATCCTTATTCAAGTTGTACAATTGTACCCCTAAACACTTAATTCTTTTTTTCAAGCCTAGACCGATATTTGAGGCTGCCATCGGCTTACTTCCAGGGCTGAATAGTCCAGCAATTTTAAATTCTTGGGGTATGCTTTACTCGTAGTCTTCCTTGTTAACATACCCTAGTTCATTAACCAAAGCTCAGTAGAGAACCGATGCTCTTCTTCTAAAGGCTCGAGTAGTCTAGAAAGTTTAAAACCTTGGGTATGCATTTTGCGAAGTCAGGTGTTAACATACCCTAGGCTTACTTCCTGAGCTGAGTAGAGAACCTGTCCTCGTCTTCAAGCTCAGAGGTCTATTGGAGCCAAGTATTGTACCCCTAAACATGCTTTCATAAAGTGGGTAGATGACCAAGCTTTGTGGATTTCGTGAGCCCACTCAGACGGCCAATTCTACCCACTAATCGTGTACTACGACCATGGTTGGGGCTTTGACTCCGATTACATGAGGGGTCTTAACCTAGCCTCCAATATTGATGCGTAAAAATAAGTTAATCGCAACCTCAAACAAAAGGTCAAGACCTCTGCCTGCCATTCAAAAAGACCTCGAATTTCTAGATATTATGATTTGCCGTTGTCGTTCCTCATAAAAAAAACACCAAACATTCATCTAACGAGAACTGGTAACTGACTAACATCCACTCATCAAATAGATGCAACTACAAATACCGACAAATCACAATACTCGGGAATTTTTTTGCAAAAGAATTTTACAGGTACGTGGTTTGTTGCCATTAGTAGATACAATACAATTAAAATCTTAAAGTACTACAACACAATTTGTTTTTTTGCTTTGAATCTGCGTGGTGTATGATTACTATTTATACCCCAAAACTCGCATTTTGGAAACAACAAATTTGGCCCAAGATTCTTGACGTATCAGTTGAACTCGTGTCAGTTCTAACGTGCCAAGCCTAGCCAAATTTGCATTTGGCAGGACGCGAGTTTAAATTCTCAAAATTTAAATACTGATATAAAAAATAACTATTTGGTCAAAATTGTTCGAAAAAATAAATATAAAATATTTAATACTCAAAAAAAATTTATCAACTAAAAGAAATATTTCATTTCAAATTACTAACAACGTACAACTAAAATTATTAAATAAAGGAAAATATAACTACCGATGCCTATGTCCACCGGTACCACACCCCGATGGACGCCGAGGTTGATCAGGATTCCGTCAACGACCAAAGGGCTCAATTGGATGCTCATCATCGTTCTTATTTCCAGTTCTATCTCCAGCAATACTACTCGTTCCAACTGGCCCACCTATGAAGAACAGGGACTACGACGGTGTTTGCTGAACAAACCCAGGCCCAACATTGGTTGCCAACGGTTAAAACGGATACAAAAGTACGAAAGCTGTAGGAACACTCGACGTCCCACTCTTTAGAGCCGAAAATGAACCGTAGGGGTTGGCCACAACAAGCGTGAAAAAACCTTTCGTCGGACTCAGCTACGGATGAAATGATGAGTGCACCGAGTGGGTAAAAGCCTGTGATCAGTTCGGTTGGGTGGCCTCAGATGGTCCCGGTGTTGAGGAGGTAGAAGCATTTCTCCTCGATGATAAAGCAGCACCAGAAGTCCTATGTGCTCCCCTCGTACGTTCAGCCCATGGGCGGTTGCATTGCACACGTTCAATGACGACCGCTTGTTCCTCTAGAGTCAAAATATTTGGCTTCCCATTCACCAAGTACCTCGCAAAGTAATCGTGGCTGACCATCGTTTCAAACATTACGTAGTCACGAATGGGCTGCCGTCACGGTTGATCCCTTTCCCTCCACTGAAGAATCCAATCTATATGCCTCACCGACCAATCCACCTACTACGCAATTTCAACATTTTTATTTTTCTTTATAAATATAAACTACGTTCAAATTGATAAAACATTTAACAAATTAAAATTATTTTACCTCGAGCTTCCCTTGTCGAGTAAGCCTATGTAAATCGTCAAAATTTGGAGGGTTCTTTAGGATTCGTTGAACATAATTAAACTGTCGTAAGACGTGATCGCTTGGATGCCACTCAACTGTAGCGTAGAAGATGAGTGATACCTTGGTCGTGCAAGCAATCTCCGTCTCATTTGAAAAATCAGGCAAGCATTCGTGGATATTCAGATCCGCGTACGATGTCCACAAAAACTGTACAATATACAATTATAACTGAAATTAATAAACTTTATTTTAAATAAATACATCATATTAAATATTAAATTCTAACTCCAAATATTTACCCAATTTTCGGATTCATTCTCAATATCCTGTCTGATAGTCTTCAAACCTTTGACCAGACCAACATGACTTAAATTACAGTTCCACCTACATAACAACAAACATAAATTTAATATTAAAAACGTATATTAAAAATATTTACTTTTTTAAAAAATTATTTACTTTTTTTGCTTACCTCCGGCATAGTAGAAAAATATATGGACTCGACACGCTTAGTTCAGGGCGTAAAAACGGTATTCTAAACCACGCCAAGACTACAACAACAAAAGACAGCCTTCAATGTTGTGCTTTTCTAGATTGGTTTTCTTGCACATCTCCCTAAAGAGAAATGCTAGAACCGCCGATCCCCAGCTCAATCTACCGACATCATCAAAATTTCGCAAATGCCGCAACCACAACATGTGAACTTTATTGCGGGATTTGTCGGGCACCAATATCCTGCCGATTATTTGTAAAATATGAGCGCATACATATGCCTACAATAGGAAAAAATATATTAACATATGAAAATTTAATTATTTCATTAATATTCACAAAATAATATTTTTTTACCATCTTCACTTTTCTTCGTTGGCGTCATCTGGTAAATGGCTATAATTTTCTCGCAACCACCTCAATAACACACAGCCGCCATCCATCCTCCCTGGCGCAACCCCTTGCAACTCAAAACACAGGCCACGCTAGTCACCACTGTTGTGACCGGTAATAGCCTCTCCGTCAACTAGCAGACCGAGAATATGTGATACGTCCTCCAAGGTTATAGTCGCCTCACCGCACAGAAGGTGGAATATGTGTCTCCGGCCTCCACCTCTCTACAAGCACGTTGATCAAATCAACATCTAATTTTGCACCTCCAATGAATTTGGATACATGCAAAAATTTGGTCCTCGAGAAATAATCTTCTAGACGCTGGTCGGGTCCATTCGTCATCCGTTTTATAAAAACTTTCAGACGACGTTCCATCCCACCTTAAAAAAAATTAAACAACCACAACTTAATTTCAATTTCAAACTACCATATTATTTTTTTATAAAATACAACTAAATAAAACTAAAAATAAAAATTTAAAATAATAAATAAATAAAACTTACATTTCTCCGCCAAAAATTGAAAACGTGTTTATGATCCAACCTTATCAGCCCCGCCATTACTTCAAACTCAAGATATTAATCGAGATATTTTCACGAATGAGAAAGCTTATAGAGGGAATTGAGAGAGAATTTTTGTTTGGTGTGAATAAAGTGGTGGGGTAGGAAACTATTTATAGCAGAACTCGTACAAATTCAAATGCGAGTATTGAAGGAAACCCGCGTTCTATAAGCCGCGAGTTCAGTGATTACCCAGAAACCCGCGTTTCATGTAGCGCAAGTTCCTTGTATTTTCAACGCGGTCATTTATTTTTCAACCGTTCATATTTACTGCGATAAATCCCCGGCATTTTGTCTAATAATTTCGTTGAACTCGCGTCCTGTCAGGCGCAAGTTCTTTTTACCGAATATTTAAAAGACGCCAATAAGATAAGACATGCCACATCAGATGGAACTCGCGTCTGGCATAACACGAGTTTAGAATTCACGCGTGAAATAACGTGAGTCTTGCCTACGTGTACCGAATGGGAGGTATTTTTTCAAATGATATCTAAAGGGGGTGTTTTTCCATTTCTTTTTACTAAAAAATATTCAACCAATTTAGCCTTTAAATATATGAATTTTTTTAAGTATTCATTGTTGTTAACAATAACTATTTTTTATTGCGAGTACTCTCACTAAATCACTATTATGTGATTGATTATGTACAGTATTAATTTGGACGAAATATGACCACTAATTATCAAACAAGTCTACTTACGAATTAGAACACAATGGTTTAAAGTAGGCACAGGTACTTGTCACTAGTTAGACTTGTTTGCACCAACGGTATTTTTAAAGTTAATACGTGAAAATTTATTCCGGATAATTCCTCATTTTTCTTATAAAACATTAATAATAATACTAATTAAATATGTGTACCGAAAAAGCCATCACTTCAATTCTAATTGAATAACTCTTCTCTCATTCACTTATAAAAAACATAAAACATTATTTTTTACTTCATACATACATTTATGTCAAACTACCCTTTCCCATAGTTTTTAATTTATTATGTTTGATATTGTGATAAAAAAGTACCGTTAAAAGTTAAAATAATAGTTGAGATTATATTTAAAATTTTCTTTTCTATCCTTTATTTTTTTTTAAAAATCCAATGATTATAAACAATACAAGTACATTCTTTTAATAGTCTAAAAGTAATTAAAATGTAGTATCTATTTATACATATTCTTTAACCCTTTAACAATGTACATACACATTACAGACAAAACAATTGAACCCGGGTTTCCTAGGATGTACATTATTTACTTTTTCACTGGGATCACTTGTTGGGTTTTGAAAGTAGATCTCTCTCTCTATACATACATACATACATACATACATACATACATACATACATACATACATACACACATACATACATACATATCAGTTAGAATCCATGTAAAATTTATTTAGTTTTATAATTTTTTAGACCGTTGGATGATGTTAAATAGATGAATGAGTTTATCCCTTTCTTTATTTATATATATATATATATATTTTATTTTTTACCGTTATTTTTATTCCTCTATTTATCTTTAACCAATGATCCAACAAGATGTAAAACTCAAAAGATCTAAAAGAAACTCGTTTCTCTCTAAATTATGAATCCTACATGTTCTTATAGGATCATTCCCAGACAGGGATGGGCCCGAAACTTTATGCTAGGGGGAACCTATAAAATTCTAGAGGGGCAAATTGATAAAATTTTAGGATCAAAAATAGATTTTTAATAAGAAATACATAAAAAATTTAAAAAAAATTCAAAATCATATAATAATTTCAAATTTTTAAGGAGGACGACCGCCCCCTCTAACTCCATCCTTGTCCCCAGAAAACTTGTAATAATTTTAGTTAACAAATATTTAATAATATCATTTTCGATAACATTATCAGTGTCTAATAAAGGTTAATCCTTTCAATAATTATAAGAAAGAAATTAAGGGATAGTGTTCTAGAGGTGTGTGTTTGACTTACAAAAATAATGCAATCTTTTGCTTAAGTTGATTTAGGGCAAAGGCTTGTATATTTCGTTTTATTATTTAATGTTCTACTCAACATGTCCTTCTCAATAGGAACTCCCAAACACTTAGGTTTGAATTCATTGAGAGTTTCAGTGAAGCTCAACCTTTCTAGCGGTAAGTTCATTTAACCATTTTCATTTGGGACTACCTACTTAACACTGGGTTATGAACTTATTAAGAATAGATATTCAACTAAAATCGGTAAATTCATCAAGTCTTTCTCACTAAGACCACCCAAAACCTGGGCTATGAATTTATTAAGAGCAATTGAGCTCATCTTGGGCATGTACATTATTCATCATAGGGATAGGTACGGAGAAATGTACACTATGAGTCTTTCCATGGTTTCGTTTAACCTCATTGAACTTAGATAACTAAGTTGGGTATCCACCATGAATTCCTCAACCAATGGGCTTTAAACCCATCCCCCTCGACGAATCTAGGACCAACTTCATGCTTAACCCTTTGGTAAGCGGATCTGCTAGGTTCATTTCTGACTTCACGTACTCTAAAGTGAGTACTCCATTCCTTATCAAGTGTCTAACCGACTCATGTCTTATGCGATTGTGTCTTTTCTTACCATTGTAAGCTTGGTTCTTAGCCACACAAATCGCAGCTTATGAATCACAACAACAAGGAAACTGGAGGAGTCGGTCTTCCCCATAACGGAAACTCTGCTAACAAATTTCTGAGCCACTCGGCTTCTTGCCCAGCTAAGTTAAGAGTTATAAACTCTGACTCCATAGTAGAGCGAGCAATGCAAGTTTGTTTTGCGGATTTCCACGAGATTGCTGCTCCACCTAAAGTAAAAATATACCCACTCGTAGAGCTTGCCTCATCATTATCAGAAACCCAGTTGGCGTCACAGTATCCTTCTAAAACTGCAGAAAAGCCAACATACTCTAGTTTCCAATCCATAGTACCCTTAAGGTACTTAAGTAAGCGTCTAAGTGCAACCTAGTGATCTCTACTAGGGTTGTAAGTATATCTACTAAGTCTGCTTACAGCGTAGGCAATATCAGGCCGAGTATAGTTCAATAGGAACATAAGGCTTCCAATAATTTTAGTATATTCGATTTGGGAAACACTACTTCCTTTATTCTTGAAGATGTATGCTAGAGTCATAAGGTGTTCGAACAGGGATGACGTCAAAACTGTCAAATTTTTTAACACTTTCTCAATATAGTGCGTTTGACTTAAAGAAAATCCCTTTTCAGTTTTGGTGACTTTGACTCCTAAGATTACGTCAACTTCTCCCAGATCAGTCATCTCAAACTTAGTGGACAAGAAATTTTTCGTTTTGCTAATGGACTCAATGTTTGTATTGAAAATTAGTATATCGTCAACATATAAACTTATGATGACACAGTCAGTACCAAACATCCTCGAATACACGTATACGTCCGAACCATTCACAACAAAACCAAAACTAATGATAGTTTTATGAAATTTATCATACCACTATTTAGGAGCTTACTTAAGGCCATAAAGAGAATTTTTGAGTATGCAAACTGTGTCTTCCATACCAGATGTTTCAAAACCTGGTGGTTGCTCTATATAGATCTCTTCATCTAGATCTCCATTCAGAAAAGCAGTTTTTACGTCCATTTGATATACTTGCAATTTATGAATGGAGGCTAGTGCAAACAATGTACGGATCGTTGAGTTTTTCGTTACGGGAGAGTAAGTATCGAAGAAATCTAAACCAAACTTTTGAGTGAACCCTTTGACAACTAGCCTTGCCTTATACCTCTGGATCGAACCATCTGGTCTGAGTTTCTTCCGAAAAACCCACTTGTTGCTGATTGGTTTGAATTCTTTTGGCAAGTCCACCAATTCCCAAGTATGATTAGACATTATTGAATCTAGTGCATCCCTAATCGTATCTTTCCAGAAAGTAGCATCAATCAATTTCATAGCATCCTCGTAAGTCTTCAGATCTTCTTCTAATAGAAAGACTCGAGCTATCGGATCAGATAAGGTGTCTAAATCATTAATCTCATAAATAAAGGAAGTTGTAAAGTTTGGTCTAAAAGAGGTTTCAACTCTTTGTCTCTTACTTCTTCTAGGTTCAAATTCGATCTCTTAAGAACCCCTAGCAGGCACACTAGAAGAAGGGGATAGACAATTTTTATTTATGTTCAACTGTTAACCTAGGTTTCTTTAGAAGAAAGATATTTTCAAAGAAAACAACATCCCTAGATTCACAAATAGAATAATCATGCAGGAATATGAATCTATATGCGGCACTATTCGTTGCATACCCGAAAAACACTGCATCAACGGTTTTGGGTCCAATGGTGGACTTCTTAAACTCTGGAAATCCCACTTTAGCCAGACACCTCCACACTTTAAGGTATTGCAGATTTGGAGCATAACCTTTCCACAGTTCGTATAGGGTATAATCTAATTTTTTACGAGGTACTCGGTTCAAAATATGATTTACCGATAGAATGGCCTCCCCCCACATGTTGTCAGACAACCCAAAACTTATCAACAATGAGTTCATCATTTCTTTTAAAGTTCTATTTTTCCTCTCGGCTATCCCGTTTTGTTGAGGAAAGTAGGGAGCTGAAGTTTCGTGTATTATGCCATTCGTCTCACACACCTCTTTCAGAAAATTAGACCTATATTCAGCACCTCTATCGGATCTAACCCATTTTATTCTCCTATTTAACTAATTTTCAACTTTCGCCTTATAAATAAGAAAGAAGTTTTCAGTTTCATCTTTAGTTCTAAGGAGATAAACTTTTGTATATCTCGAGTAATCATCTACAAAAGTGATTAATAGTGTTTTCCTCCTTTGCTCTCAAAGTTTCTAAAGTCTGCTAGATCAGTATGTATAAGTTCTAATAATTCAGTTTTCTTTTTAGAAACAATTTTAAAGGGAGGTTTAGCATGCTTGGCTTCTACACAAATCTCACATTTGTTAAAGCTATTTAAGTCTAGTTTAGGAAGAATATTCATTTTAATCATTTTTTTAATGAGTGAATATTCGCGTGTCCTAATCTAGTATGCCACATATTTACAGATTCAACAATATAAGCAGAAGTGGTAGCTTTATTTTCATTAAGTTGAGTTTCTATGACAAATAAACCCTTGTTTAGAAAACCTTTTCCAACATAATCACCATTTCGGGAGAGTAAAAGTTTATCTACCTCAAAAACTAACTTAATGTCTGCCTTATTCAAAAGCCCACCACTTATCCAATTTCCACACAAGGCAGGTACATACAGAACATTGGAAAGTGCCAAAGTTTACCGGAGGTCAGCTTGAGTAGAACTTTGCCTTTGCCTAGCATTTCAGAGTTACTAGTGTTCCCCATGTACACACGTTCACCGTTGTTCCCATCCTCGAACTCGGTGAAAAATTACTTCCTTGCATAGAAATGTCTGGAAGCACCAGTGTCCACAACCCATTCAATATTGTTGTTCACCAGGTTAACTTCGGAAACCACTGCAGCTATGACATCTCCAGCATTGTCCTCGCCATGTTTAGATATGGTTTGTTCTCGTTCTGGCGATTTAAACGGTGTTGACATTGATACGCCTTGTGACCGGCTTGACCGTAGACATAACACTTCAATGACCTTTCGTCAGGTTTAGTCTTTGCTGGCTTCTTGAAATTGGTACTTTTTTATGGTTTCGTCTTTTTGTTCTAAACCCCCTTTTTCTCGGTTCTTTTGAACTTAGACCCTAAGACACCACTAGACTCATCCAAGTTAGAATTATAAGACATTTGACCAAGGTTATTTGTCACCTTATCTTTCAAACGGTTGGCCTCCTCTATCTTCATGTGGCTCACCAGCTCATGAAGCGAAATATCTCTTTTCTTGTGTTTAAGAGAGTTGCGGTAGTCAGACCATGACTTGGGAAACTTCTCGATCAGGATGTTGGCTTGGAGTACCTCGCACATATGCATTCCTTCCGCCAGTATGTCGGAGATAAGGTTTTCATAGTCATGGACTTGATCCATGATCGGCTTGGCATTCGTCATTTAGAATTTCAGCCACTCTTCGATAATATAATTTTTTATTCCCACATCATCCACGCCATACTTCCTTTCGAGAGTGTCCCATATCATCTTTGCACTATGCTCCTTAAAAAACATGTCGAAGAGCTTGTTAGACATGTGACTTAGGAGATGGCCTCGCACCGTCTTGTTGTCCTTCTCATGTTTTCCAATGGCAATGGTGGTAGCATTAGAACCAGCATTCGGCAGTGCTCCGTCATCGGTAGTAGCAGCATCGGCGGGAACGGAGGTCGCCGGTATAGAATGTGGTGGCTTGAGCAACACGTAGTCAAGATCAAGCTGCTCAAAGAATATCAGAATTCGTTGGGACCACCTTCGGTAATTGTTTCCGTCAAGGGTGTCGAGCTTTGACAAGTCAGGGATCAACTTGCTTATATGTGTCGACATTTTACAGTATATCGAGAAAAAATTGTTTCTAAATTGTTGGATAAATATTACTGCAAAACAACACCGTTAGCAATGACTGGAAAAAATAAAATAGGTAAATGGCTGAAAAACTCGTAATCGTGTCGTGGTGGAACCACTGCCTTAGAAACAAATTCGCCTCGATGTGTGTAATCGCTGCAACTGGCGGATCATCCCCCGAGGTTATCACGGTCGCTCCGAAAATCGTACACCCGAAACCGGAGTGAACTGTGATGGTATTGCTCATCTGATCACCGGAGATAAAAGTAAGCTGTGAGAGCTTTTGGGAGAATATTTTCTGAGTGAATTGGATATATTGAGAAGCCAACTTGCTTCTCTATTTATAGGATGCATGCAGGGGTAAATTCGTTTGATAAAAATCAGATTAAATTCTGATTTTTATTATCCGAATTAAACACTTGTAGCTGCTATCATTATAATACAAAACTGTTGAAAATTAAACAAATGAATCTGGCTCTCAAAACGTCCAGATGCAATGTATAATTTCCAGACATTTGTAACTCTTGCAGTTACTATTATAGTTACATCTGTAACTGGCTGATTATTATTCAGAAATCAAAAGACAGCTAACATAATTAGTTGTTATCCTCTGAAATTTAAATCAGACAGTCCCTCTAAGCAGTCTATAAAAACTAGAAGAAATATTCTTTCACAACACGTATTACCACGAGCACGAGACGAGACGGAGGCGGCGGCGGCGCGCGAGATTGCCCCTTGTTCTCTATCACTCAACAAGGGAGGGGAGAATGAATGGCATAAATATCTTTCACATGATATTTACCCACTTAATGTGGGATTACCATCTTTTGCATTACCAACAATATGTTCATACATATTCTTAACCCTTTGACAATATACATACACCTTGTAGACAGAGTGATTTGAACTCGTGTCTCCTAGGATGAATACTATCCGTTTTTCCACTGGAACACTTGTTGGGTTCTAAATCTCTATTATTAATTGAACATATTTTAATCTACTATGTTTGACATTATAGTTAAAAAGTACCCTAAAAAATTAAAATGTCTATTTTAAACATAATGTTCTAAAATAAAAAATAAATTAAATGATATTTAAATAACATTTGGATAATTTTATATGCAAAAGTCTAAAATAAATTTTATTTTTTTAAAAAAATCTTTTTATTTTTAATATAAAAAAATATTTTTTTATTCCAGAAACCGATTCGAAAAACAATATAGAGAGGACCCTTAAAGGTCTATTTCCATGTCAAGGGAAATGGTAAAAGAAAATGAAATGCATGTGATGGTGAATGGCCAATCACGTGAAACTGAGGATAGGGTTGTTCATTCAACTATACATGCACTTTTTTTCTACTCTCTTTACTTTACCTACTTATATAACTATCCCTGAATCCATATTTGTATGTTTTTTAAATAATTAATTTATTAAATTTTTAAAGTTTTTTTTCTTATTTTATAAATAAAGTATTTATTTTAATTAAAATAATTAAATATATAATATTTTGACATAACACAGTTATACAATGCAGATGACCGAAAAATATAACACAATATAAAAATATGAATATACGAATATCTTAAAATTTATATAATATAAATTATTAATATCCTAAAAATTTAAATAAAATATATAAAATATGTGATACATGATTATAATCTCATAAAATACACAAATACAATACATGAATTGCTGTACTTCAAAGTTGAAGATTAGATTGAGCATTGAACATGGGAAGGGACCCAAATAATTTGTCATGATTTAAAGAGGGCCGGAAAAATATAGAAAAAAAAGTTAAATCCATGTGACCTTTGTTCCATTTGATGATAAAATTGATTGGCAGTTTTTGGCTTTTGGCTGTCGTATCAAACAAGTGAATATGAAAATTATTCAATATATATTGTATAGTCTAATATTATACAGTAATTTTTGTTTTAGGGTTTAAAATTTTAGTTTAAGACTTTAAAAATTAGTTTATGATTTAAGAATTTAATTTTTATGGTTTATGGTTTGTAGGTTAAAATTTAGAATTTAAATTTTAGAGTTTAAAGAGTAGATACGTAAACAAGTAAAAAGAAATTATAAATCATGTGAGCTAATCCAGAAGTTATAATTTTTATGTATTTTATAAAGTAGATGCTGATTTTAAACTCTAAAATTAGTATATACAGTTATAAACTATTTTTAAAAAAAAATTATTTGTAATTGTAGGATAATTAGTTTATAATTGTGTATACTAATTTTAAACTTGTGAGCTATAAATCCTTTAAACACTCAGAAGTTTCAAATCCATAAATCAAAAATTTATTTGTTATTTTGCTTAGCCCTTTCACATGCCCAGTGACCAAAATTATGACTAAAACCTTGGAATATCCTTCATTCTTCTTCCATGTGTTCCATTTGTAGGAGACACTTTCACATGTTGCTCCATTGTTACAATCAAGAAAGCCATAAGTATTTGGATTTTTATTTCATTTGTCAATTATTTTATATTTATTGATTAGATTTCATGATACATATGAAACTTTTGATTATTGATTTTAAGATATTGAGTGGTTTTTGTATACGAATTATAATACTTGATCTATTCAAATTCATTATAATATCTAATCTGAAGGCGATTGTATTTAAGCGTACTCGAATCCACAATTTTTAAATGTTACAACAACAATAATTCCAATCCAACTAATGCTCAATCAACAAGTTAATGATTGTTTTAACTAAAACAAATTTAGCTATTAAATATATAATTAATAAAATTATGAAACTTATAATTTAAAGTAATAAAGTATATATCGTCAAATTTAAGATATATATTGAATCAATTAAGGGTCTGTTCGGCGCAGCTTCTCCACCTAACTTTTGCGCTGAATTTGGTCTTAAACGCAACTTTTGAAAAAGCTGAAATTTCCAGCTTCTCCCCAAATAGAACTTCTTCACTTAGACCAAGGTTTCAAAGACTTCGTCGAACGGAACCTAAATATATTCAATTAAATAATACAACATAAAGGGGTATCCCATGAAAACATTCTCTTATATTGCCACCACCATGCCATGTGATAATCCCTCATCGGTCCCATTGGCAACTCTCATTCCCAATTATCAATATCAACGTTCTTGTAGTTTAGCAACAACAAAAAAAGCAATGTTCTCCTAAGTGTCACAAATACATGAAAACGTACGCTTTGGTCCACTTGACCCTCGGATTATTCATTATTGTGCGTACTCAAACGGGAAGACATGAAAACGAATTATGTACCCTAATTGTCGAGCACCAGTCCGTTAATTTTATTCGTCATTATTAATTATTATAATTTTAAGCACCATGATTTACATATTAATTTATAGTTAATGTGTCGAAACATCTCGACCTAGACTTCACTTCATGCTGTAAACTATGGTAAAAGGAAATATTTTTTTGTTAGAATGTTCAAATCTGATGTGTTTCATAGGATTTGTATCGACACTTTTTAATAGATGCTTTTGATTAAATAGAGGTAGAACGGCACAATTTTAATAGTTGTTTATTTTTGAATGGTTTTTTTTTAAATATTATTTTAATGTATAATATTTTTGAATAAAATGTTTGTATTATATCAAAAAACAACAAGCTGCTACTACAACATAACCATATAGGAAGAGTCTCAATCTATACATTTAGAGAATTCCCCATACATTACAAAGCTGCAAATTGACCGTATTAATCCTATCTATACACTTGTTTCGTATTTTATATTGACAATGTCCTTTATACACCCTACTATATCATCTACTGTACGAGCAACCTTTCTAAAATGTCGAGCATTCTTCTCAAGCCAAATGTTGTAGATAAAACCACACCAAACAATTTTAAGAACGAGAACATCTAGATTGGTGATTATACATTGTTGAGGTGAGCCCGGAGTAGGAGCCAGCGTTACCAGAAGAAGAAGAAGAAAATGAAAAGCCTTTAGAGAGAAACAAACTAAGTTATAATTAAAACATGCTAACTCTAACGAAAAAGCAGACCTTGGCTTAGTGGTCAAGCTTATTGCACAATTTAGGTGCTGCCTTTGTAGGGTTCAAGTCTCATTGGAAGTTATTTTCATTATTTAATTTTTTTTAACAGTTGAATGGTGACACATGTCATCATCTGATTGGTAAAAAAATATTAAATTATTTCTAATTAAAATTAGGATCAAATTAAATTAATTTGTAAGTATTGACGTTAAATTTATTTTTTTTTGAATTAGGACTAAATTGATTACCTGTGTAAATATGAAGGACTAAATATGTTATTATACCATTTTTCTTAACTACCACGTCACCTACTTAACGATTAACGAGTCAGTTACCAAATTGAAACAAAACTAAAAGTTTAATAGTAACATTAAAACAATTGGAAGTTTGGTTACCATTTTGACCATTTGTGAACTTTACTCATTAATTTAAAATGATTAATAACAATGAGCTGGAGTGATGTGTGGATTAACATAGAGAAGTTATCCATTTAACCCACATTTGCTAGTACAAAACATCCATTTTAGAGTACGGTGAGAATAAAATGAGACAATGTTGATTCCACTCCATTATTATCTCTTGAGTTTTTTTAATATGTACTTTTTATAAAATACCTAAACGATCCAAAATTTATCTAATTTTCAAATTTAAAAATATTTAAACACATTTAAAATTTATCAACTGAATTAAAATTTAATCTCAATATTATCTCTAGAGTTAGCTGTTCGATTAGCTTGTTTACATATAATTGAAGGTGATAAATGTGTACTCATAGTCATAAGACCTACTTATTTTTAATAGTTGGACTACCCCACCGACCTAGTTGATCTAGTCTATTTATTTCAGCCTTAGACAAGGCCTTTCGTAGTTTAGTCCAAATAATCCAGTATGAATTGCTATTTTAATAATTTTTCATTCAAATGTAACTAAAATATACGAATATTAATGCAAAAATATGTTTTTTTTAATATTAAAAAATAATTTAAAATTTAAACAAAAATGTAATTTTTTAACCTTCATATATGTACAATATTTATATTGCCTATTTACCCTCTTTATTCATAGACTAAAGAATATTAAAATCTTAAATATACTTGATCCCACGTTCTCACATATATTATTACAAATCGACAACAACTATATATTTTTTATTTGCTTTAGAATCTAGTTTGTTATATTTAATAAGTTGATTTAAATTTTTTTTTAAGAATATATTTAAAGATTTTTGTATACTATTTTTAATTATAATTAAAAATTTATTTATTTTTTTGACAAATCTTAATTTTAATATTTATCGGAATCTTATATTTATTCTCAAATATAAGTGACATGAAAATCCAAACCTGATGGCTGATAGCGTCCTTCCTTTTTTTGTTTATTATTGTTTCTATTTTTTATGATTCTACTTTCTGGTTGCAGGTTTGGCATGGGGTTTGCTAGGCTTTGGTTTGTTTGGGTTGAGTTGAGTCTGGGGCACTGTTTTGGTTAAAAGCTAGGGCCGTGATATTAGGTGCATGGCTTCGGGTATAGGTGTTGAGAGTGGCTCGGGATGTGTTTGGAAGGGTCAAAGCTGGTTTGATAGGATCGCAAAATGTGTGGCTTCTGGTTTTGATGTTGAAGCATAAGTTTGGGCCGGTCTGTCCATTCACAATTGTGGCACGTGACATATTACACGACTTCAAAATTTAAGTCTTATATTTAAAAAAATTATTAACTCAAAATAAATTGTTTTATTAAAAAAAAGCCTTCTAATTTTATCTCTTATCATCTTAAAAGTTTAATTGTAATTAATTTTTCTTAAAAAAAAATTCATCAAATTTATGTTGTTTAACGGGTAATTTTTTTTTGTTCATCCTAATTTCAATCTTTTTTAATTATTTTAGATTCAACTACTAATTAGTACTACTATTTATTTTTTAAAGGTTAAAAAAATTTTACTACTACTTTTAATTAGTGTTTTGAAGGTTAAATTTCTAATTGGAAAATTTGAAGATTTTGAAATTTTTGATCAAGCTATTGTTTCTCTTGATAAGAGATTTGAACAATACTAAAACTATGAAAAAATTTAAGTTTTGGTCTACTTTTGATAAGTTGCAGTCACTAAATTATGCGAGTCTAAAGTCTCATTGTTCTTATTTTGAGTCTATTCTTAAGAATAAAAGACAATATAATATTGATGAAAATTGTATTTGAAGTTGAGGCTAGTAAGAAAATTCTTGCATGTCGAAAAAAACAAGGCCACTAGACATTTTGAAATTTTTGAAAGGTAATATTTTTCTTAATGCTACTATTGCATATAAAATTTATTGACTATTCATGTAACATTTACATCCGCAGAAAGAAACTTTTTCAAATTGAAGTTGTTGAAGACTTATATGTACTCTACAATATTACATATTTTTGAGAAAGCTGGCTATAAAAATTTAGTTGACGATTTTGTTTCTAAGAGCATCCGAATGATGGCGCTTTTTAAATAAAATGTCACGATTATAAAATTACTTTTTGACATTGTCTTAATTTTATATGTTTAATTTTTTTATTTTGTAAGAAACAATTGTAATATGATAAATTTTTATATTTTCTAATTTTATTTTATTATAAAAATATTTTAATGACCTCATTTTAAAAAGTATCACAAAGTTGCTATTTTTTGACCGGGCTTGGGTTTGGGTGAGATTTAGGGGGATTGTAAGGGATGACTCGGTGAGTTGTTTAGGTGAAATGGTGATTGAAGGCGGGATGACAGTGTATATGATTCAGTGAGTTGGTCCACTGAGTAATTGTATTTGTAACTAAATTGAATTATTTGTAACTAAATTGAATGTGACTAAACTGTCAATCACATGATAAATTGAAATACTTACACGTATAATAAATCATACTATTTTTAAAATCGATTTTAAAAGGTTTTTTTAATTAGTTAACTTAACAAAGTTCTGTATAATTATAATTTACTGATATGTATACATATAAGATTACAACTAGCGGCAGAACTTAGAGTAAAAGTTTGGGGACCAAAATAATTTTTTTTAAAAATTTTAAAGGCTTCAACGAAAATTTTCAAAAATTTTGAGGGTTTAACTAAAATTTTTAATAATTTTGAGAGATTTAATTAAAATTTTAAAAAAATAAGAGAAAAATTAATTAAAAATATTTAAACTTTTGAAGCTTAATATGAATTTTTAAAAATTTTAAGAGGACCAAATTAAAATTTATAAAAAGTTTAAGGGTAAATTCAAATTTCCCAAAATTAGGACCACAACCCCTAGTCCTATTGGAGGTTTCGCCCATGATTACAACATATTAGAAATTTATAATAAAATACGAGATTATAAATCATACAAATACACAGACGCTCATGTACTCCCTAATATGATATATCACAAAACTTCTTTCAGTATCCTACAAAACTCATCTATGTAAATTGCAGAGATTTTAAAAAAGTTACCTCTCTAAAATAATTCTCTCGGTTAATTCTAAAAGTTACCGTTTACTTTATATTGATATAAAATCAATTACGTAGTTACCAAAAAATCTTATTTTATAAGACTTTTTGTTAAATATAAATATTTATTTGTTAAGTAATCCTAATTACCAAACATTTTTTAATTATTAGAATTATGTAAAATTTTATTAGTTACCAATTAAAAATTAAATTAATATGTACCATGATATTTTAAAATATGAAAATAATCCATCTATTTTCTTAAATAATTAAATTAGTCCATCTATCGAAGAACAATAAATTTTACAATAAGCCCAGAAGTAATGAAAATAGTCTCTTTCTTTTTAAATCAATTACTTGGTCACTAAGAAACTTTATTTTTATAAAACTTCTGTTTTAATGGTGAACCAAAGGTTTGAAGAGCAGCTTGCTTAAGATCACTTGAGAATTAATCCAAGGATATATGAGACTCAATTAAACTAATTTTATATTATTAAAATATTAATATAACTTAAAATTGAATAATTTAACTCATAATTCTAATTTAAATAAAACACTTTTAACAGCAAAAAAAACATAAATATTGTTGTTGAAATTTTTTTTCCCAATAATATGGTTCTTAACAGTTTAATTTGAAGTCGAATTGAGCTCTATCCGACTTAACTGTACATCCACTTTTTTTAAGTGTTTTTTTAAGTTAAAAATATTAAGGACAATAAGAGAAGAGTCCGATTTAGTGTAAAATACTGTTTAAAGTTGAAGGGAAAACAATTCGATTTAATTTTATTATTATTTTTTAAATTAGTGTTCAAAAACGGATGGAATTCCATCCAACTTTTAATGGTAAACAGTAATTCACTCTACTTTTGTAATTAAACTGATGAGGAACGTATTGTTAGAAAAGAAATTTCAAACAATATTTGAATCTTTCTGCCCACTTTTAACGTTTAAAATTTATTAAAATAAAAATATTATCCTAATGTGAATGTAATAAATTACCTGTTGAAAATATTATATATGGATCGATAGATAGATTTGGTTCTTGAGGTTTTAACGATTACTGTTTTTGTTTTACTGCAGGAAAAAAATCGAAGCTGAAAACATTTTTTTTTTAGAAAAGAGATGAAGCGTTCTGTAGATGAAGTTTACAATGGCGGCTCTCAACTTGAAAGATTGGCGGTTCTTTCACCAAGTGAAGGGTAAATCAAAACTTTTCTTTCTTTTTCTTTAATTATCTTACTATTATTTTCAGTTTCTTGTTTTAATCTTGAAAGCTGAACAATGATATTAAGTTTGTAATTATAGGTCACCTTATTGTTTCTGAGTTTCTTTGTGTTGTTTAGTTTAGAGGATTGATCAGTGTTTTCGCTCGTTTTGATTCTGGTTTACTTCAGTTCCAGTTCTTTTATTATGGTATATAATCTTTGCTTTTTCATGAAAATTTCAATTATATTAGGTTTATAGTTTGCTAAAAGTTCTGGTTGGGAATTTTTTTTTTCCTTTTAAGAGGTTTTGGAGATGGTAACGATAGTAATATGCATTCTTTTCTGGTTGCATTTTCGAGTTTTTCTTCTGTGAAGAATCTGTATTATATATGATGAGGTTTTAATCGTGCTAGAGAAAGGATTAAATGCCACTAGGGGATAATGACATATGTATATAATAATTTTATGTGGACTTTTTTGTGATTATTAACTGGAGATGTTCTTTAATTTCTTGGTGTATAATGTTTTTGAATGTTGAAGCTCCAGGCAACTGCCGATGGTGGGAACGATAGGACCTAACGGGGAGCCAACATTAGATTATGCATTGGAGTATCTCCATACGGTTAAACAGAGGTTTCCTGAGAACATGGAGAAGTATTATGACTTTGTTCAAGCAATTAAATACTTCAAGGCTCAAAGGTCTGATCCTTATGATCATTTTAATACTTCCCGTTATCCTTTGTTAATGTTTTTGTCAAGCAATTTGTGACTTGTTGTGTTTGGCAATGTTGAGTGTAGAATTGGCACTGTTGGTTTCATGGCCACGGTGAAGGAATTATTTGAAGGGCACCGAGACTTAATTTTGGGTTTCAATATCTTTTTGCCTCAAGGATCTCGGATTCCCGTTCCACCGGGGGATAAAAGAGTACAACCGACCGTAAAGGAGCAGTATTTAAAAATCACCAACTTTATGAGCAAGATTAAGGCAGAAGTTTTTCATCATTACCAATTTATGAGATGGGGTTTTAGCATGTGAATTTTGTGATCTCATTGTTGGATTCTTGCAGGCAAAGTTTCAAGGTGATGACCATGTCTATCAGTCATTTTTAGACATTATTTTAAGAAAAGAAAACGGTTCTGTTTCTAACGCCAAGGTTCACCGGGAGGTATGTGAGGTTATATTTTTATATGTTTTCCCTCTTTTCATTTGGTATGGAATGGATTTATCTAGCCTAGGATGTTAGATTTTGATGATTAGAAACCAAACTCCTTAGGTTGCTGCTCTTTTCCAAGACCACCCAGATTTGGTTTCGGAATTCACCCGTCTTCTGTCTGGCTCTAATCGTTATGCTTACTCTGGTAGAAACTCTCAATACATGCTGTTCCTGCTGATAAGGTTTCTTTTAGCCTAATCCTTAATTACTTCAGATTACACGTAAAAAAATTAAGCTAATGTTTGATTTGTGAGCATATTGGCAGAAAGATAGTACTACATCTTTGCATGCTGAATGCGGCCCTAGCATGGAGCGCCCTAGATCAGATAAGGATATGGTTGTAGTGAAAGAAGAAAAGGAGAAAAAGTGGCATGGTATAAAAGGAAGAGTCAAGAGAGAAGAGAGAGATAGGAGAGGCCGAGACTCTGAAAACGACACGTACGATGATAAAAATGACACGAAAAGTGAGTTTTTAGCTTTTCAGTTAAACATTATGGCATGGCTATAAGTTCCATACCATATTAATTTAATTTTCTGTTGAGGGTCTGCTTTGCAGATTGATGAATTTATTCTTCGTTTAAATTCAGTATTTATCTCCTTATTCCTGGAAGGATTCTGTGAATGATACCATTTTTGTGCCAATAACTTCACTTTTCCTGAATGGATTGTTAGAGTAATAGAGCAATTAAGCAGTTAACCATAGTCAGTTGGAGGTTGTTATCAGTTACATATGTGGTTAACTGGGCTTCTATAAATACCCAGATCCATTCATTTTGCAATTTACGGTTCATTAATAAAGAAATTGTATTTTCATCAGTTAGTTTTATTCTTTCAGTTTGTTATCTTCTTTAGTTTCTTCTTCATCGTCTTGCTTGAGTTTATCTCTTAAACCTCCATTACTAAGATTCTGGTATGGATGTTGTCTTTTTGTTGCATCGTTCATCTGTATGATTTTCATGTAAAAAATTGGATCATTGTAAGTTTCATATTATTTATTCCTTGCCTTGACCTGCCTTATCATGTTGCTTCTTTGACTTAGTCATATCAGGTCTGTGCAATCAGGAGTTCCTCGTAGTTTATTACAGAGCTGAGTTATCACTTAAATCTTAGTATTAACTGTTGCTTCATGTCCGGCAAAACTAATGAAGCATTATAGTTGAACTGAACTTTCCTCTACTGGTTGAGTTTAAAATATTGTACATTTATTTCAAAGTTCTTCGCTTGCAGAGTTCTTGCGGATTGAAGGACAGTTACGTAGATCGGTCGAGATGGAGGACGGAGACAGAGATCAAGTGCAAGATATGGATGATAAGATGATAGATAGAGACCGTGAAACCCGAGAAAGGGATGAACTTGGCAATAAAGACGCTGAAAGTCAAAGTTTGTTATGTTCTAGCACGGATGAATGCATCGTAAAATCCATTAGTGAACTCGACCTCTCTAACTGTGAACAGTGCACTCCTAGTTACCGATGTCTTCCAGAGAATGTATGCAGTTTTTACTTCTTAATCATCCTTGTTTTTATGACCCTGCTTATATGTTGATGTTCTTATAATTACTTGTTTAATGCCTTCCAGTATCCAAGACCTATTGCAAGCCACAGAGAAGAGACTGATTCCGAAGTTCTCAATGATGACTGGGTTTCTGTCCCTTCAGGAAGTTTCAAACTCATACGTAAAAACCAGTATGAAGAAGTCCTATTTCGATGTGAAGATGAAAGGTTGGACCTTCCCTTAGCTTCTAAATAAATTGTGTTTGTAAAGCCTTTTGCTGACATTGCTCAAAATATATCTTGATATTTCACTTATAATTAGTTTGGGAATTATTAATATTTTTATTACTTGTTGTCAGGTTTGAGCTGGATATGTTGTTAGAGTCTGTGAAGGGAACAGCCAAGAAAGTAGAAGGACTATTAGAAAAGATTAACAATAATACAATCGAAACAGAGGGTCCAATCAGTATCAAGAAGCACTTCACAGGTTATAAGCTGACTAACAAGAAAAAAATATATGCATTGTGAAGTGCATCCTTTCCTTTTTTTTCCTGATTGTTGTTCTCTTATGATTGTCAATGCAGTTCAGAATCTTAGGTGCATTGAACGCATATATGGTGACCATGGACTTGATATGCTGGACATATTAAGGAAGAAAGTCCAAACTGATCTGCCAGTTATATTAACTCGGTTGAAACAGAAACAAGAAGAATGGGATAGCTATCGTTCTGATTGTAACAAAATTTGGGCGGAAGTTTATGCTAACAATCATCATAAATCACTTGATCACCGGAGCTTCTATTTTAAGCAGCAGGACCCCAAGAACTTAAGCACAAAAGGTATCTTTAGCCTTTTCCTTTTAATGGCTGTGAGGATCATATTGCATTGTATATTTCATTTGTTGCATGCAACAGGAGTTTTGTTTTCTGTAAATAATCCTTAAATTTACCATGGGTACCAACAAAGGGTCCTGACTCCTGAACTATCATGTTTCCTCTGGTTCATGTTTTGGGGAACTTCATGCATATCTGATCTACTTGTCTTTTAGTTGTTTGGCTAATTATAAACTGGAAATGAATTTACTAATGGAAATTTTATGCATTCGAGTCTTTGTAATAATTCTAAATCTTGGTTGTTTAAATGAGTGTACAACACTTGGCTGCTTTGAATGTTGTCTCCTCATTGCACATTTTTCATATTTGTAATTTTGTACAGCTCTATTGGCTGAGATCAAAGAAATAAGTGAGAAGAAGCATGAAGAAGAAGATGTGAATCTTGCTATTGCGGCTGGAAACAGACGATCCATTATTCCAAATATGGAGTTTGAATATCCTGATCATGAACTCCATGAAGATCTTTATCAGCTCATCAAATATTCCTGTGGAGAATGGTGTCCAACTGAACAGTTGGATGAAGTAATGAAAATATGGACTACATTCTTGGAACCCATGCTTGGTCTTCCTTCTCGTCCTCAAGGAGCAGAGGACACTGAAGATATTGTGAAGGCTAAGAACAGCAATGTCGAAAATGGCAACTCTACGGTTGAAAGGGAAGAAGGTGAGTTCTTCCCAAACGGGGACTTTGAAGAAGGTGAGTTCTTCTCGAATGGGGATTTTGAGAAAGGCGATTTTGCCGATTATGGAGAAGCTAGTTTGGAGGCTGCCTATAAGATGGAAGATGGTGCATCCGAGGATAGTGAGAATCATGAACTTTCCGGAAACAGTAATAAACGGGAGAGTAAATATGAGGCTGAAGGGGTGGCTGATGTTGACGAGGTGGAAGGAGATGGAACATTGTTACGATTTTCAGAACGTTGTCTCCTAACCATACAGCCCCTTGCAAAGCATGTCCCTTCAGCATTACAAGAGAATGAGAAGGATTCATGTGTCTTTTACGGAAATGACTCAATTTATGTGCTTTTCAGGCTTCACCAAGTAAGTATCCTTTTATTGAATTAGTAATATTAACCAACCTTAATGATATTGTTGCATAGTTTGTAATATTAACCACTTTGAACAATTTCAACAGATATTATACGAGAGATTGCAATCAGCAAAGATCAATTCATCATCTGCAGGTCAGAAATGGATGCCTTCAAGTGAGTCAAGTCCTACCGATCGCTATGGCAGGTAATTCAGTTTAACTTCTGGTGCTGCCTGTAATACTATCTCATGTTTAATTTCTACTCTTTTTATGAGATATAGGTTCATGAGTGCACTTTACAATTTACTTGACGGCTCTTCTGAGCATACAAAATTCGAGGATGATTGCCGAGCTACCGTCGGAGCACAGTCGTATGTTCTATTCACGATGGATAAGCTGATATATAACCTTGTTAGACAGGTAATTTTGGTTTCTTTCCGAAGTTTCGCAATTTCTTTTCCTCTGCATTTCTGACTGTAAAGTTTTCATCTTAGCTTCAAGCGGTTGCAACCGAAGAAATGGGCAATAAGCTTCTTCAACTCCATGCATATGAGAAATTAAGAAACTCTGGAAGATTCATTGATGCCGTTTACCATAATAACGCCCGTCATCTCCTTCACGATGACAATATATATCGTATCGAATGTGTACGTATTTCATTCTCGCTTTGTTTTGCTCGTATTAATTGTTTATTCGATCTTTAGACTTTGATACAACAATTCTCATATGCACTCTGCATCTTATATTTCATGAACGCAGTCATCTACACCAACTCGTCTTTCCATTCAGCTTATGGAACATGGGAACCGTTTCCGACGTGCAGAAACGCAACACATTCTATGACACAATTTTTGCATCTTACATGGTTTTGTTCTGTCCGGTTTGGAGGCATTACATGGTTCAACAAAATAAAGACATGTTTGAGGAAAAGGGATTTAAAGACTGAAGAAGGGAAGGCTCAGAAGATTGGATATTCAAACTTTCGTATCCGAATGCTCAAAAAATATTGGATGGTCAATTTTTTTTATTATATTGAAATTCATTGTAAAAATAAAACCATAAGGAAAATTCCTGGCGTCCTTGGGGATGCTTTTACTGTTTACTGAGTCTTGAACCATACACGAGTGGCGGAAACAAGTTTATGATTAAGATTTAGAGATTTAAGTTTAGTGGTTTAAAATTGATGGGTTGGATTTAAAATTTAGGATTTAGAGTTAAAAATTTAGTGTTTATAAGTTAAAATTTAAATTCCTAACTATACTAGCATAAACTCTAGACCCTAAACCCTAAAATCTAAATGCTAACCCTAAATCCTAAATACTAACAACAACCCATGATTTCTAAACTTGAACTTAAACTCCTAAGCTCTAAATTAATGAGCTTGTGAAAAAATTTTGTTTACCCAACCGAAGTGAATATAATTATAAAAATAAATTGATATACAACAAATTATTACAATGTTAAACAAGAACACCTAATTCATAGTTTGTTACATACGGAACTTCATCCGGCCAGCTCGCTTATGGGTGGACGGTCCATGATATCGGATGCAGCTGTTGCATTTTTCTGCAGCAACGGGTCGATATCTGGCAATTTCGGAATCTGAGCCAAAAGGTCAATTGTTCTCCGTAAAAGTCGGGCTAAATCACCCTCATCCATGGCACAATCCATCATCAATTCCCTCCAAGATAGCCCTGAAGCCCAGGCTTCGACCATTCCCGAAAACTGGCTATCCAAACAACAAGGTATCTCTACCTCGTGTTTCTCTTGAAGTTGCAGAAAGGAGTTTCTTTGTTCATCTAATAAACTAATGACATTTAGGACAGTAGAGGAGGCTTCGTATATGTAATTATTGTTTTTCCAAGCGCGTACCTTGATCCCCTCGGAAACTAAACTCGCACAGACAGCGGTGAGCTGCGCGGGCTTTAAATCTAGCAAGATTTTGTTTCGAAGTACCATTGCCAACCACAGCTCATTTTCTCCTCGAATTGCGGCTGCTGTTTCACCAAGAGGGAATATTACATGTGTATTGATGTCTAATGCCCTTGTTTCATGAATAACATTGCTGATTTGAAGAAACTCCTTCCAACCAGATGGTTCAATTTTCTCCATTCTATTGGTCAAATGATTTGATCTGGCCTTCAATCGTTTTATCTTTTCCTCGGTAAACTTAGCTGTGTCCAAGATCTTTTTGTATTCTCGGAAGCCTTCAGTACGGGCAATCGTTTTCTTCAAACGCGATACTTTGTTCCTTTGTTCTTTGTAATGTTCAACAGATTCAATGTATTCTTGTGACACATGTAGCATTTCATCGGTTTCCGAAAGACTACTAAAAACCGGCACATTTAGACTCCAAGACCAGGTCTCTAGAGATCCTTCCATGCACCATAAACCACCAAGCTCGGAGTCAGCAAGCTTTTCCCACTGCATTTCCTCTTTCTCTAGAAGTGATCTCATTATTTCCCGGGGCAAAGCCTCCCCCTGAGTTAAAGCAACATCAGGAAAGCCACTCCTATAAACAGTTTTAATCCACTTTTCCGTAAATAGATACCAGGAGTTATCTGAACCAAGGGCCACATAGTAAGTTGGTTCAACATCTCGAAGGCTGTCAGACCCAGATTCACTAGCATCTAACTCGGTTCCACCTTTTCTCAGTGCAAAAGAATTATCAATCAAAACCATGTTCTTAAGTTTTGAACCAACAAGCGATTCAACCTTTGCCAGATAAACAGCAGGAACAAAGTTTTCAACACCTTCAGAATCCTTGTACTGCAAGCAAATGAAGGGTAGATTTCCATTTTCAAAATCCTCCAAGAGAGGTTTCAGAGAAGAAAATCTCTTCAACTCCATCCTTCTTCGAAATTCGGTCCTTAGGCGTTTTTCTGCCCTTAATTCCTCTTGTAAATCTGCAATCTCCTTATATGCCACCTTTGATAGAAGTTCCCGACTCTTTCTATCTATAGCATCATCACTAATTTCATATGTCAGTGTTTCAATCTCTTTCTGTATTTTAGCAAGCTCCTCTTTTGCAGCAACCATTACATTGCTCCCCAAGTAGTTTCCAAAACTTTGCTCAACTAATTTCCTTGCCTCTTCCAAAGTCCTCCGTGCTTGTAAGGTATTTGTTTCATTCAATTCATTTGACCGACGAGTAACTTTTGTGCCTCCTAGAAGATTCAACACCATTCCATAAGAGGCAGTGAACTGTGATACGAGGGGTTCAACTCCAGAAAATAGAACCTTGCAGCACTCTTCAGCACCTTCATAAGGAGTCTGCACTATCACAACGTTGCCCCTTTCATCTATGCCTCTACGTCCAGCACGCCCTGCCATTTGAAGCAATTCGTTAGGGCTTAATTGGATGCGTCCAGTGCTTGTCCTTTTGCTAAGAGAGGAAATAACAGCAGTCCTAGCAGGCATGTTGATTCCAGCCGCCAGTGTTTCTGTAGCAAAGACAACCTTAACAAGTCCTCGCTGAAAGAGCTCCTCAACAAATGATTTCCATAGCGGTAGACAACCAGCATGGTGTGCAGCAACTCCTCTAATTAGTCCTTTTACTGCAGTCTCCCTCACAGCATCGGGATACTGAAGCCGGAACTTCTTCAATGCGAGTTCTACCTCACTCATCTCACACTCATCCAAAAGGCTGCAATCTTCAACATACTGCACGGCTGCATCACAACCTCTCCTATTAAAAATGAACCAAATTGCTGGAAGCATGTCCTTTGCTTTGAGGTGCCATAGTGTATCAACAATTTGAGGAACCTGAAAATTAGTGTGTAAGCCATAAATATGTCTATTTCATTAGGATTATTATTAATCAGGCAAAAGGATATCATTGAAAGTATTCTTCATTTGCAAACAAATTATGCCAACCACAAGCAAAGTATAAAACCACTATACTATACCTGTGAACGGCGAATTGTGTTTTTGTCATTCTTTGAAAGGGGCTGCTGCTCAGTCATGCCAACTATACTATCAACTGTACCATTTCTTCTGCGTCTTCGTGAATTCCTTCTTCTAGATCCGTCATCCCTGTATTTCCTTCTTCTAGATCCATCATCCCTGTATGAGTTATCTCCTGAAGCAGAAAGCTGTAAATAATTGAGTGACAGCTTCCTGTTTCAAATTCCAAAAGAAATCGAAAAGTTGTCAGAATCACTAACAGATATTTGTGATAGTATGCAAAATACCGTCTAAAGAGAGAAGGATTTGGATTTCCATGAAGTTATAATTTACAGGAGCGACAAAATTCATCGATATTCACATTCCTTGACATTGATAATTGGAGAATAGAAAGCTAGAACTTGCAAGCAAATATGTTTACTTACAAAATTACAGAAAGAAAATTTTATGAAGTTTTTTCAATTTTAATCTAGCAGAAAATATGAAATACAATTTCATTTTTATCAAATTTCATTTTCCAAAATACAATAATGAAATTTTATCAATTTTCATTTAGCATAAAGAGAGAAGGAATGTTCTATAAACTAAGTAATGTTGTTGTATAAGCACAAATTCGAGCCTGTGTATGGTAAAAATGACAACAATTACCCAGAGAATAAACAGGATATGCTTGTCTGTCTGGGAATGGGAAAAATAGCAACAATTACGCAGAGAATTAACAAGATAGTAACGTTGGGGGTTACCCAGATTACCCCCTCCCAATTGTGTTTTCGTATAAACAATATGCTAATTTAAGTAAAGTAATTTGGTAATATGAAATGTGGAGTGCTTCTGTTACCCAATAAAATACTAAAGGTATGCTTGGTAGAGAGGAAAAGTGGAGGAATGGAAAGAGGAGAAGTCGAAAGGGAATCAATTTTGAGAGTGCTTGGTAGGAAAGATAAGTGAGGGGGGACAAAAGGGAAGGGTGACCATTTTCCATCCCCATGAATAGGAACAAATCATTCCAATTTGGAATGATAAGAGGAGAGAAAATATGAAAGAAAATTATGCATCTTTTAAAAATTTTATTTCCTTTCCCCTCAATTTAACTCTATCAAGCATTGAATGGAAAGAAATTTTATTTTTTTCTTTCAATTTTTCCTTCATACCAAGCAAACTAATGGAAAATAGAAAATATACTTTCTATCTTTAAACACTTCTACTCTTTCAGTTTTCCATCTTCAAATGTCCATGATTTCACGCTGAAAACTACATATTCCAATGATTTTGCCATCATGCACGGATATAAACAAAAGACATGAGCTAAGTATTTTGGTAAATGTGGGAATGAGCAGTGCTAAACTTCTTATCTTAACCCCAAAATATGCAAGTTATAGAAAATAGAATCAGATGTTAAGCGCTCATAATTTAACACTAAAACTACACAGCTAAATGTTTCTCCAGCATCTAGATTCCCCCAAAGAAGTTCCATGAGGCTAGCAATTTTATTGAAATACCTGTTCATGTGTGTTCCTTTTTCATTAAGAAGCCGAAATAAAGAAGTCTTTGTTGAGAAGTGCCAAGTCAATGGAACAGGACGCCATGATGATGTTACAAGCTCTGTTTTACCATGAATCTAGAAACAAAAGGAGATTAAGGAGAAAATCTCAATCATCTCATAGGCAGAGGTAAAACCAGCACGACAATCATGCATAATTGAATGGAAGATCACATAGATAAGAGGGAATTTTCAAATCTTTGAGCACGTTCGATGTGCACACTAATTTGGCTTGGAATATGAACCAAGCAATCCCTTCAACGGTAGAATAAATACATTTTCCAATGGGGAGTCAAACAAAGGCAGCAAGGATGTTAATAAAGACTTATCAAATAGAACCTGACCCCAAAACCATTTAGGCATTTATTGAATGAGATATAACATAAGCTTAGCAAAACCCAAGAAAAGGACATTCATAATATGAATGAATCCAAAACAGCGTTCTTGCTCATGGTGATAAATTTTCCACAGCAAAGTAAGTTATCAATAGTAAATAGAGATAACTTGTTAAGACACAAGTTCAACTACACACTCCTCCTTCGGGACTAAGGTTCAGACTTTAGTTAACATAAGCTGATGGAAAAATAAAAACAAGTTTACCCTGACCATTTGGCACAATCCCCCTCCCCCTCTTCACCTTGCTGAAAGAATCAGGTAACAAAAATTATATAACTAGAGCAGTCTATCGCATTCCTGACAAAGCTCATCTTGGAATAGAATGTCAAACCCAGCAAATCAATACAGTGGGACATCAAATCAATACCACTAAGCCTCATGAGATTAGGCTTGACCAGACAGTATATTGCACATGATCTGCGTTTAGTAATCAAGCTATGAGAAGAAAGGGTACGTCAAGCACAAGCAGTGTAGCAAGTAGTAGAACAAAGAGATAGATTTTGACATGGAGGAGAAACGAAAATGCACAACATAGAAATCATGCCATTGCCAGTGAGTATCTCCAACTCCAAGATCATGGCTGAACACTTCATCAGAACATCCATTTTGAGTATGTGAATCCGAGAGCGCAGGACAGACAAACAAAGGCAAAGAAAGATCCATGAAAACTCTCAAGCAACTGAAATGATATCAAGGCTGGAGCATATGATATGATAAGACAAAAACACTACCTGGCCAATCCAACCAGCTAGCTCATCTGGATTTGCAACTGTCGCTGACAGACATATAAGTTGAACTTCTTTTGGGCAATAAATCACCTGAAAATATTTCATAACTTGGTGAAAATGTATTAACCATTGATAATCCAGAAATAAACGAGTTTCAGAAGTCAAATATACTCACTATCTCCTCCCAGACAGTACCCCGAGATATGTCACTTAAGTAATGAACCTCATCAAGAACAATCACATCAACATGAAAAAGACCACTCCCAGATGAAGCCATTCCAACACTACAGCAAACACAAAAACTGACATGCTTAATGCACCAACTAACATAAACTTAAGAAGGGACTTATGGGGGTTGCAACTTGAAGATGAAACATTTATAAGACATGAAATACACAGATTTCTTTCTAGAAAGAATAAACAGTAGGTGAAGGTAGAGACAGCTAACAGAAGTTGCAAAGTAATATACAGTACTTAGTACATATACACATAAAATACGATGAAAACTAAAATGCTTAAGATATAAGGTGCCATTAACATTAAAAAATGTCATCTGTAACCTTTGGCAATACCAAGTACTTCCACCATTCATACCACGAAAATATTGAAACTGTTAACCGAAGTACCTATTATACAACATGTTGCGCAGAATCTCTGTAGTCAAAACTAAAATCTGAGCATCTTTGTTGACAGCAGAATCTCCTGTGAGAAGGCCAACATTATTATCTCCAAATGTCTCCCTAAAACAACAAAGATCACCATATCAGCTCAAAGGGTTAATATCACCTACAATTATTTTCACTACAGCATAATCACGATCCAATCCCTCTAGGCATAGTGGCAAGACTCGCGTGAAAGTTGTTTGGAGGTACATGAACCCCACGATTATGGTGAGGTTTAAAGTTTTAGTAATAGTATGTTTCAACCCAAAATCATGCACAAACTTATGGAACTTAAAGTTAAGTAAAAAAGGCAACAGAAAACGAAAAATAGTTCATTATGCATGTTGAGAGCGGAGGAAAATAGCTTAAATTACCTAAACTGTCGAAACTTCTGATTGGATAATGCCTTAAGCGGAGTTGTATAGAATAACCTCCTCCTCCTGGCCACCGTCGCCACGGCAGCAGCTTCCGCAATTAAAGTCTTTCCGCTACTGGTAGGCGCTGAAACTACCACCGATGAACCCCTTAAAAATGCTTCTATCGCCATTCTCTTCAAGCAAAAAAGGCAAGAACATTAGAACTTCAATTTCTCCTTTAAAAATAAAAGGAAACAATAAAATGTTGAAAAATAAGGAACCTGGAATTTATCAATGCGAAAATCGTAAATATCAGCGAGTGCATCGACGTCAATCATTTCCTCCCCGAATTCCACAACTAAATTACAAAGTTTTTCGACTCGTTGCGAAGTGGATTCCTTTTTCCGGCTCGATAAATCCACGGAGATTTCGTCTTCGCCCTCACTCTGTTGCACATCGTCAGAATCTTCACCGGAAACATCTTCGTATTCGTCGTATTCATCGGCGACTTCATAATCATCGTCGTCGTCGTCCACATCTTCGAGTTCTTCGTCGACGTCGGAGAGTTGGGGGCCGGCGGAGAAGGGAGAGCGACGGGATTTGAGAGAGAAACGAAAGGAAAGCGGAGAGAGAGTGGAATTGGGGCGACGGAAAGGGAGGGATTGAGATATGGAGCGGAAGTAAGTGAACTGGGAGTGCTTGGTTGGTGGGAAAATGGAAGGAAATGTGAGGATAGAGAGAGTGTTCATGGCGGGATTGTTTCAGCACGAATGTGGGCCGAGTTACTTACAGCTCTGTACAATCCATTTTGATACAAAAATGAACAGGTGGCGGCCGTTAATTGTTTTATGGGTAAAATACTGTTAAGGTCATTTTTGTTTGGGTAAAATATACTGTTCACACTCAACTATTTTCTTGTTCCTATTTTAGCCACTCAACTTTCAAAAATTTTAATTTACTAAATAAACTTTTGGATTGCTTCTATTTTGGTCAATTTAGAATATTTTATTATTATTTTCAAAAAAATTTAATATTATAAAATATAAAAATATTTAAAAAAATCACCACAATCGTTCTTAAATTCAACAACTGTTTGATCCCAAATTGCATTGGTGAACTCGTTTTGACACGTTGAGTCCGATTCTAGTGTTTGTTTTACCGAAAAATATCCCGAAACTCACAAATTTTTTTTTGAAACTTTTTAGTTTCCTTACTTTCGATCTCTTTTTCGTAGACTTCGGAGCAGTTTTCTGGCAAAATAAATGTCGAATTTAAACTCATTGAGTCGAGTCGAAGCGACCAGTGAAATCCAGGACTGAACGGCCACCATCTACAGCCGTCGGCAGTAGCGTCCGACGATGGCGAATGGTGGTTGTACAGTTGGATTTAATTATTTTTTTAAAATTTTAATTTTTTATATTAAATAATAATAAATACCAAAAAATATGAAAATAATAATAAAAATAATTGAGTGACCATAACATAAAATAAGAGTGAGAACATAATTGAACGACGATACGTGCATTTTACTTTTTTTTTTTTGTTTTTGATGTCTTACATTTTGTCAATCAGTTTTGGGGGAAAAGAATATTTCAGTCGTTTATGTTGTAAGTTGATTATATTTTGGTTACTGATATGTTACTCAAATTAGTTTAAATGCCACATAGTCGTAAGTTAATTTTTCATTTGACATTATTCCTTAAATTTTGGATAAAATGTAAATTTAATCCCTTAACTTTTGATTCATTCATTTCTCACATTTTTACACAAAAAATCTTAAAAATTTTATGCCGTTGTCGAAAGCTATTCACTACGGTTAGGGGTAGAAACAGGACTTTAAGGTTTAGGGGGTAAACTTATAAATTTTTAAGAGGGGTGAATTTAAAAAATTCAGAAGGACAAAAATAATTTTTTAATAGAAAAATATATAGAAAAATTCTAAAAATTTTATAAATCGTATAGGAGTTTCAATTTTTTAGGAGGCGACCGCCCCCTCCAGCCTCTCTCGGTCCATCCCTGAGTTCACGGTAGACAAACTTAAAAAAATTTATTCACAAATTTTTAACCTCTTAAACACGAATTTAAAATTCATTTAACCAAAAATATAAGTGAACATACTATAAATTCACCCTAGATATAAATACAATCTATAAATAAATAAATTAAAATGAATCATAATCTTATTTTTTCAAGAGCGGATAATGTGAAGTTATTTTGGTCTTTTGAAATGATTTGCATGGAAATAACTAGGAAAATAATTAAATAAAATCTCAAAGTAACATAGCGACTAATGTGAAGATTTTCTTTTCAACCAAACAGGGGATGACGTCACTTGATTTTTATGCAGGATTTGGTTTCAAACACGGCTTTTAAAAAAGTTAAAAACTTCAGCTTCTCTTCAAACACAATTTTATTTTACAAATCATGATTTGGCCAGCCTTGCCAAAGCCGATTAAGTTATCAAATAGAATAACTGTCCTGTAAAAACATCGATAAACTAGGGTAGAAAGTGAGGATACATTTACCACCCATCTTAACAAAGTTTCATGGCGATTGGCAGTTCCACAATTCTAAATGCTTGACCGACGGAATTTGTGGCATGTTCATCAACCTAGGGCATTTATTGATTGTTAATGTAACAAAAGAAGGAAGCGAAAGAGAGGAGAAAAAAATTTATTATCCATTACGATTATTTTGGGTTTCGGCGATCACAGCTCCTGACGAACAATTTAACGGTGAAAAGATGGAAATCAGAGGGCGATCACAGTTGCAGGGAGCCAGACGGTGCGGGCGCGTGACTGCACACGCACGGGAGGGGGAGAGTGAGCTGCTCCTCTTTTTTCTGGTCCAATGTGGACCGTTGGATCTTACTCTGAATCTAACGGGTGAGATTAAGCTACAGATGAAAGAATAAGAGATCAGTTAGGGTTTTTATTATTTGGGTCAAATAATCCATTGTTGTATGTCACGGGGCTAGGGCTCAACCCTAGTGATCCGTGAGGCCTTAGACGCCTTTGACTCTAATCGGTCGATTCCCGCGCCTAAGTAAGCCTTCAACCAGCCTTGCGATTGCTCCTGCTCGACAACGGCTCGGACAAGCCCTCCAGGCTTCGATGGATGTGGAAGCGCTTTAAGCACTATGGTGGCTACTCTTGGCCACTCGAGAGGCAACTAGCTCAAAGAGCTTTGGAAACAAAGACAACTGAAAGGAACAAGAGGAAAACTAGAGTAAATGCCTCAGAGTCTTATTACTCTTCTCAAATGAGAGAATGAATGGAATGAGATGGATTGGATCATACAAATACGAGTGGGAGGCTCTCTATTTATAGTTGAGCTCCCACTCAATCAATGGTCCGGATCAATTTACATGGATGGTCAGGATTAGCCCAAATCCTTACAAGAATCTCTAATCTAGGAAAGAATATCAAATCCGACCTAATTACATCAATTAGTAGGTTTCTTTCCTCAGATAGTTGATCACACCCGATATGGCAAGATTCCTCGTTTGACTTCTTGTCTCCTGCCATTTTCGAAGAGCTAGTGTGATCGGGCTCTCTAGCATTCTCCAAGTGTTGGGCCAAGTCTGGTGGTCTTGGCAAGTCCGATGATCCGCTTTGAACCCCTTGGGCGGATCCTTGCGCAACTGTCTCGGACCAAAAGGTTTGGGCCGTGACAATTTCCCCCACTGAACTTGGCGACGCCCTCGTCGCTGCACTAGAACGATCCCGGACAGGGCCTCCTTGGATGCTGCTACCTGTTGCCTCGGCTTGGTGCTATTCCCCCATATGAACTGCTCGGCTCCTGCCGCCATGGTTTTCCTCAATCTTCTTCACCATTACTCACATCGTTTTGGTGGCTTCTTGACGTCTCGGCTTGCTCATGTCCCCCCATAAGGACTGCTCGCTCTGACTCTTCCCGCCAAGTGATGTCGCGTGCTATGACGCATTTGGATACATCGCCGTTGTAGGAGCTTTCTCTTACAAGCCTTGGTTTGCCTTGGTCCCGCGGCAAAGTCTTGGGTGTCACCACGTTAAACACCGGACGAACTCTCAGACTCGTCAGCCATCAGTTTGGCTCCTAAAAACTCTAAAAGGTCCCTTCCAAGCTTTGTCTCCCCCGCATCGAGGGTTAGGTCCAACTCGACCTACGCTCATCAAACTCGGTAAATCAAACTCAAAAACACTAGAGTTGTGTTTGAGATGTACCTTTCTCTCGAATGCATTTACTCTAAAATGGGTCAGCCCTTCTGTCTCCACGAAGTCTGGCCCCCTTTGCATCGAACCTCCCTCATTGAAGTTCTTTGCACGCATCGGCACCTTTTGCCTAAGGTCCGTTGCCCCTCGTTGCACTCGCCCCTCTGACTTGATGTTTGGTGCACTCTTCTTGCATCGACCCTTTTTCCTCGAAGTTCGGTGCTTTTTTTTTCTTGCATCGGCACTTCTTCCTCGAAGCCCTTCGCTCGTTCCCCACCTTGCCCATGGGTGGTGTCTCCAAGGTTGCAATGTCCCTCGGCTTGGCCCCCTTCGACGCTTCATTGGTCTCAAAAGCGATGTTCTTTCCCCGAACATCCTCGGTAAGCACTCTCATAGCCTTCCTGGACATGTTCACATTTTTCTACTTTCGGTCTCCCTTGGCCTTGGCAGAACTAGACGGCTTTGAACCAAGCTTTGTAGCCTTGCCTCCTTCGGGCTTGTCCCTCGTCTTGGGCTCATTGGCTCGAACTGGGCATCTCCGCAACTTGTGAGGCCCCTTACACTGGTAGTACTCCAATTGCTTCTTCTTCACCCTCAGCTTGACGACTTTCTCATTTGCTGTCGCACCGCGGCTCGACCTTGGCTTGACTACTTTGGCACTTGTAGTCGCACCCTGGATTTCCCTTGGCTCATTGACACTCGCAATTGCGCCAAGTCGCGATACTCCCCCTTTTGGCTCATCTTCTCTCTTGATGAGTGCAGCAAGACGATTCTTCTCGGGACAACTCCTTATCACATGTGGGCCATCGCAGAAGTAGCACTTCATCTTCCTGCTTGCCTTCTTCTTTGGCACAGGCTTAGCCTCGCCATTCCCACAGTCACTCGTCGTAGGCTTGGACGTCTCGGCACTGACTAGCTTGTCTCCCGCAGGCTCGGTCAGTAACTCAGCCGCATCTTTAGCCTCCCGAATCTAGGCACCTCATTGCTCCAATGCAAGCTTCACCCCAGGCCTAAGTCCCTCTAAGATGGTGGCAAGCGCACCCCATTCACTCATTGCACTCTTGCAACTGAGTAGCTCTTCCTTGAGCTCATTCACCTTGATCCGCAAAGCCTTCACCTCGGCTTCGCAAGCATTACTCCCTCGAACATTCACCAACTCGCTGAGAACTCGTCGCGTCTCGTCCTTGAACCCGTCCTCCATGGACTCCACTTGGTTAAGGCGGGACTCGAAAACACCTTGGGTTTGCTTGGCTTCCTCTTCGGATTCTTCAAGCCTACATACCCTTTTTATCAACGGCGGTAACCACTCAGAATGACGTTTGATCTGCTCAATCGTCGAGTTGAGAGATTCTTGGGCCTCTTTAGTGATTTCTTCCTTGAAGGAATCCACCTTCTTGGACAAGTCCTCTATCTGAGACCTGAGAGTGGACGTTCTATCATTGAGATCCTCAATGAAATCTTTTACCTCGTTCATTGTCATTCTCCTCCACGGTGATGCCATCTCGGTCACTTCTTTGCCACGAACTAGCTTGCTCACTTTGACTAGCTCGAATGCAAATCCTCGCCTAACTTGACTGCAACACCAAGTAGGCTCGAACGCAAGCCTCATCGTCTTGCTCTGATACCACTTGTCACGGGGCTAGGGCTTAACCCTAGTGATCCGTGCGGCCTTATATGCCTTTGACGCTAATCGGTAGATTCCCGCGCCTAAGTAAGCCTTCAACCAGCCTTGCGAGTGCTCCTGCTCGACAACGGCTCGGATAAGCCCTCCAGGCTTCGATGGATGCGGAAGCGCTTTAAGCACTATGGTGGCTACTCTTGGCCACTCGAGAGCTCAAAGAGCTTTGGAAACAAAGACAACTGAAAGGAACAAGAGGAAAACTAGAGTAAATGCCTCAGAGTCTTATTACTCTTCTCAAATGAGAGAATGAATGGAATAAGATGGATTGGATCATACAAATGAGAGTGAGAGGCTCTCTATTTATAGTTGAGCTCCCACTCAATCAATGATCCGGATCGATTTACATGGATGACCAGGATTAGCCCAAATCCTTACAAGAATCTCTAATCTAGGAAACAATATCAAATCCTACCTAATTACATCAATTAGTAGGTTTCTTTCCTCAGATAGTTGATCACACCCGATATGGCAAGATTCCTCGTTTGAGTTCTTGTCTCCTGCCATTTCCGAAGAGCTAGTGTGATCGGGCTCTCTAGCATTCTCCAAGTGTTGGGCCAAGTCTGGTGGTCTTGGCAAGTCCGATGATCCGCTTTGAACCCCTTGGGCGGATCCTTGCGCAACTGTCTCGGACCAAAAGGTTTGGGTCGTGACATGTACATGAACTCTTTATTTAATTAAAATTGACTCTTTTTAATTTTATTGGAGCTTTATATTTAATAATAAGACTAGTGCTATGTTATATATATATATGACTATAATAATACCATAATTATAATAATAAAATATAATAAAAGAGGTTATTGAATGTCATTTGGTGATGGTTTAAAGTCAACAACAACTGAAATTTTAAGAGAAAATGAGTTTTTTTTTTAAGAACAAAAGTCTACCTTCAAAATAGATGATATTTTGTGATAAAAGGATGGGAAAATAATAAAAGAAAATAAATTTATATATTAGTTTAAATTAAGAAGTCGGATTAAAAATCACTTTTCAACTGATATATCATCTTATTAATTTAACAAATATAAACGATTCAATGACCGAAAAGTAATAAATTAAAATTGATAATCGACGATAGAAAAAAAAGAAGAGAAAATGAGTAAAGCAATTTCTCACTCTAAAATACAAAATAAAAGTGTTGTTATTGTAAATAATTTAGGTAAATTAGTCTTGTAGAAATTTTAAGCTAGAGACATCAAAAAGAAAAATAACAATTATGTCTTTTTTTAGTGTTTATATATATTGTGTTTCAACACTAATTAAACCTTTAATTTTATCTTTGAATTTAAATTTTATATTATAAATCGTATTTTTTTATATTCTGACATACATGAAAGCACTATAAAAGGCAAAAACATTTTGTTAAAAAAAACGTTGCAACAACTGGTACTTGCACGCCTAATCCACTGCGGAAAATCATAGGCGAAAGGTGACCCATCGGAAAATAGAGTCTTGAAATATCAAAGCCACCGGGTGATGGAAAATTCTAAAAAGGGACCTACTAAAAAGAGGCTAAAAAAAGTGGGTACATAAATCCTTATAAATACTTGTAAGGATTTATGTATATGTACCGAAATTCTTATAAAAACAGTAAGAAATTCGGTATATACATAAATGTTTATTACTTTTGTAAGGATTTATGTATATGTACCGAAATTTTTACAAAAACAGTAAGAAATTTGGTATATACACAAATGCTTATTATTTTTGTAAGAATTTCGGTATGTACATAAAAGTGGTAAACATTTATGTATATATTGAATTTCTTATTATTTCTGTAAGAATTTTGGTACATATATTGTAAGGATTTATGTACCCGCCTTCTTTTAGCCTCTTTTTAACAGGTCTCTTTTTAGAATTTCCCACCGGGTGATGTCAACCTCCAATTCTAAAGAATGGATAAAGTAAGGCTTAATAGTTAAAAATGTGTTTAATTTATATGTTTCTTTTTAATTTAGTATTTAATGTTTTTTCGAATCACTTTGGTATCTAACGTTTCATTATGTAATTCAAATTAGATTTTTTCTTCAATGACCGTTAATAAAATACCGTCATCCAATTATGACATGACATATGACCTGATTTTTATTTATTTGATTTTTAAATTTATTTTAAAATATAAACTTATTAAATAACATCAAAGTTTTAATTTCTTTCGATCAAGCCCTCAAATCACGTCTCCCTCACCGCTCGACATTCTCCACACGTCGGCGGTTCACCGTTCATCACCCATATGTCGCGCACCTCACCATTCAACATCTCCACCCTTTAACCGCCGGTTAGAAGCTCAATTAGTCTGTTTTTCTTTTATTGTTGGATGTTCATCAACGGAGCAAACGACTATTTATTCTTCGATTTTTGACAACGGGATGATAGAATATTCAGTTGTGGGGGGCGACGAAGGCAAAGGTGGTCGGTGGTGGTGGTTGAATTGGTAGTGGGACTTAGGGTTTGGGGGTTTTAGAGAAATTAAATATTTTGAGTTTTTTTATAAAAGTAAAGATTATTTTATTTTAAAAAAATAAAGAAAATACTAAAAATATGTCACACATTGCGTTTTTGTTGGATAACGAAAAATTTTAATATCTGCCACGAAAAACCTGATCTGAGTTATAGAATGAAACATTAGGCACCAAAGTGACTTGAAAAAAATGTTAGACATTAAACTAGAAAAGGGGTTTAGGTTGGACAACTTTCTTACTGTTAAGCCATCAAGTAACCCAAATTGTGACCTAAGCAAGGAGTAAATGAACCGAATTTGGAGATGTTCATGTTCGGTTTGTGTTCGTATTCGTGTTTGTTTAAATTTTTAATATTGTGTTTGTGTTCATTTGTTTTATTTTTGAAGGTTTTCGTATTTGGTTCATTTAGCGTTCGAGAACATGTTCGTTTAATGTTCGCGAACATGGTAAAATTACGCCATTAGTCCTTAAATTCTTCATGCTTCACAATTTAAATTCCAAAGTTCATCATGTGTTAAATTTAGTTACTACTTTCACAAATATTTAAAATATAAAAAATAAAAGGAAAAGAGGAGACATGTAAACAAGTTTATAAATGAGCTTATAAACTAGCTTTCAAATAAATTTGTTTGTGAACTTAAACGAATATGACACGTCTCTCTGTTTGTGTTTGTTTGTTTATTAAATGAACATAAAAATTTTGTTCATACTCATTTATTTAATTTAATAAACGAACGTTATACAAATGATGCACGTACGATTAACACTATGTTTATTTACACCCTAAAAGATGGTTGTTAAAGATAATAAGGAAGATAAAACATTTATATGAAGTTTTAAAGAACTTGGGTTTTCTGGTGAGCTACAGAAATATTGAATAGCGGTTTGATTGAAAGTCTGGAACAACAAATTCTTGCCACCGTTATAATTTTCGTCAACAATGGTCAACGAAATATTGTGATTTATCTGGACAATAATAACAATAAGAAGAAGAAGATTTTTTTTGTTTGGTTAGAAATATAAAAAATAACTTTTTTTTCCATCAATTGTTTAAAACAATTGAAAATGAGAGGTAAAATTAAAATTTTAAAAACTGCTTTTATCTTGTAAAGTTGCACACCTAATTTGCATCTCTCTATTTCCCCCTCCACTCCTATATTTCAATATGGAATTATTTAATTTCATGCACTAAGATGAAAGAAATTTTCATGACATGTTCTTATAATACCACCAACATGACATTTTCATGAAAGAAATTATACATAAAAATTATTTAATGAACTTTTTTCTATTGAAAAACGAGGAGTCCACTAATAATGGAAATCATACAGTTGTAAACCATACGAAACTGTTATCAAAAGATCTAGAGGATTTAGACGAACGACAATATTCGAGAGATTTCTAAAAATATTTACAATATAGGCCAAAAGAATTAATCTTGGTTTGTGACTTTCTAAGGTTTATATAGCCCACTGATCTAGCCCTAACATAATGCCCAAAGTTAGTTCAATCTGTTAGAGTCGTTGGGCAGCCTGTTAAGAGGCTAAAAGGTGGTTACACCATCTTAAGTCTTTTAATGTTCACTCTGTTTTGTCTTCTTCTAAAACTTCCTTTGCAGATTCAACATTGAGCTGTCTTCTGAGTTCTTGAAATCTATGTACAGAAAGGGGTTTGGTTAAAACGTCTGCAGTTTGATGTAATGTCGGGACATAGTTGACCTCAAGTTGTCGGGCTCCAACTTTTTCTCGAGCGAAGTGAAGATCAAGATCAACATGCTTTGTGCGGGCATGTAACACGGGGTTGGCTTCCATGGACACTGTACTGGTGTTATTACACCACATTACAGGGCAGTAATGGAGATCGACCTTCATATCAGACAACACAGCTTGAAACCACATTATTTCTGCAGCTGTATCGGTCAAGCTTCTATATTCAACTTCTGTCATCGAGCGAGACACAACTCGTTTTCGAGAGCTCCAAGAGACTAAGTGTTCACCCAAATACACACAATAGCCAGAGACAAAACGTCTATCATCGACATTACTGCCCCAGTCGACATCTGTGAATGCAGCCAGAGCTCTCCTTGAGTCATCATTCACAGGAAACCAATGGCCATAATCAATATGTGCCCCTCAGGTAACGGAAAATACGCTTCACAACAAAACTAGTGGCCTTCAGCGGGTTGTTGCATAAACTGAGCAACCTTTCCGACAGCAAAGAAAATGTTTGGGCATGTGTGACACACGTATTGGAGTGCACCAACAATACTCCTGTAGAGTTGAACATTGCGAAACTCGGCCCCACCATCTTTGCTCAACTTGGGGGAAACTGCCATAGGAGTATCCACAGGTTTAGTGGTGTAAAGATGAGGCTTTTGCAAAACTTCCAATATATATTTACGCTAATAGAGTAGCAGCCCTTCACTGGTCGTGCCAGCTTCAAGCCCAGTAAAAAGCTTGACTTGTCCAAGGTCTTTGAGAGAACCTCTCATGCAGCTCTGTAATGAACCTGGCAATATGAATGTCTAAATTTCTAGTCATAAGGATATCATCAACTTATACAGCTGCATACACAAAAACAATCTCAATTGCAAAGATAAACAAAAAAGAATCTGCTGCAGAATTAACAAATCCCAAATGATAAAATCTTTTAGTTTCATGAACCAGTTATAGAGAGCCTGTTTAAAGCCATATAAAACCTTTTTTAGCTTGCACACATGCTTGACATTTCCTGGACCATCCACTTCAAAGTCAGGGGTAGGACATATAAACATCTTCACTAAGATCTCCTTTTAGAAATGCGCTGTTGATGTCGACTTGTCAAATCTGCCAACCACAATGAACAACCAAATAAAACAACACATTGACAGTAAAGAAACGTATAACTGGGCTAAATGTTTCTACAAAATCACAATCAAGGATTTGAGAGAACCCTTTAGCAACTAAAGGAGTTTTGTAGCGATTTAAAGACCCATCAACAATAAGTTTCACCTTAAATAACCATTTACATCCAACAAGTTTTTGATTAGAAGGTAAATGAACTAGATCCCATGTTTTATTTGAAAGAATATCATTATATTCACTCATCACAGCATCTTTCCAGTTCTATCAAACAGAGCCTCAAAGATATCAGATGGAGTAAGGGTAGAATCTACCAGAAAAATTTTGGGTTTAAAACCCCAGCCTAACTTCTGGTTTTCATGCAATATGTGTAGATAATTGTCATGTAAATAGAGATAATTCTTTTGTAAATATTTAAGTTATTTAGATATCCTATAACTCTAATCTCTTAAAGTAGTTTAGATAGCATATAACTCTTATCTACTAAGTAGTTTAGATAACCTTTATATCTTATCTTATAAGATCATATTTTATCTAGACTAGTTTGAATTTTATTAGAACTCCCTGTACTAAATCTATAAATAGTTGGCTTGTATGTACTCTTCAAATCAATTCAAGGAAAAACAGTGAATCAGATTGATCACTGACCAAAATACTTTTTCCTATTTTCTACATGGTATCAGTCTAGGTTTTTCAGATCCTATCCAAAAAAATCCTTGGTTAATGGCTGGCGAAAAAACATTCGAGATTAGCTCAAAAGCTAGTCCATCCCCACGGCCACAGAGGGACAATCAATCACATTTGGTCACCTATGTAAGAAATATTAGCGGCCAATTTAGCAAGCAACATGGAGGTAATCTTTCTTTTGCAAATACTGTTGACAACACAAACTTCACTACTTGGATTGTCGATAATGGAGCCTCTGACCACATGACAGGAAATCTGAGCTTATTTACAGAATTCAGCCAGCTTGGGGCCCAATCCAATGTAAAGACGACAGATGGTTCCTTAGCAGCCATTGAAGGAAGTGAAACAATTCAAGTAAATCAGGATATCGAATTGAACTCCGTGCTTTATGTTCCAAAATTATCTTGTAACTTGTTATCTGTTAGTAAATTGTCTCGTAACTTGGGATGTTATACTAAATTTGATTTACATGGCTGTGAATTTCAGATACTAGATTCAGGGAAGATAATTGGCAATGCTAGGTTGCACTGTGGACTCTACATTCTTTAAGGTTTTTTGCCTATTCCAACTGTATCTCCGAATCTATTTCCACATCAAACCCTATTTCCAGTCAGATTATGTTACTACACTTTAGACTAGGTCATCCCAATTTCTTTTATTTGGCCAAGATGTACCCAGATTTGTTCACCAATAAAAAGATCAAATCCTTTCATTGTGACATCTGTCAATTTGCCAAACATCAAATAACTACATACCATCCATCCACTTATAAACCTTCTCATCCCTTTTCCATCATCCATAGTGATATTTGGGGCCCTTCCAAAGTTAAAAATGTTAGTGGATCTAGATGGTTTGTAACCTTTATAGATGACCATAGTAGAACTATTTGGACCTTTCTTATGAGGGAAAAATCTGAAGTTAGTGAAAATTTTAAAACCTTTCACAATATGGTCGAAAATCAATTTCAAAGTAAAGTCCACATTTTTAAAACTAATAATGAGAGTGAATATTTCTCCAAGAGTCTAGGATCCTATTTTAAAGAAAAGGGCATTGTTCATATTAGCTCTTGTGTTGATAGTCCTTAACAGAATGGGGTTGCCGAAAGAAAAAATAAACATCTTTTGGAAGTAGCTAGGTCTCTTTTATTATCTTCCAATGTTCATAAATATTTTTTGGGGGAAGCTGTCCTAACTGCCACTCACCTTATTAATAGGATGCCTAGTCGAACACTAAAGTTCCAGTCTCCTAGAGATGTTCTTAAAAAATTTCCTTGGTTCAAACCTATGTCATGTGATCTTCCACTAAAGATTTTCGGGTGTTCCACTTTAGTTCATATTTATCAACAACATAGGTCTAAGTTGGATCCAAGGTCACTCAAGTGTTTTTTCTTAACTCAAGTGTTTTTTCTTAGGTTACTCATCCACTAAGAAGGGTTACAAGTGTTATTCCCCAATTACAAAAAAAGTCTTACATCACTATGATGTTACCTTCCTTGAAAATAAACCTTATTTCTCTAAAACTGAAATTCAGGGGGAGATTCAAGATGAATTTCAATTTTAGTTTTTTGATAACTTTCAGAACTCGTCAAGTTTATCATCACAACCGACTTCTAATTCACAACCCATTTTTATCCTACAACCCGTGCTTTCATCTCCTTTACAACCATCTCTACATTCTTCTCCTACTAGACAAAATTCCAGCCTTGTTAAAACTGCACAAAGAACCTATTCATCACCTTCCAAAACTCCTCAAAAAACCCAACCAAAAGGGAGAGAACTTCGCGTCTACAAAAGGAGAGAGAAGTCCACCTTGCAACCTAGACGCTGCCAAGAATTGGAACTGAGTCCAATTACCATGGAAAACTTGGAACGTACGGATTCTCCTCTTAATGAAAATCCTATTCTTTTTGTTAATACTGATGATTTGCCTATTGCTCAAAGGAAAGGTGTGAGGAAGTGTATTGCTCATCCGATAGAAAAGTATGTTGCTTATAGCTGTTTAATGCCATCATTCAAGGCATTCACGACAAAGATTGATGACATTCAGATTCCAAGAACAATAGAGGAGGCTTTAGATGATCCTAGGTGGAAGAAGGCGGTCGAGGAAGAAATAAATGCCCTTGAAAAAAATGAGACCTGAACTCTGACAGATCTACCTCAAGAAAAGAAGCCAGTGAGATGCAAATGGGTTTTCACAGTAAAGTACAATTCGGATGGCAGCATTGAAAGATTCAAGGCCAGGTTAGTGGCTAAGGGATTCACACAGTCTTATGGTATAGATTACCAAGAAACCTTCGCTCCAGTTGCAAAACTAAACATAATAAGAGTTTTATTGTCTCTTGCCGTGAACCAGGATTGGCCACTTCATCAATTAGACATCAAAAATGCCTTCTTGAATGACAATTTGACAGAGGAAGTGTACATGGAAATTCTAGAGGGCATCAAGAGAGATTCGACAGCTCACAAAGCATGCAAAGTGAGAAAATCCTTGTATGGCCTAAAGCAGTTCCCAAGGGTTTGGTTCGATAGATTTGCCAAGGTAATTATTGGGAGTGGTTATAAACAATGTCAAACCGACCATACCTTGTTTATTAAGGTAAATCAAAATGGTAAAAGAACAATTTTAATTGTTTATGTGGATGATATAATAATCACTGGGGATGATGTTGAAGAATTAAAGAGGCTAAAAGATTCACTAGCCAAGGAATTTGAAACCAAAGACCTCGGCATTCTTAGGTACTTTCTTGGAATGGAAGTGGTAAGATCAAAATCCAGCATAGTTATCTGTCAGAGGAAATGCATCCTTCATCTTTTGACAGAAATTGACATGCTTGGTTGTAAACCAGCCGAAACCCCAATGGAGCCCAACTTAAAGTTCAGAAAAGATGATGGAGGTGTTCCAATAAGCAAAGAGCAATATCAACGATTGGTTGGTAAGCTAATTTATTTGTCCCTTACGAGGCCTAACATTGTTTTTTCTGTTAGTGTTGTTAGCCAGTACATGAATGATCCAAGTAAGGAGCATCTTGATGCCGTATATAGAATTTTACGGTACCTTAAAATGACTCCGGGACATGGCTTATTATTTAAGAAAAGTGAAGAAAGGTCAGTAAGAATTTTTACTGATTCAAGTTGGGCTGGTGAGTTAACTGATAGAAGATCAACTAGTGGTTATTATGCTTTCGTGTAGGGAAACTTGGTCACTTGGAGGAGTAAAAAGCAAGCCGCGGTGTCTAGGAGCAATGCAAAAGCCGAGTATCGAGCACTAGCACTTGGGATTTGTGAAGGCATGTGGTTACAAAGAATGTTGACCGAAATGGGATTAGATCACTACAAGCAGTTCGAGTTACAAACTGATAGTCAATCTGCTATTAGTATTGAGAAAAATCTTGTTCAACACGACCGTACCAAACATGTGGAGATAGATAGACACTTTATCGCTGAAAAAATCAGCAATGGAGTTATCAAACTCGGCTATGTTCCTACAAAGCAACAGTTAGCCGATATTCTTACCAAGGCTCTTCCAAGAGTGGTTCTTGACGATCTTAAATCCAAGTTGGGAATCTACAATATGTGTTCACCAGCTTGAGGGGGAGTGTAGATAATTGTCATGTAAATAGAGATAATTCTTTTGTAAATATCTAAGTAATTTAGATATCCTACAACTCTAATCTCTTAAAGTAGTTTAGATAGCATATAACTCTTATCTACTAAGTAGTTTAGATAACCTTTATCTCTTATCTTATAAGATCATATTTTATCTAGACTAGTTTGAATTTTATTAGAACTCCCTGTACTAAATCTATAAATAGTTGGCTTGTATGTACTCTTCAAATCAATTCAAAGAAAAACAGTGAATCAGTTTGATCACTGACCAAAATACTTTTCCCAATTTTCTACGATATGTGTTGAGGGAACATTGTGAAGTAGTAGAACCAGTAGCTAATGCCTCATTATCACAAGCAACAGCCACAAAGACTGTAGGTAGCCGAACATTGTTGGAAGGGGGACCATTATCTTCCTCTACAGGGTCAGGAGCACCATGCATTGAATTCTCAAACATGTGACCTCAAGGGGAACAAGAACATACAATTAAGGTAAATGAATAGATGCTTACTTCTCTTGCAACACTGGAGAATCAACATGTATTGCCACAGGGTCAGAACTTCGAAAAACTGGTTTTAAAACACTAGCTGAGTGCCCACTATACGTGTGAGCCCATCCTGCAGATGACTTTGGCATAATACCAGGTGACATTGCACCATGTGCTTGGTCTGGACTGTTATTGTCAAGTCTGGTTGCTTGAGAAGATTCAACTAATACCTCGTGATAAGCAACATGCCTGACATGAACTTTGCTAAGAAACTGTGGGATTGGTGAAGTAACAACATTCCTAGGTGCTACATATGTTTTCCTTGCAAATGAAAAGATGAAATCGTTAAACTTGACGTGTCGAGAAACAAACACTCTCCCAGACTCATCCAAGCACTAATAACCAATATGCTTAGGAAAGTAACCCAAAAAATTTCATGATCGAGCCTGGAAGTCAAACTTGTGTGTATTGTAGTCTCGTAGACACGAGAAACATTCACACCTAAAGACCTTTGAAAATTGTAGTCAGGCAATTTACCATACACCTTTTGATATGGGCTAAGACCATCTACCGTAGAAGTTGGCATCCTGTTGATGAGGAACACCACACTAAGGATAGCAAAAGACCAGAACTTCAGAGGCATTGAGGCCTGAGCTGGCAGCGTAAGGGTCTTATCCACAATATGACGATACTTTCGCTCGACTACGCCATTCTACTAGGATGTGAGAGGACACGCGACCCAATGCTAGATTCTCAATTTAAAAAGAGTACTCTTGAGAAAGCGAAGCTCGCCCCCAAACTATTTGGACAACAAGTAACTTGGTGGAAAATTGTGTTAAAACCAAAGCATAAAATAGTTCAAAAGCTTGTGTGGCTTCTGGCTTATTGCAAAACAAATAAACCCATGTAATTTTGCTGTGTAAATCAACAAATGAAACATAGTATTTGTAACCAGAAGATGTTACAGGAACAGGGCCCCATACATTGATTTCAACCAACTCAAAGGGCTTAGAGTAGGTAGTGCTAGACCTATGAAAAGAAAGCCTATGGCTCTTGCCATATTGACAAGCAGTAGATAACAGGGAATTATCAACTGATAGTTGTTTTATTTAAGGCTAAACTGACGACACTAAATGCAGGATGACCTATCTATCGATGCCACAACCAATAGTCATTGTCTTTTGAAGCAGAAACTGTATGTAGAAGCAAGTATTGAAAGCGAGAAAATGTGGGGAGAAACTGTAGAGACCATTATGTTGTCTTTCTTCCAGCAGAACATGCCAGAGCATTCATCCTTCACAAAGCATTTGTCAGCATGAAACTCCAAAAAAACAGAGTTATCCTGAGTAATCTTAGAAACCGACAATAAATTCTTAGTGATCTGAGGAACACAATAAATTATTGAGACAAAGAGGTGTGGAAGATGTAGGGATGGAAAAACTACCACTATGAGTAACATCAATGTTAGAACCATCACCTAAAGCAACTTGACCTTTACTAGAGAATTGCTGAGCATGTTGCACAGTCTGAGGATCACATGTCACGTGATGAGTGGCACTATAGTCCACAAACAAGTCTCTATCAGAAACATCACTCGGACTGCACATGGAGTTGACTCGAGCAAGAGGTGTATGTGTATCTTCCAAAGCATCAGTGTGACCTGCAGGAGTACTCACAAGAGGATTGTAAACTTGCTCAAAAGTAAAATGACACACATTAACCTGCGAGGAAGGGTTAAGATTATTTTAAGAGGAAACACCTTTGTAGTTTTGATTGAACCGATGCCAACACCGATCTACCATGTGACCGAGCTTACCACATAACTGGCATTGTGGCTGGGATCTCTCACGATTCCTGCTACCAGATCCAGCACCAGGACGTTAAAAAACATGTTCTGTTAAGATACTACCCAAAATTCGCACCTCCTGCCTGGAAAATATATACTGTTAAAAAACAACAAAATAAAATAAAACACTTCGGAATACGACGTTGGGTTCTTAAACGTATCGTCTCCTTTGTTGCCACGTTAGTGGGAAACCGTCGCTAAAATGACACGAAGCAAAAGTCAAGTTAAAAGGTTTACTCATAATTCCCCCAACAACTAAAACGGATCCTTTCGGCTTTCTCCCTCAATATCCAACCCCAATGGCTCCCAAATCCTAGGGCAAATTTCAATCCCCCCCAAGCTCTTTCCATTCCCCGACCCAATTCCATTCCTTCTTTGTTTCCCATGTCTCGATTCTTCAATCGTTTCCTCTTATGCTTGTTTCTCTGTGTTTTAGGGTTAGGGTTTGGCTTTGATTCGGGTCAAGCCTTCAAAGTCCCGTTTAGGGTCAACGATGTTCTCCCGGCGCTTCCGCGCCAGATTTCTTGGCCGGTTCTGAACAGTATCCATTCCGCCGTTGATTTGCTGCCGGTCTTCGTCGGATCCGTGACCCCTTACAATGGGTCGATCGACTGGAAAGGAGCTTGCTTCCATGGGAACGAGGCTCGTCTCGACTTCACCGAGAGTGATCGCGACGACTCGGGGTTGGGCGGTGGAGTTCTTCGTCTCAAGGTTCGTATCTTTGGCCTATTTATCGTTATGTCCGTTGTTATAATGGGCGCTTTTTTTTACCGCGATTACAGTGGTTGACAAGATATTTACTTGTTTTCATGTTGTTAATTGTATGTTTATTGATGGCGTTTGAGTTTAATTACACTTAGTTTCAGTTGGTTTAGAGTATTGATTGAATTTGTTTCTTTTTTTCTTCTTCTTCCTATTTACGAGTTAAGAAATTTATTTAAGGTTATTTAATTACTAGACTATGGTTTCCTCCATTTTAATAAGCTTTAGCAACTTTTAAGTGTTATTCATCTATGTTTAGTAGACTATGGTTATTGTTTTACATACTATGGTTAATTTTGGATTGTTGATTTTCGTTTGAACTGTAAAATTTTTCTTTTACAGACATCTGAAGCGCACAGCTGGACTTGTATGGATCTTTATGTCTTTGCAACACCTTATAGGGTTACTTGGGATTACTACTTTTCTGCTCGAGAGCACACATTGAAATTCGATTCTTGGGAAGAACCTTCTGAGTTGGAATACGTATGTTTCTCAGTCGTGTCTTTGAATATCATTGGTAACATGTTTAATGCATGGAAATGGCTTTCTGATTTCTTTTCTGTTGCAGGTAAAACAGCATGGAATCTCTGTATTTCTAATGCCATCTGGAATGCTTGGCACGTTGCTTTCTTTAGTTGATGTATTACCTCTGTTTTCAAATACTAACTGGGGTCAGAACGCCAACCTTGCTTTTTTGAAAACACACATGGGTGCTTCATTTGAAAAACGTCCTAAGCCATGGCCTGCAGTGATAAATCCAGAAGATGTGCATACTGGTGACTTTTTGGCAGTGTCAAAGATCCGTGGCCGTTGGGGTGGATTTGAGACATTAGAAAAATGGGTGACTGGAGCTTTTGCTGGTCATACTGCGGTTTGCTTGAAGGATGACATGGGTAATCTATGGGTTGCTGAATCAGGACATGAGAATGAAAAGGTATGCTATAAGCGGATTGCATATTGTGAAGAATATTTATTTATTTGTGTTCATTTTATTTTTCTCTTCATTACCCTTACCCGGCCAAAAAATAAAAAATTAAAGGTGTTAAAATGATGTTTAGGATTCAATAAATCTAGGTTTTAACACCTGTATCAAGTTGATTTCAACTTTTTTGCAGTGCTCTGCCCCCTGTTGTTGGTTGGGATTTCTTCCTTATGCCTATCACTTGCCTGAATTTTGCAGGGTGAAGAAATTATAGTGGTTATTCCATGGGATGAATGGTGGGAGCTGTCACTGAAGGACAGTTCTAATCCTCAGATAGCCTTGCTTCCTTTACATCCAGATACACGTGCAAAGTTCAACTCCACCGCAGCATGGGAGTATGCTCGGAGCATGTCAGGCAAGCCATATGGTTACCACAACATGATATTTAGTTGGATAGACACTGTAGCGGACAACTATCCACCTCCTCTTGATGCTCACTTGGTAGGCATCTCCTCTGATCATTCTGAGCTTGCTCTGCTGCAGTTGTATTCAGGATGAGCTGCGGATAGTTTTACCAACAAAACATCAAGATACTGAGCTTGCTTTCAATGTAGCTTGTTTTGCAAGTCCTAACTAGATATTTTTATTGCAGGTCATTTCTGTCATGTCTATGTGGACTAGAGTGCAGCCAGCATATGCTGCAAATATGTGGAATGAAGCGTTAAATAAGCGGTTAGGGACTGAGGTATCCTGCTTATTCCTCTGTTACTTTTATAAACCTATAACCGTTACTTTACGAGAAATTGTTATTCCCCTCTTCCTGCTCTCTTGTCTCTGAACAAATGATTTTGGACTTCCACCTGTCTTGGTGGGTCGTAGGATTTGGATCTGTACGGGATATTAGAGGAGACTGAAAGGCGTGGCATAACCTTTGATCAATTACTCACCATCCCGGAACAAGATGAATGGGTATTCAGTGATGGAAAGTCAACAACATGCGTTGCCTTTATCCTTGAGATGTATAAAGAGGCCGGGGTCTTTGGTCCTATTTCTAACTCGATTCAAGTCACTGAATTCACCGTAAGTATCAACATTACGATCACTTGTCGATCTCAATATTCTCTTGACTCGATCTTATAGGATATGACTCTTTCATTTACAGATCCGCGATGCTTACATGCTGAAGATATTCGAGAACAACCAAACACGACTGCCTGGTTGGTGCAACAACGGGGATGGGCGTCTTGCGTTCTGTCAGATTCTGGGTGAGTATTGGATGGAATTGCCATTGTACAACACCTTAGAGCCGTATGCCAATATGAATGAAAATTGCCCATCCTTGCCTCCTATTTATGATAGGCCCACAAGATGTTAGAAGTGTGATGGCAATCTGTTTGTCGTCTATCATGTTTGTATTAAATGCAAAGACGCCTCTCTTGAAAACTCCTACAACTGTACCTGCAGGCTGCACTGCACTATATTTATATATCAATTTCTGTAAATACTATCTCCTGTCGGACACAATTCAAGTTCATGCTTGCACCTACTGGGCTGGTTAGGTTGCAGCTTGGTTCCTAGAAACGAATTGTCCAGCTCGGCCTACCTGGCGCATTGTACTATTTAAAAATTTAAAAAATGTCTCAACATTAATATATTTTTATTAATTAAATTTTATATTATTTGGATTGGGTTGGGCTGGATTGGTTTAACCCTTCCTCTGAGGTTCAAGGCAGGTGGGGTCGGGTTGGTAGTTTTTTTTAATAAATCTTAATACTAATCAGTCTTGCGTATAGAGGAGTGAAGGGAAAGTGTAGACTAGAGGAGGGAAGGGAAAGTGAGACTCTAAGAGAAGAAAGATGATATTTTAAATTAGTTTAAAATTTATAATTTAAGAGAAATGAAGGAACAAAAATAAGTAGTTTGATCAATCGATTAAATATACTTGTTCTTGCAGATAGCTTTGTCTTGCAGAGCAGACTGAGGCAGGTGTTTACAAACATCTGAATTTCTGCTTTTGGAGTAAATTTTATGAGGTTGAAGTCGTAAATGTAAGACTCCTTCAAGCTGCTTTAGCTTAAAATTTAATTAATTATTAATTTTAGGATTAAAAATATTGAGATTGTGTCAACCAACAAATTCGGGAAAAAGAATAGTATACGATGGTATTATTGTATTTAAAATACTATTAAGTATTTAATTCAATTTTTTAAAAATATCAAGTCATAACATTATAACGTGGTGTGTTGTATTAATTGGATTTTTAAATTCAATAATTAATATTGAATTATTGATAAAGACAAAGCTTAATTTTTTTCAAGAAGTGTTTTTTACACCTTTAGGCTTTATATTAGCTAATTAAATTGAATTTTAAAAATAAATCTAATCTCCAGTTAAAACTGATTCATTTTAGGCAAGAAAAGCTTGGAATTTCAGTTTTAAAAGATGCTCATTTTTTTACCTCATCAAATGATCTCGATAAAAAAGAAAATAATTTTATTCTTAGTTAATTTAGAATCGAGTAGTTTTTTGTACAATGTGTGTCTTATTAAAAGGTTAAGATTAATGAACGAATATTATCATGTGATTAATTCAGATAATTTTAAAAATACTCGAGCATTTTAAATAAAATAAAAGAAATACTAGGGGATCGAAAATTTCAAAGAGTTGTACAAGCCCTGGAGAAATAAAATTGCAGCTCATTATTCCTCGTAAAAAACAATGCCTGTTATGGAAAATAGTCGTGAAAATGAAGTGAAGAAATTATTATCATGACATTTTGAATTAAACATTTCAAAGCCGAAACCTAATTTGTCAAAATCATCATCTATTTAATTCACAAGGGTTACTGCTTATCTCAAAGTTCATAAAACAGAAATTCTTTAAAAAAGTCATAAATTTCGAATATAAATTATAACCGAAGAAATATTCGCCTCCCTTTTCTGGATTACAAATAATGGATAGAACACTCACAAATTTCAAAAATTATAACTTGGTATGTATTTAATTGATTAGGATCTTAAAAATAAGTGATTAAAAGCAATGTTTTGAAAATTGGAATTGAGGTCAAACTAGTGATTGATTTTCTATTTAATTGTTTAGATTGCTTTAGGGTTTATTTAAGATCTTAAAAACCAGTCTTTATTATTTTACTACACCCAATTGAATATTCAAACATTTATTTTCCCCGACCGAGCCCCATTTTAAATGGATTCTGTATTGGCTCAAATACCACTATTTTGTTATAGAGTGAAAATTCAATCAAGTCGAGTAAAAAAATTGAATTAGTCGAGTTAAAGAGTCATATTTTATAATTTAAATTTTATTTGATATTTTTTTAGTCAAATATTTTCACATCGCATCGAATCAAGTCAAATAATTTGATTTTTTTCGAGTCTGAGTAAAAAACTGAGTTAGTCGAGTTAAAGAGTCATATCTTACAACTCAAATTTTATTTGATATTTTTCGAGTCGAGTTGAGTTTATAAAATTACGAGTCAAGTCAAAACAACCAAGTATTTTCGCATCGAGTCGAGTTAAATAATTTAATTTTTCGAATCAAGTCGAGTTTTGTCCACCCAAATTTGTTACTATCTTAGACATTTAAATAAATATCTATAAATCTCCAAATTAGGATTGGTTTTGTGATTAGTAACCCCTCAAAAAATTCACAAATAAGGGTGAATTCAGCAATATTTTATTAGGTTGAAAAAAAACATATTTTTAACGTTCTTAATATAATTATATGATAGTATTTGATCATTTTTTTTATTCTTCCGATTTTTCAAGGCTTTTCCTTGACTAATTCAGACCAACTCGCGTCGCACACTTAATTAATAAAATAATCTTCAAGCAGAGATTTTTTGCATACAACTTCAAACTTAAATTCTGTTTAAGCGATATCAAAATGTTATATTTAGTCCTTCTTCACAAGTATAATATATTTGTTAATTCATCAGACTACCTGGACGTATTACAGGTAACCTACATTTCTCAACTTGATTTAAAAAACCCTATATTTCTCTAATATTTCTACATGGAAATTGTGTTTGAATACACGACTTTTGCCATCTATAGTTAGTCAATAAATTCCTTTTTCCATTACATCTTCTAGAATATAACATTTTTATTTCAAACAAAATGATAAATCTCAAAAACTTTTCTTTTCTGGGAAATCTAAACATAATGAGTTAGACAATGATTGGACCGTATCACCGATTCAAGTTGTTCACGTAAATATAATAAAACTAGGGGTACAAATGAATAGAGCGCTCGATGAATTATTCAAGAACCATTCGTAAAATATTTGTTTATGTTCGTTCACTAAGTTAAATAAATAAGCGTGAACAAAATTTTTATATTCATTTAATAAACGAACACGAACAAAAGTCCGTTCAGTTCGTTTATATTCACGAACAAGCTTGTTTACTGACTTGTTTACTTGATTCCCTTTTCCTTTTATTTTTTACATTATTCGTGAAGGTTGAGACTAAATTAAATACATGACGAACTTTGAAGTTCAAATTATAAAGCATGAGAAATTTAAGGACTAATTGTGTAATATCACTATTTTTCTTTGATTTGCAAATAAAAAGCTAAAAAGAGAGTGTTCCCTAATGCTAAACGAAGATATTGATGGATAAATATCCTCTTCACCGTGCTACTTTTTATATTTTAAACTAAAAAATATTATAAATTAAATTTTAAATTATAAACCCTACACCGTACCTTAAAAAATACACTTTACCCTAAATTTCTTAAACCCTAAATCCTAAACCTTAAGTCTATTTTTTAACGTGGGGCATAAATAGGGGCACCGAAGAGGGCATATGATTTCTATTTGATATTGATGAACATATAAATGAATATATTCGCGAACGTTAAACAAACATGTTTGCGAACATATAAATGAACATGTCTGCGAACATATAACAAACATATTTGAAAACACTAAATAAATGAATACGGACACGGTATTAAAAATTTAAACGAACATAAACTTCAAAAATAAACAAACACACAAAACAACCTTACACCCCTAAACACAACCTTCTCAACATCACAGAAAAAAACCCAGCACTAAGAACAAATTATACACACAAAATGAAACCAGCAAATCAGTGAAACTGTATCAGACATGAACATCAGAACATGTATGTTGTTTGCAGCACAAACTACTACAACAAAACCCTAAAACAAGTACTGTTCCAACACGGTTACACAAACGAAGAACGGGGAACGAACCCGACACCGACAAAAGAAAATAAAAGGAGGAGGACGTGAGGTATGTGCCATTATTTGTACAGAAATGGTATGTATGTATCGTAATTATTTCACACACGAAGAAGAGTAATTAATTGTTTTGCATCGATGAGCACGACGATGTTATTTCTTGCTAGTCTTGCTGTACTTTTGTTTGATCCAATTAAAACCGGCAGTGGCTCCTTCCTTAGCTTTCTTCATCCCTGTTATTGCCGCGGATTTCGTTTTACCGACACCGTCTTCGACCTTCTTCGAGTACTTAGCCTTGGACCCTCCGGCGCCAGTCTTTCGAGGTTCGGTCGAGTAGGGGTCGGGTCCGGTGTCCCATTGATCAGCCCATGTGGTTCCATACGAACCGTGCGGTTCCATTTCCTAAGCTTTAATTAGAGGATAGAAGAAGGAAAGAGAGGAAAAGGATAGGATAGGATGAGCAAAAAACTTGTGCCTCTAATCGTAAAACAATGCTTTTTATTGTATTTTTGTGGCCAAATAAAACCAAAGTGTTGTAATAAATAAAAAGAAACTTTGCATAGAAAGTGATGATTCCAAGTGTTGTAAATATTTATATTTTCCCAATGTTTTTATTCGTGCAAATCATGTTTCTGTGGGCAACGCACCATATATTATATTACAGTCTTTTTTTGAACAATTGACTCATGTTTACTTTGAATTATAATTATTTTAGTTTTAGTTTTTGACGAGAAAAGTATCTTAGCAAATATTTTTCTAAAATAATTATCAATATTTGATCTATTAATTAATTAATATCGAATATTATACATATTTATTATAATATAATTTTACCAACTTAATTTATTTTATTTACAATACAAAGATTAAAACTATTAACATTATTTAAATAATTTTATATAATCTAGTTTGACTAATAACCGATAGTTGATAGTATATATATTTTTTTGTTTCACATTATTAGGTTTAAGCCTAATTAGAAGTCTAGAAATAATAAGATTCTAGAGCGAGCAATTCAAAGGAAGGCAACCTATCGCGAAAATAGTTAGCTACTTACCAAAGCTTCTTTTCAATAACGAATTTTTCTTTTGGTAATTTTGGAAATAATACTAAACAAGCACATACTTGATAAACACGGAGATAAAATAAAAAAATATGATATTTTCATTTAAATATGATTAACACGATAAATTATGCAAAGAAAATATTGGATTTATATCTAATACACTGGAAGTAAAAAAATTTAGTTTTCACAAGTGATTTTGTTTTAGGGTTTAAGGATTTGGTTTAGGGTCTAGATATAGTGTTTTAAAGTTTAAGGGCAATGATTAGAATTTAGGGGTTAGGTTTTAGGGCAATATGTTGAGGATTTAGGTTTTAACTTATAAACTTTAAATTTTAACACTAGACCTTAAATTCTATTCACAATCACTAAATTCTAAAGTACTAAATCTAAACCCTAAGACGATTCCCTAAACTCTAAAACTAAAATATTTATGAAAAATAAAAGTTTCCACCTTCATTGAATCAACTTATTATCCAAAAATATTTAATTAAATTTAAAAAATAAAACATTTATCATGTGAGGGAAATACGATATAGTCAAATTATTATATTTAATTGAAAATAAAAACAGAAGTTGTAAGTTAGGTTGATTAGTTAATTGCTAAGGTGGGCTGCTTTTGGTGGACCATATAGGTTAGGGTTGCGGCGGAAGAAATGAAATGTGGTTGTGAATTTTTACCAACCCCGTAGATCCACGCCCTTCCCTAACACACACCTGTCCCCATTTTCTAGATTTCTTTGGTTTCGGAAAGGTTTAAACGTGAAATAGGTACTCAAACTATATTCTTTTTTTTAGTTAGGTGATTAAATTATTTTCAGGTTAAATTAGGACCTAAAGTTTCATTTCGTGACCCATTTAAGGTTCACAGTTAATTTTTTTTCGTTAAAAGACACGTGTCACCTCCAGAAAAATCCAAGATTATATTAAAAATAAATAAAATTAATAAAAGATTGCTGGCGACGGAATGAAACGCCCTCCCCTCACCGAACAACCCATACGTTGTTCGTCGCCCCTCCTACCGCCGTTCATCGCAAATCGTTCGAAATAACCATTCAACAATTTCATCAATTTGCACGCCGTCGTTCGATTTTCGACGACAAGGTGGTGGGAAAAATGGTCGTGATGGTCCGGAGACCGATGTGGTGGGCGACGGCGTGGAAATCGGCGGCAAAATTGGCCCAAATCGGGATTTAGGTTTTGGGGGTTTATGGATTTTGGAATCTGTGAGCTATTTTGTAAAATCTGGAAAATTTAGTTTTTTTGAAAATTAATTAATTTTATTTATTTTTAATATAATTTTGGATTTTCTGGTGGTGACATGTGTCCTTTAACGGAAAAAATTAACGGCGAACCTTAAATGGGTCACAGAATAAAATTTTAGATCATAATTTGGCCTGAAAAATAGTTTGGGCACCTAACTGAAAAAAGGGCATAGTTTGGGCACCTATTAAGCCTTTTGGAAACTACTTGATAATAGGGGTTATCAAGGGGTGTAATGAATCGGGCTCGAACAAATGAGATTATATTTTTATTTGTGTTTGCTTGTTTATTTTTAAAGGTGTTCAAATTCGTTCGTTTAGTGTTCGCAAACATGTTCATTTATATGTTTGTCGAAATGTTCGCGAACATGGTAAAAATACGCCGCTAGTCCTTAAGTTCCTTAGGCTTCATAGTTTGAACTCCAAAGTTCACCATGTGTTCAATTTAGTCCTTAACTTATTGATATTTAAAATGTAAAAAATAAAAGGTAAAAGTTAACCAAATATATGAGCTTATAAACAAGTCGATAAACGAGTTTGTTTGTGAATATAAACGAATTGAACACACATATGTTCGTGTTCGTTCGTTTATTAAATAAAAGTTTTATCCTTGCTCGTTTATTTAGCTTAATAAACAAACCTATATGAACTGTTCACAAACAATTCATCGAACGTGTAACCACTAATTTTGTCCGGGGGTTGACCCATTTTTACTCTTTTAATAAAGGGGTTTAGTTAGCTTTTTTCTATTTGATTGTTCTTATATTATGAGCATATATATGGTTAAATGTTACTATCTTATTAGAGTGCATGTTAGGTTATGACAAATTAATGATACATTACATAATTGTTATTAGTCATATTACTACTATCCTAAAATACATATTAATAGGCCCAAAATATATATAAGAGTTGATGTGAATAAATATAAAAACCCATCTTTTATTAAAACATATAAAGTCCAAACACAAACACAAATTAAATAAACGCCCAAGTCTCTTTAATTAAATGACATATTTACAAGCCAGGTTTGGGCCCAACAGCTATTAAACCCTAAGCCCTAATATGATGAACACTATAACTCTCCCTTTTGTCTTTGCGTAGCCGGCTCCCAGCCGTTAGATTTGGGATAGATCTAACGGCCCATGATCATAGGAATAACCCTCCAGATGTCGCACGTGCCCACGCACGACCGTTCAGCTCACTACACGCGTGCGTGCCGATCTCGCCTCGGACGTTTTAGTTGCCGCGTCAAAATCATGCGCCACTCGAGCCTCTTCGGCTCCCCATCACGACCAACCAGATCTTCATCGACGGATGAGACTCCTCCACGTTGTCTGTTTGCTCAGCTACGCCAGCAGCAGCTCTGGTCCCCTTTCCTCAAAAATGACCATGGCAGCATAACAAACAAGAGAAACCAATATGTCAAGAAGGACAAATGCGCACCAATATACCAAAATTTTAGAAAAATGCACTGAAATTCAAAGATGTCAGAAGAAACCAATAGTAAAATTGTAATTTCATTTCTGTTTTTTCTAAATATGTGTAAAACAGGGTATATAACGCTAAACCCTAAAACATGTGTAACCATTTTGGATTTTCACAAGGCAATAGAGCAGAGAAACAGAAAACCTCAAGCTTTTCGAGGTATATCTCTTCTTTCTTCTCATTTTCAAATGGAATCATACACAATCATAGAGTGAGGGTTTAGGTTTCATTACCTTCGTCGTTTGCCTTTCTCTCGCGCCTGTCCGTTTACTTTCACCGGTGGTAAGCCTTCCAGTTGTCTCTTGACTGCGAATGGTGAGTCGGAAGAAAGAGTGACTAAAAAGATGGGGTTTTGTCGTGTCTTAGGGGTTCTGGGTTTAGATCTAGGTTTAGAAAAGATAGGGTTTTAAAAATGGAGTTTTTTTAGGTTTCCAGCGCCGGCCTGCGGTAGCTGAAGCAGTGGCCCACGACGGCCGGTCACCAGGTTCTGGGAAATAAGGCGGTTTTTGGGTTTGGGGATGAACCCACGGTGGCGTTCATCTCCGTTTCAGGGTTGAGGGTGAGTCTTGAGAGTTCGAAGGGCTAGTTTTTCGGCCAAAAGAGGCAAAAATGGCCAGGTTTCCTCCTTTTATCCATTTAAACATTTTTAAAAGTGGGATATTTGCGTCTTTGATCCTTTCGCCCCACGATAATTATGCCTGAAGGGCTTCCGCCTTCTTTAATCCCAATAATAGTCCCTTCGCATGGGCAAATTACGTGCCCAAGTCATTCCGCGTTTTGAAATTGCTTCCCCGATTCCTCTAACTTTCAAAAGCGTTTTAATCTCGTCCCCTTTTTCTCTTTTATTTCATTCCTCAAAGTTTGATTTCTTTTGATTTAGTCCAGATTCCAGTGTTCTTTTGCTCCATGTTGCATGCATTTTATTTTTCAGCTTTTACATCGTTGATAATCTTGCCTTAGCTTGTTAATTTGTTAGATATGGTTGATAAAAATGAAATGCAATTTTTGGTTTTGGTTGATGTTTCATGTGTATGTTTATAGTATATAGTTTGTGTATCATGATTGTAGCTTTATAAAGTTTATATATTTTCATAGTTTATAATATGTAGTTATATAGTTATAATATACTATATTTACATGTCTAATTTGGGTAGTTTGGCCTGTTTATGTTTTGGACTTAGGTTGCTTTGTTTAGGTGGGCTAAGCCTTGTTTTGTTTAGGTGGGCTTTGGGCTTGGTAGGTTAATTTTAGGTTAGAATTAGGCAAATTAATCTAATTAGTTTAAGATCGTGTGCTCGTCTCATAGGGGTACGATCTTCAAATTAATTAGATTAATTTAGGATTAGTTTCTAGAGCCGTAGTTAAACCTAGGGTTCGAATTAATTTAGTGAATTTAAATTTACCCTTGGCTTATTGGGATAAATGTTAAATTCATTAAACTAATTGGACACTTCTTAATTACCTTTAGGATAAAATTAATATGAATATTAGATTGACATTTTAATTAAAACCATGACTAATTAACTTGATTGGTTTTAAATAGTATCATTGGCTTATTGGAATACTAGTTTAAAACCGATCGAATTAATTATCATGTTACAAGGTAAACCATAAGTTGTTAGGGTTTCCTAGTTTTAGGATTTAGTTAATTTAGGGTTAAATAGTTAAATTCACCCAGTCATTAATTAGATCGCTAATTGATTTTCCATAATTTGGGTCTTTTAGGTTAGGGCTTCGATGGGCTTTTTGTGTGTTTAATTTTCAAGCATTTTTGTGACATTATTAATTGTCATTCATACAACCCGTTTATTTTGAATTAATTAATTTAAATCATAAAAAGAGATATTTATTAATTTCGATATTTGTGTCGTAACAGTCTGGGCTTAAAAGATATTGACCAAATATTTGAATTAATTCTTACTGTCTCAAGGTAAATGAATTAAAAGTGGATAAAATAATTACATCGTGTCTTAACTGTTTGCACCATGCATAAATGTGACGTACGAAAATCGACCCATAAATTAACACGGCAGTCAGACTTATATGATGTCGGTTTAATCTATGGTCCGATGTATCGTCAACCTTATTAATTAAATGTCCAATTAATTTGAATCCACTAACTTGATAAAGCCCGTTCAATTAAAGTCAATTTTCAAATAAGGTCACCAAGTTAAATTCAATTCAAATTTTGACAATTTCCTTTGATTAAAAGCAACAAATATTTTGGTACCGATTTTCGGGCGTGATGGGGTGCTAATCTTTCCCTACACATAACCAACTCCCGGACTTTTCAAAACGAATATCTGGTTTTGTGGTGTCCGGCCTACCTTATCCAAGTGGTCGGTGGCGACTCCAAGTCTTTGTTGTTTTCAAGAATACGACTTTTCAAAAAAATCCATTTACACTGAAATTTAAATAGATTTTTCATAAATGATTTAGGGATAACTCGTAGCATCCAAACCTAAATTATTTTTTAAAGATAAGATGAAAATGTCGCTACAGAAAGCTATGTTCGTATAAAATTATGTTTTTGGATTGAAAAGAGAAAAAAAATGTTCATAGATATTATTATCAACCAACCAGTCTCAAAATACATCGATAAAAATAAATTTAAACGATACAGAGCACTTGCTACATACACACAATTACCAAACAGAGAAAAAGCAACCTGAACCCTCTAGAATAAAACGAAACCAATAACTAACTAAAGAACAATCACTTGCGATTATCAGATTAAGTCTTTGCTTGTTAGAGAAGAAAAGTGGAAGGAAAGGGAGGAAAGAAAAAATTGGAAAGAAAATAAATTTAAGGGTTGTTTGGTAAAGTGGATAATCAAAGGAAAAAAATAAGAGGGTAGATAATTTTTTTTTGCTCTTATACAAATAGTTTCTTTTTAAATTGGGTGGAAAATAGGAAAAAATAAAAGTTATCGTACTTTAATAATAAAATTATAAAATAGTGTTTAAAAAATTCTACATTAATTTTAACCGTATTTATAATTAATTTTTATGATTTCATCCAATATTTCTATTATGATTTTTTTTTCATTTTAGTCCATAATAATTTTATTTAATCTAAAATTTAACCTTATTTATTTTTTATTTTATTATTAAATTCAATATTATAAATATAATAATATTTTTGTTCACTTTAGTCTCAAAAATATTTATTTAATCCAAAATTGAACCCTATTTGTTTCAAATTTTATAATTTTATCTAATATTTTTTACTATAATTTTATTTTTGTTAAATTTAATCCCTAAAATTTTATTTAATTAGGAATTGACATCTATTTTATAAAATTCAGTCAATTACCTTATAATAGCAAACTTTACATTTCAGTCACTGATTTTATAATTTCAATTAAGAATTTGTTTTAGCTCGGATTAACTTGAAACTTAGCCTATATGTCAATGATGATATTTATTTCATAAAGAAAGTTCTAATTTCACTTTTTTTGAAAAATTGACCCTTGAATTTTATGAATGTTTTCAAAATTGCCCATAATTACTTTTTTTTACAATTAACACTCTTTCAAATTCGATTTTAGCATGAATTTACCATTAAGTCTAATTGGAATTAATGAGTCTAAAACGGACCTGAAACTAAGTTTTTAACTTAAATTTCAACTTATGAATTATTTACATTTTAGTTTCTAAACCCAGATTTGGTTAAATTTACTTCGATTTGAACTTTTTTTATAGCAAAATAGAGGTATAAAATGTTTCTACTTATATTAAAATTATATTTAACTTTTGAATGTTTTTTGTTCAAATCTTGTAAAATTACCAAAAATGTATTTTTGTTAAATCGTTTATTTTCTAAAGTTTTAAAGGTTTATTTTCTTGGGTGACTTTAGTTAATTGTTTATCCTCTATGTTCATGTTGGTTGTTTACTTTCATGGAATCAAATATGCTTGTTTTTTTAATTTGTTTTAGGCCACAAATGGGTCATTTGTAGCATTCGATATTCGGGTAGGATTCGTTTGTACCGTGTATTAGGTGTTACATTGACAGTCAAACTGTCGGGATTAGATTATAAAAACATTAGACTAAATTATAAAAATTATAAATAAATAGAGGTTAATTTCGAATTAAATAAAAATTTTATGAAATAAACTGGACAAAAAAATCATATTAAAAATATTGGACTCAATTATAAAAATTAAAAATACATATAGGTCAATTTTGAATTAAAGAAAAATTAGGGATTAAATTGAACAAAAATAAAACTATATTAAAAACATTAGTTTAAGTTATAAAAATTAGAAGCAAATATAGGTCAATTTTAGATTAAATAAAAATATTTATGACTAAATTGAATAAAAACAATCAAATTAAAAATATTGTACAAATCAAATTATAATTTTCAAAGCTTAATTTTCTTTCCTCTCACTTTTCCATTGTACCAAGCAATAGAGAGGAGAGAAACTTATTTTTCTCCTAGCTTTTTATCCTCTCAACCAAGCACACCGATGGTAAGAAAAAATATATTTTTCATCCTTTCATTTTTTCATCACTTCAATTTTCCATCATTCTAATTATCTTTCCTCTCTACCAAGCAAAGTCTAATAATACCGGTCCACCAAACTCAACATCACTAAAACTACCCAACACTACACCATCAATATTAAATTTCAGAGAGTCGGAATACCCAAAACTACACCATCAACATTAAATTTCAGAGAGTCAGAAAGAGGAGGAAACCACGGGAACGCCTACTTAGAAGGCATGGGAAAAGGATTAACAAAATATCATTTATTGATTTGAAGTGCTTTGTAGCGTCTGTCAATTGTTAAAATTAGTGTTTTTTAGAGGAAGAAGTCTTTAACGACAGTTTTCAATGACAATGATTGTATTGTAGACGAATTAGAAGTTCAATGATTGTAATTCAAATTTTACAGGTTTTGATGATCAAAGTAAAAGCTCTCTAAAAGTTAAGTGACTACTAATATAGTTTATCCTTCAATTAAATTTTAGTTCCCATTTTTAGGTTTAATTACTTTTTAGGTCCAAGTTAATTTTGAAATTAGCTACATTAAAGCCTAACTACTTTTAAGTTAAAATATAATCGTTTTTATTTAAATTGTTTTTAATAGTTTTAAGGTGATTACAAGGTAGAATCTGTTCATACTTATTCTTAACTCTTTGACAATGCACACACACCTTGCATACAATACGATTTGAATCCTGAACATCATCATCTTTTCCGCTGGAACCACTTCTATTTAAATAGTTCTTGAATCATCATTAATTTTAAAATAAACATTCTTACCCGAATGCATTATCCTACTCATATGCATGTATAGGGGTAAGTATATTTTACATTGAACTTAAGTGGTAACGGGTAAGTGTTTGTTACCAAATAAAAAAAAAACAAAAGTACTGTACGATTGTTATTTGGCTTAATTCATAATTTTCCCCTCAAAGTATACAATTTTTTTACTTGATATCTTAAATTATTTTTCTCAATTTGTCCCTAAATTATTATTCTTCATCTTAGTTTACTTAAAAAGTAGTCAATAAGAATATGACACCCGACACATTGTTGGTGAATACTAAGACGAAAATGATTGTTATGTGGTAAATTGAGAAAAAATAGTTTATAGTGCAAAGTGAAATGTGTACACTTTAGTAAAAAAAATCATGAGTAAAACATTTTTGTCTTTTTTAGTAACATGTATGTCCGTCTTGTCGTTCATGTTCGAGGTATAAGATTGTTCTTCTCAACAATATCGTCTCTAAAAATTAAACTTGTGTCCTCTCCTAAGTGGAATGTGCCTTACTAATGCACTCAATACTTGGTTAAAATATTTTTATCTTTAAAACAGTATATATGAATTAATTCTAATAAAAATTAAAGTTTATATTCCAGTCCACCCTTAACCCTTTATTGCTTTAAATTGACAGTGCATGCCGTTTTAGTTGCCAGAATCGAGAAAATTTATTAGATGAGTCAGACTTACCAGTTATCTATATGGTCTCATCCAATAATATTTTTTATGTTATTTTTAAGGTGAATCTTCACCTCTTTCCTACATGTAACTAAGTAGTGGGTAATTACTTGGAAGTTACCATGACATAGGTGAATATTATTGGATGTAGGGACGTAAAAATATGTAATCAGATGGGTTTCAGGTTGGGTTTTGTCAGGTCGGGTCAAATCAGATACATATCATTTCTGAATGATTTGATGTTTCGACTTGATTCGGGTTAGGTGCGGGTTCATTTCAGGTCGGGTTAATTCGGGTTTCGAATTAGTATTAAGTTTGAGTTTGGTACAAATAATCGATAGACTTTGAGAAGGGTCATTTCAAGTGAATTATTTAACGCCTTTCATGAACACGAATCACAAAAAATAAATATTAGGCACTATAATAAACAAAAATATCATCATATTTAAAATATTAGAGTAAATTACAAAAATTTAAAATTAATAAGGGTCAATTTTGGTGAAAAATAAAATTTTAGGGACTAACATGAACAAAAATATCATCATATTAAAAACATTGGACTAAAACAAAAATATTATTGGATTAAATTTCCAAAAATATAAATAAATATGGGGCAATTTTGACTAAAATTAAATTGTAGGGATTAGAATAAACAAAAATATTATTCGATTAAATTACCAAAAATAGAAATATATATGGGTCAATTTCGACTAAAAATAAAGTTTTAGGGACTATAATGAACAAAAATATCATCATATTAAAAACATTAAACTATATTAGAAAATTTTAAAATAAATAGGGGTCAATTCGAATACCTAAACCCCAAACCTCAACCCCTAAATCTTACAATCACTAATAATTAAAATGCAAACCGAATCCCTAAACTAATCTCATAACTCCTACCAAACACTCAATTTGACACATTTACCCCCAAACCCCTAAATCTTACAATCACTAATAATTAAAGTACAAGCCTAATCCTCGAATCCCCTAATCCCTAAACTAATCCTATAACCCCAAACACTCAACTTACAACATATATTATACCCATAAACCCCAAACCTCAACCCCTAAATCTTACAATCACTAATAATTAAAGTACAAGCATAATCCCCTAATCCCTAAACTAATCCGTAACCACAAACACTCAACCTGACACATTTACCCTTAAACTCCGAACCTCAACACCTAAATCTTACAATCACTAATAATTAAAGTGCAAGCATAATCCCATAATCCCTAAACTAATCCCATAACCCCAAACACTCAACTTAACACATTTACGCTTAAACCCCAAACCTCAACCCCTAAATATTACAATTACTAATAATTAAAGTGCAAAACTAATCCCCTAATTCCTAAACTAATCTCATAACCCAAACACTAATAATTATAATTTAATACATTGACGCCGTTTTTCATCTTTGTCGAAATAAATTGGGCCTTCAAAAGCCCGTCAAACGTTTTAATTATTAAACAATTTTATGAAGGAGGATCTAATTATAAAAAACCTAAACCTAAAGGTCTAAGGAAATTAAACTAAATTTGGGACTAAAATGAGTCAAACTAAAACTAAAGAATAAAAAATAGACTTAAATGTAAAGCTCCTAAATTAGTAATGGCCTAATCCACTAATAACCCCTTAAAAAAATGAGCGAGCAAGATTCCCTCCATTTGTTACAACAATTGATAATTGTTTTTTAAATATGGGCGGGCAGGTTTTTACTTTTTAGTGATTAGAATAAAATACAAAAATGAATAAGGGTCAATTTGGAGTAAAAATTAAATTTTAGGGACTAGAATAAATTGGACTAAATTGTCAAAAATATAAATAAATATGAGGCAATTTTGACTAAAAATTAAATTGCAGGGACTAGAATAAACAAAAATATTATTAGACTAAATTACCAAAAATAAAAATTCTACTAATTCCCTCCAAAATTTTGAGTGGCTTTTATTCCTCCAAAAATTTTAGACTAAAAGTAAATTAATCTCAAACTTAAAAAATGATTGGCTTATTTCCCTCCAAAATTTTGTCTTTTTTACCAATTGTCTTTTTTTCTACCAATTGTTTTAGTTTAATTTAATTGAGTACCACCTTACATTAATTTAATTGAAATTTCACATTTAGTTTTAGAATTCTTTTAATTATGTCCATAATTTATGCTTCTAGATTTTAGTTTAGCTAAATTAGATCCTAAGTTTAATAAGTTAATTCAATTCGGACATTATTATTATTATTATAACATATAATAAACTTTGATTAAATATAATTATACACAAAATTTTGATATGGATGTAAACATGTAATTGTACACATGATAACATCAATATGAAATTTAAAACTTTAATTTAGTTCAAACTTAGCAGTTCAAACTTGACAAATAATTTATATTGAAGGAGTTACTAAGCATATTGAATTATTACTAAGCATTGAATTATTTAACAAAATTTCAAACTTAGTAGTGTCAAATGAATATTTAAATTCAATCTTTCTTTTTTTGATATTTTTAATTGATTATATATGTATATATAACAAAAAGATTATTTAACACTTTAAATTGATTATTTTTTTTGAAAGGAAGCAGGCCTCGTTAAAACCCCCCACTAGACCTAAAAGGGGGGAAAGAGTACTCAAATATATTCATAACTAAAAATGTCCAGATAATCAATTACAAGATCGAATGTTCATGAGCTCAACCCTGGAAATACATTAATAGTTTACATTTACCAACACTTAATAGTTTACATTTATCAACACTTTAAATTCATCAAATCATAGGCTTTCTCGGGTTCAAAACAAGTCGGGTTCAAAATAGGTCGGGTAAAATCGGATCTCGGGTCGATTCAGTCGGGTAATATCGGTTATCTGCCAGGTTAATCTCGGGTTTGGGTTCGTTTCAGTCGGGTTCCAGGTCCACAATAACAGGTTCAATTCGGGTTCGGGTCGTTCTTGTTCAGTTGCAGGTCGAGGTCAACAACAGTCGGTTACAGATCGGTTTTGGGTCATCGCATCCTCGGGTCAAACCAAGTTTTGACTCTAGTAGGTTTCAGTCGGGTTTTCCGGTCAGGTCAGCTTTTTACATCCCTAATTGAATGGACCGTGGATGACATGGTGAGCTGGGTCCATTTAATAATTTCTCCAGAATCAGTATCTATGTGCATTTTCTTCGGACCTTAAACTCTAAATTCTAACCATAAACCCTAAATTTTATAATAAATCCTAAATTCTAAACTCGTGCACTTAAAACCCTAAACCCTAAACAAGAACACTAAACCATAAAACTAAAGCACTTGTGAAAACTTTTCGTTTCCACCACTAGTGCTGCATGAGATATTTTCTCTTATGAAAAAGAAAATATTCAAATTACATATATAAACACAAATCACGTATTCAAATCCAATCCGAAGGTCAGAACACGAAGATTAGTAGGATAACCAAATATATATAATCTTGATCAATTGTGACAATGGCAACTATGACATAAATAAAAATGAAAAGAACGACCAAACGACCTCATAAAGACAAAATATTCCAAAAGATAGAAAAAGACATGCCACAAGACAGAAAAAAGCGCATCACAAACTCTGAGTTATTCTAAATGAAAATTAGAAAAAAATATAATAATGTAAATTATACAAACAAACATTTGACAACCAACACCAAAATTGATATCGACAGCGACGACCAAACAAAATGAAAAAATAAAATTGCCGTTAGAAAGAAAACTTTAGGCTTTAGAAAACCCCGACAAATTAGAAATTATATCATGAGTTATTCATGTCACGTCATCCATGAGACTAATCAATAAAAATTACATATCTCGTTATTTTTTTTCATGTTATATTTTTACTAAGTGAAGATTCACTTGGTAAAAATTATTTTTAAAATTAATTTATAGTAAATATGAGTAAAAATCCACTTGATAATAATATAATATAAAAAATAAATAATTTTTATTAATTGATTTCATAAATAATATGACGGGAATAACTTATGATGTAATTTTTCCTGACAATGGGGACAGTGAATTATTGAATGGCTTAAGATTTCGACTGATATTTCTAATTAAGCCGCCTTCAGGACTCAATTTTGTTTTCTTTAAACAATTAAACCTGCACATGGTTCGTATTATACCAGATCTGGACGGGTAATATAAATTCATTTGTTTCAAAAATAATTTAGTTTTTTTTAAGATAAAACTTTGATACACAAGCCGTGTAAACTTTAGTTTACACGTGCCTTTTAGTTTTAGGGGTTAGGGTTTTAGTTTAGGGTTTAAGGTTTAGGGGTTTAGGTTATAGGGTTTAGAATTTAAGGTTAGTGTTTAGAATTAGTGTATAGTGTTTAAGGTTTAGGGTTTAGTTTTTTAGGGATAGAGTTAGGAATTTAGGATTTAAATTTTTATAGTGTAAATACACAAGCTTATGTAAAATTAATTTTACACAGCCTGTGTATCAATGTTTTACCTTTTTTATATAAGATGAAAGGAGAATTGTTCGAAATTAAATTTAAGATCTAATAGCAATTGAGATTAATCTAATAGCAATTGAGATTAAGATGATGTTTTTTTTATCAACAAAGTGATGTTTGATTGACAAATAACTTAGCGAGCTAAATTTAAATACACTTTAATTATTTTATAAAAAAGTTAAGTATACTAAAAAGCATTAGCAGTCATAATTTTTATATATCTAATTTTGTTTTATTATTCCACTTCTAATTTGGTAACAGTAGCTCGTTTTCATTTTCGAAATTAAATAAATCAACCCCTTTAAATAATAAGAGCAATTTAATCATTGTCAAATTTGAAGTAAGAAGAGAAACTAAGAACAATTAATTATGACTTTAATGTTTTTCATCAATTTTACACGATTTTGATTGACATAATAACAAATATAGCCCTCAATGTTTATACATTATGTTGATTTCAGTATTGATTCAAAAAAAATAAACACATAGTCTACACATTTTATGAGCGTTAAGGGTTAAATTCGGCAAAATTTTTGAATCATACCAAATTAATATGATATATAATTGAAGGTTAGAGTTGTAATTATATCAATCAAAGTTATGTAAAATCGATCGAAAACATCAACATTGTGAGCAGTCGTCATTAGTTATTTACATTTGAAATTGACAAGGACTAAAATACTCTTTTTAGATGGACTAATTTGTACAATTTCAAAATCGAGATGGCCCTAAGAATGATTTTCACCCTTTTAATTTAGTTTATATGCAATTCACTGCTGTTTTGGCCCAACACATTATTCCACGGCCAGGATGTGAACGTCCCCCCGAACCTAGCGCCATTATTCCTCCACCCTCCAAATTTGACATTCAACAAAAAGGTTGACAATTCAAATTACTTCATAAGAAAAACAAACACAGTAATACATCAGCATTTAGAACATTCTCACAAATTAAATCAAAATTTGTCGGAAAAATCTCAATTCCATTATTGTTTGTACGATAAGCTTCATCTAAAATCACTTAATTTTATGTTTATAATAAATATGCTATTTAACTTTTTATTTAATTAAATGTTATTATAAAGATACTATCGACAAAATTGAAGCAAACATCTAAACTGGCCTGATATAATATAATTTTTAGTTTAATTTTTTTTTTGCATTCCATTAGTTTTGTCATATTTAGATCAAAACAATTTTGAATACATGTATTTTAGTATACAAAAATAATAAGTTGGTGTTAAACTCTTATTATATCGAGAAAATAACATGAAATCAATGTTACATTTTTGGAAGAAAAACAAGGAGAAAAATAAATACTAAAACGGTGAAATTTTAAAAAATATATAACTAAATTTATTAATTAGAACCAAATCAATAGATTATATTAATTTTAATAATTAACCAATAATTTATTTGTTTATCCAAAACAATAATTTATATGTTATAATATTTTAAATGAGCGAAATATTAATAACTAATAAAAGGAAAAATCCCACGTTTATTGGGAGAGAAAAATCCGGGCGGCTTTCAAGTTTCAACTTCGAGAGAAGAAAAAAGATTAAAAGACTATGGGTTTTGTCTGTTTATCTACTGCATCTAATCTCATTTAAGCTTTCTTTCATTCCCCATTCTTTTTCAAAGAAGTAAATCACAAAGATCAGAGAAGATGAAGTTTCAAGTTTCTGTGATTACGATTTGGATTTTTTCGCTCTGTTTTGCTTCAGTTTCAGCTAGATTCTTTCCCAATAATATTACAGGTATTCCGCCGTGGATTCTCCACAACGCCACCAAAACCGCCGCATGGGAAGCCTTCACCAGATTCGCTGGTTGCCGGCCAGGCGAAAGACGGGATGGTTTGTCGAAGCTCAAGCAGTACTTTAGCTACTTCGGTTACATCCCCAACTCGCCGTCTAATTTCACTGAGGATTTCGACGACGAGCTAGAGAAGGCATTGAGAACATACCAGCAGAATTTCAACCTTAACGTCACCGGTGAAATCGACGATCCGACTCTTGAACATATCGTACGACCGAGATGCGGTAACGCCGATATAATCAACGGGACGACTTCCATGAACTCCGGTAGATCGTCGTCGTTCCACACTACTGAACACTTCCACACGACGGCACATTACTCTTTCTTCCCGGGAACACCGCGTTGGCCTTCGAACTGACGGGACTTAACGTACGGTTTCTTGCCGGCGAACGAGCTAACCGACGAAGTAAAAGCCGTCTTCACAAGCGCTTTTCAGAAATGGTCGGCTGTTATACCGTTGACCTTAACACAAACGGATTCTTACTTCCTCGCCGACATCAGAATCGCATTTTACGGCGGAGATCACGGAGACGGCGAGCCATTCGACGGGATTTTAGGGACGTTGGCCCACGCTTTTTCTCCGACAAGCGGGAGGCTCCATTTGGACGGGGATGAGAACTGGATTGTTTCCGGTGATGTCACGACGGCATCCCTGCCGTCAGCGGTGGACTTGGAGTCGGTGGCGGTACATGAGATCGGGCATTTGTTGGGACTGGGGCATTCGTCGGTGGAAGATGCGGTTATGTACCCGTCGATCTCCTCGAGAACGAAGAAAGTGGAACTGGCCAACGATGATATCGAAGGGGTTCAATTGTTGTACGGCAATAACCCTGACTTCAACGCTACCACTACGAATTCCGGTAGTCGGGAGAGAGACACTAGCGGTGGCGTTCCCCGTTATTTGGGTTCACGGTGGGGCCTTGGTGTAGTTTTCGCCGTAGAATTTGGGTCTTTATTTTTGTAGACTTTATTTCTTATTTTGAAATATATAGACTTTGATTTTTTTTCCAACCTTTTTATCATTTATATACGTACTAGGATTCATGTAAAAGTTTAAAAAGTTTACATTAATTTTGTACTACAGAGTAAATAATAAATTATGATTGATATTTTTTCTTCTTACAACGTTTTCATTTTTAATATCCAATTTCAACCATTTATTCACAATCTATCTAATGTTTTGATGGTAAAAAATTTAAAAAAAGTTTCGCATTGTATCTAGATTCCCACCTTCAAGGAGCGAAACTAATTAAAATAAAAAACGCTATACTACTAGTACAAGCACCTATATGGAAAGTTGGTGAAAAACATTATTTGTTACGAAAATAACTATTTTTTTAAAAACGTATAATATTTTTTTATAAATAATATGCTTACTGAATTGAAAAAATTAAAAATTAAAACATCATATCATCAAATACACATCTAGTGAGTTGCAACGATAAAGATGAGATAAAACGCTGAAGAAAAGAAACATGATGCAAAGCCTCTTATCTATATTCAACTACACGCTTAATGATTGAAGTAAGAGTGATTAACGAAATCGACAATCTTGCAGGTTGCTTCACAAAATAGATCTGATCGCATCGACAAACGAACCATAAAAAATGATCAAATTACTGAAAGACCACCGACAACTGCAAGTCAGAATCGAGCATCGTGAGAAAACTATCCACGAACGTAAATCTAATACAAAGGTAGACGAAAATGTGTCATAAGGCAAAAGTGTGCCACAAGACAGAAGAAAAACGTGTCACAAGGCAAAGGAAAAGCATGCCACAAGGCAGAAAAAAAGTGTTCCACAAAGATATATAAAAATAAAAAAAAACGAAATATAGAGCGAAATTTATCAAAAAAATTACAAATTTTCAAACTTCAAATTTCTTAGACATTCTTAATTTTTTTGGTTGCTGCATTTACTAAACTAATATTACCATTGTTGCTTTTTTAAACAGGATCACCACTCAAACAAAGCTAACATCATAGACAAAGATAAAAAGACCTAGAATAACAGACTCAACCCTGAAAAACAAATAAAAATGTCAGAGGCGGAACGAACTAGGCAGCATAGAAAAGACCGCAGTGTACATGAGGCTTAAAGAGATGGGAAACGATGTTGTACTCCTAGATCAACAAATGATCTATCAAACAGTGTCTTGGCGATAAATACTGAGGGCACTGTCGTGATTTTCAAGAAACTAGACGATGAATAAAAGGTCACAAAGATTGATGGAACAAAAATCTTCTCGTTGAAACAACACCCGGGGGATTTGAGTCTTTTGCGAGAGACTCTGAAGGAGGGACGACTACTCAAAAGCCATGAACAAGACTAACGAGAGATAAGGAGTCGATGAAAGTCTTCACCTTTTTTACCGCCATCAGACCTGTAATTCAAAAAAGGGAAGAGACAGAATCAAAAAGACATTGGGAAGGAAAAACACCAGAACTAGAGATCCTCTATTAGATCTTCCTCGACTCATATATCTATGAAGACTGAACATTCTTCTCGAGAAAAAGAGTCCATGCTTGGATCATAGCGGCAGTGATTTCCAACCAACCAAAATCGAAAATTATTGACAGGCTCATACGATCAACCGAGTAGCTAAGAGGGAGTGAATTAGATTTTTACTTTGGTGGATGAATGACTAAGTAATAAAATTGAGACACAATGATTTATAGTGGTTCGACTATCCAACCAAGTCTACTTCCACAACCTTAGCTATCCACACTAAGGATTTTTCACAAATCCACTAATTTGTCTTTCCTTTTTTCGGGATCAATGAGATAACTCTTATAACCAAGACTTATACCCCAAAGTCTTGAATACACTCTCTTACAAAGCAACTGCAAATTAACAAACAATGAAAACCCTTACAAGGCAAATGTGTTTGCACAATTAAGCTCTCACCCAAAATCCTAATCACTTAAGCAAATGTGACAATTTGGCTCATTAGTGTTTTCTACAAAAAATATGACAATTTAGGCACTAAAACAATTTATCTAACATTGAATGTTGGTAGTTGGTTTCTTATAGTTGCATGACTGCTTGATTGAGTCTTTTAAACCTTCTAATAGCTTCATGACTATTACTCGCCGTTGGGGGTTGTTTAGAGTCGTTGGAGACTTTAATTTCAGCCTTAAATGCAGTTTTAGGCTTGTCGATATCGGTAAGCGAGGATTGGTATCGGTACTTGTCTCAAAGAGGAAAGATTAATTAGAGCATTTAATACAAAGAGTATCGGTACACAATATAGAGGTATCTGTAAGCATCCTAGGGTATCGATACGGTAGAGGTCACATCGGTACACCAAATGGCTACTAGAATTTGTCAAAACTCGAGGATAAAGGGGTGTATCGGTATTTGATAAGTCGTACCGGTACGGGCACTTCTGGGCATCGGTACGATTCAAACTGTACCGGTACTCAGGGCCTATTTTTGACACTTTGACTTTTTAAAATCATTTAAGACATGCCAAAAACCCTTTGAAAACATTTCAAACATAGTTTCAAGTTTATGGACTTTTAAAATATTTTTACAAATTAGTTTGAATCCAAAAACATTTTTCATTAAGCTATATCAAAATAAAATATCTCAACAATATCCCCCTTTTTGATAAAACAAAACCACTTGAAAAATTATTTTTGTGAAAACTCTCCCTTAGGAAAATAATTTTAGAAAAATAGAATATTTTTAGAAAATATTTAAAGCTCCCCTTTTTCTTTTTGAAATTGAATTTTTCAAACCTATCTCTCCACCTTTTTGTTATATTAAAAATAATTTCAAAACTAAGTTTGAAATCACATTAAGTTCAAAACACCAAATGTTGAAAGGTTTAAAACCAATCGTTGGAAATTTAGTACCAATTGATAAAAAAATCAATTGTTGGTGTAAAATAACAATAGAGAAAAGACCAAAAATATTTTATGATGAAAGAATTAAAAAAAATTGGCTCCCTCTATAACCCCCTTGACCAGGTTTAGACGCAAGACTGAACCGAGCGAGTTTCATTGGGTTTGCCAAAACAAACTCGTAAAGATTTAAATCGAATTGCGTCCATTTTTCCTTTTATCTTATCTAGATGCAACATTGTAATCTATGGTGAACATACTGGAAGCGGGTGAAATATCAACTTAATCGGGCGTCGAATCGACATCCAATTGCACACAATTGTAATTTAGGGCTCTAATTGCAATTTTAGAAAATTATAGGAACTTATTTCATTTTGAAGTTACCAATCCTTAATTAGTCAGATTTCATGCTCACATGTCAAAGACCAGCTCAAAACGATCATTAAACCTTATGTAATTGCATACATAACAATTAGGGACCAAAATGAAAGAATATAAACCATCAGTCCACAAATTAACAAACATAACCGTTGTTTGTATTGGTACATGGGCAAGTTGTTAAGTGTTCGAAAGTACTATCTTTATAACCCTTTTTACTCATATTATTGTTAGACTTAGGCTCATTTTAGTTGCATTATTAGGCATTCATGCATGTTTTCATGATTTCCTTCACTGTTATGCTTGATTTCATAATTTAGTTGATTTTGTGGAAGAAAATACTGCTGGTGTGTGTTTTTGTGTGTGCAGGATCTAATTGCCCAAGCGAGTAGGATATTGCCGTGGCAACTAAGGAAGGAAACTAAAGGATCTGCCAAGGCAATCGAAGCTGCTTTCCAAATGCCATGCTGAGCAGATTGTTGAGGCATGCTGGGACAAATCCACCTCATTAGGGATAAGCACGAAAAGCAAGAGATAAATCTCAAAGATTTGGATTTATATGTAGCATTTAATGAAGATTTAAATTTAGATTTATGAGGAGTTATTAGAGATCAAAGGGAGATTAAATTCTAAGAGTTTTAGGAGAAGTTTTTAAAGGAATAAATATATAATAAAAGAGATCTATTTCTTTTATTCTATTTAATTCTAACTTAACTTCCTCCTCAAGAAAGACTTTGACCTAGCCATCTCCTATAAATACAAGATCTAGCTGCCTACTTCAAGGAGAGGTGAGATTGGGAGAGAAAACTAGGGCTGCTCGACATCTTTATTCTTTTTCCTCTTTGTTCCATTATATTCATGTTTAGGAATTTTATTCTTGAGTTTATTTTGTGACCAGCCATGAACTAAACTTATTTGGATTGGGTTATTGTGTTTTTGTGGTTTTGAGAATGATTGGATTTGTTTAGGTATTGAGCTTGCAATTTTTACTTCAAAGTTTGTTCATTCTTGGTTCTTAAATTTTGCGAGTGAATTGGGAGAGGATCTCGTGAATTCATCCATTTATCTAATATCAGGAGAGTTAGATTCAAGAAACGAATGAGCATGGTCTTTATTCAATCAATCGATGGTGAAGACTAATTCGACTTAGGGATAAGTTGCGAATTTCAACGGCTAAAAGGAGCGCAAGATTGGTTGTTGTTCACCCTTGGTTCATGCATGGATGTATTATCAAGGCATGCACAATTAACAACGTTTCGAGTTAGGGATAACGAGAAACCATTGAAGAACGCTTCGCCGAACTTTGAAGGTTGTTGCCCAATTGCCCAGGCAATCGCTCTATTCCCAGTTGCCCAGGCAATCACAGACTTGCCCAGGAAATCGCAGACCTGCCCAGGCAATTGCAGAATTGCCCAGGTTGTCTCAGAATTACCCAGGTTGTCGTAGAATTGCCCTAGCAATCCGACTGGATTCAATTGTTGAAGCAATTGAGCTACTCTAGCACTCAATTACCACGATGGTCCATTCAATTATCACACCACGACCAACAATAACCCGACCTACTCTATCTTATTCAATTACATATTCTTTTATTTAATTGTTCTTTTATTTTCTTGTTAATTAGAACTCCTACAATCACCTACTTGTGTTTTTACTTTCAGTGCGAGAAGTTAGATTCTTGAAGTAGCACCAATCCCTGTGGAGACGATATCTATACTATACTATAACTTGCGACGTATACACTTGCACCAATTGCGAAGCACTTAATACGCGCAACACAAGTGTATCGATACGATTTTACATTTCTTAAAACTCAGATTCTAGTAGCTCAAACCCGTACCAAAACACTCATTCGTGTATCGAAACACCTAGCCAAAATAGGTATACCCGTACCGATACAATTACTCGAGTACCGAAATAGATCCTTGAAAATCACTTACATGTTTCGGTACAAGGTCAAGCATACTAAAACGTCTGGACCTAAAATGTCCCAATTTGCTGGTTTTACATACTTTAATGGTTTCAAACACACACAAACAAGCCTTAAACATATACACAATATTGTTAGGAATCAATCTTCACCATATCATCACAAAATCATCATCAATTCAAGGCATCATGCTTTAAAAGAGAGTCTAGAGGCATGCTTCCTAAAAACCAAGCCATCTAACATTCAAAACATAAATCCAAAGCAAGATCAACCATAATAGGCCATTTACAAATCCATAACAACAACATAAACTTGCTCAAACAAGAAGTTTAGCTTAAACACTCCCAAAACAACAATGAAACCCCATTTCTTTTATTACTACTAGTCTAGTTCGAAAGCATACGTTTATTAACCAAAGTCCTTGGATTCCTTTTGCTTGCTCGTTGCCTCTAATTTCTTTAATTCTCTGCGTTGATGGACAAAGAGAGCATAAGTACACTAGGTTTAGGGAGGAGTGATCAAACCACACACCATCAATGCATTTTCTAAACCATTTTCCAAAATACATTGGATTCACCATTTCAATCATCGTATTAAACATCATGCCTTGAAAACCATGCACTTAACACTTTCAAAAACCAGCATATTAAACCATAGGCATCATGTATCATGGATCAGTAGCAAATCATCGTATTAAAACCATCGTATTAAACATCAATGCATTGACCATCAATGCATTTTCTAAACCATTTTCCAAAATACATTGGATTCACCATTTCAATCATCGTATTAAACATCATACCTTGAAAACCATGCACTTAACACTTTCAAAAACCAGCATATTAAACCATATGCAACATGTATCATGGATCAGTCGCAAATCCTATTGCTAACCCTCAATTTAAGCCTTCCCATGCATAACAATTCATATGCAATGCTTAAATAGTAAACATGTATAAACCAACATTATACATCAACATCCATCAACATGATACATTAACAAATATATTGGCTTTCAAGTGATCACAAACCAAGTTCCACTTTCAAAAAACATTTCATCGGATACACAGATTCAACAAGTGTCCTCTCAACACTTCATGCCATCTCAATCGGAATTATGGTACCACTCATAACTGGGGTACAATCACAATCCCTCTCATTGGTTAGACACATAATTCACTAACTGGAGTTTTCGGTACCATATAACCCCTCGACCATTAGGGTACTCGTGGTGGAGTATTCAGTACACATAAACCCTTCAAAACCTGAGGCAACTTTTTATAGTGAACTATCAATCTTATGGCCGACCAACTATATTCGATAACATTTTAAACAACATCACTTGCCAATATAATTTATTATTAACCATGTACCTCACTGTTTTTATATGCAATACTCAAAACCATTTTCTAATGCATTAAACCATGCATTCACAAGTATTCCTCATACTTACATGGATCATTTCCAAATGCATTCATCATCAATATATGATAGAAAATAGTATAAAACATACTTCAAATCATGCTTAAATAGTAGATACCATGTAACTCAAAACAAGTGCATAAAATTCATTTTGTAAAAGCACGACCGAGAGAGAAATCTCTTTATACTTATTTTTGAGTTTAAACTAGTGTTTCAAGCTAAGTTTAAACTCCCAAAACAACCTTTAAACCATTTCAAAGCTGAAATCCACGTTCTCACTCATCGACAATGCAAAGCTTTATTCGTTGATGCGAATTCAAGTGTCCAAAGCCTCACCAATAGCTAAATGATCAATCTCCCCTATTTTAACCATATAACAATAGAGGATTAATGCATCATCATGCATTCATAATCCCAACAACACAACTCCCCAACTTTGCCTCACTAACAACCATTAAACACTTTCCGGAAACAACCGAAAACACCTTCCAACTTAACCTAAACTCAACCCAGCCATAATCTAACAATTCAATCCATTAATTACCTTCAATTAATATCCAAAACAATCCTTATACCTCCAGCATATATAAAACCACCACAACTCCACAAAAACTCATAACTAGCAACCTAGAAGATTAGATATTCACATTGTTTCGGGATTCCAATGTTAAAACCCAATTAAAAACATTATCAATCATCCAAATCATGATTAAAACCAATCAAGAATTCAGCAAAACAGATCCAAAATGAGGATCACACAATTTCATCAAATAAACCTTGATTAAACTAATTTTCCATAATTAAATCATCAAAACTCATTAGAAAACATATATAGAGGATCAATAACTTGGGAATTTCAGTAAAGAACCATTCATTGGAGGAGATGAACGAACCTTACCTCCAATGAGCGAATTTCCTCTCAATTAGATCTTTTGCTCTTGAAAAACAAAAGATGACAATGAGATTTTGGAAAACAAAATTAAGGAATCCATTAGAAATCAAGAATTTAAGAAATCAATAGTATTACCTCAGATCTTTGGTGAAAAAGAAAGTGTTTGGCTGGAGATATTTTGAGAGAAAACTTGAGAGAAAGAAAGTTACGTCAAAAATGATTTTAGGAAATAACTACCTTTATTAACTAAATCCCTTTTAATCCACTTAATTAAAACTCATTTAAAATAATCACAATGGAGAGAAAAATAAGATTAAACCAATTGGTAAACTAGCTCATTAAAGATTCAAAGTTTTGACCCATTTACAAAACAATTGCTAAAAATAGTTTTTAATCTTTACATTTTGGTCACTAGCCCAAAATGTCCAATTTTCAAATTCTAGTTTTCAAAATTGACTTTACAAAAAATATCCATATATCAATTAATAATTTTTAGATATTTTTCCCAAATATTTTCTCACTCAAAGATATTTAATCCGATTTTAAATCTCGAATTTGACTCGAATCTCTATCTTGGTCCATCAGACCGTCTAATTAGCCTATAAACCTCTAGGCCCAAAACTAGGGCGTTACACCCCCTTAATCAAGCATCAAAAAGATTTTTAGTCCAACAATTCAAGAGAAATAAATTGAAATTTAGTTAAATAAATCAAATAAATACAAGAAATTTAATTAAACATGTCATTTATGAAAATAAAGCAATAAACATTTAAGGCGTGGAAAAAAGGAGACCAAAACAGTCCCTTTTTTGTTGTGCATACCAGTACGAAAGAGACCATATTGGTACTTAGTTGAAGGTTGTATCGGTACAGTATGGGTTACCGGTACCGAAGGTACGAAACTAGTGAAAATGCAATAAAATTAACCCAAAATCCTTACAACTTATCTTAAGTTCATAGAAAGGCTTTAGGAGATCCTATGTATACTTTTTGCACATATTGCTACACATGCTTCTCAAAAACAACACATTTAACACACACAAAGCATGGAATTCACCAAATTCAACCAAACATTACAAGTTTAAGGCCAAAAACATATATATAAGCATACAATGCCAAAAACAAGTAACTCATGCAATAGAGACTCCCCTAACTATATGCAATTAGACACAACATAGAGTCATACAAACATGCTTAGATCATCATCAATAATAGACATGGAAACACATTGTAACACCCTCGACCCGGATGTCACAATTGAGCCTCAAGCCCAACCCAAAACCATAAAATTCTCAAACTGGGTTTAGCCCAACCCAGTTATTTCCAAAACATTTAAAGCCCACAATTGAAAATACAGTTAAATAATCAAAACAGTACAAAGGAGCTCCAATTTAATTTAAAACATTTGAACATTCGATTTGATTAATACAATTTCAAAAGAAAGATTTACAAACTCAACCATATAAGGTCCTATGAATACATAGCCAACTAAACACAACTATCATACTCTGAAAGCCTCCACATGCTGAAATCTCGTACTGATAGTGCTCTTCGATCCCACGGTCCGACGATCAACCTACGCAAAAAAACAACGATTCCGAGCATTGAGCTTACAAAGCTCAATGGTACACATCTACTCTACTATATTTCATGCTAATTATAAACATAAGCATGCAAGCTAGTACGAGCAATAAAGAGAGATAAATAACCACGTGGTGCTATCACTAGTCACCTAAACACATGCTCTCAATAGCAACATATCAAACACGACATACAAGGCCCAACCATACTCAGGATCTCACCAGATCAACCGAGAAGAAGCACAAAAAGTCATACCACAAACCTGGAGTGATGCTCGCGTCTACAAAACATCAGGATCATACAATTTAAGCGAGGCTCTCGTCTACAAAGCATGGAGATCCTACACTCTATGGGGTGAGGCCCACAACCACAAAGCATCGAGATCCTATACCTATGCTCAGAATCTCTCATCAAGCATCTTCGAATGAGGTCTGCGACCACAAAGCATCGGGATTCTACATTCTGAGTGAGGCTCATGTCCACAAAGCATCGATATCCTACACTCTATGGGGTGATGTAACACCCCTTTCCTGGTCTAGTAGAGAATTGAGTCAGAAAACGTTACCGAAAAATAATACAGTGAACGGTGTAACTATTTTAATCAAAAATCAAAGTTTAACTGGGCGATGCGATACTATATCTATATACAGAAGCAATGACTCGATACAGAACTACATTAATTAGTTTAAGGCCAATTTTAAACTTTTATGAACTTTAGGGACTAATCTATAAATACAATATTTTAGAGGTCATTTTTCAAAAATAATCTTACTATACTAAAATTCAACCTATATTCAATGATCATACAAATTTTCAAGATAATTTGAGTCCAATTACCTCTTCAATTTAACTATAAAATGTTCAGTGACCAATATGCAATGTTCCAATCTTATTGTAATAAACTTTTAACAGATTTACATGTATCGGTATTGGTACTTGAGAGGCCGTATCAATACGCTTGTATCATGATCGTTAAAATGGTTAAGGATTAAGGAGTCCGTATCGATACGCAATGTATGTCTTATGATTATAAGATTCCAATGTTCATTACCTGTATCGATACGACTGGGAACCATATCGGTACGTGTTGACCAGGTTGATCTATATCGGTACGCCCCTAAATCGTACCGATGCAATTAATTTCTCAAATTTCAGTGTTGATTTTTCGTATCGATACGCCCCTTTGACGTATCGATACACCTCGTTGACCATATCTAAATATGCATACCCGTATCGATACGCCGTCACCCGTATCGATACACCCTGCACTATAATAACATGATTTATCTAGTTTTTACTCAATTTGACCTATAGAACAATGTCCAAATCCAATGAAATTTTACCAGCAAGTCTATAACACTGTAATATACTAGCGTGCCAAAATTTATAGCCATTAGAATCCATCTACTACGTTTTCACCTTTTTAGGCCAAGTATGCAATTTTGGTCACTTTTAAGCCATTGAAAAGGGTCATTTAGGGCTTAAGGCACAATTACAAACCAAAGGCAATACATATATACCAAAAAGTCCATAAGATACTAGTCTAGCTACTTTGCCACCATACTAGGAGGTCATAGGTTTGATATACATTACTTTAGCTTGGTTGTGACTTGCCAAAATCTTCCAACTCCTCCGATCTCCAACAACGATCTTCTTAACTTTAAATGTATGAAATGAAATGCATTAGGAATACATTGCCTAGTGAGGTAGTTACAAAAAATAACGATAACAATGAAATGCATTCCAAATCATGGTTTAGCAATAACGATGCAATGAATCGATGATGACAATGTAATATTCGCAATTATATCATATTTCAACAATAACCCTTGGATCGATTCGTGATAGTGGATACGCGAATTCCTATGCCTTACCAATCAATGAATGGTCTAGTCCTTCCGCCTCACCAATATGACCAATAACACAAACATTCTTTCGCCTCGTCATAATATAAGCCGTAACCCAAGGACCGTAGTACACTCGTACACTGAGCTCATGAATTCTATGGCATGCCAATTGTATCCAATGTCATTTCTAATCCAAGGTCCGATGACAATATCAACAATCAATGTTCAATAACAATAACAATGTTCAATGATCTCAATAACAATGTTAATGGTCGATGCTTTCAATAACAATGTATCGATAACAATAACTATGCCTATATCAATGCTCAATAACAATGGCTATAACAATAGCTATAACAATGACTTTGACAATGTTCAATGACCGATGTCCTGGAAAACTATAAATCGATGACAATAACGATGGCAATATCAATATCAATGCTTGAAGACGATGGCAATATCGATATCCGATATTCAATGCAAAGCTTATCGATACTTACCGATGATGCATCCTAAGACAATTAGCCTAATCTCGATACTCCGACTACACTCACCTCAATATCCTAAAGCTCCTACGGCTCTCGAATTACAATCACTTTGTTTCTAAATTTCGATGGTGATGGTGGATGATCTCTCTCCACTTTTTGAGCTAGGTAATCAATAGGAAATTGTTAGAATCAATAATATGATATCGAAATCCAAGCAACGATATCAAAATCAAATTTTAAACTCAATATAGCTGTTAGATATAGTATATCCATGGTTGATAGCTTTGAAATTCCTATGTTACCAAAGATGATCAAACCCTAACTTGAGATTAAACTCAATATGTCTATAGATTTCAACAATAGATTATGGATTATAGCTTACCCGATCGATATCTATGCAAGGGATTTGATAAACCAAAGAATAACTAAGCTTGAAACCTAGCTCCAATAGAGGTGCTTGCTTAGGTCGAAGACAATGGAGATGTGTTTGTTTCTTTCCTAATCGGGTAAGCTCTTTCCACTATCCGAATTGGTTTTAATAACAATATATTTCCTTCAATTGAAGAAAACTTATCTGAGCATTCCACGTATGGTTAATTAAGCTTAGGGAGGGGCTAATCGCAAGGTTACTCCCTCAACTTTCCATACTCTATGCTTTTGCCTCCAAATTTTTTATTTCTATGATTTAGTCACTAAATAACTTTCAATGTAATCAATAAGGTCCTTAATCATCAAATTAACTCAATTAGAGTCCAATATTAATGTAATTGACCACACGGTCAAAGTCAATATAATATTTGAGCTTTTCCGATAAAGAGTTTCTGATCACCGGAACCCAATTCTAACTAGACCAGTATTTGGGGTGTTACAGGTGAAGCTCGCGACCACAAAGCATCGGGATCATACACCCATGCTTAGAATCTCTTATCAAGCATCTTCGAATGAGGCCCGCGTCCACAAAACATCAGGATCCTAAATTCGAGAATCTTTAACCATGGTGTTGCAACACATTCTTTCTTTCACTGGGTATCCGGATCCCACCAAATAAAGTGACTCTAACACACAAGTGCCCTTACTTGACACGTACAACACACGACCCACCAAGGATCCTTATGGTTACTATTTCAAACAAGTCACCCAAAATCGAAAGCCAAGACCCGAAATCGAACCTACAACTTATGAAAGGTAGCTTAAGTGGTTTCTTACCCCTTTTAAACCCTATTAACACCGAATTTAAGATTTTCAATTAATAAAGACTAACATGTTATAATTATATACATTTTGTTGCGATTAATTCCTCCATATCCTAGTTATAATATTTGTTTCATCGTGGAGATTATGTTTGTTTTGATTTAGGAGGTGAAATATGGATGAAATAGTAAAAATCAATTCAAAAGCATGTTTTTAGCTTCCCATATGAAAATCAAATTGTTTGAAAGATAATAGAACTAGGCAGAAGCTCATCTTCGATAAGGCGTGACCACGCCTTGTGACTAATACGAGTCTCGTTTTTGACATGAAGAATCTGACTTATTGAATCAAATCCGAGATAAAGCCCACTTTTATGTATATTTCCATTATTTTGGAAGTATTGGACAAGAATCAATCTTTTTTATTAATTAGGATCTTATTATTTAGATTTCCCATTATCATATTGTAATCACTAATTTTTGTCCGGGTTAAATTAAAATGCTCGAAATCAACTCACATCACCCTTTTTAATACCCAAAACCTTACCTTATACCCCAAGCCCAAAATTTCATGGCCCATTATATATGATTTTACATAGAAAAAAGTATAAAAAATAATAAAAATCTCAACTCCTTCCTTATTAAGGCATGCCTACCATTGGTTGAAAAATACTTGGTGCCCAATATCTTAATTTTTATTAGTTCCTTTTTTAAGGAGATAAACCAAAAATACCCTTCATCACTATATAAATAGAAATATTATGAACCCTAAAAGGAAGCCCACAACCCTATTTTTATATCATTCGACAGCCTCCTAACCCCCTCTGTCGTTTTTCATTTTTTAAAGACCCGAGCCCCTAACTCTCTCACCATTCGATTCCCTTATCCACTATAATTTCCCCTAATCTAAATCATTTTCCACCATTATTAAACCCTTGAATCGAACTCCTCAACCCCAACAACAACATGTGGAATTTGGTAGATCGAGCAAATATTTGGGTTTTGAGATTCTCTTTCCTTAGTTTATTCATTTATAATCTATTTTCTTAGTTCAATGAAAATGTGGATGATTTTATTGGTAACCTTTGTTTATTATTTTAGTCTCTTTTATGTGTTTTATTTTATTTTATTTTATTGCTTGTGATATGTATGTTATTTCACTTGTTGAATGTTGTTTAATTTACTATTAGCTTCTATGTTTACTTTATTATCATGGTTACATATTATCCCTTTTATAATATATTTTCTTGTATATGTTATATAATATATAATTAAAGTATGTTTTCTTAAAAGTATATACATGTGGTTTTTCATTTGGGTTTAGTTTAGAAGTTTAGGCTTATTGGTTTTTTGGGCTTTGGGTTGTTAAGTTAGTTTTTGATTAGTTTAGGAATTAATTTAATTAATTTAGGTCGTGTGCTCGTCTAATAGGGGCATGATCTTTAAATTAATTAAGTTAATTCCAGGATTAGATTCTTTAGAGCCTTAGTTAGATTTAGGTTCGAATTAACTTAGTGGATTTAAATTTATCCTTGGCTTAGTGGGATAAATGTTAAATTCATTAAATTAATTGAACATTCCTTAATCACTTTTGGGATAAAGTTAATTGCAATCTTAGATTGACATTTAATTTAAAACCATGTTCAATTAACGTGATTTATTTTAAATAGTGTTATTGGCTTATTGGAACACTAGTTTAAAATCGATTGAATTAATTATCATGTTAGAATATAAATCATAATTTATTAGGGTTCTCTAGCCTTTTTAGGATTAATTAATTTAGAGTTAATATTAGATTCACCTAGCTATTAATTAGAACATTAATTGAATTCTCATAATTTGGGCCTTTTAGGTTAGAACCTTGGGTGGGCTTTTGTGTGTTTATCTTCATGCCTTTACTTGCCATCCATTTTATTTGTCATCATTTGGCCCATTTGGTTTACATGTTAATTAATTTAAATCATAAAAAGGAGGTATTCATTAATTTCGATATTTGTGTCATAACAGTCTGAGCTTAAAGGATGTTGACCGAATATTTAAATTAATCCTTACCGACTCAAGGTAGAATTAAAACTTGACGAAGTCATTACATCATTCTTTAACTGTTTGCACCATGCATAAAGGTGGCGTGCGGGATTCGAACCATAAACTAACACGGTAGTCTGGCTTATATGATGGCAGTGGTGTATGATGTTTCTGCATCCTGGAACAACGTGAACGGGTCAGAGTCATGAGTGCTATCCACATGACCACTCTCTAGTACGAGGCGTGGAGATTTAGCTGTATCAATGACAACATCCCCTAGTTGAACCCTGATAGAAAAAAGACCACGGAAGAGAGGTTAGCCACACTTCCTACCGAAGCCGAATTAATGAGAAAACAACTTGAAGAGGAGCAGGAGAGGTACCTCAAGCTCGAGGAGAAAGCATGCCAAGAGAAATTCAACTTTGAGTTGGAAAAGATACAATTTGAGGGAGTGGTTAATGGTTTTCAAAAGAGAAAAGATGAATTGGAACTAGAGCTCAAGCTAGAAAAGGAAGAGATCCAGAAACTCAAGAGGCTAAGCAAAAGCAAAAGAGTTGTAGAAGGCGGATCAAGCAAAGGGATAGAGCTCTGACTCAGGGAGGAGAAAGCGAGAGCCGAGAATTATAAAAGGATGTATTGTGAGAACAGAGACCAGGTGCTCACTTTAACCCAAGAAATGAAGAACTTGCACACTTCCCGCTCTAGGCAGCTCGAGAAAGAACGTCACCAAAATAAAACCTTGAAGGATCAGGTTAGGTGTATGGAGAAGTCTCTCTTCAAGCACAAAGGTTCGACTAGCAAGTTAAAGGAAAGCAAAACGGAGAACCAGGCTTTAGAGGCTCAAATTGAAGAATTGGAAACCGAGGTTCAACAGCTCAAAGATCATGTGGCAAGCTTTAGGGGAGCAATTCAAGTACGTCCAATGTCGAGTTTGGAACAACTACAGTTTGTTGCCTACACCATTTGGATACAAGAGCAGGAGTTAGCGCAATAGATGGTTCGGATGCAGGGAGTTGCCCGGAAGATACAGCTCTTGGCAGAAGATGCTACTGAACTTCATGATTGTGTCGACGATGACTCTGAAGAAGGAGAGAGGATTGTTTGGATTTTGAGAGAGATCATCGACCTTGATACCACCCTGAAGTCATATGTTTAGTTGGCTTTCTTTAGTTATTGTACCAAGACTATATTTCTATGAATGAAAGTCGTTTAACGACGATATTTACCAGACTCAGTGTTGTTTATTGCATTCATGCATATTTCATTTATTTACATTCTTTGTTTCGGTAACAAATAATTGACTAAAAGGCTTTCTATTTTAGAAACAAAAAAAAGATTGCATTTTGGTTCTTTAGAATTACCATCATTCCACATCCATATCACACCCATTTACGAACAAAGCAAATGGAGGAAGGTTTTGCGAAGCTGGAAGCTGATCTACGTAGTTAAATGGAACGAACCCAACAAGAATTGAGGGAAACCATTCTCAAGTCCCATCAAGACATGATGAGGGAGATATCGCATCTGTTGCAAGCTCAACTAAGGCAGGAGTCAAGAGACAAGGGTACCATCGAGAACCCTACCAGAACTCAGGGGATCACTTTTATGCCCAAACCGTCAGGAATCCTCTACTCATCGATCCTTCTTCAAATCCTACACAAAGTGCATCTGCTTCTCATGCTGGTGTCGCACCTCCAACTCAACCAGGAGTGACCTTCGGGAATCCTGAGTTTATCGGAGATGGCATCCCAAATTTTGATGAATTAGAAAAGCTGAACCAAATGAAAGTGGATTTCACCAAGCAATTAGCAGACACTCAAAAAGACTTAGAAGAAAATCTCCGAGTGAAAGAAGATGAGGATGACCCTTATGGGTTAAGTGCTAGAGAACTCAGACTGGTTCCTGATGTGAAGATCCCATACAAATTCAAGGCTTCAGACTTTGAGAAGTGTGACGGAAGCATCTGTCCGTCTGATCATATAGTGATGTTTTGCCAGAAAATAGCAAATTTTACCAGCAACGAGAAGCTCTTAATTTACTATTTTCAAGACAGCTTAGTAGGATATGCTCTAAGGTAGTATAACCAACTAACCAGGGCTCAAGTCAAGTCGTGGATAGATTTTGCGAAAGCATTTACTGATCAGCATAAGCATGTAACCGATATGGTTTCCAACCGACTACTGTTATAAGGCATGGAACAGAAGTGCAATAAGACCCTTCGTGAATATGCTCAAAGGTGGCGTGATGTGGCAGCCCAAGTCCAACCACCGTTTCATTAACATGAGATCTCCTCTATGTTCGTAGACACACTAAAAGGGGCACTTTACGATCGGCTGATCAGTAACCTTATTAGTAACTTTGCAGAGATGGTCATGACTGGAGAACGCATTGAAGCGGCCATCAAGAGTGAAAGGATCGATGTAGGGGATAATTCACAGAAGCAGTTCAAGAAGAAGGATCATGAAGTGAATAACACTAATACTTTTGAGAAGACCAAGAACTTCACCATTTCCCAGCCGCAGGCTCTAACAGGGAATTTCAGAAACTTCAACAAGAGAGAAGACAAAGGACCTAAGAAGGAAATGGGTGATAGGTCTTTCACACGTTTACTAATTACCTATAAGAAACTCTACTCGCAGTTATACAAGGCTGATCTGGTATGACCGTACCACGTTACTCCTTACACCCCACTATACCCGGCATGGTATAACCCTAAGGAGCACTGCGAGTATCATGATGATGTCCCGGGTCACTCAATCAAGAAATGTATAGCTTTCAAAAAGTTTGTTTAGAACCAGATTCGAGCTGGGGTGTTATAGTTATGGGAATCTAATACGGCCAATAACCCGTTGTCGAATCATGAGGGACATGGTGTAAATGCCATTGAGGACAAGTGTACTGAGAAAGTTAAAAAGAGCGTGTCTAAAGTCCAGTCTCCCCTGAGATGGGTTTTTCAGCAGTTATGCATGTAACGTCTCATCAATCGAGGAATAGTGATAGTCAAAGAAGGATGTGGCCTGTACTGTGAGTACCATCAGTCAGGAGATCATGATATTCAACATTGTGAGGAATTCGTTCATCTGCTTCAAGCTCTGATGGATAACAAGGAGATTGAGTATTTTAAGAAAAGGAAAAGGGAAAAAGAATTTGCAGTTTGTGCATTAGAGAGTCAAGAAACCAGATACAGTGCGAAGAGACTGCTTGTCCTCGGTCTCAGTACGAATGAGCGAGTGAACCAAAAGTGGCTCCCAAAATCATAATTGCTACTCCAAAGTCTTTTCCTTTCAAAGACACCAATATGGTCCCGTGGAATTATACCACAAGCATTTCGATTATGGGATCATCCAGTGCACAAGAGGAAAAGAAGACGATAGAGGCAGAACCTGCACAACTGAGTAGCAGAGAAGCAAGTGACATAGGGCATCTAACAAGAAGTGGTCGGTGCTACCTTCTAGAAAACTTGAGGGATCCAAAGGAGAAAACCAGGAAGCTGGAGCAGGACCTGAAAGGTTGTTTGGAGAACACCCACCGGCAAAGATTAAGGAGCCCATCATAGAAGCAAAAACACAAGAATTTCTGAAATTTCTGAAGCACAGTGAGTATAATATTATCGACCAACTTCGAAAACAACCAGCTCGCATTTCAGTACTCGATTTGTTGCTCAATTTGGAAAAGTATCGTGATGCATTGTTGAAGGTTTTGAACGAGACCTTCGTTACGAAAGATATTTCTGTTGGGAGATTGGATCAGATCATCGGTCACATTACTGACGTCAATCGCATTACTTTCATTGATGACGAGATTCTAGGGGAAGGCACGGGGTCCGTTAAGGCACTGAACATCACTACCCACTGTAAGGGTTATATGTTGCCAGGCGTTTTAATCGATAATGGCTTTGCATTGAATTTTATGCCATTAGCCATGCTACAATGATTACCAATCGACAACTTGCATATGAAACCATGTCATAATACGGTACGAACTTTCGACAGGACTCAAAGAGATATGGTTGGAAAGATAGAAGTACCACTGCTTATTGGTCCCACTGAATATGTGGTCGTTTTCATGGTCATGGATAACTAGCCATCTTACAATTGCCTGTTGGGAATGCCTTTGGATACACTCAGCCGGCACCATTCCATCCTCACTCCATCAAAAGTTGAAGCAGTCACCGAAGGAAAATTAGTAACAGTGAATGCAGAAGAGGAAATTATCACTTCGGTAACTCCGGATACACTATACATCCCTATTGATGGAGAAGCGATAGAGTGCGCCTTCAGAGCTTTGGAACTTATCAACGCTATTTTTGTTGCTGAAGAAAACAAAGTTTCGCACCCCAAACTGTCAAGCTGCACTACGATGATGGTGTTCGAAACCTTGGAAAGAGGAGAAAGAAAAAATAAAGGTTTATGGAGGAATATACATTGTCGTCTTCGTCCTGTTAGTGTGATTCACAAGGTGGATCCCTTTGGACTTGGCTATAATCTTAACTTTCTGCAAAAGAGACAAGAGTGGAAAAAGAGACAAGAACATAGGAAAGCCAGGTTGAGGGGGGAAGACATTTCTTGGGCTCCCATAACCTATTCAAACTTCAGAGTGATCTTCGTATCTGGGGGGATCCGAAATCCGGAGGAGGATGTTCAAGAGGCAAACCATGAGGGTGAAAGGCGCATCCAAGAAGAGTTGATCAGTGAAGCTTTATAATAAATAAATGTGAACATGATCAGTGACGGGAGCAAGCTTAACTAGTTTTTGGCCGAAATTCGCTCGTGCTTCCCAGGGGAAGAGTTCAACAAGTGGACCTTCAAGGTCGTGCCAACACTTAATAGGAACCAATCAAAGTAATAGCTAGAACCACTCTGTTACTTTGGCCCGAAAGTAACGAACATCTTTTGTAAAAAAGGGCAACTATGTCATATTCATCTGCAATGAAATATATTTACCCTTTCTTTCTCTCAAATGGCAAACATGACATTCATTCCATTCATTCTGTTTCATTCATTCACCTATTTATTTATTTATTAGTTAATGATTTATTTATGTCATAAACTACACCATTCTTTTCCCAATACGCACTTTTAAAATCGTGCATGCCCCTTAATATAAACTGTATGAACAATGTGGAACCTAATCCCAAAGTAGACTTCGAACGACCCATGTACTTGGCAGAGATAGAGGAAGAAAATGATAAGATTGCAGAAGAGCTGCTACTAATGATGGCCGGTGAGGAAAAGCAAATCCTTCCACACCAAGAGAAGCTAGAAATCCTAAACTCGGGGACTGACGAAGAAAGGAAAGAAGTAAAGATCAGAGGCACACTGTCACCAGAAGTCAGGCATGGTTAGTGAAATTGTTTGTGGAATTTAGAGACGTATTCGCATGGTCATACCAAGACATACCGGGCTTAAACATGGGCATTGTAACACAAGCTTCCTATTAGGCCAAAATGCAAGCCCATTCAGCAAAAGCTTCGAAGAATGAGAACATACATGTTATTGAAAATTAGGGAAGATGCGAAGAAACAGTTTGAGGTTGGGTTTTTGGAAGTCTCTAAGTACCCAAAATGGGTGGCCAATATCGTGCCAGTACCAAAGAAGGATGTGAAGGTGCATATGTGAGTGGATTATAGACATCTTAATAAGGTGAACCCTAAAGACAACATTCCTTTACCCTATATTGAAACTTTAGTAGATAATACTACGGGGCATGCTTGGTTCTCGTTCATGGATGTCTTCTCGGGGTACAACCAGATCAAAATGCACCCCGAGGACATGGAGAAAACCACTTTTGTGACCACGTGGGGCACGTTTTGTTACAAAGTGATGCCCTTTGGATTAAAGAATGTCGGGGCAACTTACTAAAGAGCCATGGTGACCTTGTTTCATGACATGATGTATAAGGAAATCGAGGTGTACGTGGATGACATGATAGCCAAGTCTAAGACCAAGGAAGAACATATCCAGAATTTGCGGAAACTCTTCTGAAGGTTAAGGAAATATAAGTTAAAGCTTAACCCGGCCAAATTCACCTTCCCAGTCACATCAAGGAAGCTCTTAGGCTTTGTGGAAAGTTAGAGGGGCACCGAGATTGACCCCGACAAGGTGAAAGCAATTCAAGAACTTCCACCACTTCGAACACAAAAGAGGTTCGAGGTTTCGTAGAAAGGTTAAACTACATATCCCAGTTCATATCCAATTGACTAATAAGTGTAACCATGTCTTCAAACTGCTCCGAAAGAATAACTTGGGAGTTTGGGATGAAGATTGCCAAGAGGCACTAGACAAGATTAAGAAGTATATGACTGATCCCCCAATCCTAGTAGCACTAGTGCCGGATAAACCATTGATCATGTACCTGACCGTCTTTGAAAATTCTATGGGGTGTGTACTGGACAACACGATGACTCAGGCAAAAAGAAAATGGCCATCTACTATTCGAGCAAGAAATTCACCGATTGCAAAACGAGGTACCCGCCAATCCAGAAATTATATTGTACCTTGGTATGGGCCACAAGCGGTTACGGCAATACATGTTGTATCATACCACCTATCTGATTTCCCAGATGGATCTGCTGAAATTTTTAATGGAAGCGCCAGTATTGACCGGGAAGATGGACCGTTGGCAAATGCTCTTGTCGACGTTTGGCATCGTTTACGTGAACCAGAAAGCGGTAAAAAGAAGTGTCGTGGCAGATCTTCTGGCAAGTCACGCCTCGGATGACTATGAACCATTGGATTTCCATTTCCCAGACGAAGATTTGATTTGTGGTGTAACTAAAAGAAAATTTATTACCCAGAAAGAGGGATTGATGCTCTATTTCGACGAGGCGTCAAATGCCCTAGGCCATGGAATAGAGGCAATATTAATTTCCTCTGAGGAGGACCACTACCACTTCACCAGTAGACTGGAATTCTTCTGCACCAACAATATAGCCGAGTATAAAGCCTGTGTCATGGGACTCCGAGCAGTCATTGAAAAGAAGATCAAGGTGCTCTAATTTTTCGGAGATTCTTCTTCGGTAGTCTACCAACTTCAAAAAGAGTGGGAGACCAAAGATCCGAAGCTGATCAAGAACTACAGATTGATCCAAGATTTGGTCAGAAATTTTGAAGAATTCAGTTTCACCTACTTGCCAAGAGAGGACAACCAAATGGCTGGCGCTCTAGCCACCTTGGCCGTCGTGTTCAAAGTAAATGAGACGGCCGAAATGAAGCCTGTCAAGATGCAAACTTTTGAGGTGTTGGCCCACTACTATAGTTTGGAGGAGGAAAATGATGGTAATCCATGGTATTACGACATCCTCTAATACATCAAATATCAAACTTACCCAAAAGACGCCAACAGTAATGAAAAAAGAACTTTCAAAAGGTTGGCATCATGGTACGTTCTTGATGGAGAGGTTTTTGTATAAAAGAAGCAAATATTAGATAATGTTGAGGTATGTCAGTGTCCGAGAGTCCAAAACTATTTTAGTAGAGGTCCATGGAGGTTTATGCGGAACCCACGCTAGCGGATTCTCGATGGCTAGGAAAATCATGAGGTACGGCTACTTCTGGTCAATAATGGAAGGAGATTGCATCAATTATGCAAAAAAGTGCCATAAATGCCAAATCTACGCCGATAAGATACATTCCCCGCCAGTACCACTTCACATCATGAACTCACCTTGGCCTTTCGCTGCCTGGGGAATAGACGTCATTGGGCAGATACACCCGAAAGCTTCTAATGGGCATCGCTTCATCTTAGTAGCCATCGATCACATCACCAAATGGGTAGAAGTCACTTCATACGCCAACATCACAAGAGCAACGGTTTGCAAGTTCCTCAAGAAAGAAATTATATGTCGTTATGGTCTGCTCGAAAAGATCATCACCGACAATGCTTCCAACTTGAATAACAAAATAATGAGTGAGGTGTGTGGACAATTCAAAAATGTACATCACAATTCTATTGTTTATCGCCCCAAGATGAACGGAGCAGTGGAGGCGGCAAATAAGAATATAAAGAGTATCATAGCAAAAACCACAAAAAATTACAAAGATTGGCATGAAAAGCTATCCTTTGCCCTATTTTCTTATTGGACCTCTGTGAGGATCTCTACCGGGGTAATGCCTTACTCTTTGGTATATGGCACAAAAGCGGTATTACCCATTAAGGTGAAGATGTCGTCACTACAAATTTTGAACGAAGTAAAGTTGGACGAGGTCGAATGGATACAAGCCAAAATTGATCAATTGAACCTCATTGAAGAGAAAAGGTTGAAGGCCATCTGTCATAGCCAAATGTATCAGAAAAGGATGTTACTTAACCAAAAAAACTTTTGAGGGAAGTGGATGCCTAATTTGTAAGGGCCTTATGTTGTAAAGAAGACCTTCTCCGGAGGAGCATTGATCCTAGTCGAGATGGACGGGGAAGAGTTAAGCAACCCAATAAACTCGGACTTAGTAAAAAAGTATTATGCCTGAAGAAAAAAAGAAGAAAGAAGAAGAAAAAAAAGAGAAAAAGAAGAAAGAAAAAGAAAAAAGAAAAGAAAAGAAAAGAAAGAAATAAGAAAAGAAATAAGAATGAGGGTTTAGGGCGAAAACCCTAAAATGGGCATCCTAAAACTATGGAGTAATTTGAATTGAAAATCTGAACAAGACGGTTCAGATATGCGTGAATTCTGGCATACGACTAGCAGGCTTCGTCGGGGACGATGCTCAATCCTTAGGTCATTAAAAGTTGTAACCCAAGATGACGAGTAAAATGTCTACTGTGGTCGATGGGTTCTAATTGTTCATACAGTCAACGTTATTTGCGCATTTTCTTTTTTATGTTTGCCATGACTTTTAAAATTTTGTTAATGTTTCTCTAGGTATTAATAAAATATTATTTCTGTTATCCGTCTTGTCATCATCTCGCATGTGAATTGGCATAGGTCACGAAAAGCAAATGATTTCTTGGTATTACTATGAGTTAACCTATTGAGTGCAGGTTATTCCAAGATAGAGGGGGAATCTGCCAAGGTTAAGGCAAAAAGATCATTGGGGTGAAATTGACAAGATTTACCAAAGAAAGACAGTGGGTACCTCACTTATTATTGAGGGAACTAAAGGCGAAAACCCTGAAGGACGCCCGAAAGAAAAAAAAAAGAGAAAAAAGAGGAAGAAAAAAAAGAAAAAAAAGCTGAAGTGAAAACCCGTAAATGGCACTTTAGAAGTACAAGTCTAAAAGTGAAAACCAGAAAATGCACTTTAGAACAAAGGAATCAAGAATGGGCATAAAGGGTGAACCCGAGTGACAAATGGGGCACTGCCGTCACAACAAAAAGAGGAAGAAAGTAAAGAAAAGTCAAAATCAAGGGACCGAGAAGAAGAAATGTCCGAATGAATTATTGTTATCCATGCATCATATTTAATTAGACATTCATAGGTTAGGAGCATGCTAACTCATACCATCCCATCATTTCGTCTCTTTTTACAGGATAAAAGGGGAGACCTCTTAAGAAGAGAAACAAACATCAAAGTGGAAACTTGGAGAGAATTTCCAAGCAAAGGATTTCGAAAACACTACTTCCCGGTGAAAAATCCTAGATAATATAACCTTTCAAAAAAGAGGAAGAAAAAGTTAGCCTATCCGTTCTGGCTCACAAAGATTGGAACCCTTCATGGAACCCTCACTTGAAGAACTTCTTTTGTTCGTGGCCACTTCGGAGGAACATGTCGTCTTCGTTGGGTTATGTCTGCTACCGTTTCGGAGGGACTTCCCAGCGTCATTAGGATTGCTTTCGGCCACTTCGGTGAAGCAAAATTATTCAGATTCATTCAGTACCGCTTCGGAATAATGAGTCATTCGAAAGATATTTGGATTCGTTCGCTGCCGCTTTTGAGGAATGAGTCATTTGGTAACTGGTTTGTTCAATGTCAGTCGGGAAAGGCATGACAATGCTAACCGATTGTTTTCCGCCGTTTCGGGGAAACAAGTCATCTCGATTTGCTCGTTGCCATTTCAGAAGAGCAAATCATCCGACAGGGAAGTAGGACAAAATTAGTGCTTATGGTCTTTGCTTTATTATTGTTCCACAAGTATAAGCAAAGAGGGGCAGCTTTAATCACTAATTTTGTCCAGGATTAACCTCTTTTTTTATTATTTTTCAATAATGGGATTATATATGTTTATCTTATTATTAGGTGATTATAAAATGGGCTTATATGTGTTATCATACATTTAAAGCGCATATCATAAGTGTATGTTTATCATAAGTGCCTATTTAAAGCAAGAACGTATATGTGTTGTTTGTCCAAATTGCATGTAATATATGTATGTGTTATTAGTATATTATGTGTGTTTACTATTGTTTTAATGTGAGTGTGCATATATATGTATTTGTTAGTCCAATGCCATTAATACTTAATTATGAATAGATATATTGTATGTATAATTGTATGTACGTACGTATGTATTAACGTTTGAATGTATATGTGGTTATTACTAGGTTTACTATAATGTGGGCTGTTAATTAATTAAAAATATAATAAAGTATATAAGTATAAAGGTATATCCAAAAAATAATAAATACACATTATGAGCCCATTTCTAGCCCATATCCAATATAAACAAAAAACCCCTAAAAATCTAATTATCCATCATCTTTTCTAGCCACCTCAAATCTGACCGTTGGATCAGATTTGATCCAACGGTTCAGATGGCACCAGAGCTGGCTGACCAAGTTCACCAATCTTCCCACGCGTCGATGTGCCGTCTTCCACAAGCGCGTGAAGCCCACGCGCGGTCGCTTCATCTTCCACACGTTGTTGCTGATTCGCCTCCCGGTCATGTGGCTTCGTCGCCGGCAATCTCGGGATATTATCATCGACCCTCAACCACCAATATGGGCAGAAACAATAAGAAATTAGAGGTTAAAAGAGCCTAATATTAGATGTAATCAGCCACAATGTTATCCATAAAAGTTTTCTTGGAAATATAGACAAAGATTGGGGATAAAAACTTGTAATCGAATTGTAATTGGGGCAGTCCAGATTCAACAAAATAATAAATAAAAAAGCCTTTGAAAGTTTCCCCTACTCTTTTCGAATCCAACAAACCAAGCAATCGAAGAGTGTTCACCCATACATTATTATCATAATCAGCATTTAAGTTCGAAATAATAATAAGGGGTAAGAACAAAGGGGAGAACATGGAGTTTTACCGTTTGGTGGCGGTAGTTCTCGGTGACTGGAAGCTCTATCGATGAATCCCAACGGTGAGGAGCTAGGATGTAACGAGGAGAGCAACATACTTCGGTTGCGGCTCGATCCAAAGGCCGCCGACAGAGATCTAACAAGGGGGAGCTGAAAGAGTTTCGACCGATTTTGCTGCTTTGGCTCGCCCCTTTTGACGATCGGCACCGGAAGACAGAAGCAGGAGGCCGTATGACACCGAGCGGAGGTGACGGCGCACCCAACGAGGGATGAATGGTGGCTAAATGGCAACCGAACGTTATCTCTCTCTCGAACTCGCGGCAAGAGAGGAAAAAATAAAAAGAATAATCTGATTTAGGGTTATAATAACCCCTTCTTTTCACAACCGGTATAACCGGTTTTGTGACTGGCTAAGCCAGTTAGCCTACCAGACCCGAGAACCCACTCCAGCAGCCCAATCCGTTTAGCAGGCTCAAATCCATTGGGCTTGGTATACTCTTTACCCAATTTATTTAATTTCAGCCCAACTTTAATTCCTTTTAGTATAACATGTTTCTTTAGTATTTGCTATTAAGTGTCGCACAATACATGTATTTTATATATGTTACATAATATTTGGGTTGGATATAAAGATTTAATATTTAGTTTATAACATATACTATATATATTTTCATTCAAATAGTTGACCCCCTAATATTAATATATTTTATAAAGGCTATATCGTAAGTATTACAATGTTTGTATATATATATATATATATATAATATTTATAATACGTAACGTAGAACTTGTTAATATAACATAGGGTATATACATGTAATATTTTTAGAATGCATTATACATCGTTTTTTTATATGGTATATGTCTTATAATATAAATTTCTTTTATACCGTGTATGTCATATAAAATTCTTAAATATATATATATATTTATACATTTTTTTATTTTTTACAAATATAGATGATATATTTTTATGGTATATGTTTTTTTTGAAATAAAATATTAATATTATTGCAAACAAGGTTTTTCTTTAAATGCTAACCTTATGTAATAAAAGATTATAATATATGTAATTTCTTTTTTTTATAGAATTCATAATTTTTGAAAATGTATAATATATTTAGTTCTAAGGATTGTAATATAATCTCAAATTATATTTTGATAACAAATGTATGAAAATGTTTATGAGCCCTAAGCTTTTAGATTTGGTTTTAGTGGTTTGGGCTTTTAGCTTTGGGCCTAGTTTTAATATTTTTAAGCTTTTGGGCTTAGGTTGGGAATAGCCAAGTTAATTCGAACAAGTCGTATGCTCGTATTATAGGGACATGATCCTAGAATCAATTAGATTAGTCTTAATTTTTAGGATATTAATTAGATTAGTGTTGGATTAATTTAGTGAATTTAAATCTATCATTGGCTTATTGGGGTAAATGTGGAATTCGTTAAATTAATTGAACAAGTCTTAATTAATTTAGAAAAAAATTAATTTTAAATTTAATTTAGCATTAAATTACAATTTAGCCTCCATAAATTGGGCCTCTTAATCTTTTAGGGCTAAATACACAATTAGGTTATGAATATCGAATTGGGCCTTTCTTTTTTAAATGTTTACATTTATGCCCTTGATTGACATACCTCAATTGACATTCATGTAATTTTTAATCTTAATTGCATTTCTAATTAACCTAAATCACAAAAGGGAAGGTATTTATTAATTCAAACATTTGTGTCGTAACAATTTGAGCTTAAAGGATGTTGACCAAATATTCGAATTAATTTTTACCATTCTGGGGTAAATGGATTAAAAATTAACAAAATCATCACATCATACTTAAATGTTTGCATCATGCATAAAGGTGACGTACGAGGGTCGAACTATAAATTAACACGGAAGTCGGGCTTATTCGATGTCGGTTTAATCTATGGTCCGACGTATCTCAACCTTATCAGTTAAATGTTTAATTAATTTGAGTCCACCAATTCGATAAGGCCCGTGCAATCAAGGTTAATTTTTATCTAAGAACTTCAAATTAAATTCAATTTAAATTTCAATAATTTTCATCCTTTTAAAAGCAACAATTGTTTTGGTACCGAGTTCCGGGCGTGATGGGGGTGCTAATCCTTCCCCACGCGTAACCAACTATCAGACCCTTTCACGACGAATCTCTGGTTTTACGGTGTTCGGCCTACCTTACTCAAGTGGCCGGTGGCGACTCCAAGTTTTCATCGTCTTAGAAATTTTAAAGTTTTCAAAAGAAATCCCCCATCTTCCAAAGGATTTTTATTAATAATTCAGGGGATAATTAGTAGCCCACTTATTTTCTAAACAAACGCCCTTAACACGACAACCAATTTCGTTTTTTTAAAAAGGAAAAGGAAAAAAGGTCGCTACATAATCATATGCTACTTACCACGACTTCCAAAGAAAATCAATCCTTAACTCGAAGCTTAACTAACAACACATGGGTACCGGTATTGACCGATCAATACCAACACCAGATGAATCGAGTGTCGGTACTACATAAAGCTAGTATCGACACTCTTTTACATGACCATCACATGTGATCCTTGATCGCCCCACATAGGCAACATGGTACTCTAACCCAAACTAACTTCATACAATCCATCACTTACCAAGTTCACTTTACTTAGATGGTGATTGACCACACGATCAAGTACACAAAATTCACATTGTTGGTGTAGGCATACCCTTTCCCTCTTCTTGCACTAAATGCAGTCTTGACAAAACAACAAAACATCCTCAAAGATCTTGAAATCTTATTTGACTCTAATCGAGTCAGCACTGCTATCATAGCAAAATGGTCTCACACAGCTCCGATTTCCACCAATTTTCCTCGACTCATTCCAAGGAAATTGTGATACAAATAAAAAGTATTTACGAAGTCTTAACCCTTGTTTCCTTAGTTGATTACACAATAACTAACATTTCTCATACACAAGGTTATTAAGGTAATTATATTGCCAACTCTCATCTTTTCGCATTCCTTATACATTCACATGTGGCACACAAAGCATAAAACTTATATTTGAGAGACAACATGGTGCCCCACCTTATCATAGCTGAAACACCTCAAACATCATTGCAAACATCAAGCATTACCACGACACGCCTTAAAGATTGAAATCCTTATTTCGAAATTCATTTCAAAACTATTAGCCTTCAATACCTTAACGTAACCATCTTATTCTCGAACCAATCTGGAAAAACACATAGGGTACTTCACAATCGATTAAATTAGTCATCCACCTTAGAAGACATGTAACAATCCCTCACTTTTACGTAACAAGCTATCAATGGTTTAAACATTACCTAAACAACCCAACTTCTTATTAACGAACAATCTTGATTCTTCCTTGGGTTAAACACTTAGACAAAAGAAACTTCGTTCGGGTTACGCCTTTGCAACAGAACCTCTAACTTTCTCAACTGGGTTGGTGTCCTCTAACAAGGGCAATGGGCACCGACGTCCCACTCGGTCTTACCTCAACATCCACTTACGTTATTGATAGGGATGAAGTCATGAAAACTCCTCCAAAAAGCATAAATAAACACTTTGATAGTCTGAAGGCCTTCAAGTGTTGAACTACATACATTGACATCTATCAAATGGTCAAACATACCTCGCAACCTCGTTGAGCCATTCTTTGAACAACCATTACAAAAATCATGGTAGATAGGCAACGGTTCAACATTCTCATTACCAAAAGGTGGGTTCCCATGAGGTCTCAAAGCCTCGGGTACAAATCTCGACATTACAGGCTAACGTCACGCTTGATTAACCAAAACGATTTTCCAAGGTGTAACAACTCTCATGAAGGTAGCTCTCTCAAACTGGTAGAACATCTAACTTTGGCCACTCTCTAACATATTAGTGGATCCCGAATCCATTATCTTTGAGAAATGCCTTCGAATAGGGCGGAGATACTGCCCAAGTATCAACGAGACTCCTTTTTAAGCAAACAAAGGGTTCTCCAACCAACGTGCATTCACTGATCGATTTCAAGAGTGGATTATCCATACCTGCAACACAACTGTTATTTATGTATAATGATGAAGATTCATTGCCACAACTCTCATAATGTATCTGAAGGCTCCGGAATAACCACAACACGCAATGAAGACACTATTTAGGTGGCAGAAGGATGACACATCCTTAACTCTGGCATCATTCAACTAACTTGCCTCTCAATATTCCGGGGAGAACTCGTCACCGTAATCGCTCCTATGAGCGTCTCAACACTTAATAACGTTGGACGTACCCTCAGAAATCTAGTTTTAAGGAGTACGAACTTAATTTAAGGGCTTGTATTCACTATACACCTTACTAAAACACCTATACCACCCCGAGGTTTCCTAAAATTGGCTAAACCTAAGCTTTGATACCACTGTTGTAAAACTCTCAACCCGGATGTCACAATTGGGCCTCAAGCCCAACCTAAAACCATAAAATTCTCAAACTGGGTTTAGCTCAAACCAATTATTTTCAAAATATTTAAAGCCCACAATTGAAAATATAGTTAAATAATCAAAACAGTACATAGAAGCTTCAATTTAATTTAAAAAATTTGAACATTCAATTTGATTAATACAATTTCAAAAGAAAGATTTACAAACTCGACCATATAAGGTCCTATGAATACATAGCCCATTAAACACAAGTATCGTACTCTAAAGGCCTCCATATGTTGAAATCTTGTACTGATAGTTCTCCTTGAACCCATGATCTGGCGATCAACCTATGTACGGAAACAACAATTTTGAGCGCTGAGCATACAAAGCTTAGTGGTACACATCTACCGTAACATCTCTAAAACCAGCCTAGTCAGAATTGGGTTCCAGAAATCGAAAACCCAACACCGAGAAGTTCAAATATTGCATCAATATTGCTTATGTATTAATTTTGTTGTTAAGGAACCTTGATTGAGTCTATTCAAAGTTAGGGGTTTCATTGAAAATGTTGATATTTGACTAGGCGTATCGATACAATAGTGCATGTATCGGTACGGTCTAACTGTTGCCTAACTAACTTACTGAACTTGAGCCAACCATATCGATACGATTAGAGGTGTATCAATAAGGGTCACTGTCAAAATCTTTTCTAGTGACCAAATTGAAAGAATTGGGAGTTTGGGGGCTAAGTCACCTACTTGCTTGCTACCCTTCACGTGAGACAGCTCAGGAAAGATGACAATTAGTCATCAATTGTCAAAAGTTGAAAAAAAAGATAAAAATATGGATAATAATAGTTTAAGCTTTCTCTTGCCTAAGGGAAAACATCTTATTGGTCTTTGGTGAGGTGGGGAAATGATTAGAGATTACGGCTTCTTAAAATGAATAAGGAAGAGTTCTCTTCTTTGTTTTTTTGCCGATCACCGTCACCAAATCCCACCCTTGTCTTGAAAACAAGCAAGCACCTTCATTGTTGTATTCAGCCTCAAGCTTAAGCACACGCCTCTCCATTTGGACTCATTAAACCCAAGTCTTCCTTGCTTTAAAAGCTTCAATCTATAGCTATCAGTTGGGTAAGTAGAAACCCTCAATCTATTATTGATTCCATGAGCTATTGGATGATTAATTTCAAGTTATGATTCTCAATCTAAGCCCTTGTTCTTCAAGTTTTAATCCATGAATTCAATGAATAGCTAATGGTTACTCTAAGCTTAGAAATGAGTACCGATGTTGTTACATCGATTATAACACTTCCTTATTGATTTCTCCTAGCTCAAGGATTGGAGGAAGCTAGTCCATCATCTCCAAAACAAGCTAGGAATAAAAGAATTACTATCCGAGAGCCTTGAAAGCTTCAGAATTGAGGTGAGTGTAGTTAGAGTCTTGAGAGTTGGATATGTGCCATCTCGAATCATTGATTATTGCTTATTGTATTGCTAACCATGGTATTGAAGGAATTTTGCATAAAATATTATCGAAAGGCCATATTGGTAAGTGTGGGTAAGTATTGCATTGAATACATGTCCGAAGCATTGTTGTTATTGCCATTGAAATCATTGAATCATTGTTACATGGAGTTATTGAGTAGTGGATATTGGAAATTGCTTATTGCTATTGAAATATTGATATATGTTTATTGCTATTGACCGTATTGAATCGTTATTACCGAATCATTGATATTGAACTATTGTTATTGAATCATTGTTATTGATACATTGATATTGGATTATTGATTATTGAACCTTGGGATCGAAAGTATTGGATACAATTGGCATGCCATAGAATTCATGAGCTCATTGGTATGGGTATAGGCTACGGCCTTTATTGTGGTGCGGTGATGGATGTTGATGTGTATTGGTCAAATTGGTGCGGCAGATGGAATATGACTAGACCATTATTGATATTGGTGCGATGTGGAATTCGTGTATCCATATACCGTGAAATTAATCCAAGGAAACTATTGAGTATTGCTATTGATCATTGATATGAAATTATAGATATGTTATTGATTATTGTTGTTATGATAATCATCGATGTGATGTTATATGATTAGCATAATAACTATGTCATGTTGGATATATGCCTTTTGTTAGCATGGATAGATTTGTTATTGAAGTATGTGGGAATGCATACCATGCTTATTTATTGCTATGGCTACCTCACTTAGACTATGTAAGTCTAATACATTCATCTTTCACATTTCAAGTTAGGAAAGTACATCGGATCGAGATCGGAGCTAGTTGGAAGTTCGGCAAGTCACCACAAGCTTAGAGTAATGTATTTTGTCCTTATGAAATCCTAGAATGTTAGGCAAGGTAGTTAAACTAGTTGAATCTGGTCTTTCGGGTATGTGTATATTGGCTATGCTTTGTATAGGCCATAGAGGCCCTAAATGTCACCTTGGTTTTGGTTTGAAATGGTTAAAATATGCATACTTGGCACTAAAAGGTGAAATAATAGTAAATGGATTCATATTGACATGAGATTTAACATGCTATTAGAATTATGGATTAATAACTTGTTGGTAAAAATTTGTGTATTTGACATCGTTCAACAGGTTAAACCGAATGAAAACCAGATAATATATGTTATTACAAGACAAGCGTATGGATACGGGTTAAGCTGTATCGATACGGCCTTGCATAATTGGACTTGGTAAAACATAGTGTATCGATACACAAGGGGGTGTGTCGATTCGGACTTGTGTAGTAAGGTCTGCAAAATAAATTGTATTGATACGGCCTTAGGCTGTACCGAAACGGGTCAACCTTGGTCAACACGTATCGATACAAGCTTAGTTGTATCGGTACGGGCTTGTTACCCTTGAATATGGAATTAAGAAATTTGGCTTAGCGTACCGATACGGTCTTAAGTGTACGGTATGGTGTTAGTTAATTCTGTTAAAAGACTTAAACTACAGTTTTCAATAGTTTACAGAATGGCCATCAAACTTTAAATGGTCCAATTGGATAGCTGAATAACCTCCGATAATAACAAAATTTTGCAAACTAATAAATGACAAGTTCAATTGAAGGTTAGTAAAAATAAATTCTGATAAAGAGCCTTGATTTGTAGAGGTTACGATTTAGTCCTTAAATTCAAAAAGTTTAAGATTAACCCCAAATTGAGTAAGCTATTAATAAGCTAGTTGAATAAGTTGTAAAAGAGCTTAATAAGACATTCTGAATAAGATTCTGAACTTCGTTTAAGCTTTCGATCTCTGAATAAGTTTTCGGTAACACTTTCTGACTCGGTTCTCTACCAGGCCGAGAAAGGGGTATTACATCTACTCTACCGTACTTTATGCTAATCATAAACATAAACATGCAAGCTAGTACGAGCAATAAAGAGAGATAAATAACTACGCGGCGCTAGCACTAGTCGTCTAAAGATATGATCTCAACAGCAACACATCAAACATGGCACACAAGGCCCAACCATACTCAGGATCTCACCAGATCAACCGAGCAGAAGCGCACAAAGTCATACCACAAACCTGGAGTGATGCTTGCTTCCATAAAGAATCAGATTATACACTCTAAGCGAGGCCCTCATCCACAAAGCATCAAGATCCTACACTTTATGCGGTGAGGATCCCACCAAATAAAATGACTCAAACACATAAGTTCCTTTACTTGACACGTACAAAACATGACCCACCAAGGATCCCTATGGTTGCTATTTCAAGCAAGTCACCCAAAACCCAAAACCAAGACCCCAAATCGAACCTACAACTTATAGAATGTAGTTTAAGTGGTTTCCTACCCTTTTCAAACCCTATTAACACCAAATTTAAGATTTTCCATTAATGAAGACTAACATGTTATAATTATATACACTTTGTTGCGATTAATTCCTCCACATCCTAGTTATAATATTTGTTTCATCGTAGAAATTGTGTTTGCTTTGATTTAGGAGGTTAAATATGGATAAAATGGAGAAAATAAGCTCAAAAGCATGTTTTTAGATTCCCATATGAAAATCAAGTCGTTTGGAAGAAAATAGAACTAGGCAGAAGCACATCGTCGATAAGGCATAACCACGCCTTGTGACTGATGCGAGTCTCATTTTTGACATGAAGAATCTGACTTATTAAATCAAATCTGAGATAAAGCCCACTTTTATGGATATTTCCATTATTTTGGAAGTATTGGACCAATAATCAATCTCTTTTATTAATTAAGACCTTATTATTTATATTTCCCATTGTCATATCTATAGCATCACCATGCATCCTAAAAATATATCAAGTCTCATAATACCAGTCTCACAACATGCTTATTCATCGTCTACCTATTTTGCGACACTAACAAGCAAGGCAATCACATTTATGATGCTCATGAAGCAATAGAAGTTCGAGGTGTACTAACCTTGTGTAAAAAAACTTGAAATGACACTTTTGATAAGCTTACTCCAACTTCCCATCTTCCTCTATTGAATGCAAAGCCACTCCAAGTCTCTTGCACAAATCAATCGAGTGCAATAATGTACTACTATCCTCCCAAATATTTAATAAATATAACTAAATAATTTGATTACCCATACTAAACTTGAACCCTTCTCTGGAGCCTGATATCCTCAACCAAATTGCTTGTCAAGTGGTGGAGAAGATTGATTTTAGGGTCTTTGTGGTGGAAGCAAAAATTGAAAAATTTTGACACGAGATTTAGAGTGGTTTGTCTTTCTAACCAAAGCCTACATCCACTATCTTAGCTCCTTACCAAGGATTTCACCAAATTTACTCTTGAATTTCTTCCCTTTTTCTAGGCTTAGGAGGCAACCCTTACACACTCAAAGCTTTCTATCTCAAAGCTTAAGTAAACCCCCTTTTATAAGAGAAATAAAAGCAAACTTGTAAAATCCTCACAAGGTAGATAGTTTGCACTCTTATGCACTCAACCGAAATCCTAATACACTTGAGCATACATTTACTATTAAGCTCACAAGTGTTGTCTATACAAGAAATTTGACAAATTGAGCACTAAGACATTTCTTGATCATATAATTGTTGACTTTAGGATCATTAGTTGTTTCTTGGTGCTTGATGGGTCCTTTTAACTTCCTAAAATGAGGTCCTAGCCATTGGTGACCGTTGGGATTGAATTGGAGCTGTTAGGAGCTGATTTCCATGTAGTTTTTCCCAATTTGGTGCAGGGTGTATCGATACGTGGGGTACCCATATCGATACAGACTCTTTGGGAAATAGTCGTTGAGCCTGGAAACTTGAAGGTGTATCGATACACTTGAAGGTGTATTGATACGGCCTTGTTTAGAAATAGTCGTTAGGGGGGTTTGACACGTAGGCGTATCGAAACACCAAGAGGCGTATCAAAACGCTTGACCATCGTATCGATACGGACTTGCATGTATCGATACAGATTTTGGCAAAAAGAAGGTTACTGTAACTAAAACTGAAGGTGTATTGATACGAGGTATACTGTATCGATACGGTCATGCTGAAAACATGAGTTTGGCTACTTTAAAACATTTTGAATCCTTCTAAAGCCTTATAAAAACCCATCAAACATATTTTCAAGTTGTTTGGACTTAAAAATACTTTTGAAATCCTTTCAATTTAGTCCAAAACTATTTTTCAATTATTATACCAAAATAAATATCCTAACAATCTCTCATTTTTTGATATAATAAAACCAACTTGAAAAATTGTGTTTGTGATTCTCCTCCTTTGTAAAATAATTTTTGAATAAGAGACTATAGATTCAAAAGAGTTAAAAGCTCCCCTTATTTTGTTATATCAAAAACTCAAATTTTCAAACCATTTATCCCTTTTTTGTTATATCAAAGAGAATTTTGATATTTTAAGTTCAACATAATAATGGAGGTTTAAAAAGTTGACAATTAAAAATTTTTGTTTAAAAATGGCTCCCCCGTACTCAAGCATCAAACAAATGGTTAATCCAACAATTCATGATTAACTAGTTAAATTAAAATAAATAAAACAAATTTAAAATAAGCCAAATTCAACTAATCTTTATCGCACTTGAACCAAAGGTAGGATGTGAAGCCTCCTTGTTCAAGTGTTCTTCCTTGTGTGTATGGAGCTCCCCCTTAATGTTGTTCTTTGTTGATCATTCTCTATTACACCTAAAGTAAGACAATCAGAAATGTTTTGGTATCCAAATTGCTTTGGATCTATAGGTGTTACTAGCACACAATTTTGTCCCTTTAAGAATCCATTTTTCAATTTCATCTTTTTTTAGTTGAAGTAATTAGTCCTTTTGGGACCCAAATACTTCTAAAACATTTTCTATTTACAAAACTAGGGGCACTAGATTGTCTTTGATAAAAATTTAATATTCCCAAATTGCTTTTCTTTTCAAGTTTTTTAGAAATCAAATCTTTTTCTTTCTTAAGATCATCCATCTCTTTTTGATGATCTTTTTCTAAACTTTGAAGAAAATTTTGTAAACTTGAGACTTTAAGTTCAAAATCTTTCATTTTTGCTTTAAACTCTAAATTGGTTTTCAAAAGCAAATCATTTTCGGTTTTTAACTTTGAAATCATCTTTTTATTTTTCGAAAATGAAGCCTTGAATTCAAAAACCAATTCATCATAGGCTTCTTGTAACTCATCAAAAGTATATGAATTTGAACAAGATGAGTTAGAAGTTACCTCACCCTTTTGGAGGGCCATAAAGCATAGATACGCAACTTCATCTTCATCGGTGGAGTCTTCATGACTCCATGTTGCCATATATGATTTCTTTGAAGATGATCTTTTTATGTTTGAGTGAGGGCAATCGTATTTGGTGTGCCTCGTCTCTTTGCATTTTTGGTTCTTTTGGGGATCCTTCATCTTCTTGTTCGATTCATGCTTGGATTTTCCATGGGTGAACTTTTTGAAGAGATGAACCATCTCTTCATCCTCACTTTCCTCCTCGCGTGAATCTTCTTGATGGCTTGTGGAGGAATTAAGAGTAATGCTATCCACGTTAATGCCTAGCTTCATAATCTTTTTCTTCCCCATCTTCTTTATCTCTTCATTCTTTTTCTCATCTTCTTTTCATTTCTTCATGATTTCATGAGTGAGAAGAGACCCCATAAGTTTATCTAGCTTTAGAGTCTTGAGATTCTTGGCTTCAATAATGGCGGTCTTCTTTGAGTCCCATGACTCAGAAAGAGAATAAATGAGCTTTTGGACAAGCTTGTCTTCCAGAATGATTTCTTCATATCCTTTGAGTCTATTGATGATGGTGGAGAATCTATCGAACATCTTTGTGATGTCTTCATTCGGTTCCATCTTGAAGTTCTCATACTCAAGGTTGAGAAGACCAATCTTAGTCTCCCTTACTTCGTTTGTTCCTTCGTATGTGACTTCAAGCTTGTCTCATACTTCCTTGGCATGTTCACAAGAAGAGATCTTGGCATATTCTTCTGGGCAAAGTGCACAAAGGAGAATATGCAATGCCTTCGCATTTAGTTACATCTTCTTTTTGTCATCCGCACTCCAATATTGCCTTCTTTGTTGTGGCACAAATGCTCCATCTTCAACAAGATCCCAAAAGTGGTAGTCTTTGGCCTTGATGAAGTACATTATCCTATTCTTCCTATAGGGGAAATTGGTCCCATCAAAGAATGGTGGCCTATCGATTGATTGCACCATTAAAACCGGTTGATTGCTTAGTTGATCGAGCTTGTCGGGATCACCTCAATGGATGTTAATCCACTCGATTGAGCCTCACTCTGAATCCAATTGTGGAGCCCGATATCCTTAACCAAATTGCTTGCCAAGTGGTGGAGAAGATTGATTTTAGGGTGTTTGTGGTGGAAGTAAAAATTGAAAAAATTTGACACGAGATTCAGAGTGGTTCGGCTTTCTAACCAAAGCCTACATCCACTACCTTAGCTCTTCACCAAGGATTTCACTAAATTTACTCTTGAATTTCTTCCCCTTTTCTAGGCTTAGGAGGTAACCCTTAAACACTCGAAGCTTTCTATCTCAAAACTTGAGTAAACCGTCTTTTACAAGAAAAATAAAAGCAAACTTGTAAAATCCTCACAAGGTACAGAGTTTGCACTCTTAAGCACTCACCCAAATCCTAATACACTTGAGCATACATTTACTATTAAGCTCACAAGTGTTGTCTATACAAGAAATTTGACAAATTAAGCACTAAGACATTTCTTGATTATATGATTGTTGACTTGAGGATCATTAGTTGTTTCCTGGTGCTTGAAGGGTCCTTTTAACTTCCTAAAATGATTTCCTAGCCATTTGTGACCATTGGGATTGAATTAGAGCCGTTGGGGGCTGATTTCCATACAGTTTTTCCCAATCTGGTGCAGGGTGTATCAATACGCGGGGTGCTCGTATCGATACGGACTCTTTGAGAAAGAGTTGTTGAGCTTGGAAACATGAAGGTGTATTGATACGACCTTGTTTAGAAATAGCCGTTGGGGGGTTTGACACGTAGACGTATCAAAACATCAAGAGGCGTATCGAAACGCTTGACCATCGTATTGATACGGACTTACCTGTATCGACACAGGTTTTGACAAAAAGAAGGTTATTGTAACTGAAACCCTAAGGTGTATCGATACTGGGTATATTGTATTGATACGGTCATGCTAAAACCATGAATTTGGCTACTTTAAAACATTTTGAATCCTTCCAAAGCCTTATAAAAACCTATCAAACATATTTTCAACTTGTTTGGACTTAAAAATACTTTTGAAATCTTTTCAATTTAGTCCAAAACTATTTTTCAATTATTATATCAAAATTAGAGCCATTGAGGCCTTTATTTCCCGTAATAAATGCAGTTCTGGAGTTGTCTATATGAATACGTGAGTAGCCGTATCGGTACGTATTCTACAGAAACAAGCTGTTATACTCTTTCCAACTTGTGCGTATCGATACGCGTATGAGCGTATCGGTACGGTCTGTAATTTAAAAGACCATTGGGAAAATAGTCGTTGAAAATAGTTAGGCGTATCAGTACATGATACATCTGTATCGGTACGGCATACTAGCCATTGTGGGGTTTGAAAAACAATTGTATCAAAATGCACCAAGGCGTATTGAAACACTTCACACCGTATTGGTATGACCAAACTTGTACTGGTACGGGTTTTGGCAGAATAAAGGTTATTGTAGCTAAAACCCTAAGGTGTATCGATACGGGGTATATTGTATCCATACGGTCATGCTGAAAACATGAGTTTGGCTACTTTAAAACATTTTGAATCCTTCCAAAGCCTTATAAAAACCCATCAAACATATTTTCAAGTTGTTTGGACTTAAAAATACTTTTAAAATCTTTTCAGTTTAGTCCAAAACTATTTTTCAATTATTATATTAAAACAAATATCCTAACACCTTCTTTAAAATCAAACCAATCATCTTAAAACCCATAATTGGCTCTTTTAAAAAAATCTCTATAGATTATTTTAGGGTTTAATCCAAAACCAAACTCAAAAACTTATTTCTTTTCACCATTTACCCTCAATTATAATTTCTTTAACTAAACCCAAGCTTTCTCACTCTAAGGTTTCTATGGAATTTGGGGGGTTTTAATAACTAAACTAAAAACCTTCAATGTTATACTCATCTTATAGAGAATGAAGAAATAAACTTTTTATTTCACACATGAAGCCAAAATCCAACTAAAATGGAGGGAAATGAAGAAAAAGATCTTACCTCTTATTTCTTCTAACTCACGTTGGAAATGGGGGAGGAAGATGACTAAAGCTTTCTCATCTTTTTTTTCCTTTATCCACATAAATATAAACCCACTTTTCTATTTAAAATAAATCCAAAATTCCACACATTAATTGAATCTAATGGTCTATTTTAAAGATGCAATATCCATCAAAATTCAATGGCCCAAAACACTTGCTTATAAAAGCTTCCATAACTATTTTGGGGTAAAATTTTCTTTAAAGAGTTCAACCCTTCCATTATTTTCACTTTATACTTATGAAATTTATTTCTTTAAATTTTCACCATTATTCTCCCTTAAACACAATTTCTATGAATTAATCATGAATATTAAAATACCCAAACCCGGATCCAAGATCTAAATAACTAACTCGAACTTCGAGTCGTTACACACATGATCAAGCAATTGGATGAAATTAAATTTTACCACTTGAACCAAGGTAGGATGTTAAGTCTTCCTTCTTCAAGTGTCCTTCCTCCTTTGTGTGTCATGAGCTTCCAAAATTTCAACTTTGATCAATCATTGCCAAGTAATTTTTGGTATCCAAATTACTTTGGATCCAATAGAGTTAGTCCTAAAAACTTTAGTCCCCTTAGGAATCTATTTTTCAATTTCATCATTTTCATTGAAACAATGAGTCCTTACATGACCCAAATGTTTTTAACACATTTCCATTTATAAATCTAGGAGAACTAGATTGTATTTGGTCAAAATTTGTTTTAACAAAATTTGATGGAGCTACCTCCATCTTCACACTTTTGAAAATTTTTGTTAAACAAATTCCTTTTGAGATCATCAATTTCCCTTTGATGATCCTCTTGAACTTTTAGAAGCAAGTTTTGTAAATCCAAATTCTTTTTCTCAAAAGCTTCAAACTTTGCTTCAAGTTCGAGATTGGTTTTAGAAAGCAATTCATTTTCAATTTTTAATTTTGAAAGCAACTTTTTGTTTTTAAAAAATAAAGCCTTGAATTCAAAACCCAAATCATCATAGACTTCTTGTAACTCATCAAAAGTATAAGAATTTAAATTGGATGAGTTAAAAGTTACCGCTTCATCTTGGATGGCCATGAGACATAAGCGGGCTACCTCATTATCAGTAGTATCCTCTTCATCACTTCATGTAGCCACAAATGCTTTCTTCTTATGGCTTGATCACTTCTTGTTGAAACGAGGGCAATCATACTTGGCATGCCCCGACTTCTTACATTCAAAGCATATGATGAGATCCCTCATCTTCAACCTCGATTCTTGACTTGATTTTTCCTTTTCTTTCTTCATGAATCGGGTGAATTTCTTGAAGAGTTTGACCATCTCTTCCTCTTCATCTTCAATCTCTTCTTAACTTGATTCTTCCTAAATTCTTAAGAAGATTTTAAGAGAAACATTCGAATCTTCAATTCCTTACTCTATTTTCTTCTTCCCCTTTAACATCATCATCTCATGTGTGAGCAAAGATCCCCTAAGCTCATCAAGTTTTAGCTCTTTCAACTTCTTTACTTCAATGATTGTCGTCTATTTGGAATCCTATGAATTGGGAAGTGAGTAAATAAACTTCTTCACAAGCTCGTTGACAATGGTGGATAACCAATCGAACATAGATTTGATATCTTCTTCTGGGTCCATCTTGAAGTTCTTATAGTTGAGGTTAAAAAGTCCAATCTTAGTTTCCTTTAACTCATTTGTACCTTCATATGTGACTTCAAATTTGTCCCATACTTCCTTGACATTTTCACAAGAAGAGACCTTTGAATATTCTTCCGGGCCAAGTGCACAAAAGAGAATGTGCAAGGAATTTACATTAAGCTTCATCTTCTTGCGATCTTTCGCACTTCATTCTGCCTTAATTCTTTATGGAATGAACGAGCCATCAAGAACCATGTCCCAAAGATGATAATCTTTGGCTCTCATAAAAAAAACATCATCTTATTCTTCTAATAGGAGTAGTTGGCACTGTTGAAGTAAGAAGGTTTGTCGATGGATTGTGCCATGAACTTCAATTGATGTAGAATGATTGAGCACCTCAAGGATCGACTCTAGGATGTTAATCCTGCATAGAGACGAAGCTATGATACCAATTGTTGGGAGGCTCGTACGATCAACCGAGTAGCCAAGAGGGGTTAATTGGATTTTTGCTTTGGTGGATGAATGGTTAAGTAATAAAAATGAGACACAATGGTTTATAGTGGTTCGACTACCCAGCTGAGTCTACTTCCACTACCTTCCCACACTAAGGATTTTCCACAAATCCACTAATATGTCTTTCCTTTTCTGGGATCAAGGAGATAACCCTTACAACCAAAACTTATACCCTAAAGTCTTAAATACACTCTTATACAAAGAGACTACAAATTAACAAACAATGTGAACCCTTATAAGGCAAATGTGTTTGCACAATTAAGCTATCATCCAAAATCCTAAACATTTGAGCAAATGTGACAATTTGGCTCAATAGTGTTTTCTACAAGAAATATGAAAATTTAGGCACTAAAACAATTTCTCTAACATTGAATGTTGATAGTTGGTTTCTTATAGTTGCATGGTTGCTTGATTGAGTCTTTTAAACCCTTTAATAGCTTCATGGTTGTTACTAGCCGTTGGGGGTTGTTTAGAGCCATTGAGGACTTTAACTCTAGCCTTAAATGCAATTTTGGGCTCGTCGATATCGGTACGCGATGACCGATATCGGTACATGTCTCAAAGAGGAAAAAGTTGTTGGAGCATTTAATACAAAGGGTATCGGTACGACAGAGGTCGTATTGGTACACCAAATGGATACTGGAATTTTCCAAAACTCGAGGATAAAATGGCGTATCGGTACTCGATAAATCGTACTAGTATGGGTACTTCTGGATATCGATACGAGTTAAATTGTACAGGTACTTAGGGCCTATTTTTGACACTTTGACTATTTAAAATCATTTAAGACATGTCAAAAACCCTTTGAAAACATTTCAAACATATTTTCCAAGTTTATGGACTTTTGAAATTTTTTGCAAATTAGTTTAAGTCCAAAAACATTTTTTATTAAGTTATATCAAAATTTAGGGATGTCAATGGGGTGGGTTTTGCAGGGATTCGTCCCACTTCGCATTCAATTGGGCAGTAATGGTTACAAATTTCGCGGGTTGTGAGGCGGGGATGAAGATAAAAATTAGATTCGTCGTGGGTGGTGGGGAAGGCCTGAATATGTCTTTGTACTCGCCCTATCCCCACCCGCCTCGCATCATCCCACCCACCCCGCATCGTCCCCACTCGACCCAACAGATCTTATAAAATATTATTATAAATGTTATTAAAAATACAAAACCGGTTTGGATCATAGTCAAATTTAAGATAATTTATATTGACTTTTTCTTGGGATATTAATGAAAAATTCAATATGTATGTATGTATGTCACAAAAAAGAAAAAAAGAACGACAACTTGAAAGAAAAAGAAAAAAAAGAAAATCAGAGATTGGAGAAGGTCGGTTACCCAGAAAATGACAGTTGATCGTCAAGAAAGAAGAGTTTAAACTTTTTTTCTATTAGGTAAAGAGATATTTACACTTTCAAATTAAATGCAACGATTCTAACCAATAAACTTCAAAAGTCATTATTATAAAAAGGAAAATACTTTGATACACAAGCTTGTGTAAAATTTAGTTTATACAAGTTTTTATTTTTAGGGTTTATAGATTTAGGTTAGGGTTTAGGGGTTTAGGTTAGGGTATAGATTTTAGGATTTATAATTAGAATTTAGAGTTTAGGATTTAGGGTGTTAGGGTTACAAAATTATGTTTTAGATTTTTAAATTTAAATATAAAAGGTTGTGTATTTTTTTACACAACTTGTATATCAAAATATATCTCTTTTAAAAATAATATATATCTTTATAATTAATTAAATATAAAATATTAATTGCCACCGGAGATTGGGTGGGTTAAATTAAATATAAATGGTGCGAGAAGAGGCGTTGATGGTGTTGCTGCTTGTGGCGGGGTGATTCGTGATCATGAGAGATTGTGGTTAGGATTTTTTTTCTAATTCATTGGTGTTTGTTCCGTTGTGGGGCAAAGTTATGGGGTACACCGGCATATTATATGCTTTGGAGTTAGGTTCTCGGCATCTCATTCTTGAGGTTGATAGTTTGAATATTTTGAACATGTTGAAGATGATTTTGCATCGACGCAAGGGTCTCCCTCTTTCATTACACGTGGATAAGCTTCGCCAACGAGAATGGTGTGCTCACCTGAAGCATGTTCGTCGGAATGGTAATAAGGCGGCTAATGCCTTAACGAAGTCTGCCAGATTTGATATTTTTGTTGTTGTCCGGTACCTGACTCCCCACTTGAGATCGTGTTGTTGTTGTAGGAGGACCTTGTTGTTTAGTATGTTTGCATTTCAGTATGTTTAGTTGTTATTTTAGCCGGATTTTTTTGTATATTGACTCTATAATTATTACCATGCAGACATTTTTTTATTTTAGTTTAAGAATTTTTTTAATAAGGTACATAATAATCATTAATTTTTATCTAAAAAAATATAAAACATTAATTTTATGGGAAAAATTTCAATACACAGACTATTTAAGCTTTAGTTTATACGGTTCTTTTAATTTTAGGGATTATAATTGTAGTTTAGGGTTTAAATGTTAGGGGTTTAGGGTTTAGAATTGAAGGTTAGTGTTTAGAATTTAAGATTTAGAGTGTTAAGATTAAGAATTTAAAATTTATATTTTATAAGGTAAAAATACAGACCTGTATAAAATAAAATTTTACACAGACTGTATATTAAAGTTTTAATCAATTTTATTATCAAAACTTATCTTCAAATTAGATAAATTCAAATTTACTTGTATCCAAACTGTTCTTAAACGGCCCTCATAAACCCAATACGAAACATACTGTTTGTTTTTTATTTGACAACATTCTGGAGCTCTGTTCGCCGTTCCTACCCCAACCTTTCTCTAATCTGTAAAGCCCAAGCAGTAGGCGCACCATAGCAACCGCCCTCTCCTTATGCGCATTTAACCCCCACTTTCATGGCCTTCACTTCCACTCTCGCTCTCTACTCTCACCCCAAGGTAATTCTCACGCGCTCTCTTTTTTCAAAATCTGGTTAGATGATAAGCTTACTCACTTTTCTTCATTCGTTTCGTTATCCCAAGGTTATTCCGCAGAAGCAGAGGCTTGGATATGATGCGTTGGCTTCGGACCACGGCCGCTGGCCTGGTCCTGATGCCTCTTGGTTTTTTACTACGGGACGTTGGTCGAGGTCGATGAGATTGGTGGTTACGGCAGCGTACGGTGCAGAGGGAGGCGCTAGGCGGCGCGTCTACAGACAGTCGCAGTCTCAGCAGCCTCTCGGTAGTGCTCCCGTGAAGCAGATTGCAACGTATGTTGTGCCCGCTGGCGTTTTTGTCGCCGCTACTTTCGGTATGGAATTTCGTTTTTGTTGTTTTTAGCGGATGATGAATTTAGAAGGAAGTTAACTGATTGCATTTTTGTTTATAAATTCATGCGTGTTGTCAATAATGTCGATTGAGGATGTTGAAATTCCCCAATTTTGGTTAAACATAAGGGCAAATTACTAGCGTTATGTGTTTTTTATTGCCACTCAGGCCATAGTTATAACCATTACATTTGTTAGTAGCATTTGAGTTTTACTCCGATATCAGCATTTCTTTAGTCTTTAAGCGAACGTGTGTCAATTTTATACCTTACTTACCATTGCTTTCTCATTCGCTACGAATATGAAAGGCATTTCGGAATGTCCCTTTTCCTTTTTTTGAGATTGCATTAGAACTTGTTTGTTGGGCGTATTTATGTGATTGCAGCACATATTCTCTGTTATGTTTATCCCATGTGTACCTAATTGATGTCTTCAGCTGACAGTTTTATGGAAATTGGTGGAAAAACTCCTTGTGCCGAATCCATCAAGGTCTTCATCTGCCGGAGATAAATCTCCTCCACAAGGAGTGAAGTGGTCTTTTGCTCCAGGAACAAACTTATTGTCGGGCGATGCTGCTAAGATTGATAGACAGTCAATGCTGACGCTCAATGAATTTGCCAAGGAACTCAGGACATTCAACAGTGTTGACATGTCTGGTACGTTGACTGGATTCTTGAATAGATGTAGGAAAGGGAGAATCATACTGCTTAGCGTTTCTGACTGTAGACTATTTCTGTAGATAAATTAAATCACCTATTTAATCCTATTCAGTTTTTGTGTTCAGTTTAACGATGTAGCTACTAGCCCATGATCTCAGATGCAGAAAGTAAAAGCAGAGTCTATTAGAAAATTTTCTTTATGGTGTCATTGCTTTCATTCCTTAGCATTGCTGGCAAGTTATCTAGTTTTACTGCATACAAATTCATTTCATGTGAATGAAACATGATACACCTTATGATACATTTTTATCAGGTCGCAACTTTGGAGATGAAGGACTGTTCTTTCTTGCCGAGAGCTTAGGTTACAATCAGGTTATGCTTCCCTAGTCTTTATTTGCTTGCGTTGTTTAATGATTTTGTTGTTTCCTATTATTTTGATTGAGGTTTTGTACCTTATTTTCTGTAAAATCCTCATTTTCACTGTATTGTCTACAAACTATTCTATATCATTATTGAAACTTTGAAAGCATTGATGCTACTGGTTATGCGTTCTCTGAATGAGCATTCTCCTTTTCAGGTTGTTGAGGAAGTAAGTTTTTCTGCTAATGGCATAACAACCACAGGAATAAAAGCCTTTGACGGTGTTCTTCAAGCAAATATGGTAATGAAAACACTTAATCTTTCAGGAAACCCCATTGGAGATGAAGGAGTAAAGGTCAGCCTAAATTCTCCTTGATATAACTGACAACTTAAAATGGTTAAATGATCCTGTCCTGCAACATTGAGGGATAGTTGTCTTTATTTAGGTACCTAATATTTATAGGGATACATTGTCTCTATCTGGAGATTCCTGTTTCTTTCGTATTTCTCAACAGTATTATATTTTCATTCTTATACACTGCTTTCTCATCTACATTCCTAGATTCCTGTTTCTTTCATATTTCTCAACATTGTTTTATGGTTACTGCATTTTCATTCTTATACTGTGCCTTCTCATTCACATTTCTATAACATTCTATTAGTAAATTCATTTATGCAGTTTGAATCCCATTGGATATTATGTAGTTGGAGCATGTTAAACATATATAGAAACAATATACTGTACTTTCTGCCATATTTGCTTTCCCAAACAAAAGGCTCCTAATATTTCAAATGGGAATACTACATTGAATATATGTTAAATGTTGTTTGTGCCAATTTTTGGCGGATTTACATTTTTTCTGAGAATTTTGTTAATGCCCAGGTGTCTATTTCAAGTAATCTATGTTTGTCTGCAGTGCCTATGTGATATTTTGGTGAACAATGGTAGCATTCAAAAGCTCCAGCTAAACAGTGTTGACTTGGGGGATGGGGTTAGCATTCTGTTAATATCCATTATCCACTCAGATTTCCCTGGAATTGCTTTGTGAACAACTGAAGGTCTTTGCAGTTAAGATGTACTTCAATGCTGAATCACTATTCTATGCAGGGTGCAAAGGCAATTGCAGAGTTGTTGAAGAAAAATTCAACCTTACGTGTTGTTGAACTTAATAACAATATGATCGACTATTCTGTAAGAAATTGCCTTACCATTTTCCCTATATCATTGCTTCAAATTCAGTTAAGCAAAATGGCAAATTTATTTATTTATATGTTCTTATGTGAATGGAGATAGGGGTTTACAAGTATAGCAGGAGCACTTGTTGAGAATAACACCCTCCGGAATTTACACCTAAAGTAAGTTAAAGTCTTCTGGATTCTGTATTCTAAAAACATCTGAAGTTTCTTATGCAATAGGTTATGTATTGGTAGGCTGGATGGCAAGTGTGCCTTCCATTCTTGAACTGTTTTTGATAAAGGAAAAATCTGCTTAATTTTTCTTCTGGTACATGTGGGTTTTTTTTCTTCATTTTTAACCAGAATCTGAGAATCTTTCTGACATAATGTTACTGTTCAAGTGGTAATTATGGAGGTGCTCTGGGGGCTAACGGATTGGCTAAAGGGCTCGAGGGGAACAAGTCCTTACAGGTACATTTCTGATTTACTTCCGCTTCTGTTTGTTCTGAACTACATGATGAAAGTCCGGTGGTTTTGACATCGTTAGTGTAATTTGTACTTGCAATTTGACATTACTTCTGGTACATAAGTAATGGTTTGGAGCATCAGAGTCCTTTGCGTATATTGGATGAAATGCTGTTGTGATTAGAGCGGTGATGCCTGTATACTTAGGTGAATGGAAAGTGGAAGGATGTAAAGAGGAGAGTGGAAAACTGGAAAGAAAATAAATTTCAAGTGTGCTTTGTAAGAAAAAAAAAGTGGGAGGAAAGAAAGTCGGAAAGATGGCCATTTTCTGTTCAAATGCATAAAATCAGTACATTCTTAATTGTAATGATAAGAGGAAAGAAAATGTGAGACGGATATAAGCTAAGTATGCACACTTACAAGATTATGCATTTTAGTAAGTTTTCAATTCCCTCATCATTTTTTAACTCTACAAAGCAATGCATGGAAAGAATTAGTTTTTCTTCCCATTTTTCTATTTGTGCTACCTAACACTGTATGGAAAGGGGGAAAATATTTTCTTTCACAATTTTCATCTTTCTATTTTTATTTCCACTATACAAGCGAAGCTGTTCTCAATAAAAGAAAAGTGGATGTAATTTTGGGACATCCAAAGAAGGAAAGAGGACAAAGAAAATGAGTGAAACGGGTATATTCTATTTGTTCACAGTGATTGCATTTCCTTGAGGTTCTTTCAGGAACTTCACTTACATGGAAATTCAATTGGTGATGAAGGAGTTCGCTCTTTGATATCGGGCTTATCATCACATAAAGGTTTATATTTTGTTATATTGAATCTTCTCTTTTTGGTGTGTAGTCATTGTCTTTTATCCTTCCTGGCCCATTGCAGCAGTTTGTCTAACAAACATATTCTTTGTAGGAAAAATTACCCTACTGGACTTTGGGAACAACTCAATTACTGCAAAAGGTGCTTTTCACGTCACAGAATATATCAAAAGGAGCAAGAACTTGCTATGGGTGAATCTTTACATGAATGACATTGGTGATGAGGTATTCAATAAATTAGCAGTCAATATGCCATGTTTTTCACTTGTAGTTTTTTATTAGTAAGAGTTAATATGCGCAACCAATGAAGAACTCTATATATTACTGGATATGTTCTATGTTGGACCTTGTTTAGAATTACGATCACAAGGAATTTGATTGCCAACACTTGTGTTGAAACTTGGAGTTGAAATTCATTGATGCAAAGTTTTGAAAATTTATCAGGGTGCAGAAAAAATTGCTGAAGCTTTGAAAGAAAACCGGACAGTAGCAACCATAGACCTGGTGAGAAGAGCACACTTATTTGGATTCTCGTGTAAATTATTTTAGATATTTAATTAATTTTTGGTTTATATCCTATACAACTTATATGAAGGCAACAATTGGTTTATAATGTCCTAGGGTGGAAATAATATTCGAGCCAAGGGGGTTGGTGTTATAGCTGATGCCTTGAAAGTTAATGCTGTCATTACTAATGTGAGTCTTTTTATCATGATAATCAACTTCAGCTTCCCTTTATGCCTCCCTTTCTATGCTCCGTTTGGGATACATGATTGACCCCCCTCTCTTTTTCTTTCCCCTCTTCAGTTGGAACTTGGTTACAATCCCATTGGAGCAGATGGAGCAAAGGCTTTGTCTGAAGTTCTTAAATTCCACGGAAATGTGCAGACACTTAAGCTTGGTTGGTGTCAGGTAAATTAACATCCATAAACCTCTATAAAAACCGATTTCATTGATCTTTTTTTGTATGTATAATAACGCAAAATGGTATCTCTTGTAGACCAAAGGGTGCAGAGTTCATTGCAGATATGTTGAGATATAATAATACCATATCGATTCTGGACTTGCGAGCAAATGGACTTAGAGATGAAGTTTGTCCCTGCAGATTTCATTAGACTACAATGAACATTGAATCTTAATTTTTGCTCTGTTGTACACGTTATTTTGCAGGGTGCGGCCTGCCTGGCTCGCAGCTTGAAAGTGGTTAATGAAGCTTTAACTTCACTTGACTTGGGATTCAACGAGATTAGGGTAAATTTTGTTTTCCTTGTTAATATTTATACATTTCATGACTTCTCGCGTGCCGCTACATTTGACTAGATGCTTTATGTAGGATGATGGTGCTTTTGCTATTGCTCAAGCACTCAAGGCCAATGAAGATGTCACAGTAACATCGCTCAACCTTGCGAGTAACTTTCTTACAAAGTTTGGGCAGGTAATTGTTATTCCTCACCAAAAATCTTCAATTCTAATCCAACAAAGTTGTGGGCTTTTTTCACTTCTTCTTTCGGCTAATGCTATTCTCATGTTCAGATTCCTTCATTTCTGACCAGTCTCTAACTTCATCGTTTTTCTTCACTTCACACAGAGTGCATTGAGCGACGCAAGAGATCATGTTTACGAGATGAGTGAAAGGGAAGTCAAAATTTTCTTCTAGGGGTTGTTTCTCAATTGAGAGAAATAGGTTATGTCGACAATCAGATTTTTGGTTTATTCTTCCTTTGGTATGTGTCAGTGAGAACACCAACTTTTGTGTTTAAATTCTTTAGTTCTAACCATCAACCAGACTCCAGAGGTACACATGGAAAATTTTGACACATCCGTTTTAGCTTCACTAATGGCATTTTTGGTCCCCAAACATAGTAATTTACAAGCATTACTCCATTTGCCCGTTGTGTTTGTATTATAATTGGGGAAGGGCTGTAATTTGTGGATTATAATAGCATATATGATTTGAAGTTGGCTTAACCCTTTTTTACTCGTGTTGTTTCGTATTATTTATCACCTCATATTATGTTTTATTTAACTTACATATTTATATACATATATTGGACACGCTAATAGTTTATGAAAAATATTTTGATACACAAGTCTTTTAATTTTAGGTTTAGAGATTTAGGTTGTGGATTAGGGTTTAGGTTGTGGGGTGTAGAATCTAAAGATTTATGGATTTAAAGTTTAGGTTGTTAGGGATTTAGGTTTTAAATTTGAAGGGTTGTGTAACTTTTTTTTACACTGCTGCGTATTAAAATGTAACTCATAGTTTATTCAACTTAATCCAATGCAATAAATATTAGGTCTAATGACTTTTTTGGCCTCAAATCTTAAAGGTGTTATTTTAGTTCTTAATTTTCCCCCTCTTTTAGCTTTTGAACTTCACTTTTTTTTTTATCAAATTGAACCAACAAATGGATAAGTAAATGACCTATTATGATGAGACATTAATTTATTTATTTTACTTTCTCCCCCTCAATTTTAATAAAATTTACGGGTTTTAATAGTTTAAATATATTATTTTTGTTGTCTTTACAATTTTTAGTATTTATCGTATTTGATTATTTTTAAATATTGTTTTAAATTATTATTGGCAAAAGGACAAAATAGTTTACATGAATATTATAAAAAAGGGTAAAATAGCTAGTTAGCTTACTGATTTATTATTACTTTTAGTATAATACATGTTTATTTTATAGTTCATATTTAGAATTTGTTATTTTATATTTTTTTGGTAGTGCAATGTGCTTTGTCATTGTACCGACACTTGTTGGTAACTAGGAATTATTAAAAGTTTGACATTACTTTTTATGAAAAAGTTTGAGAGCATAAAATGTCATCAAGTACAAATATTAATCGAATATAAATCCCCAGGGAATGTTGAAATCAAATTGAAACTATAACGTCCAAAACCAACTCCAAGCCCCAAATTAGAAACTACCGGCCCAGTCAAATTCAAGTCAAATTAAAAAATCTAAACTCCCTCGATTGCAATCCATTACCGGAAAATGGCGTCATCTTCGTGTTCGTTGGTCTGTAATCAGCCAGCTTAACTCCCGCCAAAAGAAATTCCAGTTTCACCTACATGATTGGAAGAATGTGCAATTGACAACACAAGTTGTTTCCAACAAATTACCCCAATTTTCATTCAACTTGTTGACATGCGAAATCCAAAGTACACAATGCAATCACTATGCGTTCATCATGCTTCAAAGATGTTATTACTCTGTTGGTAAGTGCAACATGTGGTCCTGGAGTTACCATTACTTTGTAAACCACTCTGTTTTAAAACATGGTTTGGTTATGTCATTGTTCATTAAACTTTAATTAGAAATGGAGCTTAGTCTGCAAAGCTCAGGCAGGCCAATTAGCTTTTCTTTTTCTTTAATTTGTATATGAATGAAAGATTGGAAATCCTAATTTCATTTCAGAATATTACTCGTAATACAATGTAGGATCTTCTGAAACTCAGAAGCTATACATGTTTCTTTTTTTATTTCTTCAAACAGGTTTCAGTTTGGGAGCCTTTGCTTTGATGATCTCGGTTGTCACCTTCATTCAATTGGTGATTTTGGGTCTTCATTAAACAAAAGAGGCACTTCATTGCCATTCTCAGAACCTAATCTCTACACCTTACAAATGAAACCCGAAAACAAAACACTGGCTTTTAACTTGCAGACTCAGAGATGCTCTGTAATGACGGCCGCCATGATTTCGACCTCATTGCAGCCGTTGTTGTCCTCGAGCTTTGTCTCTCTTGTTTTAGTTCCTGTAAAAGGTTTGGACACATGTTCATCGAATTGAACATTGCAGCTCGGTTTCCAAACCAGACAAGACAGCTTGCTGGAAAAAAAAAACATAGGATACTTACTTGGTTGGTGTTCTCTGCGTCCGATTTTCTTCCTGAAGTTGGGTTCTCTTGTTCGTGCTGCTGCAACTTTTTCATCTGTTCCCTTTTCGTTTTCGCATGCTTCTTTGCTCTCATGACCTTCACCACCTCTACAGGCATACAGGAAACAACAGTAAGCTACGGAATCAATACAAAGAAGATGATGGAAAGTGAAGGGAATAGTACCTTGAGAAGTGATGAGGCGGTAAGCGTGGCCGAGGGTTAGAGTTTCGGTCGGCCGGAGAAGCTTAACACGAGTGAAACGCACCGTGTTCCGATCTTGAATCCCCTGCTCGTCCTCAGACACAGGCAATGGAATGATGAGAGAAACATAATGACCCGGGTTCATTCTCATGACTTCACTCGCCGGGATCGGCCAATACAACCTCTCTAGCCTCCCGGACGGATGTTGTATGACCAGCGCCGCCGCGTCCACGGCTTGACAATTCCCCATCTCTCTGAAAGAAGAAGAAGAAGAAGAAGAAGAAGAAGAAAGAAGATTGAAAGATAAGGAGGAAGGGAGAGGGGGGGTTAATAAGGAAGAAGCGGTCTTTTTCTATACAAATTTCCCACTACCCTACGGATATAATAACAATAATAATAATAACAGGAGGAGCAGGCCTTCTCTCATTTCCCAACTACCTTATTATATACCCTTTGGTCAATCCCCATCAAAATTCACTCCCAAAACGGCAAACTTAATGTATTTTTTATTTAACCATTAATATTCAATTTATTAACTAATTAATTTGAGTAAAATTTTATAAAAATTTAATATAAGAACGATCTTTTAAATTTAAATTTTATTTATTTATAACAATAAAATTTGAATATTTAAAAAACTTAATAACTTATCGTGCTAAACAAACAGAGTGTTGGTGTGTGATTAATAAATAGAAAAAGTAATTTAGGTTTTTTAATATTTTGTTTTGGATTTGTGGTTGAGGTACACGTGGAGGGACGTGGGGGTTTGAACTTATAATTGCAGGCAGGCAGACAGACAGAGGAGATATAATAATAGGAGGATGCATGCGTGTGAGGAGAGAGGGAGATTCCTTTGGTTTGGACACCCCCAGTCCCACCGCCTTATCCGCGATTGCATTTGCCTATCTATTAATCTGAATAAACAGAGACATTTATATATTCGTATATATTTTAATTATGTGTTATGCTATCACTGATTGTGTTCTTAGGTCTGAATCTTTTTACAGCAACTTCCATTCCTGCCTGCTTCTAACTTCTAAGCTCTGCAGAATCATTTTCTGAAAGGATTTTGTAATTAATAAAAATTGGAAAAAGTGCGTATATATTTTACAAAAATCACTTCACTTATGATTTGTCTTCCCAAAAATAAATGGGGCACAGTTATTAATGACTGAGTCATCCCCTGTTTTCAAAATATAATTATGAGGCAGAGAAAATAGAGGTAGGGGGTATAATTAAAGCATCTCACTTTCTTCCTATGCAATATTGAAAACATGCATGCAGCAGGGCAGCATTTAAAAAAAATCCATAGTTTAAAGTGTAATGTGAATTCAAAGTAAAATCAAGCTCACATGTATTATTAATGTCGAGAAATTTTATTAAGGTTAGTCCAAATATTAAGCATTTTTGTATCGTTTAAATAGATTTTGAGTTTAAAATTTTGTATATACAAAAAAAAAATCTGATGAAATATTCACTAAAAGTTATGTGTGCAACATCAGTCGGTCGAAGTAGTAAGGGTAAAACCTTAAAAACTAAAAAGATAACTAAAAAATATTTTAAATTAGTTGTCTCAATTAATATTTTTGGAACCCTAAACTTTTATTTTTTAATATTTGAATTAATTAAACTTTATTTATCATATAATTAATTTTTTTGACAATTTATCATATAATTAATTAAACTTGATAAGATGTATGTTTGAAAATTATTATATCAAAACTATTAGGCATTAGCATGTATATTTTAAACTTTTATGTGCAGAAAAAATAAATTTTCTTTTTAAAATTAACAGTTAAAAGTTTTTTAGTTTACAATTTCTTTCATTTTCTTAATAGTTACATTTTCTTTCTTTGATTGTCTAGGAGGAGGATGTTTGCTTGACTTACCTCTCCTTTGTTCATTTAGTACATCCAATTTTCTTTTGTTAGATTTGATGTTCTATTATCATATAATGATGTTAATTTTTGGTTAAAGTGTTGTCACCTATATTTTGTTATAATTTTTGTCATATTTTTTTTTATCTAATTTTCTTTTTCTTTGATTTTTTATTATTTTGTTTAATACTAAGTATTTTCATTTTTAATGTAAATTGTATTTGCAACTATTCAAGATATGTTGCACTTAAGTTGTGATAAAGCCGGTTGTCAACGTGCTGTCGTTATTATATTCAATTTTAATGTTAGTGTTGATGTTGTTTATCTTGCACCGTGGACAATGATAGTTGTTTATATCTTCTATTATTTTTTTGGTTAAGTATTTTTAATCCTTATTATGTAGGGTTATATTTTCATTATTTAGCTGTTATTTTCTGCTCTTCGGTGGTTTTAGGATAAATTATTGGCTTATATGATTAGTTTACCTTAGTTTTTTTCTTAGAATTTCTTTATTTAGATTATAATTTTATTGTGTTTTTTATTTATTCAATAAAACTAACTTTTTCTACCTATTAAAACTTAACAATAAAATCAACGAGGTTGGTTCAAGTAGTAAGCAGCTTGATTCTGCTTAAGCGGGTTTCAAGTTTGAAGCGTTGTGTATGCAGAAAATCCTTGCTGGGAGACTCACCCACCAAAATTAGATGTGCGATGCGAGTCGATCCGAATTAGTTAGAGCGAAACATTAAAAACCGAAAGAACAACTAAAAAAAACTTAACAATAAAAAATAAAATGTTGTACGTTTATTAAGATGGAAGGAATAAATAGTTTGTATTATATTTTAAATTGTTTTGTATATTTGTGCAGACTTGGATTATTTCTTGCCATATCCTTTGGGTTTTAATTATTTTCTTTTTATCATATTCGTATAGTATCTAAAATTGTAGTATGCAACTACTAGGAAATATTGTGAACAAACTATCAAGTAAGCTTCTTTGAAATAGGGGTTTTGGTTTTTTTTTTTTATGTGGACAGTGAAGAGGGAAGCAAATAGTTAGAAATCCAATTTCCTACCTGTAAAATAGGTATAGAAAAAGAAAATTATTTAATATATAAATTATTTAAAATTTAGACTATATAATTTTAATTTTCCTGAACAGAACAGCAATGGTAGTACTCATTTAATTCGTGCTGTTGGTACAACAAAAGAATATTGTATCATCTACGTCAGGCACCGCCCAATTCATCTCATTTAAACAATGTCTAATTTTAATTCGAATCGACTTATATTAGACACTTAATTTTAGTGGACAAGTCTCTTAACAAAAATTTTTTACGTACTCAAAATCTTGAATTTAAAACTTACGTAAATTATACTAAACTAATTATCACTTGACCATCCCGTTGCTAGTGTCTAATCTTTTTCACATTTCTTCTATCATAATTCATCATCTTTACTTTTATGCTAAAATATTTAAAATCGAGTTAAATACATTTAGGGTTTATATTTTAAGGTTTATGTTTAGGGGTTTAGAATTTAGGGTTTAGAGGTTAAAGATTAGAGTTTAATATAATATGGTTAGGAATTTAGATTTTAACCTATAAACTCTAAATTACAACCCCAAATCCATAAATTCTAACCACAACCCACAAATTTTAAACTACTAAACTTAAACTCCTAACCTTTAAACTCTAAACTAAGGCACTTGTAATTTTTTTTTGTTTTCGCAGCATGTGTATTGAATAATTACCCATAAAATCATTCTTTATTACTACATTTGTATCTAGTTTATTTTAAATTTTTTACTATACTTATTTTTAAATAATTAAATTATATAAAATATATATTTAAAGATTAATTGATTAAAAATTTAAAATATATACTTTTATCAATAATAAATTCTAAATAATAAGAAATCAGAATTAAAAATAATTTTAGTAAGACAAAAGAAATAGTATTTAACTCTTACATCAAAATCTGGTTGAGGAAACCCTTTGACTCCTGTAAATCTGGTTCAACTTAAACTATTTGAATCCCAAAGTTTGAAATTCAATCTTTGTTTACATTGCGTAAAACATCCCTGGATTAATGTCAGTCCATGTATGCCATGTGAGGTGTCTGGTTCACATAATAAATGATGAAATTGACTATTTTTTTTGTTCAAACATGACTCCTGTGGGGGACTGCAATCGACCCCTTTTATTTTAAAAAAATAAAATTAAAAATTACAGACAGGGATTCTTATTTTCTTATTGTCACAAAGACAACATCGAAAATAATATGGTGGGGCAGAAAATTTAGGTATTCCATGTATGTTCCTTGCCACTTAAGCATTCTAATTTTTATATACAATATCTTATGGTTTGGTATGAGTTCTCTTAATTTGCATTAGAGTCCAATTTTTGTTTCTCGTTTTATTAGGTTTGTCTGTTTCATGCATCTTTCATCGAGTTTAATTTGACATGCAAGTCTTGCATTATTGATTGTTTAATTTGAATGTAATTTATATAAATTTGTCTAAACGTTACGCATGAGTCAAGTCTTGTAAGAGAATTTATGAATTCGAATTGGTCCATCCCGATCCAAATCATACTTAAGGGTGAAGGGTAGGGTTATTATTATTTCCTTTTCTTTCTTCTGCTTTCATTGGTTTTTTTTTTGTTTGTTGGGGGGGGAGGAAGTTGCTTTCTCTACATTATTGTTCCATCCCTTATAAATACAAAGCAATTAAAAGCATGGATGTAGAGACACAGACTGGCTTAAAAGAATGTCTGTATGTGAATGATTATTGCAGGAACTACAAAGACAACCTTGGAAAGACACAAAGTGAAATATAAAGATGAAGTTGAGTTGTCCCACTAATTCAATGGGGGAAATTCATGTACTCATTAATATTTAATTTCAAACCTTAAATAAAAGAAAATAAAGTGTTGAAACTAGATTTAATGTGAATGGTCGGCTTATAATCTTATAAATTCAGCACCACCATTCAAGAATATCCTGTCAAATTTTATTTTTATAGGTTTAGAATTTCAGATTTCAGTCTAAAATTTGATTTTTTTTATAGGTTTATACATTAAATTTGTCTCTTTATTGGTAAAAGAAAATTGAACTTTCCGGCTTGAATCATGAATGAATTGCGTCTTATATAAAAATTACAATCAAATAAGTTCTTATTTGAAAAACCGTGGACCATATAAGCCTCTATTTGAAAATATTTTAATTGTCACGTCACAATTTTAACAGTTGTTAACCGGTCAATAATAATCTAAAACAAAATTAAAAGTTTAATGATAACATTGAAGTAATTAAAAGTTTAGTTACCAAATTAAATATTTTACTAAAATTTAGTTTATCATCTGTGTACTTTACCTAAAAAGAAAAATATGTAATATAAAAATTATTTTTTAAAGTTTTATTATAAAAAAATAATAACATTTTTAATTTCTATAATTTAAAAATAATTAAAATAATTAAATGTATATAACGTTATACATAATTAATTATACATAGCTGTACATGCACATAGACCATTAAACGGATAAATAGGAGAAACAAGTTATTTGTAAGAAAAATCCATTTAGGGAAATGAAATACAGTGGATTGAGATTCCATGACAAAAAAGAATGTGATTCAAATCACCAAAGCCACGTCATGTTAAAAAGACACGTCAAAGATGTGGGCTAAGTAGCATCCTAGTATGTAGTATTTTCTTTTTCTAAAGATTAGTATTAAAAAGACACGTCATGTTATCTACAGATGTGTACAAAAAGAAACATAAAATAAAATAGTGTAACCGTGAGTTGATTTGCCAAATTGATCCAATTAGTTGAATAACTTGGTATATTAATATCTATTATACATCCGGAAATTTTATAATATATACCGTTATCTTTAATTGTATAAAATATATAAATAATTTTTAATATTTTTTGTTGAGTCTTTGACTAAACTAAATAGTTAATTAGAAAAAAAGAATTAATTAAAACTGGCATTTGCATTTCTTTTCTTAAAGGAAAGAAAAATTTTGTGATTAGCGACATGAAGTTAATACTTTAAACCATAATACGAGCATCCCCTTCCATAGAAATTCTGGAGAAACCCATATCCTGAGCAAAGGTCATCCCATGGAAGAACGCAAGAGCCTCGGCCTCAAAAGCGGACCCAATCTGGTAAGAGACACGACAACCTGCTCCCAAAATTTGCCCTTCACTTTTATGAATTTAAATATCAATGGTACCGTCTAGCATTATGACAATAAAATGAAGAAAATATAATGTTGAATTATGATTTTGATGATTTTATTATGTTTAAACTTGATATATTTGTTTTTTTAATAACATAAATAGTTGATAGTGTTGTTAATATAAGAAATGTTGACGTGCATCCGTAATGAAGTGTCGTCTGTTTCAAAAATAAAGATTATTTTTATAATAGTTTATGAAAAAAATATAACTCATGCTGTATACAGTCAATTTTCTGATTCTTGATTAATCAATGTAGGATAAAAATCCACTCAATATGTGTCAATAATTTTGAATAAATTAATATGGTAGTGAAACTGAATACAATTTTTTTGTTAAATTTAAATATAAAAATTAATATTAAATTTAAACTTTATAGAAAATTTGAAATCATAATTTCATGTGTTTTTTGTTTAGTTGGTATCACGAATTAATTAAAAACTAATTTTATTAGAAAAATATTAAAATTAACAGAAAGAACTAACTTGTTACTTTTAAGTCGAATGATTATTTGTAACTTTTCATAGTCGAGAATTCGACAAAAAAAATCTCATATAATTAGACGACTATTTTTATATTTTATTCAAACTTTAGTCATAGAATCCCTTAATTAATAGTCTATAATTTCTATTAATAGTGCATATCTCATTTATTAGTTCACTCGTGTTTTGACTCTTCTAAAATAAGCCTATAACAACAAGATTATGCTATTTTTTTTTTACAATGACAACTTGATCTTATTAATAACCATGAAAAATATCTTACATACAATGCATTCAGAAGGGAGAATAATTGAGATTAATCTATTAAAATTTCATACATAATTCAAAGGTTTAAATAAAAGTAAATACTTTCATAGAGATTAGCATACCGATAAATTTCAGAAGCCTTCTTGAATTTCCTTGTTTCTATTCAAACGAAACACTTTACGGGGTGAAAAAAAGTGGTGAGTGAACTAAACTATCAGGCAGATTGTTCCGCTACCCATGTCTGATTACATCGGCAAACAACCGCCGACAAAATCAAAATAAGAAACTAGCACCGTAAAGATCTTTGTACGAGCACCAAACGACTGCTAAAGTAATTGAAATCATGTTAAAACAATAGATGAAATGAACCACAAAAACATAGAAAAAAACGTGCCACAATGACATAGATTCTTATTAAAAATATAAAAATAAAAATAATAATAATAAATTTCAGTAGTTGACAACTAATATTAAAACAAATTATCGGCTACCGGCTAAAAAATGAAAAAGAACATGTTGCGCAAGGCTGGGCAGGAAAAAGAACTAATTATATGCTAAATCTAATTATTTTATTTTCATTTTTATTTTCGTATTATTAAAACAATTATTTGTTGATAAGCTTTTGTGCATATAATCTAAATTATAAAGAAGACTATTTTTAAAATCAAATCTTTGAATCTATTGACCAAAACTAAAGTATAATAGAATAGATAATGGTCCCATATATATAATAGTAAAATTATTGTAATTTTGGTTTTGCTAATAATGATGGTCAAACGTGGTATATACAGGGACGAAGTCAAGATTAAACATTTACAAGGTTGAAATATTGAATTTAAAAAATACAAAAGTTTGTTAAGTATTTAAAACTCAAAATTTATTAGGCAATGCTTAATTTGTTGAATATTTAAACTTATAAGGACTTAAATTGATATTAGACCAAAAAATTGATAATGCGAGCTCATTATTTTTTGTTCAATTTATACTTGATCATATATTTAATAAACTCTTATATTTTTTAATTTAAATTTTTATTTTTGCAAAGACCAAATAATAATTAAACTAAAATCGATTAAATATATTGATTTAGGATAGTACATTCCAAGTCACATGCTTCCCAAACCAATACTCGGGGGCAAGAGCGCGACTGCTAAGTCGATTTGATCTGGATCATCCGGAACTACATCTAAATCTCTGACTATGGTGACTAAGACTCTCTTTGGCTTTAAATGTGAATGTTGTTCTTATTTTACCGGAGGAGTTCGAGTTAGTCCTTCTTGATCGTATTTCGCCCGAAATAAAAGAAAAAATAGACAATCTGTCTTTTCAGAACTACCGCCCCAAATTTTATTTTTTATAAATTCAAAAATTCTTTCATAAAATAATCTATCCCTTTTCGGTTTATTGGTTTTGTAATGAAAAGCATAGGGTTTTGTCACGAGTCCCAGGAGAGCTCCCCCTAGGTATATAGTATTAGCGTAATAATATCAATTTGGCAACTTTGATGAATCATAGTGCGGTCAACTTGTAAGTGAGTAGCTCGAGAACGTTTTTGAAAATTACCCCACCTAAACTTTAAGCGCCAAACTATTCACGTGTAATCATTGTTTAAATAAAAAATTATTTAATATACAAAATGGGTAAAATTTAAATCATATAATTGTATCGATTTTAACATCGTTTTACCGTTTGTTTTATTTAGAGTTTAATATTTATAATTTTAAGTAGAGAGAAACGTAAAACTTTTATGTAGAGTACGAACTATTATGAAATTAAATTAGAATTGTAAGAGGCACAAAATTATAAATTTTTAGAGTATAAAATTAAAATGTCAATAGAAAATAAAAAAATAAATTATACGATAATTTAAAATTTTTAAGAGTACGACTGTCTTAACACTCCTAATTTCATTTTAATTTTAAGTTCTAAAACTTTCAAAATTTTAGTTGAAGTGTTTGACAAAATAAGATTTAGAATTTTCAAAATTCTTTGAGAGAGGAAATTTTAAATGGGTTCAAATCCTCTTCTCAAATTCCACTTGTAGAAGTAGAATTTGTGAAATCCATTGATTTTTATTTAGAGATGATCATTTATTATATTTATTTTTTATGGGATTTTATTTTTTTAATTCTAATTATAAAACTCATTTTAAAAATATAATTCTTATTTTTTAACATGTTATTAGACATCTGTTTTTTTAATAGACATCTGTTGAACTTTACAAATTTAATGGCAGTCATATTACATAGTTTTTCTTATTTTATTTTTAATATTATTGTTTCTACATTATAATCATTTTTATCAAATTCTTAATGGTGAAAATTTCCTTTTAAATATATTTATCTGAGCAATATAATTACTAGTACTAGTATTCTAAATTGATGAATTTTAAAATGTTAGTATTTTCAAATTTTCTAAAAATTCAAAATTCATCACCTAAATACACCTTAAAAGTTTTTTTTCATGTATATTAAAGGTTAATGATCAGTTATTTGAAGATAGAAAAGAAAAAACAAAAAAGTGTTCTAATATTGAAAGCTTTCTCATTTATATATTTCCCAGTAATCTGACCGCTAGACTATTAAAATAATTTCAATCAAGACATTGACCGTTAATTTTTCACATAATTGATAACATAATAATAAATTTGGATCTGATTACTTACACATCCTATTTATTTGATTGTAATTTTAATTTAAGTAATATGTTTACTCATCCAACCTCACGATGAAACATTTAAACCACTATGAAAGTCTACTAAAATGAGTTTTTGAAAAGTTAGATTTAAATATTCTAAATTATTTTATAATTCAAAATTTAAATTATAACTAGTACCTCAAAAATATAATTTGGATTAGTTTTATAGAGGGATATGATCCAATTATATAATATAAAACTCAAATATTTTTACACTTTTTTGGACCGTTAGATGGGGATAATAAATGACTAAGATTATTATTTTTTATTTGATAATCTTCACATTTTCTATATATATATATTTAATTAAAATACTATTAAAATATAATGAATAGATAAAATATAAAATATTATGTTTCTTTAATACAACTTTAAACATCACTTACCAACCTCATTTTGTCTCTCAAAACTTTTAATATTTCGTCGACAAATGGCGTTTTACATCCAAATTCATGCACGAGGAAAAAGGGATCTCCACTTTCCTTGTTTCTTTTTTTCTTTGGTTTTAGAGGCTGGTGGTTGCAATTGTTCCTTTTAGCCATGCATGTGGAATTAGAGCTAATAGACATGTTTAATATGCATTATTGATTGGTTAGGCAACGACATGTCAACAGTTACACAAAAAACCAGACATTGACACCACGACACATGCTGGTCTGCTTGTCACCTTCTGCTTACGAACTGTTTCATATCATACATTAGGGTTTGCCCCTCCTTTCACGAACACTTGTATATATAAAAAGAAATTATTATGACATAAATCTATTTGTTAAAGGAAATTGTGTCATTAGTTGTCAATTCAATCAAACCTACTATGACCACCTTTTTTTTAATGCATCAGGTTTAAGGATGTTTTTTTTTATTGAGGTCAGTGTTTATGCATCCGGTTAATAAAATTTCCTTTTCAAAAAAATCTAAATTGTAATTTTATGTTAACTATTTAATTTGAAATCAATTAAAAAAGAAAACATTGAACAATGATCAATTGGAAAAGAGAAAAACTTAAACCATGATTATGTATTTCTTTCTCCCCTTACCTAAAGCTAAGTTGGCTCACAAGCTTATTTATTGTTAATATTTTTTATGATATATAATTAAATGTAAATAATTTTTTTTGTACCGGACAGGAAATAGTTCGGTCAAGATTAGATCGATTTAAATTAAAAAAATTATTCGAACACGACCTAATTCGAGTAGAACTTATTAGGCCTAACCAAAAAGTTGTATTGAGAAATCAAAGTCAAGTACCAGATGAATCTTTTCTTGCAACATGAAATTATCTTGTGGTGAAAGGTTCCTATTAACTTTTTCAAAAGTTTTCAAGCTAAGGTTAGGTCTCTCAAAGTTGGTACAACATGTGAAACGGTTCTAAAAGAGTGTTTGGAGCAATTTGAGGTTAAAATATTATTTGATAAATTGAAAAATTAGTGTTTAGTTTAAATTATAAATCTTCTTGGTATTTTATTTTAAATAAAACGCTGAATATAGTTAGATTAAAGGATAATATACATTTTTCAGTTTTTATTGATAACTTCTAAGAGATAAATTTAATGTTTTATTATCAAACGTATTTAAAATATTAAACCACTGAAAATGTTAATTTTTTAAATAAATTAAAAAATTCCAATGATTTATCAAACCTACCCTAAATCTATATGTTGTTAAACAAAAATGCATAATTGTATTATCATTACATTTTTGCGAGCATATATTGTTTGGTTATGAAACGTAGGACGTCGTTTAAGGTGGACGTCTTAACTTAGGACTAGAAAAGCAACGATAGAAACTTTTCAAACCGAGCACCTGGCTTGATGGCTCCCACCCCCACGGTTTTAACTGGGGATGGAAAAATTACTCCGCCCTGACAGGTCTTGATCTGACCCGATTTGATAAGAATGAATATTTTTATTAAAATATAGGTTCGGATCAAGTTTTGAAAAGTTTGAGTTAAGCTCAAGTTTAGGGTAGAAATTTTTTGACACGATTCAACCAAACGTATTTATATATTTTATTATTTTTTTTAAAATGAATTAAATTTTTTGTTAAAATTTTGAGGATGAATTGAAATTGTGTTATACTTTTATTATTATGAGTTGGATCGGGTCAAAGTCGGGATGACCAAAAACCTCACCCGTTGTCATCTTAGTTTTGGCAGGCATAGGACAATCATATATCTCAAGCTTTGAATAGAAAGCTTGTGTGTGTTTGACATATTTAGACTCTTTTACAGTATTTTTGAAATGTGTATATTTAGTTTTTAGGATTTTTTTAGTAATTTTACAAAATGTAACTTCTTTAAAAAAATATGTTGCCGTTAAAGTGTTTGAATGATATCGATGTATTTTATGGTATACATGATAAAATTTAATCAAAATTCAATTTAAATTATCTGATACAAGTTTAAAATTAAAACGATATTTGTTTACTGATGCATACACGCGATATTAATACCGTAAACATCAAACTTGTTCGGATTCACACATTAAACAATTCCAATCCGGATAAAAACAGGGTCGACAAATATGATATGGATGAGCATTGTATGAATGAAGATAATAATGGAAGAATTGAGTGATTGGTTTTCACATGGATGGGTGAGCAGGTTGGGCATATTGGTAGTTCCGGGAATTGTGGGGGACACCAATGGCAGTGGTCCTCCCCTCTCTCCCACTTGTTAATAGCCTGTCCGAAACAGACCGATCCTTCCTCCATCAGGACCACCCGCACTCTCCATCTTACAATTTTATTGCAATTTGCAATCACTACGTTATTTGGTTGTTTTTGTACCCTTGTTTTTATCTCTTCTCTCTTCTTTGTTTGTTTATATCTGTGAAATAAAAAATCGATCTGAATCATAGTTTTTAAATGATTTATGATTCATAAGTTTAAAAATTATGATTATTCTTACCGAACTTTATTATTTATTTAAAAGACTGGAAACTTGGATAAATATGTATATTGTTGGTTGGTGCCTCTGCCATGGGTATTGCAGCCAAAGTTATGAATACATTTAGTGTCTGTTTGTGGAAAAATTATTAGATCAACCATGTTCGCTACGTCATTCGTGGTCCCAACCAATCAGGTTTGTCCATCTCATTTTTTTCTAAGGTAAATTATCACCTCTTTCCGACATGTAATTAGAGAGTGGGTAGTTATTAGGTAATTATTTTAAGATGAACGAACCTGATTGGTTGGACCACGAATGATGTGGTGAACATGGTTGATCTAATAATTTCTCCTGTTTGTGAAATGAGTAATGAGTGCAAATTTGGTTGGTGATAAAATGAAAGCAAGGGGCATCAAATGTTGAATGAAGAGTGAGTCCATAATCCAAAACCTGGTGGTCCATTAGCCTCCTTTCAGCCATCCGCATGTTTCTGTTGATGAGTGTTAGTGAATGGTGTTTTGGGGGTTTAGGGCCCATGTTTCACATCTTTAGTTTAAAATATGGCGTTGAGGCCCAACAAGAGGAAACCCTAGACCAAGAGTTGGTTGGAGTGGAGGAGTTTATGCGTTTGATCTAAAATTGACGGAATACATGAGATTATGATTAAATTAATAAAATATGAAACAAGAAAAAAATACATGTTATATTATTATCTATGCTAATTTTTAAATCCTCCATGATCAAAGCAGAACAAAACGTAATGTTAGATATAATTTAATAAAAAAATAACTAGATAATCAATACAAAAATACGAAAATAAATAAATATCAAATATGTAATTTATCCAAAAATAAATGTCGGACGAGGAAGATTAACTCTAAAAAATTTCATTCCAAAAATTTAAACTAATCTTAACCGACAATCTTGTAATCGTCTAAGGTTAATACCACAACAAATATAAATATCCAAAGTATAAATACAGTTTTTTTTTTTTTAAAAGAAACATAACACTCAAATTTAGAGTGTAAAATTTATAATTACAGACGTTCAAAAAATTATAATTACAGAACTATAATTATCTAATTTTTTAAACAAATAAATTTATCTCTTAGAAACATCAAAGAATACAATAATCACTATATCGTTAAACAAATTAAACTCAAATTCAATAAATGTTTTTGTAAAAGAAAAAAAAGCCAATAAAATCGTAAATATATTAATCAAACAGCTTTAAAAACCAGCACTATCCTATTTCTATGGCAGCAACAGCAGCAGCACTTTCGCCATCTCTTTACTTAGACCCTAAACAACATCAACACCTCCATATCCACCTTAATCCCACCAAACCTCTTCCCTTTCATTCCTCCAGGAAGAACACTCTTCTTCCTTTCCAAAGACTCCACCTTTTCAACTGCAGATGTTCTCTCCCTTCTTCCTCCTCCTCCTCCGCCAACTCCGTCGATCCATCTCACTACCACTCCTGTCTCGACGACCCGTTTAGGGGGACCCGTTTTTTATCCAATGAGGAGCTCGAGAAGCTCAAAGCCTTGGAGTCTTTCGTTTATCTCCAAGATTTGGAATCTGGGTCGTTGTCGGTTCGGGTAATGAGGACGGAGGAGATGGATTCGACCGCCGCGTTGCTGGCCGAGTCATTCGCCGAGTCAATGTTGATGCCTTTGGGATATGGGGCTTTGATGAGGTTCTTGGTGAAACAGTATCTGATCGAGAGGAGAGCCGTGCTGCCACACGCCGTCACCTTGGTCGGGCATTTCAGACAGAAAGATGGAGAAAAGTGGAATGAACTCGCCGGGACCGTTGAAGTTTGCTTTGATAAAAGCGGTGCTAATGCTTCCCCCCCTACGCCTTTGCCTCCCCAGAATTCACCATATATCTGTAACATGACTGTCACAAAGCACCTCAGAAGGTACTTTCAGTTATTTGTTTTTTCTTACATGTAAATAAACAGAAACATGTTGTTTGCAACTGAGTTCTTGGTGTCTGGTTTTGAATTATGTAGGAAGGGCGTCGGTTGGCATCTTCTCAAGGCAAGTGAGGAACTGATATCTCGAATGGCTTCTTCGAAAGAGGTGTACTTGCATTGCAGAATGATTGATGAGGCTCCATTCAACATGTACATGAAAGCAGGTTACGATGTTGTCCAGACGGATAATATCTTAATCCTGTTGACATTACAGAGACGTAAGCACTTGATGTGCAAGAAACTTCCTGTTTCTAACAGTTCTACGGAGTCAGAAATGTCGGACTCCGGTGAGGAACTCGTGTCGTAAATGGAATTAGTCAAAATCATACTGTAACTTTGTAATATTTTGAGCTACATTGCAGTTCATGGCACAACTGGATCATATGTTCATCACGCTCCATCTTCTCTTGTTATTATCGGTGTTACACGCCTGGTGATTTTTTCTCATTGTATGCATCTTGTTTGCTGGTGATTTTGTAATGAAAAAGAATTATAAGAAAAAAGAGAGTTTAATGAAATTATAATAGCAGTAGCCTTACAAAATTTAGGCCAGCTGAGAGTGCAAACCTTAAGCAACACTAAGCTGCTCCAAAACACCATACACCAATATTATATCCTAAGTTTTTTATGGACCAACATAAAGCTTTGATTTGAGGTACGAAACTCCAAAATCTCCGTTGACTAATTCAATAGCCATAATTGTAACCCGAATTTGACCGGAACCGGAAATTGTGATGATCAAAATCGATCGGCCTTACGACCACAGTCGCATCTTTATCTTGAACTGCCCCGAAAATAATCTCCTTCGTCTTCTCATCACTTTGCTGATAGTATGTATGCGGGGTGGATGACTGATGGCGATGGTGCTGCTGCTGTGGTTTCTGCTGCTGCTGCTGTTGCATATCAACATCCCATCCATTGTAGAAGGCCCGGCTTTGGCGCAACTGATGGATTTTGTCTGCATCTTTGGACATGAAAGGGTATGTTTTGCGTGGAGTGGGGGTTCGGGTATCAATGGATGGGGGCTCATCTTCGTCGGGTATCACAAAGCTCTCTTGTGCAGGCCAAGGCATTGTGTGCTTCAGTTGTTGCTGGTTCTGATACTCATAGCTTACCGACTCCTTTCTAAAACCGGGGAAAACGCCTTTGAAAATTTCCAAAGCCGAGACACCACCATTGACAAGAAGCTTCCTGAGGGATCCAAAAAAGCCTTCTTCTTGCTTCTCTTGCTCATCCTCAGTTGGAATTAAAGGTGGCCTGACCAATTTCAGGGGTTTCTGATATGGACTCGATACAGCAGCATTTACTTCTGAATCCTGATCCTTCATGAGCAAAAGGAACAAACATTAAAAAATAATCACCATTTTAGAAGATTTTGGAGCCTTAACTAGATGAATTTAAACATTTATATATAAATAACAACACTGAATACTCGCATTCTGGGTTGATACAATGGTGCCCACTCTACATTGCAGCAAAGCTAGCATGTAGCCGAAGAAGCCAGCAGCAACGAGAACAGCAATTCCTGCAATGACAGATATTATAATGTGTAAACCTCCATTATCGGGAAGTAATGTTAGATCAAACTTAGGTGGATTTCTTTACCAAGAGGAAAACCACTTCCATACTGATAGGCACAGTCATCAAAATGTAGTTGAATCTCTCTAATAGCTCGGTTTCCTCTATCTATCACAAGAAGAGAGCAACTGCTTCCGACGTAGACTACATCAAAATCATTAGAAAACTTTGCATCTTCGCTTGGCCCATCTACATGTCCCCCTCCCCGGCTCAATTTCCCACCGGCAATTGTTGTAATACCTGAAGAAGATTTCATTTCACTTATATTAGCAATTCTTCGAGCATTTAAGACATTGCAAAAATCAAACATTATGAGAAACATTAAGCTTGGCAGAGTTATCCTATAAATAACTTCGAGCATAAAAGAAAATATGTTGGAAAATGGTTAGCATGCAGTATGGTAGAGGCACAGAGGTAAGATGCAAGGAGCATAAAGGATATAAAGCTTGGATTGGGATTTGTCTTTCGGGAAAATCGGTAATTACATTGCTTACCTGAATCACTTATCTTCCTGATTGCCATATTCATAGTGTCTGCAATATAAATGTTCCCTCTGTCATCTACTGCTAGCCCTTTCGGATGGTTCATCCTTGCCTCTCTCAGCTTGCCATCTACATGTCCAGGATATCCTTCAGGGGATCCAGCAACCAGCCTCGGTCTACTATCTGCATGTCTCCCATAATTTGAATGAAATAATTACAAGAAAAGACTTGTCCATGGAAAAAGCAAGACAAAGAACGACTTCGCAATTGAATCGGTGAATACCAAAGGTCCATAACAGTACAAGCAATCAATTTTAACAGGATTATAAGCATGCAGTACACAGAGACGAGTAACCCTATAAGAATAATACCAAGAAGGAGCACAATAAGTTCACATTTCATTTAACTCACCAAATTTCTAGGATAGATACAAAATACTCTTGGTTTACAGCATTCCCAAGTTACCAAGTTGAGAAAGAAAATATTATAATCTTTCAAAAGATGGAAATGCTCTTAGGAAAGATCTATTTTTTGCTATTTTATTTGCAGAAGAATGTAATTACATTCATAAATATTGGTAGAACTGCACCACTCATCTAAGTTCAAACTGATCAATAATTTTACAACTTGGATCTAACATAAAAAAATCAAATAAATTAAGTGAAAAATGCATGTGAATCACATTAAAATGCTTGACAATAGAAACATGCAAAGTCCAGCGCTTGAAAAATGGGGAAGGTACGCCAACTCAGCAGAACATGCAATGTCATTTATGAGGCAAGTTCAGCAACAAGACTCGCTGCCAACAGATGCAAATACCCCATTCATTTTCTACTAATAACAAGCCCTGGAACAATTCAGTAAGCAAAGATCACACTAGCAAAACAAAGCATTATACAAACAAAGCGAACAATTCGAATTATTGAAGGCAAACGCAACAAAAATTAACAAAGACCAACCATTTGGATAATAATACTATAAAACAGAAGAAACCCCTCTTACAAAGAGATAAAGAACTAGACATCCGATAAAGGTTGCTATTAGCAGAGTCCAGAATCAGCAGCTCCCCACTGGGCAAAATATCAACAGTGTGAGGCTCAATCCCAAGCTTACTTCCATCAAACACAGTCTCCACAGTGTATCCACCCTCGAATTTCATCATCGGACGGCCAGTAATTGCTGTACATGCATAAATCCCATGAAGACCACTACATCAGATGCTAATCTCAAAGCCAAAGGAACAAAAAAAAGGAAATGTGGGTTTTCAATTCTGAATTCTATTAATCAGAGATCTTAACCTGTTTTAGTGGTAGCTTTGAGTGACCATAACCATTTCATAGAAGGAGACAAAGCATTAGAGAAGAACCCACTAACGATCTCTGCAAGAACAAAAACAGAATCAAGCTCACATTTTTACATTAAAGCAAAGGATTTAGCTTAAATCTAGAAGCAGATCAAAACCAATGCAAGCTTACTTGCAGGTGAAGAAGTAGGAGGAGCTGAAGTGACACCTCCAAAAAGAAGCAGCAGCCAAAGTGCAACACCCCAAACCAGTACATTCTTACCCATTGCCATTTTTCAGTCAAGCAAATAAAAGAAGAAGACCCAGAAGCAAAGAGCTCTTGGATATGAAAAAAGATTCAAGCTTTACACATTGAGAAGAAATGCAAAACCCTATTTGGAATCTGGGTCTTTTCCAGAAAAGTGAGTGAACAGTGGGATCTTGAGTAAAACAGTGTGCTTTTTCAACAGGAAAAGATGGTTCTATTTCTTGGTGTTTTTTGAGAGGGTGGGAGTGAAGAATAGTGTGGTGTGTAGAGGGTTGGGAAAGGGAAAGAGACAAGAAAAAGAAGAAAAAGTAATCGTAAAAATTAATAATAAAGCAAAAGAACCAAAGGGGTCTCGTTGTGACAGTGAATAAGAAAGGGGAAATCAATATGATGCGGTTATATCCGGATATTCGTATATCGGTACGATATTAATATATTTTTTTTATCAAGTTTTATTTATTTTAATAAATTTTAAATTTAGTTATTTAAAATTTATTATTTAATTTAGTGATTAAAAAAATCATATTGTCTCTTTTACGTGGATATGAGTTTAACATTTATTATTTGAAATGTAAATTTTAATATTTCTTATTATGAATATATTTAATAACTAGCTAATAGTTAATAACATATTATTGATAGTTTATTAATTGATTGAATAAAAATATTTAATAAATTTAGTTAATAATTTATAATTATTTGATTATTTAAATAAATAAAATTATATAAAAACATGATTATATTCTATACATTTTTAGCAGTTTATTTATTATTCTTGAAACATTAGCTCCGATAAAAAAATTATTTTTTAAAAGAGAATAACACCACAAAACCAAAAAAATAAAATACCAGCCTAAACTATGTGTGAAATGAATAATTAAGATGAAATCACACACACATAACAATAAAATTAATTAGTGGTTACTGTTGTGGTCAGGTCTAGCATTAGAAACCATCCGACACTCTTTATTTTTTATAGGCTATCCTATAAAACAATCAGTTTTAATTTCGTGTTTGGGTTCATATGAGTATTTGTGATAATGGGTTCATGTGAGCATACATAAGTTTCGTGATAAGGGCAGTTGAGACTTAATTTTTTAGATTTTCGATATCTGATAACTACATTAAATATTGATTATTTTGAAGTATATTTATTAAACTCGAATATGAAATCTTACTTAAATATCGAATTTCTACAAATAAGGGATAGATATATTTTTTGATCATAAAAATAAGGGTAGGATAGGAGTTGAAGGTTTGGTGGGTGGGAGGAGGCAGATGCTGGGCCTGACAATTGTTACCTCTGCGTCCCCATTGCAACTAGTCGATTTGAATAATGTCATGTGATATATGGGTAACTACCAAGTTGAAGTTGGTGGCTTTGCTCATCTTTCCATTGTTTTCAATGCACACACCAACATTCCCTTATTTCCCATCTCCTTTCAGTTTTTCAATGCACATATATGCAACGATTTCATGGTCGCCGTGTTGATTGAGGAGATTTTTGTTCTAGTGTTGGATGTTCGACCAATTATCTTGTTTAATAATTAGCGGACACTAGTAACTAATAAGAGATTATATTAGTTTATAGCTGATTTGATTAGCGGATTGTATAAGAGTATTTTATAAAATTAACCGACAGTTTATAGTTATTTGAAACAAAAATACATATAAGAACATGATTGTATTCAATACTTGTTTGAATAATTTATTGGTTATCAATATTCTGTGTTTTATCTATTAATATTAAATTATTAATTAAATTATAAAAATTAAATTTTTAATATAGCATTACTAAACATATTTGAATTACTACGCATATTTGGATGTTCTATTTATTAGTAATTTATTATTTATATAATTATTTTTTAATACATTTTAATTAATTTTAAATGAAAATAACAAATGTTAAATTTAGGTTATTTGAAGATTATTTATAATTGTTAAGGGTAAAATAGTCTTTATAACTATTATGTTAAAATATCTAATTTCAAAAAACTCTTATTAACAATTTTTTCAATTTAAGAGATTTCATTCAATACGCTATTACAATCATCTATCACTAAATATTTAAAATAATAAATTAAACTAATCAAACTTTTAATTTTAATTTAACCTTTTAATTTTGACTCAAAACGATATTTCCCTACTCATGTATTTTGTGCCAAAATTATTTCATCGTCCTTATCTCATTAAAACTACAAATTATTAGTTAATGCATGGGCCAATGGCCATGCTGTGTGTGAAGGAACAAATCATGGCTGATGTAACAGCTTCTTCCATCTCGCTTTATTCTTTGTCTTAGCATTCAACAATTGCTACTAGGAGGAGCATTTCACCTCGATCTGACAGGTTCGATTCGATCAGATCAATTTTTTTAAAAATAAAAAATTAAGTTCTGGTTTTTACTAAGCGTGAAGTCGAATCATGTTCGAGTTTAAAGTAAAAAATTTATCCCGATATTAATACCGTAATCTTCTCTTATATTTGTAAGGATGTTTTGCAATAATATCTTCTTTATATTTTTTATAATTAAATCTTTAAAATTGATTTTTTTATAATTAGATTCTTAAAATTGATTAATTTTTATAATTAAGCCTCTAAAATTAATTTTTTACAACTAAATCCTCAAAATTAATTTTTTTTATAAATAGGTCAGGTCGAGTCAGGTTCAATTTGAGGTATATATTTTCAGGTTGGTTCGAGTTTTTTTTAAAGAATATGATCAGGTCAAGTTTAGGCTAATTATTCCTGAGTTTAAGTTGGCCGAAAACCTAATCCGACCCATGCACATCCGCAATTGCTACCCTTCTTTTCCTTTTGATCCTTTATTCCATTACTGAAATCTTCCAAATGATTCCCCAAATAGACTGATATCATCTGAATTGCCTGTACAGTTAAGGGATGAAACTAAGATTTAGAGTTCGAGGAGATAAACTGTAAATGTTTAAAAGTAAAAAGGGCAAATTAAAAAAGAAACCCTCCCCGCCCCCACATAGTTCCGCCACCGATAGTTGTACTTGACTCAACAATAATTAAATCGACATAACAAACACAAATGTTTCGTTTGCAAACAAAGAGGTTCGATATAAAATTTTCATCGAAAGCCAATCATGATGTACAAATATTTTATCACTCTTGGCTTAATCCTCAGACTTATTCAGAGTTTATGAATAATATTTGAACTGGAAATGACCTGAAAATGGCAGCTTAGACCATGTATGTCATACCAACTTGCAGGATATTCATGTGAGGTACGCTCATATTCGCGGCTCCAGCTCGACAGTTTCTCCTTAGGAATGCGTACAAGTAGTTTATGACCAGTTTCTTGAGGAAGAATGAGTTCTTTTTGGCTCTCACGTCTCCATGCGCCAGAAAATACGTAAACCCGGAATCAATCGCTTCTCGCAATGCGGAAAGCTCGTATTCTAAACTTGGGTCTATATCCGACGACATGACGCTAGAAGGCAATGCAGGTGAAGCTTCTTCTAGGTTAGATGTTTCCGCCGCTTCTGATCTTGTGTCATGCATCAATGGGATTCTAAGCTCCTCGTTATCGACAATACCCCTAGTTCCGTAATCCCTCGAGCTCACTGAAACACTATCAAGATTCATTTCGTGCAAACCGCTCTCCAAGGCAAGATCTTGAGCTTCCTTCCGCAAGAAATTCTCGAGGCTTTGAACCAAGAGTTGCTCAAATGCACGATGATCCTCCTTTCGGATATCTTTGTAACCATATCTAGCAACACACCGGAACATATGGTAGTCTTTCGGGCAAACTCTTCGGAAAAGAAATCTCTCCTCTTGAGGGACCACAGGGATAGGGACGTACTTGATGCAAACAAACACGATAGTAGAATGAATGGCAGGTAGGCTAAGTAGAAACTGCCCGAATATTGAGGGAATGCCCTGGACAAGCTCATTATATAACAAACCAATCCCTGGAGTTCTCACAGTCCCGAGTGTGGAGCCAAGTTCATGCATGAAGTCCATAGATATTTTCTCTCTGACTTCACTCTGGTACTTCAGCACACTGCCATAGTTCCAAATGTACATGACGGCAAGAAAGACAGTGGCGAAAGCAAGTGGAAGCCAACCTCCTTCTAAGACTTTAGAGAGAACAGCAGAGAGATAGATAAGCTCTATCGATCCAAATACAAGCGGAAAGCACAAGGCCATAAACAAATTGGTCTGCCATATTAGAAGCATTACAAGTGTCACTAATGTGGTTGTGACCAACATAACACCAACTTCAGCTATGCCTGCAAAAACAATTTAGACGGGCATCAGAGAGTAGAAGTTATAGCTTTATCAGCTCCTTGTTCATAAATCAGTATTATTTTTGGTGGAAAATCCGACATCGGTAGAGCTAACCATATGCATTGGCGATATCAGTAGTGCTGCGAAAGATGGAAACGACAACTACACACATGATCATCAAAAACCAATTTATCACGGGGATATAAATTTGGCCCATCAGTTTCCTCGAGGTGTGAATTATCTTCAATCTAGGGAAGCAACCAAGAGCCATAGCCTGCTTGACACATGAAAATGTAGCGGATATCATTGCTTGGCTGGCAATCATGGCAGCAACGGTAGCTACCACGAAAACTGGCCAGAAAAGGCTATCTGTTTGTTCATAAGAAGAAAAAATATAATGAGTCAACTAGCAGCATTGTAAAACCAAAACCAAAATGCTGATTGTAATTTTTGAAAAATTAACGAAATGGATGAAGATAAGCAGCATTCAGCAACCATAAACCTGGAACAGAATCATAGAAAATTCTTTCCGAAGAATCAGGGAATTTCGTTAGATACGCGGCCTGGCCCATGTATGCAAAGAGAAGACAGGGGAACACTACAAGGGTGAAGGCAATCTGAGGCGGAGAATATGCAAAATAATTATAAAAAGTATGTAGTGAACGAAAAAGCCAAGGTCATTCCTTGAGGAATTACAAACGATGAATCAATGGAAGAGCCAACCTGTATGGATCGAACAGAGAAATGCCCTAAATCAGCAAACATCGCTTCAGCTCCTGTAAAGACAAATTTTAATGAGAAGTAGTAAGCTAGATTTTTGCAGGTTCTAAAATTAAATTCATATCAATCGACAAATTTGAACGACTTCGCGCAACGGTTCCCTACATTTTGATATGTACTCTAGCTTGTCCATCTTCGGCATCCCAGTAGAGCATCATAATTCATAACTATATGTGTTTGATAGTTGTAGCAACATAATTTCGTCCAGACTCGATGTGTGATCAAGGCTTTTTGAGAATTTCAATATTTGATTATTTGTACGAATGCAAGAATGCTATGACAATAAACATTGCTTCGATGCTAAAGGTCTGCTATTTAAAAGCATACCGCACCTGTAATGCACAGAACGCAGCCTCCGAGAGCAGACCATGCACCTTTGCTGTTCTTTTTGAAGAAAAAATAGATATACGCTGGATTTAATGCCTTGATGACTGTAATATCATACTTCACTAGATTGTAAATTCCTATTGAACCCAGAGAGAAGAACCACAAAGCGAGTGCAGGAGCAAACATGAAACCAACTTTACTGGTTCCAAACTGCTGTATGCTGAACAATGCCACCAGGATTACAACCGAAACAAACACCACCGCAGCTGTGAACACATAGATAAATGAAAAGGTAATAACAGTCCGTCGATGAAGAACCAAATTAGTTTACTTCATCTCTTTTTGTTCTTTCAAAGACGGCAATTAATGAAAGGTGAATATTTTATATGAAACAAAAGTAAATGAAAAGCACCCACTTGTATCAAAGCCTTCAACGGCACCCTGAAGACCACTTACAGCGGACATAACTGCAACACAAAATTATTACAACCATGAATTACAAAGCATTTTCATGAACCATATGAAATAGAAAAAAAGCCAATATGCTTAAAACATCTCGAGTTCTAATTAGACTGCAACTACCGGAAACAACACTCAGGTTCAAAGCATCTAAAGCCATTCCTCTCTATTCATGAAAAAACCTATGACAGAAATCGAAACAGTATTTGCTTAAAACCTGAACTAATTAACTTCAATGCTAGATTTGTACGAATCTATCTACCTGACATTGCCGGGGTCAGAATACCATCACCTATGACCAAGGAAGTTCCCATCAAAACCAATAGCAGCAGTATGGTCTTCAAGGACGATCTCCTTTCCAAAGTCTCTTTTATGCTTAAAGCCCTTTCTAACTCCGGAGTAGGCAGTTTGAGCTTAAAACTTGATATTTGTTCATCTGCTGGCTGACGATTTGGAAGCATGTTGACCTTCGCATATCTGCTTATCAGTGAGTACAGTGCAAATGTTCCCCCTACAATTGCATTAATTCATATGCTAACATGTAAAACATCTTCAAAAGTAAGGAGAGTCATAGTAATAATAAGAGTATTACTATAATACTATGGAAAGGCCTTACCCTCCCCATTATCATTGGCTTTAAGCACTACAAACACGTATTTCGCCAAAGGGATTAGAGCTATCGTGTACACCACCAGTGATAAAGCCCCCAAGATATCCACGTCTGATTCTATTTTTACTTTGCTGAAGACATCGGTGAATACGTACAAAGGACTGGTGCCCATGTCGCCATACACAACCCCAAGTGTTTGAAATGCCAATGCAAGAGTGGACCAAGTGGAAAGCTCCTGATTAATTAAAATAGCTTCTTTTGTCAAAACCATAAAACAATTCTTCTGAGTTATCGAAGACAAGATAAGGCCCGTAGTTCACTTTCAATGGTAACAGTACATGAATTCTCACTGAAAGAAAAACATGTATACTAATCATTTTCTCCTTCACCAGGTAAATGTTTAGGTGCTTTTTACTCTCCACACTTACAAAACAACAAGAACTTACCCAAATTTGTAGGCCATCATACAAGAGTCAGAAATTAGCCAGGCTATGCTAAATGAATATAACAAAAACAGAGAAAACCCTTCAATCACAGCACTTGCTAATGCAATGAATCTCTCCCCACTGCCAAACTTCATTGGTGATTTAAAGGGTTAAACTTTAAAGCTTCAAAGCATGAACTTTTACACCAATTTCCCAATACCCTAAGCATTGAATAATGATAGCAATATGACACCATACAACAGAACCTAAAAGGCACAGATTTTGAATAGCTAAATACACAAAAAATAAACACCCATCTTCCGAGGGAAAAGAGAATGAATTAGATTACCTTGGGTTGGTGACCATAAGCACCCGCAATCTCCATGGCTTCAACATCAAGGGAATTAACTCTCTTAGGCTTCTTAACCAGTCTCCTCCTAAAGGACCCAAACCCTTCTTTGTCCTCATTTTCATCAAGCAATGACCAAGGAGGTGACTCTGAGTCCACTTCACTGCCATCCACCCACCTTGACTCACCACGGGAAGTCCTACCCCTATGTCTCAGGCTGCCGCTACCCTCTTCAATCCGATCTTCCTCGGCCATATCTTCAACACCCACTTCTAAAGATTTCTTTTTTTCACAGATAAGATAAGAAAAAAGCCCTCAGCCCTCAAATCTCTGTTCCTGATCTTAGCTTCTGCCTATGCGTTTCCTTGTGAAGTTAAAATGCAGAGAGCAGAGCAATTATTAGCTTGAATAAGACAGGCGGGAAGGTAAAATTTAGCTCTGGGAAAAACAAGATATTCTGTGGATTTATGAGAGATGTTATTGGCTGGCTTTTGGTGAGGGTGAATGGACTAAAAGGCAGGCAATCAAATTGCTTGATTTAATATAAAAACTTTCCCGGTAGAACATGGAAAAGGAATGGTGGTGTTGGATAATTGGAGAGATAATCGGGCAAGGACAAATTTGTGTCTCCTTCCTTACAAGGAATGGGGAGTTATTGGTATTGTTATTACCAATGTCCATATCCTCCGCATGTAACATTTTCACTTTTAGTGTTGCTCTAAAAATATACTTTTAGAAGATCATATATAATTATAAAATATTTAAATATATAATTATAAATAATTTAAAATAAAATATTAATTAAATTATTTTTCATATATATAATATTTTAATTTTTTTAAATTATTAGATCAAAATCAATCTTATTCAATTTAAAAATAAAAAACCCTAAACCTTAATCCCTAAACTTAAAGTTTTAAACCCTAAATTATAAACCCTAAACCCTAAACATTGAATATTAAACTATAAACCCTAAACCTTATATTTAAATGTTGAGTTTAGGTTTTAAAGTTTAAGATTTAGGGTTTACGATTAAGGTTTATGATTTAGGGTTTTAAGTTTTGGATTTATGATTTAAGGTGTAGGGGTTATAGTTTAGGATTTAGGATTTTGAGTTTCTAATTTAGGTTTTATGTTTGGGTTTAGAAATTTATTAACTTTCTTTTGTTTTCTAACACTTAAAACAGACTAAGTCGTACTTTAATACGGAATTTGGCATCCGTACGGAATTTCATTATAGTTTATGGTTTTGACACGAGATTTAAGGTTTGAGGTTTATAATTTTAAGTTTATGGTTTATAATTTTAAGTTTATGGCTTTTATCTTTTAAATTGACTAAGGTTGATATTTGATCCAATTATTTAAAAAAATTAAAAATATTATATATATATATAATAATTTAATTAATATTTTATTTTAAATAATTTATAATTATATATTTAAATAATTTATAATTATACGTTGAATCCTTTATATTTTTAATCTTTATAAATTAATTTAATATTGCTCAGCGGTGCTCATCGAGCTCTGTAGAATTTTCCTATATTTAAATATATTTTTCCTTCGAGATTTGATAAGTCGTCTCAGTAGAAAAATAGATTAATTTATCCTATAAGATCTGGGTTAAATCACTTTGTCTGCAAGGTAGATGTATATTGTCACTTAAAAATATCTAGGAACAAATATTACCTTGTAATTAGTTTTAGACTATTTAAAAAAATATAATTTATAAGTAAAAATATTTAATTTTGTAATATTATAATATATAAAATATATCATGTAATTTATAGTAAAAATATAAAATTATTTTTATTATAAATACATTTGTAATGATTTTATGTGATCTATGAAGATATATTAAACGGACCTGTTCAATCCTCGATTCATCTTCGATTTTTTAGGAAATCATAGTCTTTTTCATCATGTCAAATATTAGTATTACCAACAATAGCAGAGACACCTTTGCACTTGGTGTTAACGGACACCCGAAAAAATGTTTATTTTTAATTGGGAAAATTTTTGATATACAAGCAGTGTAAATTTTAGTTTTCACGTACCTTTTAGTTTTAGAGGTTAGAATTTTAGTTTAAGGTTTAAAGTTTAGGGGTTTAGGTTATAGGATTTAGAATTTAAGATTAATGTTTAGAATTTAAGGTATAAGGTTTAGGGTTTAATTTTTTAGGGTTAGGTTAAGAATTTAAAATTTTAATTTTTATAGTGTAAATACACATGTTTGTGTAAAACTAATTTTACACAGCTTGTGCATCAAAGTTTTATCCTTTTTAATTTACATAATTTTTGTATAAAATTAATAAATATAGACATCATTTAAAAAAATAACACTTTTAAAAAGAAGTTGACACCCATAATTATTTGTGTCCGCCTAAAAACTATCTTTATAAATTTTTCTAAATTATAACACCTTAACTTAAAAAACAAATCGACTCTTCTCCTTATCGCCAATGCTATTGATATATAAACTCGGAAAAAATTTTGATACACAGGCCGTGTAAACTTTAGTTTACACGTGCCTTTTAGTTTTAGGGGTTAGAGTTTTAGTTCAGGGTTTAAGGTTTAGGTGGTAGGGTTTAGAATTTAAGGTTAGTGTTTAGGACTTAGTGTATAGGGTTTAAGCTTTAGGGTTTAGTTTTTTAGGGTTAGGATTGGAATTTAAGATTTGAGTTTTTATAGTGTAAATACACAGTCCTGTGTAAAATACACAGCCCGTGTATCAAAGTTTTACCCATATAAACTCAAAAGTTTGTTATAAAAAATTGAAAGTATTATGCACAAAAAGATGAAGTTAATTTCTAAAAAAACACAATGTTAAAAAAATTCTCTAAAATTTGACTGAATTGTCACTTTGATTCTTATTTTTTTGAAGCAATTTAGCCGCTAATGTTTCATTTTAAGTCAAAATGACCTTTACGTGGAAGAAAACTGATAGTCAATTGACGATAAACAACTTGACAGAATGACACGTCAAAAGAAAAAAATATCTTATACAATTTTATAAAATTATTTTTTGATTGATGTGTTATTCTGTAAAGTCAAATATTTACTTATATGACGTTGCTATCGCAACATGCATTGCCATGTAAGTTTGTTATATCATTTCAAGCCATTTATTATTGCTTAACTAACAATTTTCATTCGCAGATGAGCTACTTTGACTCAAAATAAAACGTTAAGGGCTAAATTGCTTCAAAATAAAGATCAGAGAACAAAATAATAATTCAGTCTAATGTTATAAGCATTTTTTGACATTATACCTACCGAAAACGGGCATAGTTAGGAATATGTTTCTAAATTACAATTGTGAATATATTTTTTTTAGCATTTATAGTAGAATTTTTTTTTCACAAATAAACTTTTATTATTGTCACATATCTTATTTAGAGTTAATTTTTATAATTTTAGTATTTAATATTTTAATTTAAGATTAAAATTTAGAGTTTTATAACTTTCTTCTATGAAAAGAAAGTTATTGTTAATACATGTATAATTTTTTTACCAACAATAGATGGTCTAATAGAACAAAGTGCTGGATTCTTTAAATAAAATTAGAGGTTCAAAATTTAACATTATGAATCAAACAATTACTTTTACAACACATAATCTAAATAAGTAAACCAATTAGTGGTATAATTTTTTAATGGTCCATGTTGGATTTGTCTAAGAATCACGCTTTTGATCCAAATTCAAAAGATTAAGGTTTGGTGTTGTTGTCACTAGATTTTTACCTCAATTATTATTATTATTATTATTATTATTATTATTATTATTATTATTACAGTTAAAGCCCAAAGGATAAAATAAAAGAGCCCATAAAGTGACCACTAATAATAAAGTCCATCTTTAACAACAAAAAATAATAATTTTTTTATAAACCCATTATATAATATATAGCCCATTTTTAATTAATTTAGAAGCAAAAAAAACCCAAAAGAGCCCAAATAACCTTTTTTGTGTCCAATAAGCAGGTTAAACCGGAGCCGTCTGATCTGGGGTATTTCAATCGAACGACCATGATCAAAGCAAAAAAAAAAAAGCTGTAAAAAAGGGGTTGCCACGCGAAGCCACGCGCACGGGACAACCCCCTCAAAACCCTTGGGTTGCGGCTGCCGTTGCACCAATGCCACCCGCCTGCACCATGGCTGGCGCCGCTGAAGCCGCCGGATAGTCCGTCTCGCCATCGCCGTTCCAATGACACCGATGCCGTCCGCCGCCGATATCTGCAAAATAAAGTAGGGAAGAGTCAAAACCCTAGGCTCGAATCTAGGATGAAATTCGTCTTCAAATCCGAACCAAACGAATAATTTTTGGGGGTTTCAACCGAGGATCAAGCCTTTTGTCGGATTATGGCTTCAATTTTGGGATTGAATCCCGATTTTTCCTTGAATTGCAAGCCCTAGCTCTAGTATAAATACCCCTTCCCCACTGTGTTCTTCACCAATTCACCAAGTAAATCACCATTCAAAAAATTTCAAAAATTCTCTGAAAATTGCTGGAAAATTGTGGAAGTTGGTTCGAGTTTGGAGGAGCTTCAGTTCGAGTTCTTGAAAAGGAATCAAGCTTTTTCGGTGCCAATTGGGGTCGGTTCGAGTTCTAATCTTCTTCTTTAACGGTAAAATTTTCTTTTCTTTATACTCTTTTAATTTGAATTTTCTGGTTAATTTCTTGTTTGTTTGTTTGTTTTGTTCATATTTTTTTAAGATGCAATTTGGTGTTGGAGATTGAATTTTGTGCTTGGTAACATTTCTTCTCATTGTTTTGTTGATTTTTTTTTGTTTTTTTTAAATGATAAAAAAATCCTAAAAAGCATAATATAAAATTCGTTCTTTAAACTTTATTTGATCCATCTCGTTCTAAAAATAAAAAGTGTTGTTGTTTAAATAAAGTTTGTTTTTTAAAAATTAAAACAAGAGTGTTTCTTTAAAACGTAAAATATATAAGATTTAATTTTCGAAAAAATAAAAAGCTTCCAAAAAATTTAAAAAAAAAGTTTTATAAATCGTAAATAGATATTCCTTTTAATAAAAATTCTTAATGGAGAGTTTCGACAAATAAAGGTTTTAAGAAACGTTTTTTTAAATAAAAATAATAAAAAAGGCTTGAAAAGTTTTTTTTAAGTAAAAACATAAAGATTTTGGAAATAAAACGTCTTGAAAAACTCAAAAATAGAATAAAAGGGTTTTAAAAACATAAAAGAAAAACTTTTCAAATATAAAAAATAATTAAAGTTTTAAAAAAACTAAAAAACACTTTAATTAAAATAATAAAAGAATAAAAAATATCTTTAAAACACAAAAACAAAGAAGGTTTTTTTTTTGAAATGATAGAAATTTTCTCAAAATAATATTGATCCAAATTTAAAGTTTTGAATTTTCTTGTTTTGATAGCCTTTAGTGATATGTTGAACTTTAGGATTAGGATCTTTGAGCTTAAATTAGAAACTTCTTTGCTTAAAAACTTTATTCACCTTTTGAAATAAAACACACTTTAAATATTATAACTTTGGCAAATAAAATGAATTTAGACGCTTCTTAGGATTTAAACACTAAACTTTAAAAAATGACAACCCACCTAATCCTTTCTTTGGTTTGTTTTAAAAAGTGAAAACTAAATCAATGCGGAGTCTTACCAAACGAAAATGACGGGTTAGCGCCAAGAGTACTGGCGGTGATTGGAGTTCATTTTTCGGGTGGTAAGGCCGTTAAAATAGACTTATATTCGTAAAATGGACGAATAAATTAAACCTTTGTGAACTTGCTAATTCCAACTTTGAAAAAACTTTTTGAAATCAATAAGGTACCAATTTTTGGGCGTTGTGGGGGTGCTAATCCTTCCCCACACGTAACCGACCCCGAACCTGTTTTCTAGTTTTCAAAGACTAAAAACGTTATTTTAATAAATAAACTATTTTATTAAAATAACCTTGTTTTTCAAAGTGACCCAATCACACTTTTTCAAAAAAATTGGTGGCGACTCCGTTGATTTTAAAGTTTTCCAAAATGTCGGGCTCGAGAGGGTTGCGACAGCTTGGCGACTCCGCTGTGGAGTATTTGTTTTTTTTAAAACAAAAAGGGTCAGGCCACAAATTGATTTCAAAAAATGTTTTTTTTTAAAAACGAGGAATTTGCAAGTTCACAAAGGGTTTAATTTAGTTGTCCATTTAATTGAATATAGTTTTATTTTACGCATTTAAAATGTTTGAAAGCTCTACACCCGAGCTTGTCTCGTTCGTTTAAGTGAGAGGAACACGATTTGCTCATGTCAGAATATTGATTCTCCATATGAGCATAGCAAGTACCTTTGGGACTCATTCCCTTTGTCTTCGTAAGAATATTGATTTTTCGAGAAGGCATCGATAGTGAGTCCTCCTGAGTTGAACTTGGTTCGTTCGAAGCCTATAATGGGTGAGAACCAAGGTCTATGCTACCCTTAGTAGAGGACAACAAGGACAATTCGGGTACCCTATTAGAACTGAACCAAGTTTGAGAATCTAGAGCCTATCCCAATAAAGCCATGCGGAAAACCTAGGGTTTTAGTTTTAAGCCAAAATCATTTTGCAAAGGTAATCCGTGGAGACATGTTCTACAGTGTTGGAATGGCTGCCCAGAATTATTCATGCAATGAAATTGTTTTGGATTTCCTTTGTTGTCTTGTTCTTAATCCTTGTTTTTTTCCTTGCCTTGTTGTTTTGCATATCCATTCGTCATGCCATATTCAGAAGGGGTTGATTCTCAAAGAACTTTTTGCTCAAATTAAAAAACTCTTGTCATGGACGGAAGGCTCCTAAAGAGTGAGGATGAGAATGCCAAAGTGCGCCATTGGTATGAGGTCAATCAGCGAATGTTCAGAGATAGCCTCACAGATCATGAGACAAAAACTTCAGATTATGCTTACGTCAGTGTCAAACAGAACAACATGCAAGAGCTGCGTGAGATTTAGGACCGTTTTGACAATAAGACCAAGCAGTTATTCCATGAAACTTACGGTGACATAGTATATCTCTTATATGTGAAGGTGGATGAACCGTTTCTAAAAACCTCTATCCAGTGTTGAAACCCAAGGTACTGCTGTTTCACTTTTAATGGGGAGGATATGATGCCCACGTTCAAGGTGTACTTGGCCATGTTTAACCTGCCTAATGTAAAGAAGAGCTGGGTATATGCTATGCCCCTTAAGAACAAAAACCCACATTTGAGACTTGCTGCATTTGCTGGAATGAGTGATGAATGGGTCGAGGGGCTGATACAGAAGAGAGGGGGAAGTTTTAACTTTCCTTGGTCAAGCATCTGAAACATTATCCCAGTGCATCCAGATAAAGCAAAAAGAATAGATCTTTTGGCTATCGCAATTTACGGTTTGGTTATTTTCCAAAAGGTGTTGGGAAACATTGATGTGGCCTTGCTGGATTTCTTAGAACACTTGAAGAGGGGAGTTAATCCAGTCCCTACAGTGTTAGCTGAAACTTTTATTTCTTTAAATGCATGACGAAATATAGAGGGTGTGCGCTTCGAAGGATGTACTCCTTTGCTCCAAGTCTGGGCCCTTAGCCATTTTTGGGAGTGTCTAACTTTGAATCTATCAAATATGTTCTCCCCGAATTTCTCTCATCTTCTAGAATTTCCAGCAAAAGATTAACTGGTCGTTAAGAGAAGCAAATGGGTAGAAATCTTTAGAGATCGCCGTGACCAAGACATCAGATAGAGGGTTCCGTGGATGGGTCATGCTAAAGTTTTGTACAATGTGGATATTGCAACTACCTTATGCTATTGGGTTTATGGGGAGGAATTGGGTGTGCTCCTTTGTTGGTGTCGAGACAGTACGAATCCCGACAGTTCATTCCTTTTACGACTGGCCTTAGTACATCAGAGTTAAAATTTCAAGGAGAGTACATACAGAAGATACAGAAAATTAGTGACTCATGGAACAACTGCTATGACATGAATATAGAGTTTGATAGCCACTGCATGTTCACTTCGGATTATGACATTTGGAGACACACAAGAATGAATTACAAGATCATGCCATCTACCCCTAGACTGACCAAGACTCTGGAGGAACATTTAAAGGTTGTCCTCACTGAAGCTGAAATTTTGAGAGAATAGCTTAGAAGGGCCAAGTTGGAGATAGAAGCTTTGCGAGAACAAAACCGGCAGGACAAATACGAATCCAGCCTTAACGTGGAGAAGCATAAATGAGAGGTTAATTGGGTGACAAAGCTGTATGTAGACTTGGAGAAGAAGTTTGAGATCCAGAGAGTGGATTTTCTCAAGTTCCAGACAACAGTTGAAATGCTGATCTTCGAAAGAGCCCGAAGCAGTGAAAGCTAGAAATTGAGCAAGATGTGAAGAAAAAGAAAGAGCGCAGTAGGCGTGAGATTGAAAAACTCCGGCAAGACTTGGATGAGGAGAGAAAGAAAGAGAAACAATCTGCAGAGAATGAAAAGGGTAAACGAATCTGTGAGAATGAGTAAGAAAATGTGACTGCATGAAAACGGAAGGCTTATGGCAACAAAGTCTGTTTGTTAGAATTGCAGACGACATATGATTGCAAAGCTACAAGCTCAAGTGGCAAATTTGAACCACATTCTCCACAAGCTACAAAATGATCAAACTTATACCGAGCTCCAAGCTAGCTTAAATGAAAATGAGGCTTTGAAAGAACAAGTGGACGAAATGGAGAGCATCAACCAAGAATACATAACCAAGATCTTGGTATTTGAAGACGTCATCGGTGGAGGAAATAATTACTGGTTCACACGTCTCAAAGACAATTCTAGAAGATTTAAGGAAAGAGATGCGTTCGACAAGACTGTAATGCACCAGGTTTAGGATGTATTTCGACATGTGAGGATGTTAGCCACAGAAGATGTTGCCCTTCGCCAATATATTAAGCCAGTGGGAGAGATTGGACCCAGACTTATGTGGTTGGTTGAAGAAATCAAGGAGTTGGGAGTCCGAGCTGAGATGTATCTATGATTTTAAACTTCTTGTAAGAAATTACCTTTTTGAATTCAATAAGCAGTTGTTTTTTATGAGCAAAATGTCTTATGGAATTAATGGCCCTTCGATTGCATTCATGCATTTGCACTGTCTCTTTTCTTGCTTGTGTTGTTTCTTTTTGTGTGAAATTTAGTTTATCATTTGTGCATACATTCATACATGACAAAAACTAGTCAAAGATAAAAAACATGGCAGAATTTTCAAAATAGCTAAAACAATCCATAAGTACGGTACGCGAGCCCAAACCAGAGCCATGAACACTGAAGAGAGATTGACAACCATGGAAACAACCTAGAAGAGCACTCAAGATAAGCTTGAGAAGATAGATAATGATTTGAAGAAGGAAATAGAGCTGACACATCGAAAAACCATCAGCTCAATTGTAGCTATGTTTGGATTCAAGGATCTAGATGCGTTAGAAGGCGGTGAAGAAGTAAACCTGCTACCCAAGTTCCAGGGGATGGCCTTTGCCCATCAAAGAGAAGCTGCCTTATCCAAGGTGAAGATTTCACCTTGCCTTGCTGAATCCTTTGTCCATAATGAAGTGAAGGCAAATTCTGAAGAAATTTACGAGGTACCTGACCTCGACGAAATTGCTGATAAAGCCAAGAATGAGAAGAAATGGGAAGATCGTTACAAAAAGCTTGATGAAATGATTAAATCACCCCAAGAAGGGAATACTCATGGCAATATGGAGGCCAGAGACTTGAGTTTGGTGACTGATCTTATAGTCCATCCGAAGTTTAAACTCTCTGATTTTGAAAAATATAATGTAACTACTTGCCCGTCAGCACATCTGACCATGTACTGCAGGAGGATGGCAAGATATTTAGATAATTAGAAATTACTTATTCACTATTTTCAGGATAGCTTAGTGGGGTCAGCATCTCGCTGGTACACACAGTTGAGCCAGGTTAATATTCGGTCGTAGAAAGATTTGTCAAGGGCATTTAGCGAGCAGTACAAGCACGTTAGTGATATGGTTCCAAACCGTCTAGTCCTTCAAGGGATGGAACATAAGCATCATGAAAGTTTCCTACAGTATGTGTAAAGGTGGGGGGACGTGGCTGCTCAGGTACATCTACTATTGTTGGAAAGTGAAATCACCCCAATGTTCGTGAAGATGCTAAAATGATCTTTTTATGATCGCACGATTAATCATGCAACCAAAAGCTTCGCGTAAATGTTGATAAGTGGAGAGCTAATTTTGGCGGCTGTAAAGAGCGGAAAGCTAGACGGAGGAGAAACCAAGAAGCAGTATAAGAAGAATGACAATGAGGTCACCGCAACCAATGTTTACAACCCTAATTACTCAAAGGGTATGGTTTTTAGCAAACCCAATGTCACAACCACAACACCTGCTACCACAAGCGCACCCAAGAAAGAATGAAGATATCAGGGAAGCTCAAAGCCATACTTCTCTCCTATCCCAATAACATATGCAGAATTATTTGAGGAATTAGTCAAGACTCAAATGGTGTTACCAAGACATGTCCTACCTTTTTCGCCCCTATAACCACCATGGTATGATGAGAAGGCGCAGTGTGATTATCATGCAGGAATTTAGGGACACACAATTGAAAACTGCACCGCGTTCAAGAGGGTGGTGGAGGACCTGGGGGAATCTGGCATGTTATCATTCGATGCCTCGGAAGAGAAATGAAACCATCTGCCAAATCACCAGAAGGCAGAAGTGAACGCAGTCATGGAAGATGAGGACCGAGTAATTAGGGGAGATGTTGCTGAGGTAAAAGCATCCATGAGGTAGGTATGGACCCAGTTGGTTGTAGCCAGAATACTAGAAGGAGAAGTTGAAGAGATGATCGTAGGAGGTGGGATGTATTATGAGTACCACAAGGAAGAAGGACATTGGATCGAGTGCTACTAGGAGTTTAGGCAACTAGTCCAGGAAAAATGAATAACAAAGAAATTGATTTTTTCAAGAAGGGGAGTGAGGAGCACATGTTGGATGTATGCGCATTAGATGAGTCGTCCTCTAAGAAATACACTTGAATGAATCCATTGGTAATCAAAACCAAGATAAAGGTTAATGAAACTACCAGGGGCGTAACCCCAAGACTGATTATCAAGGCACCTGTCCCTTTCCCTCATAGGGATAACAAGCAAGTTCCTTGGAGCTATGCTTGCACAGTAGTAAGCCTAGGAGGCATGTCGGCTGAAGAAGAGAAAGTAGAAGAACCTGTCAACGAAATAAGTCGTTTTTCAATAAGTGGAATACTCTATTCCCTACCGACGGTAGATGACAGAGATGCGACGCAGAGAAAAGCTACTAGCGAGCCAAACATATACGGAGGAAAAGATTTCTTTCAGGAAAAACCACCCGTAATTCATGAGCCAATGAAGGAGTCAGAGGCTCAAGAATTTTTGAAAATACTCAAGCACAATGAGTATAGTGTGGTGGAGCAGCTACACAAACTTTATGCCAGAATCTCTATGTTATCTTTGCTATTGAGTTTCGAAGGACATCGAGACGCCTTGTTAAAGATTTTGAACAAAAATTTTGTAACCAAGGAGATCACGACCGACAAGATGGACATGTTAGTCAACAATATTGCTATTAACAATTTCATTTCATTTAATGATGAAGAAATTCTTGAGGAGGGAAGATGATCGTGCAAACCCCTACATATTTCTACCAGGTGTAAAAGATATATGATGTCTGGTGTTCTGATTGATAATGGGTCGGCTTTAAATGTTCTCCCTTTGGCAACGTTGAAAAAGTTCCCTATTGATAGCTCTCACATGAGAGCTTATCAAAATACAGTACAAGCCTTTGATGGGACCCAGAGGGATGTGCTTGGGAAAATTGAAGTTCCCCTACAAATTGGACCATTAACATTCGAGGTAGATTTCGTGGTCATGGACATAAGGCCAGTTATAGATGCTTGCTTGGGCATCTATGGATCCATACAGCAGGTGCTGTACCCTCTACCCTTCACCAGAAGCTAAAATTTATGATGGATGGACAGTTGGTGATGGTTGGTGCAGAGGAGGAAATCATTACATCGGTAGTTACTGATGCACCATATATCGAGGTGGATGAGAGAGTGCTTGAGTGTCATTTCAGGACATTAGAGTTGGTCAACGCAACATTCGTCACCGAAGGGGGTAAGGTACCTAAGCCAGATTTGTCAAGCTGTGCCAAGATGCAGGTGAAGCATACGCTTCGAAAATGAGCTAAAATAGGAAAAGGGTTTGGAAGAACCACCAAGAAAGACTGTGTCCTGTGGTTGTTCTAGCAAAAAGGGAAAGATTTGGCTTGGGTTTCAAGCCCAGCAAATGGCAAAGAAAAGCAGAGATGAGGAAGCACCGAGAGAGGAGGATGGCAAGACTGCAAGGGGAAGGGATTGAGTGGGAACCAATGACGTACCCGCCCCTGAGCCACAATTTTAGATCTGGAGGTTTTCTAGATCCTGATGCCTGATTTGATAAAGAGGAGGAAGGAAAAAATGACCTCTGCGAGGCTTTTGAGAAGTTGAGCATCAATGCCCTAATGGACGAGGAAGGAGAAAATGAGTACCTGTCCAAGATTTGCCCTAGCTCTGAACTAAACAACTGGACCGCTGAAGAAATCCCTGAAGTTTTTAAGACAGCCTTAGAGTAATTCCCAAAACCAACTCTTTTGCCTTTAAACCCGGGGGCAATTAGAGATCTTATGTAAAAGGGTCTATGCCAAATAATTGATTTTGAATTCAATAAAAGATACAGATTTTTCCAAAAAACATGCGTGGCGAATTTTCTTTCATGAATAAAAACCATAAAACATGAAAACCAAAATTTGTGAACAAACCAAAAATAAAAATCAAATCATCCATTCATTTATCTTTTCGTTGGTATATATTTCTTGCACTCATATTTGCAGGTCTTTAGATATCAACAGTTCAAATAACTCCGAGTCTGGCTCCAAAATTAACTTTGATGTGCCTTTATGCTCTAAAGAAGTTGGAAATGCGGACAATGAGGAAGAATATGATTTACCCGATAACTTACTCAGAATGGTTGAAGGAAAGAAAAACATATTTTACCCCATAAGAAAGAGTTGGAAATTTTGAATCTGGGTACTGAAAAGGAGAAGCGTGAGGTGAAGATTGGTACCACTATTACAGCCAAAACTCAGCAATGCCTGATTGAGCTTCTAAAAGAGTATAAGGACATATTCGTCTGGTCGTATCAAGAATGCCTGGACTCGACACTGACATTGTTATGCATAAGCTCCTTATAAAGGTTAGATACGAGCCTATAAAACAGAAACTCAGGAGAATGAAGACTGAGACACTCCTGAAGATCAAAGATAAGATGAAAAAGCAATATGATGTTGGGTTCCTTGAAGAAGCTAAATATCCTGAATGGGTAGCCAATATTGTTCCAGTCCCGAAGAAAGATGGAAAAGTACGAATGTGTGTTGACTACAGAGATCTTAATAAGGCAAGTCCTAAAGATAATTTTCCACTTCCACATATTGATACCTTGGTAGATAATACAACGGGCCATTCTATCTTCTCCTTCATGGATTGGTTTTCTGGGTATAACCAGATAAAGATGTGCATAGAAGACATGGAAAAGACAACATTTGTTACACTTTGGGGAACTTTCTGCTATAAAGTGATGCCTTTTGGTTTAAAGAATGCCGAGCAACTTACCAAAGATCCATGGTTACTCTTTTTCATGACATGATGCACAAAGAGATAGAAGTATATGTCGATGATATGATCGCTAAGTCACGATCTGAAGAAGAACACATAGAGAACCTAGAAAAGTTGTTCTCAAGGTTGAGAAAATTTCAGCTGAAGCTCAACCCTGCCAAGTGCTCATTTGAGGTTACGTCTGGAAAATTGTTGGGTTTTGTTGTGAGTATAAAGAGAATTGAAGTTGATCCTGATAAGATAAAAGCCATACAGGAACTCCCACCACCTCAAACGCAGAAAGAGGTTCAAGGTTTCCTGGGGAGGCTAAATTATATTGCCCGATTCATTTCCCAATTGATAGAAAAGTGTGATTCGATATTCAGATTACTTAAAAAGAATAACCCGGGAACATAGAACAAAAAATGCCAAGCAGCCCTAGAAAAGATCAAGGAACAACTGACTAGTCCTCCTATATTGGTGCCACATGTTTCAGGCAAACCACTAATCCTCTACTTAACAGTATACGAAAACTCAATGGGCTGCGTATTGGGTCAACAAGACGAGACCGAGAGGAAAAAAAGACGATATACTATATGAGCAAGAAATTCATCGACTGCGAAACCAGATACTCTTCAATTGAGAGACAATGTTGTGCATTGGTCTGGACAACTAAAAGACTAAGGCAGTACTTGCTATACCACACTACTTGGCTAATTTCTAAATTGGATCCAATAAAGTATATGATGAAAGCCCATGCACTGTCTGGAAGGTTAGCTAGATGACAGATGTTGCTGTCAGAATTTGATATTCAGTATGTTAGCAAGAAAACAATAGAAGGAAGTGCCATAGCTGACTTTCTGGCAAGTCGTGCCTGTGATGACTATGAAGCTCTAAATTTCAATTTCCCTGACGAGGATTTGATGTGTATCTCAGTAGAAGATGATGAAGCTCAAATGCATTCGTGGATCATGAATTTTGATTGTGCTGCAAATGTTTTAGCACGAGGAATCAGAGCAGTCATGGTTTCACTTGAGGGAGATTATTATCCTTTTACCAGTCGTTTAAAATTCTTCTGCACCAATAGTATGGCAGAATATGAGGCTTGCATATTAGGGCTGGGGGAGGCTATTGAGAGAAAGATTCAAAATTTAAAAGTTTATGGAGACTCAGCGCTAGTCATTTACCAAATACGTGGTGAATGGGAGACGAGGGATGCAAAGTTGATAGAATATTACAAGTTTGTCATTAAATTAACTAAAGAATTTGATGAGATTACTTTTAAGCATCTCCCTAGAGAAGATAACCAGATGGTTGATGCTCTTGCCACCCTTGCTGGTATGTTCCAAGCAAGTGAAGGTTCTGAGATGATGCCAATCAAACTGCAAATGCTAGATTCCCCAGTCCATTGTTATGATGTGGAAGAAGAAATAGATGGCTTGCCATGGTACCATGACATCTTGCGTTACATAAAATTCCAACAATACCCATCACAAGCCACAAAAAATGAAAAGAAGATGATCAGAAAGATGGCATCAAAATATGTCCTTGATGGTGAAATCCTCTATAAAAGTAGTACTTTTGAGATGTGTAGATGTGAAAGAAGCCCAGCTGATTCTAGAGGAGGTTCACGAGAGAGTCTGTGGAACTCACCCAGTGGCTTCACTATGGCTAAAAGGATTATGCGCTTGGGTTATTATTGGTCAACCATGTGAGGGGATTGTATTGACTATTCCCGAAAATGCCATAAGTGTCAAATTTACGCTGATAAGGTCCATGTGCCTCCCCAGTCTCTACATGTCATGTTGTCTCCCTGGCTGTTTTTCATGTGGGGTATAGATGTTATTTGGCAGATTCACCCAAAAGCCTCAAATGGGCATCGCTTTATTCTGGTAGCTATCGACTACTTCACAAAGTGGGTTGAAGCAGCCTCATAGGCAAATGTCACTAGATTAACAGTCTATAAATTTTTTAAAAAAGAGATCATTTGCCGGTATGGTTTACCAGAGAGCATAATCACCGGTAATGCCTCTAATTTGAATAACATAATGATTGCTGGGGTCTACGAACAGTTTAACATAAAGGATCACAATTCAGTAATTTATCGCTCGAAGATGAATGTGGCAGTTGAGGCTGTAAATAAAAATATTAAGAAGATAGTGGCAAAAATGACCGATACCTATAAAGATTGGCATGAAAAGTTACCATTCACCCTGTACGCCTACTGGACAATGGTACGAACATCTACTAAGGCAACACCGTTCTCGTTGGTATGTGGAGTAGAGGCTATACTACCAATTGAGGTTGAAATACAATCGCTACATGTTTTAATGGAAGCCAAGTTAAATGAAGCTGAATGGGTTCAGGCAAGATATGACCAGTTGAATTTAATTGACGAAAAAAAGTTGAAAGCTTTATGCCATTGTCAAATGTATCAAAGAAGATTGATAAGGGCTCATGAAAAGAAAGTTCGCCCCAGAAAGTTCCAGGAAGGTGACCTAGTATTGAAAAAGAAGCTACCGATTCAAAGCAATCCCCGAGGGAAGTGGGAACCTAATTGAGAAGGACCATATATTGTAAAAAAGGTCTTTTCAGGCGGAGCATTAATTTTGGCTGAAATGGACGGTGATGTGTTTCAGAATCCAGTGAACTCAGATTCGGTCAAGAAGTACTATGTTTGAAAGAAGAAGAGAAAGAAAAAGAAAAAAAAGAAAAAGAAAAAGAAAAAGGAAAAAAAAGGAAAAGAGAAAAAAGAAAAGAAAAAGAGGGTTCAAAATGAAAACCCACAAAGGGCGTTTTGAAACCAAATGAGGGTCTGAGTTGAAAACCCATAAAGGGCGGCTTAGATAACTTGCAAGACAGGCCTATTACAGAGTGATCCCCTTGGAACTTAATTCTTCTGCGCATCGCCCACATTTTTGAAGTCCTCTCAGCACATATGTCATTCAAGTCAATTTTGATTGCCTTAATTGGACAAGTTTGGACTGTTGATATTTGAATACTTATCTTCCTTCCCTTTCTTGTACACTTTCTTTTGTTCACCACAGAATTAATAAATTTTTGTCTCATTGACCTTTTTCTTTGCCTATTCTCTATTTCTATGAAGTATCATGCATTGAAATGAAAATTAGTAAGTTTGACATCATTAAAACATACAAAAGATTTTTGAGCATTACTCTGAAAGTGTTTAGAAACACAGGGATTATGAGGTGTTCTATGGTCAAGTTTAGAACTTGGGGCATGAATTTTAAAATAGGGAATTAACCTGGAAAAACATTCAAGTTAGCAACTCGAAATGCCCTGCAAGATCAAGAATCCGGGAAATCACAAGAAGCACCAAGAATGTTTAGTGAGGCATATGAAGACTTGAAGCTTATAAGAACATTCGAAGAGGTCTTTCACTCAATATTGATATATAAACTCCAATGACAGGGTAAAAGTCAGTCTTTTTAATCAGGAGTACATGATAACTGGATCGAGTGAGAAAATATATCGAGATCAAAAGTTCTGTATGAAACAAAGATGAACTAAGAATGAAAATGGCGAAGTTGAGGCCGCAGAGATGACTATCTATGATTACTTTGTCAACCATTATGGGAAACAGTTGTGATAAGCTGGGGATTTTCCATGTATTGAGCGTCCCATACATACTCCCATTGGGTGTTGCTCTACGGTGTCCTTGTACTGCTATACGAGGGCCCTTAACGTCTAGCAAAAGATTTCCCTATTTTAAGAGCATGTCGGAAGCTACAGGAAATGCATTGTTTAATCTTTTACAAGAAATGGTTGATGGAATTTTAACAACAAGAAATTGATGGAGCCAACTAGAATTGGAAGATGGGATGTTGCTCGTATTCCTGATCATAGTGGTCCTAATAACATTGTGCAAAGTCTGATTCGGTGAGAAAAAGTAAAAAGGAACTCATGAGGAGATGGGCCAGAATAGATGCCAATTATTCTTTACCAGAGTTGAGAAAATGTTTGAGATAATACAATCCAGGTTCACAGCTTCTTCTGTGCTGCCGTCGTACAGTAAATAAATAAAAGACTTTAAAGAAAAATTGTCATGCATTCATGTTTTAGGCATCCCCAGGGACATGATCATTATAAATTGCATTGTGTACTACAGTGTTCATAGGTATATGAAGGTTTCAACAGAAGAGCTTGCTTATTCGTCCAAGCATAAGGAAGATGGAACCCTTTTATGGAACCCAGCTCATCTATTCGGGCATCAGGAGAATAGTACCTGCCTATCCGTTCAGGCATATGGAGAATAGAACCCAGCTTATCTATTCGGGCATCAGGAGAATAGAACCTGCCTATCCGTTCAGACATATGGAAAATAGAACCCAGCTCATCTATTCGGGCATAAGGAGAATAGAACTCGCCTATCTATTTAGGCATCAAGAGAATAGAACTTGTCTATCTGTTCGGGCATTTGAAGAATGAAACCCAGCTCATTTATTCGGGCATATGGATAATAGAACCCAACTCATCTATTCGGGCATTTGGAGAATAGAACTCACTCATCTATTCAGACGCTTGGAGAATAGAACCAGCCTATCCGTTCGGGCATTAGGAGAATGGAACCAATGAGCAAATCGGTGAAAATTAGTGCCTTTTAGTCTTTGCTCTATCTTTGTTTCAAAGATGAGCAAAGAGGGGCAACTGTTGTCACTAGATTTTTACCGTATTTATTATTATTATTATTATTTTTATTATTATAGTTAAAGCCCAAAGGATAGATAAAAGAGCCCATAAAGTGACCACTAATAATAAAGCCCATCTTTAACAACAAAAAAAATAAATTTTTTTATAAACCCATTTTATAATATATAGCCTATTTTTAATTAATTTCGAAGCAAAAAAATACCCAAAAGAGCCCAAATAACCTTTTTTGTATCCAATAAGCAGGTTAAACCAGAGCCGTCTGATATGGGGTATTTCAATCGAACGGCCCTGATCAAAGCATAAAAAAAGAAAAAAAAGAGTAAAAAAGGGGTTGCCACGCGCGCGAGACAACCCCCCAAAACCCTTGGGTCGTGGCTGCTGCTGCACCAACGCCACCTGCCTGCACCACTGCTGCCGCCGCTGAAGCCGCCAGATGGTCTGTCTCGCCGTCGCCATTCCAATGGCACCGATGCCGTCCGACGCCGTCCGATGCTGCTACCGATATCTACAAAATAAATTGGAGAAGAGTCAAAACCCTAGGCTCGAATCTAGGATGAAATTCGTCTTCAAACCCGAACCAAATCAGATGATTTTTGGGGGTTTCAACCGAGGATCAAGCCCCTTGTCGGATTATGGATTCAATTTTGGGATTGAATCCCGATTTTTCCTTGAATTGCAAGCCCTAGCTCTAGTATAAATACCCCATTTCCCATTGTGTTCTTCACCAATTCACCAAGTAAATCACCATTCAAAAAATTCCGAAAATTCTCTGAAAATTGTTGGAAAATTGTGGAAGTTGGTTCGAGTTTTGATGAGCTTCAGTTCGAGTTCTTGAAGAGGAATCAAGCTTTTTCGGTGGCAATTGGGGTTGGTTCGAGTTCGAATCTTCTTTTTTAACGGTAAAATTTTCTTTATACTCTTTTAATTTGATTTTTCTGGTTAATTTCTTGTTTGTTTGTTTTGTTCATATTTTTTTAGGTTGCAATTTGGTGTTGGAGATTGAATTTTGTGCTTGGTAACTTTTCTTCTCATTATTTTGTTGATCTTTTTTTTAAAAAATGATAATAATCATAAAAAACATAATATAAAATTTGTTCTTTAAACTTTGTTTGATCCATCTCGTTATAAAAATAAAAAGTGTTGTTGTTTAAATAAGATTTTTAAAAAAAAATTAAAACAAGGGTGTTTCTTTAAAACGTAAAATATATAAGATTTAATTTTCAAAAAAATAAAAAGCTTCCAAAAAATTTTAAAAAAGAAGTTTTGTAAATCGTAAATAGATATTCCTTTTAATAAAAATTCTTAATGGAGAGTTCCGACAAATAAAGGTTTTAAGAAACATTTACAAAAATAAAAATAATAAAAAAGGCTTGAAAAGTTTTTTTAAGTAAAAACATAAAGATTTTGGAAATAAAAGGTCTTGAAAAAACTCAAAAATAGAATAAAAAGGGTTTTAAAAACATAAAAGAAAAACTTTTCAAATATAAAAAAAATAATTACAGTTAAAAAAAACTAAAAAAGCACTTCAATTAAAAGAATAAAAGAATAAAAAAATATCTTTAAAGCACAAAAACAAAGAAGGTTTTTTTTGAAGTGATAGAAATTTTCTCAAAATAAAATTGATCCAAATTTAATGTTTTGAATTTTCTTGTTTTGATAGCCTTTAGTGATAGGTTAAACTTTAGGATTAGGATCTTTGAGCTTAAATTAGAAACTTGTTTGCTTAAAAACTTTCTTCACCTTTTGAAATAAAACACACTTTAAATATTATAACTTTGGCAAATAAAATGAATTTAGACGTTCTTAGGATTTAAACACTAAACTTTAAAAAATGACAACTCACCTAATCCTTTCTTTGGTTTGTTTTAAAAAGTGAAAACTAAATCAATGCATAGTCTTACCAAACGGAAATGACGGGTTAGCACCAGGAGTGTTGGCAGTGATTGGAGTTCATTTTCCGGGCGGTAAGGCCGTTAAAATAGACTTATATGAGTAAAATGGACGAATAAATTAAACCTTTGTGAACTTTCTAATTCCAACTTCGAAAACACTTTTTGAAATCAATAAGGTACCATTTTTGGGCATTGTGAGGGTGCTAATCTTTCCCCACACGTAACCGACCCCGAACCTATTTTCTGGTTTTTAAAGACTAAAAATGTTATTTTAATAAATAAGCTGTTTTATTAATATAGCCTTGTTTTTCAAATTGACCCAATCACACTTTTTCAAAAAGATTAGTGACGACTCCGTTGATTTTAAAATTTTCCAAAACGTCGGACTCGAGAGGGTTGCGACAGGTGTTAAAAGGGACAACTTTTAAATGATATTTTGAACAAGTTGTTATAATAGGACATCATGCATTTATCTACTCAAGTATATTTAATTAATTTTCTTAAATAGATAATGTTATGGAAAAAAAGTGTGATGAAGACATCAAAGAAATGCTTTTAGTTAATAACAAAATACAAAAGATGAGATTGGTTCGGGTGATAAGTAATTTAGTAGATGTATCGCTGAAATAAGTTTTGATCGAGACTTAGCGTATACAAGAAAATTTTATTGTAAAATTTATCTACAAAAACAGATGTACGACGCGTGTTAGTACGAATTTGTCAGAACTTTAATATTTGTAACGCTAAAAAAAATCAGATTTTTGGCTCTATATGAATCATGACTTTAGGTACTCGTTTTTAAAAAATAAAATTATCCACAATTATTTTAAATATTTAAATAATTAAGTTTTATAAAATATATAATATTAAATCACTCCATTAAAGTTTTTAAAATATTATTCATTTACCTAAATGAGTAATATTTTTGTAAATAATCAAAGATGGACGTTATTTTTATATTTATTTTTTGTATACTTGGTTAATTAAGTCGATTTTAAATTCAATTTTCAATATCTTTCTTTTAAGAATAGTAAAAAATCGAAATGGCGCATTTTGTACTACTAAATTTCTAAAATGAATAGAAGACATAGATAACATCATGATTCATTATCACATCGCCTACCCAAGGTCACGTTTATAATGTTGGATGGTGGCGTTAGAGAAGCGTGAAATCAGTAATTTAAGGCAAGCAAGCAGGAAAAAATATTATATTAGATAGTTCCGACTCACTGTGTCATTTGTTATCTTGACTAATAAAGTTTATTTATTTTATTTTTTTAAAATGAATTTTCATCTTTTTTTTATATGTCAATAAAAAATGTATAGTTATTAGAAGTTAAAATGAAATAGATAGACCTTATTAGATGAGACCACAGATAACGTGATGAGTCGGTATATTTAATAATTTCTTAGTAATCAGGGTTTCATAGAGGACAAAGGTGGTTTTTATTTTGTTTGAATTAAGAGTATTTTTTATTTGTTTTTTTCTTCTAATTTTATCGTCTTGAATAGTACCACAAGAGTGACAATTTTTTACCGAGTATTTAACGTTGTTTCATTTTCAAACTTCTAAACCCAAAACTTTCTTTTATTGGTTTTATCTCATATCATCAAAATTTAATATAAATTAAATCTTTATAATATATGATATGATTCAATTAATCAATTACGTTACCGTCTTATGACACGACTGTAGCTCCCTTGCTGCTCATATTTGCTTTTTACTGTATAGATTAAATTTGTTATTTAAATAACTTTTACGAATAATGAATTTAAATCTAAGTATTCGAATCTATCATTTGTTTTGTTTTTTCAAATTTATTTAAATAATTTGACTAATTAGTTTTGAATATTTGACTGATTAAATTAGAAATATCGACCCGTGTGATTCTACGCTTTCCGTATTAATTGATTGGAGACGATGTAAACCCTCACAAAACTCTCTCTCTCTCTCTATAATTTTAGATAAAACAATAAAAAACAATGCATAAGATTCAAACATAAAAACAACGATGACAGTTATAAATAACTTTTTTTTTATCATTTGACATATATTCATATGTTAAATGATTTTCATAAATATATTTTAGTTTAATAATAATTTTAGTCTTTAAACTATGAGTAAAAAAAGAAAATTTTATAATTAAATAATTTTTTTTAGAAATCAACGACAGCTAAAAATATCATTAAATCATACTCATGGGCGGAGGTAATGTATAAATTTAGGTGCAATTGACCTTACTTGATTTGTTAAGGTATAAGATTTTTAAGGAGTTAATATAGATTTTTTCATAAAAATATTAGTTTTGACCCACTTAATTTGTTAGGGATTTTGTTTTAAACTCCTAGTAAGGTAGCGCAAGGCTTAGACATGTCATATTAGCTTATTTTGATATGTGCGTAATAGCTTAAAAGTGCCTAAGTGTTGTATGTGAAATATGGTATGTATATAAAATGGCAAAAAAACTAGCTAAATAGGCTTAAGGGCACCAAAAGGTAAAAACTTAGTAAATGGGTTCGAAATGTTCTAAATTTTGGTGTGATATTAGAATTATTGATTAATAGTTTGTTGGTAAAATTTGGTAAAATTGGGACATCGCTTGATAGGGTAATTCGAGTAAAAACCAGCTAAAATATGTCATTACAAGGCATGCGTATCGATACGGGTGATGGTGTATCGATACGGTCTTGCATATTTGGTCTGGTCAACACGAGTCAAAAGGGGCGTATCGATACGACATAGGGTATATCGATACAGATTTTGGTCATTGGAATCTGGAAAAAATAAAGGTATCGATACAGTTCTAGGGTATATCGATACGAAGTTAACGTAGTCAACCTGTATCGATACGGTTCCACCTGTATCGATACGAGCTTGTTAACCTTGAATCTAGAATTTGAAAATTTAGCTTAGCGTACCGATACAACCATAAGTGTACCGGTACGGTGGCGGTTAATTTGTTAAAAGAGATAAAACACAACTTTGCCTTGATTACAAAATGGTCACCAGAAATTGTATGGTCCAATTGGATAGGTAAATGACCTCTGTTTGTAATGAGATTTCACCTGCTAATAATTGGAAGGTTGGGTTTCAGGTTAATAACATGAATTTTAGATAAGGACCCTTAACTTGTAAAATGTATAGTTTAGTCCCTAAGTTCAAAAAAGTTTAAAATTGACCCCAAATTGAATAAGCCATTAATAAGTTAGTTCGATAAATCGTAAAAAAGATTAATAAGACATTCCGAACAAGTTACGAACTTCGATCAAGTTTCTAATTTCCAAATATGCCTTCCGATAACACTTTTTGACCCAGTTTTCTACCAGGCCAAAAAGGGGGTGTTACAAGTTCCATCAATTCTAACAATAATACATTATTCATAGCTTCAATTGGCTATAGGAACAATAGAGTTTAAACTAGGAAATTCATGGAATCTAATCAGAGTTTTAGGTAAGCTCAATACAAGGGTTTTATCTATAAACCTACCTTGAATTTGTTAACAAAACATTGGGCTTACCTTGCTTGATAGATTAGAATTCACTAGGTTTGCGAAATCGAAGAAGTCAAAGATTTAGAATTGGATTTTAATGGAGGTGTTTGCTTAATTGTTAAAGGAAGAAGAAGATGAAGATGCTACGTTGAAGAAAGCTAACCGGTAAGTTTTCTTACTTTATTCTTTTAATTACTATTAACATAGTTAGCTTTCCTTGTATTGGAGGAAGCTATTTTCCAACATCCACGTAAGTGGTGATTAAGCTTGGAGAGGGGCTAATTGCAAGGTTAGTCCCTCAACTTTTCATTCCTTATTCTCTTACCCCAACAATTTCAATTTTCACACTTAGGTCACTAAACCAAGATTCAATAGTTTCAATATGGTCCTTAATCAATAACAATGCTTAATTAGGATTCAATACTTGAACAATTGACTACTTGGTAAAAGGTCAATTTGACTTTCTGATATTGGATTTTCGATCGCCGAAATTCAATTGCCACTAGGCCCATTTTTAGGGTGTTACAAGTGTGCGTAGTAAAGCGACCCAAAAAACGAAAGGCTCGCTAGCCTCTCTCAAAGTGAGTGTGCATAGTAAAGCGAATCCAAAGACAAAAGGCTCGCTAGCTGATCCCAAAGTGAGTATGCATAGTAATCTGACCCCAAAGACAAAAGGTTCGTTAGCCGCTCCCAAAGGTAGTGTGCATAGTAAAGAGAAACACTACTTCTAAGGAAAGCCAAATAGAGCAAATCATTCATCTACGAAGAGCTACTGCCCATTCGGGTATCCAGTCAATTGATGCTTCGTATAACAATTAGCAGATCGATGTCCCCATAAAGAAATCTTAGTAAGACTCGCCAGATCACTCCACTTCTAAAGTCAGTGGGCATAAAAAATGACCACTTAAGCGTCTGCCGCTTTTAAAAAGCATGCATAGAGGAATCAACTCAATGATTGTCGCTTCCTAAGAAAGCGAACCAAAAATAAAAATTTTATTCAGATGGATGAACCCCAATTCACAATATACTACATAGTACATTTTATTTTCAAAAGAAACGAAATCCCTTTATTCTAAAGGAATATGAAAGCATAGAACAAAAGATAGTTCGCCGCTTCCAAAGTAATACAAGCTCTCAATATTGGAAGCAGATACACACAATTAAATTCCTTGTATGACCATTCAAGTAGGTCTACCACAAAGTTGATTGTATACATATTTAAAAGGAGACAAAGAAAACCCAGTCTATTCACATATGCCACTTACCAGACAACAGGACACATTAAGACACACATTTTATTGCCTAGGAGTGAAAATCGTCCTGAAAATTAACTAATGATGCAAAAATGCAGCTCGCTTCGAGAAGGCGACATCATTCTATGAGAAGAAAAGCAAAAATAACCCCCACAAGAAACCAATTATTTACGCATAAAAAGGGTTCTTTAAATTATTTACACACAACAAGAGAATAAGGCGTTAATATCTACCGCCATCGAATAAGTAAGCAACGAATACATCAATACATAAGTAAATAAATGTACGCCAATAGAGCCTACCTCATTCAACAGGAAAGGGCTATCCCAATTCAAAATCTTACAATTATACCCAATATCACTCACCTAAAGAGCGCGATATCAAAAGCAACACCCCGGCTAGCTCAAGATAGTGATCTCATCAAAAACAAACAAAAGCCAATAAACACAACACTATAAATCGCAAAAACAATTGCCACTCTCAAGAGCAGATCTGAAAATAATAATATTGCTTCGTATTCTTATGAAATACGATGGTCGGAATATGGCACCAAGACAATCTCATTCAGGGGCAAAAGTCCTCCCAATTACACCTAATTTTGCAAATATACAGTCCGCTCCGAGAAAGTAATGTAGTTTCATAAGAAGCGGCACAAAGAAAGATCTCTCAAGAATCTAATTGAAAAAGGGACAATAGCTCATGCTAAAGGAAAATCAACATGCCATTAATTTCTAGATTCCTCAAAATTACGCAATTTTTAGAACCAACGAACTCCGCCCCAAATCAAGTGAGAAAGTGTGATTGTCATTAATCAATATATGATTCATGGGAGAAAACATATGTATAATCTACTTCGAGAAAGTAATCATCTCCGCGAATATAAATATGGGAATAGGAACATCACAATTGAGAACCATCAAACGTGGAAGGCAAATGTTCATCCATTAAAATTTAATGCATATACAAATGAATCAATACAAGTCAAACGACAATAATAATTTAATACTACTAAAAGTAAGCTTTCTTAAATGAACAAAATAAACTAAATATTACAAATATAGGTCTGTATAAGGGAAATAGGGAACCACTTGAGAACCTTTCTAGCGAATTGATCAGGAGAAGCTCATAAATTAGCAACAAGCTCATCTGTTGAGAGAGAAATGGGCTTCTTAATGTTACAGACAGAGTGCATAGAGATGACAACCATCTCTCCTATTTTCGCTTTAGTTTTACCTTAAGAATCATATAGTGTGAACTGTTTGTTGCCACGGCTGCCAACACTACAAGCACCACAGCTAGCTAACGAGAAGCCACCTTGACACATATTCGGGAGCCTGGAAAAACTAAGCAAACATCAACAACATCAATGTCATGCCTAGCAACCACTATCTCCCAATGTAGTAACAAACAAAAACACCAACAGAAAATAGTACTCGGAAAAGTCTTGCGCCTAGGATTTTCTGAATACATAGATGGTTAATCATAGCCTTCCAAATACTATTGTTTAACGATGCAAGTAGCCTAATCCGCAAAGCTAAGCCCCCTAGGTTCTACGAAATGTAGTTTTGACATGCTACACAATCCCCTACAAACATATCTTCTTCTCCTCTCCTCAAAACGGCACAAGCAAGGTTGTAAAAAGAAAACCACACAAGGAGAAAATAAACCACTTGTAAATTAGGTTATGAAGATACAGACCAAAGGAGCCCTATTTATAGTAGACAATGGGAATACCGAGCAACGACATTTCACATACCTTGAGGAGGGACACCAACACAAGCATTTAATTCCCATAATTTAAAATCTTCTAAAGTTGTGATCTAAATGAAAGATAATTAGGTTTTTTAGGCTCTCTACAATAAGAGTTATTTCAAATAGACCATTTCATGTAACAACAATGTTAAGATGTACTCTGACCTAAATAGTAAATAGCAAAATAACCAAAACAACCACCAAAACAAGTTCTTCCCCATACAACAACGTAAAGAAATAAATAACAACGATAGTTATACACCCCTACTATAATCACCCAAAACACCGTTACCATCTATTCCATCCACAACACCGCTGCGGTCATTTAGGGAAGAGGACGCGTTTAAACCAAACACAGAAGAAGCTACAGTTTTTTATACTTTGCAGTAAAGTTTTACCATAAAGTCCCAAAGGAGTTTCTCAAGTCTAAATTCGCGGCTACCTCACAAAAGTTCCAAATCCACACCTCTAACATCAAAAGGATCCCACGCCAATTGAAAATTAAGAATGAAAGCATCTCGGGACCTCTCCATCCCTTCAACCATAAAGGCAGAGGTGGTGTCCGTAGCTGCCTTACTTTCTTTGCCACATCAAAATCATAGGTAGCTTTCAGCACCATAATCTCATTCTTGTACTATTCTTTAAGCTCTGTTAATTTCCTTGTGAAATTTGCAAAGCTTTTATCCGTCATGCTCTCTACTTGCTTCAGCTTCTCTTTAAGACCTTGAATCTCAGCCTTGAAACTCTGCTCTATGGTCTTAAGTAGCTTATTTTTAATCCTAAGAGCGCGATTAGTCTCCTTCTGTTTCTCAACAATCTCCTCGGCATACTTCCTATGCAAGTCCTCTACTCACACCCAAATATTTGCCTCACGTTTCTCTTACAACTTCCTTAACTGAGCAACATAACCATCCACATACGAATGCAGCTTTGCATTTTCCTCAAGTAGACCGGAGTAGCCCTCTACCTACAAACACAGCTTCGCATTGTCCTCAAGAAGCATCTTCACATTTCTTTCCATGTTAAGTTGAACACAACCTAATTTCTGAATGAGGCCCCAACCCCCCTTAACAGTCATTCTAGTATCATTACAAGGTGGAGAAGCACCATAACTATTTCTATACAGCTCAAACAACCTCCTAAAAGTAGATTTTGGACGCAACCAACCATTTATCTTCGACACATCTACCAAGGTTAATTTACGCTACATGGAGCGAAGGGTTTGCTGCCTTCGCACAGAGAAATGTCACCAAACAATGGAAACAAAGAAGTCACCGCAGAACCTAAAGAAGATGTTCAACAAGCGTAGCCACATGGGGTATATCCTCTACAGAATAATAAACAACAATAGAATTAGTAGAAGTCGGTCTTGCAAACAAATCCAATGAACAAACTTTATCACAAACTAAACAGCAAAACTACTAAATTAAAAGCAACAACAACACGTCACTTAAAACACCTGAAGCCGCACAAGCAGTGGACAGACCAGTACCCAAGCCGGCATAAACAATACCCCTAATAGCGCCACTCATAGCCTTGTAAGAAGAACGGTGAAGTTTGAATGAAGTAGGTAGAGCATCATGGTTCAACTCGGGTAAAATATCAGAAATCCCAGCATTAAACATAAGCCTCTTTTCCTCGGCGCCTAAAGGAAGCTTATTTGATCCATAAGCCCTTATTTTCCTTTCTACGTTTTCCCGTGCTACCTCTATGACATCCATCGACACTCCTACAGAAGCATTTCAGCTATAAGGGGAAATCCCCACAAAAGGAGTAGCAGGAACTATGTCCACCAAACACATCACTATAGTAGCTAACACTACCGAACGGGGCAAACTTACTCCACCGCTGCTAAAAGCATCCAAGGGTGCCAATGTTACTACCCTTTCTGAACCCAATAGATTGTTGTCAGCCACAAAGAGTCGAGTACCCGACACTGTAGTACGGTCCCCCATTTCATCACCAATGACTCATAGAGGAGAAATCATAGCCCTTAGAAAACATAAAAATAAAAAATAAAAAAGTAAGTAAATATGGGAGATAGAAAGAAAAGATCCATAAACCACAACACGCATATAAGAAGAAAGAATTAATTTTCCTTCAAAGCCTTAGCAAACTATTACTAGTATTCATTCGCCTCTTCAACCTATATTCCAAACGCATGCAGCTTCCTTTGTCTTTCGAGTTAGAAACATCAAGTAAAATTGAAACTACCTATTTCTTTCCCCTTGCTGCGATTTGATTAGGATGGACTCATATTAACATAACTCCCAGGAGCAGCAAGAGCGGCTTCCTCGCTAAACCCTCCTTAAGGGGCATCTTCTTCATGATATCTCTATGGGTGAGCACGAATGATAGTATGCTCTGAAAAGTTGTATGGTTCATCCTCGCCACCTAGAAGAATCCTCGCAACTCGTTCACCACCCCCTTCACCAAAGGGCCAAGCCTCTACATGAATAGGCACATTTGCCAAAGAGCCCTCTAGAAACATATTAAAATCTTCTTCGTCCCAACCATTGGGACTTTCCCCCTCCAAGCAATGCACCCAAACATTTCTAAAGGTGCATACCTCATCAAAATGACATGGTGGATCACTTTTTAGCCTCCTAATAAGCCTAAGCTCAGCAGGCGACATTTCCCAATGTAAGGCAGGACAATCATATCATTCATCTACCGGTGCCATACAATAGGGAACAAAAAAACTTCCAACAACAGTTTCCACTTTGATTTACTTCATCTTGTCCAGACGAAGATTATCAATATTGTTACTCATCAACGTTTATTTCCCTATACGGTGACAAATAGTCACGAAGCCCTTCGCATTCTTGTCAAGGCCAGTCATTACATTATAAAAGTAATAGAATACATCGATAGAAGGTTCGTCCCCATGAATCGTACAATTCAAAAAATAAGTCACCAAAGTCCACCAACTAGATCCACTTAATTGACCCGGCGCTACATCAAACCAATTTAACCAATCCACGAAGAAGGGATGCAGCGACAAATGAACCCAACTTCAAAAGCAAAAAGGGGATCAAAAACCATGACCTTCCCTCATCAGAACATGTACTCAAGCAAAATTTTCCAACTAGCACACTAAACCTATAGTAGAAATAGTTAACAGAAAGAAGACCCTGACACTCCAACATTGTCAACAACTCGTATAGTTTTGTAGTACAACGAACCTCATCGCTCACCACAACAGATGACTCAGCCATCAACACAAGAAATATTATATTTCTCTTTTCCAAAGCTTTCCATTACTCTTCTCAAAAACTCAAAAGCAACAAATAAGATAAATAAAGTAAAAACCAAGAATGTCAACTAAAGTTTAATTATAAATAAGAACTATGTCTTCCTCGACACGCTTCTCTACTAAAGAGATTCATCATGTGATGTTTCACATACAACGGTTTACTCCTAAAGAAAACTGACTGGTTCGTCAATAAATTCTATTGTGTGACTATTCGTAAAACATTCACGACTCCCTAAGAAAATCAACCTATTGAGCCCTCTTTAGATTTCACAGGTTCGTCAAGGTCACTTTATAATATTCCCTCACCTAGGGGGCAATTTTTAGTACCTATAAACATATACCGCCATGTGCCGAAACCAGAATGAGTAAGACTACAGACGATGTAACACAAGGGGCATCCAGCGATTAGAATAACAATGCGCGTGGACCGATACACGCAGAATCACCCGCAAACTGTGTGATACCCTTTGCGATCTGTGACGAATAGGCAAGATTACTCGCAAAATCGTATCTCACTCGGCGGCCACGTGACTACACATGTGCCCTGTAACACCCCGATCTTGATCCGAATTCAAAGTACTACATTCGGGTCACCCAAAAACTAACCCATCAAATTTTCAATTTAAACCCACAAGTTTAGCTATCATTTTAAATCTTTAAAAATACATAAATCCATTAAGGTAAATAAGCATTTAAATAAGTTTACAAAATATGAACTCCGAGTTTAAAACACCATAAACCAAATTAATATTTTAAATAGAGTTTTAGACTCAATAGTGGTAAGGTCCTATGAATACATTATCCCCAACTAAAATAACAAGTAATGTACTCTGGAATGAAAGCGGTGCTGGGGAAATCCTCCCCGATATGCTCCTCCAAGAGATGACATGTCAATCTACGCACGAAAAAACCATACATCCATACACTGAGCTAACAAAGTTCAGTGGTACATTTCTACCCTACCATAATTCGTGCTTATCATAAAATAAGCATGCAAGATAAATATAGTCAAGAGAGCATAGATAAGGCTTCCACTATCTATGAGATATCGTCTAGCCTACACTAGCTAGAGTTCTTAGATCACCTATCTCAAGGCATCATTCAGTCTACAAGAAGTCATACAAGTTATCCATATATTACCGTACTCGAGGTCACATAGCCAAAAGAGATACTCGAGCTCACACAACCCATTGAGTTAATATATGCAATACCCTGATCACTCGAACGTAAGGTGTATAAGCTATTAATCTATAGCATTCACACAATACACATAAGTACATCCATACATCATCTACATAAAGGCCAATGAAGCCCTACTTTACCCGTGCTCACACAGCCGTCGGGGCAATAGACCATATCTGGATCACCATAGCCACGGATAAGTCCTAAAAATACTTGGATCACATTAGCAATAAATAGTATTTACATGAGGTCACTCAACCTATCGAGTAAATTACCTTATCCGAATCACCATAACCATGGATAAGTTTATAATCGTAGCCAAATCACTCAGCTCGTGGGTACGTCAGATGTACTTGATCACTCAACCTATTGAGTAAATTACCTTATCCGAATCACCATAATCACGGATAAGTTTATAATTGTAGCCAAATCACTCAGCCTGTGGGTACATCAGATGTACTTGATCACTCAGCCCGAAGTACATATCCCCTTATATAAGTACCATAGTACTGGCTCTAGAACATCCGGATTCCTTTACCACAATCATAAGATAATACATGCTCCTCGAGCATTCGTAGACCTCACCAAGATGTAAATGACACCAAGCCAACCCATCAACAAATGCCCCAATGCATAACGCTAGTCATCTCATTTATATCGAGTTATCATTTACCAACTTATTTCACGTTATTCTCATACATGGGGATTAAAACATGGTTTCTCAGTTTTACTATTCATTTTACAACATTAGAAGCCCATTAAGCCTTAGATCTCGAATTATTGACCCTTCAAACTCATTTTCAACATTTGCGAGCAGATTTCCCAGTGGGTATCGGTACTGGTCCTCGCGTACTAATATTGGAACAACTCACTAGAACTGTAGAAGTCTTGGTGTATTGGTACTGGAAAAAAACATACCGAAAATAGAAAACAACGTACCAATACTGGAAATATATGATGCACCGATACTGGAAAATAACGTACCGATATTGGAAAACAACGTACCGGTACTTGAAAATAGCGTACTGATAGTGGGAAACAATATACTAATACTGGAAAATAGTGTACTGATATTGGAAAACAACGTGCCGATACTGGAAAAGCGCATTGGCAATTCTAAATTTCCCTGAGTACTGATACAGACTCCTCGTGTATCGGTGTGCTAGAGTAGCTCAATCGCTCATCAATTGAATCCAGTCGGATTGCCTGGGCAATTATGCGATTGCCTGGGCAATTGAGAATGAAGCGATTGCCTAGGTAATTGGGCGACAACCTTCAAAGTTCGGCGAAGCATTCTTTAATGGTTTCACATTATCCCTAACTTGAAACACTATAATTGTGCATGCCTTGATAATAAATCCATGCATGAACCAAGGATGGACAATAACCTATCATGCGCTCTTTTTAGCCATTGAAATTTGCAACTTACCCCTAAGTCCAATTAGTCTTCACCATCAATTGATTGAATAAAGACCATGCTCATTCATTTCTTGACTCTAACTCTCCCGATATTAGATAAATGGATGAATTCACGAGATCCTCTCCTAATTCACTCGAAGAATTTAAGAACCAGGAATGAACAAACTTTGAAGTAAAATTGCAAACTCAAATACCTAACAAATCCAATCGTTCTCACAACCACAAAAACACAATAACCCAAGCCAAATAAAATTAGTTCATGGCCGGGTGAAAAATAACCAGAAAAATAAAATCCCTAAACATGAATCCAATGAAAGCAAAATAAGAAGAAGAAATCGAATCAACCCCCAATTTGCTCTCTCTAATCGCACATGCTTTGAAGTTGGCAGCTAAGGCTTGTATTTATAGGAGATGAATAGGTCAAAGTCTTTCTTGAGGAAGAAGTTAAGATGGAATTAAATAGAATAAAAGAAATAAATTTCTTTCATTATTATATTTTTATTCCTCCAAAAACTCCTCATAAAACTCTTAGAATTTAATCTCCTTTTGATCTCTGCATGGAACTCCAACTCATTTGTTTCATGCCATTTATCTCGAACATGTTGGATTTATCCATTCATCAAATTGGCTGCCACTTCATCTTATCCTCAATTGCCTCGACAATTTTTTGATTGCTTGGGCAATTAGTTCCTGCACACACAAAAACACATACCAGCAGTACCTTTTTCACAAAAATCAACCAAATTATGAAATCAAGCATGACGGTGAAAAAAAACATGAATTAATGTATGAATGAATAATTATGCAGCTAATATGAGCCAAAGTCTAACAATAATATGAGTAGAAAGGGTAATAAAAATAGTACTTTTGAATACTTAACACACCCCCAAACTCGAACTATTGCTTATCCTTAAGAAATGCAAGCTAACATTTACCTGCCAAGATTTTAATTATCAAAGACATGCTTCAAATTTAAATTCAAACCTCAGAACCGTCGCTCAAAGTATGATCGCCTCTTAATTTTTTGGATAACACAAAAATTTCTCGGAACCAAACTATAATGTTCGTGGCAATGTGTGTGCGTAGTTGTGTACAAGTTGATTTTCAAGATTCTATGTGAACAAGAGGCTTTTTATCAATTTTATTACTGGGGTATATATTCTTCTTTTTACTAGAGCCAATTTCGGGCACCTCTAGTGATTTCTAATGTGTGACAACTACTAGAGCCGGTTTCAGACACCTCTAGCAAGAAATTTACTTTTAATTTTTTATTTAAATTTTACCCAAATTTTAAGCAACCTAAGTTCACTAAATTTCTTTCAATTAACATGCCACAACCATGTTCATAATTTTTAGCAACATAGTAAAATTCTAAGTTCTTCTCATGATATCCTAAAATTTAAAGGTTCTTTCAATTAAGTGCAGTGGCAAAAATTCATCATTGGATATTCAACAAGTTCAAGCAATTAAATCCAATCAAAGGCATGGCAAGTAACATATGCAACCTATATGCTATTACTAAAGATGAATGCAAGTAAGAATAAAACTAACTAGAAACAAACACCCCCCAAACTCGAGAGAAGCATTGTCCTCAATGCATGCAATTAAAAATTAAAAATAAAATTAAATGCAAATGAGTTAGTCAGAAAGGTTGTCACCTTGAACGGTGAGTTTCTTCCGGACTATTTGCTCGATTCTTTTTTCGAAGCGCGGTGGTTGGATGCGGGTGCTTCACTTTCTACATCGGTCACTTTAGCATGTTTGGCAGTTGCCGAGGCATCTTCGGTTGCAGTGGATTGTTTTGATGTTTTTGGCCATGGATGATCTTGTGGTTGTGGTTGGAAACAAAAAAAGAATCCTAAAATCGAAAATAAAAAATAAATCCAAAAATAAAATAAGTTCAAAATTAAAAATAAAACTAAAAATAAATAAGAAATAGTAAATGAGAGCATGATCATGCATCTCCTAAAGTAACCAGTTCCTTGTCGCGCTCAACATGGTTCCCGGCATAGTGCTTTAATCTTTGTTCGTTAACTTTGAATTCATATCCGTCAATGGTGCACTTGATTATCACAGCACCATAGGAGAATGTTTTGACGATTTTAAATGGCCCAGACCATCTCGATCTCAATTTTCCTGGAAAGAGTTTTAACCGAGAATTAAAGAGAAGTACTAATTGCCCTGCAAAAATTACCACGACAATAACTTCTTGTCATGCCAATGCTTCGTTTTCTCCTTGTAGATTCTCGCATTTTCGTAGGCTAAAGCACGAAATTCTTCAATCTCGTTGAGGTCCAGTAATCACTTTTGTCTAGTACTCTCCCAATCCACGTTGACAGTTTTGATCACCCAATAAGCTTTATGTTCGATCTCCACCGGAAGGTGGCAAGTCTTGCCGTAGACAAGTCTGTAAGGCGGCATGCCTAAAGGCATCTTGAATGTTGTTCGATAGGCCCATAGTGCTTCATCAATTCTTGCAGACCAATCCTTTCGAAAAGGATTGACAACTTTTTCAAGAATTACCTTCAATTCACGATTAGAAATTTTAGCTTACTTGTTTGTTTGTGGATGATATGCCGTGGCAATTTTGTGTGTCCCTCCAAATCGCTCCAACATCTTGGCAATCAGCCTATTATCGAAGTGGGTGCCTTCATCACTGATAATTGCCCTGGGTGTCCCGAATCGTGTGAATATGTTTTTCTGCAAGAATTTCTGCACGGTCTTTGAATCATTGTTGGGAACTATAGCTGCCTCTACCCATTTAGACACATAGTCCACGGCGTGTAGGATATACAAATTACCGAATAAGGATAGGAAGGGTCCCATGAAATCGATCCCCCACACGTCAAACAACTCGACCTCAAGGATATTCTGCAGTGGCATCTCGGGTCGCTTAGAAATATTCCCCGTTCGTTGACAACAATCACACCTCTTGTAGAATTCTTGAGCATCTTTGTAAAGAGTGGGCCAATACAAGCCGGATTGTAGGACTTTGGTCACGGTGCGAGTTCCTCCAAAATGTCCTCCATAGGGTAAAGAATGGCATTGTAGAAGAACATTGTCATGCTCCTTCTCGGGAAGACATCATCTTATAACCTGATCTGTATATTGTTTAAACAAAAGAGGCTCATCCCAATAATAATGCTTAGCATTATGTCGAAACCGCTTCTTTCCCAGATGAGTAAGGTTATATGGTAAAATACCACGAACCAAGAAATTAACCAAATCGGCATACCAGGGAGTTGCCGAGGCAACTAACAACTGCTCATCCGGTGTCGCGGATCTCCAAAGAGTGAATCTTCATCGCCTTTTTCCAACCTTGATAAGTGATCGGTAACTTGGTTTTCTATTCCTTTCCTGACCTTAATTTTGATGTCAAACTCTTGTAAAAGTAAAATCCAACGAATCAAACGGGGGTTGGCATCTTTCTTAGCGAAAAGGTACTTAAGCCAAGTGGTCAGTATGAATAATTACCTCAGTCCCGATCAAGTAGGAGCAAAATTTGTCAAAAGAAAAAACCACGGCTAGTAACTCTTTTTCCGTAGTGATATAGTTCCTTGAGCACCATTAAGGGTTTTACTAGCGTAGTATATCACATGGAAAATTTTACCTATTCGTTGACCGAGAACTGCTCCTACTGCAAAGTCACTTGCATCGCACATAAGCTCAAAATGTAAGGTCCAATCTGGTGGGACGACAAAAGGTGCCGAGGCGAGTTTCTTCTTCAAGGTTTCAAAGGCCTGAGTGCATGAGTCATCGAAGTCGAAGATTTTGTCCTGTTCAAGAAAATTACACAAAGGTTTAATAATTTTAGAAAAATTATGAATAAACTTTCTGTAAAAACCTGCATGTCCAAGAAAACTTCTGATCCCCTTGATTGAATTTGGTGGTGGCAATTTTTCTATCACTTCCACCTTGGCTCTGTCGACTTTGATTCCTTTGGAGGAAATCTTGTGACCGAACATTATTTCTTCATCAACCATAAAGTGTCATTTCTCCCAATTGATCACTAGATCAGATTCTTCGCATCTTGTTAGCACTTTCTCCTAGTAGCTTTATTTAACTTACGGTCAAGCATTTGGTCAATAAGTGGCAAAGGAAAGTGATCTTTCTTAGTAGCTTTATTTAACTTGCGGTAATCCATACAAACCCTCCAACCGGTCATAGTCCTAGTTGGTATTAGTTCATTGCTTTTATTGCTTACCACGGTTATACCTCCTTTTTTTGGTACACATTGTACTGGCTTACCCATGTACTATCGGAGATAGGATATATGATACCGACATCAAGCCATTTGATGATTTCCTTCATCACGACTTCCTTCATAGTAGGGTTAAGCCTCATTTGTGCCTCAATTTTCGGTTTATGATCATCTTCCAACAGGATTTTGTGCATACACAATACCAAGCTAATTCCCTTCAAGTTGGCAATTGTCCATCCTATTGCTTTCTTGTGAAATGCCAACATGTCGATCAACCTATTTTCTTGTTCAGGCTGTAACTTAGAAGAAATTATCACAGGCAAAGTGTTATCGTTTCCCAAATAAGAATATCTTAATTGCCCTGACAATGGTTTCAATTCAAGAATAGGAGGTTGCTCAATAGAAGGTTTTTCGGTCTTACCTCCCTTACCTGAGTAATCCAATGGTTCAAAATACTTAACCAGAAAACTTGCTATCCAATTGGATTCATCCTGCTCTTCATCGTCCGACCCTTCAAGTTCCTCAGGTTCGGCAATACAATTGCTGAGGCAATTGTTAAAACAATCTTCCTCCATGTCAAAATTGAATTCAGTTGTGGCTCTGATGACTTGGTACTCTTCTGGATCGTTAGTATGCTTAAGGGTTTGGAAAACATTAAGCTTCAGTTGCTGGTCGTTTACCCTCATGGTGAGTTTTCCTTTCTCGACATCGATCAAGGTCCTTCCCATTGCTAATAATGGTCTTCCAAGAATAATGGGTGTGAACTCATCTGCTTCACAATCCAGAACAATAAAATCAGCAGGAAAAATAAATTTATCAACTCTTACCAGTATATCCTCAATTTTCCCTCTGGATGCACGTAGAATCTATTAGCAAGTTGTAGCATAACTATTATAGGTCTTGCTTTCCCGATTCCCAATTTTTGGAAAATTGATTTGGGCATTAAATTTGTGCTTGCTCTAAGATCGCACAATGCTTTCTTGATATAGTGGTTTCGGATCGAACATGGTATTGTGAAACTATCAGGATCTTTAAGCTTGGATGGTATTCGATTATGTAGCATGGCCATGCATCCTTCTGTCACAGCAAGTATTTCAAATTCCCATAGCCTAGTCCTCTTAGAGACGATGTCTTTAAGGAACTTAGCATAGTTTGGCATTTGTTCTATTGCTTCAACCAAGAGCAAGTTGATGTGGACTTGCTTCAAGATGTCAAGGAACTTCTTGAACTGGTATTCTTGCTTTTGCCGTTTCAATCTCTGTGGGAATGGCGGTGGCAGTCGGGTGTCTTCAATCTTTTCATTGGTTTGGAACTTGATGGAAGGAGTTGTCGAGGCATGTTCTGCTTGAATCCTGTTGCGTGTGCATTCTGACTGCTCTGGTTGAGGGCATTGTTGGAATTACTCCATGAGAAATTTGGGTGCTTCCTCCAGGCTGGATTGTAAGTGTTGGACATCACATTGTTGTTTTGGTTGTAGTTTCCAACATAGAAGCTGGATTCCGGATTCTGCGGACACTTAGAAGAATCATGGTTACCGTTACATAATTCACAAAATGAACAAACTACCTTGACCTGTTGTGTGTTGCTTGCTCGCTGCATGTTCTTAACCATATTGGTTAAAGCGGCCAATTGTGCAGAAATAGATCCTAATGAATCAAGCTCATTAATCGTGGCATTGCATCTTACTATTCCCCTTCGGGTGGTTAGGAGCTGATAATCGTTCTTGGCAAGACAGTTTAGAATCTCTATCGCTTCCTCAGGTGACTTGTTAAGGAGTATGCCATTTGTCGAGGCATCTAGCATCATCCTTGTCGGCGTGTTTATTGAGTTGTAGAACATCATCACTTGCGTCTATAGTGGGAATTCGTGTATATGACATTTGTGTAAAAGCTCTCTGTATCGCTACCAAGCCTCGTACATGGATTCATCATCTGCCTGCCGAAAAGAAGTAATATCATTACGCAACTTATCAATCATATTTGTATAACTAAATCTAGCAACAAAATCACGACACAAATTCGTCCAAGATCCTATAGATCCGGATGAAATACTATTCAACCACTTTTTTGCCCTATCCCTCAGTGAATAGGGAAATAATTTCAGCCTTAGGATATCTTCATGGACTCCTTGTAGCTTGAATGAATTGTAGATCTCCATAAATGATTTAAGATGTTGTCTAGCATCTTCAGTTGTTGAGTCGCCAAATTGACCAATTGTGTTGATCATGTTGAACATCACAGGTTTTAATTCAAAGTGGGCGGCTTCTATCTCAAGTGCGACAACTCCTAGATTGAGACCTTTGAGATCTTCCTCTAAGTAGTATCGAATGGGTCTATTACAAATAGGTTGTACGACTTGATCTCCTCCTGTTACTACGATGTTCGGGTTATCATTGGCATTCAGATTACCGACTGGGTTATTTGGTTGTTCTGCCATTGCTGCTCGTTGTTCTCGTCTTCTTCTATGAAGAACTCGTTCTATCTCGGGTTCAAGTGGGTAGTTTTGAGCTGTTGGTCTCACCCTGGTCATACACAGATGCAAAACCCAAGTTGTAAGTCCCTTGAAATCGATTAGAAATAAAACTAAAATAAAAAGAAATAAAGGTGCAAGAAATTAAAAACAAAGTTGCTATTGCCAATCCCCAGAAATTAAAAATAAAGGAGCAAGTGTACACGTCGCAAGTTATAGTATAGTATAGATATAGTCCCCATAGGGATTGGTGCTACTTCGGGAATCTAACTTCTCGTACTGAAAGTAAAAACACAAACTGATGATTGTAGGAGTTCTAATTAACAAGAAAATGAAAGAGCAATTAAATAAAAGAAAGATATAATTGAATAAGAGAGAGTAGATCGGGTTATCATGAGCCGTGGTGTGATAGTTGAATGGACCGTTGTGGTAATTGAGTGCTAGAGTAGCTCAATCGCTCACCAATTGAATCCAATTGGATTGCCTGGGCAATTCTGCGATTGCCTGGGCAATTAAGAATGGAGCAATTGCCTGGGAAATTGGGCGACAACCTTCAAAGTTCGGTGAAGCGTTCTTCAATGGTTTCTCGTTATCCCTAACTCGAAACACTATAATTGTGCATGCCTTGATAATACATCCCTGCGTGAACCAAGGGTGGACAATAACCTATCTTGCGCTCCTTTTAGCTGTTGAAATTCACAACTTATTCCTAAGTCCAATTAGTCTTCACCATCAATTGATTGAATAAAGACCATGCTCATTTGTTTCTTGAATCTAACTCTCCCGATATTAGATAAATGGATGAATTCATGAGATCATCGCCCAATTCACTCGAAGAATTTAAGAACCAAGAATGAACAAACTTTGAAGTAAAATTGCAAACTCAAATACCTAACAAATCCAATCGTTCTCACAACCACAAAAACACAATAACCCAAGCCAAATAAAATTAGTTCATGGCCGGGTGCAAAATAACCAGAAAAATAAAATCCCTAAACATGAATCTAATGAAAGCAAAAGAAGAAGAAGAAATCGAATCAGCCCCCAATTTGCTCTCTCTAATCACACATGCTTTGAAGTTGGCAGCTAGGGCTTGTATTTATAGGAGATGGATAGGTCAAAGTCTTTCTTGAGGAGAAAGTTAAGTTGGACTTAAATAGAATAAAAGAAATAAATTTCTTTTATTATTATATTTTTATTTCTCCAAAAACTCCTCATAAAACTCTTAGAATTTAATCTCCTTTTGATCTCTGCATTGAACTCCAACTCCTTTGCTTCACGCCATTTATCTCGAACATATTGGATTTATCCAGTCATCAAATCAGCTGCCACTTCATCTTATCCTCAATTGCCTCGGTAATTTTCCGATTGCTTGGGCAATTAGTTCCAGCAGTACCTTTTTTTCAAAAAAACCAACCAAATTATGAAATCAAGCATGACGGTGAAAAAAAAATGAACTAATGTATGAATGACTAATTATGCAGCTAATATGAGCCTAAGTCTAACAATAATATGAGTTAAAAAGGGTAATAAAAATAGTACTTTTGAACACTTAACAATACCGAAGCCTATAAATGGCCTACAAGGCTCGGGAAATCACTTCCCAAGCCCCTAAACGTAACCTCTAACCCTTAAACTTAATCATACATATTAAGGGAGTTAATTAGGGTAATTTGCTACCATTTTTATACAATATTAACAACTAATCTGAAATTCACCATTAAAGGGGCTTTAAGCTACTAAAACACCCAACTAGGAATCTTCAACCATAAAATCAAGCAAGGCAATTACTTTAAGATATTCAAGAATCAAAGGAGTCAGAGATGTACTGACCTTAAGCCAAAATCTCGAAATGCTCTTTTATTCTAAGCTCCTTTAACTCCTTTCTTGGCTCAAGCTTGAAGAAGCTCCTCAACCTCCCCTTTTCCCTTCAAATATATACTTTTCTAGAAGCTTACAAGGAGGAGATTAACATACTAAAAACTTAGACCTTGGATGGAAGAATTGATTGGTAAAGTTTGGATTTTCAGTGTGGAGAAATAAGTTTGAAAATGGGAGAAGATGGAGTGTTTGGGGAAGATGAAAAAGATGATGGATAAGGGTGATATCACCATGCTCCCTAAACCACCCACGTAAGACACAAGAAATAAATGTATGGTTAGCCCTTTTATTTCAAAAAGGGTATATTCACATTATAAAATTCCTATCTTTTCCCCTTTTTCAAAAAAATCATTTCCCAAACTTACAATATCCAAAACTCATCCAAAAAGGCTCAAACTTGGTCTAAAGAGTCTAATAATCCAACCAACATGAATGTCCATAACCCGGGTCAACGCCCAATTGTTAACTCAGAAATCTGAGTCGTTACAACTCTCTTCTCCTAAAAAGAAATTTTGTCCTCAAAATTTAAACGAATGGAAGAGATGCGACCATCTCAGATCTAAACATTACCCAACTCTCAAACATTTACTTTGATTCTAAAATTCCTCTACAACCTTCCTTAGCCAAAACTCATTTTACCGGACTCCTCAACACCCATCCATGAATCCTCAATTATTCATTTTTCAACAAGCGAACAACACTCATATCGAGCCTCAAAGCAAAACAACATATGATAACCTCCAACATTGTTGTCCAACATCAACTCAAGGAATCACTTTGGATGAGCTTCATCTCGATTAACAGTTCTTTCAATCTTCATCAGCGGTTCAAAACTCTAGAACTCAAAACTCGTCTGTGTCCAGAACGCGACATCTACTCAAAAGTATACTACTAACACTTTTTTGTCTATCATCCAAACTCTGACCAAACATTTCAAAAACATGCAAAACTCTGACAACTAGAAATTTACCATCAATCTATCTTGAATTAACAACCCTTATATCCCAACTTGGTCAACTAAGACGAAATTTAACACTTCACTTTACTAGAACTCGCCCTAACTCAAATGAAAGCGAACTCATGACCATGCGATCCCACCAAATTGAGCCACTTTGATTCCAAAAGGGAACTATTGATGCTTACGAACTCTACTAGAGATCCAAAACTCTCCAAACTATCCTCGAATGTCTAAACATTCTTTTCCAATCCAACCACTTAATCCCAACTAACAGTTATGGTGAAACACTAATAAGCATCCATGGATTGACAATGGTTCTTCTAACAAGATCTATTGCAACACAAGAATCCAGTTCCACGCAACCATAGCTATTAAACCACACTTCCGTTGCGCTACCTTGATAATATTCTCACTATTTTACCCAACATGTAGATAATTCATCTCAAAAACTCGGTAGAACAACCACTCACATCATCGAACTCAAGATTATACTAATGCTCTCGCGAGTCCAAACCATCTCACAACTTGTCCTTAAGGTCCAATCATTAACTCAACATAATCTTTATCAAAACTTCTCTTTAACCTTCAACTTAAGTTACTCAAATTCTGAACAATCATAGGGAAAACTAGAAACTCTTCAACCATTTACAAGATCATCAAGCCTAAGAAACGGGTAACAATCGTCCACCGTTACACATCGACTCACCACATCCAACACCGCCATTCTTTGCCATACCAACACGGGCATGTCCCAAGGTAAACCACTTGGCGATGACACCCGTATTTTCTTAATTTTACAAGTGTGTCCTTGCTCTAAAAGTTTAGTAGGTGTCATACCATAAGGTGATGAACACTAACACTGAACTCGGCGTTACCTCTATCGTGGGTTCTAATCCAAGATCAAGAGGTAAGCTCGCTCATTTCTCGAAGAGCACTCCAACATTCTCTTAACCATCCGCAACTCTAAAGCTTTGGACTGTCAACCCTCGTATTCAACATGGGCTAAGAATGTCTTGCAACCCACAAGACCCTCTTGAACAAGCATCACGAGAACACAACCTTCGCGCTAGAGATGCAATGGTTCATCGCGTCCATTACCAACAACCTGGTTCACCAAGAACCCAAAACTTTGAGACTCTCGCTCAAAAACCAAGGCATACATCAAGCTCACACAGTCAACCCACTCTAAGGGTAACATCTACCAACTAGGGAGAGAGTAAATCTAACAAGTCTACTAGGACCGTTACTCTCAATCCCCACATACCGCCCATGGGAAGAACATTACCTACAAGGACTTATAAAAATGACGAACTAATCAATCCAACATCAACCTCTAGATCTTACCACAACACTTATCCAACAAGAACCAAAACCATTATGAATGAGAGATCCAATTTCCATCAATGTAACAACTGAAACTAAAACAAACACATTAACCTGACATATCATCGGTGGCAAAAATGTTCTCTCTGGCCTGAACGATAAACTGTCAAGTAGTAGATCGATCGTTAACTCTAACGGTGGATCTCACATGTCCTTTACCGTGATACCCAAATGACACCCTAGCACCGCCTCTCACAGAATCCTAACCATGCCGGGAAGAAGTCAACCTCTGAGATTGAACATGTGTACCATCATCCATAACTGGCAGTTTTTCACCATATAACCTGATGCCAGACACTTATAGCAAACTCTTCGGAGTAAGAAGCACACCCCTAAAATGATGTTGACCACAATGCTCACAAATGGGTGGAAGAAACGCTCCGACTGAACCATCAGTACTCCCTGGAAGACCAGACATCAAATAGCCCCTACAAACCCTCAGTCTAGATCCCTGACTGTCCCTCGGTAGCTGATCGAAAACAACTCTCTTTGAATCCCTCAAAGAAGTGAACCTCCTAGATGAAGCCGAAGAAGAACCTTTGATGTCCTAGATTCCCACAAAGTGGCCTCTAAAGTCCTTAACTTGACTCAGTGCCGAAACCTGAAGTCTTTCAAGTGCCTTTATACTGTTGGCTAGTTCAGAGAATATCCCAAGTGGACCCGCTATCACGTGCATCTGAAGATCAACCTTCAATCTATTTTTAAACCTCTTACACTTTAACTCCTCGGTGGCAACTAACTTCGGGGCATAACGACTCAACTGTAGAAAATCTTGCTCATACTCAAACAGTGTCTGATCCCTTTGAACTAGATACATGAACTGATCTCTTATCTCATTCATGTGAACCTCACTAATGTAGTTATTGCTAAACTCATTCAAGAAGACATCCTATATAGGGAGTGCAGGCTGTAGCCTCAACTCAACAGTCTTCCACCACTCATGTGCATTACCTTTAAGAAGGGAGACAATGCAATCAAGGTCATCCTCTGAACTCCCTCTCATCTGCCTTAAAGTCCTCTGAGTGTCTCTTAACCACTGATCAGCCTTGATCGGGTCACCCTCACCCAAACCTTCAAAATCTTTTGGCCCAAAATGGTGAAACCTCTCAACATGGATATTGTGAAGCGTCTCAAATTGCCTCGAGATAGCTTGTACCACTTGCAAGAGAGCAGAGGTAAAATCATGGAGGTGGCTCGCTCCTCCACTTTCGGTACCTCCCGGAAGGCCTGTGTCCCCAACATTCGGGACAAACTCCTTACCGGAGTCTTCCGCTTGAGATACATGGCTTTCCTTATGGCTTTCCTGGTCGCGTTTGGCTTCACTCGCCATCAAACCTTTTTTCTGAAACACAAGGAAACAGGGCAGCAACATCGGGATTCCAAGTATTGGAAGAGTACAACTTAACATTAGGGGCTTGTATTCACTAGACACATTACCACGACCTCTATACCACCCTAGGGTTTCCTAGAACCGACTAAACTTAGGCTCTGATACCACTGTTTTAACACCCCAATACCGATACGAATTCAAAGTACTACATTCGGGTCACCCAAAAATAAACCCGTCAAATTTTCAATTTAAAACCATAAGTTTAGCCATCATTTTAAATCAATAAACATCCACAAACCCATTAAGGTAAATAAGCATTAAAATAAATTTACAAAATAGGAGCTCCAAGTTTAAAACACTATAAACCAAAATAATATTTCAAATAGAGTTACAGACTCAACAGTGGTAAGGTCCTATAAATACATTAGCCCAAACTAAAATAACAAGTATTGTACTCTGAAACGAATAGGGTGTTGGGGAAACCCTCCTCGATATGCTATTCCAAGAGATAACCTGTCAACCTATGCACGGAAAAACCACATATCCGCAGGCTGAGCTAACAAAGCTTAGTGGTACATTTCTACTCTACCATAATTCGTGGTTATCATAAAATAAGCATGCAAGATAAATATAGTCAAGAAACCATAGATAAGGCTTCCACTATCTATGAGATATCGTCTAGCCTACACTAGCTAGAGTTCTTAGATCACCTATCTCAAGTCATCATTCAGTCTACAAGAAGTCATACAAGAAGACATACAAATTACTTTATATATTACCATACTCGAGGTCACATAGCCAATCGAGATACTCAAGCTCACACAGCCCATCGAGTTAATACATACAATACCCCGATCACTCAGCCATAAGGTGCATAAGCTATCAATCTATGGCATCCACACAATATACATAATTACATCCATACATCATCTACATAAAGGCCAACGAAGCCCTACTTTACCCTTGCTCACACAACGGTCGGGTTACCGTGCTCACACAGTCATTAGGTCAATGAACTATATCTGGATCACCATAGCCACGGATACATCCTAAACATACTTGGATCACATTAGCAACAAGTATTCTTTACCTGAGGTTATTCGACCAATCAGGTTACTCGAGCTCACTCAACCTATCGAGTTAATTACCTTATTCGGATCATCATAGCCACGGATAAGTTTCTAACTGCAGCCAGATTACTCAGGCCATGGGTACGTTGGATTTACTTGATCACTCATCTTGAAGTACACATCCCCTTATATAAGTATCGTAGTACTGACTCTAGGACATCCAGATTCCTTTACCACAATCATAAGATAATACATGCTCCTCAAGCATTCATAGACCTCACCAAGTGGTAAGTGGTACCAAGCCAAGCCATCAACAAATGCCCCAAGGTATAACGCTAATCATCATATTTATATCGAGTTATCATTTACCAAGTTATTTCACATTACTCTTATACATGAGGATTAGAACTTGGTTTCTCAATTTTACTATTCATTTTACAACATTAGAAGCCCATTGGGCCTTAGACCTCGAATTATTAACCCCTCAAACTCATTTTCAACATACCGATATCGGTACTGGTCTTCGCTTACCAATACCGAAATAACTTACTAGAATTTTTGAAGTCGTGGCATACCCATACTGGAAAACAGCGTACCTTTACTAGAAAACTACGTACCGATACTAGAAAATAACATACCAATACAAGAAATACATGGCGTACTAATATTGGAAAACAACGTACCGATACTGGAAAATAGTGTACCAATACTGGAAAACAACATACTGATATTGGAAAAGCTCACTAGCAATTCTAAATTTCCCCAGTACCTATACAGACTCTCTGTGTATCAGTACCGAAGCCCAAAAATAGCTTCCAAGGATTGAGAAATCACTTCCCAAGCCCCCAAAACGTAACCCCTAACCCTTAAACTTAATCCTACATCTTGAAGGAGTTAATTAAGGTGATTTGCTACCATTTTTACACAATATTAACAACTAATCTAAAATTCACCATTAAAGGGGCTTTAAGCTACTAAAACACCCAACTAGAAATCTTCAACCATAAAATCAAGCAAGGCAATTACTTTAAGATATTCAAGAATCAAAGGAGTCGAAGATGTACTGACCTTAAGCCAAAATCCGAAAAATGCTCTCTTACTCTAAGCTCTTTCAACTCCTTTCTTGGCTCAAGCTTGAAGAAGCTCCTCAACCTCCCCCTTTCCCTTCAAATATATACCTTTCTAGAAGCTTACGAGGAGGAGACTAACATGCTAAAAACTTGGACCTTGGATGGAAGAATTGATTGGTAAAGTTTGGATTTTTAGTGTGGAGAAATGAGTTTGAAAATGAGAGAAGATGGAGTGTTTGGGGAAGATGAAAAAGATGATGGAGAAGGGTGGTATCACTATGCTCCCTAAACAACCCATGTGAGAGACAAGAAATAAAGGGATGGTCAGCCCTTTTATTTCAAAAAGGGTATATTCACATTATAAAATTCCCATCTTTTCCCCTTTTTCAAAACAATCATTTTCCAAGCTTACAAGATACAAAACTCATCCAAAAAAGCCCAAACTTATCCCAACAAGTATAATAATCCAACCAACACGAACATCCATAACCCGAGTCAACGCCCAATCATTGACTCAGAAATTTGGGTCGTTACATGCCCGCTACGGATAACGAGGGGAACCTAGGACATTAAGTTATAGCCAGTCCAATCAACACGCCATAGCAATCCTGTCATTACACCTATCTGAGTAATATAAAATTAGACATGCAGCAAGAGAGAACGAAGATCCTTCATTCTCAACACTATTGCCACCCAAAACAAGAGTGACATGCAAGCTCCGACCCGGAACAACCGTCTTGACCACCGTTGGGCCACTATCTTTGGTCCATATCCATTTTGACAATCAACAAATACTCTTTAAAAATTATATGAATAATCTTTAAAAATTTAAAAATATTAAAGTTTAAAATCTTAATTCAATGAGTATATATAAAAAAGTATGTTAAAAATTAAAAATTTTAAAAAAATTATATGAATAATCTTTATAATTCTATACTTTTTAAATTTTAAAATCCTAATTTTATGAGTATATATATGTATATGCTTTAAAATTATTAAATAAAATTACAAATCTTTAAAAATATATATTAGTAATTTAAAATATTAATTCTTTGAGTATATATATATAATTATATTAAAAATTTTAAAAATTATATGAATAATCTTTAAAAAATATCAAATAAAATTGAAAATCTTTAAAAATTATTTGTATAATCTTTACATAATTAAAATTTTAAATCCAATGAATATATATATATATATAAATTTAAAATTATAAAGAATATTCATATAATATTCAAAAAAATTAAAAATTAAAATATTAATTCAATGAATAATTTTTTAAAATTTAAAATCTTACCAAAAACAACACCCTTTTCTTTTCTCAACTTCTTTCTATAGCCACCCACTCCCACAGTGGAAGAACGGGGTATTTAAACATAATTTCTCATTTTTTTGCAAACCATACCTTCCACAGTAAAAGTTTCATTTAATGTACTTAGCATCATTGTAATTGGATATATGATTTTGAACTGGAGAAAATGGATGGAGAGTACCTTCGTGTGGTTAAAGATTCTTTAGTTTCTAATTTAGAAGAAGAATCATTTCTAGTTTAATTGTTAATAGTCATGTATGTGCTCTTTTTATATATTCTTCGATATTTATTCATTTTTTTTGTTTATTAATGTTTTTTAATAATCCTTAATGGATTTCTTATTTGTTTTTTTTTTAATTTATTGGTTGGTCTATTGACTTTTAGTTTTATATGTTCTAGTTATTTTGTCTTTCCAGGTTGCTCCTAATTTGGAGAACTAGGATGATATTAGGTCGGGTTTGTAACAGGTCGGGTTTGTAATAGGTCAGGTCTGTAACAGGTCGGGTCAAATCAGATCTCGAGTCATTTCAAGTCGAGTTATATCATATATTTGCCAAGTTAATTTTGGGTTAGGGTTCATATCAGGCCGGGTACAGGTCGGGTTTGGTTGACAAATTATCAGGTTCAATTCGGGTTCGAGTCGTTCTTAGGTCGGGTACAGGTCAGGTTTGAATCTGTAACCTCCTTGACCCGACCTAGTCGATAGACTCGAACCAAGATCACATTAGGTTTGCCGAAGCAAACCCGAATTATCTTACTCAAATTTTCGGTCCATTTTTTCTTTTAACTTGTCCAGATGCATTATTAAGACTTAAGGTGTTCATACAAGCAAAGGTTCAATTTTCATTCGATTCAAAAGTCGATAAGGCACTCACTTGCAAATACAAGCATTCTAGGTACCAAAATGTAAATCCAAAGAATTACAGGAACTTATACAAGTTTCATGTTACCAATTATTAATTAATTATATTTCATGCTAACATGTCAAATTTCAGCTTCAATGGATAAGAAATAAGCATCCAATTTAGTAAAATACGAAATGAAGGACTAAATCATAAAATAGCCAAAACACAAGGACTAACACGTATATCTTACGGAAATTAGAGACCTTAAAAGCATGCTTGCAAATTCTCAGGTAAAACGAACACCATTTACTTATTCAATTGATGCCACAACATACGGTGACCAAAATGCACATAATCTAAACTCGGTAAAATCCATTAACTGAATGAACCATTAGCCATACCGATGCACGGGTTGTACTAAAATTCATTTTGGGGATTCGAATCCCAACTCGAACTTATCCAATTAGCTACGAACAACATTGACATGCTTCTAATATTATACCACCATTAAACATATAGGCTCAAATAATTACATACCATTTATTCAACACAATTCATATTTATACAAGTAATCTAGAGGCATGCTTCCTAACAATATAAAGCATCATCCAATAAGCACCAAATGGTCAAGACCTCAACATAGTTTATAGAATAATTAAGGAATTAAAGCATATGACTATATGTACTCTTAGAACACAAACAATCAAACCAATCATTATTTAATCCATTTAAATCATTAGATCATAACTATCAAGTATACAAAGCATTAAAATAAAACTAACATCTTAATCATTAAATACAACCATCATCTAACGTAATACAAAATCAATCAAGTTATCATTTCTTTAAATAAAACAATACATACCATTATTTTACCCACGTTGCCTTATTACAAATAGTGATAAGATCGTAAACATACTCTTTTAATACGTTTGTCTTGAGATCCCACCTTGCCTCGGACTACAACCCTGCACTTGCTTTATTCACTGCATTGACGAAAGAAAAGAGAGCGTAAGCATATAATGCCTAGTGAGTGCGCTCAAAAAGTAAAACGTCAATGCATTTTCAAACCAAAACCAATATTATAAACCCGTATCAAGCAAGTCAATTTGCCATTTCCAAAGCATTTAAACAAATGTATAAACCAATCTTTGGAAATAGATGTTCATTTGCTAAAATTTTTCAAATCATTGATACATAACCCTCAAAACATATTACATCAAATTCATAATCATGTATCATGGATTGCGAGCATAATCTCATATGAAAAACCTCAATTTAAGCTTCCGTAAGCATTATCATTTCATTTGCAAAGCTGAAAGAATACAACATGTATAAATCACATTTTACAAAACATAATACATTTACCATGATACATTAATTCATATATTGACATTAAAGTGACTCAAAACCAAAACTTTTCCATTTGCAAAACACATCGGATACACAGATTTCACAAATGGCTCATTCAACCACTTTACATACATCCTCGAACCGAAGCAAACGGTACAATTAACCATTCAACGATTATGATGTATAAATCTACCAGTGAGAGAATACGGCACAATTAACCCCTCGACCGCTGCGGTTCTCATGGTGGAGATACGGTACACTCACAACCCCTCGACACACATGAAGCGACTTATTATAGTGCACTTTAAATCCTATGTCATGCCAACTATATCCGATAACATTTATTTTGTTATCAGTTAGCCGATATATACTTTCAAAACCATGTTTCCTCATTGTTTTTCTATATGCATTATTCAAACCATTTATCTGTGCATAAACCATGTTTGTAAACCAACATGTATTCTCATTTCGGAAACCATTTGTCACACCTCATTAGCATCCACAAATAATATCATTTGCAATGCATTCCACATAGGAAATCATGTATAAAACAATAAGTAACAAATCATGTTTGAAATCAAATCATATAAATCAATGTCCATATCAAACCGATATTCAAAAAGGCGTAATAGGAAAAACCTACTTCCGAGCTTAGTTAAACATGCTAGGCTATAACCAAACCCCCAAATCTTAGTTCAAACTTTATTTGAAGAACCAACTTATATTTACACTCACCAACTTGATATCGCCTTGATGCCCACAACTCGACACCAACGCCTCAACGCCTAACTGAAATTCGTCCGAATATCTGTCATCTTTCATAAAAAATGCAAAAATCAATATAAATTAGACCACGTCAAAATAACCACTTTAATAAAAATACCCCACGACTTTAAAATCCTTAACACTTGAACATTTACGTAACGCCACGCCCGGCACTACTTTCTACCCCTGCACTCGAAATGAAAACAGAGCAGTAGGCGTACCATTGCAACCCGCCACTAACAATCCTCGTTATTTCCCACGCGTCATCACAATTAAAAATATAAGGCAGCAGCCCTGCTTTGTGCCCACCACACCCTTTTTTTTATTATTATTTCCTTTAACTATAATACAACACACACTAAAAGAAATGGCAGCAGCAACTAACAAAACAAAAATCCTTCCAGTTTGCTGCGCCAAAATCCTTAGGTACGCGTACCGCATGGAATCGAACTCCTATCCTTTTTAATCTCTTTCCTTTTATCCCTTACGACAAATTAATCATACACTTATGGTGCATCCTCATATTTGATTTAAAAATTTAATTAATCATTCTATCAATTATCCTCGTTTAAGAACTTAAATATAAATTCAACTAATTAGATTAATTTCGGGAATTAAATTACAAAATTAACTTTAGACTATTATTACTCATGCACAAAACATTAGAACTCTATAAAAATTATTAGATTACTGAGATTTATGAGAAAATCTATTAAAATCTAATAATTCCATTAGAAATTCGTTTTACTTATCCCAAAGCATAAGAAGTCATAAATTAAGAATCAAATCATGTGGAAAATAATTAAAGAACGTTTTCTCACATTACTTGATGAAAACTAACTTGAATATGAACTCCCCTCTTGATTTCCAACAAGAAAAATAGTGAAGATGATGTAGAAATCAAAATTCTTAATCCGCAATTGTTTAGAAATAAACGAAAAAGAAATTGAAGTAGAAATAATTAAGGAATCAATAAATCCTTAAGTTTTGTTTGGAAGAAAATGAGAGAACTTAAAAATGTCTTTCTCGTTTTTTAGGAAATTATAACCGTCAACTTCTTTTTGATAAAAACAAGAGAAAAATGTATTTTTTATTTAATCTAATTATTCTATTAAAATATTATTTTATTCTCTTCTTACAAAATTATCATTATTTATATTTTATAATTTTTTGCAAAGTAGTCATCAATTAATTAATACTAAAAAATTCATCTAAAATTTTCTAAACTCAATTTCATCATTTATTAAACTCATTAAATATATTTTCACAAATAATTGTCATGATAAATTTATCGGAAATCAATTTAATCAACCCAAATTATTTTTCGAAATTAATTAATTAGCTAAAGCCTAACCTAAAATTTCAACCCGGTTCCGATAATTCACCCAAAACTTCTAACCCGTTTCTCGGGGTGTTACAGGATCCAAAATCATCAGGTTCAACTCGAGTTTGGGTTAACAGCAGGTCGAACTCGGTTGAGTTTGGGTCATCATCACCTCGGGCCACAACCAGTTTTAACTCAGGCCGGTTTCAGTCAGGTTTCTAGGTAGGGTCAGTTTTTTACACTTCTACTACATCTTTTAAGGTAAGTTTTTAATTGTCATATTCTACTTTTTAGTCTAGCTTTTAAAACAAAACTAATAGAATTGAATCGGTCACAATTAATATTTTATATTAATATTTTTTTAAAAATTATTATATATATATTATTAGACAACTCATTCAGGGATCTTATGCGGTCGCACATCTAGAACATGCCTAAAATTACCTATGCTACAACTCTAACATGAAAAAGAGAAAAGCACTCCATATTATAAAGAAAAGGTTAAAAAGGAGACCTCATGACTACCTCTCTATTTACTAAGTTAAGTTCTTTAGAACATCCAAGGGTGAAGATAACGAAAAAAACTTTACCATATTTCAGGGTTATTTTCGCTTCTGTTAGGGCTGAGCATACTAAATCGAAAATTAAATCTTAGTGTTTGGACGGTTTTTGGTTCATAATTTTTAAAAAATATGGTTATTTAAATCGAACGAACCAAATTTGAAGTTTTATTTAATTTGTAATTAATTTTAAATATTTTATAATGTAAAAATATTTTATACTTAAAATTAATGAAATAACTTTTAAATGTTATATATTAATCATTTTTTATTTTTTATATACTTGAAAATTTATTTTTTTTAAGAAATGATTCCGAAGAAGACTTTTAAATTTTTACCAAATATTTTTTTTCAAATTAGGTGACCAAAATAGAACACATTCTAAACAAAAGGGACCTCTGGTGAAGTTTATCCAAAATATAATTATGTTTTATTCTTAAAAAATTAATTCAACTTTCGACCCTTTTTTATGGCTTTAACCCTAGCTTTATCATAGTATTCTATTTAAAGTATAATAAATTTACATGCTTAATACTAGGGATTGGGCATTTTACCTGACCCGGTCTGATTGAGTTAGATTTTTTTATTAAAAGTTTGGGTCAGTCGAATTTTTTTAAGGACGATGTCGGGTCGAGTTTGGATTTAGAGAAAAGATATTCGATCCGACACAATCCGGGACTAGTATTGTAATTTTTCTTTATATTTTTAGGAATATTTGTAATAATGCTCTCTCTTTATATATAGTTTTATAATTAGGTCTTCAAATTAAATTTTTTATTTACAATTTGGTCTCTAAAATTATTTTTTTACAATTAAGTCCATAAAATTATACAATTAGGTCCCTAAAAGTGAATATTTTTAATAGGGCGGGTCGGGATTGGGTTTAGGTATATAAATTTCGGGCCGGGTGGGCCAAAAACTTGACCCGTGACCATCCCTACTTAATACCTAGTTCGATCTATATGGTATAGTGAAATTATCACTTTGATCACTCTACTATTTTTTCGATCTCTTTACCCCATTTACTATCATTTAATCATCATTTTATCCCCTCGTAGTTAATTGTTTTTACTATGATTCTCTCTTAGGCTACATACGATTCTAAATTTATACAAGGCCTTATTAGTCTGAAAACAAAAGTTTTATAATTTTAAATAATTTAAAATTTATACTCTATACTAAACAAATATAAAAAAAATATTTTTCATAACTTTTTATATTAACATTATCATTATTTTAAAATTAAATAAATATGTATTTTTATTCCCAAGAGGAAAATAATTTCAGTGTTTTTAAAAGAATTGATATGCATATTGACTTACAATTGAAAAATACACTATTTAAATATTATTTAGGATCTACATGTGATATTTTTAGAATTTTTATTTTTAAATAAATATATTTTTTATAAAAATAATATATAAATAAACGAATTTCCATACAATTAATCGCAAGTTGTTTTGTATTTTTCAAATGATTGATCTGCATAATTTGAAGAAACATGACCAATTATATATTCAATTTGTTTTTTATATATTTTTTATGCCCGTTTTTTATTTTATTATATGCATTTTTATTGTATCCCGATTTATAATGATTGGTAAAACATTTTCTTTATTAAATTAATTATATAAAGTATCTAAATAATTAATATGTAATATAATTAAAATTAAATTTACCTTACATCATATTTACATTCAGCACTTGAGGTAAAAAATAGCCCACCTTGTCTGTCACTGATTTGTACACAAAGATAACTATTTTCTTATTGTACAATGGTAAATACAGAAGAAAATTTACATCAGTGAAAAAAGTAAAATCCTTCAAAAAAAAAACCCAAGATGAAGGAAAAAAGGTTGTAACAAATAAAATTAAAAATAATTCTAAGAAGAGAAAGTTGAAAGCCAAAGCTGCCAAACAACCCTCTCAAAACAATACTTGAAAAAGTGAATCATAAGGCCGAGTCGCCAAAATCTTGGTCGGAATCCAATCCGATCCGATCAGGCCGAAGAGAACCAGGCGAGCAAATCTTGACCAACGCGTCTATGCGTGCAGCCGACGCGCTTGTGATCGGTTTTGAGAGGGGATCGACAGAGCGGGCAATTGAAATTGAGATGATCGAGCCAACCATCAAAGCAATCCTTGTGGAACACGTGGCAGCAATCGAGTTTCCTCACCTGTTGCCCATCTCTCAGCCCGCACAAGCACACGATGCAATCGGAGCCCTTTCCTCCGCCGCGGTATTTGTAGGAGAAAGCCTTGTTTAAGTTGAGCTGCTCGGCGAGTACCATGAGGGTGGCGAGACCGGAACCCAGGAGTCCGACGTCGTCGATGGCGGTTGGCTGGTCCGGGCAAGGAAACAAGCCAATCGCGTGGAGGAAACCCGAGAGGAGAATTCGGAGATAGCCGACGCACTTGGCGATTATGGCTACGAGGAGAAGCGGGATCGAATCTGAGGACACGTCGTTTAGCTGGCTTTGTAATCCCATCCCTTTTTAATTTCAGAAAACAAAATTAGGGTTTAGAATTGGAAGTGAATGGAAGAGATGAGATTTTATATACAACAATAGGAAAGAAAAGAAGAAGAAAGAGATGATGTTGGAAAAGAAGAGGAGAGGAAAGGCTAAAGAAGGGGAGATTAAGGCCATGTGTGGTGGGCTCCACTTTCTAAATATTCTTTCTTTATTTCTTTCTTCTATTTTTTTAATTCAATACTTTAGTACGAGCTTTGTTTGTACGCATTATAATTGGTGTATTTGTATTGTATTTGTGTATTTTTTATTCGTATATTCATTTCTCATTCGTGGTTTATTCCCATGTTGCATAGTGTTTGTCATTTTTATGTCATATTATGTGTATAATATTATTTAAATTATTCTCTCTTTTTATTGAGTCGAATACATTTACATTTTATTGAATTTGATTTAAAAAACAAATGATAAAGCTAGAGTCCCGGGAATCTTAAGATTTTAATTTGTGTCTTATCGTGTATAAATTATATTTTATTTTTATTCTAAATTTCGAATATATCATATTATAAAAATTATAGGAACTTTATATAAATGTGATCATAAAAGAAGGAAAAGGGAAGAGATGGAGATGTATGTTGGTGGGGGTGTGACCCCCTATAAGTGAGAGAGCAGATGCATTGCACCACTTACAATGTACATGCTTACCTTTCGTTTAATTAATCCGAAATATACATAAGATTTCATTAATATATAATCGGACTTTATAGTATATTATAATTTAAACCAATTCTTGAACATTAATTAAGGTTCATGTGTGTTCACACTTTAAACAGCAGCCCCCATAATGCTATAGATTAAGCATAGTTTTAGCCCTCATTCTCAATTTTCTTACTATTATTAATTATTATACTCTGGTGTGAATGCCGGCTATTGCTAAATGTCACGGGCCGTGAACCAAGGTCCGAGTCATTAGCACCACAGGGTGCACACCAAGGTGTCCATGAGGTTCTGAGGCATACTTTGGGCTTGAAGAGACCATCAGGCTGGCCCGATCCGTAGGAAGATCCAAGAAGACTTATCCATCCACACCTATGTGAACATAGGAGATTCTTTCCATAGATAGCTAAGGAATATTCTTGGCATTATGCCTTGTGGTTGGTAGAGTTGTATCTAGGCCGTTGATGTAAATCAGTAGGGACCGTCGGATTAGAGGGGACTCAACTATAAATAGAGGCCTCCCCACCTCAGTTGTAATCATCCATTCTTTCATCTATTCTTGAGTAATAGAGAGCACATTCACTCTAAATTCTCTGAGTTGTTCTTCTCTTGTTCTTTGCGTTCTTTCAGAGTTCTTCGTAGCCGATCTCATAGTTTGCTTCCGCTAAGAACGATCTTGCGTTCTTTGGTGCCTTCGAAATTTGATCTATCGGATTGAGGATTCAGGCTTACTTAGTCATTTGTCTTAAGGACTTGACTAAGGCCGCACATCGGGCGGGTTCAGAAGTCTAGCCCCGTGACAGTTGGTATCAGAGCCCACGGTTCGTAGCCACGGTTGGTGAATCGAGTGTTCGTGGAAGGTATTGTTGGAGATGGCGACAAGGGAAGAAGGAAATACTGCAGTGCAGATGGGTGACGAGGCCCAGGCTGTCGAAAGAAAGACCTAGAGGCATAAAGACTTTATGGCATCATGTGAGAAGATATGAGCCAAGTTCGAAACCACCAGGTTCCAGAGGAAAAGCCTATTGAGTGCCAAGAAAAGCCTCGAGGTGAAGAGCCAGGAGGGGGAGTAGAAGGCATATCAAGCATGACGGACAAAGTGGAGGAATGCCGTTGGAGCTGAGGTGTAGGCTTTGACAAAGATGGATAGGACTTCGCATGGCGAGGAAAAGCCATCAAGGTGGAACAAGCCAGGATGCTAGTCCGACCATGGGAAATGAAGCCACGGATGTGCTTCTATTGTGACGGCGAGCATCGGTCAAAAGATTATTCCAAGGAAGCCAACCTTTCAGCCATCAAGGTAAACGATGGGTCTGTGAAAAGGGAAGCTAGAGCTGGCATGATTGTTTCGTCCACAACGGTCAAGCCAGAGGTGCAACGAAAGTGTCTTCGTTGCGAGGGGCCACACAGTTGGCTCGATTGCCCCGACAGAGTCAAGTCGAGGGAGGAGAAAGTGCAATGGAAGTGTTTTCATTGCATGGAGCCACATCGTTGGCGTGATTGCCCACATAGAATCAAGCAGTCCAAGGTACAGGACGAGCCCGAAAAGAGTGAGGCTTTGAAGCTCGATTCGTTATGTGAAGAGCCACCGTTGGGCAAGGTGGAGGGTGCATTGAACTTCGTGGAGAAATAAGTGGCAATGCAAAATTGGGCCTCAGACTTCAAGGATGTAGAAGGGCCGATGCATTTTAGAGTGAACGCGAGGGAGTTCATCCCGAAGAAGGTACATATCGAACACAATCTTTGTGTTTTTGGTTTTGATTTGTCCGGTTTGTTGGGTGTAGGCAGCAGAAAACCTAACCCATCAGATGGTAAAAGTTCAAATGCGGCATCCAAACCTTTGTTCGAGGGTCATGGTGATCCAAGTGGAGACAAATCCCAGCTGCTAGGAAAGAGTTCCTACGGCCGAGATGTGCGAGGTGGTTCGACGAGCGATGTTACATGGCGGCGGTAACCAAAGCGAGAAATCCATATGGATGGACAACCCAGCACGAGTCAGGTGTTCTTTATGGGAAGAGCGGTCCTTATGAGGGGACAATCAAGCCCGATTCATAGTTGGGAGAAAGTTAAGGTGCCAATGAGGTCCTGGGATCGTTGCTGACTTCATTCCGGAGCAGCGACGAGGGCGTCGCCAAGTTTGGTGGGGGAGAATGTCACGGGCCGTGAACCAAGGTCCGAGTCATTAGCACCATAGGGTGCACACCAAGGTGTCCATGAGGTTCTGAGGCACACTTTGGGCTTGAAGAGACCACCAGACTGGCCCGATCCGTGAGAAGATCCAAGAAGGCTTATCCATCCACACCTATGTGAACATAGGAGATTCTTTCCATAGATAGCTAAGGAATATTCTTGGCATTATGCCTTATGGTTGGTAGAGTTGTATCTAGGCCGTTGATGTAAATCAGTAGGGACCGTCAGATTAGAGGAGACTCAACTATAAATAGAGGCATCCCCACCTCAGTTGTAATCATCCATTCTTTCATCTATTCTTGAGTAATAGAGAGCGCATTCACTCTAAATTCTCTGAGTTGTTCTTCTCTTGTTCTTCGCGTTCTTTCAGAGTTCTTCGTAGCCGATCTCATAGTTTGCTTCTGCTAAGAACGATCTTGCGTTTTTCGGTGCCTTCGGAATTCGATCTTTCGGATCGAGGATTTAGGCTTACTTAGTCGTTTGTCTTAAGGACTCGACTAAGGCCACACGTCGGGCTGGTTCAGAAGTCTAGCCTCGTGACAGAATGGCGAGGCTAAGTCCGTGCCAAAGAAGAAGGCGAACAGGAAGATGAAGTGCTACTTCTGCGATGGCCCACATGTGATAAGGAGCTGTCCCGAAAAGAATCGCCTTGCTGCACTCATCAAGAGAGAAGATGAGCCAGAAGGGGGAGTAGCGCGACTTGGCGTAATTGCGAGTGTCAATGAGCCAAGAGAAATCCAAGGTGCGACTACGAGTGCCAAAGTAGTCAAGCCAAGGTCGAGCCACTGTGCGACAACAAATGAGAAAGTCGTCAAGCCGAGGGTGAAGAAGAAGCAATTGGAGTGCTACCAGTGTAAGGGGCCTCACAAGTCGCAAAGATGCCCAGTTCGAGCCAAGGAGTCCAAGACGAGGGACAAGCTCGAGGGAAGCAAGGCTACAAAGCTTGGTTCGAAGCCGTCTAGTTCTGCCAAGGCCAAGGGAGACCGAAAGCAGAAAAAGGTGAACATGTCTAGGAAGGCTAGGAGAGTGCTTACCGAGGATGTTAGGGGAAAGAACATCACTTTTGAGACAAATGAAGCGTCGAAGGGGGCCAAGCCGAGGGACATTGCAACCATAGAGACACCACCCATGAGCAAGGTGGGAAATGAGCGAAGGACTTCGGGTAAGAAGTGCCAACGCAAGAGGAAGCACCGAACTTCGAGGAAGAAGGGTGCACCAAACTTCAAGTCAGAGGGGCGAGTGCAACGATGGGCAACGGACCTTAGGCAAAAGGTGCTGATGCGTGCAAAGAACTTCAATGAGGGAGGTTCAATGCAAATGGGGCCAGACTTCGTGGAGACAGAAGGGCTAGCCCATTTTAGAGTAAATGCAACCGAGAGAAAGGTACATCTCAAACACCACTCTAGTGTTTTTGAGTTTGATTTGCCGAGTTTGATGAGCATAGGTCGAGTTGGACCTAACCATCGATGCTGGGGAGACGAAGCTTGGAAGGGACCTTTCAGAGTTCTAAGGAGCCAAACTGATGGGCTAACGAGTTTGAGAGTTCGTCCGGCGTTCAACGTGGTGACACCCAAGACTTTGCCGCGGGACCAAGGCAAACCAAGGCTTGTAGGAGAAAGCTCATATAACGGCGATGTATCTGAAGGCGTCATAGCACGCAACATCACTTGGCGGGAAGAGTCAAAGCGAGCAGTCCTTATAGGGGGACATGAGCAAGCCGAGACGTCGAGAAGCCACCAAGACGATGTGAGTAATGGTGCAGAGGATCAAGGAATTCCATGGCGGCAAGAGCTGAGGCAAGCAGTTCATATGGGGGAACAGCACCAAGCCGAGGCAACAGGTAGCAGCATCCAATGAGGCCCTGTCCAGGATTGTTCTAGTGCAGCGACGAGGGCGTCGCCAAGTTCAGTAGGGAGATTGTCACGGCCCAAACCTTTTAGTCCGAGACAGTTGCTCAAGGATCCGCCCAATGGGTTCAGAGCGGATCATCGGACTTGCCAAGACCACCATACTTGGCCCAACACTTGGAGAATGCTAGAGAGCCCGATCACACTAGCTTTTCAGAAATGGCAAGAGACAATGAGTCAAAGGAAGAATCTTGCCATATCGGATGTGATCAACTATCTGAGGAAAGAAACCTATTAATTGATGTAATTAGGTAGGATTTGATATTCTTTCCTAGATTAGAGATTCTTGTAAGGATTTGGGCTAATCCTGACCATCCATGTAAATCGATCCAGACCATTGATTGAGTGGGAGCTCAACTATAAATAGAGAGCCTCCCACTCTCATTTGTATCATCCATCTCATTCCATTCATTCTCTCATTTGAGAAGAGTAATAAGACTCTGAGGCATTTACTCTAGTTTTCCTCTTGTTCCTTTCAGTTGTCTTTGTTTCTAAAGCTCTTTGAGCTAGTTGCCTCTCGAGTGGCCAAGAGTAGCCACCATAGTGCTTAAAGCGCTTCCGCATCCATCGAAGCCTGGAGGGCTTGTCCGAGCCGTTGTCGAGTAGGAGTACTCGCAAGGCTAGTTGTAGGCTTACTTAGGCGCGGAAATCGATCGATTAGCGTCAAAGGCGTCTAAGGCTGCACGGATCCACTAGGGTTGAGCCCTAGCCCCGTGACATAAAGCAAAGCTTCGGCCGAAACGTGGACTTTAATCCTTTCTTATTTGTTTGTTTTTTTATCCTTTCTTTATTTTAGTATACTTTATCAATAACCGACATTTATAATAAAATTATTAAATTAATTACACACCTTCATTATTATTTTCGTTAAATAATTACACAGTAATTTTTTGTTGTCCTTTTGGTTCTTTAAGTTTTTGCTTTGATTAATCTGAATCGAGTTGTACTGGACGAGTTTTCCTATAATTTTTTTTTGTATACATAAAATTTCAAATTCGATACTTGTTTAAATTATATCAAGTTGTTTAACACTTAGGCCAACTCCGTTGATAATTACACATTATTATTAGGCACAAATCATATTTGGTGTCATTTAACACCATTTATTTTTTGCGTTACGGAAATATCATGAAATAAAAAAGTAAAATAACATCAACTAAAATATGAGGGAAACTAGAGTCCATTGTATAATGATCAAGATATCTATATCGGCCGTCCAACAAAACCTCACAAATACATGGAAAAGATGAATAAGAAAATCAGATTCCAAATAATAAGGGCGCCTTAGCTAACTTACGAGATGCTTTATTAGCCATCAGGCAACTATGTAGGAAGGACACATGTTAGAAATATCGATTTCAACTTTAAACGATTATTAAACAAAAAATTGAACTCATAAATATAATCATAGTTAAAGGTAACTAAAACTTGACTAGACTTAATTTTTTAAAATTTTAAGTTATTCACGTCAACTTGAATAAACGAGTAAGTTTTCGAGTTTGAGCCAATTTTAGATTTTGAAAACTCGGAAAATTATTTTTTTCCTATTTTGTGATTTAGTCACCTAGTTTCCTTTTACTCAATTCTTCCTTCATTTTAGCTTCGTTTTACCTTTAAACCGAATTCTTAAACTACCGGAAAATATATATGTAAGTTCAATTCAATTCCTATTTTTTAGAATAAATGTAATTTTTTTTGTATTTTAGTCCCTCAACTTTATATAATTTCCTCGTTCATTTAAAAAAATTTAACCACATGCTCCATTACCGGTATAGAATATCTATTTAACTTTAATTTATTTTTAACAACAAACTTTTTATTTTTTACAATTTAGTCGCTCAACTTTATATTTTATTTAATTTAGTCCCCTATCTACGTTTTTTGTTTTGTTTTGTAAATTCATATTCTTATTATTTTCTTGACTCATTTATACTATCATCAATACTTTGTCCTCAAAAATCTATTCTTTAAAAATAGCAATATAAATATATTTTTATAATTTTAGAAGATGTTTGATTTACTAAATAATGTTACACTTACTTTCACATGTGAAAAAAGAATATGGATGAATGAATATATATATATATATATTGTATAATTAGAGAAATTTGTTTAAATTGGAGCCAATTTGTATCATGTATTTAAAATAATTATAACCAAATTTGAAGAGAAACTTAAAACTTGACTTGACTTGAAAAATTTTAAATAAAATTTGAATTATAAAATAGAACTCGTTAACTCGCAGGTGCTGAGCTAGAATCAAACATTGGGAAAAATTGTTGCCCTCCCACCCCAATAGCGGTTTCATCCACGTCAACTACACTAGCTCAAAAAAAAATCTACTCGGTCGAATACTCATCCTTAACCATAAACATTGTTCAGTGAAATAATTATCTTAAGACAATCAAACTTTTATAAAGCTTTTCAGCTCCCAAATTTGTTGACCTCTTTTATAAACATGGTTTCCCCAGTACAAGGTTCATGTAGAACTAACACATATCCAAATAAACTACAAACACCAAAATTTTAAATGTTATAATTTATAAAACTTTTCAGCTCCCAAATTTGTTGAATAATACTTTTGTGACATAAATTATGCATACATGACATGAATGATTGAAAGTAATCGGGTTAATTACGTGCCGGTGACCATATAAATTCAATTAATTTATACTAATCCGACAATTTCTATGGTCAAGCCGACCACGTCTTTTTAATAAGATCGTCGCATCAACATTTATTTCTTATTTTATTTTATTTTATTGTTTAGTCATTGGGTGGAAAACTTTGTATAAATTTTTGGTCCTCAAATTTTTTAAAAACTATCATTTGAGTATTTTTTTTTTACTTTTTGACCTTTGATTTCTATTTTCTTAATCAAATTAAACCAATTTACGGAAAGATAACTCATTTTTTAATAATTATATATATCACAAGCTTTTCGCATTTTCCGACTTTTGTAGTTTTATATTTTTTACAATTTTAATAATTTACAACAATTTCGTTACTTTTTCGTAAGTTATTTTAATTTGATAAAAAATCAAGGTCAAAAAAGAAAAAAATAAAGATTAAAACGAATTGTTTGAAAAGTATGAGTGTCAAGAATATTATTAGATATAAATTTTAATGGTCAATATTTGATACACTTTCAGTATAAAAAAATTTACACAATCAGGCATATTTTCAAGCTAAAATTTAAAATCTAAATTTCTAATCCTAAAATTTTATCCCAAACCTAAATCCTAAACCAGTAAAAATTTTGGACATGTACGAGGTGAGCAACCGCACAAGGTCCCCAAGAAAAGAGTGGTCCTAAATAAGTTGAACTAAATGTTTATAGGGGAAAACAAAATATTTTGGTTTAATAAATTACAAGAAAAATAAAAAATGACTTTAAAAAGGATCACATAATATATATTTTATTTTTACTAAGATAAAAATATATATTTTTTAAAAAAACTTTATATATATATTTGATATTATAAATTAATATGTCTCGTTTTAATAAATTGTACAGAGCCTTGTAAACCTTTAAATTGCCCCTGCCATAAACCGTGAATTTTAACATAAACTTTAAATTCTAAATCTTATTACATAAATCCTTTATTTCTAAACTCTAAATTAAAATACTAAATCTCTAAATAATCTTGTTCGTGAAAACTTTATTTTTGACTATTAGTGTATGGAGCGATAATCAAATTTGAAACGTATTAATAAAGAAAACCGTGGCTGAATATGTGATGTGGATAGATTGATAGAAGAGCCTAGAATTTGCAATTGCAAAGTTCTTGCTTACCATACACCACTTCATTCGTTGTTTCCCGTAGATATTTAATTAACTCTTTGGGCACCTAAATTCAACACTCGTTACAATTTTAGAGATTTTATTGATCCACTTGCCCATATACACTTACATGTAGCTTGTCTGTTTCTTTTCTACGTAAACATCGGAAACATATTTTTATCCCGAGAAAATTAAGCATTATTCATGTGTTCGACATTTCTTCTAAGATTTATTATTCGATTGAAACCAAATTAACTGATTAAATTAAAATTTATTTTGATTAATTAGGTGTTCGATCAGTTAATAATTATTTTTTTAATCTGATTATTGATTAATTAACGGAATTAAATGAAAATATTAAATATTTAATATATTACATATCTATTTTAAGCTTAGACTCATTAAGATTTCAAAAGACTCAACTAATATTTAATCTTTTCTATCATCAAGTATCATTTTATTAAAAAATCAAACAAATATTATCATGAGCCTTATCTAAAAACCTCTTTAGTCTTAAACGAAAAAAGAGAATATTCTATTGTGAATAAAATAACGAAGAACAACGAATAAAAAAAACAAATAGATGATAGAAAGAGGGAGATTTGTATTATTTCTCAATATTGACTTGTGTACAATGCCTTCATTAAATCATCTATTTATAGGCATAAGAAGTGCATAATACATTAAACTCTAATTAATAAAGTAATCAATTCTCCTAAATAAAGCTCTTATCATGATAGACATCCACATAGATAAATATTCATAACACTCCCCCTTGGATGTCTATGAAGATAATGTGCCTCGTTAAAACCTTACTAAGATAAAAATCTAGTGGGAAAAAATTCTTTAGTCAAGGAAAAAGAGTACACACATCTTTGATACGCATAACATGTTGCCTTATTAAAAACCTTACCAAGAAAACCCATTGGGACAAAACTTCGGTTAAGGGAAAAAGAGTGCAACGCGTATTTACTCTCCCTCATGAAAACTTCACATAAGATCTTTGAATCTTCATAATTCAATCTTGAATACCATTTTTCTAAAAATCGTGAGGGATGAAACTTTGGAGTAATAGGTTCCATTTTTTCATCTTTGATGTATCCATCTTTCGATTGAGATATACATCTTGCATTATCTCTGCACAAGATAGCTTTGCATCATATCTTGTGAAAGTAAATAACATATCTTCTATATATGTTGGGTCAATGGTCTTAGCCAAACATATTTTTGGCATGCCTCATGCATAATAATTATTTCTACAAGATTTGAGGAGGTGTCGACGAATATTTGAAGATCTAGAGGTAATGATCTTGTATATTCATGGATATTTCTTGACCAATTAATATATGGTGCTTCAAAACCAAGAAAAGATATAATTATCTTTATTCACATCCAGCAGTCTTACAATTATTAGGATACTCAATGGATATGCTTTATTCATATTGAATCTCGTTAAGATTCTTTCAGCATGTGTCCATTAATAGACAAAAAATGCATATTTAAGTACTCGATCTTTAGTTCGAGACAAAACCCCATCTCAATATTATTTTTCTCGAATACTTTCATTAATTACTTTGAAAGCTCTTCATGAGTTTCCAATTTGAAGCTCTTCAGGAGTTCTAATGATATTCATATTATCATAATGAATATTGATCCAAACTCATTTATAAAATAATAAGGAAATATGATAATTCTTACAATATTTCCTTAATTAGTACTCACTAAGGCGATTATACCAAACGCGCCAAAATATAAATATTCAAGGGGCATATCTAAATAAATTTTCTCGGAAATTTCTAAATGCTTCTAGCATTTTAAATCCGTCAATGATAACTTTCCTTTTATAGGGATCCATAAAATGATTAGACGCATATAAAATATTTCATAACTGCCAGAGTAATTGCGTTCACCATGAAGTAATTAAAACTCTTCATAAATCATAATTCAAGTCGTATTTACGACTACTTATTTGTGCCTCATTTGCATTACACCTTTAGGTGTTTGGAATGTTGGTTCAAATACTTCTCTTTTAGAAGTTCAAAGCGTCTTTCTACATTGGCCAATTCAATATCTATACTTTTGAATAGATTTCTATACATGATCCTCATTTTGTTCCTTTACTTCTATAGAAACATTGTTTGAAAAAATCGTTTTCGACAACTTTTCTATTTCGGTTTCATTCTCGTTGTGACATAACTCATCGAGATCTCTTCAAGATTTCAATCTTTATTTTAGGTACTTGAAACTCTTCAAGAGTTTTATTATGTCTTGGGTCTCTTCAGGAGCACCCGCCTCCAATATATGATCATCTCATACTACTTTCCATTTACGTGAATTTTGATCATTATAACCAATTTCAACTATCATGCTTCAGGCATGATTTACATCCATTCGCTCTAACATGTATTCAAATTTAGATCATTTTAGCTAGTATATGAGACTTGATTACTCTCATTAGGCCAACAAATATGTCTGGCAGTTGACATACAATAACTTAAATTATCTTATAAACTCTTAGTTCATATCCAAGGATCTAAATAATGATAATTCATTTCCTTCTTTTTCCAGCTGATTATTCTCTCCCCTTGATGTTGAGAAAAAAATCATCTCATAAATGATTCTCCAATTAATGTTTAAGAATTTAAACATAAAAAGGAAACTCATACTCAATATATATTCTCAACATTTTTTATTTACCCATTTTGTGCATTGTGGTGAAGCAATTCATATCGCACATTCAAAATTTATAAAATGGGAAATGTATGGCTTCGGACCAAAACCAATCATAACGGGGAGTTTATTATAACTCGTTGGCTTGACGCATATAAGTGCTGCTATATGTGAAATATCATATAGATAATTTTGTTCTCATAGTTTAGCTATTAAAGAGGAGGTATCCAATTAAAATTTTGCTAAACTATATTTTTCATAATCAATAGGCTTTGTAACAATTGATATAGCCTAAAATATAAACCCACAAGCTTTTGATAGAAGAATAGTCTAATTGCATAATCTGAATCCTTTTAAAATCAATCTCACAAACTTCTGGTTGTAAGTTGATAAAACAATGTAGATGCATCTACTAAAATCATATAAAACTTTCAACATTTGTGGATATATGGGCCCTTATTCATTCAGATATGCAAGGTATGCAGTCTCATCTTTAGTATGGTAAGTGGGATCAACTAAATCCTTTGAGAAGAAACAACACAAGAACTTCAAGTTCTTTTAGTAAGTAGAATTTAACCAATTCCTTTAAGCAACACAAGACTTCATGTTCTTTAATAAGTGGAATTTAATCAATTCATTTAAGAATAAGCACCACAAGAACTTTAGGTTCTTTTAATACATGTGCATGTAAATCTCAATAATTTCTGCATCATTATTGATCTGGATGACCTAACCGATCATGCCAACTATATATGTGTATATATCTCTGAATTTGTAAACTCTTGTTTCACATAACATGTGATTCAATCTCACTTGCATATGTGTGGTACAAATTCTGAAATACAAGTTTATTTGAAACTTGATAATACATTGTCCACCAAAAATTGTTCCTTTGAATAGGAATATATTTAGCTCTTTCAGAGCTTTCAATGGAAATTATTCTTTTGGTAGCAATATATAACTCTTCTAAAGCTTTCAACTGACTTTTTGACTACCAGAACTTATATCCAGATTGGCTTATTTCAAATGCCAATTGATAACATATGTTATCTATAATTCCCAAAGGATTATTTTGCGAACTCATATTGCTCTCTTAAAATTTTCACTTCTAGTGATAACGATATCATTACCATTAGATGTAATTATTACAATATTCACAATGATGGACTTTTCATAATGTGCTTTCTCTTATGAACTTATTGCTATTCTGGAGCATCAATATTTTCAGTACTTTGAGATATGATACTCACATTATTCCCTTGCATTTAAATGGGAAAATATATCTTATGCTTATTCTGAGCATAAATCGTCACCATAGATTGTATTTGGCAAGTAATCATGTGGAACAAAATAAATAAATGTCATAATATATATACCAACATAAAACAAATATTTAATCCTCGTACGCGACATTGTTAAATCAGTTCACAAGGTCCTTTAGAAACCTCTTTTGAGACCAGTAGCCTCGCAAAACGGGATGTCCAGCCAATATATTTGGATTAAACCAAAAGAAACAGAGAACATATTAACTAATTAAAAAATATACTTTCAGCATTAAATTAATATATAAAGCGAAAATAATTAATGCGTAAAGTAAATAAATATAAAATAAAATAAAATAAAATAAAAGATCAATAATTCTCTTCAAGGTTATGAGAATAATTAGAAGACGATATATTTCTTTCAAGGGTTATAAAGAAATCAACAACATCCAAATGAGTTGGACCAATATCATCTTCTTTATTTTCGCAAACAAAATTTGCTTCCATTTTCTTTTCTTTATCAATCAATGACTGTTGATTTTTTTCAGCGTACGACAAGTACGAGACCAATGGTTTATAACATCGCATTGGTAATAAAAAAGATTTTACTTCCTTAGAAAGATCTTTATCACCCTGTCGTCCTTATAACCCCACTACCGAGTAGAAGTATTCTTAAAATGACCATATTTTCCATATCTATATTCATGGCTTCAACCACGACCACAACTTCTAATATGGCTTTTATTTTTTTCATAATATAATTTCACATTCATTTTAGGGAATAGAGTGGAGCTAGTGGGCCTTTAAAAATCTTTTTACGTGAAAAGTAAGGTATGTTTTTATTAACATATCCTCATTATCGATACTCAATAATTTGGATCATATCGAAGTTATGTCACTAACTGAATAGTGATTTACCATGTTTGCATTCACTTCAGGGAATAAAACAGATCCAATAATCGCATGGAATAAACGTCATACTTGCATTCACTTCAAGGAATGCCTCCCATAAAACTTTTTGGACCAAGACGAATTTTCGTAACTTGGACTTGGGAGAAATAGTCGAGTTTTTCGACACATGAGAATTATTGCTTTCGAGCAAAATTACCATAGTTTATTACACTTTAAAATCATAATTTAAAGAATAAAAATAAAATCAGAATTTACCGATATTGATTTTTCTCTCGAGGACAATGGAGATATAACAAATGGCCAAGACAGCTTCTCATAATAATCTCGTCTCTTTCCAAGCTATTATATCATATAAAACTTAAAACATAGTTAAAAATACCAACTTTCATTAAATAAAATAACATAAACATATATTTTAATTATAATATGATGTAATAAGAATTGTGATCGAAAATAAAAGCCTACTCAACGTAGAACTAATCACCATTGCTTTTCAACTAATTACTGAAACAAAAATAAATACCTGACCGTATTTATATGAGGCAATCATCGTGAGTGTGATGAAATTCAAAGGAAAGCAAGCCTAATCAATGGCAAATACGATCGTCTACCTTTTTAGGTCACCACATAGATTTCGATACCATATTAAAATATTTTCAAGAACCAAAACAGTTGAGCGAGATCGTGCTGATAACGTGTTGTGAATAAAATAACGAAGAACAACGAACAAGAATAAAACAACAAAGAGATGATAGAAGAGGGAGATTTGTATTATTTCTCAATATTGACTTGTGTACAATGCCTTTATTAAATCATCTATTTATAGGCATAAGAAGTACATAATACATTAAACTCTAATTAATAAAGTAAATCAATTCTCCTAAATAAAACTCTTATCATGATAGACATCCACATAGATAAATATTCATAACATATTACATGATAATTTTAAAACCAAACGAGCAAATTTAAAAATGGAAAGAACAAACACACTCAAAAACACAGCTTGAACAGTATAAAGGAAAGCCAATCACAAATGAGAAAAGCTATGTTGCCACACGCACTATAAAACACGTTTAACAACCAGACTCCAAGAACACTCCCAAGTTGGGGTGTACAAAATATACCGCAAATTAGTATAGCCGTTTATTTTATAGGTTAATTAATTTAAACGTTAAGATGAAATAATTTTGGTTAACTGAACTTCTAAAAAAAGATGGTTAATAATTAACTTATAAGTACCTATTTAACTAAGTGTCGTGACCATTTTTAACCGTGGTTAAACTAGAGAAAGTTTTGATTTAAGGAAAAACGAATTTGGGAGTTTTGGAATAGTGTTCGACTTTTGGGGGAAGAGTAGAATAGCACGTGTTTAACAGAGAGAAAATCAACACACTTTCTTATTATTAAAAAAATAAAATACACATGCTTTAAATAGTAATAAAAAACCTATCTAACTAATCTTTATCTCACATCTGTATAAAACTAATTAATCTAAAGCTTAACTAATTTTGACAGTTGTGTTCTAATAATAGAAGTTTGTTAGCCCCTCAAGTTGGAGCATATAGATTGTGTATGCCCAACTTAGAAATAAAACTATGAAAAGAATAACTCGGCAAAGCTTTGGTAAAGTAATCCGCAAGCTGGTTGTAAGTGGACAACGGCAACAATTTGACAACACCGTGTTGAACCTTCTCCCTTATCAAATGACAGTCAATCTCAATGTGCTTTGTTCTCTCATGATAAACGTGATTTTCTGCAAGTTGTATAGCAGAGAAATTGTCACAGTAAATGTTTACAGAAACAAATGGAATATGTAAGTCAGAAAGAAGGTATTGAAGCCATTGTAATTCACAAGTGACAGAAGCCAAAGCACGATATTCAGTTTCACTAGAAGAACAAAAAATGATTTGTTGTTTTTTAGATTTCCAAGAAATAAGAGATGATCCCAAAAAATATAAAAACCAGTCATAAGATGATCCCAACAATCTGGACAAGATGCCCAATCAGAATCAGAAAATGCATTTAATTTAAGCTGATTATCGACATGAAAAAATAATCCCAGACCAGGGGTACTTTTGAGGTACCTAAGGACTCTATGAGCAGTTGCCAAATGAGTTGTAGTAGGAGCTGATAAGAATTGAGAAAGTTGCTGAATAGAGAAAGCTATATCAGGTCTAGTATTTATGAGATACAAAAGTTTTCCAATAAGCATTCTATAAGCAGTTATATCTTCTAAAACTACTCCATCAGATTTAGACAACCTATTGGTTCCCCTGGTAACAACAATAGGAGTTGAAGCAGGCTTTGAACCTAAAAAACCAGTTTCAGTTAATAATTCTAAAGTATATTTCCTTTGACAGAGATTAGTACCACTAGAAGACCTAGCAACATCAAGGCCTAAAAAATACTTCAAGTCCCCTAAGTCTTTAATTTTGAAGGTTTTAACAAAATATATCTGGTCTGAGCTAGGACTAGTAAGAATTATATCGTCAACATAAATAGCCAAAGCAATAAAACTACACCCGTCCCCTTTAGTGAATAAACTGGTGTCAGAAACAGATTGTCTAAAAACTTGCTGAATTAAAGCAATAGTTAATCTTTCACTCCATTGTCTACTTGCCTGCTTTAACCCATAAAGACTCTTTTTTATTTTGCAAACCATTCCAGATTTGTTAGTAGAAAAATTAGGTGGCATTTCCATATATACTTCCTCTTGCAAAAAATCATGAAGAAAGGCATTATTAACATCTAACTGCTGTAGTTTCCAGTTTTGAGCAGCAGCAACTGCTATTGATGTCCTAATTGTAGTAATCTTTGCTACAGGACTGAAGGTATTTAAAAAATAAACCCTAGGTTGTTGAGTATAACCTTTTGCTATTAATCTAGCCTTATACCTATCAAGAGTACCATCAAATTTTAGTTTTGTTTTAAAAACCCACTTACACCCTATTGTTTGCTTACCAGAAGGAAGGGGAACAACATCCCATGTATGATTAGTTTTTAGTGCTAATATTTCTTCTTTCATGGCATTTCTCCAATACTCATGTAAAACAGCTTGTTTGTAATTTTTAGGTTCCGATAAAGAATCAACATTTGTAACAAAAGATTGATGCTTGCAAGAAATATTATGGTAAGAAAGCACCTGAGCAACTGCATGTGGTGTAGATCTGGCTTTGGGCAGATTAACTTGAAAGTCCTTATACTTCTGAGGTAGTTTAACAGTTCTGGATGGCCTGGAAGTAGCAGGTTCAACAGGCAAAGAAGAAACAAACATAGATGGAAGTTGACCAACAGAAATGTTAGTAGTTTGATTATGAGTTTGATCATGATCAATAGAAATAGGAACAATTTATAGATTAATACTAACAGATTTTAAATTAGAATTTTTAGAAGAATTAGTATTTTCCAGAACAACTTTCGGATTGAAAATATTTTCAGATGTATGAAAGACTAAATCTTCAGCTGAAATAGTATTTTCACAATGTGGTAGGATAATGTCATTTGAAGAAATTTTTTTAGTTTTCTGAAAAGGAAAAACATTTTCTTTAAAAATAACATCCCTTGAAACAAAAACTGATTTGGTGTCTAAAGAATACAACTTAAAACTGTTCATATATTTAGGGAAACCAAGAAAAATGCATCGAATAGCTTTAGGGTGCATTTTAGTTGTCGCTTTATGCAATTGAGAAGCATAAGCTAAACATCCAAAAATCTTAAGATGATCAAGCTTTGGCTTTTGCTGAAAAAGCTCCTCATAAGGAGTTTTACTTTGTAAAACTGGTTTAGGAGTGACATTTATCAAGAAGGCAGAATGCAAAATACAATCCATCCAAAAAACCAAGGGCAAGTTAGATTGTACTCTTAATGCCCTAGCAATAGCAAGTAAATGCTGATGTTTTCTCTCAACTATATTGTTCTGCTGAGGAGTATGAACACAAGATGTTTGATGTATTATTCCTCTACTTTTGAAAAAATCAAACATTTCAAATTCTTTTGCATTATCTGTTTTATGCACTTAATCTTCTTAGAGTATTGAGTTTCTATTGAAGTGTAGAAATCAGTTATTAAATTTCTAAATTCAGACTTAAGCTTCATAGGATATATCCATACAAACCTACTATTGCCATCAACAATTGTTAAGAAATAAGTGTGTCCGTACAAGCTTTTTATTGGAAAAGGTCCCCAATCATCCATATGTATTATTAGGTGTGACTGTTCGAGCGAGTCGAGTCGAGTCAAAAAATTTTAAGTTATTCGAGTTGACGCATCATATTTTAAAACTTGAACTTTATTTGAAATTTTTTCGATTCGAGTCGATATTAGCGAGTTTGAGTCAATTCAATTTTTCAAGTTTATGTACAAATTTTGATTACAATTTAAACGACTTTCTCTTTACATCTACATACATATTTTTTCATATTATTTTTCACATGTGTAAATAAGATTTTAAATTATATTATTATTATTATTATTATTATCAAATATCTGAGGTATAAATATGTTATTTCAGTAAATTACGAGGCTCGTTAAAAACCTCCTTCTTATCTAAGTAACGCCAAGACGAGACCAAAGATAGCGGAAAGAGGAAAAGAGTGCCCAAAAATATATTAATAACTAAACCAAATAACACAATAGAGTTTAGAAAATCCAACAACACATGTCAAATGATACAAACCAATGGAAATAAAAACATAACAGTTCAAAAAAGGAAATTGCAACAAACTTCTTCTCGAGTTTTTGAATTATATTGTCGAATACCTTAGACTTTTTCTTCGTGCACTATAGGCATTTTTGAAAAAAACTTCTTGATTTTCAGGTATTCTAGATAAATCTAACAAATTTAAAAATATATGTGTTAGTTAAATTATAAATAGCTTTAAAACATAAATGATGTAAAAAAATTAACTTTATTCATCAAAATAAAACATTACCATCTTCCATATCATGAAGTTCCGCAACATACTAGTTAAGGTTGATGGAATCCTTGGATTTTCAAAGCCAATCCTGAGTGCAAATCAAAGCTTCAACCATAGTCGAAGTCAATGAACTTTGATAACCATCTAAAACACGTTCACCTGTGCTGAATGCACTTTCTGAGGTAACTATCAAGATAGGAATAAAGAAAACATCTCGAGCCATTTGTACAAGTATAGGGTATCGTGGATTATTCACTTTCCACCACAATAACAAATCAAATGAAGCTGAGTTATTTTCTTCTTCCTCCTTAGTCAAATATTTATCCAACTCAGATTTATTTTTGGAACTAACTTGTTGCTTTTTCAAAATATATTGTTGCATGGCTAAACTTGTCTTTGATTGATGCAATTCCGTAGACATGGAAAATTTCGTCGGAATACTTGATTCAGCTTCATGGACCTTAGCTCTCCTAGCAATAAAAGAGTATACATAAAAAAAACAATGCAAATCTCTTTCAATTATCTTCATAACCTCACTAGCAACATTAAGGAAAAACAAGTGTACCCCAAAGTTCACAAAGCCCATTTTACGTCGCAGATCTAAGATGTCTACCAAGTAAATTAGAAAGTTCATATTTGTGGCATCACCCCAGTACTTATTGTACTTGCCCCTCATTTTAGAAGCCATGGAGACTATGTCTAAATCATCACAATTCATCCATTCATCAAGCAACCAATGTGCCTCTATCAATGTTTCCCAAAAGAAATTAGAGGTGACATGCAATGATCTGGGCACTTTCAATGTAAGATCATAAAGGGTTGTCGAATTTTTGCAATTCTTTGAACATTTTCCAATCATCAAATGTAGGAACTCCATCTCCAACTGTGAGGTCAAGAAAAAAGCTATTGTCATCACGAGCATATGAATCAAATGCATGCTCATATTTTGCAGCCACATTTAGCATCATATATGTTGAGTTCCACCTAGAAGGCACATCTAACTGCAAACTAGCTTTAGTATCAATCATTTCTTCTTTTGCTTGATCATATAATTTTTTCATCCTTAATGGTGATGCTCTTATGTACCTCACAACAACTGTAACTCGATCAACAGACACAAAAGCATGCTTAACACCTTCTTGTACGATGAGATTAATAATGTGTGCAACACATCTCATATGCGTATATTTTCCGTTTGCAACACAAGTATTTCGGTGATTCAATTTCTTTCTCAAATACTCAATGCCAACACCATTAGCGGATGCATTGTCAATTGTAATAGTGAAGACCCTTTCGATCCCCCAATCTCAAATACACTTTTCAAGGGCTTGACCTATGCTTTCACCTCTATGAGCAGTTATTGGATAAAAGTTTATGATTCTCTTTTACATCATCCAGTCATCATCTATCCAATATGTTGTTAGAACCATGTATGATACCCTTTGAAGTGAGTCCAAGTGTCAGTTGTCAAACACGTTATACTCGTCCCTTTATCAAAGGAATTCTTCATTAACCTCTTCATGGAATTGAATAAATCAAGACAATCCCTTCTAATTGTAAAACAAGATAGGAGATGAAACCTTGGGCATGCAATAGAAAGAAATGACTTAAACCCCTCTCTCTCTCTGTGCAATTCGAAAGGGTAGCTCATCAACGACTATCACATGAATCAATGCCTTTCTAATAGCATCTCCATCAAACTTACAAGTTGAAAAAATTGTAGTTTCACTTTCAGAGCCACTCCCAACCTAGCAAATGCTAATTCTGATTGCTTGAGATCCGAAGTATTACTTTTAGGTTTTTGTAAGCACGTCTTCAAATGGTTGTTCAGACTGGTTGTGGAACCCCAATTTTCCATGGTGTAAGTTGTGTCACAATGATTGCATCTTGCCCTCTTCTCCCCATCTTTAGTTACATATTTACTAAAATGGCTTCAACAAGGTGCTCTTGGTTGTTGTGTCTTTTGGACACCTTTTTTACCCGTTGATGTTGGGTCACTGACTTTAGAGGAAGAAGAACTTTGCGAGCTTTGAGTTCCTTGTCCTTGTGATTCACTCATCTATAAAATCAAAATATAAGACTATTATATGAAGACAAGAAATATAATCCTACTCAAGCTGGAATTCAAGAAGCAATACTAGAGCAAGTCTAAAAAATTAATTCATGTATGCATGTGCTGTTAGATGACAACATACATCATGATACAACAAACTAATGCTAAGATATAGAAACAACATAGGTAATTAGATGGTAAACTTGTAATAATAATAAATGTGATTTTACATTAGAAAGAACACATAAACATATTAGGAAAATAGAAAACTATGTTTATGGTAAATTCGTTTGCTATATATCTAAACATGACATGCTTCTGTGAAACTCCAGATTTACTTACATTTATTCTGAACTCGTTAATAAGTTAGAATACCCCAAGGTGACTTATATTGCTGGTCTATATTTTGGCAGACATTCTTACCATTGCATGCAATATCAATTGCAAATTCTTTCTTTTGTCACCCAAATATTATGAATACAATTAATCAGTAATGTCTTGTTTCCTTACCTTAATGTCTTCCAAACTTAATGGTCCTCTTGTATAAATATGGTGTTCTTCTAAAATGTAAAAAGAAAGCAGGAAAAAAAAACAGAAGCCCTGCATAAATAGGCATGGCAAGAAAGCATATGAGGACATTGCAAAGGCATTGGAAGAAGCTTAATTTCATTGGCTGAGTTTGGGAAAATATGCATCAATACCATTGATGACTGTAGAGCAGCCACAGGTATGCATTTATTTTGCTAATTACCCAACACTTCATTCCTACCAATAAACTGTTGCTAAAAGAGTTAAAGCTTTGTACAAATCTGAAGAGTAGAAATTAATGCAGAAGTTTCAACATATATACCTAATACCTTCAAGCTAAAATAAACTATATACCTTGAACTTTCAAGATTCTTCAACGAATCTGTATGTCGTGTGAGGCTCAAGCTTAGAACTAGAGCTTTGATGCAATAGAAACTAGAATCCATTTAGTTTAGTTGAAATTTTAGGTTTAGGTCTATAAAATATTGGGGATTTGGAGGAAGGGATGGGTAAACGATGGCTACCGGAGAAGAAAAACAAGGAAAAAATATTTATGAGATATATTTATGTATTCTTTCAAAACGCACTGTATAAGTAAAGGAGGATATTTTCGAGTTATTCGATTTTTTAGTTTTCCGAAATTTCAAAATTTGAAATCGATTTGAGCTCGAAATTTTTTGAGTTATTTGTTTTGACTCGAATAATTCGACTCAAATAACTTAAAATTAAAAAAAAAAATTCGAGTCGAATCGAGTTTTGCTCACCCCTATGTATCATATCTAAAATAGAAGTGGTTATAGAAGAACTAACAGGAAATGACAACCTCTTATGTTTTGCTAGATGACAAACATCACAATCAGAAATAACACCAGAAGGAATAGTAGTATGTAATTGTAATACCCGTATTTTGTTCTAGTACCCATATATATACGTATATAAGTAAATATAAATAAAACTAAATAAATATAAGTAAATAGTAAACCCAATAATAAAAATCCGTATATTCAAAAAAATAGTCCAAGTGTCCATTTACATCACAAAAATCCTAAAAGCCCAGTAAAGGCCCAAATCCCAAATCTGATTAGCCCTTTAACCCCAAAGAAACACAAATCTAGTTTAATAACTAAGCTTCCCGCCCAAACTTGTGTCCAAAAGGAAATATGGCATAAAATTGAGAAGAAACACGAATCTAGTTTATTACACTCGGGTTTAAAAATGGTCATGACAGCTTGTCGACTCCGCTGGGGACATAAAATTGAGAGTCAGGTCTAATTAATTAATTTCACGTGGCATCTTGGCATTTCGAGAAATAATTTGAATTTAATTTTTTTCCAAGAATTGTTGGATGAATTTTCAGGAAAAATGGAGGTAGCTTTTGTGTATGATATGTCTGTCATTCATGCATAAGCCCTCGACCCGGGCTTTTTACCCTTAAGTGGGAGAAATACATGATTCGACGTGAGGCTCTCCACCTTTGAGTTCGGAATTTTTGTCTTCTTCCTGTATACTAACCTTATGCATCGTGAGGCCCACGCTTCCGTTATAAGGGACATATACTACCGAATCGATGTCTTGTTGTCACAGTAGACAGTAACGACAGTTTGGGAACCCAGAGTCTAGAACACAACCCACATTCTGTTATCTAGAAACCTATCCCACTAGAGCCAGACAAGGACCTAGGACAGGGGGCTGTCGGTTTAAATACTCTTCTCTGGTTATTTTCCTTGCTCGATAAACTGCTTTATTGTATCAATTTAAATTTTTGCCTTCAATATTATTTTACCATACTGACGCTGTTTTTTTGTTTTGTTTTCTTTTGTTGTCTTCTTTTCGTACATTCAGCATCATCTTGCATTCATTAGAGGTATCGATTTGAGGATCAGTCAAGTCAAGCAGTTTTCATAATGGCCAAGGAGTCTGATAAACAAAGATAAGGCAATACGACGGTATGGGCTTAGTCAGAGAAAGCTCAGTCCAAGAAAGGGGCAATATCTATGGGAAATAATATGTGTCAAGGATGAAAGCAGTTACGAGACGTTATGTAAAGACACTAAAAGGGCAACGAAAGAGGAGATTCAAGAATTGATAGATTCAAATAGAGGGATCGAACAAATATTAGAGAAATAGCAAGCTTTGAATTCAAAATTGTCATCTCAAGTTTTACAGTTGGAGAAAGCTATCGAAAGGGTGCAATGAGGAGAAAAAGTCAATCTTTAGCCAGAAGATAAAGAGCTGAAAAGAAGATGACGTAATTGAAAAGTGTCGTACAACATTTGAAAGAGTTGTTTGAAAGTTTCGAAAGGGGCACTATAAATGAAGAATAAGGTACTGAAAAGGTAAACTTGTAGTAGCCACCCAAACTATCTAAAGCCAGAATCATGAAACAATTAATTTCATAAGCCAAGTGCGGAGAATCACCCAGTTTGCATAGTTTTTTATTGAAGCCATGAACCTGTAACAGTATCTTGACATCGACATTGGGCTAGAACAGACGCTAACTCAGATGCTGAATTAAATGATTTATCCAAGAATATGGGGTTGGACATTTTTGTAATAAGATTGTCTATTTCTTGTATTCAACCTTTTGGCTAATGAATATTGCTTTAAAGACTAGTCCTTGAAAATCGATACCTCGTGTATTCATACACTGCATTGCTTAAATATTGCATTTTAGAAAAATCATCACATTTTTAATAACATCATAACATTGTATTTTGTTTAAATCATATTGCATTATTTTCAGATAATAGTGTGAAAGTTGAAAACCAATATTTTGAGGAACATGGGCAATAGACTTGATAGGGTGAGGCAATCTCAGAAAGTCGTTGAGGATCGCTTGGGTAGCATGGAGCAAAGAATTGATCAATCCTAGACCGAGGTAGTAACTCAAGCTACCATATTGTTTGGAATCATGGAAGCTAAGAAAGAAATAGTTTAGCCAAAAATACCAACATTGATGATCAAAATGAAAACTTATCTCACACAAGAGTTCAATCTAAAGGATCAGTTTCAAAAAAGGTTCAGAGTAGCACAATCAATGATTTAGAGGGTTAGGAAACAAATTTTGGAGATGATGTTCCTAGCCTTGGTGCGCTGACAAGATTTGACAGAGCTAAACTGGATGTTATCAAGCACACAAACATAGGAGGTCAAAGCAAAAGCCAGAATTTTGATGTTTGCTCTATGCATTATTGCATAGGGTTTGTGAGACTGATAAAGAACAAAATGATTCCAATAGAGTTACAGGACCGCACACACTTCTAGAATGTTTCTCCAAAGAGATGAAAGACAAGGATTCAGTGGGTGCTAGGAATTTTCCCACAACAAAATTGCCTCCGTCAAAGAAAAGAGGGGCAACAAGCATAGAAACAAAAGACAATGAGGTTGAATGGTTTAGCAAGGAAAAAGAGACAATTATTCTTATCCCAATACCATATTCAGATCCGTTGCCATACCTTGTACAAAACCATTTGTTGATGACGGTTCCATCAAAGTTTTATAAGTCTTTCTATGGCATAAGAAATGCTTGCGGTTATTATTGTGGAGACTTTAGTCACTCTGTGGAATATTGTATGTTTCTGAAACACATAGTCAGTGGCCTCATCAAGAATGAAAAATTATGTTTTGAGAATAGAGAACCTTGATTCTACAAAAGACCGACATTTGCTAGAAGAATTGAGATAAAAGAAAAGGGGCAGAATTTACAATAGGCTTTTAGGGGCAACCCACTACAGTTCGATGTTTACTAGAGTCAGAGTAATGTTTGGACACCTACCTCCTTAAAGTTTTCCTTAGTGAAGAATACCTAGAAGTTAGATGCTCAAGGTGCTCTTGTCAGTCATGTCTCATATCGTGAGTTGTACTTCAAGTTGCGTGAAGCTTCGCCACATCATGTTAGATTTTCAAAGCCTTATCATCCATGATCATAATGGGGTCCATGATCATGATATTGAAGATTGTTATACTTTCAAGCAACAAGTTCAAAACTTTCTAAACTAGGGGGTTTTGGTGGTTGACACTAACAGTCAGTCCATTAAGATTTGTAACTCAAGAGATAGTCGTCTGATTGGAGTCAATGGAATTGGAATACCTGAAACTCAATTACTGAAAGACATAAAGGAAAGAGCAAGGTGAAATTAATTGAGAACTAGTAGCCGAAAATGAAGGAACCTCGAACAGACATGACCACTGAAGGCCTGAACACATCTAGTCAATAGTAGAAAAAATAGGGTTCATTTAGGCGTCGACCAGAAGAAGTTGTCAATTTTCGCATGCATATGATCAAATATTATACAGAAAAAGCAAACAATTGATTGGAGAAGCAAGGAAACCATTGACAGGATAATTTTAATTCAAAGGTCGATGAGAACAACATAGTAAACAAGATGAAGCATGTCATTGTGCTGGCAAGAGAAAGTGAAGATGTTGAGGTTGAAATTTACTCAAGTGTTACTTAAATAGTGATTGGCAGTTAAACCACAGGAGATATGTCTACAGTTTTAGGACTGTTACAGAATAATACCCTGAACCATCCCAATCGCTTTTGCCCGCGAACATTGGGGGTTTTTTTGTAAGGGAGGTTATTCAGTTTATTTATATTATATGCTTGTTTCCTATATTTTTTTTTCTCAAATGGAAAACATGTTGCATTCGTTAATTCTTTTAATATTTCATTTATTCTTTGCCATGGGTTAGTTTTTGTTCTCCCATGCATATATGTATATATCTTCATAATTGTTTTTATCAGGTCCTTGAATATCCGTTGCAAGAGTAACCAAGAATCAAATTCAGAGATCAATTCCGAAATGTGACCCTCTTCTAAGTTATTTAGGACAACGAGAAGACATTAACGAGAGTTTAGGAATCACGGGAAGATCCCAAATACAAACTTTGAGTGAATTTTCCTCTCAGGCATTTTTGACTAAGGTCCTTGAATGAAGTGATAACCTAAAACATCTACCACCTGAAGATCGCTTTTCTTTGAAGATTTTCATATATGAGAGGACATTTGGCATTCCTTTATCTCCCTTCACAAATAAAGAAAATAAGAAAATATAATTTGTTGTCCCCTTTGAGCCTGATAGTTTTCTTTCGATTCAACCCAAACCAAGGATCACCCTCACACTGAGGGCAAAGAGGATGTGAATTTGTTTGTGAAAATGTTTGGTTTTAATCGTGCCATGATAGTAATGCCTTGTGAATTAGGGGCAAGAAACAAAAGTGGATGTTTTGAGTATAAGAGCAAGAGAGACATGTTGAATGAAAGCGAATATTCAAAATCCAGTCAAAAAAGAAAAAAAAGAAAAGAAAAGAAAGAAAAGAAAAGGAAAGAAGAAAATGAAACAGAGGAAAGTTTGTGTTCAAAAAGTCAACTCAATCGAGTAGAAAACTGTTGTCATAAAAGTTGAAATAATTGAAAGAGAAAGTAGTAAGTCAAAAAAATGCAAGGAAAGCATTGAACATATGTGAGATCTTCTATTCCAATGGATCTTTATCTGAAAGAGTCAAGGAGGATTGATCATTTTTGTACTCGAGGAAGTGAAATGAACTTTAGGGTGAAAAACCAGAATTGGGCAGTCTAAAGCGATCCAAAAGAGAAAGAAAATAAAAAGAAGGAAAGAGTATTTCATTCGAGCATATTCAGATCAAGAAGTGCGGAAATAAGGTTTCACTTGGAAGAAATGATCCTTGGTTTCATCACCCATAAACACTTATTTTGAGCCTATATATCCTTTCTTTCATAGCCGTGATCCATAGCCCCATTACAAGCCTCAAAAGACCATTTTGATCATATACGAGTATTGGAGTAAGAGAAGTTTATCTTCAAAATACATCTCGCTTATCAGGGTTAACCTTTCTTCAAAGATTTTCAGACTTCTAATGCCTGATTGAGATCAGAAAAGAGGGAATGATTGGGTTGGTGAGTTAGTGAGGTAAAGAGAGCCACTTAAATGGGATAGAATTAGGCATATGAGAAATGTTTCTCTCAGAAGTCTGATAATTTGGAAGGGGTCACATTTGAGTTGATCTCTGCCAGTTTGGTTCAAGGGCTCTATTGCATCTAGTATTTAAGGGTTTAATTTTGGTTTTTGTTTTCTCATATTTGCCATGACTTATCAAATTGTTCCATTTTATCAAATTTATTAAATAATATTCCAAGTCTTTCACTTATCGTTTCAACGAGCACCTTGCAGATAAATCGAGCAAAGGTTCTCGTAGGTATTATCATAATGTACTAATCCTTTAAGTGCAGGCAGAACAAGAGGTAGCCTCGATACTTGGTTAATGATGAAAAGTATGTCGAGGAAGAGACACAATTCTGAGTATCACGAATATTTAAACGAAACTTTAAGAAAATGACACAGATAACCCTTGGGCGAAGGGAGGACATGAGTCATATTTTTGGGACAAAAGTTGCAGCAAGATCGATATATTGAAGGTTCATCCTATTCAAAAGAAAAGATCAATAATTCTAAAGATTATTACTTTTAAGGCGATGCAAGGCAAGAAAGCCTCGTGAATGTGAAAGTGAGCAAAGATGACAGTGGAATTTAAGAATGGGCAATGCTACAAAGAACACTACAGAATAAGTTGTTTTATTCCAATGAATAGCATCTGCAAGATGGAACAATAGAAGTGATGATCCTTTTTGGAACCATGAGAAAGAATGTTGATAAGGAAGTTGAATGAAGACGCAGAAAGAATGGCTTTACAAGAAATAAATTGTCATTAGCACTCGAGTTTCTCCGATGTGAAGTGCGAGTTCATGTGATGAATCTGTGAAAAGCATGACTTCCATCATAATTGAAACCTGTCTAGAACAGAAGGAGACCATCATTGCAAAAAAAAAAAGAAAGAAAAAGAAAAGGAGAAAAAAAAGAAAGAGAAAAAGAAAAAGAGATAAAAGAAGAAACGAAAAAAAAAGAAAAAGAAAAGAAAACCAAGGTTTTCACTTGAAATGGAGCCTTGAGAAAAAAAAGAGAAAAAAAAAACAAACTGAAAATTTGAAAGTGCGCTTTAAGAAAAGCAATCTAAAGTGAAAACCTGAAAAGGTGTTTTAGAGAAAAAGATGCAGAGATCCTGAAGATTGGACTTGAGTGTGAGATTGGTTACTTTGTCGGCAAAAGGAGTTTTAATGAAAATGGAGCAAAGAAATTTTGAGCTTCCATGAAGATGAAAGCTTGCCCAAGTGATCCTCAATTGGCATCATTCATGCATCATACATAGTTAGACATCCATAATATAGGAGCATGCTAACTCATATATTTAGAGTTTTTGCATATTTTAGCAGGAATTAGCAGAGTCAACAAGAAACGAGAAAAGATCACAACTTACAACTTCATATTTGAAGGAATAGACCTAGTGACATGTGTTCCAAAGAAAAAAGAAAAAGTCAATCAATGCACAGAGAAAGATGAGTGAAAGATCTCAGGAAATTGAATACATTAAAGAATGGATTTGACAGAAGTTCAAGGATTTGAGGAAAGTTTAGGGACTTATTCACCCTAGATGATGAAAGAGGGGCAAATTTTACATATCAAAGGCAGAAACAAGGAGATTAGTGGGACATCATTGTGCATAAGAGTGCTAATCAGAAAAGAAAGAATACAGAGCCTAAAAGGAATTTGATTACTGAAGAAGTCAATACTTGCTCAAGAAGAATAAGAGCTCAACAACAAGATTTTAGGGCAAATTTTGCTGGGGCAGAGTTTCAAACCAAACTCAAGAAGATAAAACAAAGCAAAATTTGATAAGAATAATCTAAAGAGATGAGGTACTATTGCAACATAAGCAGAAGGCTTAATAAAGAAGCAGCAAAGATTATAGCCAATTCAAGTGAAATTTACAAGAATTACAAAGATATCTCTAGATATTCCGTTTATAGAGGTAGATTTCTTCAAGACATTTCGTTTACAAGGGCAGATCTCAAGACATTCCGTTTACAGAGGTGGATCTCAAGATATTCCATTTACAGAGGCAGATCTCAAGATACTCTATTTACAGCGGCGGACTCAAGATATTCTGTTTACAGAGGCAGATTTCTCTAAATATTTCGTTTACAGAGGCGGATGTCAAGATATTCCATTTGCAGAGGTAAATTTCTTCAAACATGTCGTTTATAGAGGTGAATCTCAAGATATTTCATTTGTAGAGGCGGACTTCATCAAACATTCTGTTTACAGAGACAGATCTCAAGATATCCCATTTATAGAGGCAGATTTCTTTAAACTTTCCGTTTATAGAGACGGATTTTAACAAATCTTTCTTTACAGAGATGGACCAGTAAAATAGTGAGGAATGAAGAATTTCATAATAAGAAGAACAACTTCAAGCCTTAGGGAATGAAGAATTTCAAAGAGTAATTCCAAACCTTAGAAGATGAAGAATTTCGTAATGAGAAGAACAACTTCTGACTCTATAGTTTGGCAGAGGAATGAAGAATTTCATAATAAGAAGAACAGCTTCAAACCTCAAAAAATGAAGGATTTCAAGGAGTAATTCCAAACCTTAAAAGATGAAGAATTTCATAATGAGAAGAACAACTTCAGATTCTACGGTTCAATAGAAGATTGGAGAATTTCGTAATTAGAAGAATAACTTCAAGCATTGGTTGTTTAGAGCTAATTCAACATTTCCAAGAAGAATGAATGATGTTCGTAATAAGAAAAATGAGTTTAGATTTAACAGATAGCTTATGCAAAAAGATTGTCAAGTTCATATTAAGAAGAGCTCGTTCAAGATTCAAAGGAGGCAAAAAAGTTCCAGTGTCCCTTGTTGGAGGAGTTTTCAAAGTTTTATTCATATATTTTTTTCCTTATGTTTAATACTAAAACATTAATGATAGTTTCAACTTTTGCATGTCATATTAACATTCTTAAGAAGAACAAGGGGTTCCTGATGAGAAGAGATCGTTTGTTCAACACTTTTGCAGAATAGTGGATCAATACTTCAAGAAGAATGAAGAACACCTAATGAGAAGAGTTCACCGCATAGCTCCTAATTTGAAGAGCTCGCCCAGTAAAGATAGAGCTTTTAATGTGAAGAGTTCACTCAGCAAAGAATGAAGAAATCCTAATGTGAAGAGTTCGCCCAACGAATAAGGAACTCCTAATGTGAAGAGTTCATCCCCAACGAAGATAGAACTCCTAATGTGAAGAGTTCGCCCAGCGAAAATAGAATTCCTAATGAGAAGAATTCACCCAGTGAAGAACTCCTGGTGAGAAGAATTTGCCCCAAAGTTCCAAATGAGAAGAACCTGCTTGATGAAGAAGGATGAGCTCCTAATGAGAAGAGTTCATCCCTTTGAAGAATGAGGAAATCCACAATGAGAAGAGCTTGCTTATTTGATGTCTTTAAAGAGAGACGAATTAGCAAAAGAGAAGATTGAAGAATTTCATAATCAGAAGAACAACTTCAAGCTTCATTGGTCAGATGGTTCAGACAAAATTCGTGTCTTTTCAATCTTTGCCCTATTCTTGATCCACAACAATGAGCAAAAAGGGGCAGATGTAATACCCGTATTTTATCCGGGTACCCATGTATATACGTATATAAGTAAATATAAATAAAACTAAATAAATATAAGTAAATAGTAAATCCAATAATAAAAATCCATATATTCAAAAAAAATAGTCCAAGTGTCCATTTACATCATGAAAACCCTAAAATCCTAATAAAGGCCCAAATCCCAAATCTGATACAACCCTTTAACCCCAAAGAAACACAAATCTAGTTTAATAACTAAATTTCCCGCCCAAATTTGTGTCCAAAAGGAAACGTGGTAGTCTCTCATTGGTCCATAGAGCTTCACATGGATAAAACTCTTGATGACATCAATAGATCTGACTCCTATATAAATGAAGGAGAGAGAAATGTTAGGGGATCATTAATCACATAATTAATACCATAAATAAAGTAATAAATAATATAATAAAATAAATGAGAAAGAAAGGGCAGTGCTGGAATTCTACTTGCCATTTTGAAAGTTGAGGCGTTGTTTGGGAGAAGATGAGACGTCAGAGGAGTTGGCTCGTCACCGGAGAAGCTCGTTCACCACCAGAAAAGAGGCAGAGTGAAGATCGAAATGTCATTTTCGATATCGAGGGTATATTCTCATTTTCCTCTTTGATTTTCCTGCAAATAAATAGGGAAATATTAGTAAATCAAACTAAATAAAAGTTGAAAATGAAAAGAGGAAGAGTTTAGAGGCTGAGAAATTTATCTAGTAGTGGTCGAAGTTCATTTTTCATGGCAGAGTTGAATAGGGCTTTGGTTACGGGTTGATCTAGGCCTAGAAGGGTGAAGTTGGGTGGTTCTATCAATCTAGGAGTAGTTTTAGAAGGTTTAGGAGTTGAAATCATGTTTTTTTGGGATTTTCTAGGGTTTCGGCCGGTAGCCAGAAATCACCTCGCGGCGGCTGGCAGAAAGAGGACAGTAGCTGGTGTTTAGGCATGGTGGTCGACTGTTACCTCCTCAAAAGTATTGTTTTTCATGCCTATTTTGTTATGCTTTTGCTTGTTTTCAAGTACATTTAGCTGCATTAGTTTGTTAGAATCATGCATTTGCATAAAAGAGTTAGTAGGCTACTTATGTCACTGTCATGGGTTATTTTTAGTGGCCTTTGCGCAGGTTGGCAGGTGGAATGGCAGAATGAATGGACGCAGGACGTAGGGACGCAGTTAGGAATGCCAAGGTGAATGCCAGATTTTGCGGTCACGAAAGGACCAGATGAGTTCCAAGCATTTGTTGGCAGAGAGGTATGCTAGCGGCCATGCCAAGAAAAGATGAACCCCTAAAAAATAGGAAAGGATCAGTCTTCTAAAAGATTACAATTGGATCAACTTCCAAAAAAATAGCGGATAAGGTGATGCCAAGTGATGTTGGCAAAGTTGTGACAAGCTCGTATGCCAGGATGGCCATGGCATGATGACGTCAGCCCTAGCTTGATAAGCTATCACACCGAGCTTATAAGATATCAAAATGATTGGATAGAGCTCTATCTCTCATCCCTTGATCATTTCAAATTCAAATGCAAATGCTTATCTCATCTTTTCTCTTACACGCCTATATAAAGACCAACCGATCAAGCATTTGAGGACACTGAGAGCGAAGAGTGAGACAGTGAAGGTCGAAGTGATCGGAGCACGGTGTTGGAGCGGCGAGTGACATTCGTTGCAACCGAGAAAGGGTGGTTCGACTTCTTGCCCAAGAGCCTAGCATGAAGGGCTACATTGAGAGACCCCTCTTCCTATTCCCTTGGCAGAAGTTGTTTTTCTTTAGTTTTTATTATGATGGTGATGTTAAAAACGTTTGTTGGTTAACCCCTACACCATGAACTAATTCAATAGTTGGTGGGGGATGTTTTGGTTTTAAACGTTGACTTTTATGCCTTAGTTACTTTATAATAATTCTGCTTTTGGCAAAGTTCGTCAGTTTTGCATACTTTAATTTTTCCTAAGTATTGTGCCAAAGCGAGAGCTGGCACAGTTAGCTTATTGCCTTCCAATATCTTAACAAACTTGTGTTGGCAACGTTCAAGTTACTGAACACTTGGGAGAGAAGCTTCGAGAGAAGTCGTTCAAGTAGATGAACTTACTTCGGAAGTGAAATCTACCCCCACGGAGTATAGATTGGTTTTTAAATTAAATTGGTTTAAGGAAAACATACACTATAGAGATATATGGGTTTTTACTTGGCCAGTTTCGGGCAATGACCATCGAGAGAGGCTTTGCTATTTTTGAATCTGCTCGGCAACCAATGCGAAGACAGTTTTGTCAATAAAGGCTAGCATGAACCACGTTTGAACCAGGCATTCCCTGCCAACAGTCATCATTCATTTGAAAACACCTTTCTAGCCAACACTTCACTTTGGTTTTATTTTCTTTTCTTAGTTTCAAAATCAACTCTTTTAAACTACAATCTTTTCTTCCAAAACAATTAACAAACTAAACAATAGAATTCCAAGTCAATCTCTATGGGATCGATACTCAGCTTACCAAGCTGTATTACTTGTCAACTGTGTATACTTGCATGCAAAAGGCTCTTGGCATTAGAGTTGGTGACAACCGGGGTTGTGTTCTTCGTGTTCATCACGAACGTGATGAACACATGAAGAACTTAAGCAAAAATGATGGGTTTTGATCTTATTTTCTGTTAATTTCTGGGCATTAGAGTGTTTGTGTTCAGAGAGAATGGGGGGAGAGAGAGGGGTTAGAAAGAGTAACTATCTGAAAATAAGGGGAAAATGAAAAAGTAACCTTATATACTCAATACCACATGGCGTCGTTTAGGGGTTGGGTCAAAGAGACTCGCGCGTTCTAGTCGGGTTGGGTTATTCTGGGTAAATTAGGGTTTTAGTCCCCACATCTTTGGAGTGTAATTCATTTGGGTCCTTAATTCAATAAAAAATCAGCCTTTAAGCTTTATTTCCTATTCAATTTAGTCCAAATTTCTTTAATTAATCACCCTAATATATATATGTGAATGCATATTTTAAAATTGGGAATATATAATTGTTTATAGAGAATGCAATCACTTAGTATAGTAATTAGAGCCTTTAAACTTAGGTTCCTTAATTAATTTAAATAATTAAAATATGTGAGATTATTGAAGAAAATAAATTATTATTAAATGGAAACTCTAAAGTCTTGAGTTGGTTAGTGTCTCATTGTAATGAGAAGTTAATCAAGGGGCATTTTAGTATAACATTTAATATTTCAATTGAACTTTTTGTTAAAAATGTATTTTTTTACAAAAGGATACCTCCATTCAGAATAAAATTCAATTAACAATTAAGAATTTAATTAAATTCAAATTACAGTTTGAAATGCCAAAATGCCACGTGAAATTAATAAGGTACCGATAACGGGCGTTTGTGGGAGTGCTAATCCTTCCTTACACGTAACCGACTCCTGAACCCTAGTTTTAAAGAAATAAATCTCTTGTTGTTTTTATGGTGTCTGGTCTACCAAAGTGACCGGTAGCGACTCCAAAATATTTTAAAGATCAAATAAAATGGGTAATTTTCAAGATTAATTAATAAAATTAATTTAATATAAAAAACCCTATTTTTCAAGATTAAATGGAAGGAAAATCAATTTTATAGTTAATTAAGTGAAAAACTCAATTTAACATAAAAAACCCTTAATTTTCAAGGCTAAATGAATTAAAATGGACAAAACCTTAATTTTTAAAAGTGATCAATCGTCATGCTGTTTTTTTATTCACACTCGGGTTTAAAAATGGTCGCGACAATAATTTTGAAAAATGTTGCATCATGTAACTAGATGGATGTCCTAATCTAGCATGCCATGTATGAAAAGAAACAGAACAGGAAACATTACAGAAAGTCGAAACATTATTTCTAGCAGAATCCAGATGCTCAAACTGATATAACCCATTAAATCTTCTAGCTATACCAATCGTCTTCCAAAGTTGATCATCCTGTATACAACATACATCATTAGAGAAAAATAAAGAAATATTAGATGCATGGTTAATTGAAAAACAAAAATTAAATTGAATCTAAAAAATAGAATATGAAGAACATCATTTAAAATCAAATTTTCAGAAATCTAAACAATTCCTTTATGCAAAACCTTAACTAAATCCCCATTAGGCAACTTAACATACTTATCTTGGACAAAAAAATAAGAAGTAAAAAGGTCTAAAGAATTAACTATATGATCTGTGGCCCCTAAGTCAATGACCCAAGAGGTGCTAATTGAATTCAAAACAGAACATGTCATGATAATACCTGAATCACCTGTGGGGCAGTGGCAAATTTGGAAGAAAGAACATTGACATTGGACTGGGAAACATAATTCTGAACAGATGCACTTCTTTCTTGCAACAAGGACATCAAACTCTCATATTGCTCTTTCGTAAAAGAAACAGTACTGGCCTCGTTTTTATTGACCTCATGCTTAGCCAAAGAATCACAATGAGAGATTCCTTCACTATTCAAAGGTCTTACTTGGTTTTCTTTACTAAAAGAATACTTGTATTTGTAACCAGGAGGATAACCATGCTTTTTGTAACATTTCTCAACAAAGTGGCCATACAAACCATAGAAAACACACAATGGCCTAAGGTTCCCAGAATTATTATTGTTAAGTTTTTGTGGAACCTATTGACACTAGAATCATCTCTTCTAGTGTTACTTCTATCAACAAGCAACACATTAGATTCATGAGGTACAATAGAGGGAAAAGACCTCTCATGTTGTATAACAATTGAGAAAATCTCATTAATAATAGGAAAGGGTTTCATCATTAAAATCCGGGGCTTAGGAACTGAAAAAGACTCATTTAAACCCCTAAGGATTCAAAGGGCAAAGTCTTGTTTTTTGAATTTCATTGCCGAACAATCACAAATGGACAAAGGCCTAAGATTACACAGTTCATCCCAAATCACGTTCAACTGTGTATGAAAAGTAGTGATAGAATTAGTACCTTGACTCAAAGAATAGAATTCTTGTTAAAGATTAGAACCCTTAATCAGATCTCGTTGATTAAAGCGATCATACAAATCGGACCAAAGCTCATACGCGGTGTCTATCCAGATGACACTTTGAGCAATCTCCGAACTAGTCGTGCGTTGAAGCCATGACAACACGAGATTGTTGCATTTGACCCAGGCTTGAAATCGGACATCATCTTCTTTAGGTTCTTTGATAGAACCATTAACAAAACGAAACTTGTTCTTCAAAATCAACAGCATCCGCATAGAACACGCCCAACCATGATAGTTGTTGCCGGTGAGTAAGGCGAGCATCAAAACAAGGGCTGGGTTCTCATTCGGATGAATATAGAACTCTTTGATCGAATCATCAGCACAGAAAACACAAACAGAATAGGGCGAACGTGAATCAGAAGTCTCTACTGATACCATGTTAAACTAGAGAAAGTTTTAATTTAGGGAAAATGGATTTAGGGGTTTTGGAATAGTGATCGTGTTGTGTGGATCAATCGATGGATAGATGGCCAAGAAGGGGTGAATTGGCTTTTAAAAATTGGAGGGAGGAAATTGAAATGATAAAAATAAAGAACACACGATTTATAGTGGTTCAAGCTTCGAACAAGCTCTACATCCACTACCTTAGCTCCCACTAAGGATTTTGAACCAATTTCCACTAGAAATTCTTCCCCTTTTCTTGGATTAGGAGGAAGCCTTACAATTCGATTAAGCTTTCTACCCAAAGCTTAATCAAGACTCTCTCTCTTACAAAAAAGATTTGGCAAACTGAAAAATACCTCTCAATAGGTTGATTTGTTGCCCAATTACAGACAAACACTCCCCAAGCTTGAAATAAATGGATACAATAAGAATACACAAGTAGCGATTACAAGATTTGACTCTAAGAACTCAAAATAGATTGGTTTTGTGCTTGATTGCTTTTCAATTGATCATTGGTTGTTGTTGTAGCTTTTTAGGCTTGCTTTTATACCACTTCATTGATTTCTAGCCGTTTGGCTGATTTGTAGCTTTTCAATTGAGATCATTAATAGAGCCGTTGGGCTGCATTTTTTCCACAATAAATGTTCTTCACCAACCAACAAGTGTGAATTTTGGTTGCCCGAAGTCTCCTTTTTTGGGCACGTAATTTCAGCCGAAGGGATTAAAGTTGACCCTAAAAAGATTCAATCTGTGCTTGAATGGAGACCCCCGAAGAACGTTGGAGAAGTTCGAAGCTTCCTTGGCTTGGCCAGTTACTACCGAAGATTTGTTAAGGGCTTTTCTATTTTAGCCGCGCCTTTGACTAAGATCATCTGTAAAGATATACTGTTTGTTTGGTTTGAAAAACAACAAAGGAGCTTTGATCAGTTGAAAGAAGTTCTTACCCAAGCTCCAGTTTTGACTCAACCAGAATCGGAAAGAGAATACACCGTGTTTAGTGACGCATCCCATTTGGGCTTGGGCGTGTTCTAAAGCAAGGGGACAAGGTAGTGGCGTATGCTTCCCGAAAATTGAAGTCTCGTGAACTAAACTATCCAACTCATGATTTGGAGCTTGATGTAGTAGTTTTTGCTTTAAAATTTTGGCGGCATTACCTGTTCGGAGAAAGATGCTATATGTATACCGATCACAAGAACCTGAAATATTTCTTGACTCAAAAGAAACTTAAACTCAGGCAAAGAAGATGGATAAAACTCTTTAAAGACTATGATTTAATCATAGATTATTATCCGGGGAAAGCCAACGTTGTAGCTGATGCGCTCAGTCGACAACATTCCTGTGGTAGGAATTCGATCTAATCAAACCTCCCCTAGTCTTATTTAAAATGTGACTTATATGTGTGACATCTAAAACATTTCCTTGTAAATTAATATAGCTTCGTCATCCATCAATGCCCACTTTCGAATGGTTGTAAAGAAAGGGACCCTAGCCTCCATTCGAATCCAGTCTGAGATTTTATCAAGAATCCGAAAGTTACAACAATCAGATCCTGAACTACACGAAATTAAGCTCAAACTGAATGAAAATTTTGAATCAGAATTTATTCTAAAAGATGATGGATTACTCTATTTCAGGAATAGGATGTATGTTCCTACTGATCCAGAATTAAGAAGCGAAATTCTGCATGAAGCCCACAACAATTCTCTCTCAATACATCCCGGTTCAATAAAGATGTATAAGAACCTAAAGAGTCTTTATTGGTGGCCAGGAATGAAGTATGCTGTAACCAACTTTGTGTCTAAATGTCTTGTATGCCAAAAAGTGAAAGCCAAGCATTAGGTTCCCTCGGGACTTTTGCAACCCATTGAAATTCCGTAATAGAAATGGGAAAAGATAACGATGGACTTTGTTAGTGGTCTACCATTGTCTCTTAAATAGAATAATGCAATTTGGGTGATTGTAGATAGATTTTCTAAGTCCGCCCACTTCCTCCCTGTTCGAATGAGTATGAGTCTAGACCAATTAGTCGAATTGTATATCCGAGAGATAATTAGACTTCATGCCATTCCTACTTCAATAATCTCTGACCGGGACTCTAGATTTACTTCAAGATTCTGGAAATCCTTATAAAAATCCCTTGGAACTAGAATCAATCTCAGTATAAGATTTCAGCCTCAATCAGATAGGTAATCTAAAAGAACTATACAAGTCCTGGAGGACATGCTTCAGGCATGTATAATTGATATCGGGAAAAATTGGGAGAAAGCCATACCCATGGCCAAATTTTCATACAACAACAATTACCATTCTTCTATCAAAATGGCTCCCTTTGAAGCTCTATATGGAAGAAAATGTAAAACTCCCCTTTGTTGGTCAGAATTGGGAGAACACAAAACTTTGGGACCTCAATTGCTTCGTGAAACAGAAGAATTTGTACAAATTGTCTGTAGACGGTTAAGGGGGCTTTTGATCGGCAGAAAGCCTATGCTGACCTAAAAACAAAGGACAGTCAACATCATGTAGGAGATGAGGTATTTCTCAAGGTATCTCCTTGGAAGAAAGTATTCCGATTTGGAAAGAAAGGAAAGCTTAGCCCCCGATTTATTGGACCTTTTGAAATCACCGAAAGGGTCGGTCCTGTTGCTTACCGATTAGCTCTTCCAGAAGAATTCTGCAAAATACACAATGTATTTCATGCATCAATGCTACGTAGATATCGATCTGATCCTTCTCATACCCTTGAACCGGATGAATTTGAATTGAATCAAGACTTGTCTTATAATAAAGAACCAATTCAAATCCTTGATCGCGAAGAGCAATATCATATTTATTTCCTTCAGGTAAATTCGAGGATGAATTTTCCTTAAGAGGGATTTGTAACATCCTAAATTGTAAATAAAAGCAGTGTCATGATATATTTCTTAAGGAAAGGCAAATTAAGTAATTAACTAAAACTGTAAGGGGGCCGAATTGAACCTTTTAGAAATTAGAAGCCAAAGTCAAAATGGACTAAATTTATTGAAGTGCAAAATGCTAGTGTTGCATGGTAAACTTAAAGATGAATGGGTTTAGATATTGTGGTCCAATTAGATGTGAACATGTGGATTATAATCACTGTGTGAGACAAACAAATAGATTAGTGTTGTCTTCATTTGTTCTCATACCTGAAATAGGAGATTGATAGATTGAAGATGAGTGCACTTAAATTGATAACATTATGCTTGGGTTTCAGTCACTTTTGGAGTTCATGGTTCTTGCATGCTTGAGGAAATGTAAGTTTCTTGTATTGTTTCTTGGATAGTAGTAACAATGTGTTTGATAATTGCTTGTAGTTAGAGTTAGTTCTTTATTGTTGAAATCCTTGCATGACATGAAGATTTAGTTCTATGATGGTTAGAATAGGGATGGGAAATTGTTACCTAAAGCATGTTGGTAACCAATTGTCTTGGTGGCTTTGATTTGAATTCATTAGAGTGATTATAATGACTAGAAATGTCGGGAGATTGCTGGAATTATAGGTAATGGAATTATATTGATAGAATCAAGTATTAAACAAGACCTTTGAAGCTGTCTTGTTCGATTATAGAATGGAACGAAACTGTATTGAATTATTGGGTAATGTAGATTGCTTAAACCTTGAATTGGTGCCTAGAAATTTGATTAACAAATGCTAGAATCATAATTGTTAGTATGAAGGTTTAGGAGGTCTGGGAACATGGCGTATGCAGGTTTAAAGATTGTTTAAGTGGTCTTGAAAGAGTTTTAAAGCTGCCATGTATCAACCAGTTTCATTTAGGATTGGTTATATTGGTTGAATCTAGTAAAATTTTTGTTTTGGCCAACCTCTTGATAACTACCACTATGATGTTTGATAATAGGATTCTTTGGTAAATTGTGATTGTAATCTGGATAGAGAAATAGATTCAAGAACAAGGAAATATATAAAAGAATATGGGCAGTTTTGAAACAGTGGTAACATTAAGAGAATTGTCTTGTTATAGTGACATGTTCGATTGTTGTAATGGTGTAATTATGGAATCATGCTTAGATGTCGTGCAAATTTAAGATCAATAAAATTAATTCTAATATACTATAAATGGTTGTTATTTAGATAAGAAAGAGAGTTTAAATGGCTATTGTATGACCTTGTAAAGGAAATGGAAACTGCCCTGCTCAAACAGTCTCCTTGGGACTGTTTTAAGAAGATTGAGTTATTGTACATTGTTAGACTCAAATTGAGTGTCAAGTAATGATAATTAAGCATGTTAATTTTGCAAGACTGATTGGAACTTATAAGATTAATTGAAAAAATGTTAGGTAACTAATGAAAGAAGGGCAGTTTCAAATTAAAAAGCAAAAATGAGAGCTATTTGGATTGTTGAAATGATTTGTGAACTAAAATGTCAAGGATTGGTTTTAATATATTGCTATTGTTTCATTATCTAGAGAAGAAAGAGGTTGAACAAAGAGATGATAGACAAAAGGGCATTGTGATTCATGATCAAGCTTAGCTTGGAGTACTTGTGAGTATGACTATGTTCAAATAAGCATAGATTGTTAAATTAGTGCAATTGCCTGATTGATTTGTGAGACATAAACTGCCTATATATGCTTGGGGATTGCTATTTCTTGTTAAGGTAAGAGTCAAAGGTATGTATGGAATTCTGATTATACATTTCATATCGATCATGGATTGATTTTTATTACGCTTAATGTGGTATCTTGTGGATGAATTTAGAGAGCTTTGAAGGTAATAGAATACCTTGATGACCTATTATAGAATTGTGAGAGCCTTGATTAGTTGAGTCCTAGCTATATTGGCATGCCAATAAGAATTTCTGAGCTCAGCCTGAACTGGACCAAGGTCCCCTGATTGGTACTAAGGTGCCCCTGAACAAATTGAAAATGACTAATGTTTCAATGGTAATAGAATTACCATTGCTCGTTGATATTGATCGGTTATGTACTATTAGGCAAAAACTAGTTAAAGCCATATCATCCAACCAAGGTTGCTTGTAATTGATTGAGAGTTAAGGAAATTGAATTGTTTAATTACTCAACTTAAATGAGTTGCTTAACAATGTAATCTTCTTCCTAGAAGCTTGCTATAAATTTATGATTAATTAAGCTTGGAATAAACTTCTTGTTTGATGAATAGGGGGTATGCTACTCAAATGTTAAATTCCAAATGATTGGCAGTAGCCTCGAAGCAATACTGTCAAGATTAAATGATTAAATTATGATTTAGTTTTTCAGTATCTATATACTTTAGTTGCTAAAGTTCTGAGACTGGCAACCTAATTACTCACCTTGATAATTGTACACGAGAGATTGATTGTTGATCAAGCTTGGGGAAGATTTTGCAATGTCACTAAAGGCAACAAAAGTATGTTTTGTTTTGTTAAGTTAAACTCCTATAAGGTCGCACTAGTTTGGAAGGTTATGTTATAATATTTTGTCTCTTATAAGGGGAGTGTAAATAGTAATCTATTAACGGCTTGTATGTATATATATTTCTAAGTGTTTGGCCTAAGGTGCTTGTTAGTAGATGATATTGATTAACTTGGTGGGTTGCTAGATTCGAATGACCTAGGAGATCTTAAAATCTTGTTTTCGAGTGTATGATAATGGTATGATGTGGTTTTATGATGGTTGTGTGTGATTAAAGTATGTCGAAACCTATGGAGTCAAGAATTGAAATAAGCAATGCATGTTTAGCTTATTAAATGATCATAAAATTGGAAGTTCCTTATGTCCATATAAAATTTGATTAGATCACATTATTAGGAAAGTCTCGAATCTTTGTTGTTACTAAATGATCTTAAAATGATTAAATTGGTATGCTTTGTTTATATTGGTTCTTAATCGAGTATCTTGAACCAAGATAATTGATAAACTTGTGATTCACATCTGTGTTATGTATAAGCTTTAGAAATGATCACATGTCTCATATCTCAATTATAATGACTGTAATGTGATATCTTTGATGCTTTTTAGACTATCTGTTCGAATCCTTGGATCTAAAGGTCTCTTCGCGAGTCCTTTCCTTGTTCGGTCTCTAACTGCTAGACAAGTTAGATTGTCTATTTTCTAGAACAATATTATCTTCTAGGCCTAGGGGTTGGGTATTACATAATTAAAGTAGAAAATCCCTTTTAACACTCTTTAATGTCCATCAGCTATCCATATCGATACGTCATGTGGCTGTATCAATTCACCGTATCGATACACCTTTCAAGTTTTACTGATACGCTTGACTGTATCGATATAGTTTTGACTATATTGAAGAGCACTCATGAACGCGTATCAATACGCCTTTGCCAAAATGACATTTTGGGCACAAAAGAGCCCAAAGATTCAATTTTAATTGAATAGAAATGCATGTGAAAGATGAATGAGCAATGTGCATAGACTAAAACTGATGCATACTCCCCCTAGCAACAAGCATAGAAGCCTAAATAGGCAAAATTACATGAGCATGACAATAAATAAAAATTCAAGCAAATTTTTCACTAAAGGGCTCTAAAAGGTCAAGATAGGCTAGTTAAACCTAACTCTCGCCTAAGAGACCAAAAGCGCTCTTTAACTAATGGTTTGGTAAAGATATCCGTTAATTGGTTCAAGGTGTCTATATAATCTTGAACAACATCATTTTTCAAGACATTATCTCTAATGAAATGATGTCTTATGTCTATGTGCATGGTTCTAGAATGCTGGATGAGATTCTTAGTGAGAAAAATGGCACTAGTGTTGTCACACTTAAGGGGTATGGTACCTATATCAATTTCTTAGTCTATAAGTTGTTGCTTCATCCAAAGGACTTGAGAACAAGAACTTCCAGCCGATATATATTGCACTTTAGTGGTAGATAAGGCTACACTATGTTGTTTCTTAGAGAACCAAGATATGAGCATACTCTCTAGGAATTGAAAAGTACCGGAGGTACTTTTTCTATATATCTTACAACCCCCATAATCCGCAACGGAATAAGCATATAGGTAAAAGGATGAATCTTTAGGATACCAAAGAACTAAACAAGATGTGTCTCTAAGATATCTAAAGACTCTCTTAACGGCTATAAGGTGTGATTCTCCAGGACTAACTTGAAATCTTGCACACGAGCAAACACTAAACATAATGTCGGGTCTAATTGCGATAAGATAAAGCAATGAGCCAATCATATAACGGTAAAGCTTTGAGTTAACACACTTACCTCCTTCATCTTTGTCAAGCTTTATAGATGAACTCATTAGAGTGGCTTGAGGTTTTACATTCTCTAAGCCAAACTTCTTGAGCATATCCTTGATGTACTTAGCTTGATTGATGAATATGCCATCTTTCCTTTGATTGATTTGGAGCCCCAATAAGAATGAGAGCTCACCCATCATGCTCATCTCAAACTCACCTTGCATCAACTTAGCAAACTCTTGGCAAGACAACTCATTAGTAGAACCAAAAATTATATCATCGACATATATTTGAACTACTAATATGTCTTTGCCATTTCTTTTAATGAAAGTGAAGTATCCACCTTGCCTTTTTCAAAACCTTTCTCAATCAAAAAGTTTGAAAGCCTTTCATACCAAGATCTAGTGGCTTGTTTTAAACCATATAAAGCTTTAGTAAGTCTGAAAACATGATTTGGACATTTTGGATCTTCAAAACTGGGTGGTTGATCTACATATACTTCTTTATTAATAAAACCATTTAGAAAAGCACTTTTTACGTCCATTTGAAAAAGCTTGAATTCATGAAAGCATGCAAATGCAAAAAGCATCCTAATAGCTTCCATTCTAGTTATGGGTGCATAAGTTTCATCAAAATCGATTCCCTCTTCTTTAGTGTAACCTTGAGAGACAAGTCTAGCCTTATTTCTCACTATATTACCACTCCCATCTAGTTTGTTTCTAAAAACCCATTTAGTTCCTATTGTAGACTTATTACTAGGCCTATGAAAAAATGTCCATACTTTTCTTCTCTCAAATTGATTTAGTTCATCTTGCATGGAAAATATCCAATAGTCATATTTTAATGCTTCTTTGATATTTTTAGGCTCAATGCATGAAATAAATGCAACATTATTAACAAGTTTAAGAGAAAATCTAGTGGTTACCCCTTTGGATGGATCACCCAAAATCTCACCACCTTTGACATAGTTGAACTCCCTTGGGTAGGTGACCACTTTTTTCTCTAGAGCCATGTCCTTCAAGGCTTCAAGAGGTGGATCTTGTGTTTCTTCTTCTTTGGTTGGAACCTCATCCACCTTTGATGTTTGTCCTCCATCAATGGCTTCAATGATTCATACATCATCGTCATCACAAGAATCCTTCCTCCGAAGGAGGTTATCATCGAAGACAACATGAATGGACTCTTCAACAACTAAAGTTCTTTTATTAAATACACGATAGGCTTTAGAGTTTAAAGAATATCCTAAGAAAATAACTTCATCACTTTTTACATCAAATTTACCTAAATTATATTTTCCATTGTTTAACACAAAACATTTATAACCAAATGGATGAAAATAGCTAATGTTAGGTTTTTTGGATTTCAAAGTCTCGTAAGGTGTTTTCTTCAAAATAGGTATAATCATTACTCTATTAATAATATAGCAAGCTATATTAGTGGCTTCCGCCCAAAAATACTTAGGTAAATAGTTTTCACAAAGCATGGTTCTAGCCATTTCCTCTAAATTACGATTTTTCCTCTCAACAATCCTATTTTGTTGAGGAGTGCATGGAGCCGAAAAGTTATGGCTTATACCATTTTCATTACAAAAATCCTCAAAACCAATATTTTGATATTCGGTTACATGATCACTTCTAATATGTGAAATCTTTTGACCAAGGTTATTTTGAGTAATTTTTGAAAATGTGGTGAACTTTTTCTAAGGCCTCATCCTTAGTACTTAAGAATAGAACCCAAGTGTATCTAGAGTGGTCATATACTAAAACATAAGCATAAGATTTACCACCCAAGCTCATAGTCCTAATTGGGCCAAAAAGATCCATATGGATCAATTGTAATATTCTACAAGTTGAAACAACATTTGTAGGTTTAAAAGAAACTCTTTTATGTTTACCCTTAACACAAGCATCACAAAGCATGGTTCTAGTCATTTCCTCTAAAGTATGATTTTTCCTCCCAACAACCCCATTTTGTTGAGGAGCACGCGGAGTCGAAAAATTATGGCTTATACCATTTTTATTACAAAAATCCTCAAAATAAATATTTTGATATTCTGTTACATGTTCACTTCTAATATGTGAAATCTTTTGACCAAGGTCATTTTGAGTAATTTTTGAAAATGTGGTGAACTTTTCTAAGGCCTCATCCTTAGTACTTAAGAATAGAACCCAAGTGTATCTAGAGTAGTCATCTACTAAGACATAAGCATAAGATTTACCACCCAAGCTCATAGTCCTAATTGGGCCAAAAAGATCTATATGGATCAATTGTAATACTCTACAAGTTGAAACATTATTTATAGGTTTAAAAGAAACTCTTTTATGTTTACCCTTAGCACAAGCATCACAAATTTTATCTTGAGAAAATTTTAGCTTAGGTAAACCTCTTACTAGAACTTGGGAAACCAATTTCTCTAAAACACTCATGTTAGCATGTCCTAGTTTTCTATGCCATAACCATGAATCATGTTCATTTTGTGCAACAAAACATACTTAGGAAATGTGAATGTCATCTAAATGCACCATATAAATATTACCTGTGCGATGACCGATGAGCATTATTTTGTTAGTTTCAATGTTCAATATTTTACAACCATTTACATCAATTAGAACATTAAAACCTTTTTCACATAATTGACTAATGCTCGATAAATTATGTTTTAGACCGTTGACATAAAACACATTATCAAAGAGAATAGAAGAGTGATTACCAATAGAGCCAATCCCTTCAATGTGGCCTTTGGAGTTGTCACCAAATGTTACCACTCCTCCACTTTTTGGTTTTGCTCTAAGAATCTACTCTTGTCACCGATCATATGTCTTGAGCATCCACTATTAAGGTACCATGTATTTTGACTTGTACCTTTGGCCTTGTAGCAATGCTCCCCCTACAAACAAAAAATTAATTCTTGATTTTTGGTACCCAAATCATTTTGGGTCAATGAACATTAGCTCCCAAAATCTTGGTTCCCTTGGGAATCCTAGAAGCAATAGCATGTAAATCATTAGAAGTAATTAGGTCCTTGGGAACCTAAACACTCATAATCCTCTTGCCTCTAGAGGGCCTTTGGAATCCTCTTTGTTTGTAACCATTAAAGTTTCTCTTTACATAGTTGGGTTTTGAAGAACTTACTTTTTCAAAATTTTGATTCTCAACTTGGTTAAGAGAAGATTTAAGCACATTCACCACTTTGTGGTGATCATCATGAAACTTGGAAAGAAGATTGTTTAAATCAACATTTTCTTTTTGAAAATATTTTTGATCATCTTGTAAAACCAAAATATTATTTTCAAGTTTCGAGTTGGTTTTAGAGAGGGAATCGTTTTGGTTTTTCAAATCGGAAATCATTTTTTTTCAAAACCAATTCCTTGTATTTTTCAACCAACTCATCATAAACCTCTTGTAACTCATCATAAGCTTCTTGAAGCTCATCAAAGGTAAAATCAAATGTAGATGAGTTAGGGTTTACCTTAGGATATTCTTAAATAGCCATGAGGCAAAGATTGGTAACTTCTTGATCTTCCTCATTGGATGACTCCGAATCGCTCCAAGTAGCCACATTTGCCTTGAGCTTATTCTTTTTTCCGAATCTCTTCTTTTTGAATTGGTGGCATTCGGTTCGGATGTGCCTTGACTTCTTGCACTCATAGCATATGATTTGATCCTTTTCTTTCTCTTTGTTCTTGTTCTTGATGTCTTCTCTTCTTTGAAATTTTCTTCCTCGATTGGACTTCATGAACTGAGAGAATCTTTTGGCTATCATAGCCAATTCTTCAAATTCATCCTCACTAGAATTATTGTCTTCTTGTGAAGCTTTGAGAGCAATTTCATGTTTCTTATTCTCTACCTCTTGCTTCTCTATTAATTTCTCTTCTCTCTTCTTTTGTTATTCTCTTTCTTGCTTCATGATCTCATGAGTAAGGAGAGACCTCACTAGTTCATCGAGATTCAAAGTCTTCAAGTTTTTAGCCTAGATGATGGTGGTTCTCTTCTCATCCCATGATTCGAGAAGAGAATAGAGAAGTTTTTGAATAAGCTTGTCTTCGGGAATGATCTCATCGAAGCCCTTGAGACCATTGATGATGACAGAGAAATGAGTGAACATCTTGAAGACTCTCTCATCGGACTCCATCTTGAAATTCTCATAGCTCAAATTAAGGATTCCAATTTTGGTATCCTTTACGTTGTTGGTTCCTTCATAGATGGTCTCGAGCTTGTCCTACACCTCTTTTGCGCTTGTACAAGAGGACATCTTCACATACATGTCCGGTCCAAGTGCACAAAAAATGGTGTGCAAAACCTTGTCATTAACATGTAGTATCATTCGATCTTCATCAGTCATCTTCACCTTTGTCTTAGGAATGAGTCTTCCTTCTTCATCTCTCTTCATTGGGATTGTTGGTTCGTCTTTCACTACATCCCAAAGGGTGTAGTCATTTGATTTGATAAAGAGCATCATCCTATTCTTCCAATAAGGATACTTATCCTCATTGAATAATGGTGGTTTGGTTATGGATTGGGACTCGTATAAGTTTTGGCCAGAGGTAGACTCCATGGCTTGGTTGATGGTCGATTGAAACACTTCTAGGAACGCCTCTTGTGGATGTAAGTCCTTCAAAGAGTTAGGCTCTGATACTAATTGTTGTGTGGATCAATTGATGGATAGATGGCCAAGAGGGGGTGAATTGGCTTTTAAAAATTGGAGGGAGGAAATTGAAATGATAAAAATGAAGAACACACGATTTATAGTGGTTCAAGCTTCCAACAAGCTCTACATCCACTACCTTAGCTCTCACTAAGGATTTTAAAACAATTTCCACTAGAAATTCTTCCCATTTTCTCGGATTAGGAGGAAACCTTACAATTCGATTAAGCTTTCTACCCAAAGCTTAATCAAGACTCTCTCTCTCTCTTACAAAGAAGATTTGGCAAACTAAAAAATACCTCTCAATAGGTTGATTTGTTGCCCAATTACAAACAAACACTCCCCAAGCTTGAAATAAATGGATACGATAAGAATACACAAGTGGGGGTTACAAGATTTGACTCTAAGAACTCAAAAAAGATTGGATTTGTGCTTGATTACTTTTCAATTGATCATTGGTTGTTGTTGTAGCTTTTTAGGCTTGATTTTATATCACTTCATTGATTTCTAGACGTTTGGGTGGTTGAGATCATCAATAGAGTCGTTGGGCTGTATTTTTTCTATAATAAATGTTCTTCACCAACAAACTGTATCGGTACACGAAGGCCCGTATCGATACTTGTCTCAAAATAGAAAGAGTCGTTGTGTACAAAATACATGGGCGTATCGATACGCAGGAAAGTGTATCGATACGGTCATAGTATAAAAGAGGGGCGTACTGATACGGAGCGACCGTATCGGTACAGGATTTGCTCACTGGAATCCTTGGTGAAAGTTTCGCAAAAATGGTATTGGTACGCTACTAGGGCGTGTCAATACGGTTCAACGATCATTTGAAAATATTGATTCCAATAACTGACAAGCAACGGCGATAACATTAAGTGCTAAGATTTGCAAATCCGACCAAACCGTATTGATACGGTGTGAGTCGTATCGATGCTCTGAAGTAAAATCTTAAACCCAAATGAAATACCATATCGATACGAAGACAACCGTATCGGTACACTAATGCCTATTTACAAGCCTAGATCAAAAGTTGTATCGATACGGGAATAACCGTATCGGTACACTTTTGTCAATTAAAAATCCAATGTTGAAAAACTGTATCGGTACGTTTTAGGCGTATCGATACGTCTGGGCATAAATGCACGTGTTTAACAAAGAGAAAATTAACATACTTTCTTATTATTAAAAAAATAAAATACACAAGCTTTAAATAGTAATAAAGAAAATCTATTTAACTAATCTTTATCTCACAGTTGTATAAAACTAATTAATCCAAAGCTTAACTAATTTTGACAGTTGTGTTATAATAATAGAAGTTTGTTAACCGTAGTGTGAAAATAGTCTGACGATTTATTTTGCAAAATAGGGTTTTGGCCCTTTTTAATTCATTTTACCTTAAAAAATTAATTATCTTATTAAATCAGGTTTTTCATTTAATTAACCATGAAAAAATGATTTTTCTCTTTGTTTGATATTAAAAAAACATTTGGAGTCGCCACATATCACTTTGGTATACCGGACACCATAAAAACAACTAGAGTTTCGCTTCTTCAAAATTTGGGTTCAGGAGTCGATTACGTGTGGGGAAAGATTAGAACCCCCACGAACGCCTGTTGTTAGTACTTTTTAATTTTACGTGGCATTTTGGAATTTCAGATAACAATTTGAATTTAATTTAACTATAATTATTAAATGGATTTCAATTCCAAATAGAGATATCTTTTTATAAGGAAATATAATTTGAAACGAATATGAGATTAGAAGCACTCAGTTACTTTAGGGCACCTCTAATTAATTGAATTGTTTAAAAACTATGAATACTATTTAATTTAGGGTACTTCTGAAATAATACCTAATTGCTTGAGCACTACTCATATTTAAACCCTAAATTAAACTATATTCCTAATTTTTGGTGAATCTAATTATTTAAGCTCTAACCCTAATTAAGGCTTCAATTTAATTAACTAAATTAATTTCATATTCTAAATTAAAATGAGTATCAAATATTCTACTTAAAAGCCCCTTGAATAACATCTCATTACAATGAGACACTATTCAAATTACAACTTAAAAGTTTCCCTTTTAATACTAATTTATTTACTACAATGATCTCGCCTATTCAATTCTTAATTAAAGAACTTAGTATCTAGGACTTTAACAATTGTATCTAAATGAATTTTATTATATAACAATATACTATATGCCATATTTTAAAACCATGCATTAATCAAAGTATTAACAAAGGAAATTTATGACCAAATTGAATTATTATCGAAATTGAAGAGCCAAATTACAAGTGAAAAGGGACTAAATTGAAAAGAATCAAAACACGGGAGCTGGATTAGAATAAATGGGAAAGAAGGGCGTGGGCTTTATCCGGGGGGTTTGCGAGCCCCAGAGCCCGCATATATCGCCTATAAAAAGGGGCTTTCGGACATCCCATTTTTTCCATTTTTTCAATTTTCCCATTTTCTTCATTCTTCAAATCCTCTCAACTCAAATAATCCAAACCCAGATTTAAAACCCTAAAATTGATCAAACACATTTGTTTTTGCTTGGTGTTCATCCTTGTTCTTCAAGAACAGGATGAACACCAAGAACACCAGCCTAAATCCACCACCATAACCGCCCTTTGATCCTTAGCCTCTAGTCCTATTCTGGTGTTCGCTGGCCACAGACCATTGCAAGGTGATTTCCGGCCGCTATAATTTTTCTTCTTTTTTTCCTAATTTTTCAATTTCAAGCCCTAAACCTAAATCTAAAACACGTCTCAACAGAGCCTCCCAACTCCGACCACCTAAAACTATCTACCCTTTCTGTGCTCACTTTTCTACACCGTCCGAACATATCCTTATTGGCCGAACTCTGAACAAGATAAGCAACATTTTCTTCTCTTTTTTTGTTTGAAAGAACTACTGTTTTCTTAGGTTTTTTTTAACTTGGATTTAACAATTGTTTTCTTATTTTTCCAGGAAACAAAAGAGTGTGAGGAGATCTACCTTCTGACATTGTGTGGTAGTATTTTCGACAAGGATTCCAGTGACCGATCGTCTTCTTCAGTGACTCTTTGGCTTTCAGTTGAAACTCTTCCCATTCTTCTCTCTCTCTCCTTAATTTCGGGATTAATGACCAAATTAATTGCACAATCATTGATTTGACTTTTTTTCTCTCTTCCTTTATATAGGATAATGTGCCATGTTGTCATCTCTGACGTCACATGCATGATGTCAACGACCAAGAAGACCATTATCTGTGTGATAAGCTATTGGACCAATGAGTGCCTGCCATATGGCAGTTTTAGGCGAGAAAATTGGATATTTGGTTTTAGGCGAGAAACACATGTAATTGGGCCTAGATTGGGCTTTTGTAATTTTATATATGTAAATGGACTTATCTTGTATAAATGGAATTATTTTTGGGTTTATTTATTTATACTAACTGTTTATTTATTTGTATATTTACTTATTCATTTTATATTATTATTTTTATACATATAGGCACTGGCTAAATTCGGGTATTATAGTTGTCCCTATTTGCTCATTATTGTGGAACAAGAATAGGGCAAAGACTGAAAAGACATAAATTTTGTCCGTAGTTGATGGTTATTTCTTATTGCAGCAAGGTCCTCTTTACAAACTTTCACTCCCTTCTCCTTTCTAGAAAGCTTGAATAAGCTCTTCTCATTACGAACTTCCCAATCTTTTTACCAAAGTTGACTACGAAATTTAAAGTAGTTCTTCTCATGAAACCGTTCATTCTTCTTGACGATGCATATCCTTTTTCTTTTCAGCGATGGCGAACTGGTGAACTCTTCTTATTTGGAACTTTGTATTCTTTGTTGATCAAACTTTTTTATTGGGAGCTTTGAATTCTTTGCTCAACGAATATTTTCACATTGGGAGGTCTATCTTTTCTAGGTGAACTCTTCATATTAGGAGCTTTGTCTTTGCTAGGAGAACTCTTCATATTAGGAACTCTTTGATCTTTGCTCATTTCCTGTCAAAACAGATTAAAAGATCTTGTATACAGGTTATCATAATCCTAATTTCTATGTATGATGCATGAACTTTAGCATATTGAGATTAATTGGGCAGCTTTCACCTCTTGGAAGACCCGTCTGGCTTTTTCTTCATTAGGATTCCTTGTTGACCCCAGTCGACTTTAACATTTTATCTCACATTCGGGATTAGCCTTTGAGACCTCCATTCTACATTTTTGGCTCGCTGCTCTAAAGCATCCATGTTGGGTTTTCACTTTAGATTGCTTTTCTCAAAGCGCCCTTTCAAGTTTTCACTTTGGTTTTCTTTCTTTTTTTCCTTTTTTCTTCTTTTTCTTTTTCTTTCTTTGTTTCTTTCTTTTTTTCTTCTTCTCTTTTTTCTTTTTTTCTTTTTCATCTTTTTTTTTTGTTCTTTTTCTTTCTTTCTTTTTTTCTTTTTTATTGTTTAAACATAATATTTCTTGACTGAATTAGAGTTCACTAGTTTCTATAACTAGTTTGTGTAACTCTTTGTCTTCCATTTCAGTTAGCACTAATGCTCCTCTAGAGAAAGCCTTTTTAACAACATAAAGCCCCTCCTAGTTTGGCATCCATTTTCCACGGGCATCTTGGTGTATTTGCAAGATCTTTTTTCAGCACTAGTTCACCCTCTCGAAACTCTCTTGGATGAATTTTCTTATCATAAGCTCGCATCATTCTTTTTTGGTACATCTGGTTGTAACAAATTGCCTTCAGCCTTTTTTCCTCGATGAGATTCAACTGGTTAAATTGAACCTGTACCATTCTGCTTCATCCAATTTTACCCTAGATAGAACTCAGATAGACAGAATTTCAACTTCAATCAAAAGTACAGCTTCTATCCCATAGACTAAAGAGTAAGGGGTTACCCTTGTAGAGGTTCCACTGAATTCTGATATGAAAATAAAGCAAAAGGTAGTTTCTCATACCAATCTTTGTAAGTCTCTATCGTCTTCGATATAATTTTTTTATGTCCTTGTTTGTTGCCTCCACTGCCTCATTCATTTTAGGGCGGTAAGTCACAGAATTATGGTGCATTATTTTGAATTGCTCACACGCTTCTGCTATTACTTTGTTGTTGAAGTTAGTGGCATTATAAGTGATAATTATTTTTGGCAACCCATATCGACAAATGATATCTTTTTTAAGAACACGCAAACCATTGATCTTGTGATATTGGCATATGAGGTGGCTTCCACCTATTTGGTGAAGTAATCGATGACCACAAGGATGAAGCGATGTCTATTAAAAGCTTTGGGGTGAATTTGGCCGATGACATCCATGCCCTAGACGATAAAGGGCCAAGGTGAATTCATTGTATGAAGATGAATTGGCAGAGCATTAATCTTGTCAGCATATATCTGGCACTTATGAGATTTCTTAAAATACTCAATGCAATCTCCTTCTATTTTTGACCAGTAATAACCGTATCTCATTATTTTCCTGGCCATTGCAAAGCCAATTGCATGTGTCCCACAAATTCCATCATGCACTTCTGCTAAAATATCTTTAGCTTCTTGGGAATTGATGCATCTTAGCAAGATCTGATCTTTGCCCTTTTTGTAAAGGATTTCACCATTAAGCACATATCCTGATGCCATCCTTCTAATAGTTTTTTTGTCGTTATCATTCGCCTCTATGGGATAAATCTGAAATTTGATGTATTGCAAGATATCAAAATACCATGGATTTCCATTTGCCTCTTAAGTGTCATAACTCTACATTTGAATTTGCATCATATCTTCAAGTTTATTTGCTAAAAATATTGAAGCTAGTGTAGCTAAGTCATCCGTCATTTGATTATCTTCCCTAGGGATATACGGGAAAGTGACTTCTTCAAACTTTTTTATCAACTCAAGGATCAACGTTCGATACTCAATCAACTTTGCATATTTTGTTTCCCACTCTCCATGGAGCTTGTGGATAACTAATGTTAAATCCCCGTATACTTTCAAAATCTCTATTTTTCTTTCAATAATAGCTCACAATCCCTTGACACGAGCTTCATATTCTTTCATGTTATCGGTGCAAAGAAACTCTAATTTACTCGTGAAAGGATAATGTACATTACTTGGGGAAATCAATATTGCTCCAATTCTACGTCCCAAGGCGTTAATTGCCCCATCAAAGAACAACTTCCATGTTTCATTCTCTGAGGTTCCATTTTCTTCTATAGAAATATTCATCACACCTTTATCTAGGAAGTCAAAGTTCAGAGGCTCATAATCTTCTAAAGCGCGACTTTCCAAGAAATCGGCTATGACACATCCTTTTATTACTTTCTGACTTACATATATTATGTCAAATTCTGACAACAACATTTTCCAACGAGCCAATCTTCCAGTCAACACTAGTGATTCCATCAGAAACTTCATTGGATCAAGTCGGGATATCAACCAGGTAGTGTGATACAACAAGTATTGTCTGAGTCTACGAGTTACCCAGACTAAAGCACAACACAATTTTTGAATTGGAGAATACCGTACTTCGCACTCTATGAACTTCTTGCTCAAATGATAAATGGCTTTTTCTTTCCCGTATCATCATGTTGCCCCAAGACACATCTCATCGAGTTCTCGTAGATTGTCAAGTAGAGAATAAGCAGTCTATCTAGAATGAGAGCTACTAAAATCAGAGCATTTTTCAAATATCTCTTAATTTTTTTGAGTGTCTCTTGGCATTCCTCGTCCCATACTTCTGGATTATTCTTTCGAAACAGTCTAAAGATTGGGTCACATTTATCGGTCAATTGGGAAATAAACCGAGAAATATAATTCAACCTTTTAAGGAAACCTCGAACTTCTTCCTATGAGCTTGGATGTGGAAGATTCTGAATTGCTTTCACCTTGTCTGGATCAATCTCAATTCCTCTTTTGATAACAACAAAACCCAAGAGTTTCCTTGATGTAACCCTAAACGTACATTTGTTCGGATTGAGTTTTAGCTGCTACTTCCTCAATCTTTGGAATAACTTCCTCAAGTTCTGAATATGCTCTTCCTTAGTCTGGGAGTTGGTGATCATGTCATCCACGTACACATCAATCTCTTTGTGCATCATGTCGTGGAAAAGGGTTGTCATGGCTCACTGATATGTTACCCCGACATTCTTCAGTCCGAAAGGCATCACTTTATAATAATGCGTTCCCCACAGGGTTATGAAGGTTGTCTTTTCCATATCTTCATGATTCATTTTTATCCGATTGTATCCCGAGAAGCCATCCATAAAAGAGAACCATGAATGCCTTGACGTATTGTCAACCAGAATATCAATGTGAGGTAGTGGAAAATTATCTTTCGGGCTTGCTCTGTTCAAATGTCTGTAGTCCACACATATACATACATTTCCATCTCTCTTCTCTAGGACTATATTAGCTACCCATTCTGGATATTTGGCCACTTTGAGAAACTCGGCCTCAATTTGTTTTTGTACATCTTCTTTGATTTTTAATACCATTTTCGGTCTCAATCTTTTGAGTTTCTGTTAAACTAATTTGCATTCTGGTCTTATGGATAGTTTGTGTACTACTATGTCCGTGTCCAATCCTGATAAAACCAAGCGAAGACATCTTTGAACTCTCGTAATAGGTCAACCAATTATTGTCTAGTTTTGGCAAGAAAGTGGTACCAATCTGCACTTCTCTTTTAACTTATTCCAAGCCCAAATTCAAGATTTCTATCTCTTCTTTATGAGGTAAGATCTGTTTGTCTTCTTTTTCCACCATCCTCAATAACTCATCAGGGATTTCATATTATGTTTCATCTTTACACTCATCGACTTCCATTAGACAAACGGACTGCTCAAGATCTATTTCAGTATCAGATTCGGAATCACTCATGCAATTAGTAATTGAGGACCTGCAAGGGAAAATAATAATATATTTGGAATGGAATGTGAAAAAACAAGAAACGTGTCAGCCATTTGAGAATCAGAATGAAATCATCTTTATTGAAGTAAAACTTGAATAATAGCCCTTTACAGAAAATACCTTATACTCGCGGGCAAAAGTACAAGGTGGTTCCAGGCATTACTCTGCTTTGAAAATAAAAGGGAAATCATCTAACTTCCAATTATTCAGATCTTCGCCAAGAAGGCATAGACAAATCATTTCCAAAAGTTTGCCAGGCTGAGATACTTCAAATATACCATTGACATATAGACCCTCCATGATCTCAGCGAAAATCTCATATTCCTGCAGCCTCACAGCTTCCCTGTTGTCCTTCTCAAACTGTTTTTCAACATTTTCAAACCCACGAGACTTGAGAATGCAAGTTAAGTCCGGGAAAGTCATGGGTTTACTAGAAACTTCTGCTCCCAAAAATTGATCCCTCCTTCCATCTTCCCTTCGTTTCAAATCTCTCTGCCTTTGCTGAATGTTCGGCTTAAACCCGAGTCCAAAATGATCTTTCTTCATGAGAACAGGTTTTGGGCGTAGGCATCCCTGCAAATTCTTCCCAAATCTTTTTCTTGTCCTTGGTCCTCTGCCAAGGGTTTTACGAACATACATCTTTGTACAGTTTGACAATTTCAAACACGGTATCGGCTTCCCTTCGGCAATAAAGGTTGCATTTATGAACTCAGGGGCTTTAAATGAACATTCTAGAGCATTCTCATCCATCTCGATGTATGGGGAGTCAGTGGACACATAGGTGATAATGTCCTCCTATGCCCCAATACTGATCAGTTTTCCTTCTATCACAAATTTCAGCTTATGATGCAAGGATGATGGTACCGCTCCAGCATAATGAATGCAGGGCCTACCCAATAAGAAATTATAGGTTGGTTTGATGTCCATTACCACAAAATCAACATTGTAAACCACAGGTCCAATTAATATCGGAACTTCAATCTTTCCCAACATATCTCAGGTTGTTCCATCAAAAGCTCTCACGGTATTCTTATAAGTTTTCATATGTGATTCATCAATTCACAACCTCTGCAATGCAACCATCGGGAGAACATTTAACGTTGATCCATTGTCAATTAACACTCCTAGAAGAATGTACCCCTTGCAGTGAGTTGTTATATTTAGGGCCTTAATGGATCTCATTCCCCCTTTTGAGATCTCATCATCAATAAATGTGATATAGTTGTCTGTAGTAATATGGTTCGCAATTCTGTCCATTTTGTTCATTGATATATTGTTCGGGAAAAAAGTTTGATTAAACACCTTTATCAGAGTGTTCTGATGCCCTTCTGAACTCGGCAATAATTCAAGGACAAATATTATAGCCTGTTGTTTCTTCAACTATTCAACTATAATGTACTCTCTGTGTTTCAAGAACTTCAAAAACTCCTGAGCTTGTTCCTCAGTAACAGGCTCATCTATCTTTGGAGGAGGTTCTTCCCCGAAAATCTTCTCTAGCACTATAGCAGGCTTCTCTTTCACCTTTTCAGCTTCTTTATACGTCCCTAGTGAGTAACATCTTCCGCTTCTAGTGAAGTGTCTGACCTCATTTACTGCCTCAGTCTTCGGCTTTTCATTTGTTTTTTTTCGACAACATCTTTCCTTCACTCAATGGTTTTACCTCTTCTTGTGGCTTTGATTCCCCTGGTATGGTTACGTTAGCTGTATAATTCTATGGAACCTTGTGAGTATCTTTAAAATGGAAGGGTGCCGAGGGAGAAATCACCACCCTTGGAGCCACTATCGGACTTTCAGCCTCTGTCCTAGCAGAAATGACCAATGGCTCGTTCACCTCATACTTGACTTCAAAATTTTTAGAGGTGTACACTTATGCTTCTTTCTTCTCTCTCGTTTTTTCAAAGAATTCAATCTTTTTATTATCCATCATTTTCTAAATCAAGCTACTGAATTCAGAGTAGTGCTAAATCTCATTACCATCCTCTTGTTGATATTCGCAATATAGGCCTGTTTATATTTCCTTTTCAATCTCCATGTCTATATGTATCATCTCAGCCTTGTACAATTGTTCAAACACCCATTTCAAAGGAGATCTGACCTCATATACATCAGTCTTTAATCGGTTGGCCTCGTCATCTTCTTCTATAGCATTTACTCATCTTCCTCCATGGTTCGGTAAAGGATTGGCCGCAATACTGGGTTCTTCAAATTTCAAAACCCCGATTTTGATCAAGTTCTGAACCACCTTTTTAAAAGTAGTGCAATTCCTAATAGTATGTCCCAGAATCCCAACGTAGAATTCAGAATAAGCGTCTGGATTATACCACGAAGGATAAGGCGATTGTAGAGGTTTAAGATAATACGAACTTACCAGATCTAGCTTGTAAAGCTGTGGGTATAGTTCTACATATGACACTAGTATGGACGTGAAGTTCATCCTGTCATTTCTCAAATTTCAAGGATCTTTCTTATTTGTGCTCTAAGAACTTACTGACGCAGCACCATGTGGTGTAATTGTGACGTTCTTCGGAGGCTCATAAGTACTCGTATTGTTTACCTCACTATCATTTCTCTTGTAATTCTTGCGAAAGCCATCTCCACTTTTAATTCTACCACTTTTAATTGACGTTTCAATTAGCTCTCTAGTCATCACTATATCGGCAAAATTTTACGTAGCATTACTGATCAGCCTCTCAAAAAGTGGAGCCCTCAAAGTCTGTACAAATATGTGGGCAACCTCACTTTCCATCAACGGTGGTTATCCTTGCGCTGCCACGTCTCTCCACCTTTGACATATTGGCAGAGCATTTTATTAGGTCATTGTTTCATCCCTTGTAGTATAACACGGCTGGGAATCATCTCAGTTACATGTTTTTATTGCTCTACGAAAGCACCAGATAAATTCTTCCATGATCGGATATTTGCCCGGTTCAACTGCGTGTACCAACGCACCGCCGAACCTGCCAGACTATCTTGGAAACAATGGTTCAGCAACTTTTCATCTTTTTGATATGCGGCCATCTTGCAATAATACATTGTAAGATGAGTCGACGAACAAGTTGTTCCATCAAACTTCTCAAAATCTGGTACTTTGAACTTAGAAGGAAGAACCATGTCAGCAACTAGGCTCAAGTCAGTTGCACTAGACCCTTGCTCATTCACATTTTGTATTTCAAATAAGCAATCTTCCAATGCTTTACAGCGTTCATCATACCTCCTCTCGATTTCAGCTCTGATCTTCTCAATTTCATTGATAGTATTCAAATCTGGAACTTCGTCACTACTTCCAAAATTTGCTCCAACATGAACAGAATGACTTGCAGCTTCGTCATGGTTAACTCATTTGTGAGATCATTGATTCTTTTCTCGTATCCCTTCAAATCCAATTCTCGATCATGCTTTAATTTCTCCAATGCTGATGGCTCATTCCTAGCATGTTCATTAGATGGGCCAATGTCTCATTGACTCTTCTGGGGTATGTTATCATTTACCCTCTGAGTCTTTCATTCTTCATATCCCGGCATGACTTCCAACTCCTGATAATGATCCACTCTTCTTGGTGTTTTACATGCTTTCGCAGTTTGACTCATCTTCCCCTTGTAATCATTTGTCTTATATGCATATTCGAATCATGCCATTCCTGTAATAATCGGTATAAACTGCCTTGAGGCGAATTGTCTCGACACCAGTAAAGGGCAATACGTTGTTCCTCCCCAGATTCTTGGTAGTGGGACCCAATCTCTATCTCCACATCGATACAGATAAGTTGTTCCTCTATTTTGCCTCGGAGCTCTCCATACAACATTGGTATCTTTCATGTCCTTAAAGTATTCTTTCCATTGTTCTTCTTTCTTCTTTTCTTTCCGGCAGCTAGCAATTTGTTCTTCTATCGATGAGTAGGTACTGAGGTACCTAATAGCTCTATAGGATGTATTCCACATGTGTCCTCTGAACCAGATTTCTAGTAACTGTGCACAGCCCCAAAACCTTCTATCCCCTGACTTCTTATATGTGGTCAATGATCTGTAAGTCTCAGCTAAGATTGCGAGTATCGAATTTACACCTTTTTCCAGTCGTTCAAATGGCCCTAATGTTGATAGATCAATATGCTTTGGAGTTCTTGGAAATAATACCAGCCCATATATGTACAAGGTGTATAGGCTCCTCATCTTGGCCTGTTCATCGCTTGCTAGTATCAATTCCCTAAGGACTTTCCAATTTATACGTTGTTTGTCCTCATTCTTATCAGTACTATCATTATTAGCTATCTTATTGTTAAACCATTCTTCACTCTTACCTTTGATCAATTTCAATTTCTTCTTAAAACCAGAGTTGTTGTTGGGTTTAGTGTAAACCTTATCACTTTAGATTCTAGGACAATGAATTAGGGCCTCATACTCTTCGAGCGTATGTGTCATGTCCACTTGCCCAAAAGTAAAACAGTTGTACGCTGGGTTCCAGAATTGAGCCATTGCTCTAAGTAGTTCTCGATCTACTTGAATGTACAATAGCAGGGCTATGTCACCAAACTCCTATTGAAAAGGCACTTTCATGCAATTTCCCTATTGTTCCCATAAGGCTCTAACCTCCAGTAAACAATCATTGGGCTTTGTATTTATCTTAACGTAACTCTTCATTTGTGATGTATCACCCCTACGAAGGTTATCCCCTTTTTCATATTGAGTTTGTTTTGACCATTTCTAGACTGCATTATTATCTTCTCCTAATTTCTTGGACCGTTCAGCCATATTGAATACTTCCTAATCAACTGATTCTCGAATCGATACCAAAATGATGCAACATGGCATGGTTCATTTAAAAGAAAAAGTACAAACCAAAAACCAAAAAAGAAATTAATATTAAAAATAAATAAATAAATTAAAATCACAGTAAAACATGTAATATTAAACAGAGAAGATAACCATAGAAGTGTATTTAAACCGGCAACACCATGTCTTAGGTCTCTGTGTGGCTCTAGCGGGGTGGGTTTCTAAATTACAGCATGTGGTTTGCGTTCTAGACTCTAGGTACCCGAACTATTATTACTGTCTACTGCGACAGCAAGACATCGATTCGGGAGTGTACGACCCCTTATATCGGAGGCATGTACCTCACGTTGTATAAGGTTGGTATACCAGAAGAAAGACAAAATTTTGAACTTGGAGGTGGAGAGCCTCATGTCGGATCATGTTCTGCTCCCACTTAAGGTGAAAAGCCAAGGTAGAAGGCTATGCATGAATGATAGATATATCATACATAAAAGCTACCTCCATTTTTCTAAAAAATCCATCCAATAATTATTGGAGAAATTAAGTTTAAATCATTATCCAAAATGCCACGTAAAATCAATTAATTAGGCCTGACTCTCGCGTATATCCCCAACTGAGTCGCCAAGCTTTCGTGACCATTTTTAACCATAGTGTGAAAATAGTCTAACGATTTATTTTGCAAAATAGGGTTTTGACCTTTTTAAATTCATTTTATCTTGAAAAATTAATTTTCTTATTAAATATGGTTTTTCATTTAATTAACCATGAAATTTTGATTTTTCTCTTTGTTTGATCTTAAAAACATTTGGAGTCGCCACAGGTCACTTTGGTAAACCGAACACCATAAAAACAACCAGAGATTTGTTTCTTCAAAATTTGGGTTCGAGAGTCTGTTACGTGGCATTTTGGAATTTCAAATAATAATTTGAATTTAATTTAACAATAATTATTAAATGGATTTCAATTCCAAATAGAGATATCCTTTTATAAAGAAATATATTTTGGAACGAATATGGGATTAGAAGCACTCAGTTACTTTAGGGCACCTCGATTCATATTCAAAAATATATCCCAGCATAAAAGGTTTGAATGCATGTCCGATTATCGTCTTGTTAATTTTATGTTCTAACTTAAAATGCTCTAATTAATTAAAATTTTTAAAAACTGAATATTATTTAATTTAGTGTACTTATTAAATAACATCCAATTGCTTGAGCACTACTTATATTTAAACCCTAAATTGAACAATATTCCTAATTTTTGGTGAATCTAATTATTTAAGTTCTAACCCTAATTAAGGCTTCAATTTAATTAACTAAATTAATTCCATATTATAAATTAAAATGAGCATCAAATATTCTACTTAAAAGCCCCCTTGAATAACATCTTATCACAATGAGACATTATTCAAATTAGAACTTAAAAGTTTCACTTTTAATACTCATTTATTTACTACAATGATCTCACCTATTCAATTCTTAATTAAAGAACTTAGTATCTAGGGCTCTAAAAATTGCATCTAAACAAATTTTTATTATATAACAATATACTATATGTCATATTTTAAAACCATGCATTAATAAAACATTAATCAAAGTATTAACAAAGGAAATTTAGGACCAAATTGAATTATCATCGAAATTGAAGATCCAATTTACAAAGGAAAAAGGACTAAATTAAAAAAAATCAAAATACGGGAGCTGGGTTAGGATAAATGGGAAAAAAAGGCACGGGCTTTATCCGGGGGCTCACGGGGATTCACGGGCCCCGAAGCCCGTGGATATCGCCTATAAAAAAGGGCTTTCGGATATCCCATTTTATTTTTTTCATTTTTTTTTTGATTTTCCCCTTTTCTTCATTCTTCAAATCTTCTCAACTCAAACAATCCAAACCCAGATTTAAAACCCTAAAATCGATCAAACACCCATGTTTTTGCTTGGTGTTCATCCTTGTTCTTCAAGAACAGGATGAACACCAAGAACACTGGCCTAACTCCGCCACCATAACTGCCTTTTGATCCTTAGCCTCTAGCCTCCGGTCCTATTTTGATGTTCGCTGGCCACCGGGATTCGAATCCTGACTGCCACAAGGCAATTTTCGGTCGCCATAATTTTTCTTCTTTTTTTTCCTAATTTTTTGATTTCAAGCCCTAAACCTAAATCTAAAACCCGGCTCAATAGAGCCTCCCAACTCTGACCACCTAAAACTATCTACCCTCTCGGTGCTCACTTTTCTACTCCGTTCAAACAGATCTTTACCGGCCGAACTTCGAACAAGATAAACAACGTTTTCTTCTATTTTTGTTTAAAAGAACTACTATTTTCTTAGGTTTTTTAACTTGAATTTAACATTTGTTTGCTTATTCTTGTAGGAAACAAAAGAGTGTGAGGAGATCTACCTTCTGACATTGCGTGGCGGTATTTTCGGCAAGGATTTTGGTGACTGATTGCTTTCTCTGACGACTCTTTGGCTTTCAGGTGAAACTCTTTCCCTTCTTCTCTCTTTCCCTAATTTCAAGATTAATGACCGAATTAAGCACAACATTGATTTGACTTTTTTTTCTCTTTTCTTTTATATAGGATAGTGCGCCATGACGTCATCACTGATGTCACATGCATGACGTCAGCGGCCAAGAAAACCATTATCCGTGTGATAAGCTTTTGGACCAATGAGTGCCTACCACGTGGCAGTTTTAGGCGGAAAATTGGATATTTAGTTTTGTTGGATATCAGAATGGGCGTGAAACACATGTAATTGGGCCTAAATTGGGCTTTTGTGATTTTATATATGTAAATGGACTTATCTTGTATAAATTGACTTATTTTTGGGTTTATTTATTTATACTAACTGTTTATTTGTTTGTATATTTACTTATTCATTTTATATTATTATTTTTCATACATATAGGCCCGAAATAAATTCGGGTATTACACTAAGTATGAAGTTTGTGTTTAAAATCTCTTTATTTAAGTATTTTTTTTTGAAAATTTTAATATAATATTTATCGGAGAGATAGATTTATTATTCTAAAAAGAAATAAGAAACATTTGAAAAAAAAATTGTAACAGGTTATAGGTTAACCTATAATTGAACCGTTTCTTAACGGTTAACCACTATAATTGAAAATTTTAATATAATATTTATCGGAGAGATAGATTTATTATTCTAAAAAGAAATATTAAACATTTGAAAATAAAATTGTAACAGGTTATAGGTTAACCTATAATTGAACCGTTTCTTAACGGTTAACCACTATAATAGTTAGCTATTTAAAAATTACAGTTAACCATTTCTTAATGGTTATGTTTACGGTTAATAACAGTCATAGCGATTAACCAACCGTTTAAGCTAAACGAAATGGTTAACCTACCATGAACACCCTTACTCCAAAGCAAAGACGCATGTGTTGCACAACCCTTCACTCCAACTGGATCATTTTTTTATCTTAGACCCAAAGATTTCAAGACCCGATCAATTTTTAACCCAAATGAAAAAATGCTCAAATTAAATTCATATAACTAAAGAAAATGCACAAACCTTAAAACTTATAACAAACTTTGATTAATAATTTATTAATTTTTAAACAAATTTCGGTTGATTAACGTCTAAAGAAAAATCGATTAATTTAATTTTACTTAATTCAGTTTGGTCATCAATTTAAAGAACATCCCTAATTTCATTATAAGAATAGTTTAAAATTATGATTATCCACTAACAAGTGTTGAGTTCATTGGTACGCCACATTACACTCCTAAGGAGGAGGACTCGAGTTCAAATATTAGAGATTACATTGTTGGAAGTGGTAGTCTCGCACCCCGAACATGAACCAAAAAAACAGGACATGCATAATACCAAAAAATAAATTATGATTATCCGATCCGAATCAGATCCAATTTTTAATTTGATTTATAAGTAATTTTGTTTTATAATAAAAATAAATATTTTATATTTCAAATTATAAAAAAAAATGGAAAGGAGAGTGTGGGCAGAATCTCCGGCGTGTTTGAGGGATTGGGTTCTAATAAATTATTATTATAAGTTACTAATAGTGAGTAGGGGTGTTCAAATTTGGATATCGGATCTGATTCGATCTAAAAATTTAGATATCTAAAATTTCGAATCTTTAATATAGCAATCCATATCCGATCTAAAAAAATTAAATATCTGAATTTTTAAATACCCAAATTTTCGAATCGAGGATCCGATTATCCGATCCGAACATGTTTCTTTATATTGCAGAAGTTTCACTTGTCAATTTCACAGGCAACCTGCTTGTAATAAAATGTTGCAAAAAGAAGATTCACTACATAATTTAACTTAATTTTATATCTAAAACAACTAAACAAATTAACTATTTTTTTATTACTCCTAACACCATAAGGAATAATACAATTCCTTCAAATAAATATATTTTAGATCTACAAAATCAATAAACAACTATAAAAATTATTCAAAAAACTATAACAGTTTTAAAAATATAAAGTCAATAAGAGTGAAATTAAAACAACTTATTTAAAAATAAATGCAAAATAAACCTCCTAATTCAAGTCAATATTCAATAGTTTTAAAATAAACATACAAGTTTATAAAAGTTTCAACCATACAGTAAAATCAACACAATAAAGTTTTTTAGTACTCGAGTCCAATGCCCAAAAAGTTCAAAATAAACATGCTATAAGAGTATAAGTTTACAAGCCATTCAAAATAAACATCAAAATTCTAAAAGAATCTTAACAACACAATAAAACCAACAAAACAAAACAAATAGTTCCAAAATCCAAACATTAGAAATCATCTAAAGTATTAATTGTGCAAATTCTTTACAACTTCAGTACCCTCGGATTCTCATAGTAGAATCAATCAATTAGCAATAAAATCTATATGATTAATTTTTTTATTGAAAGAAATATGAGAGTGATTAAAGACGGGGGAGTAGGGGACAACTTTGATGAGGGAGATTTGCCATGATCTCTGCTGTGGGATTAATATTATTTTTTTAAAAGAAAATTAATCTCTTTATAATTTTGATTTAATAACGATGAACAACAAACATAATCCGCAAATCTCTACCGTCCACCGAGATACGCGTATCCACCGACCGCACTGTTATTCCCTTTTCTATGATAAAAAATTAATATTTAATTAATACAAATTTTGGATCTTTCAAGAAACAACAACTTGCGTGGCTTAACCCTTTAAATTAAGATTAGCTAGAGCTTATGGCGGGACCCACTTGCATTTTCACCTGGACCACTTAATTATCCTTTATAATCAAGAAACAGCAACTTGCGCGTGCTTAACCCTATAAGGAGGGATCTCGTTGTAGTAAAAATTTTATGAGTAAAATTATTAAATTATCGCTTAATTTTATTTTTATATTTATTTTAATTATTAAACTTTTAAATAATTAATTTATTTATTAAATTTTATTTTTTAATTTACTTTAATCATTCTAAATTATTTTATTAATATTTTAATACAATTTAACATATTTTATTATTATTAAATATAAAAATTAATTTAAAATAAAAATAAATTGTATTTTATTATTATTAAATAAAAAATTAAAAAAAACCCCCTCAAATCTCTTCTACCCTGCCACTCACCCCTTTGCCGCTTTCTACGACAGCGACGATAAGGACGACAACAAGAACATTGACACAGACGAATTCTTCGATTCTTCCCCAAAATAACAACCCTTCGCCTTCTTCCGTTGACCCTTCACTGCAAAATCAGCAGCAAATCTCGCAGATTTTGTTTCCACCCCCCACACCCCTTACCCAACAACAGCAGCAGCAGCAACAACACCAAACGCAGCAAAACGTAGCAGCTTCATCGAATTACCAAATCCAGCAAAACCTTCAAAGATCCACATCTATTTCTCGCATGAACCAACTCCAATAGCAGCAGCAACAGTCTCAATACAATAATGTTTTAAGGCAAGGGTTATATGGGCAAATGAATTTTGGTGGGTCGGGTTCAATTCAAGCTAACCAGCAATAGAACCAACAGAATCAGCAGATGGGCAATCCTAATTTATCAAGGTCGGCTTTGATGGGGCAAGGCGGTCATTTGCTCGGTGGTGGTGCTGCTGCTGCTCAGTTTAGTTTGCAGTCTTCGCTTTTAGCTTCGGTATGTATGTTTTTAGATATCCTTCTTGGGAGTTTCGAATTTTCTAGCTTTCAAAGGCTGCCATTTCTGCAAGTGTAGATAACGTCGGCGAAAGAGTGGGTGGTTGGTGAAGATAACGCCGGTAAAGGTGTAAGTGACCAGGTGAAAGTAGTTTAAAGTTTTGAGTGTCGAGAAATTTAGAGTTTTTATTTTATTTTTTATTTAATAATAATAAAATATAATTTATTTTATTTTAAATTAATTTTTCTATTTAATAATAACAAAATAAGTCAAATCATATCAAAATATTAATAAAATAATTTAAAACGATCCTAAGTTAAAAAATAAAATTAACAGGTAAATTGATCGTTTTAAAAATTTAGTGATTAAAATAGATATAAAAATAAAATTGAGTGATAATTTAAGTATTTAATTTTAATTTTTATATTAATTAAATTGGTGTTGAAGTGACTTGTATAACAAACTCAGTCTGAGATCTGGTAAATTTTGTCTATAAAATGGACTTAATTTTTAGGCTTAAGGGGTAATATTGTCTTTGTAGTAATTCTAAATCAATAATATTGTCTATATATTTTAATTTTACCAATTTATTCTTCAAACATCTTAATTGTAGCAATATCACTTTTTGACTGGTATTGGTTAATATAGCCATTAAATTCTATGCACGTGGTCGCTATTTGCTTTCGTATTAGTCGTTATCAACAATTACCTTAGCATGTCGATAGTGACAAATTTGCTTTGAACTTTTGACGAGGTTATAGTACGAATGAAAAATTTTGAAATTAATTTTTCGCTTAAAGGCCAAATTGGCACTCAACAAAAAAAACAATTAAGCTTTATAAAAAAATTTCACCAATTGAGCCCTCATAATTTAAATTACGATCAATCAGGCCTTGACAATTCAAATTTTGATCAATTTAGTGTTGATCGTTGACTCAAGAGTAGTTATTAAGATGGTGACACACGACAAACTTTGAAATTGTCACGTCATAAAAATCATAAAAATTATTTAAAATTAATATATATATTAAAAAATTTAAAATTAAAAAATTATTTAAAATATTCAAGAAAAATCTAAAAATATTTAAATATGTAAAAAATAAATTATGTATAAAATTATAAAAAAAAAGTACTTACAGTCAAAAATATAAAAATAATTGTAATAATTATTAAAATATATATTAATATTTATAGTGAAATGATATTTAAAATTTTGAATAATTTTAAAAAAATATTTTTTAATTAAAAATATTAAAATTTCAGAATTTTTCAAAATGCCCAAAATTTTCAACTCCCTAACCCTATATTCCCAAATCCTCAAATTAGTTTAATCGACAGTGGAAGTTGTTGGTGTTGTGATAGACGATAGTGCTGAGGCAAATAACGATGTTGGTGAGAATAAATATTGAGGGAGAACAGACTGGGTGATGCAATGAGTGTTGAACGATAAGAATGGGTGCAAGGGCGACAGTGGGCTTTAGCGACGGCAGTAGGACAACGAAAATGAGAAGGTTTTCTTGCGACGGGAAACGGTCGGTAGTTGAATTAGTGGTAATGGTTGATTTGGGGATTTATGAGCCTTTTTGAAAGAAATGAAACTTTGGGGGGTTTTTAGAAAAAAATTATTTTATGTTTTTATTAAAAAAATAAATTACTTAATTATTTTATATTTTTATAATTTTTATGAATTTTTATAATTTTATATTTATATAATTTAATGGCATGGCATTTCAAGAGTGTGCCATGTATCCTTCCATCTTTGACCGTTAGAGGGCACTAACGGTTAACGCGGTCAACATAATGGATCGGCTAAATTGGGTGCAATTTGAATTTTGAAGGCTAAATTGGTAATTTTTTCATAAGGGCCTAATTAGTTGTAACACCCTTACCGGTATGGTAGAGAACCGGGTCGAAGATGTCACCGATGACCAATATCAGAAACTATACAGTGAAAATCGATGCTCCGAATACAATGCCCCAGTCAATGAATGCCATTAATGTCGTGTCTCAACAAACATAATCATAAGACATTCAATTCATTAATCAATTTGCCAATAAGGGTTAAAATGTAATGAATTCATGGTTCAGAGACTAAACTGTAAAACTTGATAGATTAAGGACCTTATCAATAATTAACTGTGTCAATATCAAATTAGTATTATATAAACATGCATGCCAAGTTTCACTAAGTTTTGAGGGCAATAATATAACCAATTAATCCATGCAATTTTAAGGACTGAGTTACAAAGTAAGCAAAATCAGTTTAGGTCAATAACAGAATTACTTACTTTAGTACCGGTACTCGATAGGCCGTACCGGTACGTCGGGCCGTTATTTCAGTTAGAATTTAATGTGGATTTCGGTACGGAATTATCCGTATCGGTACTCAATAAAATCCCCAAACCAATAGCGAAATTCAGTACGGTATAGACTAAGCCGTACCGGTACCAGACTGAGGTTGAAAATGGGGATTGGTACGGGTCCATTTCATACCGGTACCCCGACAAACATACAAATTTCAGTGTTAAAGATGTGTACCGATACTCTTTGGTCTGTACCGGTACCCCTTTAATGGTTTGGCCCAAATATACACACATGTATGGATACACATCTACCCATATCGATACGTTATACCCTGTAGTTCTATCTTTTGCAGGTTTTTAAGCCATTTACCCAACTCAATGATCGATAACACTGGTCTTCAATAAGTTTTATAACCTATGTTTCATGTTCATATTTCATTTTAACATTCTAAACAACATATAAGTTGATGGAGATGCATTTTGTCCATGTATGCAATCTTAGTAGCCATTCTAAATTTCAAACATACCATATATGCATACTTTAAGCTTACATACTCAAAACATATCTGACATGCCATTTAAACATACTAGAGTTATATCCTACCATTCTAGGAGTTCAAAATGTAAGTGTACATTACGGAATATCAACTTGGGGTGACTTGCAACCGACCAACCACAATCCGCCTCACGAAGCTATATAACTTGAAAATGTATGCAATGAACTACATTAAGCTTACCTAGCCTAGTGAGATAGTCAACAATAATTCAACATACAAAACAATGCATACCAATAATATCAATGTCATGCTTTTCATATTCATGCTTTATATGCAACTCAATAAACAGGCTAAGATCAGTGTATTCCATATATACAATAATTAGTAATATGATCATTAATTATATCCCTTGGATCAAACTAACAAATGGATACTCGAATCCCATCAACATCGCCAAGTCAATGAATAGTCAAGCCCTTCCGCCTCACCAATTGACCAATAACTCAAACATCCCTCTGCCTCGCCACAATAAAGGTCGTAGCCCAAGGACCGTAGTCCACTCGTACCAATGAGCTGATGAATTCTATGACATTCGAATTGTATCTATGTCATTTCGGTTCAAGGTTCAATAATAATAATAACGATATCGATGGAAATAACAATGACAATAACCATATCTATGGAAATAACAGTGACAATATCAATGTCGATAACAATGGTAATATCAATGTCAATATTTCAATACTTCAATGATGTCAATGACAATAGCAATGTTTCTATGAACAATATTTTAATGCAATAACTTACTGATGCTTATCAATATAGTCTCCAAAAAGATTCGATGCAATATCCTTAGACAAAAATGTTAGCTATGCAATATTCAATAACAGTGAACCAGAAAAGGCACGTAACCTATTCCCGAGACTCCGACTACACTCACCTCAAATCCAAGCTTATAAAACAAAATTTGTAGTTAAGAAAAGTCCTCTTCCACTCCCAGCTTCATGATCAACTTGATTTTAGTCTCCTAATATAAACACATATACGTTGAACACCTAACCATTTAGTTGATATTAATACTAAAGCTCACATATGAATCTCAAAATAGTAAGTTGGGTCTTAAAGGTAGTTACCTTGCTCTCAAGGCCTTTGATGTACCAATTTGATACTTAATCAAAAATTTATTTAATTATCCGGTGAGAGGCTATGATTTGAACTCAACTAGTAGGATTTCACAAATAAATTAATGAATTTGCTCTTGTGTCTCTCTCCTAAAACTATGCTTGAATAAGCTTTTAATAATAGTAAGGAAACCATTCGAATAAGAAAAAGGAATGAAAACTATTCCCCAAACTTCATTCCGTGCAAGAGATAATGAGGAAAGAAATTTTAATAGAATTATAATAACAATAAATGACAAACTTGACACATGTCCACATGATTCACCATCTCCTTTCTATCTTTCTCGCCTTAACCGTAAGGAAACATAACACTAAAAGTGTCTAACTTCTCCGTTATTTTTATAAAGTTTCTTGAATTTATTTAGAACCAAAATGCTAGCAAACGACACCTAGCAAACTTATACATCACATTTGATGAATGGTTAGATCACACCCTTACTCCCTCCATTATCTTTCCTTATCACGAAGAAAACCCATGGGCTAATCATCCATATACCATTAATTTTTTTCTTTGTTTTCACCTTGATCACTCAACTTTGCTTTTTTTACAATTTAGCCACTTAACTGTATTCTTTGAACTTCAATACTTGCATTATGGTCCAACCCCAATAGCAATGTTTAATTAACTATCAATACATGTGAAATTAACCATATGGTCGATGGTCAACAATTATTTTGACTCACCGTAATTTGAATTTTTGGTTACGAAATTCGGTTTTCAACTAGACCGGTTTTTGGGGTGTTACATTAATTTTTTGATTTTTCGTTGAGGGCCAATTTGACCTTTAAGCCTTAATTATTTTAAATTATAGTTTTAAAAAAATTATGTCAATTTTTACTATCACGTCATTAAAATTAATCTATCATCATTTTATTGGAAGACATTAATTTATTAAAGAAAAAGATATATGGACTTTCTAACACATACGATTTTAATTATTTAACGATGGAATGTTTGATATGACAAAGAACAACTGATAATAATAGTTCTGTTAGTCAAGTCCAGTCAAATGACAATATTGATCCAATTCAAAATTTTAAAAGTTAAATTGATAAAATTAAAAATAAGATACAAAATTACTGAGATTATTACATAGACAAATTCTCTTAAGCCTAACTTTTTTTAACCCATTTTTGGATTTATTATTTTTTTAAAACCATACTCAATATTTTGTAGGTCGTCAGTTTAGGCGAATAATTCGATCTATGAAGATATTTAATTTTGAACAATTAATTCATGGTTTATAAGATATTTTTAATTTAAAACTTGACTAGTGGCAAAAGAAGGGCAAGTATTAAAAGTTTTCAAGAATTATTATTATTTTAAATAAATTTGATAATTTATATGAAGTCGTCTTAAATAAAAATCAATCCTTAAATTAAGTTTTTTTGTTTGTTTTTTGTCCTTAAATTATTTTTTGTCAAAAGTAAGTTTCTAAACTATCATTTTTAGTCGCTTTGAGTCTTTAAATTATTTTAGTCAAAATAAGTACTTAAACTATACTATTTTTCTTTTTAGTCCCTAAATTATTTATTGGTCAAAAAATCTTTGTGATGTGCCAACATTTTATTAATTAAAATATTTTTTTTTGACTTAAGTAACTACTGAACTTACAATAATCAGAAATAATAGTTTAAAAACTTATTTTGAACGAACAATAATTTAAGAGTTAAAAACAAAAAAAATAATCTAAAAATTGATTTTTCATTTAAGCCTATAAAGTTACATATAAATATATAAATAGAGGTAAATCCGTAAATAGTGCTCTCCAAGTTGCTGCATTCATAACTCGCCTATACAATTTAAAAGGCTCTCCTGTCGCCTATTGTTTCATAGCTCGAGATTTAATAAATTTTAAATATCATATAGTCATATAAAAATACATATTCTGATTCATATATATGATGATCAAAATCAGTAGCCGTCCGGCAGATACTAAGGTCGGTCTTGAGATTTTAGAGGCCTAAAATTAAAAAATTAGATTTTTTATAATAAATCTTAAAAAAAGTTAAATTAAAGGGAAGATCAATATTCCTTAATCTGAAAAAATGAATAAATGAAAAAATAATTTGAAGAATAGTAAAATATCAAGAAAAAGGGCCTCAAATCAAATATTGAGAAAAAAATTGGACAATATTGATAAAAAAATTAAGGGACTAAGGAGCATCTAATAACAAGTATTAAAAAATTAAGCACCAAATAATAAGTATTGAAAAAATTTCTAATAATAACTATTAGAAAAAAATAAAAAATGAAGATTGAAAAAAGGTCTAGTTGATCAACTAAATTAATTACTTGCTATTTATGGCCCAAAGAGAAGAAAAAAATAATAAATAAAAGTGAATTGAAATAAAATAAACTTAGAAAAATTATGAAAGTAAATTTTTAAGAGAAAACTTATTAGATGGAATAGCCTTAAGCTTAGCTTAGCCTTAATTCAAAGTGATCATCGAAAAAGATATTTTCACCGGATACACGACGGTTACAGTCTACATGGCTCAACCCTTGTAACTTACTTTTCACTTTTGTAACCAACAATCCAAAGGCAATCTTTGGAATACGGTTCTTACTTGGACTAGCCACAACTATCGTCTCTAGCACCAATGTAGTTAAGTGTTTAGAAAAGTCCGACTTGGATCATGTTGTCTCAATGAGAATCAAATCCTATCTCAATTTCCCTTAGCGAATCCATCGCTAAGTGTGTTCATAGGAAGTCGAATATGCTACAAGCTGATCTTTCCTCCCAACTTTAAATCAGAACAACATTCAAACCAACGCGTGCTTTTTGAAATGAAAGAGTAAAGATTTTTAAAAGAAAGGCCGATTGCCAATCTAAGTTTTTAGAAAATTGAGAATGTTATCCAAGAAGATATTAAGTGTTTTTAATTCTCACAAAATAAATTGAGGCATCGCTTTAAGCCCTTGGCTAATTGAGAAATTAGCTAAGCATGATTATGGTGGAAATCATACTTAGCATTTTAAAAGAAAATATATAAAGTTTAAAAAATAAGAACGTAAAGAAAAAGAGAATTTTATAGAACTTCAAAAGCAAGAACAAACTAAGAATAAGATATATTTTTCTAGCTTACCCCAAGGGGTATTTATAGTATTCTGAAACCCTAAAATAACCTAGAAAAGATAAAAGATAAATCTTAAAAATATTCAAATTTAAATCTTAAAAACAAAAGATAATTCCAAGTTTGAAATTCAAAACGCAGTTGATCCTACTTATCCGTTCGTGCTGACTAGACCTCCTGGAAGTCGCTGACTGGATCTTCTAGAAGTCGCTGTCTGGATGCCACGTCAGGCTTCATGCCCACAAGCCCAACCTTGATCCTAGAACAAAAAAACTGTAGAACTCTGCCTTTTAGTGCAATTTCCAAAATTGTAGTCTTGCACAGAAAAACTCAAAAACATCCAAATCAGCAACATGAACTAATCATTAAGGACATAATTAAAGATAAAATAGTACCCAAATTAACCACTTATCAAATTCCCCCTCACTTATTCAATACTTGTCCTCAAGCATGCCTTAGTTAAATAAAAGAAATCTTAAGTTATCAATCTGTCATCCCACTAAATGTCAAAGAATACCAAATGAATCAATGATCACATCAATTATCGGAAACAAGGTGAAAATCAAGCAAAAAGGCTCAACTAGTAACAAGTTTAAGCAAAAGCCAAGACATTCCAATTATCCATTAATTTCAACGTAACAAGATTAATACCTCACAAGAGTTTACTAATTATTGCTCAATGTATTCGGGTAAAGGAAACGCTCAAAGCCAAGATTAAGAAAGATATTACCATAGGCTTGTACGTAAATCAAGTCTCCACTACTTAGAATGAACTGGGCGCATTAATCAAAGGGTCTTTAATAAGGTTGTAATGGGGCTTAGGTTGGGGTAGGGATAAGGCCAAAAATTGAGCTAAAATGTCAAGACAAGAGATGCTAAATGAAGTTCAAGCCATGAAATTCCATGAAGTAAAAAAAAATTGAAGAGGCAATTAACTTATTCCTTTTGCTTTCTTTTTTTTATTTTCCTTGATGTTTTTTCAAATTAATTGGACATTCAATTAATAAGGTTGACGATACATCGGACCATAGATTAAATCGACATCATATAAGCATAAATGCCGTGTTAATTTATGGTTAGATTCTCGTATGTCACATTTATTCATGGTGCAAATAGTTAAGATATGATGTGATGATTTTATCAACTTTTGATCTTACCTTAGGATGGTAAGGATTAACCCAAGTATTTGGTCAACATCCTTTAAGCTCAGACTGTTATGACACAAATACCAGAATTAATAAGAACCTCATTTTTCATTATTTAAATTAATCAATTCGAAATATATGTATCTCATGAATGACAATTAATATGGATGTCAAATAAGAGCTTAAAAATAAACACACAAAGGCCCACTAAAAGCTCTAACCTAAAAGGCCCAAATTATGGAAGTTTAATTAATGATCTAATTAGTAACTAGGTGAATCTAATATTAAACCTAAGTTAATTAAACCCTAAAATCTTGAAAATCCTAACAAGTTATGAATTGTCACGTAGCATGATAATTAATTCGATCAGTTTTAAACTAGTATTCTAATAAGCCAATGATATTATTTAAAACAAATCAAGTTAATTAATCATGGTTTTAATTTAAATGCCAATCTATTCTCAATATTAATTTTATCTTAAAGGTAATTAAGAGATGTTCAACTAGTTTAACGAATTTAACATTTATCCCAACAAGTCAAGGGTAAATTTAAATTCGCTAAACTAATTCGAACCTTAGGTCTAGCTACGGCTATAAGAAACTAATACTAAAATTAACTTAATTAATTTAAAGACTATGACCCTATAAGACGAGCGCATACTTTAAACTAATTAAATTAATTTTTCCCAAGCTAAACCTAAAGGCCTAATCTAACCGAAATGAAAAGAAAACCACCGATCGAACACTAAGTATTGAGACACTTACTATACGTATTTATACCCTATATTATATTATAACAGCTATACATTATAGGTTACAAGAGAAATCATATATTATATACATTGTAAAAAAACCATATGTTACATATATTATAAAAACCATGTAATATATATATATATATATATATTAAAACACCTTATATTATGTATAGACCATATAATAGGGTATATATATGAAAAATATATTATATATGTATTATAAAAACTATACATTATAAAAATACGTGTATTACGCATTTAAAAAACTACATTATATTTTATCATAAAAACTATACTATATGCCATATATTATATATATTATGTAAAATAGGTATTACATGAAAAAACATATTCCATATAACATACATATTAAACCACATCAAACATATACCAAGAGAAGATCAAAAGCATAATTACAAAAAAAAGGACTGAAACGTAAAGAAACAGAATACACTGCAAGAAATGAGACATGTATATAACGGAGGGTGATATGGCAAGGATTCTGTAAATCCAAGGACTACGGGTGTAAATAACAAAGGCAGAATGGCTTAAAGGTCATAATTAGACCATGCGGATGGACCTGTAGGGGAAATTGAAGAAACGGAAGCCCTTACAGGCATAAATACGATGACACAGAGGTCCTTAAAATGCCATTAATCTATTTTTAAAAGTGGTTGAATATATAAGTTAGTTTTTAACTAAAAAGGAAAGTTTTTTTAGATTTATCCTTCAAAAAACCAAGAAACTCTCCCATTTTTTCCCAACTCGGATGAACACCATGGCAGCGTTCATCTGCGCTGCCGCCATTCCCTGGTCTGCCCCCCCCCCGTGTCGGCAAACCCAGGAAAACCAAAAAAAAGAATCTCTTTTTGATCTAAACCCATATTTACCTTCAGTTTCCTAAAAATCGACCCTTTTCTTTTTGAAAATTCAAGAAACAGATTCAAAAACAACCCATTTTTCGAAATCAAAAGCCCTTTTTAGCCTATAATATTCCCAATGATTCACCCAATATGACTGAGGTAGTCAGAGAGCTTATTGCCGGCAAAGGGGAATCGACGGTGCAAGGGAAGATGACTCGACACCAAAGGTAACCAACCCTAAACCCTAAATCTTATGAATGCATGTATTTTGAAATAGATAGAGGGTGGAGGTACCTCAAAACTTTTCTCTGGTCTCTATTCCTTGAATAATTCTCATCTCAATACAAATGGTTAGGGTTTTATCCCTTTTATACCCTGGATTTACATTGATAGAAAAATGAAAAATGCTAAAATTCTATTGGTTGTCTTTGTATTTTGGCCTAATTCACGCGTCTCTATGATTTTTGCTGGCTAATTCCCTGAAATTTTTGGGTAACCACTCTGACATTCTTCTTTTTTTGTCTTCTCGTTCGAGGTGGCCAAATTGTGAGGAAGTGGACTAGGGAGGAAATCGACGGCCAAGATGTTACGGATTAGAGGTGAGTTGCATCTAACGGTGAGTGATGGTTCTATTCGTGATCTGAGGGGTCATGATTCTCCCTAGTTCACGCGCGGCTCTTATGTGGAAGATGAATAGTCTGGGAGGTGTTGCGCACGTGCGAGTGAGGAGAGTTAGAGCACCGCGCTTGTGGAACACTCGTGGCAGATGTAATCCTGACCGTTGATGGCGATTCTGATCTAATGGATGAGATGTTGCAGTGCTGCATCGAAGGGCTACCAACTAGGGTTTCCTCTTAAAGGGGCATTTTGGACCGTTATATCAAGATTTGATCTAACGGCTATTATTTGGCTGCACAAGGATAAAGAGGGTTATCAAATTAGGTCTCTAGGGTTTTAAGCTTGGGCTTATTGGGCCACCCTTGTATGTTATATTTTTATAAATGGGTTTAATGTATATATGGACAAAATTTAATTCATATGAATTGTATATGGGCTGACTTTTATATATAGATGGGCACTTCATTTATTAACTCTTATATATGCTTTTTAGTATATGTTGTAAAAAGGTAATAATATGACTAATGGTGTTATAATGTAACTAATGCATGATAACTGAACATAAAACCCAAGAACTAATAACTTTTAATTATATATACATATTATAAAATAGATAAAACAAATAAACAAATAAATAGAATAGCTAACAAGTCATTATTGCAAAATCTAACAACGGTTTAATACCCCAAACAAAATCAGTGATTACAGCTGCCCCCTTTGCTTATTCTTGTAGAAAAAGGATAAAGCAAAGACCATAAGCACTAATTTTGTCCTATTTCCATGTATGAAGATTTTGAGCTGCGAGTTCCTCCTATATAGAACTGTTAACCTTTCCTAAAACCTAGAGCTATGAGTATCAGCCTTTTTTGCCCCAAAGATTCCAAGCCACGAGTTTCTGCCTCATTTGCTTGGAAATTGTTGAGCTATGGGTATTTGTCCATTTCGCTCCGAGAACCCTAAGCTATGAGTATCTGCCTCTTTTGCCCTAAAGTTCTAATACGGCGAGTTTGAAATCCTTCGCCTGAAATCCTTGAGCTTTGAATATCTGCCTCCTTCACCTTAAAAACCCCAAGCTATGAGTATCTACCTCTTTTGCTCGGAAGCTTTAATACGACGAGTTTGAAATCCTTCTCTTGAAAACCTTGAACTTTAAGTATCTGCCTCATTTGCTATAAAAACCCCAAGCTATGAGTATATGTCTTCTTTGCTCAGAAATTCTAATACAGCGAGTTTGAAATCCTTCGCCTGAAATCCTTGAGCTTTAAGTATCTACCTCATTCGCTCTGAAATCCTTTACGAGCCCTCATTCTATCATCTATTCCACTTCTTAGGGGGCACTCGTCCTACCTTTTAGATACTTGTGGAAAGAGGAAATATTATGATGGTATGAGTTAGCATGCTCCTAACCTGGGGATGTCTAACTAGACAAGATGCATGAACAGTAGGGTCTGAACATTGCTCCGATGCTTTCATTTTCGTGTTTTAATCCTACTAAGTCTTCTTTTTGCTTTTTTAATCTTTGACGGTACTTCATCTCATATTCTGGTTCAACCATCAGTCTTTTCCTTTTTGAATTCCTACTCTAAAGTGTTTTTTCAGGTTTTCACTTTAGCCTTGCTCTCTCTTAAAGAGTCTTTTTTTCGGGTTTTCACTTTAGAAGTTTTTTTCTCTTTCTCTCTTTTCCTTTTTCTTCTTCTTCTTCTTCTTCTTCTTCTTCTCCATATTTTTCTTTCTTTTTGTTTTTATTTTTTTTGCTTTTTCCTTTTTTGGGTGCCCTTTCGGGTTTTCACCTAGGGATGGCTTTAATTTCATATTTTTTTTGTTTCCACGTAACATGCTTTAATTCTTGGTACGGTCAGGACTCGTCTCCATACTCCTAGCAATTGAAACCTCCTCTGGGCTCGACTTTAACATAATTCTTTGTACCACATGCACTTAAAAGGTTAGAACATAGCAATACCAATAAATCCTTTGCTTTTCATGAATCTATGTCAACCTACTTGCCAGATGCTTGTAAAAAGATAGAAGAAGGTACGAAATTATACTTCATTAATGTTTCAAAAGTTCAAAGTAATTCAAAAGTCATGGCAAACATAGAAAAAAGGGAAACAAAGTATAATGCCACGTCCCAATCATTGACTGCGTGAATGATGCGAGAACCCATCGACCGAAGTAGATCTCTTGCTAGAAACTTTCCACTAAAACATGACCCCTGAGAAGATTCAATCTTGGGATGCCTAATCTTCGAAAATTATTTGAGCCGCCCTTTTTGGGTTTTCAACTCAAATTCCCCTTTGGTTTCAAGACGCCGTTTTTCGGTTTTCACCTTGAACCCCCCTTCTTTTTGATTTTTTCTTTTCTTTTCTTTTTTCTTTTTTCTTTTTTTATACCTAAAACGCCTTTTTAGTTTTTCACTCTAGGTATTTCATTTTGCGAAGCGTCCTTCTGGGTTTTCACTCATTTTTTCATTTTTTTCATTATGCATAGTACCTCTTGACTGAATCAGAATTTATTGGGTTGTTCAACACCCTCCCATACATTTCTGTTAGGATCAATGCTCCTCTAGATAAAGCCTTTTTAACAATATAAGGTCCTTTCCAATTAGGCATCCATTTCCTGCGGGAATCTCTTTGAGTTGGCGGGGTTCTTTTAAGTACTAGATCCCCCTCTCAGAATTCTATTGGGGGATCTTCTTATCGTAGGCTCGCATCATCCTTTTCTGATACATCTGACCATGACAAATGGCTTTTAGTCTTTTCTCCTCAATGAGGTTCAACTGGTCAAATTAAGCTTGCACCCACTCGGCTTCTTCTATTATTGCCTCATTTAAAATTTGAAGCGATTGAATCTCCACTTCTATAGGTAGCACTACCTCCGTGCCATAGACTAATGAGTATGACGTGACCCCCGTTGAAGTACGTACCGACGTTCGGTAGGCAAATAGAGCAAATGGCAACATTTTATGCCAATCCTTGAAGGTTTCTGTGGTCTTTGATATGATCTTCTTGATGTTCTTGTTGGCCGCTTCTACCACTCCGTTCATCTTGGGACGATAAGCAGTGGAATTATGGTGTATTATTTTGAATTTCTCGCACACTTTGGCTATCATATTATTATTTAAATTGGTAGCATTATCAGTGATGATCCTTTCTGGAAGACCATAGTGACATGATTTTTCTCTTTAAGAACTTGCAAATTGTAGCTTTTGTGATGCTAGCATATGAAGCGGCCTCTACCCACTTGGTGAAGCAATCAATGGCTACCAGGATGAATCGATGTCTATTAGAAGCCTTTGGGTAAATTTGGCCAATAATGTTCATGCCCCAAGCGGCAAAAGGCCATGGTGAATTTATGGTGTGGAGTGACATTGGTGGAAAGTGTATCTTATCGGCATAGATTTGACACATATGGCATTTCATCGCATAACTGATGCAATATCCTTCTATAGTTGACCAGAAATAGCTATAGCTTATGTTCTTTCTAGCCATTGAGAACCCGTTGGCGTGGGTTCTGCACAAGCCTCCATGGACTTCTGCCAAAATAGTTTCGGCCTCTCGAGCAGCAACACACCACAACAACATCTGGTCTTGCCTCTTTTTGTACAAAACCTCCCCATTTAGAACGTATCATGTCGTCATTCTTCTAATGGTTCTTTTGTCGTTCTCGTTGGCCTTTTCGAGCGTATCGGTACGGGGTCAACGCAGTTAACTGGTATCGATACGGTCATAGCTGTATCAGTACGGGTTTGACATCCTTTGAATCTAGAAATCTGGAAATAAGTATGGTGTATCGATACGGCCCATAGGGTATCGATACAGTATTAGTTAAATCTGTTATAAAGCATAAAAATAGAGTTTGGACAGTTTACAAATTGGTCTCTAATAGCTATATGGTCTAATTGATTAGGTTAACGACATCCGATAGTAACGAACTTCACAGAATAATAATTGGTGAGTTTAATTACAAGTTTGTAATAAAGAATCTGGATTAAGATCGCTAATTTATGAAATTTGCAGTTTAGTCCCTAGTTCATAAAAGTTTAAAATTGACCCTATATTGAGTCAGTAAATGACAGTTAGGTTCACTGAGCCTTACATAAGAATATTAGAACTTCGAAATGAATTTTTGAATCTAATTAAGCTTCTGAATTTCAAATATGTTTTTTGATGACACTTCCGACCTGGTTCTCTACCAGACCGGGAAGGGGGCGTTACAATTGTGGTATCAAAGCCTAGGTTTAATCGATTCTAGGACTAAACTGAAGTTGTTTCGAGTCCGTATGTACTTATGCCACCTAGGAGTTATTTGTATATGTTATCTTCGACTTACAGCTTACACGATTCAATCTTTCTATATGATTATATCTGAAAATGTCTACGCCTACTGATAAACACGCTGTTAATGAACCAAATCCCGAATCCTCCTCGACTTAGGGAGATAATCTGAGGGCCAAAGCCAGGCCTGAATAAGTTAGGTAGAATGACCCACCTCATCCTCCTTCGATGCCTGCAGCTCAGCAAGAGTATCTCATGTCAATGGCTGAGTTGATCAAGCAAGTGGTCATATCCCTTAGACAAGAACCACACCCTCAGCATATTGAAGCCACTTTATCAGTTTCGAGAGCTCCCATCAAAAAGCTCAAACAATATCCAGTTTATACCTTTACTAGCCAGGACCTAGATTATCCTGAAATCACATAATACTGGCTGGAGCATACCCTGAAATGCTAAATAAATGATGAAGTGCCCCGAGGAGCACAAGCTAGAATGTGCCTTGGCCTTGATCGCTGAAGAGGCCCAGAGCTGGTGGGATACTATGACCCTGACTGTTCCTAAATACCTAATTACGTAGGACTTCTTCCTTTAGGAGTTTCGCAATAAGTACATTAGTGACCACTATATCACTGAAATGTATAAGAGATTTCTCTATCTGAGACAAGAGGAAGACTGGTGGAATAGTACATCCACGACTTCTATAAATATGCAAGATATGGTACCGAGATTATCCGCACAGAAAAGGAGAAGTGTTGGATGTTCATAGACGGCATGTGTGATGAATTACGTCCCATATTCGTTGCTTTGGAGATAAAGAACTTTCAGACTCTGATCAACCCAGTCATCACTACTGAAGCCTCCTAGAAGGCTTATGAAAGAAGAAAAGAGAATCAAGCCCAGTCTGAAAAGAGATCTCGAGACGATTCCAATCCTCTTGTACCTCAAAAGAAGGGTAGACAGTGGGATCAGAAGACTGCTACCTTCCATCAACTACCTAGGTCGGGTTATGTGCCATAGTTCCAATATGTGGGAACATATGTTGCTTGTACAGCTTCCATCAACAGTGAGGGCGGTTCCTCGAAGGGTTCCCAGATTCCATTATGCAACTTATGCAGAGAAGGTACCCTGGGCAGTGCCGTAGACAATCTGGATCGTGTTATCTCTGTGGAGACTCTGGCCACTTCATCAGACAGTGTCCGTAGAACCCAAATGCCCCTACTACCATGGCTTCTCAGAATAATCCTAGTAAGGGAAGAAGAGCAAAACAGATGCAGTATAGATCAGCGTGGAGACCTCGCAACACCAATGCCCCTTCAGCTAGTCGTGACCCTCATACTTCAGCCCAGATGTACCATGTTCGGGGTCTTGAGCAAGAGGATAACCCTGATGTGATTGCAGGTATGGTGGAATTATGCTTTGACTTTGTTTATGTGTTAATAGATTCGAGCTTTACGCACTCTTTCATTAGTGAACCATTGATTGCAAAGTATGATTTAGAATCTGAACTTATTACTTCTGAGATTGTTGTCTCTAATCTGTTAGAAGATAGTGTGGTCATTCGGTTGATCTATAAAGCTTTCCTTATAAGGATCCAAGGGATCCCATTTCTGGCCAACTTGATGGCATTACCTTTTCAGGAATTCAATCTCATCCTAGGCCTTGATTGGCTAGCTGACTATCAAGCCTAGGTGGATTATTCTAAGAAGAAGTTATATCTCTGTGGACTCGGTAAGAAGAGTATAACCTTGATGAAATCTGAATCTGAGCCTAAGAAGACTCTTATGTGTGCCATGGGGTCTAAAGAAGATTTGAAACTAGAAGGGGTACCAGTGGTGAAAGAGTTCTCTAGCATGTTTCCTGAAAAACTTCCAAAACTCCCTCCCACCCAAGAAGTGGAATTCAGGATAGAAGTGCAACTTGGGACTACTCCGATCTCTATTACTCCATATAGAATGGCCCCGGTGGAGTTAGAAGAACTAAAGGCCTAAATCTAAGACCTTTTGGATAAAGGGTTCATCCGACCGAGTTCCTCAACTTGGGGAGAACCGGTGTTGTTCGTAAAGAAGAAAGATGGATTGATGCACTTATGCATTGACTATCGCCAGTTGAACAAGGAAACAATCAAGAACAACTACCCGTTGTCTAGGATCGATGACATTTTCAATCAATTGAAAGATGCTTATGTCTTCTCAAAGATAGACCTTCAAACCAGGTACTACCAAATGCTAGTGAATGAGTCTGATGTTCCAAAGACTGCCTTCCGAACTAGATATGGCCACTATGAATTCTTAGTAATGTTATTTGGGCTTACGAATACACCTGCAGCCTTCATGGATTTGATGAACCGTGTGTTCTGGACTTACCTAGATAAGTTCATGGTGGTGTTCATAGATGGTATTCTAATCTATTCAAAAGACGTTGCTACTCATGAAGAACATCTTCAGGTTGTACTTCAGACTCTCCGAGAGAAATAACTGTACGCCAAATTCAGCAAATGTGAATTTTGGCTATATAAAGTGTCCTTCCTAGGCCATGTGATCTCTTCTGTAGGGATTCAATTTGACCCAAAGAAGATTCAAGCAATCTTTGATTGGATTCCTCTGAAGAATGTTGGAGAAGTTCGTAGTTTTCTGGGCCTTGTAGGCTACTATCGCAGATTCGTTAAAGGGTTCTCACTGATTACTGTACGTTTGACGAAGCTTCTCCGTAAGGAAACTCCCTTTGTATGGACTGTGGATTAGCAAAGGAGTTTTGATCAGCTTAAGCAAGTTCTTACTCATGCTCCTGTTTTGGTGCAACCCGAGTCGGGTAAAGACTTTACTATATACAATAATGCATCCCACCTGGGATTAGGTTGTGTGTTGATGCAAGATAGAAATGCCATTGCCTATGCCTCACGTCAGCTCAAACTACATGAGTTGAACTATCCAATACATAATCTGGAATTAGCTACTGTTGTTTTCTCCTTAAAGATTTGGAGACACTATTTGTATGGTGAAAAGTATTATTTGTACACTGATAACAAAAGTTTGAAGTATCTTTTGACACAGAAAAAGCTAAATCTTTGTCAGCATATGTGGATGGAACTTCTAAAAGATTGCGACTTGGTTATTGATTACCATCTCGGTAAAACCAATATGGTGGCTGACGCTTTAAGTCGGAAGCCCACTCTCTCTCCGAGATGTTTAAATGCTCACTTTCGACTTAAGAAGCATGGCAAGTTGTTGGCGTAGGTGGATGGAACTTCTGAAAGATTACGACTTGGTTATTGATTACCATCTCAGTAAAGCCAATGTGGTGGCTAACGCTTTAAGTCGGAAGCCCACTCTCTCTCTGAGATGTTTGAATGCTCACTTTCGACGTAAGAAGCATGGCAAGTTGTTGGTGGAACTGAGAGTTCAATCGACCATTGTATCTCGAATCAAAGCACTCTAAGAATCTGATGAGAAGTTGCAACCTCTCATTGTTAAGGTCAAGGATAACACAGATCCTGACTTTGCTATGAATTCTAAAGGCTTGTTATGTTTTCGCAACCGTATCTATGTGCCCGATGATGATGACCTTCGGAATCAGATTCTAAGTGAAGCTCATTCTAGCCCTTTCTCTGTTCATATGGGAGCTATCAAGATGTACAAATATCTAAAAGAGCTATATTGGTGGTCTAGTATGAAGAATGAGATCACAGACTTTGTAACTAGGTGTTTGACTTGCCAACGAGTCAAAGTCGAGCACAAAGTGCCTACTGGTCTTCTGCAGCCTATCTAGCTTCTACAGTAGAAATGGGAACGTATCACGATGGACTTCGTATGTGGTATACCTGTGACCCCAAAGAGGAATGATGCTATTTAGGTCATTATAGACCGATTCACCAAATCTATTCATTTCCTTCCAGTGAGAATGGATTTCAGTTTGCCTAAGCTTGCGAAATTGTACATCCGTGAAGTCACTCGTTTACATAGAGTCCCAATATTCATTATTTCCGACCGTGATCTATGATTTGCATATCAATTTTGGAGAACCTTATATACGATGCTTTGGGAACGCGAGTGCACCTAAGCACTACATTCCACCCTCAAACCGATGGCCAATCTGAAAGGGTTATATAGATTCTAGAAGATATGCTTTGAGCCTGTATTATCGACTTTGGGGATACGTGAGTGAAATCCTTACCCCTGGTCGAATTTGCTTACAACAACATTTACCAAGCTTCGATCCAAATGGCTCCATACAAATCTCTATATGGAAGGAGATGTAGAACTCTTCTTTGCTGGACCAAACTCAGTGAAGACAAGATGCTAGGTCCTAACTTACTTCGGGAAACTGAAGGAATGACAACCATTATTTGTGATCAAATTAAGGTTGCCTTCGACCGACAGAAATCTTATGGTGATCTGAAGAGAAGAGATATCCAGTACGAGGTTGGTGAGAAGGTCTTCCTCAAAGTGTCTTCGTGGAAGAAGATCTTTCGTTTCGGCAAAAAAGGGGAAGTTAAGCCCTCATTTCATTGGCCCGTTCAAAGTGATCAAAAATTTTAGACCTATTGCTTACCGATTAGCTCTTCCCAAGGAGTTAAGTCATATCCACAACGTCTTCTATGTATCTATGCTACGCAAGTACCGATCGGATCTTTCCTACGTGATCGAGCCAGAATCTGTGGAAATTTAATCCAATCTGACGTACGAGGAAGAACCTGTGTGGATCCTCGCACGAGAAGTCAAGAGACTTCGTAACAAGTCTGTACCCTTAGTGAAAGTTCTATGGAGAAGTCACTCGGTTGAAGAAGCAATGTGGGAACCTGAAGAAACCATGCAAAAGTAGTATCCTTACCTCTTTGCTTGATGTAAAAATTCGAGGATGAATTTTCTTAAGGGGAGAGAGTTGTCATATCTCAAAAACTAGCCTAGTCAAAAATATGTTCCGGTGATCGGAAATTTTGAATACGATGTGTTAAACGTTTGTAATGGTTGACCTTTGTACCCCTCTTGTATAATGAAGTTACATATTGGTCCTATTTGAGTGAATGAACTCTCTTGTATGAAATTCAAAGCCAAAATGCAAATTCTGGTTTTGGCGTATCGATACGGTCAAGCCAGTAGTGATACGGTCCAACTGCCAATAGCTAACTTACTTGTTTGGGCATGAGCGTATTGATACGATTGCGAGCGTACCGATACGTGTCTCTTGTTTCGAATCTATTTGAAGCCAAAATTAAAGGGAATAGAAACAAGGTGCTTACTCACCTTTTTGCTTGTCAATTCCCCATGTGAAAGTCACCAGAAAAGGGTGACTAATGACATAAAGGGCAAATGATTGATAGACGGGGAGGTTGGGGTTTAGCAAACCCTCATACAAAGGAAATGTTTTTATTGGTCAAATAGAAGATGGACAATGATTAAAGAGATTGAATGGGTTTTAAAATGAATAAGTGAAAAGAAAAGCTTTCATTTTTCTATTTTAGACCCCGACAACCAATCTTATCTTTTACCACCAAAGGAAGCACACACCTTCATTTCTATCATCAACCTCAAGCTAAGCTAGCACCTCGGTGCAATCTTTGATCTTAGTTCGAATCCAATATACCATTTGGAAGCCTATGACTCGATGAGTAAAACCTCATATATCAATTTGACGATTCCATCATTTGTTGAAGTTTAATTTCGAAAGTAGGTTTTCTATGTTCAAAGGGAAACCCATGAACTAAGTAGTTAATTTCAATATTCCGATATTGCCTATAAGTTTTGGTAAGCTTGAAACATGATTTCCGAATCCTTAGACCGAATTCTAATGTCACCCTTAATTTTGTGCTAGCTCAAATAGTGGATAAAGATCCCTTGTCATCTCCAAAGGAAGCTAGGCACAACGGAGTTGTAATCCGAGAATCCCGTAATCAAGGTAAGTGTAGTCGTGTCAAGAGATCGACACAGAACCATCCCGTTTCATTTGATTTGTGATTTTTATGTTAATGTGTATCTTGCTAAAGGCTGAAATAGAGCAAGCATATGTGGATGCTAATGGTGTAACACCCCTCACCTGGGTTAGGAGCGAGGAGTTTCGATTCTTGTAACATGTAATGAGACACCAAAATATAGGCAAATTTGAACCATTTCTTAAGTTTCTTACTTATCAAGCAAGCAAGGACATAATGAACAATACAAGACAATCAAACATTCATGCAAGACTTCAATAATCATACAAAGCATTCGACTAATAACACTCTACCACTAGATTTCTAGATCAAGTAACTTACATACTTACTTAGCTAACAAGTAAGCTCACACTAGACTTCAAATCATCATAGCATTCGAACAAGACCAAGGTAACCAATCCTACATTACTTATTATGCAAGCAATTCACATATGACTTCAATTTCATCTTAAGGCATTCAAATAGATCCCCTAGTTTAATTCCATTTCATGCTTTCATTACAAGTTACTACTTTCATGATTCATTTTACCATATTCACTCTTTGTTACCTATCCTATTCGAACTACCCTAGTGATTCATGCTTTCAATTCAATTCAAAGTTCCTTATCTTGTATACATTTAGTCATTTCATTCCTTCACTTACTAAGCATAATTATCTAACATTCAATAGTATGTAACTAGATTATTCAATTCTATTTCCCTACTTATACATTCGGCCATTACACTAAACACATATACAAGCATATAACTATTTCCTAATGATCTAGATCATTCGGCCATACCATACAAGGACACAATACACTTATAGTCAAAGCATGATCACACACAACCATTCGACAATCACTTAAACATGACATAGCATTCGAATGTCATTAAGGTAACTAGATTAACCTTAGTTCATTCCATTTAAATCATCTTATGTGCAGTAACATCATCAACTACTTCTAATTTAAGTTCATTACATACGTCATAATGTCATACAAAATCAAGATATAGTAGGCCCATCAAGATCAATATATACAAGTCTCAAGATGCATGTTCAACTAACTATATACAATCTAGTGCCACCATTCTAGGAGATATACAAAACAAGTATGGAATCATACTTTAACTAAACTTGTGTGAGTTGCTTCTTGCTCGAGGTAACAAGCTTCAAGATCAAGCAACCTTGTATCATTTATCATGTAGGTTGGGAAGAATGAAACAAGAGTGATAAGTACAAGTATGTACTTAGTGAGGTAGTTCCTAGATCTATCACTTTATTCAGATTATTAACTTAAAGTCCTTGATCATTTTAATCGGGATTATCCTAACTAGGCATTAATTAAGTAGAGTCAAGACCTAGCTAGTCCAACATGCACCATTCGAATGCCACAAGTTCAAGAAATCAATCAAGCAATGTTTAGCAAGAATCAAGCATTTCAAGTGTAGAGATCAATTAATCCAATTTGAATAGGGCATTCTTTCTTATGCCTTATCTTTCAAGTAATGAGCAATTCAAGATAGCATATACATCATCTTATTCATGTAACTTTCATTACAATACAAGTTCATTAGCAAGTGTCAAGTTTGCTCATTCTTCATTCATGTTCACAAGCCTTTATTTCAAGTTCATTTATTCTTGTTTTGCCTTGGTAGATAGTAGGACTAGGTAATCGAGTCACAAGACGGTACACAGAGTACCTAACAAGATGATACACAGTATCTAACAAGAAGGTGCCCAAAACACCACACAAGAGGGTACACAAAGTACCTAACAAGATGATACTCAAGGTATCTAACAAGAAGGTTCCCAAAACACCAAACAAGATGGTACAATAAGTACCTAACAAGATGAGCTCTAGACTCTAAGGCATGTTGTTCTACCTAAAACCAACTAGCAACCAAGGACTTGTTGAATCTTTTATCTTCAAGCAATCACACATCAAGTGATTAAGCAACAAGCATAGCAAGGTTAAGATCATTTTACAAGCTTTCATGTATTTCCATTATGTACACATTCAAGCAATATCAAGCAACCAACTTTTTCAAGAGCATATTCATTCATTTGAACACAAATTATCAAGCACAACCCATGGCAGCATTCGAATAGGGCATAGAATCATAGAGAACAAACAATTGATTCATTTCCACAATCAAACCATATTGCAAGCATATTGAATTGTCAAGTCTTTAATTAGTCCATTCTCCCCTTAATGTAATATTACTAAATATAATTTAAGTTCATTTCATGTTATCAATCATCAAGCAAGTATTTAGACATGCAACTTTGGTTAGAACACTAGTTCCAACCCTAAGAAAGACTACACTCACAAAACTCCAAGCTTAAGCTATCGATCTTTGATGATAATCCCCTTTGCTTTTCCTTTGACTTGATCAATCCTATATTCTTCAACCAAGTCCTCTACTCCTTGTTCTAGCCAGCCAATCATACAAACATATAAAGAGCGTGTTAGCACACAATTCATCAAGCCAATTCATTCAATTCAAGACAAGATTACAGGCATATAACATACACATATTGTGCAGCATAGTCTTGTAAATTTTCCTTTTTAATCAACCACACTTTTCTACATTATAGTTCATGTGAAATGAGACATATTTCAAAGCCTAAAAATGTTTTCAAGACAGTTTGTAAAATGCCACAATACAGTGTGCATTTGCCTATGCAGCTGCTGCCAGGCAGCTTGCACTCTAGTCACTTAATCAAGCATATCTTTCATTCCGTACGTCAGAATTTCAATTGGTTTAAACCATTGGAAAGCTAACAAAATTTTATTTATGACCATATAATGCTTGCATTTTAGTTCTTATCCAATTAATACAGTTTTTTATTCAAAGACAGGGCATCCTGCTTTACTGGGCAGATTGCACTGTCTCTAGTATTTCTACTCTACATTTCAGTACACAACCCAGAGTTTAGCTCTATTTTCTCCTAGTGAATTTAGAAATTCCAAGGTGTTGTCCATAAAAATTTCAGCCTTAAATTAATTATACACAATTTTTAGTGATTTTTCAAAGTCACTGCCCAGACTAGAGCATTCTGGGCAGATTACACTAGGTTGCATTTCTAGATTCTTATTTCATTCTAGCAAGGTCCTATTATGGAAATTTCATTCATGACCATGTTCATACATGTCTAGGTCACCATAATTTGCCTAGCAATGTTCTTAAAATAGGGCATAATCATATTTAATCTAGTTTGATCTATTTGGTCACATTTGTACATCAATTCATCCACTAGGCAGTCCATTACCTAATTTAACTAGTTCAATTAGGTGTAGTCACATTTCCAGCAACACATGTATTGAATTCCATCTTCTCTTTACCTAGTAACATGATCAAAATAGGGTTCTAAGTTCATCTAACATATTTGCACAATTTCTATAACCAAAACAGTCCCTAACAAGACTGTTTTGAATCATGTTCATAATTCCAGATTTTCCAGCAACTATACATGTATCTCATACCAATTTGGTTACTAGGAATTACAATTTCAAATTAAATTTGAGTCTAGCATGATTCCAACATGTATAACATCCATCCAATTCGTCAAGACAACAAGAATATCATTCAAACATAAAATTACAAGAGAAACAAGTGGTTACCTTACTCACTATGCTATCTAGATTTAATTAGGAGCTAAATCAAGGTTGCATTGCCATGGATTTCAAGATCCCTCCCTCAATCCCTCTTTTCTATCTTTTCTCTATTGAATTCGGCTAGCATAGTGAATGAGAAAGGGTTGGCTGATTCATTCATCAAAATTTTCCTAATGAAAGGATCATTTTGTCTTCAATTCATCCACTAATTAAAGATTAATCAAGGGCATTTTAGAGATGTTAGGAAATTTAGTATGCAATCTTTCAATTTGCTAGAGTTTTCAAGTTAGTCATCTTAATTTAGTCACTTCTATCATTCAATCTTCCAATTAAGTCATTAACTATCCTAATTAGCTTAATTACAAGTTCAATTTAGCTATCAATTTAGGTAATTAGTCTCAATACTACTAGGCTAGGATTTAGGGTATTACAAATGGTAATCGTGGTAAGTCTTTGATACGGTTGATATGGGTAAGCCATGTACTATGTTTGAAATATGCTATATATGTGAATCTGATATGAACATGCTATATGTGAATCCGAATATGTTATGATATGGTAAGTATATGATAAGTTCTGTTATAAAGAGCTAAAGCTCAATTTCGATTCCGATATGCTATGGCCTACAGGCATAAAGGTAATTTATATGACGAAATATGTGTAACCTTGGACATTTGTAAGTTTTGGATACAATTGGCATGCCATAGGGCCATTTGAGCTCGTATAAGTAAATGATTGGACTATGGTCCGGGGCTACGGCCTATATGTAGGGGAGATAATGATGGATTGTGTAAGGGATACTATCTGAAGCTACGGCTCAAGGCTACAGCCTATTTTCCGTTATATATGGCTACGGCCTATCTTCCAATATATGTGTGGTGAAAAAGGAGAATTCGTGTATCCACTTGTTACATTGTCCAAGGGATTGATATGTGTTAAACCTTGCTATGATTATGTGAAAATATGATAAATGATTTAAGCATGAGACTTATGTGATTGATAGTGTAATTATGACATTTGAGTATGATGCTATGTAAATCGTGACCATAGTATGCCATTCATATCATTTAATTGCCTTACGTTCGTTATGACTACCTTACTAGGCTATGTAAGCCTAACATATGTGTGTCTCATGCATTTCAGGATCCTAAAGCTTTCGGGCATCGATCGTGTATTCTACGGTTGCAAGTCACTCACTCTGCAAGCATATGTATGTTTACTTTTGTTTCCGAACTCCTAGTAAGGTGGCATAAGGCTAGATAAGTTGTAATGACCTATTTTGGTGTGTTTGTATAAGCCTTATAGGGTTTAGGTGATGTATGTGCATGTTGGTGTGTTTTGGAGTTTGCAAACTAGTTAAAATGGACCCTAATACGCTAAATGGTAAAATCCTAGTAACAAATTCGAAATGATTTAAAATTTTGCATACTATCAGAATTATTGTTTATTGGATTGCTGGTAAATTTTGGTAATATATGGACAATGTTTGCTAGGTTAATTCGATTAAAAACTAGTAAAAATCTGTCATTACAGGTCAGGGAGTATCGATACGAGTTATGGCGTATCGATACGGCCCTTGCATAATTGGTCTAGTCAACCTTATTCAAACATGGAGTATCGATATGGTTTAGGCGTATCGGTATGGAATTTGGTCACTGGAATTTGGGATGAAAAATGGTATCGATACAGTCTTCGAGTGTATCAGTACGAGGTCAACGCAGTCAACTGGTATCAATACGGTCATAGTTGTATCGGTACGTGTTTGACATCCTTTGAATCTGGAAATCTAGAAATAAACATAGTGTATAGATACAACCCATAGGGTATCGATACGGTATTAGCTAAATTTGTTATAAGGCATAAAAACGGAGTTTGGACAGTTTACAAATTGGTCACTAATAACTATACGGTCTAATTGATTAAGTTAACGACATCCGATAGTAACGAACTTCACAGAATAATAATTGGTGAGTTTAATTACAAGTTGGTAATAAAGAATCTGGATTAGAATCGTTGATTTATGAAATTTATAGTTTAGTCTCTGGTTCATAAAAGTTTAAAATCAACCCCATATTGAGTCAGTAAATGACAATTAGGTTCACTAAGCCTTTCATACGAATATTAGAACTTCCAAATGAATTATTGACTCTGATTAAGCTTCCAAATTCCGAATATGTTTTCCGATAGCGCTTCCGATCCGGTTCTCTACCAATTCGGGAAGGGGGTGTTACATAACATGTATTGCCTGAGCCTTTTGGTATCCCATACCAGAGTACAACACAATTTCTTAATCGGTGGGTACCATGTTTCGCAATCCATAAACTTCTTGCTCAAATAGCATATCGCTTTCTCTTTCCTCCCAGACTCGTCAGGTGCCCTAGGACATAACCCATTGAATTCTCAAAAATCGTCAAGTATAAGATCAAAGACCTATCTAGAACCGGTGCTACTAGAATCAAAGCATTAGTCAAATACTTCTTGATCTTGTCTAAAGCCTCTTGGCACTATTCATCTCATACCCCCAGATTGTTCTTCCGAAGCAATCTGAATACAAGGTCACACTTATTAGTCAACTGAGAGATGAACCAAGATATATAGTTTAATCTCCCTAAGAAGCCTCGAACTTCTTTTTGGGTCTGAGGTGGCGGGAGGTTCTGGATGGCTTTTACTTTGTCAGACTCAATCTCAATCCCTTTTCGACTAACCACAAAGCCTAGGAGCTTACCGAACGTAACGACGAAAATGCACTTAGCAGGGTTGAGCCTTAGCTGATATTTTCTGTCTTTGGAAGAGCTTCCTCAAGTTTTGGATGTTCTCTTCTTTAGTTCAAGACTTAGCAATCATATCATCCATGTATACCTCTATCCATTTGTGCATCATGTCGTGAAAAAGGGTTACCATGGCTCTTTGGTAGGTTGCTTCGGCATTCTTCAACCTGAAAGGCATCACCTTATAACAGAATTTTCCCCACTCAGTCACAATTGTAGTTTTCTCCATGTCTTCAAGATGCATTTTTATTTGGTTGTATCCTGAAAAACCATCCATCAAAGAGAACCACGAAAGTCCCACAGTGTTATTAACCAAAGTGTCAATATAGGGCAGAGGGAAATTATCCTTGGAGCTTGCATTATTGAGGTCTCTAAATCTACACACATGTGAACCTTTCAGTCTTTCTTAGGTACTGGGACTATATTCTCCATCTATTTTGGGTATTTTTCGACCTTTAGAAAACCAACCTGATATTTCTTTTTTACTTCTTCTCAAATCTTCAACAATATTTCTGCTCTCATTCTTCTTAGCTTTTGCTGGACCGGTTTACATTCTGGCTTGAGCTGCAACTTATACACCACAATATCTATGTCTAATACTGGCATGTCTTCTTAAGTCTAGGCAAAGACATCCTTGAATTCTAGCAACAACTCGATCAATTCGTGTCTGGTCTTAGATGAGAAAACAGTGCTAATTTTCACTTCCCTCATTTCTTCCTCCATCCCCAAATTGAGTATCTCCAACTCCTCTTGATGAGGCAAGATTTGTTTATCTTCACTTTTCATTAACCTGAGTAATTCATCTGGGACCTCGAATTCTATCTCATCATCTATTTCCCTGATTTTGACCAAATACGAGGATTGCTCAAAATCTACCTCGGGATTAGATTCAGAATCATTCATACAATTAATACTAGGGACCTTGAAACAATTTTGAAATGAATATGCATTAGGAAGAATATTATTATGAATCAATGAAAATAATAGATATAAATGTAATAAAAGAATGCAATAAATATGATGTTTTCCATTTGAGAAAAAGTGGAAATCATCTATTTTATTGAATTGGAAAACAAACAGGTTGATATATAAGCCCTTTACAAAAGATCCATATTGCTCACGGGAAAAAGTGAATAGGGTTGGTCCGAGAATTACTTTGTTTCGAACCTAAAAACTACAGGTAGGTCCTCACTAGTCCAATTATTGACTGCTTCTCCCAGAAAGCAAGGGCGGAACCCAGCCAATAACTTGTCGCTCTTTTCATCTTCTGTTATTGCATTAACATCCATTCCCTCTAACACCTCACTGAACATTTCTTCTTCACTGAGCTTGGCACCCTCTAAACTAGCCTCATATAGCTTTTGCCCCACATTGATTATCCAACCAGACACAAAAACCTTTTTTCTGTCGAGATAAGTCATAGGCTCCTACGGGATGTCCTCACCATTGAATATGACCTTCCTTTGTTCCTCTCTCTTCTTCCATTCTAACTTCTTTTGTTGAAAATTGGGTTTATGACCGAGCCTGAATCGATCTTTCTTGCCAATGACACTCTTAGCGCGTAAGCACCCCTGTAAGTTCCTCTAGAGTCCTTTGCTCTTCTTCACTTCTAGTCCTAAAGTCTGCCAGACCATCATTTTGGTGCAATTTGACAGTCTAGGGCGTGGGATCCTGCTTCCTACTGCCACAAAGGTAGCGTTCACAAACTCTAAGGCCCTAAAGGAACATTCAATCGCATCCTCGTCGGTTTGGATGTAAGGACCATCAGTGGTTATAGAAGTAACGATGTCTTGTTTAACTCCCACACTTACCAACTTCTCATCGATAACAAATTTTAGCTTTTGATGTAGTGATGAAAGCACAGCCCCGGCTGACTGAATCCATGGCTTCCCTAACAGGCAATTATAAGTTGGCCGAATGTCCATTACCAAAAACTCAGCGACATACTCAATAGGCCCAATTAGCAAGGGTCAGACCAAGTCAGCTTCATGCAACTGTGAATACAATTCGGCATAAGACACAGGCAAAGGAGTGAAAAACATTTTCTCATTTTCCTTCTTTGGGACTCTAGTTTCTTTTTATTCAAGTTTTGTCTGCCTCCGGTTGAGATTTATGGCGAAGAAATAGTGAAACTCTTCGGGGCAGTGTAAGTGCTCTTGGAATTTACCTTATTATCTCTCTTCTTGTAGTTCTTTTGAGAGTTCTCCCTGCTATCAATCATCTCACTCTTTATGGCCACTTCAATCGACTTCTCGATTCTTACCATGTCTGCAAAGTTTTGGGTGGTGTTGTTTATCAACCGGTTGAACAACGTGCCCCTCAAGGTGTTAATAAACAATGATGTAATCTCATAGTCAGGGATCGGGGGTAGAATCTGAGCAGCCAAGTTGTGCCATCTTTGAGCGTACTGGAGTAAACCCTCATTCGACCTTTGCCTCATTCCCTCCAACATGATTCGGTTAGGGGTCGTATCAATTACATGCTTGTATTGTTCTACGAAAGCCCTTGAAAGATCTTTCCACGACTTGACGTTGACTTGGCTAAGCTGAGTGTACCATTGAGTGGTAGAATCGGTTAGGCTGTCTTGAAAATAGTAGATGAGTAGCTTCTCATCCTTTATAAAAGTTGTCATCATTCAGCAATACATGGTGATGTAGGCTGAGGGGTATGTAGTTTCGTCATACTTGTCAAAGTCGAGAGCTTTGAATTTAGGTGGTAGGATCAGGTCCGCCACAAGGCTCAAATCACTAGCATCATTTCTTTTCCCATCTGCTCCTTGCAAAGTCTTGAATTTCTCTTCGAAGGCATGGAACATTTCTTCATATTTCTTTTCCATCATGGCCCTAATCCTTTATTCCACCTCATTCATCATGTTTAAGTCAGGCACCTCATTCTCATAGCTTGCCCCCAAATCGATGGGCTGATTTGCTGAGGCTCATAGGTGGTGGCTAGTAGATGCCTCTATAGGATGGTTAGCGGCTGCCCCCGCTATATTGATGTATACTTTCTTTTTTAGATCTATTACTTCTAGTTAAACCCTCACATGAGATTCAGTACCCTCTTGTTCTTTGATGTTCGAGCTATCAGCAGAAACTCCTTCCTTGCCTTTCATCTTTAGTAGACGGTCGGTCATCTGAGCAATAATTGAGGCCTGAGACTGTGTGATCTGATCTTGGATATTCTTCCCAATTCCATCCAAATTAACCTCAAGGTCCTTCAGACCATGTTCCACTTTGGCCATCATTTCCTCCATTATTCTTGACTATAAGTGGGTGTCGTACGAGTGTGGAATGGTTGCAGAATAATGGTAATTTAAAGAACCAAAATACAATCTTTCTGAAATAAAAACTTTTTATTTAATTATTAGTAATTAAACAAAGAATGCAAATAGATGTATTATGCATGCATGCAAAGAGTAATACGGGGTTTGGCAAAAATCATTGTTGAACGACTTTTATTAATGGAAACATTGTCTTATTACAATAACTAGAGAAAAACCAACTACACATATGACTTTAGGACAGTATCAGGTTGATAATCTCCCTCAAAATCCAAACAGTCATATCTCCTTCTTCATATTCATCGTCTACACAATCATGAAGCTCAGTAGCGTCTTCTTCCAAAGACTATATCTTTCAGGCAACCTCTTGCATATGAGCTGTCCATTGTGCTAATTCTTGTTCCTGGCTCCAAACTGTGTAAGCGGCAAAGTGTAGTTGCTCCAAACTTGGCATCGGGCGCACTTGAATCGCTCCCATAAGGCTTGCTATATGATCTTTGAGTCGTTGAACCTCAGTTTCCAACTCTTCGACACGAGCTCCCAAAGCCCAATTCTCTGAATTACTAGCTTTTAACTTACAGGTTGAACCCTTGTGCTTGAAGATAGACTTTTCCAAACACTTAACCTGATCTTTCAAGGCTTCATTTTGGTGTTGTTCATTCTCGAGCTATCTTGAGTGAGAAGTGTGAAGGTTCTTCATCTCTTGTGCTAAAGTGAGCACTTGGTCTTTGTGCTCGTAATACATCCTTTTGTAGTTCTCAGCTCTTGCCCTCTCCTCCTTGAGTCGGAGCTCTAACCCCTCGCTTAGTCCACCTTCTACGACTCTTTTGCTATTGTTTAGCCTTTTAAGTTTTTGAATCTCTTCCTTCTCCATCCTGAGCTCAAGTTCCAACTCATCTTTTTTTCTTTGTAGACCTTTAATCATCCATTCAAACTGTGTCTTTTCCAATTCGAAGTTGAACTTTTCTTGGTTGGCTTTATCTTCGAGTTTGAGGTACCTCTTTTGCTCCTCTTCAAGTTGCTTTCTTATTAACTCGGCGTCGGTAGGAAGTGTGGCCAATCTCTCCTCCATAGTCCTTCTCCCATCCGGATTCAACTAAGGGATATTGTCGTTGACTCGATTGAACCGCCATGCTTTATACTCGGGGGTGATCAAATAAGGAGCATTCATGATTCTTACCCATCTTGCATTGTTCCAAGTTGAAAAAGCATTATGCACCACTGCCTTGTAGCATTTCTCCTTCTCATAACTCATGTTGAACTCGTTTAAGCCCTTAGTGGCCGGCACAAATTGCTTTGAACCATACTGTCTCAAAACTAGAAGAGGTGTGTAAGTTGTATTCCCCCAAAGACCAAGTAGTGGTACCCAAAAGTGTACTCCGCATAAATAGAGGATATTCTTTGCCAAAAGCCATGAAGCTCTCCAAACTATGTCCGCCTCTTTTAGATTTCGGAGAACATCTAGCCAAACCTCCTCAGATCTTCGCATTGGCCAATCCCCCTTTCGCAAGAATTCCTCTAGTGGTGAGAATTTATTGTCATAGAGAGGTCGTGAGAAACTTACATATGACCAAACGTCATTAATCTATTTTTAAAAGGGGCTGAATATATAAGTTAGTTTTTAACTAAAAAAGAAAGTTTTTTTAGATTTATCCTTCAAAAAACCAAGAAACTCTCCCCTTTTTCCCCAACTCGGATGAACGCCGCCGCGGTGTTTATCCGCGCTGCCACCATTTCCAGAATCCGGTCGCCGCTCGTCGCCTGCCGGTGAACCCAGAAAAACCAAAAAGAATCTATTTTTTTTATCTAAACCCAGATCTACCCTTAGTTTCCCAAAACTTGACCTTTTTTTTTAAATTCGAGAAACAGATTCGAAAACAACCCCTTTTTTTTAAATTGAAAGCCCTTTTTAGCCTGTAATCTTCCCAACGGCTTACCCAATATGACTGAGGTAGTCAGAGAGCTTATTGTCGGTAAAGGGGGATCGACGGCGCAAGGGAAGACGACTCGACACTAAAGGTAACCAACCCTAAATCTTATGAATACATGTATTTCGAAATAGAAAGAGGGAGGAGGTACCTCAAAACTTTTCTTTGTTCTCTATTTCTTGAATAATCCTCGTCTCAATACAAATGATTAGGGTTTTATCCCCTTTATACCCTGGATTTACATTGATAGAAAAAAATGAAAAATGCTAAAATTCCATTGATTGTCTTTGTATTTTAGCCTGATTCATGCGTCTCTCTAATTTTTGCTGGCTAACTCCCTAAAATTTTTGGGTAACCACTCTGACATTCGTCCTTTTTTATCTTCTTGTGTGAGGTGGCCAAACTGTGAGTGAGGGGACCAGGGAGGAAATCGGCGGCCAAGATGTTACGGATCAGAGGTGAGCTGCATCTAATGGTGGGTGATGGTTCTATTTGTGATATGAAGGATCATGATTCTCCCCAGTTCACGCGTGGCTCTTATACGGAAGATTAACAGTCTAGAAAGTGTTGCGCACGCATGAGTGAGGGGAGTTAGAGCACCGCGCGTGTGGAACACTCGGGGTAGATACAATCCTGACCGTTGATGGCGATTCTGATCCAACGAATGAGACGTTACGGCGCTGCATCGAAGGGCTACCAACTAGGGCTTCATCTTAAAAGGGCGTTCTGGACCGTTAGATCAAGATTTGATCTAATGGTTATCATTTGGCTGCACAAGGATAAAGAGGGTTATCAGATTAGGCCTCTAGGGTTTTAAGCTTGGTCTTATCGGGCCACCCTTGTATGTTATATTTTTATAAATGGGTTTAATGTATATATGGACAGAATTTAATTCATATGAATGGTATATGGGCTAACTTTTATATATAGATGGGCACTTCATTTATTAACTCTTACATATGACTTTTAATATATGTTGTAAAAAGGTAATAATATGAGTAATGGTGTTATAATGTAACTAATGCATGATAATGGAACATAAAACCCAAGAACTAATAACTTTTAATCATATATACATATTATAAAATGGATAAAACAAATAAGCCAATAAATATAATAGCTAACTAAGTTCTTATTGCAAAATCTAACAACGGGTTAATAACCTGAACAAAATCAGTGATTATAGTATCAAGAGAGGATAAAAATAAAAAGGGTTCAGTTTAGTAATGGGTGAAAACAAAGAAAAATGGTAAAGGTACAAAATTGGTTCACTAATGGATATTAATGGGTAGACAATTTGGGTAGAGAAGTGGGTTAATCCTAAGTGCCCTGATCATTTTAAAACATCCAGTTCAACATGTAGTCTTGATATGCATTTAATTACAAGTTCTAGAACATCAAAATTTATCCGGCACACTCAATCAAGAACATGAGCAACAATAAAAAAAGTATGTTTATTTCGGCTCAAATCTCACAAGAAGGTGTAATGTGCATTGAATCAAGAAACATATCAACCAATGAACTCATGGAATATCAAGCAAAATTTAAAAAAAAAAACATGAATCTTGCCATTTTACTATCATGCTTCCTAAATCCGATAAAAGCGTGATCAAAAACTCATAAGATAATTAATGAAACAAAGCAAAAATCAAGATTAAAAAAAAAGAGATTTCAACAATTCAACCTAGGCAAATCAATTTCAATCGTATAAACAAGCGAGCGGTAATTTGATGCAAGCATTCTCTACCCCTCACTTAAAGCATATTGTCCCAATATGTAAAATTAAAGCATAGGAGAAGGAATAGAGATACTCCCCGTGTTTAGTTACAACCGATGGTACAGAAGCGCGGTTCTCTTGTTGCCTTATGCTCACCATTGTGGAAAAATTGAGGATTTATAATGAAGATAGAGGCTGGGGTGGGTATGCGGCAGAGAGGGGAAAAAGAAAGGGTTGAGTTGGGCACGTGAGGGTTTTAGGTAAAAAGAAGAAAAGTATTTTGTTTAAAATAGGGGATAATGTTGGTCAAAAAGGCGTGGGGTTCATGGAGGAGAATTTTGAAATCCAAAGGGAAAAAATGGGTTTGAAAGGAATATAAGATGACGGCAGAAGTTTGAGGCCATGGGTTCGGCTAACATGCGCTGTTTAGATATGGGTTCAGCTAGGGGTTGGGAAAATTATCAAATGATGCACACGTGTCACTGCTATCTCAAGGGTTGAGTTTTTGCCATATTCGATCAAGAATATTGTATCTGAGGCCAATTAACTTAGAACGAAAATATTTGGGTACCTAAAAATTCAAATAAAAATAAAATGAATACATAATAAAAATCAAAATAAATTAAGCTAACAAAAAATAAAAATAGTTTGCCTCTCATTAAAGCGCTTTATTTAACATCGTTAGCTCGATGACCTGGTTCATGCTACAGGTTTCGAGAAAGATGCTCCCTCCATTTCATACGCTTTTTCCATCAAAGAAATTTCTTACGAGAAATTCTACGATCATAAAGTTTCTTCATTTTAGCCTTGTAGCTTCGAACATTCTCATAGGTTTTTCTTCGGACCTTTTTTAGCTTGTCCACATGTTCCAACGGTGATTTTAACTCTAATTTTGGTGCCTACAAAATGGAAGGTAATATTTTAGATTTTGAATGAGTTACGCGCAAATTAGAATGAACAGAAAAAATGTTTTCCAACTCCCTAATTTATTTGCAGTGGCCTTCCAATTCCATGCACAAATCATCAGATAAGTTAGTTTCCATAAATTCATCAACTAAAGGCTCATAAATACCAACGAAGCTGATGTTTGCCATAAAATCTGGATGTTTCATCGATTTATAAACGTCAAACTTAACAACCTCACCGTCGAACGCTATTGTAAGAATTCTGTTTCTTACGTCTATTTTTGTATTTGTCGTACTAAGGAAGGGACGGTCAAGAAGAACTTTTGAAGATGTGTTTGATCAGTCGTTTTCCATGTCGATGACATAAAAATCTGCCAGAAAAATAAGTTTGTTTACCTTTACTAAGATGTTCTCAAGGAGTCCTTACAGGTATATCACAGACCGGTCAGCCAGTTGTATCATCACTTTCATATCCTTCAAAGGCTCAGCAGAGAGTAAGTTGTACAAAGAAAGAGGCATAACATTTATAGAAGCGTCTAAATCACACATTGCACGTTCAATACCAATCTTTCTGATTTTACAAGGAATATCAAACATACCTTGGTTCTTTAACTTTGGTGGAAGCTTTCATTGGAAAACGGCTGAGACGTGTTCACCTAAGTTTACCTTCTCATTATCGGTAAGCCTTCGTTTGTTTGTGGAAAGTTCTTTCAAGAATATGGCATACCGTGGAACTTTTTTAATCACATCGATGAGAGGTATGTTTACCTCCACTTTTTGAAAAACATCAAGTATCTATTTTTCCTCGGCTCATTTATCATGTTTAACCAACCTCGAATAAAATAGAGGTGGCGTGGCTTAGGGGGATAGCGTGGGAGAAGTTTGTGATTCATCCTTCTTTTTCTTTTGGGATCTTACGTTAACTTCTTCTTTCTTATTCTGGGATCTCGGTTCATCTTTTTCTGGGATTCTGTGGCAACATCCTCTGGGACTGGTAGTACGATAACAGTGCCACCCTGAAGGGTGTTTGCACTAACATTTTCTCGTGGGTTCACCTCGGTTTGAGATGGCAGCTTCCCTTTGGATTCTAAATGACTTACTGCTAACGTAAGTTGACACATTTGCTTATCAATTTCTTGAAAGTGTGTTTCGGTCTTTAGTTGGAATTTTTCTTGGGATAGGGTCAACCTTTCAACAATTGACTCCAACAACAGTTTTTGCGATTTATATTGTTGTGGTGTAGGAGGTTGATAAGATTAATTTAGTCTGGGATTTGGTCTATAGTTGAAGTTTGGATGGTCCCTCTACCCTGGATTATAGGTGTTAGCGTGAGGATTGTATGGCCTTTAGGGACGTCTCAAAAAATTACATGCTGCATTTACTTGTGCGGTAATATCCTCTTGTAACATTGGACAATAATCCGTAGGATGGTCCGGCTTTGTGCATATTCTGCAAAGTCTAGTTTTACCTATTTTGCCTGCAATAAGAGATTGAACTATATCAGCTAACTTATCAATTTTATTTTCTAAAGAAACTGTACTTACCTCGTGAGCTTATCGAGAGGGTTCACTAGAAGGGCAAAACTGTTGAGAGTTAGCAGCCATAGTAGAAATTAAATTTCTAGCAGCAGTCGAAGTCATTTTTACAAGTAGAGGTGGCAAACAAGTCATTCAGTTCGGTTTCGATTCGGGTCATTTCGGTTCGGGTCATTTCGGTTCGGGTCATTTCAGTTCTGACTGCATTAGGTTCAGTTCGGTTCAGGTCTAGTTCAATTTTAGTTTGAGTCTATGGTGATTTCGGTTCGGGTATCGAGTCAGGATGTCAAGTCGATTGATTTTTGGTTCGGTTGACTTTCGGTTCGATTGATTTTGGGTCAGTTATTTTTGGATCGGTTGATTTCAGGTCAGGTCAATATCGAGTTAATAGGAGATCGATCGGTTTTAGTCGGGTTTTTAGGCCTAGTTAGGTTTTTCCACCCTATATATGACTTTATATAGCATGTATATTTGACTTTTTGGTAAGTTGTACGACAGTTCACATCTCATCTTTATTTATTTATTTTAATATATTTTCTTAATTTCAGGTTGCCTTCGGTTCGGTTGCTTTCGGTTTGGGTGAAATCAGTTTGGTTCTATTCAGTTCGGTTGAAAATTGGTTTAGGTCTATTCGGTTCGGTTGAAAATTGATTCAGGTCAATTTTTAGTTCAACTAAACTTTGATTCGGTTTTGGTTCGCTTTATTTTGGGTTTCGGATCAAATTTAGGCTATCATGTTTAGGTCAATTTTGGGTCTTGGTTCGGTTCTCGGGTCTCGGGTCAAGTTTACCAGGTCTATTTTCAAGTGCCCCCCCCACTTGCTGTGTCGACCATCTTCATCTCCATAGGGAGTAAGCCTTAATAGAAATATTGGAGAAGTGTTTTTTCGACAGTCCGTGTTATGGACAATTTGCGTATAATTTCTTGAATCTCTCCCAATAGTCATATAATGACTCAATATCTTTTTTTCGGATACTCAAGATGCTTCGTCTTAGTTCGCTCGCCTTGGCTATAGGGAAGAACCTGTCAAGAAAAAGTCAAGCCATATCAGTCCATGTAGTAACCGAATTAGATGGTAAATCAAATAACTAATCCTTAGCCAAATCGGCTAAGGAAAAAGAGAAAGCACAAAGTTTTATTTGGTCTTCGGATAGTCTCTGTGGTTTTATTCTTAAACAAACCATGTAAAATTCGTTTAGATGTTTGTGCGGGTTTTCACTGGCAGACCATAGAAGGTAGGCAAAAGATGGATTAGACCCGTCTTAAGTGCAAATGGTGTTTCTCCATTTGGGAATATTATGCACAACGGTAGTTGCACCTCAGGTGCTATAGTAAGTTCTCGAATAGTTTGGTCGTCGTTCACCATTGGAATAGGCTCTATGTTGTTGTATTTAAAGTGTGCTTCTACGTTAGAGGGTATTTCTGGATCTGGTTCAGTTTGTTGTTATTGTTGTTCTTGCTGTTGTCATTGTCTTTTTCTCGAAACATGAGTGTATGTAGTCTTCGGGCTAATGCTTCAATCTCTGGTTCAAAATCTACTAGTTCGCTAGGATTCTTCCTGGTCATAAATCAAAACAAACTTTAATCAGTAACTTTGTCGAAGTCCCCAGCAACGACGGCAATTTGACAATCATCGTAATTGTCAAATAAATATTCCTTAATCTCAAAATAAAATAAATAAAAATGCATAGTAAAGAGAAGAAGGGTCGACCTACAGGGACTAAGGAGCTTCTGATATCTGGAGGTTTTGATTTTGACTTTGTTGCGAAAGTAAAGAAAGTGAATGGGGTTTGATCAAGAAAACTAGAAAATAAGGTCAAAACAAGTTTTGAAAGTAGAAAATAACAAAAGTAATTTTAAAGAGAAAACTGATTAAATGGAATAGCCTCAAGCTCAGTTTAGCCTTAATTCAAATTGATCATCGAAAAAGATCTTTTCACCGGATACATGTCGGTTACAGTCTACAAGACCCAACCCTTGTAACTTACTTTTCACTTTTGTAACCAACAATCAAAAGGCAATCTTTGAAATTTGGTTCTTACTTGGACTAGCCACAACTATCTTCGCTAGCGCCAATGTAGTTAAGTGTTAGAAAAGTCCGACTCGGATTATGTTGTCTCAATGAGAATCAAATCTGATCTCAATTTCCCTTAGCGAATCCATCCCTAAGTGTGTTCATAGGAAGTCAAATATGCTACAAGCTGATCCTTCCTCCCAACTTTAAGTCAGAACAACATTCAAACCAACGCGCGCTTTTTGAGATGAAAGTGTAAAGATTTTTAAAAGAAAGGTCGATTGTCTATCTAAGTTTTCAAAAAATTGAGAATGTTATCCGAAGATATTAAGTGCTTTTCAATTTTCACAAAATGAATTGAGGCATCGCTTTAAGCCTTTGGCTAATTGGAAAATTAGCTAAGCATGATTATGGTGGAAATCATACTTAGCATTTTAAAAGAAAATAAATAAAAGTTTAAAAATAAGAACGTAAAGAAAAGGAAATTTTATAGAACTTCAAAAGCAATAACAAACTAAGAATGAGAGATATTTTCTAGCTTACCCCAAGGGGTATTTATAGTATTCTAAAACCCTAAAATAACCTAAAAGATAAAAGATAAATCTTAAAAATATTCAAATTTAAATCCTAAAAATAAAAGATAATTCCAAGTTTGAAATTCAAAATGCAGTTGATCTTGCTTACCCGTTCGTGCTGACTAGACCTTCTGGAAGTCGCTGACTGGATCTTCTAGAAGCCGCTGATTGGATGCCACGCCAGACTTCATGCCCAGACTCATGCCCACTAGCCCAGCCTTGATTCCAAGACAAAAAAAACTGCAGAACTCTGTCTTTTAGTGCAATTTCCAGAATTGTAGTTCTGCACAGAAAACAAACAAAAGCATCCAAATCAACAACATGAACAAATCATTAAGGACATAAATAAAGATAAAATAGTACCCCAAATTAACCACTTATCAGACCTCTATCTAATATTATAACTAAATTTTGGGGTCTTTTCTATTATAATTATTTAAGTAGTAAAAATTAGAGGAAATGGGGCCCTGGGCGGTCGACCGATTCGACCTGCCCCAAGGCCGGCCATGGCAGATACATAAATATTTTTTAGAGTCGTCGTACATATATTAACAGTATGTTCAGGTTCGATTCATTTAGCCTTTGCGAATATGTTCATTATATGTTTGTGAACATAAACAACTACTACAAATAAGTTACCAATGCTTTATTTATAACGGTGAAATAAGTTATCAATGCAAACATTGGTGGAACTTGAAGAAAGGGTTTGCAAAGCCAACGTATTTTTTTTAATAGATACTGAAATTTTCAGGGGGGGAATAAAGGGTTTCATTTACAAATTTTCAAAAACTTTGGGGCATAACTAAAATTTTTGAAATTTTGAGAGGCATAATGAGAACTTTTAAAATTTATAGGATGAATCTAATTCAAAAAATTTAAAAACTTAATATAAATTTCTAAAAAAACTTGTGGGGATCAAATTAAATATTTTAAAATTTTAAAGGACTAAAATCTAGTTTTCTAAAATTTAGGGGAGTGTTGTCCCCACAAGTATTATGTATTCGCTTAGTTTCTCCCCTGAATGCAAACTTTAGTAAATCAAAAAACAATAGTGTAAATAACTTGGCTACCTTGACTATATGGTAGATCTACCACTGTGATTAATACGTATGTAATTTAAATTTTATTTAAAAAGCAGAAAATAATGTCTTCTGTTACAACTTACAGAGAGACATATATAATATCTTCATGATGTAAACAGTTATATGCAAACATTTGCTTCCCCCGCGAGGACTAAGCACAATCCTACATAGCAAAGGCGATGAAAACATGACATTCACACAAAATAATGTGATATATAATACACACAAGGTTACAACAACTTCGAAACAACACAATTTGTATTTTTATCAATCTATATTAAATCAATAAAAAAACAAGGACAAAAATGAATGTTCTTGTTAAATTGATTCAACGAAATTAGTATAAAGAATTATTCATTCTTAAAATCATATTTTTACTTTTACCCTCAATTAATTTAATCTATAACTCAAAACGCAGAATTAGAAAAAGAAAATGTAAACATAAAAAACCACTAAAATTTAATTATTATATCCCTGGTTGTCTTGTTGTAGTTGTAAGAGAGAGAAAAACAGAGGTCTTGAAATCTTGTATAACAAAATTTAAATAATAATTGAACTCTTAAAATCAATAAGTTACTACTTAGAAACATTTTAGTCATTTTTTATTATACTTTATACGTAGCTAGAGACAAATAAAATTTTAGAAATAGCACAATCAATAAAATAAATAAATTAATAAGAGAAAATTCAGATTTTAAGGTGAGCATGTGCCTACCTTTTATTAAGAGTGGACCCGCCACTAATCAAAACATTAAAATTTTTGTAGGTTGAGTCTTAATTTTATTAGTGTTGTTATTATTGTAACAAGCATGGTATTGTAAGTGTGCCTCAACATTTATAAATTGTATCAAAATATTAAAATTGGCGTAATAAAAAAATCATCCTCAATATCTATACATTGTATCAGTTTGATTTTGGTTTTTAAAAATTTGATCCTCAATATTTACACTTTAATCATAGTTTTAAAAAACTTCAAATACATATTTATAAATCAAAAATTATATACTAAAACATAACATTAACAGATTAAACCTTTTGCAACAATAATACTTTCCTTCATTGCTAACCAGCTTCTTCAAGTTACTAATATATTTTTTATTTCGGCATGAAATCCCATAAGCTCCCCTTTCTTTTCTTTCGGCATGAAATTCCAAAATTTAGCCCAAAACTACTAAAACCCAAATAAAAATCCTTTCAGGCGGAGTCAAGAAATTTTACTTGTAGTATTATAATTTTATGTGTAAACTCATATTTTTTTAAAAATAGACGAAATTAAATGATGGGTATCAATTTTCATTAAAAGATATTAATTATTTTTAAATTGGTGTCAGTGCCAATTTCCCTTTTTATACATTTTTTCATATAAAATATACATTAAAAATAATTTTCTCAAAATTTTTGGGTATCAATGTACACCCCATTCAGCCAGCTCCCTAAGCTCATGAATCCTTCAACGAACTTTTTGATGGGCTGAAGGAAGGATATAGCGGTACGTGTTACCTACGGATGAGCCCTGAGGCATCTAAGGAAAACTCTGGAGGACTTTGGGTCCTACTCACGGAGTGGTAGCAGAGGACTTTGTAGGCGGAGGTACAACAAGAATCAAGATTAAATTGAGACGATGTGTAAATGAAAAAAATCAATTAATTGAGTGATGAAAATGTAATGTTTCATAATTGAGTGATCAAAATATAAATTTACTAACAATTAAGTGACAAAATATAAATGTACTAAAATAGTTGAACGATCATGAGTAGTTTATTAAAAAAATATGACAATCTTTGGTAAACAGTTTTTTAACTAAAATTAGAGGTTTTAACCATTTTTAGAGGTTTTACCAGTCAAATCTGTTAATTTGGATATTTGGTAAATAGCGGATTGAGGTGAATCTTCTCATTTTGAAAAAGCTCATAAAATGAGCTTTTTGAGTTAGATGTTTGGATAAAAGACTTTTAAAGATTATTTTGTCTTTGATAATTATAAAAAAATTCTCTAAATAACATAAATTTGATTAACTAAACAAATTAAAAAGTAATTTCATAAATAATAAATTAATATATAAATTAATAAATGCATATAAATTTAATAATTAATAAAATTATATTCAAAATATAATTTTTTGACAATATATTCATAATATAATTTCATAGATAAAAAATTAATATATACATCTAAATTTAATAATTATTAAAATTATATTAAAAAGATAATTTTAAGAATAAAAATAATATATATCCTCATATATGCTCAATAACGATATTAAAAAATTAATTTTTATAATCTAATTAATATTAATATGTATAAAAGGTTAATAAATAATAAATTATTCAAACAAGTATCAAATATAATCATGTCCTTATATGTCATTTTGCTTGTCAAATAATCAAACATCTATCAGTTATCAGTTAATTCTATCGAACACTTTTATACAATCAACTAATATAATACGCTAGTCAAATCAGCTAATGTTATCTGCTATCAGCTAATGTAATCTGTTATCCGCTATCAGTTATCTATTAATTACCAAACAAGGCCTATGAATTTTACTATTTTGATTTATTATTTTTATCTCTATTAAATAAATTTACTAAAAATATATAAAAATAAAAATTATAAAAAGAACAATCATTATTATTTAATAAAATATTAATAATATTTAAAATAAAAATATTTAAAGTCCACCAAGCGAGGATGGGAGCTTAATTACAGTTATTTATAAATAAACTAGAGGGCCCATACGTCGGGTCGGGGTGCACTTAAAAAAACTGGTTTGGGCCTGACCTCGATCCAGTTCATCCAACTTATCCTTTTTATTTCTCTATTTAAAAACAATAAATTATTAAAAGTATAATTTTATATTAATATTTACATATTTATAAAATTAAATTTAAAACAAAATATATTTATAGTATTTTTAAATCTCATGATTGAGTTAATGTCGCAAGTTAATTAAACACCAACTTAATAAGAAATGACCAAAATACTAAACTTTAACGATCAATTAATATTATTATAAGAGTATTTTTTTTTTACTTATATAAACTTTTTTTAATAGTCTAAAGATGATTACAAAGTAGTAATTGTTCATACATATTCTAACCATTTGACAGTGCACACACACCTTGCAAACAAAACGATTGAATATTGATCTCCTATGATTAATAACATTCGTTTTTCTATTGTGACCACTTGTTGAGTTCTTACACTTATGTAAGCTTAAACGCACAGTAAAAAAATAATACATAAATATAAACTAAAGACCAATATGTTGTGTAAACATCTTTTACCACTTTACCTATAATTATTTATTGACTTAACATTTTAAAAATATGACACTGTTATATAAACTATTTCATTACAATATATGTACTATACACACATAATGTGTGGATCAATTATTAACATATTTTAAATTTATTTTATTTATTAACGATAAGGACTGATGTGGAAGTAAATATTAACTACATGCACAAAATTTAACGATTTTGTCAATTAATAAAGTTCAAAGGACGAGATTGATATAGTTTAGGAGATCGAGGGCTAAACTGATGACATTAAAAATGATAGACAACACTATTGATTTTAAAAAACTACGAGTGCTAAATTAGTGCAATTAAAAAATGAGGACAACATTGCTGATTTGAGATTATTACAAGGACGAGATTACCCCGTAAACCAAAAAAAACTAAATTTTTATGATATAATATTCATACTACTAGGTAGGTCGGACCTCTTCCCACCAAAACATATTAAACATTTAAGCATGTCTGAATTACGTGCTCATATATATTGTACCAACAATAATACTAACTAAATTAAACTTAATCAACTAAATTTTATTATTATTATTTTCAAATAAGATATGTTTAAAAAAACTTTGAAAGATATTTGTTTTGATAAAACCGATGTATTAATCTTTTAAAAATGATTATTTTAACTGTTTCAATATAAAGGTTTACATTTTTTAAAATCTAAATTTAAGTTTTATTATGTATAAATTATGCACAATTTTTTAAAATTAGTTTAATTTTTTTGAACATAAAAATTAGTTTACTTTGAATTATTTTAATTGTTTAATTAAATATGCTCTTTGATAATTGATTGCTTATAATTGTAATTATTAATTCGGATTTAAATAAAAAGAACAAAGGCTGAAATCGTAAATTCAGAATGGGCAATCTAGTAATCTTAGGATTTGTAAAGGACTGTTTGGTAACGCCGCGTGTTTCTGTCTCATCGTAAACGTTCAACTCCCCACCTCCGTATTTCCCTAGGCCGAAACAATATATAAAAACGACAGCCCAAACGTGACTCAATTCACAACAGAAACTCCTAAAGCCTCTCGCTCACCTAACCCAACTGCCCTCTCTCTTGTAATAATCGAACTCCCCTTCTGTCTCTTTCCCCACTTGTCGTCGTCGCCGCTGCCGCTACCGCCACCATGGCTTGTGTCAGCTTTGCTAAGCTCAACGCGCCTTCGTCCACTTGGATCGGCGGTCAGCAGCCTTTCTCTCGACGATCCGCCTCGTCAACTCGGCTCGCCACTCGCAGAGTGTCACTCCCGATCCGTGCCGGCGCTTACACCGACGAACTCATCAAAACCGCCGTTAGTGTTTTCATGAATCTCTCTTTTGTTTTCCTTTTCAATTTTTGGAAGATTATTTCGTATGACGTTTTGTTAGATCTTTTGTTGGCTAAAGATATATCGGCTGTCGTGAAAAGATTAAGATCAGCTTATATACAATTGTTTTTCTTTGATCTGTAAATCTGAATTTAGTTTTTACCTGTAAATTGATTGCCGTCTGAGACTATAGCATGCTTTTTTTCATCGATGCTTGATGGAGACCTGGATTTGCTATTATTTAACTTTTTATGTTTACTGTTGATATTTATCGCTATTAATCACATTAATATTCGTTACATTTGCAACTGTGATAAATGCCGCTGACCGATTTGCAATCGTAATTCAAATTCATGAATGGAGAATTATGAGAAATTTTGTAGGCTGGCCAGATTGATGAAGGAGGCTGATGAATTGTTTTCTATTTGTTTCTTTCTTGGTGTAGAAAACTATTGCTTCCCCTGGTCGTGGAATCCTGGCAATTGATGAATCGAATGCAACATGTGGGAAGAGGTTATCTTCTATTTGCTTAGACAACACCGAACCCAACCGCCAGGCTTACAGACAGCTTCTGCTCACGACTCCTGGCCTCGGAGAATATATTTCTGGTGCCATTCTTTTTGAAGAAACACTTTACCAGTCAACAACAGATGGGAAGAAGTTTGTTGATGTCTTGCATGACCAGAAAATCGTGCCTGGCATCAAAGTAGATAAGGTGACACTGCTAAATATCCACATTTATACGCCTTGAGAATTCTTTTGTTGGTACTTGTTAATTCAATCGTTTACTTTCCCGTGTTTTAGGGTTTGGTTCCTCTACCTGGATCAAACAACGAATCTTGGTGTCAAGGCTTGGATGGTTTGTCATCAAGATCGGCTGAATACTACAAACAAGGTGCTCGGTTTGCCAAGTGGTAAGTCAATTTTGCGTAGTTAACTTGTGCCTTATGAAGTTCAAATGAAAGTTCATGTTGGTATATATATATTGCAATTCTCATTCATGAAATGGTGTATTCATTAAAATACTCAGGAGAACAGTCGTCAGCATTCCTTGTGGTCCTTCTGCTCTGGCTGTCAAGGAAGCTGCATGGGGACTTGCACGTTATGCTGCCATTTCTCAGGTATTGATAGATAATAGATTTTATCAGTTTCTTACAACTCGCTAAAACGAATGCAAGGCTCGTTGTTTCCCTACTCAAAATCGAAGTTCTTGGAATTCTGTGAATGGAAATTAGATTAATTTTCGACTTTCTTCTCAAATTCTGGCATGAGTTCTATGTTGGCTTGGCTAGCTTAGTTGGTACTTGCTCTTATGTTATATTGTAGTTGGTTTTCATATAGAGCTCAATTGTATGTCAAATTGAACTAATATCCAGGACAATGGCCTTGTGCCAATTGTGGAACCCGAGATTCTTCTCGATGGTGACCACCCTATTGAGAGGACCCTTGAAGTAGCTGAGAAAGTCTGGGCAGAAGTCTTTTACTACCTGGCTGAGAACAATGTTGTATTTGAGGGCATCTTACTCAAGCCCAGCATGGTAACCCCGGGAGCTGAACACAAAGAGAAGGCTTCTCCTGAGACTATTGCCAAATATACACTCACTATGCTGAAAAGGAGAGTTCCACCAGCTGTTCAGGGGATCATGGTACCTAAAAACCCTTGTTCACATCTAGGCTCCATTTGTTTGGTGTTTTTTCTTTTCATTTTTATTTTTCAAAAAAAATCAACCGATGGAACTTTAATTTATAATTCAGAATTCAGTTACTTGTCCCATTGGTGTGGACTGTTAGGTTGATATTGGCATGCATAAGTAAATCGTAATGATTCTTAAAACATGTTTTATATGTTCTTCTATTTTGTGATATACACATTTGATCTATTTGGAGAAGCTTTGATTAATAAAATGGTGCATGCATTTGTTTATCTTGCAGTTCTTGTCTGGAGGACAGTCCGAGATGGAAGCCACGTTGAACTTGCACGCGATGAACCAAAGCCCCAACCCGTGGCACGTTTCATTCTCGTACGCACGTGCATTGCAGAACACTGTGCTTAAGACATGGCAAGGACGCCCTGAGAATGTTGAAGCTGCCCAGAAGGCTCTTTTGCTGCGTGCAAAGGCAAATTCTCTGGCTCAACTTGGAAAATACTCAGCCGAGGGTGAAAGTGATGACGCCAAGAAAGGCATGTTTGTTAAGGGCTATACCTATTAGGCCTTCAAGTGTAATTCCTGGTTTTCGCATTTGTTTTTTTTTTGTTGGCTATCTCTGGCTGTTTGCGTGAGGATTACTTTCTTTTAGACAAGTTTTTTTGAATTTTGATTTCCATGCCTCCTGAAAGTAGAGAGGTTGAATAAATTACATGGGAAAGTAGAAAAAAAACACATTCCTTGAATCACTTCACTTGGCACCTGTTGAACGAAACAGGTTCATATATAAAGTAGGCTTGTTTATTCGGTCGGTCAATCTTAGACTTGGATCATTTTGAATATCATTTCTAGTTTAGCTTGTTCATATTATCTTGAATTATGTTCAATTTTAGGCTTGGATCATTTGAACATCACTTCAGGTTTAGATTGGTCAATTTTAGAGGTTCATAAATAAGAGTAAGTTGCCACCACGTAAGAACTTCTAATTAAACTTTTTTTATCTTATGTTTACTTTTTTTTATAGAAAAGGGTATTACCATGAGTCTCATTAAAAAACTTCTCTAATCTTAGATGGAAGAAAAATAATACTCATGGTAATATTTACACAGAACATACAAGACAAACTTGACAAAAAGAATTAAAGATATAAAGCAAACTAAAAACCTAGGGGAAAAACTTAACATGGTTTCTCCAACTGAAGAAAATGTACCACCTCAATAGGCGGTTCTAAAAATTATGCAACCCGAAAGGGAGAGACCATACAAGCTGAGCAAGCACGTCGGCCACACTATTTCCTTTTCGTGCAATAAATAACAATTTGACCACCCTATCTTTGTCCATTAGTTCCCAAATATGAAACACAATCGAGGGACGACAAACAAAACTAGACCTGTCCTCTAGAACTTTTACTGCATGGCTACAGTCAGTTTCGATCAAAATATGACTAATACCAATATCCCATGTTTGTCGAAGGCTTTCATAAATACCCCAAAGCTCTGCCTCAGGAGACGAACACCAATGCTCTTAGCGAAACCCATAATTCACTCTCCATCGTGATTCCGAAGCATTCCCCCACACGTCGATCCGCCAAAAGCAACACAGTAGGAGCCATCAACATTAAACTTTATCCAGCCTTCAGATGGACGAGACCACTGTCGAACCTCACTCCATCCCAGGCCGTTAGTACGGGACAACATCCTAGCACCAACGGCCTTGGCCTGGGCAACAACCACTTCATCAACCAGCCGTCTGCACCGTTGAACAACCGGCTCATTATTATACCAATCCGGATCAAAGATACACCCATTCTGCTGCAGTCAGAGAGTCCAGATCACATATCCAAACATAAGCTCTCATTGTAATGGTGATATCGGGCACCTACAATCCTCCCTTAAATTATTACCAATCCACTCTTGCAGATTCATACCATAAAAACTATCCAGTAACTCCGGCTTTACTAAGACAGACTAGACCGCTAACGCTGATGGACAATCTCGAAGTACATGTAGCGTGTCTTATTTTGCCAATCCACGATAAAAACAACTAGCATCATCTACCATGTGTCGTCGCACCTTATCATTATTTGTAAGCACTTTGTCATGAAAGGCAAGCCATAGGAATGTTTTTACACGGGACGATCCACTAAACTTTGAGATAACCATCCAACCTTTATTACTATCAAGCACCGAATGAGGGTTAAGTGAGTTATAAGTTGATCTAACTGAGAAACCATGGCACACATCATGCTTCCATCCGGGGACTCCGATTGTTGCCGTAGGTAGCGGTGGTTTAATGGATGCAATCCGCAGCAAGAGGGTTGCTTGAAGAACGAAACTGAAAGTAGTCCTCATCCGCACCAACCATATCCGTTACATTCACCTGTAAGTCGTTAACCACATTCGGATCATGCAAAAGCTCAACAAGAGGGCCTTGATCCCCAACCACGGATCAAGCCAAAATTTGACATTTGTTCCGTTGCCAATATTCCATGATATACCATGCTTGACATCTTCTCATATTTTCGATAGTCCTTGCCATAATCGGGAGCAGTCATGCTGGTGAATCGAGCTAGGTACATCCAACTCCCACTTATATTTAGAGCGAAGAACCCGAACCCACAATTTGTCTGGTCGAGTTAGCATAAAAACACCACCTTCATTAGGAACACCTCATTCTGGAAAACGTCTCAAATTCCAAGACCCCTATCTGAAACAGGTTTACAAACATCCCCCCACTTCACTAAAGCAAGCGCTCTCTTATCATCTGTACCACCCCAAATAAATTTATGGATTAGCCCCTCAATCTCATAACAAACACTCTTCGGAAGAAACATAGTCTGCATAGTGTCACGGACCAAACTTTTTGGACCGAGACATTAGCGCGAGCAACAAATAGGGAGGTTGTGCGCAATGCAACGGGCGTGTCAAATGTGGCCCAACACTCGGAGAATGGCGAGGACCATACCTTTGGGACCGAGGCGTTAGCGCAAGAACCAGCCAAAGAGGGTTTGCGCGGCATAACGAGCTTGCCAAGATCATTAGACTTGGCCCAGCACTTGGAGGAAGGCGTGGACCAGACCTTTGGGACCGAGGCATTGGCGCAAGAATCAGCCAAAGAGAGTTTGCGCGGTGGAACGGGCTTGCCAAGACCATCACACTTGGCCCGGCACTTGAAGAATGCTAAAGAGCCCGCAAGCCCACAAGACTTAGCCAAATCCATGGAGGATTCAGGAGGGTAAATTGGTCAAAGCATTATCCATTTATTTGAATATAATGTGTAGATAATGTTTGTGATAATTAGAGATTTGATCATATAAGATAAGATAAGATCAATCTCGACCGTCGATGTAATTTAAACTGAGCCGTTGGATGTAGGGGAGTTCAACTATAAATAGAGGCTCCCTCCTCACTTGTAATTCACCACTTCATACTTCACTTTGAGTAATACAAGAAGCATTTACTCTAAAACTCTTTGAGTGTCCTTTCTATTGTTCTTTGTTGTTCTTGAGTGTTCTTCATTGTTATAGCTGCCAATCTCTTTCTGTTGTTCATTGATTAGCTTTCGCTGAGAACGATCTTTCGTTCGAGGGCTTCGAGGAGTGTTTGATCTTCCGGAGCGAGAATCCTGGTTGAGTTAGGTGTTTGTCGAGAGATCTTCACCTAAGACCGTGACAAGGTACTTCAGGGTGACTTAGTCGACATTTCAACTGAGAAAGCGACTAAGGTCCGGCACGATTCGTCTGGCAAAGGTCTAGCCCGCGACACAAGTGGTGTCAGTGACGAGATCCATCGAATCCTGGAGTGCTGGTCGAAGCCGTTGTCGAGCAGGAGTACTCACAAGGCTGGTTGAAGGCTGACTTAGGCGTAGGAATCGACTGATTTGCGTCGAAGGTGTCTAAGGCCGCACGGATTAGCTAGAGTCAAAATCTAGCCCCGTGACAGTTGGTATCAGAGCTGAACGGTGGTAGCTGGTAGCCGGTAGCCAGGTTCCGTGACAGTTGGTATCAGAGCTGAGCGGTGGTAGCTGGTAGCCGGTAGCCAGGTTCCGTGATAGTTGGTATCAGAGCGGTGGTAGCTGGTAGCTGGTAGCCAGGTTCCCTGATAGTTGGAATCAAAGCTGAGCGGTGATAAGTTGCTATCAGAGACGGTAGCAGGTTCCGTGATAGTAGGCATCAGAGCGAAGTCTTGCTGATAGTTGATATCAGAAAGAGCCGTGAGAATTGGTAACAGAGAGAGCCACGAGAGGTGGAATCAGAGAAGTGCCGTGATAAGTGCTATCCGAGCGAGTCGAGGAAAGGACTTGCATTCGAGCCAGCTCGCAGTTGCAGTCAAGCGTGGTGGTGACTTGTGTTCAAGCCAACTTGCAGGTGTAGTCAAGTGTGGTGGGTTCCAGCTTGTAGTTGCAGATAAGCGTGGTGGTGGTTTGCGTTCGAGTTAGTTTGCGTTCGAGTTAGTCGAAGTGATCAGGGATCAGACTAGTTCGTGGCAAAGTGGTGATTGAGATGACACCAAAGAAGAAGACACTGACAATGGACGATGTAAGAAAGACTCTGAACGAATTTGACGAGAGGAGCAACCGTCTTGAAAATAAGGTACAATCGAATCTTGAATTCATAACAGCTGTGGAGGCTTGGGTTGATAGACTGTTGGACTTCGAGAAGGAGGCCAATGTGGTGTTTGAACAGTTAGAGTCAGTAAACCTTGAGAAGCTGGGTTTGTTGGATATCGAGATGTTAGAGTCTCTAGAAGGGATCCAGGAGGAGGTTCAATTGGCTCTTAATGGCTTGGATGTGAAGATATCTGAGCGTGGCGATTCCTTAGAGGCTGCAGTGGAAACTCTAAGAGATGAGGCCAAGAAGACCCGAAGTGTTGTGGAGTCACGTCTTGAAAAGTTAGAGTCCATGGAGGGCAAGTTCAATGACGAGACGCAACGCATCCTCAACGAGTTAGAGGAAGTTCGAGAGAGTTGTGCTTGTGAAGCCAAGATGGTGGATTTGCAAAAAGCGGAGAGTTCTTCCAAGGAGGAAACCGCGAAGGAGATCCAAGAAGTTCTCAACTCAGTGTACGAGAAGTTGAACCAACAAGGTAATTCCCTTCAAGATGCAGTGGAGGCAATGAAGGTGGAATTGGAGTCGTTGGGAAAGAGGGTTTGTAGACTTGAGAAATCCGAGGAGGAGGCCAAGCAGACCCAAGGTATTTTCGAGTCCCGTCTTGACGAGGTAGAGTCCAGAGATGACCAGTTCAAGGACGAGACACGAGAAGTTCTCAACAAGTTGGTGACATTTCGAGGGAGTAATGCGAGTGAAGCTGAGATAGAAGCTTTGCGAAAAGAAGTGGATGAGCTCAAGAGGGAGCTGCTCAGTTGCAAGACGGCAATGAGCGAATGTGATGCGCTCAAGACCTTCTTAGAGGATTTTAGACCGGGGCGAAGCTCACTTGAGAGAGCGAGGAGATGCCCAGAGACTTTGAGGCTATCGTTGTTGCCGAACCTCTGACCGAGCCCGCAGAATGCAAGCAGGCGAGTGTTGAGTCAACCAGGCCCAGTTCGAGAGACAAGGGGAATGGTGAGGCTAAGTCCGTGCCAGAAAAGAAGGGGAGCAAGAAGTTGAAGTGCTACTTCTGTAATGGTCCTCATTTGATAAGGGGATGCCCCGAGAAGAACCGCCTAGCTGCCATGGTGAAGACAGCAGACGAGTCAAAGGGAGAAGTAGCGAGACTTGGGGCGAATGCGAGTGTCAATGCCGCCAAGCAAAGGGAGAGTCGTGGTTCGACTACGAGTGCCAAAGTAGTCCAGCCGGTGATGAGACTTGGTGCGATGGCAAGTGAGGAAGCTGTCAAGCCGAGGGTAAAGACGAGGCAATTGAGGTGTTACCGATGTAAGGGACCTCATAAGTTGCGGAGATGCCCGTTTCGAGCCAAGTGGTCCGAGGGACAGGACAAGGCCAAGAGTAAAGAGCCTGTGAAACTTGGTTCCGAGTTATCTAGTTCTGTCAAGGTAAGCGGAGACCATGAGCAGAATGGGTTGAAGATGTCTGGGAAGGCTGGGAAAGAGCTTGCCGAGGATGTTCGGGGAAAGAGCATCGCTTTTGAGACCAGTACAGTGTCGAAGGGGGCTGAGCCGTCGAGGGACATAGCAACCGTTAAGATGCCACCTATGGGCAAGGTGGGAAAGAAGCGAAGGACTTCGAGGAAGAAGTGCCGACGCAAGTTGAAGCAACTAGAGTGTTACCAGTGTAAGGGGCCTCACAAATTGCGAGATTGCCTGGATCGAGTCAAGCCATCCAAGGAGTTGGATGAGCCCGAAGAAAGTGAGGCTGCATCGCTTGATTCGATAACGTCGAGTTCTGCCAAGGCCAAGGGGGACCGGAAGCAGAAAGGGGTGACCATGTCCGAGAAGGCTACTGAGGAGCTTGCCGAGGATGTTCGGGGAAAGAGCATCGCTTTTGAGACCATTGTAGAGTCGAAGGGGGCCAAGCCGTTAGGGGACATAGTAACCGTGGAGACACCACCAAATGGCAAGGTGGGAAACGAGCGACAAACTTCAGGTAGGAAGTGTCGACGCAAGAGAAAGCACCGAACTTCAAGGAAGAAGGATCGATGCAAGAGAGCACCAAACTTCAAGTCAGAAGGGCGGGTGCAACCAGAAGCAGCGGACTTCAGGGAAGAAGTGCCGATGCAGAGTAACGCAACGGACTTTGTGGCGAAAGTGCCGATGCATGCAAAGAACTTCGATGAAGAAGGTTCAATGCAGAGGGGGCCAGACTTCAAGGAGAAAGAAGGGCTGACCCATTTTAGAGTAAATGTGACCGAGGAGAAGGTACATCTCAAACACGTTCCTAGTGTTTTTGGTTTTGATTTGCCGTTGTTGATGAGCGTATGTCAAGTGAGACCTAGTCTTCAGTGCGGGGGAAAAGAAGATTGGAAGAGACCTTTCAGAGTTCAAAGGGGCAAGCGAGTTGTCGATTTAATCGAGAGTTCAGTCTGTGTTCAATGTTGTGACGACTTCCAAGTCTTTGCCGCAGGACCAAGTGGGTCTGAGTCGAGGTAAATCAGAGTTTGTGGGAGAGTGCTCCTACAAGGGAGATGTATCAAGAGGCGTGTTAGCACGCGATGTTCAACGATAGTTTGAGGCGAGGCGAGCAGTTCATATGGAGGAATTGCATGAAGCCGAGGCATCGACGAGTAAACAAGTTGACCCTGCCCAGGATCGTTCGAGTGCAGCGACGAGGGCGTCGCTAAGTCAAGTGGGGGAGATTGTCACGGACCAAACTTTTTGGACCGAGACATTAGCGCGAGCAACAAATAGGGAGGTTGTGCGCAATGCAACGGGCGTGTCAAATGTGGCCCAACACTCGGAGAATGGCGAGGACCATACCTTTGGGACCGAGGCGTTAGCGCAAGAACCAGCCAAAGAGGGTTTGCGCGGCGTAACGAGCTTGCCAAGATCATTAGACTTGGCCCAGCACTTGGAGGAAGGCGTGGACCAGACCTTTGGGACCGAGGCATTGGCGCAAGAATCAGCCAAAGAGAGTTTGCGCGGTGGAACGGGCTTGCCAAGACCATCACACTTGGCCCGGCACTTGAAGAATGCTAAAGAGCCCACAAGACTTAGCCAAATCCATGGAGGATTCAGGAGGGTAAATTGGTCAAAGCATTATCCATTTATTTGAATATAATGTGTAGATAATGTTTGTGATAATTAGAGATTTGAATTTGAGATTTGATCATATAAGATAAGATAAGATCAATCTCGACCGTCGATGTAATTTAAACTGAGCCGTTGGATGTAGGGGAGTTCAACTATAAATAGAGGCTCTCTCCTCACTTGTAATTCACCACTTCATACTTCACTTTGAGTAATACAAGAAGCATTTACTCTAAAACTCTTTGAGTGTCCTTTCTATTGTTCTTTGTTGTTCTTGAGTGTTCTTCATTGTTATAGCTGCCAATCTCTTTCTGTTGTTCATTGATTAGCTTTCGCTGAGAACGATCTTTCGTTCGAGGGCTTCGAGGAGTGTTTGATCTTCCGGAGCGAGAATCCTGGTTGAGTTAGGTGTTTGTCGAGAGATCTTCACCTAAGACCGTGACAAGGTACTTCAGGGTGACTTAGTCGACATTTCAACTGAGAAAGCGACTAAGGTCCGGCACGATTCGTCTGGCAAAGGTCTAGCCCGCGACACAAGTGGTGTCAGTGACGAGATCCATCGAATCCTGGAGTGCTGGTCGAAGCCGTTGTCGAGCAGGAGTACTCACAAGGCTGGTTGAAGGCTGACTTAGGCGTAGGAATCGACTGATTTGCGTCGAAGGCGTCTAAGGCCGCACGGATCAGCTAGAGTCAAAATCTAGCCCCGTGACAATAGTATAAGAAAGGATAGCCGTCAAAACCGCTTTTGCCAACGAGAGATTTCGCGTTTTCCATCCTGTCAAGAGGTTGCGAATTTTTTGCACAAGATAACCATATGTAGCTTTTGTAACTGTTGTGTGTAATAGTGGAACCCCAAGATACATACCCAGATCCTCAACCTCCCTATACCCAAGCGTGCACGTGATTTCTTCTCGAATATCACTTGGCATATTGTCCAAAAAGAAAAGTTGGGTTTTAGAGACACTAACCTTGTGGCCAGAACTACCACATAAACTATCCAGAACCCTCTGAATGAGTGCCATCTGCTCCAGCGATGCTTCCGCGAATAGGACCAGATCATTTGCGAAAAAGAGATGTGATAGACTCGAGCCATTACGGGATAAAAAGATCAGCTTCCAAGCTCCCATATCCACCTCTATTTGAATGATTTGAGCTAATCGTTCCATACATAAAACAAACAGATACGGTGACAGCGGATCTCTTTGACGAATACCTCTGGACGGGGAGAAAGGGGGTGAAGTAGTACCATTCCAAAGCACTTGGGTCGAGACTGATGATACATAGCTCATAATAAGATCACATAACGCAACATGAATATCAATATCAGTACGAGTATCAAAAATAAAGTCTTATTCAAGACGGTCATATGCTTTTTCCAAATCGATTTTCATGACCATCCAATCAAGTCTACCTTTTTCCTTCGCATGGAGTGGATAACTTCTTGCGCCACAATGATATTGTCCGTATTCAAACGGCATGGAACAAAATTTGTTTGATTCTCAGATACCCGCAGAAGTAACAAAGGTTTCAACCTATTAACAATCACCTTTGTTACAATTTTGTAGAGAACGTTACAAAGACTAATCGGTCTGAACTGGGATATAAACTCAAGATTACTCATTTTCGAAATCAAAACCAAAAGAGTTTGATTCAGGGATGTAGGAATCTGACCGGATGCGAACACTTCTCTAACAAATGAACATACTCCAAGTCCAACAGTCCCCCAATTCTTCTAAAAAAATGCAGCTTGCAATCCATCAGCTCTCGGAGCTTTAAGAGGACCCATCGAGAACACCACCTCCCTAATATTTCGATCTGTCACTGAAGCAGACATCCGCTCAAGATCTAGAGCATTAGGACTATGAAATCGACCGAAAATAGGAGAAGGTGGCAAAAATGAGGACAAGGAGGAAAAAAGGCCCTTGAAGAAATTTACTGCCAAACTCGCTAGCTCATCTTGATTAGAACACCAAACCCCGTTCGGAAGTTTAAGGGCAGAGACAAAATTTCTTTTACGCCGGCTCATCGTACATGCATGATAGAATTTTGTATTACGATCCCCATGCATAAGCCATTGATATCTAGCCCTTTGAAACCACAACAATTCCTCATGTTCCAAAACCGAGTTCAATTGCGCAACCAACTCCTGACATAATTGGCACAGCGAATCCGAGCTATAGAGTTCCATTCTACAGTCAATGCCCAGGATCTAGGCAAGGAGCTTCTTTTTTCGGAGGATAATGAGCCCAAAAACAGTCCAGTTCCACTCCTACAGCTTTTCTTTAAACTCAGCGATGTTGCTCCCAATATGTGCTTCAACCTTCCAGTAACTTGACAAGAAATCAGCAAAACTCGGGTGTTCTTGCCAACTAACAAAGTAACTGAATGGACGTTGGTTGGGTATGGTAGAATTCGAGAATGTATGCATCAAAATAGGTCTATGGTCCGAGCCAAATGTGAGACAAAACATGTTGGAAACATAGAAAGTTAGCCTTCATTTATAAGATATCTATCTAGATGTTTAGATAAATTCCCACGACTCCATGTCTATCGAGAGCCCGAAAACCCAGCATCAATAAGACTCTCGGAAAAACAAAGTCCGTAAAGAGAGAGTTGATGCCCGACCCAACCCGAGCATCCCCCATTTCTATCCTCTGCGTTTAGAGTTGTGTTAAAATCTCCACCCAGGATCCAAGCACTATCACTTCCAAGATTTAAATTCGCCAGCTGGGGCCACATTTTTCGTCTGGTCGCAATCGTCGGACTAGCATAAATCACGGTAAAGTAAAACCAATTCGTCGAACCCCGAGTCTGTATACGACAATAGATAAATTGATTCGCAGTAAGCTCAATTTGAACTGAGACAATATCCTTCCAAAGGAGCCACACGCCACCACTAAAACCATGAGCCTCTACTCTGTACGAGTTAGGAAAACCCAGCTTGAGGATAATTTTATCCGCACGTACACCACTCACCCGAGGCTCCACTAAAACCGTGATCTGAGGGTCATTTAACCTAACAAAATTCTTGAAATATCTCCGGAAGATAGGGCAAGCGCCTCTTATACATTCCAACACATAATATTAATCATTAAAAAGATGATAGAAATAGAAACTGAATCTTCTGCACATCTATGGCAGAAACAGAAACTTTATGCTTGACACTTTTTTCAATAATCTGAGAAACCTCCACTGGCTGTCCAACAGCATTAGTCTGCTGTCCACCAACCGCCTTAGAGCAGGGGGTTTATCACCTTCTTTGAGATTAATGGCATCCCCCAGGTCTGGATCAGTAGACCTATTACTCACCTTTTCGAACGAGACTGACTTTTTAAAGGTGGTTTAAACTCGGGTTTTTTCCGGATTCGAAGCCCCTTGCTTGCATGTTCCTTCTTACCGTGTTGTTTACCCATACCATGACCTTTACCCATACCACCACTCACCCTTAACATCCCTTGCCCTTCTTCAACGATACTCACTGCCACGTGATTACCCTTTTTTTGAACAGCCCTTACCACCATATATTTAACCGCGATACCATCAACCACCAGCCCCAAGCGTGCATGGTTATCAACTACAGGAACCATCGTACTTGAGCTCGCCCCAGACGCCAAAAACTTGCCCACTAGCGGGACAACATGTGTTGATTGCTTAGACATGCTTGGGTTTACAGCCTCTTTACCCTTAGACACATTCTTAGCTCTATTACTCACAACAACCGAGACATTCATTGTCCTGACCGACAATACCTGTGGTTCAGCAACACTTTGTTCCTTATTAAGCTCACTCAAAACTTGGAAACGCGAGATTTGCATTGTATCCGTACCACCCATTGCAGATTTTTTGGCCATGGGATCTTTGCGCAATTGACGAGACCGAGTAGGTGCCAACATCTACGAGCCATAGGTTTCTACAGGGTCCTCAGAAGCAGATGCACTCTTAGGGACATTACATGCAACCACCGGATCAATATTCTTACCACACCATTCACTCACGTGTCCATAATGCCCACACTTGAAACATATTAAATTGAGACCCTCATAATCGAGTTTCTGGTTAAAGCCATTAATACTTAGGCTAGGTAATAGTGGTTTGTTGAGGTCCACTAAAATAGCAAGCCTTGCAAACCGTCCCCGCTCACCCGCAAGCGTATTATAATCCACCTTGATGACCTCACCAATAAGATTACCAATCCATCGAAAGAGAGCTTTGGTATAATACTGGAACGATAATCCTGGAAGTTTTACCCCAAGCAATAACCTTTGTAGGATGTTTCTCTGAAGTTGAAAAGGAACGGCTCCACGGTTGTACTGTCAAATAACTCCCGAAGATAGTCCACGGGCCAGTCGTGTAATTCTTTACCTGATCAAATCTGACCAAAAATTAGTCATTCTCCAAATCAATTAACTGAAAGTTACCTGTAGGAGCCCACAACGAGGGAATTCTGGCATGCGAAGTTCAGTAACTAATCGTCTTGCCCAATAGTCGAACAATAATTGTCGTCTTCATACTATCATCAATAAGGGCATGCACCCTTTCCAAGAATTGAATGGATGGAACCATCCCACTTTGGTCAATACGAACATCCTCAGCATGAACCTCAATCTCCTCCACATTAAGCGTAGATGGTGTAACCGAGGGATTTGAAGGCACCCCTTTCAAAGCAGTCGTATAAGACACTTTCGACTTCTCCCCATGGGCCGGCAACTTTTTCCCCGGGTCAGGAGGGCGTTGGTTGACATCTGTCTCCATCATATGCATCTGATCCTCATTAACCATACAAGAAACCTCATCTTTATCCTTTATTTTCTTAGTAACACGCTGATCTTCAGGGGGTATAAGTGACCCCAGACGCTCAAGAATAGGGGGAACTCAAAGCGGATTATTTTACTGGGGTTAGCAAGCTTAGAACCATCATCTGTGTTATCCAACGCCTCCACAGCATGGTCGTCTCCAACCTGATTGACCGAGAGAGCGGTAGGAGTTACGGGGAGACTAGGGTTTACGACAACTGCCCCCAACAAACCCGAGCCATTAAGGTTTTCCATCAAGGTACTTCCACCGTCCTTTGACTCTTTGCCAGACCGAATTCCATTCAGATGTACTTCAGGACCAGTATGTTCCAAGATTAGAGGCTGGAGAGACGAGCGAAGACCTTATGGTGCACGTCCATTAGGGTTTTTCTTCTTCGAATCTTGCAAATTTACATACAATAAAATCTGCACAGGCTTAATTTGGCTACAATGAACCGTGTTGTGAGTACTGACCACCTAAAGCTAAGAAAGGTCTTGCAGGATATGTTTCTTGCTTGATTTTTGTTGTACTCAATAAATGAAGACCATTGGATTTTACATGTTCTCTCATCAAAAATTTGTATATAACTGTATTATATTTTTTTATAAAAAAACTTCAATACACATGTTGTGTAAATTAAAGTTTACCCAAGCCTTTTAGTTTTAGAGGTTAAAGATTTAGTTTAGGGTTTGAGTTGTAGGCTTTAGAATTTAAGGTTAGTGTTTAGAATTTAGGGTTTTGGTTTTAGAGTTTCGGGTTTAGTTTTAGGATTTAGATTTAATTTTGATTTATAGTATAAATAAACAGGTTTGTGTAAAATAAACTTTTACACGGTCTGTGTATCAAATTTAAACTCTATTCTTTTTGGGTTGCTCACGAACATACCTTCATTCACTCTTGGTATGTTGTGCGGTACTTGAGCTGGATTATTCTCAGCTAAGTCATCATTGTTCTTTGTCAATCTGTTCGAGATAAAACAAGTAATACATCATTCTAAAGCCACAACATGATCTTTCAAGCTACAAGTCGATATCTTAGGGCATAGCGAACGTCCATAGTTTACCTCTACCTCCCACGAAGGAAAAAAAATGATTTTATTATATAAAAAATGCACTGGATTACAAAAGAAGACTACCCCACACCATCGATTGGGGTGGTAGAGGCCGCCCTCAATGGTGTGCCTAAGGCACATACCTTTACCTGTGGATCAACCCAAGTATCTATCGATTTTTCACCCCACTAATTTGAACCGACCTGTGTCGCACAATTGGTTTTGATAGGTAAGTCTTCTAGTGAGTATTTTTTTCATATACAAGGCCTCGAACGCGATGTATGTTTAAGCGATACCAAACTGTTTGCTACTTAGACTAATCTCCGTTGATAATTGTGTTATTCTTATAGTCGTGTTATAATTGTACTTAAAATATTATATTTATTTAAATTTTGATACATTTACGATTATAATCATTGCATTTTCATGTCATAAATTTATATTATTTTTATGTGATATTTTATTCATGTCATGTTTATATTCATTTTATGTTTATTTAAAAAAACAATATGATTTTTTAGAAGTACAAGGAGAGACAAATTCTTAGTAATATTGAAAGGAGAGGAATGGGGCAAATGAGCATGAATGAGACAGGCTGGCTGGGAAATGCATTCCAGTGCATGTCCTTACAAGCAAATTTTTGGGTTTTCATTAAATTCCGATTTGGTTTTGCCAGGTATTAGGGGGTTTTTTTAACGTAGGGAGCTTAAAATGAGACTATATAAAAATTCTTACAAAAATGATAAGAATTTTAGTATCGATTTTTACGTATATACAGAAATTCTTACAAAAATGATAAGAATTTTGATATATACAGAAATGCTTACTAATTTTGTAAGCATTTTTTGTATGTACATAAAAGTCGATATCGAAATTCTTATCATTTTTTAATAATTTTTATATAGCCCCATTTTAGGGTGAGTGTATAACTGAGGAAATTTAAGGAGAAAACTGTGTGTTGCAGAATTTTTAGATCGTCTTTTCTGTACGTTTGGTGTTAAATTTTACATTTTTTATTTGTCCACACCATTCTCTAAATTATTCAAGGATACAGTACTAATCTCCAATTAATGTTACTCTTACGCCAGACAAGTATATTTGGCCGGTTAGTCAAGTTATCCATATTTATTCTCTTATATTTCTTTAGGTCATAGGTTCTAAAGTTATTATGAGCACTCTTTCTTTCCCTAAAATCTCTCCTTTTCGGCTTTTCCTTTTTTATAGGTAAGATTAATATTATAATTAAGATTTGTCAAAAAATGTTACTCTTTTGTCCTATATAACACATTCATTCGGCGGGTTATAATATTTTAAGAGTTATATTTTATATATGTTAAAATTATACAATTCTTTTAAAATCTAAATTGTTAATCTGAATTATTTTTATAAAAATCTTTGATGCACATTTGACATAAGTTTATTTTGTTTAAGTTTAATGATTTAAGATTTAGGTGTTTAGATTTTATTGTTTAAAATTTAGGTTTATTGTTATGGATTAATATTTAAAATTTAGATTTTAAGTTTAAAATTTAACGTTATTGTTTAAGGTTTTAGAATTAAGATTTTAGCTTTTAAATTGTATAATTTAAATAAGTATAAATTTACTTACACATTTTATATGTCAAAATATAACTCAAAACTTAAATAGAAAAATAGAAAACTCTTTTACCAACAAAATATATTTTATTTAATAATGCTTTGTTGTTTTATTGAGCAATGCTTAGGGGTGTTTAAGGTCAATTAACCATACCGAAAATACAGTTATCGTAAGTTCATATTTAACATTTTAATGAATCGTTATCATCTTATTTAAACTGGTTTTCACATAAACAGTTAATCAATTTTTCCGTATAATTACTCGGTTAACTATAAACTGTTTTATATCTACTATTATAAATAATATATCTATTTATTACTATTAATTTTAACAGATTAAAAATATTAACCGAAGAAATTCAAAGTCTTCGATACTTATAATAAAAAACTTTTCAAAGTTTAAAGCAATTAAAAGCTTTAAGAAAATTAAAACATTGTGCAAGTAATAGAACTAATCTGTAATTTAGTATAAAATTAAAATTAATAATAAATATATACAACAAATGTAAGGAATTAATTTTGTGCAATTAATATTTGTCATACTTGATAATGACATATACTTTATTTTGCGTGTCATATAAATTTTTGTTATATTAATAATAATAATTCAATATTATTATAAAATTAAAATTTAATTTTCTCATCATTTTTTTCGGTTATCCTTTTAACCAAAAATCGGAACAATTGTTGTACCACTTTAGCCAAATTTTACTAGTACGATTATTTATTATTTAGTCTGATTTTTTAGATTTTTTGATACAATATATCACTTCAAGTTTTTATGAACACCCCTAGTATAGTTAGATATCAAGTATTTTTATTTTAGTCTAAAGTTGATTACAAAATAATATATGTTTATAAATATTTTTAACTCGAATTTTCTAATATGAATATCATCCGCTTTTCGACTGAGACCACTTGTTGGGTTTATTATAACTTGTAAAATATTTTTACCTAAGCATGATTTTCTTATTATTTATGCAATATGATTTTGTTGGCTGCATATTGTTTTTCAATATATTTTTTAGGTTCACTTCGTGAGACAAAATAAATTTGAAAAATTTTAGAACGAGCCACTGCACACTACTAATGCAACATACCACAATATATTATTAAAATTTTAAGGCTTATTTAAAAATAAATGTTCAAACTATATCTTTCTTGAACTTTAGGTGTCTAATTTTTTTTTACTAAATATAGGTGCCCAAAGTTTCAACCATTATAATTTTAAGTGCCCAGCCGTTTTAAAAAACCGTTAGCCATTAAAAATGTGACACGTGATATTTTTATTATTATTTTAAAAAAATTAAAAAATGAATATAATGATTTAAAAAAAAACTTAAAATCCTCAAATCCCCCCAAAGCCCCAAATACCTAAAACCACAATTTCCTCAAATTATCGTCATTGTCATTCTCGTCGCCGGACCCATCATTACTGCCATTGGAGGCCACCGCTCATTTCTCTTAACCACCAATCGCTGATAACTGCTGGTAAATGTCCAATCGGACGTCGTTCAATTAAAATTATTCGCATTCGTCGTCTGAATGGCACGCCTTCCGTTGATTATTAGTGATGGGTGATTGGGGGAAATAGGCAATGACCTCCGGCAACGACAATAGTAATGTCCGACGGTGGTAACGGTGGCAGTTTGAGAAATTTGAGGTTTTAGGTATGAAGGATTTTGGGCTTTTTTTGAGAATTTTATGTTTCTTTAAAAAATTATATTCATTTTCAATTTTTTAAAAATAATAATAATAATAAACACCAAATGTCACGTTTTTAATGGCTAACGTTTTTTTAAGCAGCCAGACACTTAAAATTGTAACGGTTAAAATTTTAAGTACATATTTTTATCAAAAAATACTTTAGACACTTAAAATTAAAAAGATGCTTATTTTAGGCGCCTAGTTTATATTAAGACAAATTTTAATGACTCTTAAGTAATAATTAAAAACCTGAATATGAAGGATTCGAGACGCAATTAAGAATTATTCAAAATACAATTAGAATTTAGGTTAAATAACCTCTCATATTTTTGTTTTAGATTGTTTTTTTATCTTTATTATAAAATAATAGGTTTAATTATAAAATATGTTCACAAGCTATACTTTTTTTTGTAATATGTGCCTAAAATATATTTTGGTTAAAATAGGTGCCTAAAATTTTATTTCATTATTGTTTTAAGGTAAAGTCGTTAAAAAAACTCATCACCCAATCATAATTTCACACATGTATTTTATTTTAATTAATTTATTTTTTAAAAAATGAAAAAATGAATGGTTAAGGTTACATTTGGATCACCCAATTATCAAAAGTTACATCTGGGTCACTTAATTATGGTCAAGGTTACATTTGGGTCACCCAATTATCAAAAGTTACATCTAGGTCACTCAATTATGGGTAAAGTTACCTTGAGTCACCCAATTATTAAAAGTTACACTTAGGTCACTCAATTACATGCAAGATTACATTTGGGTCACCCTTCATATTTAAAAAATATATATCAATTTGTGTATTTGATTAATTAACGATTTCAAATGAAGTACTCTAATGTTAATGATGATATACAAGTGATTTGGAAGAAAAATGACTGAGTTAATATTAGGGGTACTCAAAAATACCCGACCCAACTGACCCGACCTGACTACCCGAACATAAATAACCAGATATTTACCTGATTTTTTTTACCCGGGTCGGGTACCCAGCCCGACATTTCCTGGGTCGGGCCCGGGTCACAATATTCCAAATTTTCGGGTACCCGATTTCCCCAGTCACATATTTTCAAAAATTTCAAAAGTGACCCATAATTGTTGTCGTCGAAGTCTCCCGCCTATTTTCCCTGTCACCCATCGCTAGTAACCGGCGAGACGCATGCCAATCGGACGTCGAACGATTGAAACCTTTTGCGTTCTTCGCTCGACAATCGATTGGCATGCCTCTCGCCGATTATCGACGATGGGTGATTTAGAAAAATGGTCAGCTGCTTTCGACGAGGCTATCATCAGCGACAATAATGTCAATTTTGGGGTTTTGGGTTTAGGGATTTGGGAGTGTTATATAATTTCTAAATTTTTTTGAGATATTTTAAATTTATTTTCTTTCCAGTTTGCTTTTTTTAAAAAAAATCATGTGTCAAGTTATAATTGAGTGATCAATTTTTTTTACAGATTGACTTTAAAATGGACCAATATGAAACATTAGACACCTATTTCAACTAAAAAGAATTCTTTAGGCACCTATTGTAAAAAAAGAAAGTAAAGTCTGAGTACTTATTTTATAGTTAAGCCAAAATAATAAGATCAAATTCTTCGTCATCTCCATCATCTTTGTTTTAAACGATTTTTCTGAAGCTTTGAGATTGAAATCCCTCATGGCCATTTTGATATCAGCAAAACTGAGCTTTTCAAATTGGGGGACTATAAAATCTCTCTTTCACTACGGCCGCTGCTTTTACTGCTCAAATCTTTCCCCTCACCATTATTATGCTTTGAAGTTACCCTTGTTTTAATTCTGCAAATCCCAATTGAATCAAATACCTTAAAACAAACCCTCATCTTCAACTCTTCTTCTGCAAATAATAAAAGGAAAAAATTTTGATACACAAGTTTACACGTGTTTTTAGTTTTAGGTGTTAAGGTTTTAGTTTAAAGTTTAGGGGTTTAGGTTGTAGAGTTTAGAATTTAGGATATAGGGTTATGATTAGAAATTTAGGATTTGAATTTTATAGTGTAAATATAAAATGGGAAAATATATGATGCACTGGCGGTGAAAATATTTTGTTTCCACAAGCGCCCTAATTTTAAGGGATAAGGATCCAATTTAAAGTTTATAGTTTAGGGGTTTAGGTTTAAGGGTTTAGAATTTAGAGTATGTGGTTAGAATTTAGGGTTTAGTGTTAGGATATAGGGTTTAGAGGTTTAGGTTTAGGTTTTAGGATAATATGGTAGAGATCGTAGAAACAATCCCTAAATTCTAAGAACATAAACCTAAACCCTAAACTATAAACCCTAAACTAAATACCTAGCCCTTAAAATTGGAGCGCTTGTAGAAACATTTTGTTTTCACCGCCAGTGCATGATATAATTACCCATATAAAATTAGTTTTATACCACATACGTATTAAAATTTTGTACGTAATAAAATAGATATAAAAAATTGACCCTTTGATCTAGAATTCAACAAAGAATATAAGATCTATGTTTTATAAACAAAGTTGGTAAAATGACAAAAGATGCCCCTCAACGTTTGTATGTTTTGTCATTTGGCCCCCTATTCTTTTTATTTGGAGCAAACAACCCCAACGTTTGCATGTTTTGTCACTTGGCCCCCTATTATTTTTTTCTGGAGTAAACAACCCCCAACGTTTCAATTTGGTCTAAATATGCCCCAGTTGGATGGAAACCGTTAGTCAACTAACAGTCAGCAGATGATATTGACTGGGCTTGCCACGTGTTAAGAGCTGCCAACGTCAGAATCAACTGTTGACACGTGGCCGAACCTGATGGTGATACATGGCGAATATGATGTTGACACGTCAGCAGAACTTAACACGTGGCAAGTCCAGTCAACATCAACTGTTGACCGTTAGTTGACTAACGGTTTCCATTCAACTGGGGCATATTTGGATCAAATTGAAACGTTGGAGGTTGTTTGCTCCAAAAAAAAAATAAGAGGCCAAATGACAAAATATGCAAACATTACATGTATTTTTTTATCATTTTGTCAACAAAGTTTCCCAAAACCATCGCTTTTTTATAACAAAATCAATTAAAAATGAAATCCTTGAAAGAAAATGGACAATGAGAAAATGAGCAAGTAGTACAAACTAAATCACTTTAAAACAGTTTTTTCTTTCTTTCTGTGAACCAAGTAGAAATAAAGGAAATAATAGGGTTTTTGAGAAAAAGAGTCCATAAACAAGAAAAGAAAAAAGAAAGATAAAAAGGAAGACGAATGAAGATTGACTCCTTTTCCCTCTTTTTACATCAAATTATTCAACCATATTCTAATTTAATAATTAACTATGATTAATTGCATTTTGATTTTAATTTTTTAATAATTATTAAAATATCACTAATAATTAATAATGAGCAGCGGTATGTTGCATTAATAACGGGAGACAAGACTCATCCAATAATCTTTTTACTTAGTCTTGTTAACTTAAAATAGTCTCAATGTATACAAAATATGAAGAAATATTTTTTTGTTAAAATTTGTTTTAATAAATAAGAGATCTTGTGTGTGAGTTTTGAGCCTTGTTTTAGGGGTTGCTGATGGTGTTTCTTTTGCTTGTAATGATGTCGCTTTAGGTGTGTTTTGGAGTTGCGTTCGTTTCAGGTTGTGTTCTTAATTGATTTTGTTGCACTATTTTTCTCCTTCCGATGAGGAAGATGTTTTTAATGAGGCACAGAATCAATATTAAGAGGTGTTCCTAGTGGTAGTAGAACACGTGGATCAAATTTGGTCAAAAACAGTTTTACAACAATTTTTTTAAAAGATATGAAGGAATCATACAAAATCAAGAGACTAAATTATATAATTGTTTTTAAATAGAGGGTCTAATTATGAGCATGTTGTTAAAAATTGGGCAAAAATTGACTTAAAACGAAAGAATAATTGAAAAAGGGGAATCAAGGACTAAATCACAAAATGGTAAAAATTTATTTTTTTAATTTTTTGTGTTGACAAAATCTAAACTAGACTCGAACTTAAAAACTAACAGGGATTACAAGAAAATTCGGATCTATCAGTTTCTGATCCGGCCCGGTTCTGTATGGTTAGATTTTTTTTGAATTTTTGATTTTCGGGTTAGGTCGGGTTTTGAAAAAAAAAATTGAGATGGGGGTAGTGTTTGAGTTCATGGTAAAAATTTCCCGACTCGACCGAACCTGATATGATTTATTTATAATTATATATTATATTATATTATATTTAATATTTTATTATCAAGGACGGGTTGATTTAATCAAATTTTTTGATAAAATTTTGGGATATGATCAACCTCGTAACCATCCCTAAATTTTGGTAAAATTTAACATTTTAATTTTTTATAGAGTTTTACTCGACCTAATTTAAAGAATTAGACATTAAAATAAGAAAAAGAAAGATAGGAGAAAAAATAAAGAATATTATCCTATATACAGGTGGTAAAAAAATTTTGTTTAGAGTTTTAATTTTAGGGTTTAGAGTTTTAATTTTAAAATTTAATATTTTAATTCTAGCATTTAGAGTTTTAATTTTAAGGTTCAGAGTTTAAGGTTTTAGAGTATGAATTTATATTTTAGGATTTATAGTTAGAATTTAGAGTTATATTTTAACATATAAACCCTAAATTTAAGATTATATCAACAATCTCTAAATTCAAAATTACAATACTTAAACTCTAAACTTAAACCTTAAACAAAGTCTTTAATTCTTAAAATTAAAACATTGTATATAGGGATGACAAAATTATCTGTCCCTGACCCAACCCGTTGTGCCTCGACCCGACCCGATCGGGTTTTTTTCTTATGATTTTAGGGGATCAAGACGGGACGAGTATTTAAAAATGTAAAGTCGGGGTGAGGCGGGTTCGGGTATGATATGAAAATTCCCTGCCCCGGTATTTTTTATTAATTTTATTATATTTATAAAATACCACTATATATAAATACTTTTAGAAATTTCAAGCTATTTTTTTAGTTTGTGTTTATCGTAAATTTTTGTTAGACATTGTTCGAATTTTAATATATTTGATTATAAAAGTCAATGATCGAGTTTATTTTTTTAAATATATATATTTTTCTTCATATGAATAATTTAATTGGTTTTATTTTATTTTTTATGTAGTTTAAAGTATGTGAAATTTATATTTTGTAAATATAATAGTCGTTCGATCGAATCTAATATTTATCGTCGACGAAATTTAATATATCGACGAAATCGGGGCGGGTAAATTATTATTTTATTTCCGAGGCGGAGTAGGTCGAGTTTTGGAATTAATATATCGAGGCGGGTTTGGGACAGCCAAAAACACGCCCCGCTTCGTTGCCATCCCTAATTGTATAAACAAAATTTCCGCAAGAAATTGTGCATGCAATAATTACTTAAAAATAAGGAAAAAACTTTGATACATATGGGTTAGGGTTTTAGTTTAGGGGTTTAGGTTGTAAGATTTAAAATTGAAGGTTAGTGTTTAGAATTTAGTATATAGAGTTTAAGGTTTAGAGTTTAGTTTTTTAGAACTATGATTAAGAATTTAAGATTTTAATTTTTATAGTATAAATATACATACTTATATAAAATTAATTTTACATACAAAAATTTTACCCTAAAAATAATATATTTATATTTGATTCATAGTCACAGTCATAGTCAATTCATATTAGTCACAAGTCATAACGCCCACCGTTTCCGTATCTCAACACAAAACATCTTGAAATCTGTCTTTGACCAACGCCAACCAAGTACACTCCCCCTTCCCTCTTCCTTCATTACTAAGATTTTCCTTAATCCCGCCGTCGCCGCTGCCGTCCAATAAACCCACCACTACCACCCCTCCTTTCTTCTTCTTTGGCTTCGTCTTCGTCTTTTGGGGCTGGGTGCCAAAGAGGGAAGGGATTCGACGGCTGAAATCTTCTGCTCGCTTCCATCGTACGGTCCCCAGGGAAAGTCTATATCCACTCTGCAGTCTCCCACCACCTGACCTGAACGGCTTCAAACTGAACAAAATATCCCTTCTTTTTTTTAAAAAACCTCTCTCATGGTCTAAAATGAGCTTGCCTTTTTAGGCCTACTTTTTCCCTATTTCTCTCTTCTCGCCTTTCCTTATATATAATTTATTCAATCATTTCGTTATTCTAATACTAATAATAATCATAATAATACTCCATCTTTTTGCACTATTGTTTTCCCTTCGTCGTCGTTTTCTTCAGTTCACAAATCTGTTTTTTCAATAATCCGCTGTGAGTATTCTTCTTCTCCTTCTCCTTAGAATGAGATTTATTTTTCCCTTTTTCTTTCTAATGATATTCTAATGGCATGCAATGTAACTTTTTGAGATTTATGTATTTCTTCTTCTTCTTCTTCTTCAGCACAATCTATTTTTTCCTGATTAGCTTAATTGTAAAGCAGCTGCTTTTTTTATTCTTGAATCACAGTAGACTACATTATTTTTCCTCTTTAAACTTCCAGCTTGAGTTTTAAGCTGTTATTTGTTTTAAAACCCTACAGTATTTCTATTTTCTTCATAAAAATAATAAAAATGTATTAACAACTATATAGGATTAATGGGTTTTATTTATTTATTTTGAACTATGATCTGCATGTAAACAAAGTTCTTACTTTTGCTCGAAAGCTCTCTCTTTTTTTTTTACAACTTGGGATTTTTTGATTTTCTACATGGAAACTGATTTGTGATTACTTATTTTTTCCTATATAGGGCGGGTGGAATCAATAGTTGTTGCCATTTGCATAGTTTCATTTTCTTTAGTGATTTTTCTATGGTGGAAACTTTTCTATATAGTCTGCTTAGATTTGATGCTAATGTTATTTATCGGCTTTACTTTTGCTTCAAAGCATAGTAATTGCTTTAAGCTTAGATATCATGGTAAAGCTGTTTACTTTGCTACTTTCACAGGTTTATTTCTTTTGTTTGCATTTTGAGTTTTTCTAAGACATAAATGCAAGCATAACTCTTAGTATCATAATGCCCATTTATCTACTATTATTCTGTTTTAAAGTGATTTAGACGCTTACTGAACTTGATATCACCATTATGGGTTTTGACATGTAAGGATCTAATCCAAGTGTTTTATCTAGGTTCCATGTGGAAACTATTTAATGCTCTTGTTGCTAAACTCTACTGTAATGGTCCTTGGGAAAAATCTCTTCTTCAAAGAAGTTTTTGAGAGGCAGCTTAAAGTTCGGATCTTTTTATCTTGTCGTGAAAACCTTTTCTTTTTGAGGGTTGAAACGACCAGTAGCTTTGAAAATTATAAAGATAATAAAGCAACTATTTTGATAACTATTATGTGGTAGATAGATTATCACGTAGAACATCACTTTCTCTATAGGAAAGCGGATTGTCACATCGCATGAACTGTGGTGTCTAATGTGAGTTTCAATTCTAGGGTAAGCTGTAGGGACTTATAGCTTTAAGGTGTTATGTTGCTTTGACTTTTCATTTTTTTTGAAGTACTCGTGTGGAGTAATCTAGTTAGGGAGGTTCTAGTGGTTTCCTTTCATCCTTTACAGGTTATTCATTTCCCTTACATCTTTCATTAGGGTAGTGTATAATTTATCTTTCTTAATTGGTCTTGCATTTTGCATATTCCAGCCCAAACATGTGGCTTGTCTTTGGTAATCCTGTGAATTAAAGGCCTCGGTACAATGCTTGTAACTATTGTGGCTAAATCATCACCTAAAGTGAAGGTGACATAAAAAACTGATTATGCCACCACATCAACCATATTGGTGTGAGTTTGGTTTTATGTAATTTTTGTTTGTGACAAGAGTCTTGTACGCTTAGATTATCATGGAGCTTACATCGTTGATGTACACTCTCCCCTTGAGCCAGCATGGCTTAATGGGGATATAACTATTCTCTTTCTATAATTTTTAGGAAAACATTGCTCATTATGAAATAGCATAGTACCTAACTTGACACTCCATTTGGTAACAAGAGAAGAAAGAGACATCAAGGGAAAAAGTTTCAGTTAATGGCTGTGCTATATAACAAGTGCACCATTTTTGCTCACCTATTAGATTGAAACATTTTCATCCCCACCAATCAGAGCCTAATAACTCGAATGAAACCCTTTCCCGAAGTTATTTTAAAATAGACAGATATGGATAGCATATCTTATGGTAAAATTGTCCATCTTTTTCCACTTGTTTTTATTAAAATGATGCGTTGAAGATGCTTCGATGCTATGCGTTGCTCTACCTAAAGTTGGTTAATAAGACGAGTTCTTTTAATGTTAGATCTGGTGTTTGAATTTATTGCATTTCACATTCACATAAGTTATTAATGCCTTCCTTTGGGTTTAATACTTTTAGTTCTAGTCACTAGTCAGTTCTTTATGTATGTTCAGTAATATATGTTAGATTTTCTTTTAAATACTTTTAGTTCTGGTCAGCTCTTTATGTATGTACAGTAATATATGCTAGATTTGTTCTTACTGTTAATCGAAAGATTGTCATTTTAGAAGTTCTCAAGTAAATATTACTAATGATTTATAATGTTGTTCTGCAGTGAGCAAGTTTGTATTCTTTAAACACTGAGAGCCTATGGAACCTAATGGTCATAGGAGATCGAGGAGAAGGGATCATCTAGTTCAAGAAAATGGAGATCCTAATTTACCTTGTTCTGTCAACGATTTAGATCCATGGACTGCATGGGCGTACAAGCCTCGTACTATTTCATTGTTATTTCTTGGTGCATGCTTTCTTATGTAAGTGCCCTGCTTAATATATACTTCCTCTTAGCATATACTCGACTGGAAATTCTGCATTTTTTTGTCCCTTTTTTGATTTGGGGACATCTTTTATATTGTTGATCACATATCTTTCAATAACACACAGTCTTCTTTTGTTGCTAGAATTTACATTTCCTGGTTTGAATTTATGCTCATGTTTTTGCTGTGAATCATTTGGTTGTCATTAACCATATGGTTGCCTATGGGTTCTAATTTTGGAACTTGCCTCTGTTACATGTACTATGTACCAGACAGTGATATTGCATTAAAAGCTTAATTTTCAGTTTGAATTAGTTTTTTGGGCTAATCGATCCCTATATATATTATTGATGCTACTATAGTGTTGGCAACTTGTTCAACAATGTCAAGGGTTGTGAGTAAGCAGATGGGATCCGCGTTTTAAAGAGGACACTATGGTCATAAAGGTCATTGAGATTATACAAGCTTTAAGAAAATTTTATGGGAATTTATATGTTTTGAATCTTTTTATGAACTAATGTTATTCAGCTATAGTAGTTCTTTTTCATTTTCCACTTTGCACTTGTTAAAGTCACTGTACTTGAAGGGAAACAATTGGTATTATCTATGAAAGCCTGATCATTATACAGTTTTCTTCAATTTAATTTGATGCTAGTTTCTCATTATTGTCTTCTGCCTGGTGCATCCAGTTCCATGTTTTTAATCTGCACGTCTCACTGTTTAAATTCGGTTTGCTAGGTACATAGCAGAAAACCATAAATAACCTGAATATGTATTTTTTCTTTGTTTTTTAAGAAGAAACTTCTTTCTCTGCTTTAATCTAAAATTATATCTCAATTCTTATATTATTACTCATTTGTTTAGTCTCTATATGTTTTAACAGTTGGGCAAGTGGTGCCCTTGATCCTGAGAGCAACGAAACCGATGATCTTGTGACATCTGTAAAAAGGTTTCTATTTGTTTCTAATGCCGTTTTGATGTCTCTGCTTTCTACTTGCTGACATATATTATCACCTGTGTGCTCTTTTTATAGGGGTGTATGGGCGATGATTGCAGTTTTTCTTGCTTATTGCTTGCTGCAGGCTCCTTCTACGTAAGTTATTCGATTGATTCTTTCTGTAAAACTCAATCCATTTTATTGTTTTACATGGACTCCTTACTCTTTTGTAGCACAGTAATTTATTAGCAGATACAAATCCCCTTTACCCTGAGAAAAAAAAGAATATTGTATTCATTGATGTTACTATTCTTTTGATTCATTAAGAAACCTCCTGAAGAGGTGCAGACTTGATTCTTCTGTAACCCTTTAGAAACAGAATTTTGACATTTCCATTTCCAGAAGCTATATGTTATATGTATAGATAAAATATACTCGAAGAATCAGAGGCTTTCTCGGTATGCCAAAATTTTGCTTTCAAGAATTATTAATGACATTCAGTTGGTTTCTTTTAGGCCTAAAGAAAATGTGTTGTATGTGGGGCCTCTATATTATGATGAGTGGAAAACTAACTCCCCCTCTGTCATCATTATGTGCTTCTATTATATACATGTTCACATTTTATTTCCCAAGTAGAAGTGGTTCTTTTTGTTTCGATGTTTTCCATTTCAAACAAGATTAAAGTTGAAATATGTGTTCTTATTTGCTATAAGGGCCCTTTGATCTGCCCTATACCAAAAATGATTGTGTTGGCTGGAGAAGATGGAGATGAAAATCTTTAAATTTGTTTATGGATGACTATGGAGTTTAATATTTTTTCTTTCCAAATCTTTGTTCTATTCACCTGCATTTATTGTTAGTATGATTAGCTAACTGCTAGTTTTAAGCTCTTGACACTTTAAAGAAGTTACAATTCTTTGCAGGGTCCTTATTCGGCCACATCCGGCAATTTGGCGTTTAGTTCATGGGATAGCTGTTGTTTACCTTGTTGCACTCACCTTTTTGCTTTTTCAGGTTAGTTTCCTAATGCAGCTTTTATTTATTTATTTTCTTTATGTATATTGTAGTTTTATTTGTCCATTGCGAGGCATATATTTATTTATTTTATATATTATATGTGCATATTTGCTTTTGTCTGTAGTGGCTTTATTTATTTATTTTTGTTGGTTAACATTATGTACTACACCTGGAGTCTTAATCGAAACACTTGGCTCTTGAGGAGTTTAATAAGCCAAGGAAGATATTTAGCAGTCGATTGAGAAAAAAATTACGCGCAAGAGGAGTCAGATCAGGAAGCTTAGACACCTATGGGGCATAGCGATCTGTGCTAAACTAGGCATTTGAGGAGAGAAGTATTGCTATTGCATGTTACAGAATAGTATAGAAAAGAGTTGTCAGGGGTAGCATTCGTTACCCCTCAGGAAACCATGCTAATCATACTTGTTAGCACAGACACTTGCCCTTTTCACAATTTAAAGCTTTGGTACTGTAACATGTCATCAGTTAGTAGAAGTCGCTTACCATTGCAAATAGGAGCTGAGCTGCATTACTTGTAAACATCAAATACTCTCTCTACAGCACACACACATGAGAAAAGGTGAAATATACATATATGTATGCGTAAAGGGTTGCAATAAATGATTAGTGATGGTTTCTCGCAATTCTATTTTTCAGATGCGCGATAATGCTAGACAATTCATGAAGTTTCTCCATCCTGACCTTGGTGTTGGTACTGCTTTTGGCTCTGAAAGATATTTAGTCTCATATATGCAAAGCTGTTACTAATTCTATTGAAGTTTCTTGATTATTATTTGCTTCTTCATGCAGAGCTTCCAGAACGATCCTACGGTGCTGATTGTCGCATTTATATTCCTGAAAATCCCTCTAACAGATTTAAGAACGTTTATGTACGGATCTTCTTGCACAACCCGGATACTCTTCTTTTTTCTACTTCTTTTACCTCTTTTTCTTTAGGTATTTATTTTAATGCATGCTCGAGTCTGTGTTTCTTTAGGCAATTGCCGTGGTTTTATATTTCTCAATTCTAATTTTGTTACGTGTGAACAAACCATTGTAGGAAACACTATTTGATGAATTTGTTCTAGCCCACATCTTTGGTTGGTGGGGCAAGGCCATTTTAATCCGCAATCAGCCACTTCTCTGGGTCCTCTCGATTGGATTTGAGTTTATGGAGGTTAGTTTTTGGCCCGACATGGTTACCATTTTCCTTATTGTTCTAGTTTCCTGTTTAGAGGCATTACTATTAATAAGTTAATGCATGTCCATGCTGTCTGTTTTGCATCAATGAACTGACTACTATGATGGCATATACAGCTTACCTTCCGACACATGCTACCCAATTTCAATGAGTGCTGGTGGGACAGCATTATTCTTGATATCTTGATATGTAATTGGTTTGGTAAGATCCTGCATTTCCACTTTGTTTACCCTTTTATTTTCCATATGTTCTTTTCCTTTGGTCCTGTTGTGCTTAAGGCTGTAGCATATGATTCGACTGAAAGTGACGAGGTCACTGGTTAACTTGTTTCAGGGAACGGTCTTTTTAAGTTCCATTTTCAATTATCAAATGTTTGTTAGCAAGTTTTTTATGGCCTTATAAAATAAATCATTTTTTTGATAGGAATCAGTTTTTCGTGTATTTGTTGATGCTTCTGCGGTAATGTGGTTTTGGTGTTTCATGATGCTTTCACTCACTAAAATGGTGGAATTTGTTGGAAAGAAAAGCGGAAACAAAATAGTTTTTGGAACACTTTAATTGAGTTAGAGAGATTTAAACTGGATTCCAATCATAATAGTTAGGAAACCAAATGGCCAATATATCTCCCTTTTAAATTTAATACCACTTTGTTAAGACTTATGTAACTTCAACAACCGAGTTTGTCTCGCTTAACTCATGACACCAAATTCAAACGGTATGAAAACTGTTTTTAGCCCTACCTATGATTGTATCCCTCATCCGGCTCATCCTGTTTTGATGTTTGTTACCCCTTAAGTTTTTTCTTGTATGCAACCTATGCTGGTGTAGCAGTTTTCCATATCTATTATATTCTTGTGATCTCTAGGGCCGGCCTAGTCTGTTCTGTTATCATGAGTATAGTCTTCACTTCTATTTTGTTGTAAGTTTCTGGCTGGGAAATAAAGAGTTAATGATTCTTTAGCCTATATCGACAACATATTTGTTTTGCTTGTAGGTATTTGGGCCGGAATGCATACTGTTAGGTACTTTGACGGAAGAACTTATGATTGGGTTGGTATAAGTCGCCAGCCTAACATCATTGGCAAAGTATGTTTTTCCTGTGTAATTACTATTGTATATTGTTGCTCATGTCTTTTACTTGGCTTTGAAACTGAGCATCGGGTCTCGCCTTTCAATTGCCTTGTTAGTTTTGAAGCTTTCATAGACCAATATAGTTAAAATTCGAGTCCCAAAATGGTTGTTGCACTTTGCTCTTGTCAGGTGAAACGGACATTAGGACAATTTACTCCGGCACACTGGGACAAAGATGAATGGCACCCATTGCTTGGTCCATGGCGTTTCATTCAAGTTCTCAGCCTTTGCATCGTCTTCATGACAGTAGAACTTAATACATTCTTTCTGAAGTTTTGTCTCTGGATTCCTCCTCGAAACCCTGTGATTGTCTATAGGTTGATTTTGTGGTGGCTAATAGCAATACCAACAATTCGTGAGTACAACTCATACCTCCAAGACCGGTACTATCTCGTTCTCTCTCCATTTTTGTGAGATGTATTGTGTATATATAGTGCCAGATAATATATAACTCCACAATTTTCTTGTTTCATTTAAAAACTGGTCGATTTTTTTCTTTCAGAAAACCAGTGAAAAAGGTTGGAGCTTTTTGTTGGCTTTCACTCGCGATTTGCATAATTGAGCTTCTCATATGCTTCAAGTTCGGACATGGTATGATCCAATCCCCATACAATATACATTACGAGTGTTGGTTCGAGTTATCATAACCATTTCTACTCTAATGACGATGGGATTCCGGTCGATTTGATTAGATTTTTTGGCCAGTTTGCAACCGCATTGACTTGTTGTTTTTTGTTGTTACCCTACACATCAGGTTTATACCCCAAGCCAATGCCGAAATGGTTGGTAGTTTTCTGGTCGTCGATGGGAATGGCTCTCATATTGTTCCTTGTGATTTGGTCACGGAAACTGCAGCAGAGTTACAGTAAAAAGAGACTATAATTTCGGCAATGCTGCAACACACTATTCTTTAGGTTACAGCCATTATTGATACGTGTAACTTTATCATCAACTGTAAATGCAGCATATTGGTCTATTCTTTTGTTGTAAGGAATAGGAATAGGATTAGGATAGAAAAACATGCTTCTAATCTGGAGCTCTTAATTTCGTGGTTTGCCAGATTGTCCTTTCCTACTGTTTAGGTTCAGAAGCTTTTCGTGTTGTATTTCTTCCAGATTCAAATGTATTGTATTGTATTGTATTGTATTAGATTTTGCCACCTTTCTCTTGTCAAGGATAGCCATTGAAATGTGATTATTATTGGACACTGTTAAAAACATTTTAACATATTAAAAGCTAAATGAAGATATTATTAACCATTTTCTAAAATGAGATTATTATTGTTATATCAAAATAAGTAAAATCAGGAAGAAAAAAAATGTCTGAGCCCGGGGACCTTTAGCGTGTGAGGCTATCGTGATAACCAATTACACCAACCAGACAATTGATTAGCTTCGGAAACCAATTATATTAATTCTTTCATTTTCTTTTGAAGAGCTGTTAAGAATAACTTTGCTGGGAAATAATAATTCTATGCGTTCAGAGAAAATAAATAAAAAATGAGAATATAATGTCCGTTTGATTTTAGAAAATATTTTTTATTTTTAAAAATTATTTTTATTTTTAATTTTCTAAAAATTAGAAAACACATTTGGTTAATAGAAATAAAAATTTGTTTTTAAAAATGAAAATAGTGAAATATGTTTGGTATTTAGTTTTTTAAAATAAAAATAAATAAATATTTACATGTATTTACTTAAAATAGAATTAAAACTTAAAATAAAATTAAATATTTACTTGTATTCTCTCAAACCAAACACACTCTAAATTTTCTTTGTTAAATATGATAGTCTCAAATTGGTGATCAAAACTCTTATTTTGAACCTTAAAATTGATATTTCAGAAGCAACATACAAATTGAAACATCGGTTTCCGGTTTTTCATGACTATTTAATTAATTAATTGTTGTTTTTTTTCTTAATTACGTGAATATATTATTAAAAAAATAGTTTTTATTACAGAGGAACTTAAATCTGTGTTATTTTGCTCTTTATAAATTACATGTGAAAAGTTATATTTTGAGATCTAAAATAAGAATAACGAGAACCATTTTGGTGCAAACTTTTTCTCATTTCTATTAAATATTGTTAATGAAAATATTATTAATCATTCTCAATTCCATCCAATCAAAATTAATAGCATTTAACTCAGAGGTGACCAAATTGAAATTTTAAATGTTCATATAGTTTTAAGTGGTTTATATTTATTTTAAATTAATAATTTAATTTTACACCTTAGAATTTTATAATTTCTGCTAAATCATGATTGAACTTATCTCAGAGAAATTTTTACCAAGAATTGAAGACTTGGTGCAATTGATATATTATGCCGCTAGGCTGCTGGGGGAAAAAATTTAAAGGCATTTCAGAAACAATTTTCCTTTTCACATAGCCATCTCTCTCCATAGATATATTTAATCAGTGACAGCAACGTCCTGCATTTTACTCATTAACTCGGCAGTATCGAGTTCAGATACCATTTGTTTTAACACAGTTCTCAATCCGCCACAAGCCTCAACAAACGGTTCTGCAGATGTTTGAAAACCTTCAACCTCTTGCTGTATTCCATCGATGCTACTTGATATTTTCTCCAAAGCCAGTTTTATTGCATCGATCTCTTGAGGGGGGTAAAGACAGGCTCCGATTTCATCGATCTCTGCTCCAACGCCTTGACATATCTTCAATAATTTCTCCAAAGAATCCACAAATTTACCGTTGTCATCTGGGGTTTCTAGCTTAAGCATGCCGGTGATTGTGTGGATAAGTTCCTTAATGACCGCAAGTGTCTCAGACACAACCCCTTGTGCTAGTTGAGCAACTTTCATTTCTTCAGCCGACAAGTCACTGCCTAGATCATCGTCACTTAAATCATCATCTTCAGGATTGCTTTCGGCTTTGCTAGGAGTGTCATCAGAGGTTCCATTTTCCAGGTCGGAAGAAGCAGGCTTGAGCTCGTTCATCTCATGAAGAACATCCTTCACAGAAACAGCTACCTGCGTCATTGCCCGCCCGATAGCTATCACATTTGTGGTGGGGACCTTCTTAAGAGCAGAGCATGCCTCCCATACTGCTCCAACAAACTGAGGCATAGAAAGTTTCTTCTCCTTATTGCGAGATCCTGCTAGAATTGAACAAAAGTATTGTTGCATTTCTTGAATGAAGAAAAAAAATACTTTGGATGACCAAAAACAGATTTTGTTCAAATAAGGCCTCAGGAATATAGAATGCACAATTAGTTCTTTATTAATTTTTCTTCTTTATTTGAGATTGCAATCATAATGCCTAATGAACTGCAAAAACTAAGGAGACAGCTAACAGAATACCTACTGCTGCAAACGAATAAATGTACAAACAAGGGTCAAACAAAGAACGACATGCACACTTTATGAAGCAGTTCAATCAATGACCATCAGCCCCGTTGGTAATCAGATGATTGCATAATATATAAAGTATCGAACTCGGTTCAAACAAACTTACAAAATGCTTAAATATTGATATGCTTTAAAAGAAGGGTGCTATATCCTTATAAAATACAAGTAACTCTATACTGATAGCGAAGGTATTAGATTTTAGTACTGATTCTCAAGTGTTCTACGCCACATCTTTTGATATCCCTTTAGAAAACACTACCTGATCATCACTACTGTTTAGATTCTCAAAGTTCAGTTAAGACAATAACTCAAACCCGAAGGGAAAAAATGTGGCCAGGCCAGGTGTTACATAGATAAACTGAACTAAAACCTTGTGTTTGGGAATAAGAGAGTTAACCTTTGACCTCTTCACCCTAGATTTTAATGCTTACTTGTTGGGGTTTCAATATTATGTTATGATATGCAGTTCTGAGAAAAAAAAAGAGAATCGGTTTACCATATAACGAGACATGTTCCTTCATTAACCTAAAACTGCAATCAACTACGTGCTTAATCGATTCATGGATGCTGGAAGAGAGAGTTGGGCCAGCACCAACAGTGCTTCCATGGGAGAGCAAAAGGAAGCCCTGCAGCACATTGAAGAATGAACTCATGGTCTCCTCAACTTGTTTAGCATCAGGTGATTCTCCATTCCAAAGCATTCCAGCTGTTCAACAAATAGAAGAAGCAATCACTAATCTCAGTCAATCCAAAGTGCCACAAAGAATTACAGTGGAAAACAAAATAAACCCATATTTCAAGCAATTCCTTTCAGTGTGAAACAGACGAGAATCTTGGAAATCACTAACAAATAGAAGCAAAAAAATACAATCTTGTCATGAAATGATTAAACAGAAAATTCAAAACGAAAAAATGGGGGGAAGAAATAGGGCGCACCAATAGTAGCTTGCTTGGAAACTTGGTCACCAAGCTGGATAATGTGAGGCCACGTCACTTTCTCCATGGAAGAAGGTGTTTGATCCAACATCTACGTATAATTACGAAAAAAGGGTTCAAAAATAAGCACAAAAAACTATGAAAAAGAAAATAGAAAGAACCTGCAAGGTTTCATGGATGGAATTGAGGTGGGCGGTGAGTGCCCGATTCAGATGTTCTTTCTCTGCTTTTCCCATCACAGTCTCTTCAGATTCCTCAGCTTTACGACCTTCGTTAATAGAGTCGCCGCAGGACGCTCCCCTTGCTATGAAAACCCTTTTATGAGGTTTATTATGCGATATATTTCGGGGCAAATTAATGGAAACTTTTTTTATTACCGATATATATATATATGGTTAATTTTTTAAAAAAAAAACTTTGAGTTATGATTTATGGTTTAAATTTTAGGAGTTTGGGTAGTTCTATAGTTAGACACGTTAGAAATAGGCTAATGTTAGGCATACCGGTATAAGCGGGAGCCTGTAACTACAAAATTTGTTACGAAGCGGTTACAAAATTTGTTACAGTAATTGTAAAAAAAATGGTAGTTACAGAAAAGCTTATCATGGTAGTAAATTTTGTAGCTACCTTATACCTTAAAGGATTACTTTATATGTTAGAAAACGCATTATAAATACGATACCTACAATATATCTCACCCAACCTACATGAGTCTTTACAAAATATATAGTAAAAATTGTAACTACCGAATTTATTAAACCATATCTCCTAATCTCAAACCAACCCAACTTATGGTAAGAAATTTTTAGCTACCTTAAATCTTAAATGATTACTCTATATGTTAGAAAACACATGAGAAATACAATACCTACAACATATCTAACACAACCTACATAATTCGTTACAAAACATATAGAAAAGTAGGTAACTACGGAATTTATTACCCCATATCTCAAAACCTTAAACCAAACCAACTTAGGGTAAAGAATTTTGTAGCTACCTTATCTCTTAAAGAAGTACTCTAAATGTTATAGAAAGCATGAGAAATACGATACCTACTACATATCTAACACAACCTACGTAGTTCGTTACAAAATATATAATAAACTAGGTAACTACGGAATATATTACCCCATATCTCCTGATCCTAAACCAAACCAACTTATGATAAAGAATTTTGTAGCTATCTTATCTCTTAAAGGATTGCTCTAAATGTTACAGAACGCATGAGAAATGCGATACCTACATCATATCTAACACAACCTACATAATTCGTTACAAAATATATAGTAAACTAAGTAACTACGGAATATATTACCCCATAACTCCTAATCGTAAACCAAACCAACTTATGGTAAGGAATTTTGTAGCTACCTTATCTCTTAAAGGATTACTCTAAATATTACAGAATGTATGAGAAATACGATACCTACATCATATCTAACACAACCTACGTAATTCGTTACAAAATATATAGTAAACTAGGTAACTACGAAATATATTACCCTATATCTCCTAATCTTAAACCAACCCAACTTATGGTAAGGAATTTTGTAGCTACCTTAACTCTTAAAGGATTACTCTATATGTTAGAAAACGCATGAGATATACAATACCTACTACATAATTCGTTACAAAACCTATAGTAAACTAAGTAACTACGGAATTTATTACCCCATATCTCCAAACCTTAAACCAAACCAACTTATGGTAAGGAATTCTGTAGCTATCTTATCTCTTAAAGGATTACTCTAAATGTTACAGAACGCATGAGAAATGCGATACCTACATCATATATAACACAACCTACGTAATTCGTTACAAAATATATAGTAAACTAGGTAACTACGAAATATATTACCCCATATCTCCTAATCTTAAACAACCCAACTTGTGGTAAGGAATTTTGTAGCTACCTTATCTCTTAAAAGATTACTCTAAATGTTACATAACACATGAAAAATACGATACCTACAGCATATCTAACACAACCTACATAATTCGTTACAATATATATAGTAAACTAGGTAACTACGAAATATATTACCCCATATCTCCTAATCTTAAACCAACCCAACTTGTGGTAAGGAATTTTGTAGCTACCTTATCTCTTAAAAGATTACTCTATATGTTAGAAAACGCATGAGAAATACAATACCTACAACATATCTAACACAACCTACATAATTCATTACAAAACATATAGTAAAGTATGTAACTACAGAATTTATTATCCCATATCTCCAAACCTTAAACCAAACCAACTTATGGTAAGGAATTTTGTAGCTACCTTATCTCTTAAAGGATTACTCTAAATGTTACAGAAAGCATGAGAAATACGATACCTACTACATATCTAACATAACTGGTGAGATATAGATTTTGATATAACAAATTAAAAAGAATTTAAAACATGCCTTAAGTCAAAACAACTTAAAAATAAGTTTGAGGAAGTTTAAAAAGGTTTTGAAGTGTTTTGAAACATTTTTAAGTAGCCAAACCTGTGATTTTAATGTATCCGTTTCGATACAAGTATACTTGTTTCGATACGGCTAAAGGTTTTTGCTACGAGTTTTTGAAACTGTCAACATGTGTTTCGATAAAGGCCTTATCCGTATTGAAATAGCAAGGGGTCGTTTCGATACGCCCCTTTGGCTTTTCGATATGCCTACGTGGCATATATCCTAACGACCAAAACCCCCAAACGGTTATATTTCCAACGATCTTTTAAATTACAGGTCGTACCAATACGCCTATACGCGTATCGATACACATTAGTTAAGAGCTCAACGGCTAGTTCTAAAGAAGGCTGTACCAATACGGTTACCCGTGTACCGATACAAACAGCCCCAGAACTGCAATTAATGTGGAAAATAAAGACCCAAACGGCTCTAATTCAATCCCAACGATCACCAACGGCTATGAACTCATTTAGGAGTATAAAAGGGACCTTCAAGCATCTCTGAAAGACTAATGCTTCAATTGTCAACAACATTATGATCAAAGATTTGTCTTAGAGCTTAATTGTATATTTCTTTGTATAGACAACACTTGTGAGCTTTAATTGTAATATTATGCTCATGTGTTTTTAGGTATTGGGTGAGTGCTTAGTATGCAAACATCTACCTATTAAGAGAGATTTCAGTTTGCTAGGATTCTCTTTATTAGAGAGTGTTCCCAAGACTCGGTTGTGAGTTCTTGGATGCTAAATCACGGGTTGTGATTTTAGGATTGTAACGGTTGCCTCTTTAGCCTAGAAAAAGAGGAAGAATTCTTAGTGAATTGTTGAAATCCTAAGGTGGGAAGCCTAGGTAGTGGACGTAGACTCCATTGGGGAGTTAAACCACTCTAAATCCTTGTGTCTTTTTGTTTATCTTTTGCTTCCAACTTTTCAACCCAAAAATCAACCTTCTCCACCACTTGGCTAATTAATCGATTGTGTACATCGAGCCCAACAATTGGTATCAGAGTGAGGCTCAATCGAGGGGGATTAATATCCTATTGAGGCGATCAGGCTAGCTCGACCAACAATACAATCAATCGACGAAATGACGCAATCTATTGACAAGCCACATTTCTTTGACGGGACCAACTATGCTCATTGGAAGACTAGAATGATGTTCTTCATCAAGGCCAAAGATTACAAGATTTGGGACGTTGTTGAAGATTGTCCATATGTACTACAAAGATGTAAGGCGGAATAGAATGCGGATGATCACAAGAAGATGAAGCTAAATTGCAAGGTTTTGCACATTCTTTTTTGTGCATTTAGCCCCAATATCTATGAGAAGATGTTTTCTTGTGGGAGTGCCAAGGAGGTATGAGATAAGCTTGAAGTCACATATGAAGGAACCAATAAAGTAAATGAGACCAAGATCGGTCTTCTCAATCTAGAGTATAAAAAATTTAAGATGAATCCGGAAGAAGACATCGAGAAGATGTTCGATCATTTCTCCACCATAATGAATGGAATCAAAGGCTATGGAGAAGTCATTCCAAAAGAAAAGCTTGTCCGAAAGCTTATCTACTCCATTCCTGAGTCATGAGACTCAAAGAAGACTGTCATCATCGAAGCCAAGAATCTCAATACCTTGAAGCTTGATGAACTCATGGGGTCTCTTCTCACTCATAAAATAATGAAGAAGGACAATGAAGAGGAGAAGAAGAAGGAATAGATAAGAAAGATGGGGAGAAGAAAATTAAAAAGCTAGGCATCAATATGAATGATGTAGTCCTCAAATCATCCATATGCCAACATAAAAAATCAAGTGAGGAGGAAAGTGAAGATGAAGAGATGGTTCATCTCTTCAAGAAGTTCACCCGATTCATGAAGACCAAAATGACCAAATCTAACCTTGAATCGAAGAAGGATCCCCAAGAGAACCATAAATGATTCAACAAAAATGGGTCACCTTCAAAGAAGACATATGTGGCTAAATGGAGTGATGAAGACTCCAGCAATGAAGATGAAGTATCCCACTTATGCTTCATGGCCCTCAATGAATGAGAGGTAGCTTCTAACTCATCTTGTTCAAATTCTTATACTTTTTATGAGCTACAAGAAGCATATGACCAATTGGTTTTTGAGTTTAAAGTTTCTTTTTCGAAAAACAAGAAATTGATTTCAAAGTTAAAAATCGAAAATGATTTGCTTTCTAAAACCAATTTGGAGTTTGAAGTAAAAATGAAGGATTTTGAGAAAAAAGTTTCAGATTTGCAAAATTTGCTTCAAACAATGGAAAAAGATCATCAAAAAGAAATTGATGATATTAAGAAGGAAAAATATTTGATTTCCAATGAACTTCAAGAGAAAAACAATTTGGGAAAATCAAATTTTTACGTTTGACAATCTAGTGCCCTTAGATTTTTAAACGGTAAATATTTTAGAAGTATTTGGGTCCCAAAAGGACTAAGTATTTCAAATAAAAAGGATGAAATTGAAAAATAGATTCCAAATGGGACAAAATTATGTGCTACTAACGTTTATGGATCCAAAGCAATTTGGATACCAAAAATTACATGATTGTCTTGTTTAGGTGTGATGGAGAGTGATCGACAAGTCCAAATTTGAGGGGGAGCTCCATACGCACAAGAAGGAGAACACTTGAAGAAGAAAGGCTTCACATCATCCATTGAAGTTCAAGTGTTGGTAAATTTCTAGTTGTTTTTGTTTTTGTTTCTATTAGATTTATTTTCTATGACAACTAGATAATCATATTGTTGGACTAACAATATTTGATGCTTTGAGTAAGGGGGAGCCAATTTTAAAACTAAAGTTTTTAATAGAGCCAATTTTTTTAAAACCTCTATTGTTATTCTTGAGCTTAATATCTTTTAAACTCTTTTTGATATAACAAAAAGGGGGAGAGTTGGTTTGAAAATTTGTCTTTTCAAAATGAATAAGGGGGAGCTTTAAATTATTTGAAAATATAAAAATCTCTTATTTAAAATTTTAATCTTAAAGAGAGAGAATCCCAAACAATTTTTTAAGTTGATTTCATTATATCAAAAAGTTGAAGGTTGTTGAGATATAGATTTTGATATAATAAATTGAAAAATGTTTTATAATAAATTGAAAAGAATTTAAAGCACGCCTTAAGTTAAAACAACTTGAAAAATAAGTTTGAGGAAGTTTAAAAAGGTTTTGAAACGTTTTTAAGTAGCCAAGCCTGTGATTTGAATGTACCCGTTTCGATACATGTATACTTGTTTCGATACGGCTAAAGGTTTTTGCTACGAGTTTTTGAAACTGTCAACATGTGTTTCTATACAGGCATTATCCGTATCGAAACAGCAAGGGGCCATTTCGATACGCCCCTTTGGCGTTTCGATACGCCTACGTGGTATATATCCCAAAGACCAAAACCCTCCTAACGGTCATATTTCCATCGGTCTTTTAAATTACAGGCTGTACCGATACTCCTATACGCGTATCGATACACATCAACTAACCAGAGCTCAACGGCTAGTTCTAAAGAAGGCCGTACCGATATAGTTGCCCGTGTATCGATACGGATATCCCCAGAACTGCAATTAATGTGGAAAATAAAGACCCAAACGGCTCCAATTCAATCCCAACGATCACCAACGGCTATGAACTCATTTGGGAGTATAAAAGAGACCTTCAAGCATCTATGAATGACTAATGCTTCAATTGTCAACAACATTATGATCAAAGATTTGTCTTAGAGCTTAATTGTATATTTCTTTGTATAGACAACACTTGTGAGCTTTAATTGTAATATTATGCTCAAGTGTTTTTAGGTTTTGGGTGAGTGCTTAGTATGCAAACATATACCTATTAAGAGGGATTTCAGTTTGCTAGGATTCTCTTTGTTAGAGAGTGTTCCCAAGACTCGGTTGTGAGTTCTTGGATGCTAAATCACGGGTTGTGATTCTAGGATTGTAACGGTTGCCTCCTTAGCCCAGAAAAGGGAAAGAATTCTTAGTGAATTGCTAAAATCCTAAGGTGGGAAGCCTAGGTAGTGGACGTAGACTCTATTGGGGAGTTGAACCACTCTAAATCCTTGTGTCTTTTTGTTTATCCTTTGCTTCCACCTTTTCAACCCAAAAATCAACCTTCTCCACCACTTGGCTAATTAATCAGTTGTGTACATCGAGCCCAACAACAAACTATGTAGTTCGTTACAAAATATATAGTAAACTAGGTAACTACGAAATATATTACCCATATCTCCTAATCTTAAACCAACCTAACTTATGGTAAGAAATTTTGTAGCTACCTTATCTCTTAAAGGATTACTCTATATGTTAGAAAACGCATGAGAAATACAATACCTACAACATATCTAACACAACCTACATAATTCATTACAAAACTTATAGTAAACTAAGTAACTACGAAATTTATTACCCCATATCTCCAAACCTTAAACCAAACCAACTTATGTTAAGAAATTTTGTAGCTATCTTATCTCTTAAATGATTACTCTAAATGTTACAGAACGCATAAGAAATACGATACCTACATCATATCTAACACCACCTACGTAATTCGTTACAAAATATATAGAAAACTAGGTAACTACTGAATATATTACCTCACATCTCCTAATCTTAAACCAACCCAACTTGTGGTAAGGAATTTTGTAGCTACCTTATCTCTTAAAAGATTACTCTAAATGTTACAGAACACATGAAAAATACGATACCTACAACATATCTAACACAACCTACATAATTCGTTACAATATATATAGTAAACTAGGTAACTACGAAATTTTTTACCCCGTATCTCCAAACCTTAAACCAAACCAACTTATGGTAAATAATTTTGTAGCTATCTTATCTCTTAAAGGATTACTCTAAATGTTACATAACGCATGAGAAATGTGATACCTACATCATATCTAACACAACCTGCGTAATTCGTTACAAAATATATAGTAAACTAGGTAACTACGGAATATATTACCACATATCTCCTAATCGTAAACCAAACCAACTTATGGTAAGGAATTTTGTAGCTACCTTATCTCTTAAAGGATTACTCTATATTTTTCACGTAAGTTATTGTAAAAAACGTAACTACTTAATTTGGTACCCCATGTCTCCTACTCTTTAATTGAAATATTTGTAATAAACAATGTTGCATGGGTATTGTTCATGTTGTATCGGTACTGTTCTTGTTGGACCGATATTGGTCATGTAGAATCGATATTGTTCATGCAGTATTTGTACTAATATAATGGTCTGCCGTTTCTGAAATTGTTAAACTATAAACGACAAACCATTGGAATATAATATAGTAGGGCAAATTCCAGATTGTGCAAAACATTGTACCGTTACAAGTTCAAAATATCCATAATTACATTAGACGATGTGCTGAAACATATGAAAATAAACAAAAAGATTCGAAGTTCTGAAACATATGGAAATAAACCAAAAGTAACAACACCGGATATTTCCATATCATCAAAGTCCCTAAACATCACCGAAACAAAATATAGCGTACCAAATTAACCAAAGTATTATCAACACAAGTCACAACAACTAACATTAAAACCAACATAATTAAGCATTGATGGTCGGCTATTCAAGTCTGGAGAGGGAGCAACAACTTGTGTAAGCAATGTGTCCAACCGAGCAACAACATCAACATGAAGTTCCTCCAACTGAGTTTGCATGTCCAACTGTTGACGCGAATTTCGGTAAGTCTCCCATCTAAATGAGATTGCATAGCTGCAAATCACATATCAAAGGTTTATTTATATCACATCACTTTATACCACACATAAACACAACAGAACATTTTATTAATGGTTATCATACAATATTATTTAGTAACATGTCTCCCTCCTGTTAAAAAAATATGTTTTTACCTACATATGTGAAATTTCAATCTACTAGTACCGATATCATTAATAGATACCGATACCATTCCCTATTCAATGTTAATCCACTTATTCCCATATCCGTACTATTATTATAGTACCGATATCATATCAGTCCTACCGATATTTTTAAAAAAGTACCGATGCCCCCACATTTCCTATCCCTTCTAGTTCCCTTCCTTTTATCCCTACTCTCACCCATCATCGGTATCTAATGAACAGTACCGATGCTTCTAACCCTAAACTATTTTTCAACCTCCACATTCCTAACAAAATTCACCAAATCAAACCCAAAAGCTATATGCTAAATGTAGAGTCTCAGTATACTAGGTAAAACATTATTAAACTCCTAATCTTAATCCCACAAAATCATTATTAAACCCTCACTAAACACTCACTTTCTCAAAAAGCCAAGTAATTTTCCATACATAATTTTCATTTCGACTAACACGAAAACTAAACCTTATTTTCATGCAAACAACACTTCCTTACCTGAATTTACTCCCTACGAACTGCCCCTTCAACGATTTCCGCCTATAAGATGAAAGAAAAGTTTTGTAATAGCCAGAAAATTAATTCTTTCAAAGAACCAATCCTAAACATGCACTTTCAAATATATTTTCTTTTTAATTATCCGTTTAAGAGTGTTTCCTTCTCCGAACTAAAATTAACAATAGTTTTGTAATATCCAGAAAATTAATTCTTGATTATTTCGATTTTGTTATCCAACAGAATTAAAATTCTGAAACAAAATTTATAACCAATGTTACTTCCAATGACAATTTCTGTTAAAACAGATTTGTCCATTGCAAAATTGAATAAACCAAATTTATTCAAATTGTCTTGGAAAATGTAATCAAGTAAATTTGTTGAAACGACATGAATTAAATCCGAAAACGAATTACTTATGAGATTTCAGTTTTCAAAACTGATCAAACTTTTGTCTGGATATTCTGTTCGTATCTAAAAAATTTACAAGGTATATATATATATATATATATATATATATATATATATATATATATATTTAAAATAGGAATAAAAATAATATGGCAAAATCTTACCAAAACTAACGGTGTTAATTTGGTGGCCGAAATTCTTAAAATAAAATAACAATGTTAAACCTTGTTATAGTATGGACCACTGCCTTGGAACCATAATCTGTTGGCCTTAGATTAAAACTTAAAATGAACCTGTCTTAATATTGTTAGAAAAAGGGCGTTAATAATCCAAGGAAATAATAATAATAATAATAAAATTATTATTATAACAAAGAACAAAACAATTACAAAATAATATTTGAAATATAAATCAAATATTAAAGCATTAAATTAGAATCATTTACTTATATCCGGGCGTTAATAATGCATTTACTTATACAGTTTCCTTAAGACATATTCGTCCGCTCCTACAGTGCTTGAAAAATATTATACATCTATCTCCCCGGATACAACAACAAAATTATCAACTGCATTAGCACAGATGCAGAGATCATGAACTGGAAGCTTGCATTCGTCTATCACCATGGAAAAATTGAAAAAGTTTTTTAGAGAAAATGAGAGAGTCGAGAGAAAATTCTCTTCACTTGCAATGTTTATTGTGAATTGTGATGAGTTGTGATTTCTCTCATTGCTGAAGCCTCCTTTTATATGCGAGCAATGATAGAATTCTAATCACAGTTGAATTCAAATTCATAATTTAAAATAAAAAGTTAAAATTTTAACAAGTTCATGCTAGGCCTACTCAATCTAGACTTCATGTTCACCCACATCATGCCTGTGCACAAGGCACAATATTCGGTAAGCTTATTCAACAATCTTTTGATTGGTTTCATTATATATACACCTCTCACACTTGGTCTCTAATCAATATAACATTCAAGCTTATTGTTTCTTCTCCAATCATTGCAAGTTGCTTACTTTGAGCATTAGTTTCTCATTCACCACTCAACCAATTTAAGCATTATGAGATATTATTGTAAAGATCTCATGGAATAGAATATGAAGACATAGTTTCATAATTCGATTCTTCATCTTTACCCATTAAATATATGTCTCAAAATTTTCATATGATCACAAATTTCCAACACATTCATCATAAAGAAGCGATAAAACCATGTTCGGAGAATCGAGAAAACAGAGCTCTTCCATAGATTGACCTCAACAAAAATATCAAAATTGTTACTTTTAGGAAATTTTTATGACAAAGATTTTACTAAAGCTTGTTAAAAATTGACCTTCATTATCATCGAATTCTTTGCTTTCCACAAGAACGGAGGAAGGCACTCAATGATCCATGGGTGAAAAGGAGCCAGCAGAGTGCCGTAGCTTGCTCGAGTGTTGAAGCCGAGTACAGAGCTATGATTTATGGTGTTTGTGAGCTTATTTGGTTGCAGAAAATTTTGGAGTAATTGAAATTGTCTACCAAAGAAGGATTAACCTTGCATTGTGACAACAAGAAGGCCATCAGTATAGCTCAAAACCCAGTACAACATGATCGAACAAAGCACATAGAAATCGATCGACATCTTATAAAGGAGAGGTTGGTCATTAGTGCCTCGAGCCATGTTATGTCCGAAAAACGATAAACCGATGTGTTCACTAAATAGCTTAGCAACAAGTCCTGTCATAATTTTGTCTACAAGTTGGACATGTATGATATCCATACACCAACTTAAGAGGGAATGTTGACAGAATAATGACTAATCGGCAGCTACAATATGTGTTTCTTGTAAAATACAAGAAAAAAGTGTAAAGAATTTCTCTCGAATTAATTCGTTCTTCTCAATCGACAATGTTCTAAAATTTTATGATAAACATGATTCGTAGGCTTACATTATCAGCTATGTACTTGAGTCTCAACATCTCCCTCCAATAATCTGTCCCTTGCCTTCCTTGCCTGCATACATGGAAAAAAGATGTTTCAAATCTTACATATCTAGCCTCTTCGATTTCTCAAAAATACTTGTGTTCGATGCATATTTGGACACGAGTATGAGAATATGATCTTCCAAAAGAAATCACATACACATACTCATATCTAACACTCACCCTGAATCCTTATAAGATAGCCTAATAACAGCTGCATAGTTGCATGCATGGAGATAATGAAAAATAACATTTCAATTTCAAGTTTCAGAATCCTGACCCCCCTATAGAAGCAAACGCAGACAAGAGTATGGGAGTATGATCGTGTTCAAGTCAACTAACTAGCAGACTGAGGCAAAAAATGGCCCTGGAGTAAGATTATAAGGAAATAAAGAGATTAAAGTTGGCAGACCTGCTTATGCCAATCTATACAACTTGTTATGGCAGAGAGCAAAAGTACTTGCAAAAAGGCACCGGATTGTCTTCCAATCCAAAGGCCCTTTCCTCTCATCTGAACCCAAAATCCCAATACGGCAGCAACCGGAACTCCACAAAGATAGTATGCCGCAAGGTTGATATAAGCCCCCAAATCTTGCCATCTCGATTCCCTCGAAATACCTGATTTTAGGAAAACCATATAGGGTAAAAACTACATACTCGAATAAATAATACATGACGAGACGACCGAAGGAATGAACTACCTGAAAGGACAACTTGTAAACTATCCAAATAACAGACACAGCTAGTAAAGGAGCCCTGTTTGTGACATAATAGACAACTTCCTTGTCGTTGCTGAAAACATAACCGAAAACATGCCTACTGGAAAAGAGGGCTGCACTGACGGTAGCGGACTCTAATACTGTAATTGTCAAGGCAGTGAAGGCAGCAATGCGAGCTGAACGAGGGTTCCCTGCTCCCAGTTCATTTGAAACTCTAGTACTGTTTGAAGAAAACATTTGTATAAAGACATAAATGTGTTTGGACCGGTTTGATGTTACAAATGCATCAGGCATGTTATAACATACCTTGCAGCAGCGCCTATTCCCTCTGGTATTGGATATAGTGTTGACAAGGTTGCTAGGCTGGTAAAACAAAAAAGCCATCAACAAAATTTACAAGTTAAATTTTTAGGATAAAACATTTCCCAATATTGTGCACAGAAGAGAGTGTACCAAACAGATGTAACTGATGTTTCAAGTTGCGGGTTTGGTAAAAGTCCCGAAAATATTATGAGCAGCTCAAATGACCACCATTCAAGGCTGCGATCAAATATCAAGGAAACAGACATAAGGAAAGCATTGTTGGGAAAATAATCGGACTGCAAAGCATGTACGAAACAGAAATTACCAAATCATGGAAGCAGAAGGGATGGCAAAACGGAAGAACTCTCGAATTCCTCGAAATACATCCATGAAAATAGGGACAAGGGTTTTCGAACAGGCATCAGAGAACATCATCTATAGTCCTAGTGAAATCACATTAGTCCAGTAGGAAATGCTGATCGCCAACGCTGCTCCTTGGTCATTTAGTCCACACTGGAACACTAAAGCCCAACAAAGAAGCACGTGGAAACAAAGAGTGAAACTAGAGCTCACAAGCAATGGCATAATCAAACTTTGTGTCTGAAAGAACCGAACAATCGGTTGAAGAGTTGCATAAGCATATAGAGCAGGAATGAGCCACACGATTAATTTCCCAGCTTCCTCTGAAATAAGAGGATCTTGGCCGAGTAATTTACCCATATAAATCCAGAGGACAGTCAAAGGGAGACAAGCTAAGATAAGGGAGAATATAGCTGTGTAAGTTTGAGTTCCAAGTTTTCGATACTGCTGAGCTCCATAAGCTTGTCCAGACAAAGTTTCAAGTGCACCAGACATCCCAAACTGTTTTTGGCATGTTCCAATAGGAATTAAAAGCAAATCAGTGTTCTTCAACACAATTCATTTAGATGTTTATAGCCTATGTATCTGATTTCAATCTTACTATCAAACATCACCATGCATAGACAATGATCATACTCAGTAAGACAAGTGTTTGATGTAAAAAGAACTTGAGAATCAGACTTACAAGAACGCTGAAGCCGGTGACAGAACCGAAGGAGACGGCGATGCTGGAAAGAGAGAGCTGACCAAGGTGACCAACCATTACCACAGATATAATTTGCAAGAAATACTGAGAGAAATTGACTGCCACCATTGGACCTGCTATGTACCCAATCCTCTTGGATTCTTCAATGAATTCATGCAAATTCAGACAAGTATGATCGTGTGATTCTTCTCTTTTAGCAGCTAACAAACCCTTTTCCATCTCCTCACCATCCATCAAAGAATCGTATGTTTCAGCCATGTCTGAGATACCCTTTTGAACGAATCGACAGCAGCTCCCCTTCTAATGTAATAGGAATTAATATGGACAGGTATGTTGTGTGTCTCGTTAATATTAAATTTATTCCGTAAATTTCGAACATAAACCATAAAATAAACATATATTTGACAAAAAATTCATTCCTGAATGTATTGGTGTGGCAAGTTCTTTTACTAAAATGCCGCTCGGTGTACTATTAATAAGAGAGAGGTGCAAGAGTGCATTGACTTTTTCGTAGGGACCAAACAGCATAAATGTGAAAAGGAAAGTTACCTGGAAACTATCAAAACAATAAAGATAGGAATAAAGGAAAGACCTTTAGAAAGATCGATGATGAAATGCTTTGAATAATGGAACGGGAAACAGTAGGTTAGGGTAGGTTAAAATTTTTTATATTTAAACGTTTGGAATGTTTAATACCTATTTAGGTAGGATTTGATCATGATTTCACATTTTGTTAAAAAAATCATGATTTCACATTAAATATTGATTTTTCATTCCGTTGGTTATAATTTTATAAATATAAACTCATGATTGAAGATGCATGTGTAAAATTATAGTTCTATTCGGTTTGTGCTTATATTTTTAACACGTTTCATGCACGTTAACATCTTTTTGGATAAAATCTTATTGTTTTTTTCCGCCACTTCTCCTTTTCTTTGTTTTGGCCTTTATTGGTGTTGGTTTGTTTACATTCGTCTAAAATCCAACAAAAATGCGTTTCGTTAATCATGTTTCGTGACACGAATGCAAACGTTGGTTACACACTTAATAATTAAGTGACATGTTTGTAACCATTCATTAATTAAATTATTCGTTTGTAATTTTATAAAATTTAATGATCCACCTATAATTTTATTGATAATTGAGTGACTTGTGATGTAATTTCCATTCTCATAATAATTTAAGTTAAGGATTTTATAGATGTGTGCCCTTTTTTGTAATTAAGATCTTTTTGTGCATATCTTTATTTTATGGATACCTTCTTTTAGTACACACCTATAAATATTTTTAGGGTAAACTACATTAATAGTCACTAAATTTTTTAAGACACTTTTAATATAGCTACTAATTTTTTAAAATTTTCATTACAGTCACTTAGCGCTTTCATTACGGTGTTAAAAAATTGACATGTTAAACTTAGGGATAAACTACACTGATAGTCACTGAATTTTTAGGACGCTTTCAATATGGTCACCGAACTTAAAACTTTCATTACAACCACTCAACTTTTAATTCACTTTCATTTAAAAACACTAATGTGGCACATTAAGCTTAAAAATAAACATTTTCTCATCCTATTTACTCTCCCCCTCTTATTTTCTTTCATTTTCCTTCCATCTAAATATGTCTATCTTTTTTCATCCTACTCTCCTTTTCTTTCTCCTCTATAATCTTATGTGTGGGTAAAATTGTCCTACTACAAGCACCATTAAAAAAATATCTCAAGGTTATAGTTATCCTAGAATTTTTTAGTGTTACCAAAAATTTCCATCCCACCTTTGGAGCATCTAAGTTGCTCAAATTTTTATATTTTTCAGAATATACTTGTTCGAGAAATATTCTAATAAAACATGAAAATATGGTCATCTAAAATACTCCCAAAACATTCAAAAAATGACATGTCAATTGTTGTCACGTATTTTATCCGTCCATTTATTCGGGTTCAGTTCATTATATATATATATGTGAATATTGTACCAATAAAGTAAAATAAAAATATGTAAACCAAGAAAGATAAAAAAAAACAGTCCATGTATGTATAGTATCCATTACAAGGCCCAATTCGGCCCTAGAAGTGAAAACCCTAAGAACTAAAGGTGATATCCCTTCTCCATGCACAACTGGCCCTTGGCCGTTGGATCATTTGTTGATCCAACGGTCCAGATTCGTGCCTCAAACCCTAGCCCCTCAAGCTATTGCGCTGCACGTCCCAGCACCGTTTGATTGGGAAAACATCTGATGGCCCAGATCGCGCGGGGAGGCTTCACGCGGATCGCCAATCACGCGTGCCTTTCACGCGCCCGGCCTTCCAGCCCCTTCGACTTCCATGACCGCCGCTGCAATCACTGCCAGTCGCTAGACGTCACCGCGCCTCGCCGTTCGTCATCTTCTCCTCTTGGGCATGTCTTGCAAGCAAAGAAAAAAGAAGCAATCAATGTTCGAGTCAAACAAATATGGCAAGATATCGGTGGATTCAGGTCGAATCAAAAGCAAAAAGGGAAATGGATTAGCCAAGTCCTACCGAATCGGAGCAAACGATGTTAGAGTGGGAATCACGTCAAATCAGAGCTAAATCGGGAAAAGAAATCCCTTAGATACTAGGTTTTTATTCAATTGTAATCTAGGAAAATTTATTCCTATATTTTTCATACTTTGTAATGGCTATAAAAAGCCATGAATCCAACAGTTGTAACACATGATTTACAAGTAATATTCAAGCAATTTTCAGTCGAATTCTTGAGGTATTATACCAAAATCTGTTTTTTTTTCTTTTCTATATTTTTGCACTAGTTCGAATTAACGGAAGGTGAGGGGGCGTGGGTCGTTACCGTTCGGAGAAGGAGGAGCCACTCTTGGAGGACTGAGCCATCTACGCCGTCAGAAGCACGAACCAGAACGGAGACAAAACGCCGTCGGAAAGTCACCGCCGGTTGAAAGCCACAGCGGCCGGAGCGGGAGATACATGGCGGAGCACGACCCGATTCTGGGTTTAGCGTTTGGTCCATTTAGCTAAGAGGGGGGAAAATGAAATCTGTTTGTGATTTTGGTTATATATTCGACCCGTGAGATGGACCGGATCCGACCTGCACCATAGCTCGACCCGCGCCTTTCTTTCGCTCGTCTTCTACTTCAGACCCACTGTTTGCAATTCTCTCACTCTAGTCCTCTTTTACTTCAATTCAGTTCTTTAATTTTGGTTTTCATGCAATTTAATCCATTTGCTTGCTTTATTTATATCCAATATGTTGTTTAATTTATTCGTTTCATAAGCCCTCAAACTCATTTAGAATTTTTAGGATAGAGAAACTTCAAGACAGTAAATTATTTGATTTTCTTGTAATTAAAATTTGTACAATAATTAAAATAAACCCTTCAGGTTAAGTTTCTAAATGTATGTAAATATGTAGGGTAATTTTAATTTAATTATAAATTCTAATAATGTGTAGAAATTGACCTTATAGGTTTAGGTTCTTTAAGATAATACATCCTCTTAATCAATTTGATAATTTTACTAAAAGATTATTAAACTTAAATTTGTCAAGTGAAGCCTCTTTAGGATTAGTCACTTTAATAACTTAATAGTTAACATATCAAGTCTAGAAATTAATAAATGGACGAATAAAACATCATTCAAAAAAAAATTTGCATCATGGAAAGCGAAATATCTTCTCAATTAGGGTTAATTTGGTCTTCCCTTAGCAGTTGTGGGAACGGTCGAAACTCCTATGTGAGACTATATTTTCGGATTTTAGGGATTAATACCTTAATCCCCTTGCATCTAGATTGATCCGAATTTTCTCAGCTGTGAGCGAATTCGAGTCAATTTTATAACTTTGTGGATTTTTGTATTAATCCTCGCACACATCTATTCGGGTTATAAGGAAGATATTAGTGATCAAGTAAGCGCCGGTTTCTGGGCGTAATGAAGGTGCTAATCCTTTCCCACACATAACCGTACCTTCAAACTCTCAATCTGGTTGGTTTTTAGGTTTTTGGTCCGCTTAATATAATAAAAAGCACCGGTGACGACTCCGTTGTTACACCAATATTATATATAATAATATCTAATTTCACTCTACAATTTTAAGTACCTTCACTACAAGGATATTAGCAGAACAAATAATCTTTATTTTGTATCATTTTCTCAAAAACACTAGGACAACTATAGCCTTGACAGATTTTTTAATAGTGCAGAGAGTAGGACAATTTACCCTACAGATGCTATAAGATTACAGAAGAGAAAGAAAAGTTGGAAAGGAGAAAAAAAGCTAAACATGTTTGGATAAAAGGTAATAAAAAAATAAGAGGGGGAGAAAAACTTGGTGGAAAAACGTTTATTTTTAAACTTAACATGCCACATTATCTGTTTTTTTTAACGGTAATGAAAACGAATTAATAGTTGAGTGATTATAATATAAATTTTAAGAGTTTGGTGGTTATATTGAAAGCGCCCTAAAAGTTCAGTGACTACCAATATAGTTTACCTTTAAATTTAATATGTTACGTGAGATTTTTAATGATAGTTGACAGTAGTGACCGTAATAAAAGCGAGTAAAAGTTGAGTGGCTGTAATGAATTTTTAAAAACTTAGTGATTATATTAAAAGCACCCTAAAAGTTTAGTGACTACCAATGTAGTTTACCCATATATTTATTGTTAAGCATGATTTGGATTAGTGGAACACGTGGGGATTATTTATGAATTACAGGTCAACTCTGACAACTCCTTCGCGTATATCAATGTATTCGGTTGCCTCCGGCCTCTGCTGCTAAACAGTAAAGATGTGGTTTTTTTTTTTTTTTATTTGAAAACATGTGGTATTTTTAAAAGAATAATTAAATAAAGAAAAACATTTTATACATTAATGATGAAAAAAAAACACAAGTGATAAATTTTTAAGGTTTAAAAATTAAGGCTTATAATTTAAAAATATTTTAGTGTTGTGATTAAATTTTACAATTTAAAAATAAATTTTATAGTTTAAAATTTAAAAGTTATAAATTAATATTTATCGTTCAAAAAAGATACATGACAACTTCGTGAAAAGGCTTTCACTCGTCCAAAATAAATTGAATCTAACCCATAGAAGTCCAAAAAATACTACAAATGCTAAGCGGATTGATTAAATAATTTTACGGGTGAAGATGGATTTGTTTATGAGAAAAAGGTTAAAAAAAAAGTAATATTGAACCTACTTTATTGTTCATAACTTTTAAAATTCAATATTATTTTAATTTACTTCCTAAATTTTGACTCCGTTAACCGATTTTAACTTTAGAGATTAAGATAAAAACTTGTCAAGTTTTAGGATTAATAAAACAATTTTTTTTTAAAAAAATAGAGAAAATCACCAAATTTAGGAATTAATGTAGAAAGAAAAAAATAGGGACAAAAAAATCAAGCATGTGAAACTTGAATGAATTAAGAATTTATTAGCCAAGCATGGTAAGAAGGAAAAACTGTCAGCTTTTCCTCCACAATGATACAACAATCAATTATATAATTCCTTCAAAAGTTCATTAGGATCTTCTCCTTCGAAACTCCATCTGCTACAAGTATTGAGCTCACCTCCTGCATAAACCAACAACTGTTACTCATCCACTGCTTACCATTAAAATGGACATTATGCTTGAGAGAACATATTAAGGCCATTCTATTATATTTCATTCTGGCTATATTTTCGGCTACTCCTTGTCCAAATATCATGTTGTAAAATTACAAGAGAAGAAAGAAAGAAAGAAATAGGGTTGAAGTCTAAAAATTAAGCTTGATGGGTATTTATACCAAGTAAAGGAGTACACAACAAGGAAATAAGATTAAGTTAGCACTAATTTACAACCCATAATTATACTTTATTGTATTCCTAAAATAAAGCACAATCAGTATTTACATCCTATTATTTACATATATTCTAACACTCCCCTTCAAGCTGGAGGATATAGATCATATGCTAGCTGATCATTTGAGCTGACAAAGCTCATGGAAATGCATCCTGAATATAAGGAGGTAAATTTTAGGCTTTATTTTAACACATGTCATGCAGCATTTATTTATAGCCTAACAGGTTTCAACATGCTCTGGTGAGATCAATTCACATTTCAAGTATAATATAGCCAGAGATCAGTTCTTATACTTGTTGACGAAACGCAGTTCTGGTTTGTCTTCAAATGCTAACATATAACTTTCAACCTCAAAACTGCGTTGGTACGAGTGGAAGTGGAAGAGAGTTAAGGTGGAAAGAAGTTTTTTGGTCCTCCATTTTTTTGAGGAAACAGGAAGGGAAATGGAAACCACTAATTCAACTAAAATCAATTTCTTTAGTTCACATTTATCCTCATCTCCTTGCTTTCCCCCTATTTTCCAGCCTTCTACAAAAACAAAATCAGGGAGGAAACCATCTCTTTTCTATCCTTTCCTCTTCATCCCATTTTTCATCCTCTATTTATTTCCTAACAGAGTACAACGTATAGGTTTCAGAAGAGCCCTTGAGCATGTTTAAGGAAGCAGGAGCAACTCATAGGAATAGAGAGAGAGCAGGTTGCTGTTTCAGTTTGGAGATTTAAGTACTACAAATACACTTTCAACAACATAATTTAGCTAAAGAGCCAAATAAGGCAGCAACAAGTGCATGAAAACTAATAAAAAAAATCCCTAGCTAAAGTATTCCAAATTTTCGTCATGCTTCAAATAACCATACATTGTTATAGCCTTTTTCCCTTCTTCCATGGACCAAATATCCTAGACTACATGAAAGTTTTACTCCAAATGAGTGTGTCAACTGAAGAAATCTTATTGTTCAAGACAAGATATAGGATCAAATAACTTCAATAAGAATTAAAATACATATTCTACAAGAAACTAAAAAAATTCAAGAACACAGTGATTAAGTAGACTGCAGCATCATTTAAAGCACATGCTAAAGTTAATTGACATACAAAATTGTTCCTATTGTTAAAAGCAGAAGAAGCATGAATCAAATTCTAATGAATGAAATCATTGAAAACTTTGCATCTCAAGGAAAAATAAAATCAGAAAAGAACCAACTAATAGATATCCACGAAAACACAAGAGATGAGTACAAATATTAAACAAAGTAATCACTGAAAATCGTTCAACTAGCAACAAACCTCAGTCATTTGTCTTTGTCCACAAATCACAGCACCAGTGCCCTTAGGGCTATAAATTTGCTTGGCCCTAGCAAAGGCAGCCTGCAAAAGTCAAAGCAGGTTATAATAATTTGATTATTACGGCATCAAACAATTCTAAGACATGGGTGTGAAATTATGAATAAGCACCATACCTGTACATAGCCACTTTCACCAGTCCAACCATCATCTGGCTGTGATAATACTGGCACAACCTTGACACCAGAAGATTCCCAGTTTTTAAACCTATCCTTTAATACGAGAACAAACAAGAGCTTCAGAACCAAACATAGAATTAGCTTATTCTAGAAAACTAAAGTCTAACAAAAAGGACAAGCAAGCCCCAGACCTGATAAGCCATTCTCTTAAGGTTTCTAGCCCCATAATAGAGCCTCACATCAGTTCTCTTACCAGCACCAAATCCTGACTCGATGAGAGAGCGAATTGGACTGGAAATGAGAAAGTAAAAAGAACAAGTAAGCCCACAAAGCTGCAGGAAACATACAACTAAGGGCTTTTAAATGGCATGTAATATGACACCGTATTCCCATTTGGAGATATCTTTACAATCAACAATATAAGTTTACTGAGTAAGAAGAAAAAGAACAAATGGGAGTGATGCAAAAGTTATTAATTTTTTTATGCTAATTCATTGTTTCTGTTTTATTTATTAACTATTAGGCATAAGGAGGGGATTAAATCCTTCGTATTAATCAAGGGCCACAACCAAATCTTTATTTGTATCCTTCACATAAATAGTTGTATTGTAGATTTACGCCACCTTATTATTTTCTTTAATTAATATGCTTCGGAAACTAGAAGTTTTTACTTTTTATAACCCTATGTTTTCAAGAGTTTCAACATCTACCTTACTCATTTTTTCTTCAGCCTTAATTCTATTATTTACTGCTATTTTCCCCCTAATCCACACCAATTTTGGTATTAGAGGCTAACTTAGATCCAAGAGTTAATAGTCGTGTTTGCTTTTAGGTCATGTGGGTACAGTAGAGGTCAAGGAAGAGGAAACCGGGGTCAAGGTACAAAACTTATATGACATGTGATTGAAGAGTTGCTGTATATAATTTATGCTAGGCCACAACAGGAACCAGTGTGAACCCAGATGGAAATTCTGAAAGGAAAGCTTAAAATCAGCATATAGGAACATATGAAAGCAAATTGCCTGAGCAATTCTTACCAACTAATTATGCATAATTTGTATGAGAAGCTTCGGTTGCTAAGGAAAAAGAGATTTCTGGTGGAGTATATACTTCTAAATTTAACAATCCCTCTATTCTAGTTGAGTTAATGAGAGTAACAAACAGATGCAATCTCATTATCTAGCACCGTTAAACCATTCAATCAGGGATGGAAATGGTTCTGTTATTCAACCTTGCAGATGCACCAAAACATGCATTAATGGATGAAAAACATGCTTCCGGATATGGTGCAGAAAAGCCCATGTTTGGAAAGATTGATGGAGTAGCACAAAGGGGTGTTGGAGCCATTCTGAACAAACAACCTTTAAAAAATAATCATGAGGCTTCCTTTATGAAAATGGGATGAGAGGAGCGCAAAGGGGAAGGCTTTAGTGAGATTTGAGGCTGGAAACAGTGCAGGCCATAAAGTTTCTAAGTCTGGCAGCAACTTCTAGATTCATTGTTTTTCACTTTTACTTGTGGAGAGAATTTTTGTCTTGAACAAAGAGTGAACTTAACAGAGATGGAAGATCAAGAGGATGGATGATATGCTAGACCCTATTTCTGATGAGTATGCAGAGGAAAGTGAACAAAACCGATTCCAGGAAGAATCTTCAATTATTCGTAGACTGTTTCCAACAATGATTGAAGATGAAGAAAAATATTGGTGGTAGCGTAGAACTTTTCTAATTAAAATGGATTGTGGTGGAAAGGTTTGTTATTAGGTTATTGATGGACCTAGCATGGAGGATGTCATTATAAAGACCGTATAAAAGTTGAACTTGCCTACAGAAAAGCATCGTCATCCCTACAAAATTTGCTAGCTTAAAAGAGGTACGGAAATTCCTGTCACATCTAGATGCTTAGTCAAGTTTACCATGGAAACTAATCTAGATGATGAAGCCTTGCGTGATATGCATCAAACAATTATGAAGTTCACAAACTATAGAATCATTACATCATGACATGAAAAGTTCCGATCAGATATCATCATGTTTATGCTGTTGAACCCGAAAACTATGAAGATTCAAACAGCTAATTTTACTCTAAAAATATGAAATAAAAAAGAATAAAGGGTATCGAACATGAAAACCAACAAAATTGGCCAATTAAAGTATACTAGTTCAAAAATAGTGTGGCCAACAAACACTGATTCATCCTTGAAGAGTCAAAAGGACATTATATGGACCATGTACGGAACGTAGATCCGTACACGATTATGCGTGAAGAGAGAAGTGCAAGTTTTTGAGCTCCAGAGAGCATTATCACAAGTTACCGCAGACAAAGCCAACAGTCGCATAGAATTCCCATAACCTGACTTACTCAAATATATTGGAAGAATAAGAACAAAAACTGAACTGCAAAATGTTCTAACAAATTTTCACCTAATTGAGCAAACTCTAATGCCAATATGTTCAAATTTTATAAGAAGCAAAGCATGATAGCAGAATAAAGCTTTAGCTTTGAAGTTAATTAATCTAAACGCGGCATAAAGCATGCTTTTTAGCCAAACAAACAGCAAAGAGAAACCCTAACCTGATTCCTGACCCAGTAGCGAAAATCAAAACCGTCGGAAAATCCTCAGGCGGATCGATCTTATCAATATTAAAGCCGTTTCCCATAGCTTGAGTAAGCTCCACCACATCCCCTTTCTTTAACCCGCACAAAAGCTCCGCCGTCGACCCAGCCACGCTCTTCACCAAAAACTCGAACGCTCCAGTTGAGGCCGCCAGTGATGGCGGAGACGCTATGGCAAGGAAAGAAGGTTTCTCCACATCAGGGAGCCGCAGCTGGAGGTACTGTCCCGGAAAGGTATGCGAGGCCACTAGGTCAGGAGAGTTCGACACGTCGATGCTAATGTGGAAGAGGGACTCGGCGGCTATCTCGATTGATGAGATCGGTGATGGAGTCCAGACCGTGGTGTCTTGCCGAACTGCGGCGAGAGTAGCGAATCGACGGAGAGGAAGGCGATGGCGGGGGGTCAAGGACCGGAAGGGGAGTCGGCGCAGGATAGACATGGGAAGGGGAGGAGCGCTAAAGGGCGCATGTGGTACAGAGGGCGTAATGACGGTCATGGTCTCGGTGGTGAATTGTGAACAAGTATAAAAGATGGCTGCGGTGGCGAGGACTAGAGAGAGAGGCGGCGCTAGAGGTGGTCTGGAGCTGATGAGGTGGCGTTTCATAAAATGAGCCGTGAGCCACTTTTGGAGGCTCCACGTGGCATTTCGAGGGTGTGAGGCCCTAGTTCCGGAGATAAGCGGTGGGGCCCTCTTCATTTAGGGTTTTTCCGTATTTTTGTCTTTTTGATGGTTTTTTAGTACCATTAACATAACAAGAAGGGAGGGTGGCTTAAATATGTCCTAATGTAAATATGACGATTAAAATATGTCCTAATGTAAATATGACGATTAAAATATGTCCTAATGTAAATATGACGATTAAAATATGTCCTAATGTATTACTTTTACTTAATCAGTATTCATTCTGTGATTAAAATTTTCGAATCAACTTCAGGCGAAAAAATTCGACTCGTCTTGACTCGACTGGAAAAATTTTAAATAAAGTTTGAGTTGTAAAATAAAAATTTGAATAATTCAAAATTTTTAATAATTAGTAGATTGATTTTTAAGTTTGAGTCGAGTCGCTCAATTTTTTATGATACATATATATATCGATATAAAAATATGAAGAAATATATGTCACATATGAAAAAAATATGAAGAAATATATATATGCATATCTTATATGATTAAAGAAAGTCGTTTAAATCGGAATCAAACTGTACTATAACATGATAAATAATTTCAATTAAATTTGTATAGGAATTTGAAAACTCGACTCGAAAAAATTTCAAATAAAGTTTGCGTTGTAAAATATGACACGCCAACACAAATAACTCGAAATATTTTAACTCGACTCGATCGAACCCTCACCCCTACATGGAAGTGATGCTAGGAGTGCGTAAAATAAATTGTAACTATTGATTGTAATCGTTAACGGTTCATTTTACAAGTTAATTAACTTGTTAGGATGATCAATCAACTCGATTTGGCCAGGAGGGGGTGAATTGACATTTTTAAAAATGAAGGGAAGCAAAAAGATAAATGAAAAATGTGACAATTTCAAACAAGCTCTACATCCACTACATTAGCTCCCCACTAAGGATTTCAAACAATTTCACGAAGAAATCCTTCCCCCTTTTTAGGCTTAGGAGGAAATCGTTACAAAGATCAAAGCTTTCTACCCAAAGATCAAAGTTTTCTACCCAAAACTTGATCAAATTCACTCATTTTACAAGAAAGAATGACAAATAATGAAAGACATCTCAAAGGTAAATAATTTGCCCCAATTACAATTTCACTCAACCTAAACTTGAAAGAAAGAGTTACAAATATGCTCACTCAAGTGGGTTACAAAGGATTTGACTCTAATAAGCTCAAAGTGTTGGATTTGTGCTTGAATGCTTTAGATTTGTTCAAAGGATGTTCAATAATTATTGTTGAAGCTTTGGAGACTTGATTTTATATCCCTTCATTGATCTCTAACTGTTTGAGTGGTTAGGATAATCGATAGAGCCATTGGGCTGCTTTCTTCCCGCAATAAATGTTGTTTGGTAACCTACCGTATTGGTACACGATGAGCCGTATCGGTACCTGCCATAAGAAGAAATATCTATTGTACAAAAGGGTATCGATACGCTTGAGGGCGTATCGAAACAAGCATAGTGTAAAAACATATGCGTATTGATACGGATAGGCCGTATCAGTACGGTTTTTGCTCACTAGAATTTGAGGTAAAAGTCCAAGGAAAATTGCATTGGTACGCCTATGGGGCATATCGATACGGCGTAACTAATTTTCAAAGTTTGGTGATTCTAATAATTGACAAGGCAACAATCATATTTTAAATGCAAAGATTTGAAAATCTTAACACCCCGTATCAATATAGGTGAAGCCGTATCATTACAAGTAACCAAAAAATATAAACTAAGATGAAGGTTATATCGAAATGGGCTCAGCAGTATCGATACGATTTTGCAAATAAAATTTCAGTAGTCAAAAGTTATATCGAAACACTCAAGGGTGTATCGATACGCCTGGGCGTTTTTGGTTATTTGAGTATGAAAATACTTAGAAAAACTTTTGGGGTTTAAGTTTTTGACTTAGAAACATTTCAAGTTCGATTCCTTGTCATTTTGTGAGACTTTTTGAATACTTAAAAATTTATCCAATTTTACAATTTGGTCCTTAAACTCTTTGTTATATCAAAATCAAATATAAGTTTTACGATCTCCCCCTTTTTGATATAACAAAATCAAAGTAAATTTTTAAGTAGGTTTAAAAAATACTCCATATTTCTTTAAGACTAAAATATATAGTTTTGAAAAACTTTGAAAAAATTAGCTCTTTTTACTTCTCCCATTTTTGTTAGATAAAAATGAATATGATATAAATACAGCAAGATATAAACATTAAGGGTAATCTTCACCCGTTGTTTTTTTTGTTTGGGGTTTGTTCTATTTTGGTCATCCAAATTTTTAAAAAAAAATCATTCTTGCCACTTACGTTTTAAATCGTGTTTACTTTAGTCCATTGGCCATTAACCTCCATTAATAAAAAAATTAATTTCTAATTTAACCCCCCAAACTTTCAAAACTTTATTTTTCACCATCTCCCCCAAATTTATATATTTTAAACACATGAATACCTATTTGGATTAACTTTGTGACTTACTTCTCTCTAATTCAAAAGCCACAAAAGGGTACCAAATAAAAACATGAATTTTACAAACGTCAGCGACGTCCCAACGTTCGATTAGGCGACATCAGCGGCGACCAAGCCTACGATTCTCATTTACAAAGGCCCTCATCCTCTACCGCGACCTCTAAGCAATAGAAACACCAACCCAAACTTTCCACCTTAATATAAGTTCAAATATACATGGAAAAGAAAATTAGCTACTTTCAATTTTGGTAGTTTTTATCTATCCCTTTAATATTCTTTATTTTGTAAATACTGCTCAAAATTCTTAAATATGACAGAAATACAAGTAAACAAGACTGAATCAATAGACTAAAAAGAAAAGAAAAATGAATTGAAATGGTTATAATTGGATTAATTACATCGAGGCCAATAACATCGTCGTTGATGTTTTTTCATAGTAGTAGTGACATCCGCCGCCGCTAAGGACCTCAATAGCAGCAAAAATTCTCAGAGACAGAGAAAAAGCACTTGGATTGAAAAACGGAAATTAATCATAACAAAGTGATGCAGGTACGAAGACCAGAAAAATCAAGTAGAAATCAATCTCCAAGTTAAGTTTAGGGTTTCAAAAATTACCTTATCTAATCTCTCGGTCTATCGCAAACTTGAAGGCAAAGGACCGGAGGAGGAGCAGAGGTTTGGGTGCTAGCGCCGGTGATGTAGGAATAGAGTTGAGACTTAAGTTTCCGAGGCAAAGCAATGAAATATATAATTTTTGGGGAAGATGGTGAAAAATAAAGTTTTGAAAGTTTAGGGGTTAAATTAGAAACTAATTTTTTTTTATTAACGGAGGTTAACAACCAAGGGACTAAAACAAACACGATTCAAAACATAAGTGGCAAGAATATTTTTTTTTAAATTCGGGTGACCAAAATAGAACAAACCTCAAACAAAAGGAACCACGGGTGAAGATTACCTAAACATTAAATAGCTCTAAGCATAAAAGAAACAACATAGATATTATTAAAGCTCAAAGCATAAAATATTCAAAGCAACATAAAGAAATTCAACTTAAAACCTAAAAACATAAAATAAAGGAAATAAACCAAAGCATAGAAGTTCATAAACAAATAACATAGGTGCATAATACTAACCCTAATATGATATGGTATGCAAGATGCCTAATGAGCGTCTTCATCATCATCATCATCATCATCTTCTTCTTCATCCTCATCTTCATCATTGGCATTGGTCCCAAGAGATTGTCGCCATTCGCCATGAAAAGCGGTAAGAGATATGTCCATCGAAGCTTGGTGATTCTCAATGGAAGTAACTCTCTCCTCCAAGGATGTGAAACGAGTGTCAATAGCGGCAAATCCGGAGGTCATAGTAGTGTCCAAAGATGCAATGCTAGTGCCCAAAGATGCAAATTTCCCGTCGAGATAAGTCATGAGAGCATCAAGGGAAGGTTGGGCTATCGGAGCTTGGGGAACCGCTTGAGGAGCCGCTACCAGATCGAGTTGAGCATCTTGAGGGAGATCTACAATACAGATCCATTTTCTATTATAGTATGTAAACTTTGCACGGTGGAAGGAGCGCTCATCAATCGTTTCGATGAGAGGTTCGGCAAGATCATGAAAACAACCAACTTCCAACTTGTGGAACAAGTAGCTCAAAGCGGTGTCATAGATGAAGGATGAAACAATAGTTGTATGGCGATGTTGCACAAGGAAGACGATCTCTACAAACATAATTTGAGCAAGATTCGGATGCTTACCCTCACGAAAGCAACGAATCCAAAAGTCATCAACTTGGCGGATTGTTGAGTATTTTCCACCGAATGGGAAAAACCACCAAGTGATCATAAGGTGAAAGATGCGATCATGAGCATCAAGCACGGTCACCGAACCACCAAGAACATGTCCCAACAAGTCCTCATTTTCAATACCCACATCCTCAAAACCAAAAACATTTGCTAATGTTGAAGAATCAATTTGAAATTTCTTTCCCAAAAGATAGGATTCAATAACAACAACATCAGATCTATCTTGATTATAAACACACCGAGCATTTGAATAAAAGACAAGGATAATGTTTCGGTACAAAATCCTGAGTATACTCAAAAAGGTCATAAATTTCCATTGATACATCAACTCAAGGTATTTATATTTAAAACGTTCGGATGACAAAAACAAGAATGAAACAGTGCACTCACGGTGAATTTTATAAGCTTGGTATGGTTTAAAGTGAGCCATAACATTTGGAAAACGAGGTTCATTAAAATAATTTTGAAAGATATAAGTGAGGTTGGGTTTGGTACCACCATTTTTGGGATTAGAATTTGAGGATTGTCCCAATTCTCTTCTTGCTCTTTTTTAGGAGCCATAACAAAACTTGAAATCAAAATCAAACCAAAAACCATGTATGCATAAACATCACATTTAATCCAATAAGTAATCTAATGATCAAGGTATTGTAAAAATCTATACCATATAGTTTAAAATCATATACAAGTATAAAAAGGATTTCTGGTAAAATAAAATTTGAAAAACAATGTTGAAAAATATACGATATAACTTTATATTCGAACCAAAGAATTTCATATTTGAAAAAGTTTTTACAAATTTTTTGAAAAATAGTTCATATACATACTAATATATAAAATTGAAACAAAAATAGTGTATAAATAAGAACAAAATTAAAAAAGGAAAGGAGTTTATACCTTGAATATGAGATTATGGATGAATTAGGAGATAATAATGCACAAATCTTGATGATTTCATAAGAGTTTGATGAATAACACAAAAGCCCTCAAAAGTTTTGAAGAATTGTGTGAAAAATAAGAGGGTTTGAGAGGGTTTTATAGATGAAAAATGTATCTAGGGTTTGGAGTGTTTTAATTAAAGTGAAAAATCCCTTTAAAGACTCATTTAACGACCAGCGGCTACGCGTATTGATATGCCACGTGTGCCTAAAAATATCGGATTGGCTGCAAGGTGCTCAAAAATTTGAACTTAATCGAATCAAAATGCATGAATATGCTATGTGAATATCATGTATGATCAAAAATAGATGAATATAGGAGCAAAAGCACATAAGCAAAGAGATCAACCAAATTCAAGCAATTTTAGACACTAAAAAGGTTCTAAGGCTCAAGAAAGGCTAGCTAAACCTAACTCTCTCCTAAGAGACCAAAAACACTATTTGTCTAAGGTTTTGGTGAAGATGTCTGCTAATTGGTTCAAGGTGTCTACATATTCTAGAACATCATTTTTCAAGACATAATATCTAATGAAATAATGTCTTAACTCTATGTGTTTGGTTCTAGAATGTTGGATAGGATTCTTAGTGAGACATATCGCACTAGTGTTGTCACACTTAAAAGGGATGATACCTACATCAATTCTATAATCTAAAAGTTACTGCTTCATCCAAAGGACTTGAGCACAAAAACTTTCGACTGATATATATTTCACTTCAGTGGTAGATAATGCTACACTATTTTGTTTCTTTGAAAACCATGATATGAGCATACTACCTAGGAATTGACAAGTACAAGAGATACTTTTTCTATCTTACAACCTCCATAATCCGCATCCGAATAAGCATGCAAATCAAAGGAGGAATCTCTAGGACACCAAAGGCCTAAACAAGGTGTCTCTAAAGTATCTAAAGATTCTCTTAAAGGATATACGGTGTGATTCTCTAGGACTAGCTTGAAATCTAGCACACAAGCAAACATTAAACATAATATCTGGTCTAGTTGCGGTAAGATAAATCAAAGATCCAATCATAGAGCGATAAAGCTTTAAATCAACACACTTACCTCTTTCATCTTTGTCAAGCTTTGTAGAAAAGCTCATTGGTGTGGCTTGAGGTTTCACATTCTCCAAGCCAAACTTCTTGAGCATATCCTTGATGTACTTAGCTTGATTGATGAAGATGTTATCCTTTATTTGTTTGATTCAGTCCCAAAAAGAATGAGAGCTCTCTCATCATGCTCATCTCAAACTCACATTGCATTAACTTAGCAAATTCTTTGTAAAGCAACTCATTAGTAGAACCGAAAATGATATCATCAACATAAATTTAAACTACTAAGATGTCTTTTCCTTTTTTTTTTAATAAAGAATATAGTATCCACCTTTCCTTTTTCAAAACCTTTTTCAGTCAAAAAGTTTGATAATATTTCATACCAAGCTCTAGGAGCTTGTTTCAAACCATATAGAACTTTTGAAAGTTTGAAAACATAGTTTGGATATTTTGGATCTTCAAAACCAGGTGGTTGTTCAACATACACTTCTTCATTAATAAAACCATTTAGAAAAGAAATTTTTACATCCATTTGAAAAAGCTTCAATTCATAATAACATGCAAATGCAAGAAACATCCTAATAGCTTCTATTCTAGCTACGGGTGCATAGGTTTCATCAAAATCGTTTCCTTCTTCTTGAGTGTAACCTTGAGCAACAAGTCTAGCCTTGTTTCTCACTATGTTACTACTCTCATCTAGTTTGTTTCTAAAAACCAATTTAGTTCCTATGGTAGAAATATTACTAGGCCTATCAACTAATGTCCAAACTTGACTTCTCTCAAATTGATTTAATTCCTCTTGCATAGCCAATATCCAATAATCATTTTTAATGCTTCTTTGATATTTTTAGGCTCAATGCATAAGATAAATGCAACATTACAAGCATTTTAAAGAGAGAGTCTAATGGTTACCCCTTTGGATGGATCACCCAAAATCTCACCACCTTTGACATAGTTGAACTCCCTTGGGTAGCTCACTTCCTTTTCCTCTAGAGTCATGTCCTCCAAAGCTTCTAGAGGTAGATCGTGTGCTTTTTCTTCTTTGGTTGGAACTTCATCCACCTTAGATGTTTGTCCTCCATCAATGGCATCAAAAATTCCTACATCATCATCATCACAAGAATCCTTCCTCGGAAGGAGGTTATCATCGAAAATCACATGTATAGATTCTTCAACTACCAAAGTTCTTTTATTAAATACACGATAGGATTTAGAGTTTAAAAAATAACCTAAGAAAACAGCTTCATCACTTTTTGCATCAAATTTGCCTAAATTATCTTTTCTATTATTTAAAACAAAATATTTACATCGATATGGATGAAAATAGCTAATGTTAGACTTTTTGGATTTTAAAACCTCATAAGGAGTTTTCTTTAAAATTAGCCTAATCATTTCTCAGTTGATAATATAACAAGCAGTATTAGTGGCTTCCGCCCAAAAATACTTTGGCAAATTGTTTTCACAAAGCATGGTTCTAGCCATTTCTTCTAAAGTTTGATTTTTCCTCTCAACAACCCTATTTTGTTGAGGAGTGCGAGGAGTGGAAAAATTATGGTTTATACCATTTGAGTTACAAAAATCCTCAAAACTTAAATTTTGAAATTTAGTACCGTGGTCACTTCTAATATGAAAAATAGATTGACCAACATCATTTTAAGTAATTTTTGAAAATGTGATGAATTTTTATAAAGCTCTATCCTTGGTACTTAAGAATAGAACCCAAGTGTATCTAAAGTAATCATCTACTAAAACAAATGCATATGATTTCCCACCCAAGCTCATAGTCCTAATAGGGCCAAAAAGATCCATGTGGATCAATTGTAAAACTCTACTAGTAGAAACATCATTAATAAGTTTAAAAGAAACTCTTTTATGTTTGCCTTTTGCACAAGCATCACAAATTTTATCAAGAGAAAACTTTATTTTGGAAAACCTCTTATTAGATCTTTTGAAACTAATTTTTATAAAAACTTATGCTTGCATGCCCTAGTTTTCTATGCTATAACCATGAGTCATGTTCATCTTTTGCAACAAAACATTCATTTGAAATATAAGTGTCATCTAAATGCACCATGTATATGTTTCTTATATGATGACCAATAAGCACAATTTTATTAGTTTCAATGTTGATGATTTTGTAACCATTTAAATCAAAAAGAACATTGAAACCTTTATCACAAAGATGGCTTATGCTTAAAAGATTATGTTTTAGACCGTTGACATACAAAACATTGTCAATAAGTATGGAAGAGTGATTACAAATGGAACCAATTCCTTTAATGTGGCCTATGTAGTTGTCATCAAAAGTTACTACTCCTCCACTCTTTGGTTTTACCTTTAAGAACCGACTCTTGTCACCGGTCATGTGTCTCGAGCATCCACTAAAAGGTGCCATGATTTTGCACATGTAGCTTTGGCCTTGTAGCAATGCCCCCTACAAACAAAGAATTAATCCTTGGTTTTTGGTACCCAAATCATTTTGGGTCTATGAGTATTAGCTCCCAAAAATCTTGGTTCCCTTGGGAATCCAAGAATACAAAGCACTAATGTTGTTAGAACCTTGGTTTCCTAACCTTGCTTAGAGAAGCTTTAAGATCACTCACCTCTTAGTGGTGATCATCATGAACTTTCGAAAGAAGGTTGTTCAAATCATATTTTTCTTTTCAAAGTCATTTTGTTTTTCTTGTAAATAAAAAACCTTCTTCTTAAGATCTGAGTTGGTTTCGGAAAGGGAATCATTTTGGTTTTTCAAATCAGAAATCGTTTTCTTTTTTTTTTCAAAATTGATTCCTTATACTTTTCAACCAACTCATCGTAAACCTCTTGCAAGTCATCATAAGATTCTTGAAGCTCATCAAAAGTGAAATCAAATGAAGATGAGTTAGAGGTTACCTTAGAGTTATCCTCAAAAGCATGGGGCAAAAGTTGACAACTTCTTGCTCCTCTTTATCAGATGATTCCTCATCACTCCAAGTAGCAACGTTTGCCTTGAGCTTCTTCTTCTTCTCGAAGCTCTTCCTTTTGAGTTAGGGGCATTCGGTTCTTATGTGCCCCAGCTTCATGCACTCAAAACAAATGAGTTGATCATTCTCTTCCTCCTTGTTCTTGTTCTTGAAGTCTCATCTTCGATAGAACTTTCTTCCTCGGTTGGACTTCATGAACCGAGTGAATTGTTTGGCTATCATAGCCATTTCTTTATCTTCATTCTCACTAGAATCACCCTCTTCTTGTGAAGCTTTGAAAATAATTTCAATTTTCTTCTTCTCTACTTTTTTCGTTTCGACATTCTTCTCTTCTCTCTTCTTCTCACCTTCTTTTTTTCTTCATGATCTCATGGGTTAGAAGAGATCCCATAAGAGCATCGAGCTTCAAGGTTTTGAGGTCCTTGGCCTCGATGATGACGACCCTCTTTTCATCCCATAACTTTGAAAGGGAGTAGATGAACTTCCGAACAAACTTGTCTTCAAGGAAGACTTCTCTGAAGCCCCTAAGACCGTTGACAATGACGGAGAAACGATCGAACATCTTGGTGAAGCTCTTATCAGGCTCCATCTTGAAATTCTCGTAGCTCAAGTTGAGGAGTCCAATCTTGGTCTCCTTGACATCATTTTGTTGGGTCACGCCACTACACCACATGGCGTAACAGAAAAATTATCTGGAGATTACCACCAGGGATCCATGTACGAGGAATGAATCGGGGTGAATAAGGGTAAAGAATTACATGTTTAAAATCTGGAGTTTTGAATTTGAAGGAGATAGATGTCCAATTACAATTCCACGATGTCGATTCCTAAGCCGCAACGATAACGCTCCGACCTCTACATAGTTCGCCCAATTGAAACGAGCATATAAAAATCTCTAAACTATTTAGAGGGTTTTTCCAAAATCATTAATTACTGCTAGATCTCTCATGCCTTTATATAGTCTTTGTAATCCTAATTCAACTCAAATTAGGATTTCAATATATATTAAATATATAATCCCAATTTAACTTTAATTAGGATTTTAATATATATATTAAATATATGTATAATCCTAATTCAACTTAATTACGATTTCAATATATATATATATATATATTAAATATATAATCCTAATTCAACTTAATTAGGATTTCAATATATATATTAAATATATATAATCCCAATTCAACTTTAATTAGGATTTCAATATATATATTAAATATATATAATCCTAATTCAACTTAATTAGGATTTCAATATATATATATATATTGATTTAAATCGAATTATATTATTTATATATTAAAAGAGTCATAATTACAATAATTATTTCTTATAATATTTACCCAATAGTTAAATTATATATATCAAATATATATTAATTTAACTAAATTCGTGTGCAACAAATTTGTACATATATAATTCGTTTAATATATGCTCATTTCAACCGTGGGTGTGACCGTGTAGGTTCATGTAACGTTAGTAGTAAATATTAGAACATTTCTAATATTACAAACAATGAGTGACATCTAGCAATATGTCATTGTCACCTAAGTTACAATAAATCATGATTCGACATAACATTTTTTGTGATTAACTCTTTTTCATGTATCACATCCTTTTGTCCTTTATATCTAGATTGGATACAAGTTATGGAATAATCACACTTGTATAGTCCATCTAATATTTCTTGATATCTTGAGTAGACTATTATAAATGAATAACTATGATATCTCATATCAACTTATTCGAGCATGGCCATGCATTTCTAGTCTCACTTAATCAAGTGGCCTATGATATTACTCCTATTATGTAAGAGGGACAAATCCTATCTTGATCAACCATATCCCACTAAATAGATTGTGGCATATCCAATATCAATCTTTATAGTGTAGTCAGTTACGACACACGTTTGACTGTATCAAAATATGCCACTCACGATGTTGAAATAATGATGATATCAAGTTTGAGGATCATACATGTAGTTATCACTATGAGTAATTTTGTGATTGTCACATAATAATCCAAGAAATATGCTCATAGCGGGTCAGTCCAGTATGTCGTTCTCTAACACATACTTATGTATTGATTTTGACATCTCCATGTCAATGACAACACTTTGTCATCAATCAACTACATATTAGTCTTAATGCATTATTTTTGTCCATTCCCACAATAATACTCGATTAAGGACATTTAAGAATAACCATATTATTCTAAGGACTTTATTATAATTTAGTTTATTTATGCACGCAGAATTGTAACTAAAAATAATAATGGAAATGCCTCTTTATGAATAAACAAGGTAAAAGAAATATTATTTACAATTATCTTATGATTAGTCTTTGGGCATACTCTAACAATCTCCCATTAGCACTAAGACTAATCACTCATGTACCTAATACTAAGTGACTTAGTGTGACAATCATGCTTCTACTGCGTCAGAGGCTTTGTCAGTGAATCGACAATGTTATCATCTGTTGGTACTCTAAATATTTCCATACCTCCTCGATCTATGATTTCTCGAATGAGATGGTAACACCTAAGTATATGTTTGGATCGTTGGTGAGATCTGGGTTCTTTTGCTTGTGCGATGGCTCCGTTGTTATCACAACGTAGATCTATAGCATTCAAATTGCTTGGCACAACCCCTAGTTCATATATGATATTCTTGATCCTAACACCCTTTTTTGCAGCATCGCATACTACAATATACTCAGCTTGTGTTGTAGAATCAACTACTGTATTTTGCTTTGAACCTTTCCAGCTTACAGCGCTTCTATTAAGGAAGAACATAAAACCCAATTGCGATCGTGAATCATTCTTATCGGTTTGAAAGCTGACATCAGTATAACCTTTTATACTTAGTTCTTCATCACCTCCATATATAAGGAATGTATCATTAGTTCTTCTTAAGTACTTAAGGATGTTTTTAACTGCGACCCAATGACCTTCACCGGGATCTACCTGGTATCGACTTGTCATAATTAAAGCGTACGGTATATTTGGACGAGTACATAACATGACATACATGATAGATCCAATTGTTGAAGCATATGGAATCCTACTCATTCGCTATCTTTCTTGTGGTGTTGAAGGACACATTTCCTTCAAGAGTGAAATTCCATGTCTCATAGATAAGAATCGCTTTTGGATTCTTCCATATTAAATCTTTTCAGTACTTCTTCTATGTATGTATTTTGAATTAGTCCTAAGAGTCGTCTCGATCTATCTCTATAGATCTTGACTCTTAATATATATGTTGCCTCACCCAAGTCTTTCATGGAAAAACATTTTCCTAACCAAGTTTTCACAAACTGTAAGCTAGATATGTCATTTTCTATTATTAGTATGTCATCCACATACAACACCAAGAATATGATAGTGCTCCCACTAATTTTCTTGAGAACACATGACTCATCTTCATTTTTGATAAAATCAAAACTCTTTGATTGCATCGTTAAAACGAAGATTCCAACTTCGAGAAGCTTGCTTCAATCTATAAATGGACCTTTGTAGCTTGCATATTTTTCGGCATCCTTTGGATCAACAAAACCTTCAGGTTGTATCATGTACGCATCCTCATATAGTTTTCTGTTAAGGAAAGTGGTTTTAACATCCATTTGCCATATCTCATAATCATAAAATGCAGCTATCGCAAGTAAGATCCAGATGGATTTAAACATAGCAACAGGTGAAAAGGTTCCATCATAGTCTATACCATGAATTTGACCAAAACCCTTAGTGACTAATTGCACTTTGTATGTTTGTACATTACTATCAATGTTGGTTTTCTTTTTGAAAACTCATTTGCACCCTATAGGCTTAACCCTTCGAGGTGGGTCAACCAAGGTCCAAACTTGGTTTTCTGACATAGAATCCATCTCGAATTTCATGGCCTCTAGCCATTTCTCAGAGTTTGGGCCCGTTATTACTTCTTGATAAGTCCTAAGCTCATCTTGATCCATGAAGAGAACATCACCATGCAATGTGACAAGAAATCAATATTTCTCAAGCGTATTGCATTCTCTCAAAGATCTTCGTAGTGGTTGTGTTTCCAAAACTGTTGAATGTTCCTCAACAACTTGTGAAACTTGTTGTTGTTCAATCTCTTGTTCAATGATATGTGGTTGATCTTGAATTTCATTGAATGCAGTATTTCTCCCACTTTCTTTTCAAAAAACAAATTATCTTTCTAGGAAGATTCATGTTTGAGCAACAAACACTTTGTTCTCGGTAGGATTAAAGAAATAATATCCTTCAGTTTCTTTAGGATAACCCACAAAATTACATTTATGAGATTTAGGTTTAAGTTTTGTATACATCTTATGTATAACATAAGCTTCGAATTCCCAACTTTTCATAAAAGACATACTAGGACGTTTCCCAGTCCATATCTCATATGGTGTCTTTTGAACTGATTTAGATAGAACATGAATTAGTGTGAAAGCAGCTATTTTTAGTGCATGTCCCCAAAAAGAAATTGGAAGATCAACACGACTCATCATTGATCGAACCATGTCTAACAATGTTCGATTTCTTGTTTTTGGAAACTCCATTCCATTGTGGAGTACCAAGAGGTGTGAGACAATCCCACATTCCTTAAGAAGGTCACCAAACTCTAAGCTTAAGTATTCTCCTTATCGATCTGATCGGAGAGCCTTGATGTTTTTTTCTAGTTGATTTTGTACTTCATTTTTAATTTCCTTGAACTTTTCAAGGGCTTCAGATTTATGATGCATTACGTAAATGTACCCATATCTACTGAAGTCATCTGTGAAAGTAATAAAGTATTGAAAATCTTCTTCTGGCTTGTGTATTCATTGGTCCATATACATCACTATGTATTAATCCCAATAAATCATTTGCTCGCTTACTTTTACCATTAAAAAAAGCTTTGGTCATCTTCCCAATAAGCAAGGCTCGTATACATCAAGTTGTTCGAAAACAAATAAATCCAAAAATCCATCTTTATGAAGTTTTGAAATGCGTTTTCACTTATGTGACCCAAGTGACAATGCCAAGATGAGTTTGATTAAAGTCATTTTTTTTGATCTTTTCGTATTTATGTTGTAAATGGAATTCTCTTGATCCAAAATATAGAGGCCGTTTATTAATTATGTCACACCATAGAAAATATTATCGAGATAAAAGAACAACAATTATTCTTAATAATTATCTCAAAACCAATCTTGTCTAAACAAGAAATCGAAATGATATTTTTAGTCAAACTAGACACAAAATAGCAACCCTCTCAACATAAATTAATTCCATTACGCAACGATAAAGTATATGTTCCTATAGCTAATGTAGCAACTCTTGCTCCATTACCAACTCGTAGGTCCACCTCTCATTTTCTCAGATTTCTACTCTTTTGTAGTCTTTATACAAAAGTACAAATATGAGAACCATAACCAGTATCCAATACCCAAGAAGTAGGTGTTGATAAATTAATATCAATAACAAATACTCGAGGCGGACGCTCCACTTTCATTTGCCTTCTTGACTTTTCAAGATAAATGGGGCAGTTCCTTTTACAATGACATGTCTTATTACAAATGGAAACATTTTCCTTCTAGTGACAGTCAAGGTAGTTTACGTTGTTCAACTTGTCCTTCTCAAGGACCGGTCGCAATGATAACAAATTTGTATAATAAGTCTACAACAATAAAATATGAATTTTGAGTACGTTTACCATGTTTGTTTATAAAAGGACTTGATACTCCCACTATTTTTATTAAAATTAATAGCCCTAGAATATTAATGTTGATAATTCTTTTTGTAAAGTTTTTCTAGTGGGTAAGGATCCAAATTTCACATTCTCTTAAGTCAGCTTTGGCTTTTCTCTTAAGATTATGGTCTATCTAGGTAAGCAACACTTTCTAATTACATCTCATGTAACTCATTCATTTGGTGAACAACTCTTGTTCATAATCATCTTATGATTATCCAAATAACTAGCCTTTAGGTTTTTAATCCTATTAGAATAACCTAGTTAAGTCTTTAACTAATGTTACAGCCAACGAATATCACTTGCTTATTCTTCGTGTTTGGCCAAGATAGGTACAGGTATCTCGCTTTAGCAGAACCTACATTGTATCGATCTAGAATTTAACAAGGGTTAACATTGGGAAGCAATAAAAGAATTAATATTTTATTGAGGGGTTTTGTGAATATTATCTCACTATTTAATATTTGATCTTATCAATTAACTAGCATGCATCTCATACATTCATTTTATCACATACATGAAAAGTAGTAAGTATGAATGCAATAGTTATAGCCCATATCCTAAGGTGTTCCGTCCCAAGACAATGGGAGAACCAAATTATTCTAAGGATAAAAACATTTCTCAAGCATTTTTCTGTTGGCCCACACTTCTGTTCCTCTGGTCTATGCTTCTTCGTATAGATTGCAATTTCAGAAAATCGTTTTACATACGAGGGAGTAAAATGAAAAGAGAATTACAATAGAAGTATAGAAAGGCATGGTACGCAGGCCGTATTTATAAAACCTTATAATTAAAACTAAATGAGCTATTGGGCTATAACCATGCATTCCAAACACCATGCATATCAAACATAATAAAGACATGGTTTGTTATTAAAGTCTTACTATATTGTTCCTAAGCAGTTGTCAAGCCCCTTGCGGGGTTTCGGCGGCCACGTAGCTGTCGACAAGTTTGTCGCTACCTGGTTAGCAGAGGAGAAAATTTTAAAATATTAGCATCTTAATTGCTATGTAAAAACCTCATGATTTGATAACTTTTATCAACGTTATCGTGTTTTTTAGGATTTTAAAATCCACGAGGTTTTTTTTACTAAAACAACTCTTGTTACTTTCTCGCACAAAATCTACAGACTAACTATTAGTCTAATATATAACTTTAATCCACGTATGTTAACACTTAACATCTAAAACCCTAAAAATCAATATTGAATATGTTAACAATTAACATATAATATTTCAAACCCTTATCGACAAAGATCTTGATGATTAACTCTTAATCATCGATCTTAAGAACATATTTTAACTGGATTAACATATTAATCGTGATTGAATAGATTTGCTCGTACAAATATCATATATTCACTAAATAAATAAAAAATAACATGAATCTCATACAATTACATCACCTAAGTAATTAAAACCTAAATTTGTATCGTACAAGTGGCTCTGATATCAATGTTGGGTCACGCCAGTACACCCCATGGTGAAACAAAAAAAAATTCGGCGATTACCACTAGAGATCTATGTACGAGGAACGAACCGGGGTGAATAAGGGTGAAGAATTACCTGTTTAAAATATGGAATTCTGAATTTGAAGGAGATAGATATCCAATCACGATTCCACGATGTCGATTCCTAAGCTGCAACGATAACGCTTCGACCTCTACATAGTTCACCCAATTGAAATAAGAATATAAAACTCTCTAAACTGTTTAGAGGGTTTTTCCAAAGGCATTAATTACTGCTAGATCTCTCATGCCTTTATATAGCAGTTACAATCCAAATTCAACTCAGATTAGAATTTTAATATATATATTAAATACATATAATCCCAATTTCACTTTAATTAGGATTTTAATATATATCTATATTAAATATATATAATCCCAATTCAACTTAATTAGGATTTCAATATATATATATATTAAATATATAATCCTAATTCAACTTAATTAGGATTTCAATATATATTAAATATATATAATCCCAATTCAACTTTAATTAGGATTTCAATATATATATTAAGTATTTATAATCTCAATTCAACTTAATTAGGATTCCAATATATATATATATTGATTTGAATAGAATTATATTATTTATATATTAAAAGAGTCATAATTACAATAATTTTTTTTAATATTTACCCAATAGTTAAATTATATATATCAAATATATATTAATTTAACTAAATTCGTGTACAACAAATTTGTACATATATAATTCGTTTAATATATGCTCATTTCAACCGTGAGTGTGTCCATGTAGGTTCATGTAACATTAGTAGTAAATATTAGAACATTTATAATATTACAAATAATGAGTGACATCTAGCAATATGTCATTGTCACCTAAGTTACAAGAAATCATGATTCGACATAACGTTTTTCGTGATTAACTCTTTTTCATGTATTACATCCTTTTGTCCTTTATATCTAGATTGGATACAAGTCGTGGGACAATCACACTTGTATAGTCCATCTAATATTTCTTGATATCTTGAGTAGACTATTATAAACGAATAACTATGATATCTCATATCAACTTATTCGAGCATGGCCATGCATTTCTAGTCTCACTCAATCAAGTGGCCTACGATATTACTCCTATTATGTAGGAGGGAAAATCCTATCTTGATCAACCATATCCCATTACATAGATTGTGGCATATCCAATATCAGTCTTTATTGTGTAGTCAGTTACGACACACGTTTGACTGTATCAAAATATGTCACTCAAGATGTTGAAATAAAGATGATCTCAAGTTTGAGGATCATACATGTAGTTATCACTATGAGCAATATTGTGACTATCACTTAATAATCTAAGAAACATGCCTATAGTGGTTCAATCCAGTATGTCGTTCTCTAACACATACTTATATATTGATTTTGACATATCCATGTCAATGGCAACGCTTTGTCATCAATCAACTATATATTAGTCTTAATGCATTATTGTTGTCCACTGCCACAATAATATTCGATTAAGGACATTTAAGAATAACTATATTATTCTAAGGACTTTATTATAATTTAGTTTATTTATGCACGCAGAATTGTAACTGAAAATAATAATGGCAATGCCTCTTTATGATTAAACAAAATAAAACAAATATTATTTACAATCATTTTATAATTAGTCTTTGGGCATACTCTAACACGTTTGTGCCTTCATATGTGGTCTCGAGCTTGTCCCATATCTCATTTGCACTCGTGCAAGAAGAAATCTTTGAGTTCTCGTCCGGTCCAAGCACACAAAAGAGCATGTACATAGCTTTATCATTGACTTATAAGCTCATCTGTTCTTCATAAGTCATCTCAAGCTTGGACTTTGGAACAAACTAGTCTCCTTCTCTCCTTATTGGTATGGTTGGTCCGTCTTTCACTATATCTCATAAGAGGTAGTCGTTGGATTTGATGAAGAGCTTCATACGATTCTTCCAATATGGATAGTTATCCTTATTAAAATAAGGTGATTTGGTGACGGATTGAGACTCGTACAAGTTGTGACCAAAAGTAGACGTCATGGCTTGAGTGTCGATTGATTGAATCACCTCTAGGACCGTCTCAAGTGGATGTTAATCCCTCAAATGAGCTAGGCTCTGATACCAATTGTTAGGATGATCAATCAACTCGGTTTGGCCAAGAGGGGTGAATTGACACTTTTAAAAATGAAAAATGTGACACAAGGAATTTATAGTGGTTCAAGCTTCTAACAAGCTCTACATCTACTACCTTAGCTCCCCACTAAGGATTTCAAACAATTTCACTAAGAAATTCTTCTCCTTTTCTAGGCTTAAGAGGAAACTGTTACAAAGATCAAAGCTTTCTACCTAAAACTTGATCAATTTCACTCACTTTACAAGAAAGAATGACAAATAATGAAAGACCTCTCAAAGGTAAATAATTTGCCCCAATTACAATTTCACTCAACCCAAACTTGAAAGAAAGAGTTACAAATATGCTCCCTCAAGTGGGTTACAAAAGATTTGATTCTAATAAGCTCAAAGTGTTGGATTTTTCCTTGAATGCTTTAGATTTGTTCAAAGGATGTTCTATAATTGTTGTTGAAGCTTTGGAGACTTGATTTTATATCCTTTCATTGATTTCTATCTGTTTGGGTGGTTGAGATCATTAATAGAGCCGTTGGGTTGCTTTCTTCTCGCAATAAATGTTGTTTGGTAACCTACCGTATCGGTACACGAGGAGTCGTATCGGTACCTGTCATAAGAAGAAATAGCGATTGTACAAAGGGGTATCGATACGCTTAAGGGCGTATCGAAACGAGCATAGTGTAAAAAATATTTGTATTAATACGGATATGTCGTATTGGTACAGTTTTTGCTCACTAGAATCTAAGGCAAAAGTCCAAGGAAAATTGCATCGATACGCCTATGGGGCGTATCGATACGGTGTAACCAATTTTCAAAGTTTGGTGATTCCAATAATTGACAAGGCAATGATCATATTTTAAATGCAAAGATTTGAAAATCTTAACACCCCGTATCAGTACAAGTGAAACTGTATCGATACGCGTAACCAAAAAATATAAACCCAAATGAAGGCCATATCGAAATGGGCTCAACAGTATCGATACGATTTTGTAAATAAAATTCCAGTAGTCAAAAGTCATATCGAAACACTCAAAGGTGTATCGATACGCCTGGGCGTTTTTGGTTATTTGAGTATGAAAATACTTAGAAAAACTTTTGAGGTATAAGTTTTTGACTTAAAAACATTTTAAGCTCGTTTCCTTGTCATTTTGTGAAACTTTTTGAATACTTAAAAATTTATCCAATTTTACAAATTGGTCCTTAAACTCTTTGTTATATCAAAATCAAATATAGGTTTTACATAACTTAACCGTTAATGTTCAATTATTTCGACTAATCGAACCATAAAAAATAGTAGTTAATAATTAATCTATAAGTTAACCTTTAAGTGTGTGATTACAAGATATTTTATACTTCCTCTCTCTATATTTTTTCTCTCCAAAATCTCTAAAAACCCTATCTTTGTCTCTTTAGCTTCATCGGGTGGAGCCGCTCTTGGCCTTTGAGCGGCGGTCTCCCCCTCTTTGTTCTGTCTCATTTTTTCCTTTTTTTCTTTTTATCTCTTTATTTCTTTCGGTTCTCTCATTCGGTGTTCGATTTTCTCTGACCATCTGGTGGTCGTTTGGCTGTGAAACTTTCTCTCCTGGTGCCCAGGGCTCTGCTTGGGTCTTTGATAATGAGGGGAAGTCTGAGTTCTCAAATGGGTGTTGGTTTGGGCACTTGCTTCTAGAGTTGTCGGGCTTCTTTGTCGCTGGTCGTTCTTAGCTTCCTTCTTTGAAGGATGGCTTGACCATCGATCTTTTGTTTTGCCCGCCTTCGCCATCCTCAAATCCTGAAGCATTGACAACGATGGCACATCACCTACTCTCTGTTATCATCCTTCTGCGTCCTCAAAAACGGATATACAGTCCCAAAATCGATAGCTGGCTACCTGTTCTTCCTCCCATCGTTCGAATCTGTCTCTCCCTTCATGGTTGAGTGTGGGATGTTGGTTTTTTTCTGCTGTTTTCTTTCTACTTGTTGTTTTCTTGTGTTGTTTGTGCTTTTGTTGTTCTAGTTTTATGGTTGCTATTGATTTGTTGTTGTGTTTCTCTTTCTTCCCTATGTATCTCTCTGTTTATTTATGTTTTTCTTTGTTCAATGAATGCCATCTTTTAGTTCAAAAAAAGAGTTAACTTGTAAATACTTTTCTTTATCTAAGTATGAAATTTGTGTTTAAAATTGTTTTATTTAAATATATTTTTTAAAATTAATACAATATTTATTGAAGAGATAGTTCTATTATTTTTAAAATAAATAATGAACACTTACAAGAAAAGTTTAAATTAACTTGTAACCGAATCATTAAAAAAACGTTAACCAACGATTAAAAAAGCTTAACAGATAATCATTAGATTACAATTAATAACCAAATATAACGGTTAACCAAATAAAATGATACAATTAACCTATCATGAACACCGGTTGTGAATAATGAAACGTCGGGACTTGTAAATAAATTTGAGGCTCCTTTTGTTTCACTGAAAACTATTTCCGAAAAATGAATTCTGGAAAATGAATTACATTTTCTGGAAAATTGATTACATAAACCATTTTCAAATGTTTGGATGAAGTTGTGTAAATTATTTTCCGTTGTTTGGTAAATTTTCTTGAAAAAAATAATGTTAAGAATTTGTTTCTATTTTTAGTGAAACAAACACACATTACAAAACCTGTTTTCAGTGAAACAAACAAATATTATAATGCTTTATTTTTGTAGAAGTACATGTTTCTAATTGATATTATAATTTGGTTCGATTGATATAAACTTAATAATTGATTGAAAGTATGTGTTGCTTCCATACCGACATTAAAAATGAACAAAGACTAATATTTATTAGTATCATATCACATTGAACAATAATATTATCCAATAACATAATTAACACTACACCACATTAGAAAATAATATCATCCAAGTACGTAATTAGGAGTACACCATAATAATACAACAATATTGTCCAATTACATAATTAGTACTACAACACATTAAATTACCGATATTGTTGAAGTGCATAATACAACATATTAAAACAACGATAGTGTCTAAGTACATAACTATTATTAAACATTACATTAAAACTACACACCTTTAATCCTGAGTAAACTTTTGAAGCTAAATTTTTCTATGCTTCATTTTTTTAACCAAGAAAGCTTTGGCTTCAAGTTCATTTTTCGCTAAAAAATCAAACATGTTGCAAAGAAATTCTTCATCAAATCCCTCTTTCTCCATCAACATCACTTCTTCATAAAGATGCGGTGTCTTATCCTCATTAAACTTTTTCAATGCTTCAACCATCTCACCAAGTTTTTCACCCACAAACTGAATACGATCATCATCGACACTTTCTTGAGTACTTTTTCTTTTACGTTTTGATGTGCCCGATGAAGATCCTTTTGTTCTTTCCTCCACGACATCTTCAATCTCAAAATTAAACGGCATTGAACAATCATTATCATCATCCAACTCTATATCAGCAAATGTTTTTGGCAAAACTCCATGTTGCCATATCTTGACCGACAACCACATCCATCTCATCATAATTGTCAATTTTTTTGTTCAAAAATGATGAGTACTTCAGGTGTGCCTATTAGATATCATACAACATTAAAATAACAAGTAAAATACAATGTTAATAAAAATTAAAAGAAAAGTATATAAAGATTACCCTCACTGTATCACCGTATCATAGGTTATCATATTCATGTTGTCATCCCATCCGAATCCACTTTCTCCTCGAATTTGACATATAATCTTTCATGTATTTTTTACTGTACTCAAATGATTTTCCACATTATTAGGATCACAATGAACTTGAAATCCTTCAGAAATGGTTGTGGCTACTCTATTTATAGAAACTGATCTAAAAGTATTAGATGGCTTATTCCCTTTTTGAGTCTCCTCTACAAGTATTTCGAAGAAAAAACATTCTATTGGTTTTGTCCATCTGAAATGTTTTGATGAGCTCCATCTATTTGATTTAAGGTTACTATCGCTACATTAATAATCATATAAAAAATTAATTAGATAAGTAATTTAAATCAATTTCCATAACCATCTGTAATATTCAAAAATGCAAAACTCAAATACTAGAATAATTTCTATAACCAACCAACTTGAAACATAACAATTTTAATAGTCAACAAACTTAAACATAATAGTCTCAACATCCAACAAACTTAAAACATAATAATTTTAATATCCAATAAGCATAAAACATAATAATCTCAATATCCAACAAGCTTAAAACATAATAATCTCAATATCCAACAAACTTAAAACATTACAATTTTAACGTCCTACTTACATAACATAGAAGTACTCAACCTAAGTTCTAAAGAAAATTAATGTTTCTAGTCATATAATCACTCCACATAGCTTGTGCAATTTCCTCTCTCTTAATAGTCCATTCTATAGCTTATTCTCTCTCTTCTCGCACAGTAAGAGTTGATATTATCAAATTAGACTCGGATTTCCCATATGATCCTTCATTAATTGAATCTTTAGGACCAACTCCCATTCTATGATTATGAATGATAGTACAAGCTAACACTATATCTACTTGAGTTTGAAAATCCCAAAATGGTTCAGCGTCTAACACACGAAAATGCTTCTTTAAAATCCCAAAGACTCGCTCAATAGTGGTTTGCAATGACGAATGTCGAAGATTAAAGAGTTCTTTTGCATTTTCTGGATGATTATCGCTAAATTCTTTTAAATAATAACGAACACCACGATATGGAGAAAGAATTCCATTTCGGATGCCATATCCAGTATCAACAAGATAATATTTACCTACAAGTAGACATAATGTTATTATTACTTAACACATTATGACTTTAATTGAACTCTTTTTTATTATTATTGATAATTTTTACCTTCAGGAATATTAAATCCTCTTGGACGTCTAAGTGCATCTGTTAAAATACGAGAGTCATGTGCACTGCCTAGGGGTGCTTATCGAGCGAGTCGATCGTGAGTTGGGTAGTGCTCGACTCGTGCTCATTAAAAAATTTTGCTGCTTGACTCGATTCGTTGTTCGTTAAGCTCGTTAAAATTGTGCCCGACTCGTGCTCGTTTAAAAAATTGTTGCTCAACTCACTAAAAAATTTACCTTATTTTTTTAACTAAAAGTAAAATTTAATAATACTATATGAGGCTTAATATAAACATAAATTAATAAATTTAACCAAAAAATATCAAAAAAGTATATAAAGCACTTTCAAAGCCTAAATTCCAAACTAACAATCTACAATACACCAAACTAGCATATTAAAAATATTGTAACAATTCATAAGTTCGCCAAACTAACATATTAAAACTAAAGTAACAATCATAAATACATCAAACTAACATATTAAAAGCATTATTGAAAAAAAGTGCAATGATACATAACCAATCTTGAAAAATAAGGAAATCAACATCTCTTCACTCCATTCATTGTTGCTTGCAATTACTAAAAAAATATTTTAAAAAATTCACGAGTTGCTCGCGAACTTATCGAGTCGAGTTCGAGTCGAGCCAATCTGAGTCGAGCGTTTACCGAATTTTGACCGAGTCGAGTTCGAGCAGCTCACGAGCTGCTCAACTCGTTAAGCACCCCTAGCACTGCCTTCCCAACCAGCTAGAACATAAGCAAATTTCAAATCAAAGGTAACCGCAGCCAATACATTTTGTGTCGTTCCCCCTTTATGACTACGAAATCTTCCTTAAATGCTAAGTGGAATATATGCACGGACATGAGTTCCATCTAATGCTCCCACACAATCTTTAAAATATGGATAAAACCTTAGACTGTTTCTTATTTCAGGAGGTGTTGACTCATCGGGTAATCTAATAAGTAGTTTATATAATTTCAAAATAGCTCTCAACACTATCTTAAAGTAACAGTGAATTGTCTCAATTGATCTATAATTTTAAACTGATTTTGTGACTGTTAATTTATGCTTGAAGTGTCAAATTTATCTTCATGACAGGTCCTACCTAACCACACTCATTTCTTCCTTAACCCTCATCTAGATCATGTTTCTATCAGATTAATTCAAGCAATCCCTTCCAACTAACAAAACAATTCAAAATGCATCTAACAATAAACAAACAACATACCAACAAGCTTTAATAGAACACCATTGTTTATTTCGAACCAAATTTCCAGCTATTGTGTTTGCTTTTATCCTTATTCATATGTCTATTTTAACTATAAAATGCAGCTAGGAGATAACACCTACATACAAGGTTGACATAATTGTGTTGCATACGAAATAAAAATAAAAGCACTGAAGTCAACTCACTCCCAATGTTAGTGTTCCATCTTGCACTATACTAGAACCCTTGAGGAAATCAAAACAAGTGCTGCATACAAAAACACTAATCCTCAAGGTAGAAACTGAAAAAAAAAAAAGCACTGAAGTCTACATTCATAGGACCTTATTCATCACAATTCATCAACACCTTTAAATATTTTAAGTACCAATACATTGGAGGCGAGACCAAAACAACCCTTCTTAAAATCGGACAAATAACGTGTGAAAACCTTCACCAATTTGTTTATGTTTAGTGTCAAATTTGCTTTGGGTATTGGATTTTTTTTACAAATTTTTAACTTCATCCACATCTAACTTGCAGAGCATTTTACTATGTTTGAGTGTCAATTTTTTTCTATACTTAGGGATGCTATTCTTTTTATATCTTATGTTTGAGTGAAATGAAGAAAGGAAATAAAGAAATTTAAGAGTTACAAACAAATCTACAGATATCAAACAATAATAGGGAAAATGGAAAGAAAAAATAAATTAGGGCAAAAAATATCAGAGAATTGATGAACAAAAAATTAAAGAAAAACACAAAGAAGGTGAACGAAAGTTTTATACTCACCTGAGTTACGTCGCCGTAAAACGTGAGAAGTTGACGCCAAAAAAACACTAATGTTGGCAAGAAAGATAAACTAAAGATATCGATAAAAATAAAATTTTAGAGTTGAAAAGAGTAAAGTGTATTACGGAACAAAATAGGATAAACCGAATTGTACAAAAAGCAAATAAAAAGCAGTTGACCATAAATTGAATTATATTGACCAAGTTGAATTACATGAACTAAACACCGTAATTGATATAAAATAAATTCCGAAATTCATTTTACACCAATAAAACGGACCCCGAGTATTTCAGTCTAACACAAATTTAGCACCAATAGAAGGCAACTGCAACGGTTGTCCACGTTAAAGCACTTGTGAAGGTAATAATCCATCAATAAACTCAACGACTCATCAAACATTAGAATTGGATGTTGCTCGTCAATTTGGATCATTATCTGCGTTATTTCCATTGGATTTTTTTTTTTTGGGGGGGGTTAGAGTTCATCTTCACGATGTTTTCAATTAGGTTCAACTGAATTCTCTAACAAATGATTCATTCAGATTTCCCCCTCATCAGCACGAGGTCAATGTTTGCGAGGGTGGTGGTGATGATGACAACTTCTATTGTGCCTTGACTCCTGGGCGTCGTCTGATGAGTTACCTAATGATTGGCCTCTTTGATGAAATCTACGATCATTAGAATCAACTGAACCAGAGACAACACTATTTGATCGTTGATGATGCTTATTTTGGTTCACATGGCTTTGCCCTCTGGATGCATGAACAGCTTCATCACTTGAAGACTCTGAAGCACTAGACCCTGCCCGATGATGGCGCTTGTGGTGTCTTTTGTGACTTCTCTTTCGATTTCTACGATCATCTTCACCACTTGAAGAATCTGAAGTACTAGACACTGAACCGCAACAGCGTTTGTGGTGCTTTGCACGACTTCGTTTGACAATCGCATTATCATCATCATCTGAGGAGACAATAGATTCTGAATCTGATCTTGAATCATGACGCTTCCATTTCCGGCAACTTCGCTTTTTCCTCCTCTCTTCTTCAGTACTATCATATTCATCACTGGAGCCCAGGGGAAGTCTCTTCGACTTTTTCTTTGACTTCTCCTTTTTCCTCTCATTGTCACCCGAATCACTGTGGGCATTCTTCCTATGCTTTTTATGGGATCTTCTTCTCCTTTTTATCCCTCCATCAGTACTGTCACTCTCACTGTCAGTATCAGACTCGTACCTTTTGTGCTTCGTCCTCTTTGACCTCTTCTCTTTGGCCTCAGCATCCAGCCTCACCTTTGCAGCTGCTTCTAGCTTCTGCTCCCATTTCAAAGGGGCTTCTTTCTTCTCCAAAGCTCTCTTCTTCTTCTCCTCAACCAATTGGATGAAATTCTTGCAGTCCATTTGTAAAAGAAAACCAACTCAATAACTGCATTTTGGTATGATGATGGCCAAAAGTACATCTCACAGAAGAGAAAAAACAATGTTAGTTCTTCCATTATTTGGTAGCAACGACATTATGAGAAAGACAATGAGATCTTAAAATCCTTTTTATGCAGGAAAGCTAATTAGCAAGACATCTACTGTTTAAACCAAGAAACCAAGCTAGATAAAAGACCTGAAAGTAGTTTCCCAGCATTTTAAATATAACCAGTCGAACCCTTAAATTTGTCAATGACATAGAGATTCTACAAAATAGTTTCTACTAAATGAATAGTGGTTAGTTGAAATTCCTTTCAAACTAAAAAAAAACTTAAACTTTTTAATGCTCATTTCGAACCACCGGAATGTTGGGCAAAATCCTTGCTGAAAAACTAAAGAATTTCTTACACAAAGCTCTACGTTCTAACCACACAAGTTAAACGAATCTATGAATTCTCAGTCAAAGTTTCATTTCATCACCCTAGTACTGTATTCTGAACATAATCGTGGAGCAACCCAATGCTTGAATTAAATAATCAAAACAGAACAGTAACAAGTAAGATATTTAGTTCATCTTTATGCAATATCAATACTAGAATTAAAGCATTAAATCCAAGTAATCAGAAATCAAGTTGAATTTCCCTGCTCAAAACAAGTCAAATGAACATGTCAAGTTGAATCCACCACTCAGCAAGCAAGCAAAGTCGAATCCACCACTCAGCAAGCAACAAAAGTTAACATTCGTGATGATAACCAATAAATATATAAAAAAATTGCAACCTAAAACTGTAAATTAAATTCATCAAACCGAAAGAACCCAAAGTTAAAAGGAAAATTGAAAACAAGGAGATGATGAGACAGCAAGCGTACCTGAATAATGAGAGACTTCGGAGAGGCGAGAGGAAACACGAAAGCAGATCTGAAAGAGATGGAGGGAAAGAGGAGATTAGGGTTTGACCTAGAGATATCGCTTCTAGAGAAATCCATGGCTTGTGCGGCACGAATTTATATATATAGCCCCGCACGCGCAAGCTTGAACGTCTACGGGTCAAAAACAAACAACGCACCGGGTTCACTTTAATCACGTGGGGAGATAACTATTGGGCTAAGGTACGCCTAGTAATGGGTTAAAGTTGCAGTTTCGGTTTTTCGGGTGTAAATTATACAATGGGTCAATTGTTTTTATTTTAGTTACTTAAAATTAGGAGTTTGGTTACTAATATTGTTTGTTCTGGTTATTTATCCCTTCGCTACAGATTTAGAGTTAGGGGGTAAATTATAAATATTTAAAAGTAAGAGATAAATTTATAAATAAATCAATTTTAAAAAAATTAAATAAAGGAATAAAGATAAAAAAAATTCTTTGAGGGTGAGAGACGATTATCCCTCCCGACCCCCACATAGTTCCGTCCCTGCTTGACTAAGTAATGGACCGTGGTTCCTGAACCATGGTTTTAATGCTTAATTTAGCCACAAAATTATAGCTAAAATATTAGTTTAGAAAACCTAACAAGTAGTTTCAGTGGATGATGTTCATCTTTAAAGATCTAGTTCATCTTTGAAGATCTAGTTCAATTATTCTGTCTACAAGGTGTGTGCATTGTTAAATGGTTAAGAATATGTATAAACAAATACTACATTGTAATCCCCTATAGACTATTCAAAAAGAATATTAGTTTGGGATTTTTAGAGAAAAATAATGAGTTTTTTCTTAGATATTGCAGTTAAACTTTTTATTTCATGATCTATGGTAGTTGCTATAATACTAGAGAAGTTACGAGACTGCACGCCGACTTCAGGTAAATAAAGTAAAAGTCAGTCTACAAGCATGCCGAGTTTTAGCCATAGACAATACTCATTGCATGTCACTTCAGCAAACTCCATTTATTTGATAGGAATCATAATAGATCATGGAATAAAAAAAATAACTCAAAAATTGAAATAAAAAATTCAACAACAATATCCTACCAATTTAAAATTTCAAGATTGATATTTCAAAAAATAAATTATATTTTCTTGTATATTTTTTTAAAAATTGATATTTACTGACAGGTTGATCCAAGTGGTAAGTAGTTTGAGCAGGTCTCGAGTTTAATGCCTTGTGTATGCGAAAAACACGCTGAGAGACTCACCCACCAAAGTCAGTGTGCGACGCTAGTCGGTCCATATTAATTAGGACAATGTCCTGAAAAAACTAGAGAGCAACTAAAAAATAAAAAAGATTGATATTTTTAATTTTTGAAATTATCATTTACAAATATTATAAAAGTACTAAAATAAAATTTTAGTTACAATTGATGGATCAAATAAGATATTAACCAATAAACTAAATGTCACGCATCTCATTAACGGCGTGTTATGATTAAGTGATCAAAATATAATATTTTAATGATTTTAATTATTATTGTTTAATTTTTTGAAAGTTCGGCCACTAAAATGAAAAATAAAGTATAAGTTATATATATATATATATATATATATTTTAGGGTGTGAATAAAACATTTTTTATAACTATCTTCATTCACCTTAATGGTCAACTCAGATTAGATATTATAAAAATTCGTATATTTGATTTATCGTTTTTACATATCCAATAATAGGACAACATATATTAATTTTGTGTGCATACGAATAAATAAGAGAATTGTTTGTACAAGAACAAGCACTAAGGGTGCAGGTTACATCAAGATATTCTCTAACACACCACACAACTAGTGTCATAACATGGAGATGTAGCCATTTATTTTATGACATGTGCTTGTTCAGACATGTCAAAACATATGAAAGTATTGTCAGATTACTATAAGAATAGGATTCTTTTCTTAGCAAGTGCTGCAATCTTTCATCAACCATAAGCGTGACCAGGAGGCAAGCATCTGCAAAATGGAGCAAGAATCTTTACTTTACATCAATTTCCAGGAAAAGGAAACCCAAAGCAACCGTTGAAACGATAACAAGGATATATTCATTACTTAATGATTGCTATAAAATGAATCATACTCCCACTTTCTGTTTCACCCCCTGATTAATTCCTAAATCATCCGGGGCCGGAAGTCATGAACAACACACCGTTTTGGCCGACTCAGCGTCCTCGAAATCCCTACAGACGATACGATGCTCCTTACCCCAGCTTTGGTTCGGACAGCATCGAACCGGTTTTTCGTCGCTCCATTCCTTTCCAAGCCGCTCCGGTACGTATACTTCTAGTATAAACCGATAAAAACCGTCTTAAGTTTCATTTGTTCAATTGTTTTAGGGAGATTTGCTGAATTTCTTTTTCCTTGTGTGTGAAGTAACTGATTTACAACTATTTTCCCCTTTGGTGCACTAGTTTCGGGACCCTATTAGAGGTTCAACGCATCCATGGCAGATGCTAGAACCACCCTACGACTTTTCAGGGTAAATTCACTTATTTATTGCTCGAATTCGCGGATATGTCATTATCTAGTTCGTTATCGATACATGAAATCGATACATCTAATATAAGACCTAAAACCATTATGTTGTAGTTTCATAGACAATCAATATGCTCCTACTCCGATAGAAATGGTATTGTTCGACACATTCCCCACAAGACCAATTAATCCAAGTTTTCCAGGGCCCCTTTTGAGGACCCCGACTCGGCAAGAGGATTCGAGATCAAATCAAGATGAACAAAAGAAAGTACTAAGTAAGCTGAAGAAGGAAATTTATAATCCGATCCCGAAGCAGATGACAAAGAGATTGAATTCGTACTATAGAGATAAAAGATGGGGTACTGAGAAGGGGACGGAGATAGACGAAGATGGGAAAAGGTGTGCAGTTTGCTTGGAAGATTTCGAGGCTAGAGAGAACGTGATGGTGACTCCATGCAACCATATGTTCCATGAGGAATGTATCGTGCCGTGGGTAAAGGATCGCGGAGATTGTCCGGTATGCCGATTCGTACTTAGCGAGCGCATTAAACAGACCCCATCTTCCGGTAACAACGTATTGAATGCAAACGACTTGCTCCAGAGGGAGATGAACTCAATGATGAGAGCTATGGAGGAGGCTTTCATATGGAACAATTCCCTATGATACATACATACATACATATATGTGTTTTTATGTGATTCACACTATCTATATTATGGAATTGCTGCTATTAGCTTTTCAATTTCATCTCTTTCTATTTTCCAATAGAGTTGTTCTCATTCTTGGAAGAGCTCTAGTTCCTTTAAGCACATGATCATTTGCAATGATACAATCAAAATATTAATAGAACGTAAATAATAAAAAATATTTGTCTCTTTTCGGTGCTCTTATTTATGGACAAAAATTCTCTGTCCCTTTTCGGTGCCCTTTATATGCCCAACAATAGAAAATAAAGGCTTAAGGCCTACTTTTGCTCCTGTAGTAGTCTTAATTTATCGATTTCGCCCCTATGGTATTTTCGCATCAATTTGGCCCCAGAAGTAGTTGAATTCTATTAGGATGATCAATCGATGAAGTGTGGCCAAGAGGGGGTGAATTGGAAATTTTAAGATTGGAGGGAAGCAAATGGAAAGATGAAAATTTGAAGACACAAGGATTTATAATGGTTCAACCTTCTAACAAGGTCTACATCCACTGCCTTAGCTCCCCACTAAGGATTTCAAACAATTCACTAAGAATTCTTCCCCTTTTCTAGGCTTAAGGAGACAACCCTTACAACGATCAAAGCTTTCTACCCAAAGCTTGATCAAATTCACTCTCTTTTACAAGAAAGAATGGCAAATATTGAAAGTCCTCTTAACCCAAAACTTGAATAAAATGAATGCAATTGCAGAACACTCAAGTGGGTTACAAAATTTGACTCTAATAGCTCAAAGATGGTTGGATTTGTGCTTGAATGCTTTAGACTTGTTCAATAGTTGTTGTTGTAGCTTTGGAGACTTGTTTATATACCATTTCATTGATTTCTAAGCGTTTGGGTAGTTAAGATCATCAATATAGTTGTTGAGTTATTTTTTCCCACAATAAATGCTATTTGGTGACCTACCGTATCGTTACACGAGCAATCGTATCGGTACCTACCATAAGAAGAAAGAGTCATTGTACAAAGGGGTATCGATACGCTTGAGGGCGTATCGAAACGAGTAAAGTATAAAAACATAGGCGTATCAAAACAGCTAGGTTGTATCGGTACAAATTTTGCTCACTGGAATCTGAGGAAAAAGTCATTGGAAAAATGCATCGGTACGCGTATGAGGCGTATCGGTACGGTGTAACTAAAATTTAAAGTTTGGTGATTCCAACAACTGACAAGGTAACTGTCAAAAATTTATTACACAGATTTTGAGAATCTTAATACCCCGTATCGGTATGCTGAGACCCGTACTGATACTCGTATACGTTTTGGCTATTAAGTTAAAACTAGTTTCCAGTAGCCAAAAGTCGTATCGAAACACCTAAGAGCGTATCGATATGCATGAGCAATTTTGGTTATTTGAGTATCAAAACACTTAGAAATTTTTTGGGGTTTAAGTTTTTGACTTAGAAACCATTTTAAGTTCAAATCCTTGTCATTTTTGTGAGACTTTTTGAATACTTAAAAATTTATCCAAATTTACAAATTGGTCCTTAAACTCTTTGTTAGATCAAAATCAAATATAGGCTTTACAATCTCCCCCTTTTTGATAGAACAAAACCAAAGTAAATTTTTAAGTAAGTTTGAAAAATATTCTCCCTTTCTTTAAAGCCAAAAGATTTGATTTTGAAAAACTTAATTTTTTTAGCTCTTTTACTTCTCTCCCCTTTTTGTTAGATCAAAATCAATAGGATATAATGAAAGCAAGATAAGCAATAAAATACTCTAAGCATAAAGAAGACAACATGATATTATTAAAGCTCAAAGGATAATATTCAAAGCAACATTAAAATCCAACTCTAATCCTAAAAACTTAAAACCAAAGGAAATAAGGCATAAAGCATAGGAGTTCATAAAACAAAGACATAGGTGCATAAAACATAAATCCTAATATGATATGATATGTCATGAGATGAAAAAACCTAAGGAGCGTCTTCATCGTGATCTTCTTCTTCATCCTCTTCATCTTCATCCATAGCATTTGTTCCAAGAGATTGTCATCACTCTCCATGAAAAGCGGTGAGAGATATGTCCATAGAATCTTGATGATTCTCGATCGAGGCAACTCTCTCCTATAAAGATTGCATGCGAGTATCATGAGATGTCATACGAGTATCAAGAGTAGTGAAACTTGAGTTCATACTCATATCTAAATAAGCAAACTTCCCATCAAAATAGGCCATAAGTGCGTCAAGGGAAGGTTGAGCTATCAGAGATTTCGGAACAAGAGGAACCGCTTGAGGAGCCTACCGGATCGGGTTGAGCATCTTAAGGGGGATCCGCAATATAGATCCGTTCTCCATTATAGTATGTGAACTTTGCGTGATGGAGAGAATGCTCATCAATAGGGTCGGTGAGAGGTTCGACAAGATCATAAGAGCAATCAATCTCAAACTCGTGAAACAAGTAGCTCAAAGCGGTGCCATAGGTGAAGGATGAAACAAGAGTTGTATGGTGATTTTGCACAGTGAAGACAATCTCGGCAAACATAATTTGAGTAAGGTTAGGACGCCTACCCTCAAGAAAACAACGAATCCAAAAGTCATCAACTTGGCAGATCGTGGAGAATTTACCAGTGAATGGTCAAAATCACCAAGTGATAAAAAGGTGAAAAATACGATCATGAGCACCAAGCACGGATATAGAGCCACCAAGAACATGTCCCAAAGAGTCCTCCTCATCAATTCCCACATCCTCAAAACCTAAAAAGTTTGCTAAAACTGAAGAATCAATTTGAATTTTTTTCCATAATATAAGATTCAATAGCAACAACTTTGGATTTATCTTGGTTATAAATACACTGGGCATTGGAATAAAAGATAAGGACAAGGTTTCGGTATAAAATCCCGGGTATATTTAAAAAAGCCATGAACTTCCATTCATTCATTAAATCAAGATATCTAAATTAAAATCTTTCAGAAGACAAGAAATGGATAGAAACCAGACGCTCAAGGCAAATTTTAAAATTTTGGTAATGTTTAAAACGATCAATGGCAGTAGGATATCGAGGTTCATTACAATAGTTTTGAAAAATATAGGTTAGGTTGGGTTTTGTATCATCGTTTTCGAAATTGGCATTGAAAGATTGTCTCAATTGTTTTCTTTTTTTTTTCTTAGGACCCATAGTAAAAATCTGAAATCAAAATAAAACCACAAAAAACAATGTATGTATAACCATCACATTCAATCCAATAAATAATCCAATGATCAAGGTATTGTAAAAACCTGTATCGTATAGTTTAAAATCATATACAAGTATAAAAAGAATTTTTGGTAAAATAAAAACTGAAAAACAGTGTTGAAAAACATACGAGTATACTTTTATATTCGAACAAAAAAATTTTAGTTTTGAAAGAATTTTTGTAAAAAAATTGAAAACTATGTTATATACACACTAAATATATAATTTTGAAACAAAATCAATATATAAATAAGAATGAAAACGAAAGTAAAAGAAAGTAGGGTTTATACCTTGAATGAGGATTGTGGATGAATGAGAAGATGATGATGCACAAAACTTGATGATTTTGCTAGGTTTTGATGAGAAACCAAAAAGCCCTCAAAATATTTGATGATTTGTGTGAAAAACTGTAACCCCTCGACTCGGCCTAGTCGCAAGACCGAACTGAGCGAGCTACATTATGTTTACCGAGGTAAACCGTGAAGAAATTATTCGAAAACACATCATTTTTCTTTTATATTTTCTAGATGCACTTTCTCATTCTATGTGTTTAAACTCGCAGTGTAACACCCCTTACTCGGTCTAGGAGAAAACCAGCTTAAGAAGTGTTACTAACACAAAACAAAACAAGAATACGAAGTTTTAGCATTTCACCACAGATCATGTACTAAAAAAACAGGGTAATTTAAAAACTTTTCAGACTTGATAGGTTTACAAACAAAGCTTAGACCACTTCAAAGACATTCCAACATGTAAACAAGTAACAAGTGTTCGGGTATTGTCTAACTTAAATTAACTTAGCAAACTACCATTCGAAACTCATGTTGAATATAGTTTAACCAACAAGTGACCATAAGGCATCGTAGTTCAATTACAAGAAAATCGATAGTTACAGACCAATACTAGAATCGAGGTTATTGCCAATTTTAGACCATTCAAGCCTAGAGGCAAGTATCTTTCACCAACAATACTATGTACAACTTCATTTTCATACACACCCTTGTTTGATTAAACCATCATATTAACCATACAAATTAAGTTACTCTTAGGGTTTTATCACATGCTATTTGGTTTAAAACAATCATACAATCATACTAACATTTGTATCCCAAATCACAAGCATCCAAGAGGCATGTTTATAAGGGCCCATTACACAACATGTTAGAGCTTAAATTACATATATATACAATTAAACGTTCAAAAGTACTATTTTTATAACCCTTTTTACTTATATTATTGTTAGACTTAGGCTCATTTTAGTTGCATTACTAGGCATTTATGCATGTTTTCATGATTTCCTTCACCGTCATGCTTGATTTCATAATTTAGTTGATTTTGTGGAAAAAAGGTACTGTTGTTATGTGTTATTTTGTGCAGGACTGGACTACCGTAGCAATCAGGAATTGCCGTAGAGACTAAGGAATGAAACTGAAGGATCTGCCAAAGCAGTCGAAGCTGTTTTCCAAATGCCAAACTGGAGGGTCTACCAAGGCAATCAAAGCTGTCTTCTAAATGCCATGCTGAGCAGATTGCTGAAGCATGTCCACCTCATTAGGGATAAGTACGAAAAGCAAGAGATAAATCCCAAAGATTTGGATTTCCATGAAGCATTTAATGAAGATTCAAATTTAGATTTATGAGGAGTTATTAGAGATCAAAGGGAGATTAAATTCCAAGAGTTTTAGAAAAAGTTTTTGGAGGAATTAATATATAATAAAAGAGGTCTATTTCTTTTATTATATTTAATTCCAACTTAATTTCTTCCTCAAGAAAGACTTTGACCTAGCCATCTCCTATAAATAAGAAGCCCTAGCCGCTTACTTGGAGGGGAGTTAGATTAGAGAGGTACGATTGGGAGAGAATTCGACAAAGGGGGCTGCTCGACATCTTCTTATTTTTTTCCTTCTTTGTTCTATTAGATTCATGTTTAGGGATTTTATTCTTGAGTTTATTTTGTGCCCAACCATGAACTAAACTTATTTGGCTTGGGTTATTGTGTTTTTGCGATTGTGAGAATGATTGGATTTGTTTAGGTATTGAGTTTGCAATTTTACTTCAAAGTTTGTTCATTCTTGGTTCTTAGTTTTATTTGCGAGTGAATTAGGAGAGGATCTCGTGAATTCATCAATTTATCTAATATCGGGAGAGTTAGATTCAAGAAACGAATGAACATGGTTTTCATACAATCAATCGACGGTGAAGACTAATTCGGCTTAGGAATAAGTTACGAATTTCAACGGCTGAAATGAGCGCAAGATAGATTGTTGTCCACCCTTGGTTCACGCAGGAATATATTATCAAGGTATGCACAATTAATAGCGTTTCTAGTTAGGGATAACGAGAAACCATTGAAGAACGCTTTGCCAAACTTTGAAGGTTGTCGCATAATTACCCAGCAGTCGCTCCATTCCCAAACTTGCCCAGGCAATCGCAGACCTGCCCAGGCAATTGCAGAATTGTCAAGGATATCACAGATTTGCCCCAGCAATCTGATTTGATTCAATTGCTGAAGCGTTTGAGCTACTCTAGCACCCAATTACCACGACAGTCCATTCGATTATCACACCACGACTCACGATAACCCGACCTACTCTCTCTTATTCAATTACATCTTATTTTTGTTTAATTGCTCTTTTATTTTCTTGTTAATTAGAACTCCTACTATCACCTACTTGTGTTTTTACTTTCAGTGTGAGAAGTTAGATTCTTGAAGTAGCACCAATCCCTGTGGAGATGATACTTAATACTTATCATATCACTTTATGACTTGCGACTTGTATACTTGCACTGTTTGCGTAGCACTCAAAACACACAACAAGTTTTTGGCGCCGTTGCCCGAGATTGGCAATAGCGACTTTGTTTTTAATTTCTTGCACCTTTATTTTTTTATTTTTATTTTTGTTTTATTTCCACTCGTTTTCAAGGGACTTAAAACTTTGGTTTTGCATCTGTGTATGACCAGGGGGAGACCAACATCACAAGACCACCCACTTGAACCCGAGATAGAACGGGTTCTTCATCAAAAAAGACGAGAACAACAAGCAGCAATGGCAGAACAACAAGGTAACCCAATCAGCAATCTGAATGCCAATGGTAACCAGAATGCCATAGTAAGAGGAGGATGAGATCCAGTCATACAAACTGTTCAAAATAGACCTATCCGAGATACTTAGAGGAAGATCTCAACGGTCTTAATCTAGGAGTGGTCGCACCCGAGATAGAAGCCACCCACTTTGAATTAAAACCTGTGATGTTGAACATGATCAACACAATTGGTCAATTTGGCAGCTCGGTAACAGAAGATGCCAAACAACATCTCAAATCATTCCTGGAGATCTACAATTCATTCAAGCTACAAGGAGTCCATGAAGATATCCTTAGGTTGAGATTGTTTCCCTATTCACTAAGGGATAGGGCAGAAACGTGGATGAACAGTATTCCATCCGAATCTATAGGATCTTGGACGGATTTGTGTCGTGATTTTATTGTTGGATTTAGTTCTACAAATATGACTGATAAGTTGCGTAATAATATTACTTCTTATAGGCAAGCAAATGATGAATCCATGTACGAGGCTTGGGAGTGATACAGAGAGCTTTTACACAAATGTCCCATACACGGATTCCCATTGTGGATGCAAGTGATGATGTTCTACAACTTAGTGAACATGCCGACAAGGATGATGCTAGATACCTCGGCAAATGCCATACTCCTCGACAAGTCACCTGAGGAAGCCAATTGGGTAGCAAGTCGACTAGGTAAGTATTTTGAACCATTGGACTACACAGGTAAGGAAGGTAAACTCGAGAAACCTTCTATTGAGCAACCTCCTATTCTTGAATTAAAACCATTGCCAGAGCAATTAAAATATGCTTATTTGTGAATCGATAACACCTTGCCCGTAATTATCTCTTCTAAGTTGCAGTCTGAACAGGAAAAGAAGTTGATCGACATGTTAATGTTGCACAAGAAGGCAATAGGATGGAAAATTGTCGACTTGAAAGGAATTAGCCCGACAGTGTGTATGTACAAAATTCTATTGGAGGATGATCATAAACCAACAATTGAGGCACAAATGAGGCTTAACCCTGCTATGAAGGAAGTCGTGAGGTAGGAAATCATCAAATGGCTTAATGCTTGAATCATATATCCTATCTCTGATAGTACATGGGTAAGCCCGATACAATGTGTACTGAAAAAAAGGAGGTATAACTGTGGTAAGCAACGAAAGCAATGAACTAATCCCAACTAAGACTGTGACCGGTTGGAGGGTTTGTATGGAGTACCGCAAGTTAAATAAAGCCACTAGGAAATATCACTTTTCTTTTCCATTTATTGACCAAATGCTTGACCGACTTGCAGGTAAATCTTTTTATTATTTTCTTGATGGTTACTCAGGTTATAACCAAATTGCCATAGCACTGGATGATCAGGCAAAGGCCACCTTTACATGCCCGTATGGTACCTACGCTTTTCGAAGGATGCCATTTGGATTATGTAATGCTCCAACAATTTTCCACAGATGTATGATGGCAAGTTTCTCCGACATGGTGAAAGATTTCTTGGAGATCTTTATGGACGATTTTTTGGTATTCAGCGACAACTTCGACCATTGCCTCGGTAATTTAGAGAAAGTGCTAACACGATGTGAAGAATCCGATCTAGTGCTCAATTGGGAGAAGTGCCACTTCATGGTAGATGAAGGTATAGTGCTCGTTCACAAGATCTCACCCAAGGAAATTGAAGTCAACATAGCCAAGGTGGAAGTGATTAAAAAATTGCCACCACCAAATTCGGTCAAAGGAATTCGAAGCTTTCTCAGCCATGCAGGTTTTTATAAAAGGTTTATTTATAATTTTTCTAAAATTTCTAAACCTTTGTGTAACTTGCTTGAACAGGACAAAGCCTTTAATTTTGATGACTCATGCATCCAAGCATTCGAAGCCTTGAAGAAGCAACTTGCCTCGACACCCATTGTCATTCCGCCCAATTGGATCTTACCCTTTGAACTTATGTGTGACGCAAGTGACTTTGCAGTAGGAGTAGTACTAGGTCAACGAATAGGTAAAATCTTTTATATGATTTACTACGCTAGTAAAACTCTTAATGAAGCCCAAGTGAACTACACCACTACGGAGAATGAGTTACTAGCTGTAGTTTTCGCTTTTGATAAATTTCGTTCATACTTGATCGGGACCAATGTAATTCTTCATACTGACCACTCGGGAATTAAGTACATTTTCGCTAAGAAAGATGTCAAACCTCGTTTGATTCGTTGGATTTTACTTTTACAAGAGTTTGACATTGAAATTAAGGATAAGAAGGGTACCGATAACCAAGCCGCCGACCATTTGTCACACCAAGAAAGGGGAAAAGATGATGACACAACAGTGGAAATCCATGATGCATTCTCAAACGAGCAGTTGTTAAATGCCCAGACAACCCTAACTATCGATGCTTAGAAAATCGCAGTAAGGATTGCCTCGGCAATACCCGTGGCAACGCAACAGCAGCAGCAATTGCGTCGGCAATTCCATGGTATGCAGACTTAGTGAATTTCCTTGTTAGTGTCATTTTACCTCATAATCTTACTCACCAGGGAAAGAAGCTGTTTCGACATGATGCTAAGTATTATTATTGGGACGAGCCTCTTTTATTTAAACAATATCATTTTGGAAAACTGCTCCGACAATGCCATTCATCACCCTATGGAGGTCATTTTGGAGGCATTCGCACTGCGGCCAAAGTTTTGCAATTTGGTTTCTATTGGCCAACACTTTACAAAGATGCTCAAGACTTCTACAAGAGATGTGATCGATGTCAGCGAACAGGGAATATTTCACGCCGACACGAGATGCCACTACAAAATATCCTTGAGGTTGAGTTGTTTGACGTGTGGGGGATCGATTTCATGGGACCCTTCCCATCCTCGTTCGGTAATGTATACATCTCACTTGCCGTGGACTACGTGTCTAAATGGGTAGAAGCAGCTGCAGTATCCAGCAACGATTCCAAGACTGTGCAAAATTCTTGAAGAAAAACATATTCACACGATTTGGAACACCAAGGGCATTTATCAGTGATATAGGCACCCACTTCGACAATAGGCTAATTGCCAAAATGCTGGAGTGATTTGGAGTGACGCACAAAATTGCCACGACAGATCATCCACAGACAAACGGGCAAGCCGAAATTTCCAATCGTGAATTGAAGGTTATCCTTGAAAAAGTTGTCAATCATTCTCGAAAGGATTGGTCAACAAGAATTGATGAAGCACTATGGGCCTATCAAACAACATTCAAGACGCCTTTAGGCATGTCGCCCTACAGACTTTTCTACGGTATGACTTGCCACCTTTCAGTAGAGATCGAACACAAGGCTTATTGGAAGATAAAAACTGTCAACATGGATTGGGAGAGTGCTGGACAAAAGCGACTACTGGGCCTTAACGAAATTGAAGAATTTCGTGCCTTAGCTTACGACAACGCGAGAATATACAAGGAGAAAACAAAGTGTTGGCATGATAAGAAGCTTTTGCCGCGACAATTTCTGCCTGGGCAATTAGTTCTTCTCTTCAATTCTCGGTTAAAAATCTTTCCAGGAAAACTAAAATCGAGATAGCATGGGTCTTTTGAAGTCATCAAACCTTTCTCCCATCGTGCCATGATAATCAAGTCCACCATTGACGGGCATGAGTTCAAAGTTAACAGACAAAGATTAAAGCATTATGCCATCAACCATGTTGAGTGTGACAAGGAAGTAATTATTTTAGGAGATGCATAACCATGCTCTCCTTTGGTATTTCTTATTTACTTTTAATTTTAAATTTTTTTAGACTTATTTTATTTTTGGATTTATTTTTAGGATAAAAGTATGTTTTTAGTTTGATTTTTATTCTTTTTATCTTTATCTTTCCACATATTCTTTTTCTTTCTTTGTGTTTGAATCCACAACCACAATCACCATGGCCAAGACTATCAAGACAATTCCTCACCGGCTAAGGAACAAGAAGTGTCGAAGAAAGCCCCAAAAGTGAAGCTTCCCCGGGCAACCAAAATTGCCTCGGTAATTCCAGATGCCTCGACAAGTCTTGATGCTCTGACAGCCGAACACTACTTCGGCAACTGAGGATGCCACGACAACTGCCGCACAAGAGGCAACACCAGCCATACGTATTCAACCATCACGAATCGGCAAACGAACCAAGCAATTGGCACAAAGGAAACACATCATTCAAGGTGACGACCTTTCCGACTAACTCATTTGCAGTTTATTTTCATTTTTTATGCATTGAGGACAATGCTTCTCTCAAGTTTGGGAGGAGTATTGGTTTCTAGTTAATTTCATGTTTAGTTGCATTCATAATTAGTAATAGCATATAGGTTGCATATGTTACTTGTCATGCCTTTAATTGGATTTAATTGCTTGAACTTGTTGAATATCCGATAATAAATTTTTGCCATTGCACTTAATTGAAAGAACCTTTAAATTTTAGGATTGCATGAAAAGAACTTAGAATTTTACTATAATGATAAATATTATGAACACGGTTGTGACTTGTTTATTGAAAGAAACTTGATGAACTTAGGTTGCTTAAAATTTGGGTAAATTTAAAGTTAATTTCTTGCTAGAGGTGCCCGAAATTGGCTCTAGTAGTTGCACATTAAAGATATCGCTAGAGATGCCTGAAATTGGCTCTAGTGACAAAAAAAATTAAAAGGAGAAATTGCTTGCTTTACTAGAGGTGCCTGAAATTGTCTCTAGTAAAAAGAAAATAAATACCCCGATAATTAAATTGATAAAAGCCTATTGTTCACATAGAATCTTGAAAATCAACTTGTACACAACTACGCACACACATTGTCACGAGCATTATAGTCTGGTTCCGAGAAATTTTTGTGCTATCCAAAAAAATTCAAAAGGTGATCATACTTTGTGCCACAGTTCTGAGGTTTAAATTCAAGTTTGAAGCATGTCTTTGATGATTAAAGTCTTGGCAGGTAATTATTAGATTTACATTGCTTGAGGACAAGCAATAGTTCGAGTTTGGGGGTGTGTTAAGTGTTCAAAAGTACTATTTTTATAACTCCTTTTACTCATATTATTGTTAGACTTAGGCTCATTTTAGTTGCATTATTAGGCATTCATGCATGTTTTCATGATTTTCTTCACTGTCATGCTTGATTTCATAATTTAGTTGATTTTGTGGAAAAAGGTACTACTGTTGTGTGCTATTTTGTGCAGGACTGGACTGCCGTGGCAATCAGGAATTGCCCTGGAGACTAAGGAGGAAAATTGAAGGATCTGCCAAAGTAGTCGAAGCTGCTTTCTAAATGCCAAACTGGAGGGTCTGCCAAGGAAATCAAAGTTGTCTTCTAAATGCCATGCTGAGCATATTGCTGAAGCATGTCGGAACAAATCCACCTCATTAGGGATAAACACGAAAAACAAGAGATAAATCCCAAAGATTTAGATTTCCATGAAGCATTTAATGAAGATTTAAATTCAGATTTATGAGGAGTTATTGGAGATCAAAGGGAGATTAAATTCCAAGAGTTTTAGGAAAAGTTTTTGGAGGTATTAATATATAATAAAAGAGATCTATTTCTTTTATTCTATTTAATTCCAACTTAACTTCCTCCTCAAGAAAGACTTTGACCAAGCCATCTCCTATAAATAAGAAGCCCTAGCTGCCTACTTTGAGGGGAGTTAGATTGGAGAGATGCGATTGGGAGAGAATTCGACAAAGGGGGCTGCTCGACATCTTCTTGTTTTTTCCTTCTTTGTTCTACTAGATTCATGTTTAGGGATTTTATTCTTGAGTTTATTTTGTGCCCAGCCATGAACTAAACTTATTTGGCTTGGGTTATTGTGTTTTTATGGTTGTGAGAATGATTTGATTTGTTTAGGTATTGAGTTTGCAATTTTACTTCAAAGTTTGTTCATTCTTGGTTCTTAGTTTTGTTTGTGAGTGAATTGAGAGAGGATATTCATCTATTTATCTAATATCGGGAGAGTTAGATTCAAGAAACGAATGAGCATGAATTTCATACAATCGATCGATGGTGAAGACTAATTCGTTTTAGGGATAAGTTGTAAATTTCAACGGCTAAAAGGAGTGCAAGATAGGTTGTTATCCACCCTTGGTTCACGCAGAGATGTATTATCAAGGCATGCACAATTAACAGTGTTTCGAGTTAGGGATAACGAGAAACCATTGAAGAACGCTTCGCCGAACTTTAAAGGTTGTCGCAGAATTGCCCCAGCAGCCGCTCCAATCACAGACCTGCCCAGGCAATTGCAGAATTGTCCAGGTTGTCGCAGATTTGCCCCAGCAATCCGACTGGATTCAATTGCTAAAGCGTTTGAGCTACTCTAGCACTTAATTACCATGACAGTCCATTCGATTATCACACCACGACTCACGATAACCCGACCTACTCTCGTATTCAATTACATCTTCTTTTTATTTAATTGCTCTTTTATTTTCTTGTTAATTAGAACTCCTACTATCACCTACTTGTGCTTTTGCTTTCAGTGCGAGAAGTTAGATTCTTGAAGTAGCACCAATCCCTGTGGAGACGATACTTGATACTTATCATATCACTTTATTACTTGCGACGTGTATACTTGCACCGTTTACGTAGCACTTAAAACACACAACATATACAAACATAATCAACTAGGATGATTGAATGCTCATGCATACAAATTATCTATGTGCCACCATCTAGAAGTTCTTAACAAAATTACAAACATACAATATGATACTTGGGATCCCATCCAAACTCTGAGGGTTCTCATAAGCAAGTTACCCTGAAAGCAATGTAATGAGGTAGCATAAGCATAAGCTTAGTGAGGTAAACTAAAGCAACAAAAACTTGGAAATTGAAATCCATTCCTATCGCCAAAATTGATTAAACAATTAACCATTCAAGTTAACAAGTGAAATAACCGTTTTGAACAATCCATAAGCATGTAAACACTTGAGTATACCGACCAACAATTTCATATACATATACAAACAATACTTGTATGCACTTTAGCAATAATCCTATTTATTCATATTGACTTTATAACAGTCCCGTACTTATATAAACTCCAAAATATTCCCGTTTACTTGTACATACTTTAAAACAGTCTTGTTTACTCAAATCTATTCAAAACTGCCCAGCAATGCATATACACAATTAAACGTACCAAAAACAGTCCATATATTCTCAAGTCTATTCAAAACTGCCCAGCAATGCATATACACAATTAAACATACCGAAAACAGTCCATATATTCTCAAGTCTATTCAAAACTGCCCAGCAATGCATATATACACTTAGACATACCGAAAACAGTCTATATATTCTCAAGTCTATTCAAAACTGCCCAGCAATGCATATATACTTAAACATACCGAAAACAGTCCATGTATTCTCAAGTCTATTCATATAAGACAATGACTATCATATTTGGGTAAGCGTATATCATTGTCACAAAAGTTATTAGTATTATTCATTAACTAAATAGCAAACTTCATTATAAGATCTTCATCTTAGCCTTGAGAATCAAGTAACAGTCTAGGTACTCGAATCCTATATTGTCTGTCGTCTACAGGGGTACTCAAAGTACCAAACAAGGGACCGTAGTCCAAACAGGGGACCGAAGTCCAAACAGGGGATCGAAGTCCATAGAGGGGATAAAAATCTATTTTAGAGTACTTATCTCGAAGCACTTACCTCTAGCTCAAATTAGCATTCACAACATATTACAATCAACAATGAAATAGAGCATGTAAACTAAATATGAACATTGCTCGGGAAAGCTATGAGCTAATCCAAGGCTTTAAGATTACACTCACCTCCTATCCCGACGTTACGAGATACTTGAATTCCACAATTTCCTTAGCTTCCACTAACTCAATCTCCTATTCTCCCTTATCGCAACATGTACTTGAACCAGAAATATCAAGTCATTACTACTAATTCAATTCATTTTGTATATATATATATATATATATATATATATATATATATATATATATATATATATATATATATATATATATATATATACATACCAAAACAATCCCCCTATGTGATTGTACATACGCAAAACAGTCCAATTCTCCTATGTTCATGTATATATACACTCAGAATAATTCACTATGTACTTATAATTAAACATATCAAAAACAGTCCATTTATGCTCTTATAACTCAAAACATGGCAGCCACATTTATATACATTTAAGTATCAAAAACACTCCATTAAATTTCCAGTTTAACACCAAACTGTCCATTTAATCCCAGTTTAACACCAAACTTCCAGTAAACAAATACATTTGAGCATCGAAACTATCCATTTAATCCCGGTTTAACACCAAACTTCCAGCAAACAAATACATATACATATACATTTGAGCATCAAAACTGTCCATTTAATCCCGGTTTAACACCAAACTTCCAGCAAACAAATACATATACATTTGAGCATCGAAACTGTCCATTTAATCCCAATTCAACACCAAACTTCCAGCAAACAAATAAATATTTATGCAATTCAGTCCTATCATTCTTATAATGTCCAGAGCAGTCCACAATATTCACAAACACTCAAAAACAGTCCTCTAATGCACATAAATATGCACTATAGTCCTTTAACAGCCCCTAAAACTTCACAAATCAGTCCCCTATTTTAACAATTAAAATCTGTCTATTCATTTCCTTTTAAAAGTAGTCCAACCCTTCTTTAATTGTACAAAACAGTACAGCATATTCGTAACTTTATAATTATGCACAAAACAGTTTCATATGCCTTCCCATGAATCCAAAACAGTCCATTATTCTGTATATAAACATACTTCAAAACATAATAACCTCTAATTGAATTTTAACAAGCATTTAGAGCTTAAATTAAAGAGATTGGAAGAGTGTAATCACCTTCTTCCCAAGCTTGCTCGATCACAACCCAAGAATGATCAAGGATGAAGCAATTTATCAATCTTTCTCTCAAAATTCCCTTCTCTCTCTCTAGATTTGTAACTCGGCAAGAAGATGATGAAGGAGGCAATTCCTTCCTTCATTTCTTTACCGATTTCTCTCTTCATTTTTACCACATGTTTTAATCATTTTTTGACATGTGTAACAGACATGATTTATTTCTTTCTTAGCATGCAACATCCAATTTTTTCCTTTATGCTCGGTTTAGTCCTTTTTAAACTAGTCACCCACTTTTCCTTTTTTTTTCTTTTGGTCATAATAGCTCCTAATTCATTCCTTGGTCTAACAATATTTAAGATAAAACCACCGACTAATATCCAAATGTATCTAACATAATTCTAGGCCGGTTTTAAGGATGTTACAATTCTCCCCCATAAAAGAAATTCATTCTCGAATTTCTCTTAAACTAAAAAGCTGAATCTATGGTTCGTATGCAGAACCAACAAGACATATATAAGATTTGAGTATGATTCAATTGTACTCACGAAATATGAGCTTCAACATTAAGCTAATAACATATAAAAAAGAGCTTTTATCAGTGCATATCAAAATTTAACTCCTAGGTGGAACAATAACTTACAATGACGCAACGAGTTCCGGTTTAGTCCGAGAATAGGCTAAACCTAAGCTCTAATACCTAAATTGTAACACCCCTTACCCGGTCTAGGAGAAAACCGGCTTAAGAAGTGTTACTACCACAAAACAAAATAAGAATACGAAGTTTTAGCATTTCACCACAGATCATGTACTCAGAAAACAAGGTAATTTAAAAACTTTAACTTTATAGGTTTACAAACAAAGCTTAGATCACTTCTAAGACATTCCAACATGTAAACAAGTAACAAGTGTTCGGGTATTGTCTAACTTAAATTAACTTAGCAAACTATCATTCGAAACTCGTGTTGGATATAGCTTAACCAACAAGCGACCAAAAGGCATCGTAGTTCAGTTACAAGAAAATCGATAGTTACAGACCAATACTAGAATCGAGGTTATTGCCAATTTTAGACCATTCAAGCCTAGAGGCAATTATCTTTCACCAACAATACTATGTACAACTTCATTTTCATACACGCCCTTGTTTGATTAAACCATCATATTAACCGTACGAATTAAGTTACTCTTAGGGTTTCATCACATGCTATTTGGTTTAAAACAATCATACTAACATTTGTATCCCAGATCACAAGCATCCAAGTGGCACATTTATAAGGGCCCATTACACAACATGTTAGAGCTTAAATTACATATATACAAACATAATCAACTGGGATGATTGAATGCTCATGCGTACAAATTATCTATGTGCCAACATCTAGAAGTTCTTAACAAAATTACAAACATACAATATGATACTTGGGATCCCATCCAAACTCTGAGGGTTCTCATAAGCAAGTTACCCTGAAAGCAAAGTAATGAGGTAGGATAAGCATAAGCTTAGTGAGGTAAATTAAAGCAACAAAAACATGGAAATTAAAATCCATTCCTATCGCCAAAATTGATTAAACAATTAACCATTCAAGTTAACCAGTGAAATAACCGTTTTGAACAATCCATAAGCATGTAAACACGTGAGTATACCAACCAACAATTTCATATACATATACAAACAATACTTGTATGCACTTTAGCAATAATCCTGTTTATTCGTATTTACTTTATAACAGTCCCGTACTTATATAAACTCCAAAACAATCCTGTTTACTTGTACATACTTTAAAACAGTCTTGTTTACTCAAATCTATTCAAAACTGCCCAGCAATGCATATACACAATTAAACATACAGAAAACAGTCCATATATTCTCAAGTCTATTCAAAACTGCCCAGCAATGCATATATACACTTAAACATACCGAAAACAGTCCATATATTCTCAAGTCTATTCAAAACTGCCCAGCAATGCATATACACAATTAAACATACCGAAAACAGTCCATATATTCTCAAGTCTATTCAAAACTACCCATCAATGCATATATACACTTAAACATACCAAAAACAGTCCATATATTCTCACGTCTATTCAAAACTACCCAACAATGCATATATACACTTAAACATTCCGAAAACAATCCATATATTCTCAAGTCTATTCATATAAGATAATGATTATCACATTTGGGTAAACGTATATCATTATCACAAAAGTTATTAGAATTATTCATTAACTAAATTGCAAACTTCATTATAAGATCTTCATCTTAGCCTTGAGAATCAAGTAACAGCCTAGGTACTCGAATCCTATATTGTCTATCGTCAACAGAGGTACTCAAAGTACCAAACAGGGGACCGAAGTCCAAACAGGGGACCGAAGTCCATTCATGGGACCGAATTCCATACAGGGGACCGAAGTCCATACAGGGGATAAAAATCTATTTTAGAGTACTTACCTCGAAGCACTTACCTCTAGCTCAAATTAGCATTCACAACATATTACCATCAACAATGAAATAAAGCATGTAAACTAAATACGAACTTTGCTCAGGAAAGCTATGAGCTAATCCAAGGCTTTAAGATTACACTCACCTCCTATGCCGACGTTACGGGATACCTGAATTCCACAATTTCCTTAGCTTCCACTAACTCAATCTCCTATTCTCCCTTATCGCAACATGTACCTCAACCAGAAATATCAAGTCATTACTTCTAATTCAATTATATATATATATATATATATATATATATACATACCAAAACAATCCCCCCTATGTGATTGTACATACGCAAAACAGTCCAATTCTCCTATGTTCATGTATATATACACTCAGAATAATTCACTATGTACTTATAATTAAACATATCGAAAACAGTCCATTTATGCTCTTATAACTCAAAACATGGCAGCCACATTTATATACATTTAAGTATCAAAAACACTCCATCAAATTTCCAGTTTAACACCAAACTGTCCATTTAATCCCGGTTTAACACCAAACTTCCAGCAAACAAATACATATACATTTGAGCATCAAAACTATCCATTTAATCCCAGTTTAACACCAAACTTCCAGCAAACAAATACATATACATTTGAGCATCGAAACTGTCCATTTAATCCCAATTTAACACCAAACTTCCAGCAAACAAATAAATATTTATGCAATTCAGTCCTATCATTCTTATAATGTCCAGAGCAGTCCACAATATTCACAAACACTCAAAAACAGTCCTCTAATGCACATAAATATGCACTATAGTCCTTTAACAGCCCCTAAAACTTCGCAAATCAGTCCCCTATTTTAACAATTAAAATCTGTCTATTCATTTCCTTTGAAAAACAGTCCAACCCTTCTTTAATTGTACAAAACAGTACATTATATACGTAACTTTATAATTATGCATAAAACAGTTTCATATGCCTTCCCATGAATCCAAAACAGTTTCATATGCCTTCCCATGAATCCAAAACAGTCTATTATTCTGTATATAAACATACGTCAAAACAGAACAACTTCTAATTGAATTTTAACAAGCAATTATCACCCATATTCAAGTTCAAGCCTTAAATTCACAATTAGCAAGAATCCATTTGAAATTCTTAGTTCAAAACAGTCATGAAATTCACTATTTAACAGCTTAGTTATTGACAAAATAGTCCCAACTATACTACCAATCAATGGTTCAAGAGATGTATAACATCAATTTAAGCTCTCTAATCTTTCTAACGTCAATTATACAAGATAAATCAGCAATCTAGCTACTCAATTTAGAGCTTAAATTAAAGAGATTGGAAGAGTGTAATCACCTTCTTCCCAAGCTTGCTCGATCACAACCCAAGAATGATCAAGGATGAAGCAATTTATCAATCTTTCTCTCAAAATTCCCTCCTCTCTCTAGATTTGCTAACTCGACAAGAAGATGATGAACGAGGCAATCCCTTCCTTAATTTCTTTACCGATTTCTCTCTTCTTTTTTAACACATGTTTTAATCATTTTTTTGACATGTGTAACAACCATGATTTATTTCTTTCTTAGCATGCAACATCTAATTTTTCCCTTTATGCTCGGTTTAGTCCTTTTTAAACTAGTCACCCACTTTTCCTTTTTATTCGTTTTGGTCATAATTGCTCCTAATTCATTCCTTGGTCTAACAATATTTAAGATAAAACCACCCACTAATATCCAAATGTATCTAACATAATTCTAGGCCGGTTTTAGGGATGTTACACGTAGCGGGTGAAATCACAACTCAATCGGGCGTCGAATCGACATCCAATTGCACCAATTTGCAATTAAGGACCAAATTGCAAATCTAACACGTTTTAGGGTCTTATTGTAAAATTAAAGTTACCAATATTCAATTAGTCAGGTTTCATGCTCACATGTCAAAATTTAGCTCAAATTAATCATCTAAGCTTAGTCAATTGCAAACACAACATTCAAGGACTAAACCGTAAGAAAACAGAATCTCAAAAGATGCCAAATAACTAATTTAACTGCTGGTCGTATCGATACACTTAGGCTCGTATCGGTATGGTCTTGTGTTTTCTTCAAATTCCAGAATCTAATAGCTTAAACCCGTACCGATACGCCCCTGCATATCGAAACACACTACCATTTTGCTCTTGGCCCATATCGATACAGGTCCCCGTATACTGATACGCAAGCCTGGTTGGGCTTACCCATACCGATACGGTGGACCGCATACCAATATGCCTGAACCCAAAATGTCCATTTTTTCTGGTTTAACATCCTTTTAAGCAAACCATACCTCTCTAACATGCCACTAACAAAAGGCTAAAATATTAAAGGATCAATCCTCAACCATAATCATCAGAAACCTCAACAAAACATGTCATCATGCTTCAAAAGGAAGTCTATAGGCATGCTTCCTATATACCCATTCAAGCAAGATACGAAAAACCATAACAAGGCAAAAACCAAACAATAGAGGCCATTTACAAGTCTAAAACAACAAACCAAACATGCTCAAACAGAGAGTTCAACAACATCTCTCAAAACAATAAAGGAAACCCCCATTGCCCTTATTACACATAGTCCACTTGAAAAACATACTTTCGAGTGTCAAGTCCTTAGGTCACCTTGCTCTCTTGCTGCCTTCACTTTAGTTCTCTGCATTCATGGACAAAGAGAGCGTAAGCACACTAGGCTTAGTGATGAATGCTCAAAAACAACACACCATCAATGCATTTAAAACCGATTTCAAAACCACATAGAAATCTTATTTCAATCCACATTTAAACCAACATTTAAACCATCATTACTTGAAAACCATGCACTTAAACCTTTCAAAAGCTAGCATATTAAACCATATGCAACATGTATCATAAACCAATGGTAAATCACATTGCTAACCTCAATATAAGCCTTCCCATGCATAACACACCATATGCAAAGCTTAAAGTGTAAACTTGTATAAATCACATTATACAACTCATGATACATCAAAAATTATATTGGCTTACAAGTGATCATTAACCAAGTTCCATTTCCAAAATATCATATCGGATACAAGGATTCAACAAGTGTCCTCTTGACACTTCAAGCCATCTCAACTGGAATAACAAAACAATCACATACCACAGGGACAACAACCCAAACCATCGGTTAGATGCTTAACTCACTAACGAGAGACAGGACCACAACCTCCTCGATTGTTAGGGTTTCGCTAACGGGAGATGGGACATCAACCTCCTCGACCGTTAGGGTACTTGGATGGAGACATGACCACAATCTCCTCGACATCCAAGGTGACTTATTTATAGTGCACTCAATCCTATAGCCGACTAACTATATCCGATAAATTTTTTAAACCACATCACTTGCCAATATAATTCATTTTAATCACATACCTCACTATTTTCAAAAGCATTAACATTAAACCATTTTCCAAAGCATCAAACCATGCTTTAAACACAAGTATAAATCATATACTTACAAGGATCACTTACCATGTGCATCCTTCATCATTTCATGATTAAAAACAGTATCTCACATACTTTAAACATGCTTAAACAATAGGTAATCATGTAAATCAAAACAAGTGCATAAAACCATTTGTAAATCACGAACGAGAGAGAAAACCACTTTATACTTACTTTCGAACTTAGACAAGCGTTTCAAGCTAAAATCTAAGTTCGCAAACCACCTTTAAAACATTTCAAAGCTAAAATCCACATTCTCACTCACCAACATGCGAAACCTCAATTTGTCGATGTAAATCAATCGTCCGAAGCCTCCAAAGCTTCACCGGTATCTTTCGAATCATTATCCCTTGTTTTAACCACATTACAATAGAGGATTAATGCATTCAAAATCCCAGCAAGCAACAAACCACAATAATCCACTTCAAACTCTAGCCGAAACCTTCCCAAAATTACCTAAATCAACATCAAACATCCTCCAAACTTAACCCAGCCGAAACCTACTGATTTGACTCATCAATTGACATCAATTATCATCCAAAAACAACCTAACATCGTCCTTATACCTCCAGCATTCATTAAGCACCCACAACACCTCAAAAACACATAACTATCAACCCAAATAATTAATGATTTACCTAATTTCGAGATTCCAATGTTAAAATCAACTTACTAACATTATAAAACATCAACATCATGTTCTAATCTTATCAACAACTCAATAAAACAGATCCAAAATGAAGATCGATCAATTTCATCAATTGAACCTCAATTAAACCAATTTTCTTCAATTAAATCATCAAAACTCTTTAGAAATCATTTATAAATGATCAAGAACTTGAGAATTTCAGTAAAGAACCTTTCATTAGAGGAGAAGAACGAAACCTTACCTCTAATGGACGTTTTCCCCTTAATTGGATAGATTTACATGAGAAAATAAGATTAAAACAATAAGGTTTTGATAGGAAAACATTAGGAAATCATTTGATGATCAAAGATCAATTAAATCAAGAGATTACCTGAAGATTTTGAAGAAGAAAAATGATGTTTGGCTTGAGAGAATTTGAGAGAAAGTTTTAGAGAGAAAAAAAGTTATGTAAAATTTGTTTTAAGGAAGTAACCACGAATTAACTCTCCCAAGCCAATTATATTTATTAAAATCCTTTTTAAATAGCCCAATTAAGGAATAAAGTCTGATATTAGACTTTGGGGTAATTAGTTCCTTAAAGATTCAAAGTTCTCATCCTTTTACAAAACAGTCACTAATATAGTTTTACAAAGTTTACATTTTGGTCACTAAATCAAAATGTCAGACTTCCAATTACCATTTTCCAAATTTGACTTCACCAAAACCGTTTATATATTTAAAAAGGATTTTAGAACATTTTTCCATATTTTTATCACCTTCAAAAATAATTAATCTGATTAAATCCCAAAACTAACTCGAATATCTAATTCTGGTCCACCGGACCCTCAAACCAACTCAAAAACCTCTAAGCCTAAAACCGGGGCGTTACAACTCTCCCCTACCTAGGAAATTTTGTCCTTGAAATTTTACCTGGCGAAAAAAGGTAAGGAAACTACTTCTTCATGCCTTCTTTTCTCTCCCACGTAGCTTCCTCAACACCTCGGTGTTGCCACAACAGCTTGACCAATTTGATGGTCTTTCCACGAAGAACCTTGCTATCTGTATTCAAGATCTTCACTGGTTCCTCATCATAAGACAAGTATGGATTCAACTCAACTTCTTCAACGGGCAACACATGCATAAAATCCGATCTATACCTCTGAAGCATGGACACATGGAAAACATCATGTATTTTCTCCAACTCAGGAGGCAACCTCAAACGGTAAGCAACAGGACCTACACGTTCCACCACTTCATACGGTCCAATAAACCTCAGACTTAACTTGTCTTTCTTACCAAATCTCATCGCCTTCTCCCAACGTTTCAAATTCGTATAGGACTTTTGACGATCCGAAGCTGCTTTCAAACGATTGCAAATGAGCTTCACCTTCTTATTTGTATCCTTTAACACCTCCGGCAAGGAAACATATTTTCCCCCTCCTCAGTCCAACACAAGGGCGTACGTCACTTCCTACCATACAAAGCTTCATACGGTGCCATTTGTATACTCGCTTGATAGCTACTATTATAGGCAAACTCCACCAAGCGTAATTGCCTCTCCTAGGTTCCTTGGAACTCAATTATACAATATCTCAACATATCTTCCAAGACCTGGATCACACGTTCATACTAATCATCTGTCTGAGGATGATACGAAGTACTGAAACTCAACCGTGTACCCAAAGCCTGATGCAAACACTCTTAAAACCTCGTTGTAAACCTCATATCCCCATCTGAAACTATAAACTTAGGCACCCCATGCAAACACACAATCTCAACAATGTACAAATCCACAAACCTATCCAAGGTATACGTCGTATGCACCGGTACAAAATATGCACACTTCGTAAACTGATCTACAATCACCCAAATAGAATCCTTTTTAGTCGGTGTCAACGGTAACCCAGACACAAAATCCATGGTGATTATCTCTTATTTCCACTATGGTATCTTCAACGTTGCACCAACCCGAAAAAAAAACTGATGCTCAACCTTCACACGCTGACATACCATACACTTAGCAACAAAATCAGCCACATCCTTCTTCAAACCAACCCAATAATACTCTTTCTTCAACCCTTGATACATCTTAGTACTATCGGGATGCATAGTAAAAGGGCTAGCATGAGCCTCACTCAAAATCATACGCCTCAACTCACCATCATTAGGCACCACTATCTGATCCTTAAAACACAACACCCCGTCTTCATTGAAATGAAAATCCGTCGAATTTCCATCCATGATGTTCTTAACATGCGTTACCAACGCATCATCATGAGGTTGTTTCTCTTTAATCAACTGCGACAAAGATGGCTTTACCTGCAACTCAGTCAACAAACCTCCATCTCGCGTAACACTAAATCGAGCGAACATCACTTGTAACTCCACCGCAACCTTCCTACTAAAAGCATTGGCTACAACATTAGACTTTCCCCGATGATACTCAGTCGTCAAATCATAATCCTTAAGCAACTCTAACCATCTACATTGCCTAAGATTCAAATCCTTTTGAGTCATCAAATATTTCAAACTCTTGTGATTTGTGTACACAACACACTCCTCTCCATAAAGATAATGCCTCTAAATTTTTAAAGCAAACACAACCACGACAAGCTCAAGATCACGGGTAGGGTAACTACGCTCGTGCACCTTCAATTTCCTAGATACATAAGCTACAATTTTTCCTTCTTGCATCAACACACTGCCCAACCCAACATACGATGCATCACTATAAACCACAAACTCCTTACCCGACTCAAGTTGAATCAAAATGAGAGCTTGCGTTAAAGCTTCCTTCAGCTTCTCAAAAGCTTGTTGCCTTTCCCTTGTCCACTCCAAACGAACATTATTTTGAAACAACTTAGTCAAAAGAGCAGCAACCTTAGAAAAACCATCCACAAACCTACAATAATATCCCGCTAAACCAAGGAAACCACGAACCTCCTACGCTAACTTAGGTGACTTCTAATTCATCACTGCCTCAATCTTATAAAGATCAACCCGAATTTCTTTGGCCGACACCACATGTCCAAGAAAAACAACTTCCCTAAGCCAAAACTCACACTTGCTCAACTTAGCGTACAACTGATTATCCAACAAAGCCTAAAGCACAATTCGCAAGTGTCGCTCATAATCCTCCTCGGTACGAGAGTACTCAAGGATATCATCGATAAACACCACCACAAACTGATCCAAAAACTCATGGAACACCCGATTCATCATGTCCATGAACGCAGCAGGGGAATTAGTCAAACCAAACGGCATCACCAAAACTCATAATGCTCGTACCTCATACGAAAAGCTGTCTTAGGTACATCCACATCCTTCACCTTCAACTAATAGTACCCTGACCTCAAATCAATCTTAGAAAACACCGAAGCACCCCGAAATTGATCAAACAAATCATCAATCCTTGGCAAATGATACTTATTATTAATCGTCAACTTATTCATTTGCCGATAATCAATGCACATCAGCATTGTACCATCCTTCTTTTTCACAAACATCACCGGCGCACCCCAAGGTGAAACACTAGGCCTAATAAACCCTCGATTAATCAACTCCTGAAGTTACATCTTCAACTCTTTTGGAGCCATACGGTAGGGAGCAATAGACACCGGAGCTGTATTTTCATACAACTCAATGCCAAACTCGACCTCTCTACTTGGCGGCAACCCAGGAAACTCTACCAGAAAAACACCCGAGAACTCATATACCATACATATATCTTGCACACGCACCTCCTTCGATCCCAGATTCATAACATAGGCCAAGAAGCTTTGCATCCAGAATCTATCAACCGACTCACTTCCAGAGCCAAAACAACATTAAACAAGAACTTAACATTCTCTTCCGCGATTACCACTTCGTAATCATCAGCCAATTTTAAGGTAACTCGCTTGGTTTCAAAATCAACCACTGCTCTATGCTCAGACAACCAATCCATACCCAGGATTACATCAAAATCATAAAATGACAATTCCATCAAATCAACCGTAAACACATGACCTTGAACAGACAAAGGACACCTCCTAAACATCCTTATTGTAACAACCATTTCACCAAAAGAACTCGTTACTTGCCTTCTAGCATCTAACACCTCAATAGGCACATCAAGCAAATGTGAATGCTCAAGCAAGATGTATGAACGCGTAGAACCAGAATCAACCAAAGAAAACAATGGCATAGATTGCAAAGTAAATGTACCTGCAATCACATCGGTATTGTTGTGTCCCTCGTAATGTGCGTATACCCTCGCAGGAACACCACCATCAGGTTGAATTGTAACAACATGAGCTACCATTCTCAGACCCTCATCACGACGCTAAAACTTTCCCCGACCGACACCTCAGCCTCGCGGTGGTGCAACTGTAGGTGCCCTAGCTTGACCACCACCAGCCAACAATGGACAATCACGCCTCAAATGATCAGATGATCTACAACTTCAACAAGAACTAACAACAACGAGTGTAGGAGCCTATCCCTCATGAGCCATACATGGACAATCTCGCCTCACATGCTCGTCCGATCCACATGTCCAATATGTGTTAAGACTTGTTCTATCCTGAGCACCTTGACCATGCAGTCTATGCCTAGCACTACCTCCACCACGTCTCTTCTCAAAATAATACTTCTTACCAAGGTACCTCTTATGCTGACCACCACTATAGCTAGAGTCTGCGACTCTCTTACTCGAGCCAAAGCCACTCACACGAGACGACAAACCCAGGTTCTACTCAATGTCCTTCGCCCGTGTAACCAACACATAGAAATCAGAGTAGTCAGAAGCCAACATGTATGACTTCACCTCTTACACCAAACCATAACAGAAACGATAGCAGCGATGCCTCTCGTCTGGCACCAACTCATGGCATACTAGCTCAAATGAACAAACTGAACCTCATACTCAGCCACATTCATGCTACCCTGAACCAAAGACATAAACTCATATTTCTTTTCATCCAAGTATCTAACTCCCAGATACTTCCTCTTAAAGACAGCTTGTAAGAACCCTTAATTCATATCGACTTTCATGCCAGCAATTATAGTCTTCCACCAACTGTAAGCATCACTCTACAACAAAGACACATCACATCCCAACCTACAGGCATCATCACATCACATCTAATCCAAAATTTGTACTGTACTGGCCATCCATGCCTCGGATGCCTCAGGCGACAAACCACGATACTCAACACCGCCCAAACTACGTAAATGCTCTGACAAAAAACCCGTTTGCCCCGAAGCTGGTGCTTGCACTCCAACAACAGCAGCCTGGAAAGCTCCAGTCATCGCGGTATCAAAGGCACCATATCGCCCAACACTGGCCCAACTAGCTCAGGTGGTACTTGCTCCACATTCTCCGGTGGAGGAGGAGGCAGAGAGGGTGGAGGAACAATATTCTCCTGATTTCCCTGCCCAGTGGTAGCAGCAATCACACCGGATCGCAACTCTCTTCTCGGTCTCATTCTGCTAGGATAACTATGGCATGATAATAAACCAAAACAAAACAATCAAGCCAGCTTCAAGCAAGGATCCAAGACTTCTATTTCAAAACAAAACATCTCAGACTACAGTAATAAGGCAATGGTCTTCACAAACTTTCCCCCCAACATGGCATAAAACAAACAACGTGCATATCACAATCACCGTGCATAACAAACAACAGATGAAAACTCACAACAACATTACAACAACATACCAACATCCCATTTATCGTCAACCTAGCTCTGATACAACCAAATATAACGCTCTTGACTCGATCTAGTCGCAAGATCGAACCGAGCGAGCTACATTAGGTTTACCAAGGTAAAATGTAAAGAAATTACTCAAAAATACATCATTTTTCTTTTACCTTTCTAGATGCAATTTATCATTCTATGTGTTTAAACTCATAGCGGGTGAAATCACAACTCAATCGGGCATCGAATCGACATCCAATTACATCAATTTGCAATTAAGGACCAAATTGCAAGTTTAACAAGTTTTAGGGTCTTATTATGAAATTAAAGTTGCGAATATTTAATTAGTCAGGTTTCATGCTCACATGTTAAAATTTAGCTCAAATTAATCATCCAAGCTCAGTCAATTGCAAACACAACATTCAAGGACTAAACCGTAAGAAAATAGAATCTCAAAAGATGCCAAATAACTAATTTAACCGCTAGTCGTATTGATACACTTAGGCCTGTATCGGTACGATCTTGTGTTTTCTTCAAATTCTAGAATCCAGTAGCTTAAAATTGTACCAATACACCCCGGGTATCAAAATACCCCGCTATTTTGCTCTTGGTCCGTATCGATACAGGTTCTCACGTACCGATACGCCAAGCCTGGTTGGGCTTACCCGTACCGATACAGTGGATCACGTACTAATATGCCTGGAACCAAAATGTCTATTTTTGCCGGTTTAACATCTTTTTAAGCAAACCATGCCTCTTTAACATGCCACTAACAGAAGGCTAACATATTAAAGGATTGATCCTTAACCATAACCATTAGAAACCTCAACACAACAAGTCATCATGCTTCAAAAGGAAGTCTATAGGCATGCTTCCTATATACCCATTCAAGCAAGATACCAAAAACCATAACAAGGCAAAAGCCAAACAATAGATGCCATTTATGTTGTGTTGATCAATCGATGATAATTAACCAAGAGGGGGTGAATTGTCAATAAAAAATTTGGAGGGAGGAAATTGAAATGATAAGAATGAAATGACAAATGTTTTATAGTGGTTCAAGCTTCGAACAAGCTTACATCCACTACCTTAGCTCCCACTAAAGATTTTGAACCAATTTCACTAGAAATTCTTCCCCTTTTCTCAGATTAGGAGAAAACCTTACAAACCGATTAAGCTTTCTACCCAAAGATTAATCAAGAACACTCTTTTATACAAAAAGATGGAAAATAGAAAATAGCCTCTCAAAGGTAGATATTTTGTTCAAAATTACAAGATCATTCAACCCAACTTGAAATAAAATGGATACAATGAAATGATACATGTGGGTACAATGGAATTGACTCTAAAAGCACAAAGAGGTTGGATTTTCTCTTTGATGTTTTTTACTTGATCATTAGTTGTTGTTGTACCTTTGGAGGCTTGCTTTTATACATTCTCATTGAATTTTAACTGGTTGTATGGTTGGCATCATCAATAGAGCCATTGAGCTCTCTTTATTCCACCATAAATGCACTTCTGCAACCAAACATGTAGCGCCCCGATTTTGGGCCTAGAAGTTATTCGGTTAGTTTGGACGGTTCCGGTGAACCAATGTAGCAGTCTAGACTAGTTTCGAGAAATTAATTAAAAGAAATATATTTTGGATGAAATAAAATATGGAAAAATTATATAAAATACTTAAATATGTTTTGAAAATAATGGTGAAATCAATTTGGAAAAATAAATCGAGTACGGGTGACATTTTGAAAATGGTGACTGTCATGTAAAGAAATCAAAACTATTTTAGTAACTATTTTGTAAAAGGATGGGAACTTAGAATCTTAAAGGAGCTAATAACCCTAAAGTCTAATATAAGACTTTATTCCTTAATTGGCTTATTTAAAGTATTTTAATTAACTAAAATTGGTTAGGAGAGTTAAGTGAGAGTTATTTCCTCTAAAACAAATTTGACGTAACTTTTCTTCTCTCAAAAATCCTCTCAACTTTCTCTCCATCCAAAGGTGGATAAGTATTTTTGATCAATGTAAACCCGAAACTAGTTAGATTGTTATGGACCTAGTTTGTTATCTATGGTTTGTGGTTTGATAAACGAGTTTAATGGTTGCTGGAAGTTAAAGGATGTTGGGAAGTGTTTAATTGGTGTATATTGATTTTGTTTAAGTGTTGATTTCGTTGGGTAAGGGCTGGAGATCATTTGGGATGGTTTTGCTTTTGTTTCAATAGTTTTCGGTTGGTGTTACGTTGTTAATTGTGCTAGAATGTTGAGGAGGTTGTGGGCTGCGAGTTTAGATGTTGAATTGAGCTTTAATTCTCCATTTTGGTTGGGTAAAAATAGGGGAGATCAATCCGGAGTTGTTTGGAGGTGCTACGATTGCATCGGATGATTGATTGACGCTTCGACTTGCAAGCGAAGCGAAGTTGGTGAGTGGAAACGTGGTTTAAAGCCTTAAAAAGGTTTGAAAGTGATTTATTGGAGTTTAGATTGAACTTGAAATGCCAATCTAGGCTCGGAAGTAAGTATGGTGACATTTGCTCTCGAATTTCGATTTTCCCTTAGTTTTAATGATATCATGCTCATGTTTTGATTATGATTTTGTTACCTATTGTTTAATGCATGTTTTCATATGTGAAATATGATGAGAATTATCTCATGAGATAGAATTGATATGGCAATGGGATATATTATGCTTTTGAAAAGCTTTGCATGGTTTAGTGAATGAGATTTGGGATATGTAAATGATTTTGATGATGCATTGGTAAAACAATAGGTTAATATGGTATTAAATTGTATATTGGCAAGTGATGATGCTTATAAACTATGTCGGATATAATTGGTTAACCAATAGGATGAGAGTGCACTATAATAAACAAAATTCGTACGTGTTGCAAATTCTTCGATTACACAATACAAATAGTGCTATTGTGTTGCAAGTGATAGGGGTAGTGCTATCACTAATGGGCAATGTGGGTAATGGCAACCCGACCGAAGTGAGATTATAGTGAGGGTAGTTTCACCATGAGACTTGATGGGGTAGTGCTATCAAGGTGTCTTCATAGCAGTTCCATCCAAAGGATATGGGTAGTTCTATCTGGATCACTTGTATTGTCAATGTATGTGCTAAACATGTATCATGTTTATAAATGATGGTTTGTATAATATGACTTATACATGAGAAAGATTTGTATAATGTGGTTTGTACATGAAACTTTGCATAAGGTGAGATTATGCATGGGATTCAAAATGGAAGCATTGCTTGTTGGCTAAGCATGTAAGACTTGAGATTTTGCATTGAGATAAATGAGACTAATGATACATGTTGAGAAATGAAATGTGTTTTGCTTTGAAAAGTGGTTTCAAGTATGAGAATTGATTTGAGCATGATATTGGAGATTTGTGGATCAAAATGGTTTTAAATGCATTGTTGTTGTGTTTTGTTTTGAGCGACCCTCACTAGACATTTATGCTTATGCTCTCCTTTATAACAATGCAGATCATTAGAGTGTTGGCGACAGCAAGGAAACAAAAATTCGATCCAAGTTGCGATTGTAAGCTCAATTACGATTTGATAGTTTAAAACATAGCTAATAATGGCAATGAGGTTAGCCAAGTGTTTTGGGAGAGGATGTTTTGAACTCCCTTGTTTTACTGTAAGTTTCTATAATGGTTTTGGATTTGTAAATGGCCTCTTACTGGTTTTTAAGCTTGAAATTCTCTTTTTGGTGCTTGAATGGCTATTTTGCATAGGAAGCATGCCTATAGATTGATAATCATAGTGTGTTGATGTTGGAAGAATGCTTTGGTGTTTAATGCATATGGTTTTATGCTCTAAGTGGATATGCATGTCTTAGTAGCATGTTGGAATGTTTTCGGATGAGTTAAAGCTTGAAAAATATGTAATTTGTGACATTACAGGCCCAGGCGTATCGATACGTAGGCTACAGTATCGGTACAATAAAGCCAAACCATGCATACCGTATTGATACAGGATAGACCATATCGATACAGTTAGAGGGCAATTTGGTGAACCATATCGGTACACGGGACCGTATCGATACCCTTATGTGCTAATGGAAATATAAGATTTTGACGAGATATTGGCGTATCGATACGGGAACAAGTGTATCGATACACTTGACCGTTAAGTTGGTTAATTGAAGCTTTTTGAAGTTCTAAATTCTTACGTTTAAGTCACTGGATATATGAACGTACAATTAAATGAGTTTGGATGATCGAAATGAACTGAAATTTGTATTGGAAGCATGAAACATGACTAATAGACTATTGGCAACTTTTATTTTGAAATTAGTCCCTGAATTTTATAAGATTTACAAAACGGTCCCTAAATGCTAAATGGGACGATTGGATGTCAAATTGATGTCTGATCAAGTTGTAATTTCATCCTCTATCAGCATGTACACTTAGGTTAATAATGTTGCATCTAGAAAGATAAAAAAGAAAAAATGGTTGTTTATTGAAGTAGAAGTTTCGGGTTTTACTTTAATATTCCCCGTGTGACCGCTTGATTCAGTCTTGCGACTAGACCAGGTTAAGGGGGTTATATTTCTTGGTATCAGAGCCAAGTTTACAAAAAATTTGGGAGGTAAGTTGAGGTAAGTTTGTTGGGTGTTTGAATATCTATTGTATGCAAGGTGTTGAGTTTATGTTTCGAGCATGTTATGATCGTTTAATGATTGATTACTATGCACGGTGATTGATAGTATGTTGTGTGGTTAATGTTTGTTGTTGGGATATAGAATTGGGCAACCCATTGCCATATTACTATTGAAAGAAATAATGTTTTAAATCTTGAGCAACTTGGAATCTTGCTTCGCACTAGCCTGACTATTTTGATATGTTATTTTTTAATGATAGATTCATATTATTTACGTTGTGGGGCTGAGACGAGAGCTGAGAATTTGTACTCGTAGAGTTGTAGAGGAACACGATGTGCGTAATGAGGATTTGCCACCCCCTTCGCCTTCACCGGGTGGTGGTATAAGGACAAGTGGTGATGGACCTCGGGTAGTTCAGGGGCAGGTTGTAGGTGATATGAAGCCTTTGATTCAGGCTATCACGGAAGCCTTTCAGGCTGCAATTGCGGGTATACATGCAGCTGCACTACCGCCAGTTGTTGTTAATCCTGGTTTACCTTTGGAGCATTTACGCAGTCTGGGTGGTACTGAGTTTTGAGGGTTGTCTCTAGAGGATTCTGAGGCATGGTTTGAGAGTACCCATAGGATTTTGGGACAGTTGGGGCGCACAGATGTCCATAAGCTTGGTTGCATTGTTTCTCTATTGCATGGTGATGCTTATACGTGGTGAACAACCACTATTGCGGGGATGGAACCTACAGAGGTGACCTGGAAATTCTTTGGGACTGCTTTCAGGCGTAAGTATCTTGGTATGAGGTACCGAGATGAAAAGAAGAAAGAGAGTGTATGTCTTTGGTTTAGGGTAACATGTCTGTTGCGGATTATGAGATCCAGTTTGTTCGTTTGAGCCAGTTTGCTTGATATACCTGTTGATTGTTTAGATGTGGGTATGCATGTGACGAGTTCTTTTAGAGAGACTGTTGTTGTTAGAAAGATTTATATGATGTGTCCTTTGATGGTTTAGGGTTATGTTCTTGCTGTTGATATGATGGAGTTGCTTTTCTATGGTTTTGATGTTATCTTGGGAATGGATTGGTTGGCAGAGCATAAGGCTGTAGTAGATTTTGAGACAAAGAATGTAATGTTGGATGTTATGATGGCTTCGAGGTTGTGGTGGTGGAAGAGAATGTTAAGTTCTTATCAAATGTTGTTTCGGCGATAGAAGCATAGAAGTTGTTGGGGTGGATGTCTGGCATACCTAGCGTATGTCATAAATCTGAATATGAAGGAGACACGTCTATAAGATATTTGGACTGTTTGTGATTATCCTTGAGTGTTTTTGGAGGAGTTTCCTGGTTTGCCGCCAGATAGAGATGTTGAGTTTTGCATAAAGACATATGCAGATACGGCACTGATGTCCATTGCACCGTATAGGATGACACCAAAGGAGTTGAAGGTGCAGTTACAAGAGTTGCTTGATCGAGGGTTCATTCGTCCCAGTGTTTCGCCTTGGGGAGCTCCGGTGTTGTTTGTTAAGAATAATGATGGCACTATGAGGATGTGCATTGATTATCGGCAGCTGAATAAGTTAACGATAAAGAATAAGTATCCCTTGCCATGAATTGATGACCTTTTTGATCAATTTTGTGGTGCGACGGTGTTTTCTAAGATCGATTTAAGATCGAGATACTACCAGTTGTAGGTGAAGGACAAGGATATGCCGAAAATAGCTTTTTGCACTCGATACAGGCATTATGAGTTCTGGGTGATTCCGTTCGGGTTGACGAATGCTCCAGATACTTTTATAGATACGGTAAATTGAGTGTTCCATGAGTTCTTAAACCAGTTTGTGGTTGTGTTTATCGATGATATCCTTGTGTATTCGCGTACTGAGAAGGATCACGATAGGTATTTACGGATTGTTTTGCAGACCTTGTTAGATAATCGGTTGTACACTAAGTTAAGCAAATGTGATATTTGGATTAGAGAACTGGTGTTTCTTGGCCATGTTGTATCAGCGGAAGGCATCCGTGTAGATCTGTAAAAGTTGGAAGCGGTTGTGAATTGGAAACAACCTAAATCGGTAACGGAGGTCTTTAGTTTCTTGGGCTTAGCTGGGTAATTATCTTCGTTTTATGGATGGTTTCTCTAAGATTGTCGCTCTTTTGATGAAATTGTTGCAGAAGGATGTTCGTTTTGAGTGGAGCGAGGCAAGGCAGCAAGTTTTTGAAAAGTTGAAGGAAGCTTTGATGCAAGCTCCAATCATGGTTCAACCTGAATTGGGAAAAGAGTTTGTGAACTATAGTGATGCATCTTATGTTGGTTTGGGGTGTGTGTTGATTCAGGAAGGTAAGGTTGTGGCTTTTGCATCTAGCCAGTTAAAGGTGCACGAGAGCAACTATTCAATGCATGCTATCGAGTTGGCAGCATTAGTGTTTGCTTTGAAAATTTAGAGGCATTACCTTTATGGTAAGAAATGTGTAGTTTTTACCGACCATAAGAGTCTGAAGTATTTGATGTCGCAGAAGGAGTTGAATCTTAGGCAGTGGAGATAGTTGGAGTTTCATAAGGATTATGATTTGATGATAGAGTATCATCCGGGTAAGGCTAATGTGGTAGCCGATGCTTTGAGCAGAAAAGTTGTGGAGTTGCGAGCGATGTTTGCTCAGTTGAGTTTGTCTCGGGATGGTGGTTTGATAGCAGAGTTGCAAGTGAAACCTTCATCGGTTCAGTTGATCAAGGAGAAGAAGTTGCTAGATGATTCGTTGGTACCGCATTTTACGGACATTGTAGAAGGTAATCCAACGGAGTTTTGCTTTAATGATGATGGTGTTTTATGCTTTAAGGGTCAAATAGTTGTGTCGGAAGATGTTGAGTTAAGGTGTACTATTTTAACGGAGGCTCATAGTAGTCCTTTTGCTATGCACCCCGGTAGTACCAAGATGTATCGTGGGTTGAAGGATGAGTAGTATTGGGTTGGGCTAAAAAGGGATGTTGCGGAGTTTGTGAGTAAGTTTATAGTTTGTCAAAGGGTAAAAGCTGAGCATCAGTTTCCATTCAGGTTGTTGCAACCATTGAGGATACCGAAGTGGAAATGGGAGAGAATTACCATGGATTTTGTGTTCGGTTTACCTTTGACCCCGTCAAAGAAGAATTCTATTTGGGTAATTGTAGATCGCTTGACGAAGTGTGCACATTTTGTGCCGGTGTATACGACATACACCTTGGATAGGTTGGCAGATTTGTATGTCTCTGAGATTGTGAGGTTGCATGGTGTGCCTAAGTCCATTGTTTCTGATATAGATCCGCGTTTTACGTCGAGATTTTGGGAGTCGTTGCATCGAGCTTTAGGATCGCAGTTGAGATTTAGTACATCTTATCATCCACAAACGGATGGACAGTCTGAGCGAGTTATCCAGGTGTTGGAGGATATGTTGCGTTGTTATGTTATTGAGTTTTAGGGTTCTTGGGAGAAATAGTTACCTTTGGTGGAGTTTGCTTATAATAACAGTTATCAGGCGAGTATCCAAATGGATCCATATGAGGCTTTATATGGCCGGAAGTGTAGAACGCCTCTTTCCTAGGCGAAAGCGTGAGAGAAGCTTATTTCTTTATCAAATGTGCTTAGGGGCAATACTGAGAAGGTAAAGCTTATTCGAGATCAACTTAAGGCAGCTTCGGATAGACAGAAATCTTACGCAGATTTGAAGCGTAGGGAGATCGAGTATGCGTTTGGTGAGAAAGTGTTTTTTAAGATTTCGCCTTGGAAGAAGGTGATGAGATTTGGCCGGAAGGTCAAGTTGAGTCCAAGGTTTATTAGACCATATGAGCTGCTAGAACGTATTGGTCATGTTGCTTATAGGTTGAGGTTGCCACCTGAGTTGGAGAAGATACATGATGTCTTTCATGTATCCGTGTTGCAGAGATATATATCAGATCCTGCAAATGTTATGCCTATTGAGGAGATTGAATTGAATCCAAATCTGACCTATGATGAAGAACCCGTGAAAATCCTAGATTCAGACTGTAAGGTGTTGCGTGGTATGACCATAGAGTGGTCAAAGTGTTGTGGCGACATCGAGGTGTTGAGGAGGCCACTTGGGAAATGAATGATGAGATGCTAGATCAGTTTCCCTATCCTTTTCCACCAGGTGAATTTCGAGGTCAAAATTTCTTAAGTGGGGGAGAGTTGTACCGCCCCGATTTTGGGCCTGGAAGTTATTCGTTAGTTTGGACAGTTTCGATGAACCAGTGTAGCAGTCTAGACTTGTTTCGGGAAATTAATTAAAATAAATAGATTTTGGCCGAAATAAAACATGGAAAATTATCTAAAATACTTAAATTTGTTTTGTAAATAATGGTGAACTCAATTTGGAAAAATAAATTTAGTAAGGGTGACATTTTGAAAATGGTGTCTGTTTTGTAAAGAAATCAAAACTATTTTAGTGACCGTTTTGTAAAAGGATGGGAACATAGAATCTTTAAGGAGCTAATAACCCTAAAGTCTAATATCAGACTTTATTCCTTAATTGGCTTATTTAAAGTTTTTTAATTAACTAAAATTGATTAGGAGAGTTAAGTGAGAGTTATTTCCTCTAAAACAAATTTGACGTAACTTTTCTTCTCTAAAAAATCCTCTCAACTTTCTCTCCAGCCAAACACTATTATCCTCTTCAAAATCTTAAGGTAAACTCTTATTTTAATTGATCTTTGATTTCTAAATGATTTCCTAATGACATTCTACCAAAAATCTTATTGTTTAAACTTTGTTTTCTCATATAAATCAACCAATTAAGGGGAAAGCTACCATTAGAGGTAAGGTTTTGTTCTCCTATAATGAAAGTTTCTTTACGAAAATTCACAAGTTCTTGATCTTTTATCAATGTTTTCTAATGAGTTTTGTAATGATGATTACGGAATATTGGTTTAATTGAGGTTTTTGAGTTAATAAATGAAGAGATTGGTTTAAATTCGAATGGATCTAAAAATTCTAAATATTATGATGATTTTAATCATTTAGTTGGTGTTAAAGAATGTGGATAAGTGTTTTTTATCAATGTAAACCTGAAACTAGTTAGATTGTTATGGATCTAGGTTGTTATCTTTGGTTTGTGGTTTGATAAATGAGTTTAATGGTTGCTGGAAGTTAAAGGATGCTGGGAAGTGTTTAATTGGTGTACATTGATGTTTTTTAAGTGTTGATTTCATTGGGTAAGGGCTAGAGATTATTTAGGATGGTTTCGTCTTTATTTCGGTAGTTTTTGGTTGGTGTTGTGTTGTTAATTGTGCTAGAATGTTGAGGAGGTTGTGGGATGCGAGTTTAGATGTTTAATTGAGCTTTAATTCTCTATTTTGGTTGGGTAAAAATAGGGGAGATCATTCCGGAGTTGTTTGGAGTTGCTACGATTACATCGGATGCTTGATTGACGCTTCGGCTTGCAAGCGAAGTGAAGTCGGTGACTGGAAACGTGGTTTACAGCCTTAAAAAGGTTTGAAAGTGATTTATGTGAGTTCAGATTGAGCTTGAAATGCCAATCTAGGCTCAAAAGTAAGTATGGTGACATTTGCTCTCGGATTTCGATTTTCCCATGGTTTAAATGATATCTTGCTCATGTTTTGATTATGGTTTTGTTACCTACTGTTTAATGCATGTTTTCATATGTGAAATATGACGAGAATCATCTAATGAGATAGAATTGCTATGGAAATAAGATATATTATGCTTTTGAAAAGCTTTGCATGGTTTAGTGCATGAGATTTGGGATATGGAAATGGTTTTGATGATGCATTGGTAAAAATAATAGGTTAACATGGTATTAAATTGTATATTGGCAAGTGATGATGCTTATAAACTATGTCGGATATAATTGGTCGACTAATAGGATGAGAGTGCACTATAATAAACAAAATTTGTACATGTTGCAAATTCTTCGGTTACACAATATGGGTAGTGCTATTATGTTGCGAGTGATAGGGGTAGTGCTATCACCAGCTGGCAATTTGGGTAGTGGCAACCTGGCCGAAGTGAGATTATGGTAAGGGTAGTTTCACCATGAGACTTGATGGGGGTAGTGCCATCAAGGTGTCCGCATATCCGAACATGAAAGGATGGGGGTAGTGCCATCCAAAGGATAGAGGTAGTTCTATCTGGATCACTTGTATTGCCAATGTATGTGCTAAACATGTATCATGTTTTTAAATGATGGTTTGTATAATATGATTTATACATGATAAAGGTTTGTATAATGTGGTTTATACATGAAACTTTGCATAAGGTGAGATTATGCATGGGATTTAAAATGGAAGCATTGTTTGTTGGCTAAGCATGTAAGACTTGAGATTTTGCATTGAGATGCATGAGACTAATGATACATGTTGAGAAGTAAAATGTGTTTTGCTTTTGCGGATCAAAATGGTTTTAAATGAATTGTTTTTGTGTTTTGTTTTGAGCGGCCCTCACTAGGCATTTATGCTTACGCTCTCCTTTATAACAATGCATATCATTAGAATGTTGGCGGCAGCAAGGAAGAAAAGATTCGACCCAAGTTGCGATTGTAAGCTCAAGTACGGTTTGATAGTTTAAAACATAGCTAATGATGGCAATGGGGTTAGCCAAGTGTTTTGGGAGAGGATGTTTTGAATTCCCTTGTTTTGCTGCAAGTTTCTATAATGGTTTTGGATTTGTAAATGGCCTCTTATTGGTTTTTTAAGTTTGAAATGCTCTTTTTGGTGCTTGAATGGCTATTTTGCATAGGAAGCATGCCTATAGATTGATAATCATAGTGTGTTGATGTAGGAAGCATGATTTGGTGTTTAATGCCTATGGTTTTATGCTCTAAGTGGATGTACATGTCTTAGTAGCATGTTGGAATGTTTTCGGATGAGTTAAAGCTTGAAAATATGCAATTTGTGACATTACAGGCCCAGGCGTATCGATACGCGGTCTATTGTATCGGTACAATAAAGCCAAACTAGCCATACCGTATCGGTATAGGGTAGACCATATCGATACTGTTAGAGGGCAATTTGGTGAACCGTATTAGTACACGTGACCGTATCGATACCCTTATGTGCTACTGGAAATCTGAGATTTTGACGAGATATTGGCGTATCGGTACGGGCACAAGTGTATCGATACACTTGACCGTTAAGTTGGTTAATTGAAGCTTTCTGATGTTCTGAATTCTTATGTTTAAGTCACTGGATATATGAACGTACAATTAAATGAGTTTGGGTGATCGAAATGAGCTGAAATTTGTAATGGAAGCATGAAACATGACTAATTGACTATTGGAAACTTTAATTTCGAAATCAGTCCCTGAATTTTATAAGTTTTACTAAACGGTCCTTAAATGCTAAACGGGACGATTGGATGTCAAATCGATGTCCGATCGAGTTGTAATTTCATCCCTTGTCAGCATGTACACTTAGGTTAAATTTGTATCTAGAAATATAAAAAGGAAAAAAAGGTTGTTTATTGAAGTAGAAGTTTCGGGTTTTACTTCAATATTCCCAGTGTGACTCGCTCGATTCAGTCTTGCAACTAGACTGGGTCAAGGAAGTTACAAACCGTATCGGTACATAGGAGGCCGTATCGATATCTGTTCCAAACTAGAAGGAGACATTGTACTGAAATAACAAAGGGCGTATCGATACGCGGGAAGGCGTATCGAAACTCTTAAGAGGGAGTATCGAAACGGACATGGCCGTATCGATACCGTTTTGCTCACTTGGGAAGCTGTCAAAACTTGTTTCAGTGCGCATTGAAGGCGTATCGATACGGGTTTAACCAGTTTTCAAAAATGTTGATTCCCCATAACTAACAAGCATGTATCCGTATCAGTACACTACTCTTAAACATTAAGCTCAGATGAAGGCCGTATCGAAACGAATGGAATCGTATCGAAACACTCGTATCGAAACAGGCTCACCAGTATCGAAATGGATTCTTATAGTGGCCTTATACGTTGAGGGCGTATCGAAAAACCTGAGAGTCGTATCGAAACGCATGGGCGATATTGTTCAATTTTGCTTTGGAAACACTTAGAAAGATTTATGGGATTTAAGTTTTGACTTAGAAATAATTTTTAGGTATAAAATCCTTGTCAATTGTGAGATTTTAAAGTACTTAAAAATTTATTTTATTTTGCAATAAAGTCTTCAAATAATTTGTTATATCAAAATCAAACTTAGATTTTACAATCTCCCCCTTTTTGATATAACAAAACCAAAGTTACATTTTTTAAGTAGTTTGAAAAACTCCCCCTTACTTTGAGATAGATTTTTATTTTGGCTCTTTACTTTACTTCTCTCCTTTTTTGTTAGATCAAAATCAATGAAATAATTCAAAGGCAATAGAACATAAGCAAGATAAAGAAAACAACTTAAATTCCATTAAGCATAAAGATTCAAAGCAACATTAAAATCCAAACTTAATTCCTAAAAACATAGATATTCAAAGAATAAGTTCATGAAACCATAAACATGGGTGCAAAATTAGAAATCCTAAGATTTTATGCCATGATATGCAATGCAAAACTAAGGAGCATCTTCATCGTCTTCACTATCTTCATCATTGGCTTGATTTCCTTGGGATTGTCTCCATTTTCCATGAAAGGTCATGAGAGAAATATCCATAGAAGATTGTTGGCTTTCAATGGAGGTAACTCTCTCCTCCAGGGAAGTGAACCGAGTGTCAATGGCAGCAAACCCCAAATTCATAATGGTATGGAATGAAGTAAACTGCTCATTGAGGTAGGCCATAAGAGCGTCCATCGATGGTTGGGCAACTGGAGCTTGAGGGGTTGCTTGAGGACATATTTCGGGTTCGGGAGCAACTCCTTGAGGAAGATCCATGATACGAAGCCACTCTCCATCGTAATATTGGAACTTTGAACGGTGGAGAGAACGTTCGTCAATAGGATCAGTGAGAGGCTCAGCTATATCATGTTAGCAATCAATTTCTAATGTTGAGAACAAGTGACTCAAAGCAGTGCCATAGGTGAAAAATGAGACAAGAGGAGTATGGAGATGTTGAACAAGATAAACAAGCTCCACAAACATAATTTGAGCAAGGTTCAGTTGTTTACCTTCACGAAAGCATCGAATCCAAAAGTCGTCAACTTTTCGGATCGTTGAAAATTTTCCACCGAATGGAAAGAACCGCCAACTGATCAACAAGTGAAGGATACGATCATGGGCATCAAGAACGGTCACGAAGCCACTAAGAACACGCCCTAAAGAGTCTTCATCATCTATACCCTCATTCTAAAACTCACAAACATTGGTTAAAGTAGTTGGATCAATCTGAATCTTCTTTCCCATTAAATAAGACTCAATAGCAATGATCATGCTTCGATCGTGACTAGAAATACACTGGGCATTAGGAAAAAATATTAGAACAAGGTTGCGATACAAAATACTGAGTAAGGCCAAAAATTGCATGAAATTCCATCACCGCGATAAAGGAAGATATCTGAATTTAAAACGCTCATAATTCAAAAATGGGATAGAGATAACACGCTCACGACGAATTCGATAATTCTGGTATTGTTTGAAGTGAGCCATAGCTGACGGATTGGTAAAACTCTTTTGGTAGATAAGGTTAAGGTTAGGACGAGTGGCATCATCATTGTTGGATGATTCTCCAACTTCACCCTATCTTGGCCTTTTTCTAGGTGCCATTATAAAAACCTAAACTTCAAAAAACAAGGCACAAAAACCTTGTATGCATAAATCATCAAATTCAATCCAACAATTCAAGGTATAGTTAAAAACTTATATAATATAGTTTAAAAATATATATGAATATAAAAAGAATTTTTGGATAGAAAGAACTTTTTAAGTAAAAATAGATTAAAATAGATTAAAAATATACAATATAATGTTATATTTGAAACGAAAATTTTCAGTTTTGAAATTTTTTTTACAAAAACCTTAAAACCCACATAAAATATGTACTAAAAACATAGATTTTAAGTAAAAACAGTAAAAAATTCAAAACAAAATAAAAAAATTTTATACCTTGATAATGGATTATGGATGAATGAGTATGATATGATGCACTAGCTTGATGAAATAGCTTTGATTTGATGAGAAGAGCAAGAACTCTCAAAAGATTTGAAGAATTTGTGTGAAAAACTAAGGGATTTGATGTGTTTTTATAGGTAAAACCGACTAGGATTTTGAAGAGAAAATTAGGAAAAGATTAAAAAAACCTTTAAAGACTCATTAATAGGCAGACGACATACGCCACGTGGCGTATCGAAACTGGTGTATCAAAACACTTTTGAAGCAGTACCGAAACACAAGACTGTACCAACACAGTGTTGTCTATACCAAAACTCGTTCAGGAACACGTATCAAAACGTATAGAACTGTTTCGATACACTTGTGGCAAAAACTACATTTTGAGCACAGCGATCATTGTACCGATACAGGGTTGCCTGTATCGAAACCTGTTCATGAACCCATATCGAAACACCTAGAACCGTTTCGATACCCTTGTGCCAGAAACTGTATTTTGGGCACAAGGTGCTCAAAAAATTCAATTTTGATCGAATCTAAATGCATTTATAAGACATATGAGCAACATGTATGGACAAAAATAGATACATACTCCCCCTAGCAGCAAGCATAGATGCATAAAGGAACATAATTACAAGAGCATGGCAATCATTCAAATTCAAGCAAGTTTTTAAACTAAAAGGGCTCTAAAGGATCAAGATAGGCTAGTAAGACCTAACTCTCTCCTAAGAGTCCAAAAGTGTTCCTTATCCAATGGTTTGGTAAATATATCCGCTAATTGGTTCAAGGTGTCTACATATTCTAGAACTACATCATTTTTCAAGACATGATCTCTAATAAAATGATGTCTTATCTCTATGTGTTTGGTTCTAGACTGTTGGATGGGATTCTTAGTGAGACATATGGCACTAATGTTGTCACACTTAAGGGGTATGGTACCTACATCAATTCCATAATCTAAAAGTTGTTGCTTCATCCAAAGGACTTGAGCACAACAACTTTCGGCTGATATATATTCTGCTTCGGTGGCAGATAAGGCTACACTATTTTGTTTCTTAGAGAACCAAGATATGAGCATACTACCTAGGAATTGGCAAGTGCTAGAGGTACTCTTTTTATCTATCTTACATCCCCCATAATTCACATCCGAGAAAGCATGTAGATTAAAGAAGGAATTTCTAGGATACCAAAGGCCTAAACAAGGTGTGTCTCTAAAGTATCTAAAGATTCTCTTAACGGCCATAAAGTGTGATTCTCTAGGACTAACTTGAAATCTAGCACACAACCAAACACTAAACCTAATGGCGGGTCTACTTGCGGTAAGATAAAGCAAAGATCCATCAAAGAGCGATAAAGCTTTAAATCAACACACGTACCTCCTTCATCTTTGTCAAGCTTTGTGGAAGAGCTCATTGGTGTGGCTTGAGGTTTCACATTCTCCAAGCCAAACTTCTTAAGCATGTCCTTGATGTACTTAGCTTGATTGATGAAGATGCCATCCTTCCTTTGTTTGATTTGGAGCCCCAAGAAAAATGAAAGCCCCCATCATGTTCATCTCAAACTCACCTTGCATCAACTTAGCAAACTCTTGGAAAAGAAGTTCATTAGTAGAACCAAAAATAATATCATCAACATAGATTTGTACTAGTAAGATATCTTTGCCTTTTCTTTTAATGGAGAGTGTAGTGTCCACCTTTCCTTTTCAAAACCTTTTTCAATTAAAAAGCTAGATAATCTTTCATACCAAGATCTAGAAGCTTGTTTCAAACCATATAAAGCTTTTGAAAGTTTGAAAACATGGTTTGGGTATTTTGGATCATCAAAACTGGGTGGTTGTTCTACATACACATCTTCATTTATAAAACATTTAGAAAAGAACTTTTAACATCCATTTGAAAAGACTTGGATTCATGAAAACATGCAAATGCAAAAATCATCCTAATAGTTTCCATCCTAGCTACGGGTGCATAGGTTTCATCAAAATCAATTCCCTCTTCTTGAATGTAACCTTGAGCAACAAGTCTAGCCTTGTTTCTTACTATGTTACCACTTTCATCTAGTTTGTTTCTACAAACCTATTTAGTTCTTATAGTAGATTTATTACTAGGCCTATCAACTAATGTTCAAACTTGACTCCTCTCAAATTAGTTTAATTTCTCTTGCATAGCCAATATCCAATAGTCATCTTTTAATGCTTCTTTGATATTCTTAGGCTCTATGCATGAGATGAATGAAACATTACACTCATTTTTAAGAGAGAGTCTAGTGGTTACCCCTTTGGATGGATCACCCAAGATCTCGCCACCTTTGACATAGTTGAACTCCCTTGGGTAGCTCACTTCCTTTTCCTCTAAAGTCATGTCCTTCGAGGCTTCTAGAGGTGGATTTTGTGCTTCTTCCTTGGATTGAACCTCATCCACCTTTGATGTTTGTCATTCATCAACGGCTTTAATGATTTCTACATCATCATCATCACAAGAATCCTTCCTCAGAAGGAGGTTATCATCGAAAACCACATGAATAGACTCTTCTACAACTAAAGTTCTTTTGTTAAATACACGATAGGCTTTAGAATTTAAATAATATCCTAAGAAAATAGCTTCATCACTTTTAGCATCAAACTTGCACAATTTTTTTCCATTATTCAAAACAAAACACTTGCATCTAAATGGATGAAAATAGCTAATGTAGGATTCTTTGATTTTAAAATCTCACAAGGAGTTTTCTTTAAAATTGGCATAATCATTACTCGGTTAATAATGTAGCAAGCGGTATTAGTGGCTTCCGCCCAAAAATATTTTGGCTAGTTGTTTCCACAAAGCATGGTTCTAGCCATTTCTTCTAAAGTTTAATTTTTCCTCTCAACAACCCCATTTTGTTGGGGAGTGCGAGTAGCAGAAAAATTATGGCTTATACCATTAGAGTTGCAAAAATTCTCGAAACCTAGATTTTGAAATTCGATACCATGGTCACTTTGAATATGAGAAATAGTTTGACCAAGATCATTTTGAGAAATTTTTGAAAATGTAATGAACTTTTCTAAAGCCTCATATTTAGTACTTAAAAATAGAACCCAAGTGTATCTAGAGTAATCATCTACTAACACAAAAGCATATGATTTTCCACCCAAGCTAATGGTTTTAATAGGACTAAAGAGATCCATATGGATCAATTGTAATACTCTACTAGTTGAGACATCATTAATGGATTTGAAGAAACTCATTTTTGTTTGCCTTTAGCACAAGCATCACAAATTTGATCATGAGAAAACTTAATTTTAGGAAAACCTCTAACTAGATTTTTGGAAACCAATTTTTCTAAAACACTCATGCTTGCATGCCCTAGTTTTCTATGCCATAACAATGAGTCATGTTCATCTTTAGCTACTAAACATGCATTGGATGTATGAATGTCATCTAGATGCACCATGTATATGTTTTCTATGCGATGACCAATGAGCACAGTATGATTTGTTTCAATGTTCAAAATTTTGCAACCATTAACATCAAATAGAACATTAAAACCTTTATCACATAATTGACTAATTCTCAATAAATTGTGTTTTAGACCACTGACATATAAAATATTATCAATGAGTATGGAAGAGCGATTACCAATGGAGCCAATTCCTTCAATGTGGCCTTTGGAATTGTCACCGAATGTTACCGCTCCTCTACTCTTTGGCATTAGTTCCACAAATCGACTCTTGTCTCTGGTCATGTGTCTTGAGCATCCACTATCAAGGTACCATGTATTTTGACTTAAAGTTTTGGCCTTGTAGCAATGCTCCCCCTAAAATAAAGATTAGGTTTTGAATTTTGGTACCTAAACCATTTTGGGTCCATGAACATTAGCTCCTAAAAACTTGGTTCCCTTAGGAATCCAAGATGACATAGCACTAATATTGTTAGAAGCTACTAGTTCCTTAGGAACCCATACACTTCTAACTCTCTTACCATGTGAGTGCTTTCAGAAGCTTCTTTGTTTATAGTCATCAAAGTTCCTTTTCACATAGTTGGATTTTGAAGATTGTCCCTTTTTCAAAACTATTTGTCCCAACTTTGCTCAAGGAAGCTTTGAGCTCATTCACCACCTTGTGGTGATCATCATGAAACTTTGAGAGAAGGTTGTTTAATTCAATATTTTCTTTTTCAAAATATTTTTGTTCATCTTGTCAATCAAAAACTTCTTTTCAAGTTTCGAATTGGTTTTAGATAAGGAATCATTTTGAGTTTTCAAATCAAAGATAATTTTCTTGTTTTTCAAAATTGATTCCTTATACTTTTCAACCAACTCATCATAAACCTCTTGCAACTCATCATAAGCTTCTTGAAGCTCATCAAAAGTGAAATCAAAAGATGATGAGTTAGAGGTTACCTTTGGATCCTCCTCAAAAGCCATGAGGCAAAGGTTGGCAACTTCTTGATCTTCTTCATTGGATGAATTCAAGTCGCTCCAAGTAACCACATTTTTCTTGAGCTTATTTTTCTTTCCGAAGCTCTTCATTTTGAGTAGGGGGCATTTGGTTCGGATGTGCCCGACTTCTTGCACTCATAGTATATGAGTTGATCCTTTTCTTCCTCATTGTTTTTGTTCTTGAAGTCTCCTCTTCTTTTCTTCTCTTCCTTACTTCATAATCTCATGAGTAAGGAGAGAACCCATGAGAGCATCGAGCTTTAGTGTCTTCAAGTCTTTATCCTCGATGATGGAGGTTCTCTTCTCATCCTATGACTCGGGAAGAGATTATACTAGTTTTTGGACAAGCTTGTGACCTCTCTGAAGCCCTTGAGACCGTTGACAATGACGGAGAATCAGTCGAACATCTTTGTGACACTCTCATCGGGCTTCATCTTGAAATTCTCATAGTTCATGTTAAGGAGTCTGATCTTGGTCTCCTTAACGTCATTAGTCCCCTCGTATGCGGTCTCAAGTGTGTCCCACACCTTCTTTGCACTTGTACAAGAGGACATCTTCGAATACATGTCCGGTCCAAGTGCACAAAAGAGCATGTGCAAGGCCTTGTCGTTTACTTGTAGTCTTTTTCTTTCTTCATCTGTCATCTCATGCTTGGCCTTGGGAACTTGTCTATCACCTTCTTACTTCAATGGAATGGATGGCCCATCTTCGATCACATCCTAAAGAATGTAATCGTGGGATTTAATGAATAGCCTCATTCGGTTCTTCCAATATGGGTAGTTGTCCCCATTGAAGAATGGTGGTTTGGTGATGGATTGGCTCTTATACATGTTGTTGCTGGAGGTAGAAGCCATGGCTTGAATGATGGGCGATTGAAACACTTCAAGGATCGCCACTTGTAGATTTTAATCCCTCAAAGAGTTAGGCTTTGATACCAATTTTTGTGATCATGAATCGATGACAATTAGCCAAGAGGGGGTGAATTGGCAATAAAAATTTGGACAGAGGAAATTGAAATGATAAGAATGAAAAGACAAACGATTTATAGTGGTTCAAGCTTCGAACAAGCTCTACATCCACTATCTTAGCTCCCACTAAGGATTTTGAACCAAATTCACTAGAAATTCTTCCCCTTTTCTCAGATTAGGAGGAAACCTTACAAACCGATTAAGCTTTCTACCCAAAGCTTAATCAATAACACTTTTTTTATACAAAAAAGATGGCAAATAGAAGATATCCTCTCAAAGGTAGATATTTTGCCCAAAATTACAAGATCACTCAACCCAACTTGAAATAAAATGGATACAATGAAATAACACAAGTGGGTGCAATGGATTTGACTCTAGAAGGCACAAAGAGGTTGGATTTTTGCTTTGATGTTTTTCACTTGATCATTAGTTGTTGTTGTAGCTTTGGAGGCTTGCTTTTCTACCTTCTCATTGAATTTTAACTGTTTGAGTGGTTGGCATCATTAATAGAGTCGCTGGGCTCTCTTTTTCCCACCATAAATGCACTTTTGCAACCAACTATATCAGTACACGGGAGGCCGTGTCGATACCTGTTCCAAAATAGAAAGAGCCATTGTGCTGAAATAACAAAGGGCGTATTGATACGCATGAAGGCGTATCGAAACACTTAAGAGGAAGTATCGAAACGAACATGGTCGTATCAATACCGTTTTGCTCACTTGGGAAACTATCAAAACTTGTTTTAGTACGCATCGAAGGCGTACCGATACGGGTTTAACCACATTTCAAAAATGTTGATTCCCCATAACTGACAAGGCAACGGTAAAATAATAAATTTGAATATTTGAAAATTTTTAACCTCGTATCGATACGATTGTATCTGTATCGGTACGATGCACTTAAACCTTAAGCCCAGATGAATGCCGTATCGAAACGGATGGAACTGTATCAAAACACTCGTATCGAAATAGGTTCACATGTATCTAAACGAATTCTTATAGTGGCCTTATACGTCGAGGGCGTATCGAAACACCTGAGAGGCATATCGAAATGCCTGGGCGATATTGTTCAATTTTGCTTTGAAAACACTTAGAAAGATTTATGGGGTTTAAGTTTAGACTTAGAAATAATTTTTAAGTTTAAAATCCTTGTCAATTGTGAGATTTTAAAGTACTTAAAATTTTATTTTCTTTTGCAATTAAGTCCTAAAATAATTTGTTATATTAAAATCAAACTTAGGTTTTACAATTTACAAGTCTAAAACAGCAAACCAAACATGTTCAAACAGGGAGTTTAACAACATCTCCCAAAACAACAAAGGAAACCCCCATTGCCCTTATTACACATAGTTTACTTGAAAAACATACTTTCGAGTGTCAAGTCCTTGGATCGCCTTGCTCCCTTGCCGCCTTCACTTTAATTCTCTGCATTAATGGAAAAAGAGAGCGTAAGCACACTAGGCTTAGTGAGGAGTGCTCAAAACAACACATTATCAATGCATTTCAAATCGGTTTCAAAACCACATTGAAATCTCATTTTAATCCACGTTTAAACCAACATTTAAACCATCATTCCTTGAAAACCATGCACTTAAACCTTTCAAAAGCTAGCATATTAACCATATGCAATATGTATCATAAACCAACGGCAAATCACATTGCTAACCTCAATTTAAGCATTCCCATGCATAACACACCATATGCAAAGCTTAAAGAGTAAACATGTATAAATCACATTATACAACTCATGATACATCAACAATTATATTGGCTTACAAGTGATCGTTAACCAAGTTCAATTTCCAAAATATCATATCGGATAAAAGATTAACAAGTGTCCTCTTGACACTTCAAGCCATCTCAACCGGAATATCAAAAAAATCACATACCACAGGGACAACAACCTCATCCATCGATTAGATGCTTAACTCACTAACGAGAGACAGGACCACATCCTCCTCGATTGTTAGGGTCTCGCTAACTGGAGATGGGACACCAACTTCCTCGACCGTTAGGGTACTTGGATAGAGATGGGACCACAACCTCATCGACATCCAAGGTGACTTATTTATAGTGCACTCAATCTTATAGCCAGCTAACTATATCCGATAACATTTCTAAACCACATCACTTGCCAATATAATTCATTTCAATAACATACCTCAATATTTTCAAAAGCATTAACATTAAACCATTTTCCAAAGCATCAAACCATGCTTTAAACACAAGTATAAATCATATACTTACAAGGATCCCTTACCATGTGCATCTTTCATCATTTCATGATTAAAAACAGTATCTCACATACTTTAAACATGCTTAAATAGTAGGTAATCATGTAAATTAAAACAAGTGTATAAAACCATTTGTAAAGCACGACCGAGAGAGAAAACCACTTTATACTTACTTCCAAACTTAGACAAGCGCTTCAAGCTCAAATCTAAGTTCCAAAACCACCTTTAAAACACTTCAAAGCTAAAATCCACATTCTCACTCACCAACACGCGAAACTTCAATTCGTCGACGCGAATCAGGCGTCCGAAGCCTCCAAAGCTTCACCAGTAGCTTTCGGATCGTTCTCCCCTATTTTAACCACATTACAACAGAGGATTAATGCATCATATTGCATTCAAAATCCCAACAAGCAATAAACCACAATAATCCACTTCAAACTCTAGCCAAAACTTTCCCAAAATTACCAAAATCAACATCAAACATCCTTCAAACTTAACCCAACCGAAACCATATGATTTGACTCATCAATTGACATCAATTATTATCCAAAAGTAACCCAAAATCATCCTTATAGCTCCAGCATTCATTAAACACCCACAACACCTCAAAAACACATAACTATCAACTCAAACAATTAAAGATTCACCTAGTTTCAGGATTCCAATGTTAAAATCAACTTATTAACATTATAAAACATCAACATCATGTTCTAACCTGATCAAGAACTCAGTAAAACAGATCCAAAATGAAGATCAATCAATTTCATCAATTAAACCTCAATTAAACCAATTTTCTCCAATTAAATCATCAAAACTCTTTAGAAATCATTTATAAAGGATCAAGAACTTGGGAATTTTAGTAAAGAACCTTTCATTAGAGGAGAAGAATGAAACCTTACCTCTAATGGATGTTTTCCCCTTAATTAGATAGATTTACATAAGAAAACAAGATTAAAACAATAAGGTTTTGATAGGAAAACATTAGGAAATCATTTGAAGATCAAAGATAAATTAAATCAAGAGATTACCTGAAGATTTTGAAGAAGAAGAAAATAATGTTTGGCTGGAGAGAATGTGAGAGAAATTTTTATAGAGAAAGAAGTTACGTAAAAAAATTGTTTTAAGGAAATAACCACCAATTAACTCTCACAAGCCAATTATATTTATTAAAACCCTTTTAAAATAGCTCAATTAAGGAATAAAGTCTGATATTAGAATTTGGGGTAATTAGCTCCTTAAAGATTCAAAGTTCTCATCCTTTTCCTAAACAGTCACTAAAATAGTTTTACAAAGTTTACATTTTGGTCACTAAATCAAAATGTCTGACTTCCAATTACCATTTTCCAAAATTGACTTCACCAAAACCTTTTATATATTTAAAAAGGATTTTAGAACATTTTTCCATTTTTTATCACCTTCAAAACTATTTAATCTGATTAAATTCCAAAACCGACTCGAATCTCTAATTTCGGTCCACCTGACCCTCAAACCAACTCAAAAACCTCTAAGCCCAAAAACGGGGCATTACAAAAACAAAGGGTTTTGTTGGGTGTATATAGGGAATTTTGTATCTAGGGTTTTAGAGTTTTGATTAAAATAGGAAAACCCTCTCTAAAGACTCATTTAAAGACCAGTGGCTACGCGTACCGATACGCTACCTGTGCGTATCAAAACACCATACCAGAATAGTTTTTAGCTGTATCGATACTCGACCCCATATTGGTACGGGCCAACCTATACCAAAATTGTCTCATGATGCCCATACCGATACATATTAACTTGTATTGGTACCCCCGAGCCAAAATTGACATTTTTGACTACAAGGTGCTCAAAAATTCGAGCTTAAGCGAATCGAAATGCATGTGAATGATATGAGAACATCATTTATGAGATAACATAGATGCATACTCCCCCTAGAAATAACCATGGATACATATAGGAGCAAAAACACATAAGCAATGAAATCAACCAAATTCAAGCAAATTTTAACACCAAAAAGGGCTCTAAGGTTCAAGAAAGGCTAGTCAAACCTAACTCTCTCCTAAAGAGACCAAAAACGCTCTTTGTCTAAAGGTTTGGTAAAGATATCCGCTAATTGGTTTAAGGTGTCTGCATATTCCAGAACAACATTGTTTTTCAAGACATGATCTCTAATGAAATAATGCATTATCTCTATGTGCTTGGTTCTATAATGTTGGATGGGATTCTTAGTGAGACATATGGCACTAGTGTTGTCACACTTAAGAGGGATGGTACCTACATCAATTCCATAATCTAAAAGTTATTGTTTCATCCAAAGGACTTGAGCACAACAACTTTCGGCCGATATATATTCTACTTCGGTGGTAGATAATGCTACACTATTTTTTTTCTTTGAAAACCATGATATAAGCATACTACCTAATAATTGACAAGTAGCGAAGTTACTTTTTCTATCTATCTTACAACCTCCATAATCCGCATCTGAATAAGCATGCAAACTAAAGGTAGAATATCTAGGATACCAAAGGCCTAAACAAAGTATGTCTCTAAGGTGTCTAAAGATTCTCTTAATGGCTATAAGGTGTGATTCTCTATGACTAGCTTGAAATCTAGCACACAAGCAAACACTAAACATGATATCTGGTCTACTTGTGGTAAGATAAAGCAAAGATCTTATCATTGATCTATAAAGCTTTAAATCAACACACGTACCAGGTTTCACATTCTCCAAGCCAAACATCTTGAGCATGTCCTTAATGTACTTAGCTTGATTGATGAAGATGTCATCCTTCCTTTGTTTGATTTGGAGTCCCAAAAAGAATGAGAGCTCCTCCATCATCCTCATCTAAAACTCAACTTGCATCAACTTAGCAAAATATTGGCAAAGCAATTCATTAGTAGAACCAAATATAATATCATCAACATAAATTTGAACTACTAATATGTCTTTGCCTTTTCTTTTAATGAAGAGTGTAGTGTCTACATTTCCTTTTTGAAAATATTTTACAATCAAAAAGTTTGATAGTCTTTCATACCAAGCTCTAGGAGCTTGTTTCAAACCATATAATGTTTTTGAAAGTTTAAAAACATGGTTTGGGTATTTTGGATCTTCAAAACCGGGTGATTGCTCTACATACACTTATTCATTAATAAAACCATTTAGAAAAGCACTGTTTACGTCCATTTGAAAAGGCTTGAATTCATGATAACATGCAAACGCAAGAAGCGTCCTAATAGCTTCTATTCTAGCTACGGGTGCATAGGTTTCATCAAAATCGATTCCTTCTTCTTGAGTGTAACCTTGAGCAAAAAGTCTATCCTTGTTTCTCACTATGTTACCGCTCTCATCTAGTTTATTTCTAAAAACCATTTAGTTCATATGGTAGATTTATTACTATGCCTATCAAGTAATGTTCATACTTGACTTCTCTCAAATTAATTTAACTCTTCTTGCATGACCAATATCCAATAATCATCATTTAATGCTTCTTTGATATTTTTAGGCTCTATGCATGAGATAAATGCAACATTACAAGCATTTTTAAGAGAAGATCTAATGGTTGCCCCTTTGGATGGATTACCCAAAATCTCACCACCTTTGACATAGTTGAACTCTCTTGGGTAGCTCACTTCCTTTTCCTCTAGAGTCATGTCCTTCAATGCTTATAGAGGTGGATCTTGTACTTCTTCTTCATTGGATGGAACTTCATCCACCTTTGATGATTGCCTACCATCATTGGCTTAAAAAAATCCTACATTATCATCATCACAAGAATCCTTCCTCGAAATGAGGTTATTATCAAAAACCACATGAATAGACTATTCAACTACCAAAGTTCTCTTATTAAATACTCGATAGGCTTTAGAGTTTAAAGAATAACCTAAGAAAATAGCTTCATCACTTTTAGCATCAAATTTGCCCAAATTGTCTTTTTCATTATTTAAAGGCTTATATATCATATTAGTACCTAAAGTATACCAACTTTTTTCATCTTGGTACCTAAAGTACTTTTTGTCAAAGTAAGTACCTAAAGTATACTTTTGGTTAAACTAGGTACCTAAAGTATAAATTTTGGTCAAAATAGGTATCTAAAGTATTTTTAGGTCAAAATAGGTACTTAAAGTATACATATTTTTATATAGGTTCCTAAAAATTGTCATGTGACATTAATTAAAAGGATTATTATCCTATACACCAGCGGTGGAAACTTTTTGTTTCCACAAGTTCCTCAATTATAGGGTTTAGGGTTTTAGTTTAGGTTTTAAAGTTTAAGGGTTTTAGTGTATGGGGTTTAGAATTTAGGGTTCATGGTTAGAATTTAGGGTTTAGGGTTAAGGTTTAGGCTTTAGGGTAATATGGGTAGGGACTTAGGTTTTAACCTATAGACCCTAAATTTTAACCTTAAACCCAAAATTCTATCAACAAGCCTTAAACTCAAAACTACTACACTTAAACCCCTAAAATTTAAACCCTAAACAGAGTCCCTAACCCCTAAAACTAAGGCGCTTGGGTAAAAAAGTTTCTACAAGCGCTTGTGTATAAATAATTACCCTAATTAAAATATATATTATGTTCCTATTTTAAAGAAAAAATATACCTTAGGTACTTATTTTAACCAAAAAATATACTTTAGGTACATACTCTGACAAAAAAATACTTTAGGTACCTATTTTGACCAAAAAGTATACTTTAGGTACTTATTTTGTCCAAAAAATACTTTAGGTACCAAAATGAAAAAGTTGGTATACTTTAGGTACTAATATGATATATAAGCTTTATTTAAAACAAAACATTTGCATTCAAAAGGATGAAAATAGATAATGTTAGGCTTTTTGGATTTTAAAATCTCATAAGGTGTTTTCTTTAAAATCAACCTAATCATTACTCGGTTGACAATATAACATGCGGTATTTGTGGCTTCCGCCCAAAAATACTTAGGCAAATTGTTTTCACAAAGCATGGTTCTAACCATTTCTTCTAAAGTATGATTTTTCCTCTCATCAACCCCATTTTTGTTGAGGAGTGTGAGGAGCAAAAATATCATGGCTTATACCATTAGAGTTACAAAAATCCTCAAAACCTAAATTTTGAAATTCGGTTCCATGATCACTTCTAATGTGAGAAATAGAGTGACCAACATCATTTTGAGTAATTTTTGAAAACGTGATGAATTTTTCTAAAGCATCATCCTTGGTACTTAAAAATATAGCCCAAGTAAATCTAGAGTAATCATCAACTAAAACAAATGCATATGATTTTCCACCCAAGCTCATAGTCCTAATAGGGCCAAAAAGATCCATGTGGATCAATTGTAAAACTCTACTTGTAGAAAAATCATTAATAGGTTTAAAAGAAACTCTTTTGTGTTTGCCTTTTGCACAAGCATCACAAATTTTGTCATATGAAAATTTTATTTTTAGCAAACCTCTTACAAGATCATTTGAAACCAATTTTTCTAAAACACTCATGCTTGCATGCCCTAGTTTTCTATGTCATAACCAAGAGACGTGATCATCTTTTGCAACAAAACATACATTTGAAATATGAATGTCATCTAAAAGCACAATGTATATGTTTCCTATGTGATGTCCAATAAGCACAATTTTGTTAGTTTCGATGTTGATAATTTTGCAACCATTTAAATCAAAAAGAACAATGAAACCTTTATCACAAAGTTGGCTTATGCTTAAAAGATTATGTTTTAGACTGTTGACATATAAAACATTGTCAATAAGGATAGAAGAGTGATTACCAATAGAACCAATTCTTTCAATGTGGCCTTTGGATTTGTCACTGAAAGTCACTACTCTTCCACTCTTTGGTTTTAGCTTCAAGAACCAACTCTTGTCACCGGTCATGTGTCTCGAGCATCCATTATCAAGGTACCATGAATTTGCACATGTAGCTTTGGCCTTGTAGTAAAGCTCCCCCTACAAATAAAGATTAAGATTTGATTTTTGATACCCAAATTATTTTGGGTCCATGAATATTAGCTCCCAAAATCTTGGTTCCCTTGGGAATCCAAGAAGCAATAGCACTAACATCATTATAAGTGATTTGTTCCTTAGGAACCCAAACAGTCCTAATCATTTTACCTCTAAAAGGCCTTTGGAATCCTCTTTGTTTGTAGCCACCAAAGTTTCTCTTTACATAGTTGGGTTTTGAAGAACTTGCTTTTTCAAAACTTGGTTTCCCAACTTTGCTTAGAGAAGCTTTGAGATCACCCACCTCCTTGTGGTGATCATCATGAACCTTGGAAAGAAGGTTTTGCAAGTCTTGGTTTTTTTTCAAAATCTTTTTGACTTTCTTGCAAATCTAAAACCTTCTTCTCAAGTTCCAAATTGGTTTTAGATAAAGAATCGTTTTTGGTTTTTCAAATCGGATATAGTTTTCTTATTTTTCAAAAGTTAGAGGTTAGCTTAGTATCCTCTTGCAACTCATCGTAAGCTTCTTGAAGCTCATCAAATGATAAATCAAAATCGAATAAGTTAGAGGTTACCTTAGTGTCCTCTTCAAGATTCATGAGCCAAAGGTTGGCAACTTCTTGCTCCTCTTCATCGGATGATTCATCATCATTCCAAGTAGCAACGTTTTCCTTGAGCTTCTTCTTCCCAAAGCTCTTCCTTTTGAGTTGGGGGCTATCGGTTCTTATGTGTCTCCGCTTCTTGCACTCAAAGCAAATAAGTTGATCCTTCTCTTTTTCTTGTTCTTTTTCTTGAAATCTCCTCTTTGATGGAACTTTTTTCCCCGATTGGATTTCATGAACCGAGTGATCGTTTGGCTAGCATAGCCATTTCTTCATCTTCCTCCTCACTAGAATCGCTCTCTTCTTGTGAAGCTTTGAAAAAAAACTCATATCTTTTTCTTTTCTACTTCTTTCTTCTCGACCTTCTTCTCTTCTCTTTCCTTCTCATCTTCTCTTCATTTCTTCATGATCTCATGAGTTAAGAGAGACCCCTGAGAGCATCGAGCTTCAAGGTCTTTAGGTCTTTTACCTCGATGATGGCGGTTCTCTTTCCATCTCATGACTCGAGAAGGGAGTAGATGAGCTTCTGGATAAGCTTGTCCTCCGAAATGAATTCTTTGAAGCCTTTGAGATCATTGACAATGACGGAGAAATGATCGAACATCTTGGTGTCACTCTCATCGAGCTCTATCTTGAAATTTTCGTAGCTCAAGTTGAGAAGTCTAATCTTGGTCTCCTTGACATCGTTTGTGCCTTCATATGTAGTCTCGAGCCTGTCCATATCTCCTTTTCACTTGTGTAAGAAGACATCTTGGAGCACTCATCTATTCCAAGCACATAAAAGAGCATGTGCATAGCTTTGTCGTTAACTTGTAAGCATCTCTGTTCTTTATCGGTCGTCTCAAGCTTGGAATTTGGAATAAACTGTTCTCTTTTTCTCTTTATTGGTATGGTTGGCCAGTCTTCCACTACACCCCATAGGAGGTAGTCGTTGGATTTGATGAAGAGCTTCATGCAATTCTTCCAATAGGGATAGTTATCCCTATTAAAATATGGCGATTTGGTGACGGATTGAGACTAGTACAAGTTGTTTTCGGAAGTAGATGCTATGGCTTGAATGTCGGTTGATTGAATCACCTCTAGGATCATCTCAAGAGGATGTTAATCCTTCAAATAAGCTAGGCTCTAATACCAATTGTTAGGATGACCAATCGACGAAGTGTGGCCAAGAGGGGGTGAATTGGCAATTTTAAAAATATGAGAAAAGTAAATGGAAAGATGAAAATTTGAAGACACGAGGATTTATAGTGGTTCAACCTTCTAACAAGGTTTACATCCACTACCTTAGCTCCCCACTAAGGATTTCAAACAATTCACTAAGAATTCTTCCCCTTTTCTAGTCTAAGGAGGCAACTGTTACAACGATTAAAGCTTTCTACCCAAAGCTTGATCAAATTCACTCTTTTCTACAAGAAAGAATGGAAAATATTGAAAGTCCTCTCAAAGGTAAATAATTTGCCCAATTACAAGTACTCTCAACCCAAAACTTGAATAAAATGAATACAACTGAAGAACACTCAAGTGGGTTACAAAATTGACTCTAATAGCTCAAATATGGTTGGATTTGTGCTTGAATGCTTTAGACTTGTTCAATAGTTGTTGTTGTAGCTTTGGAGACTTGTTTATATACTTTTTCATTGATTTCTAACCGTTTGGGTAGTTGAGATCATCAATATAGCCGTTGAGTTGCTTTCTTCCTGCAATAAATGATATTTGGTAACCTACCGTATCGGTACACGAGCAACCATATCGGTACCTACCATAAGAAGAAAGAGTCGTTGTACAAAGGGGTATCGATACGATTGAGGGCGTATCAAAACGAGTAAATTATAAAAACATAGGCGTATCGAAACGGCTAGGCCGTATCGGTATGGATTTTGTTCACTAGAATCTGAGGAAAAAGTCCTTGGAAAAATGTATCAATACGCCTATGGGGTGTATTGATACGTATTTAAAGTTTGGTAATTCCAACAATTGACAAGGTAATGGTCAAAAATTTATTACAAAGATTTTGAGAATCTTAACACCCCGTATTGGTACACTGAGACCCGTATTGATACTCATATACATTTTGGCTATTAAGTTAAAACCAGTATCCAGTATCCAAAAATTGTATCGAAACACCTAAGGGCATATCGATACGCTTGGGAGATTTTGGTTATTTGAGTATCAAAACACTTAGAAATTTTTTGGGGTTTAAGTTTTTGACTTAGAAACCATTTTAAGTTCAAATCCTTGACATTTTTGTGAGATTTTTTGAATACTTAAAAATTTATTCAATTTTACAAATTGTTCCTTAAACTCTTTGTTATATCAAAATCAAATATATGTTTTACAAATTCTATCACCGTTTAGGGTTTATGAATATTTTTATATTTCTTAATCACTTTAGATTGATAAATTTTTTATTAGGGTTTATGATTTAGGGTTTGATATTTAGAAATTAGGGATAGAGTATTAGTCAAGGGGTAAACAATGACGTAATTCGACTACTTTAGGAGCCAAATTGATGCAAAAATATTGTAGGGGCGAAATAGATAAATTGAGACTATTACAGGGGCAAAAGTAGCCCTTAAGCCAAAAATATGTTCTAGGCCCTAGCCCTAAATTCTAAACCACAAACTTTAAACCCTAAAAATACAATATACCCATAATTCCTTAAACCCTAACCCTAAACTCTAACATTAAACCTTAACCCTAAACTATAAATCTAGTTTTGAGTGTAGGGGAAAAAAGGGGCACCAAAAAGCGGCAGAGGATTTCTATTCCCTATTTATGTCTTACACTAGAAATTTAGGTTTAGAGTTTAGGATTAAAGTTTAAGAAATTTTAAACAGGGTGTATTTTTTAGGGTTTAAGGTTAGGATTTAGAATCTAAGGTTAGGGCTTAAAATTTGACATTTTTAGTGTTGGGGCATAGAAAGAGACACCGAAAAGGGCAAATGATTTTTGTCCGAAAGTAAATGTTTGTACGGAATTAATTTGTGCGGTTATATTTTTTGATTAAATAGAGAGATATTATATTCTCATACTGAAATTCGAACTCATACAAGCATAGGCGGAGCCACCTTAGCCCATGTCCAAAAATTTTGGAAAAACACTTTTTTTTCTTATAAATTTAATATAAAATAATATTAAAAATAAAATTAACACAACATTAAATGAATATAGACACCCCTTAAAAGAAAATTGACACCCCTTAAAAGAAAATTGACACCTATTATTTATTATTATTTACTTAAAAAATTCCTTCATACCAAATTTAAATTCTAAGACCCCAAACTAAATTTCATGGCTTCGCCAGACAATACGAGTATCCTTAACTATTAGACCAATTAGCGGATCTCAATATATGAGGTTATTAAAACAAATGATGAAATTCATCTTGATTTATTTTTTAAAAAGTTTTAATGGTGTATTATTATTTAATTCAAGAGAGTATATAATTAATGCATTAAATATATTTATTAAGTTTTGTTGAATTCATTTACATGCTCAAATAAGAAGTATAAAAAACAATAAATATAAATGATTTGTAGTAAATATAGCAGTTTAAATAAATAAAAATTGACTCCACAACGTATCATACATGTACAAGAATTGTTGTGTTAAAATAATTTGTAGTAAATTATATTTTACAGAAGGTTATGCATATATCACGTCTTATAAAAAGGTTGAATATTAATTTCACGTTTAAAAAAAAAAGAAAATCTTAATATATAAAAATAGTGATGATGTACATCGTAATAAATATATATTTTAAAAGTATAAATAATATCAGAACGACTCTTCAATTACTTAATTTCCATACCAAATGTCCTACGAATATATCAATTGAAAAGGAAAATAATGAACCTTAACAGATACTTAGAACTACTGAAATCTCAAGTGAATCCTATCAGTTCTTTGCTCTCAAATTTTAGGACTCTAAATGCCATAAATCTGATCCTGCTATAGATTATTAAATTTGAATAACTTATTATTTACCTAAATGATTTTAATTTTGATTTTAATTTTATTAGTTGTTATCTAATAGGTAAGAACTATTAGTTTTACAAAGGAAAATTATTTAACATGTTATGTAAATTTCAACTTAACAAATCTGTCTACTGTAAGGTCAATGAGTTTAAATTATGGTTTAGGGTTTAAGATGTTAGGTTTAAAATATATGTTTTAGGGTTTATGATTTAGGGTTTTGGAGTTAAGGATTATGATTTAGAGTTTTGGATTTTAATCATTTCTTTCCACTTTTTCTCTCACTGCTTCCATCTTTCCATTTTTCCATCCAATCAAGCAAAGCCTTGAGTTTGAACATGAAGAATTATATTTTTTTACATAATTTATATATCAAAATACAACTTTATTATAAATCATTTCATTCCCAAGAAGAAATAAAAAGTTAAATATTTTACCAACAAATATTGAGTTTAATGACAACATATTATACTCTTGGTAAGAGCACTCGAGTTTGAGTCTTTGACTTTGCTTAGTTGAGAGGAAAGAAAATTTGAATGATGAAAATTTTAATCGATGAAAAATAAAAAGAAGGAAAATTTGAGTTTGTTTGGTTCTAGAAAATATTTTTAGTTTTTGTTTTTTATTTTTATTTTCAAAAAATAATTTTTATTTTTAGTTTTCTAAAAACTAGAAAACGCGTTTAGTTAATAGAAACGAAAAATTAGTTTCAAAAATGAAAATAGTGAAAATGCATTTGGTATCTGATTTTTCAAAATAAAAACAAACAAATAGTTACTCATTAAACAATTAAATTAAAATATAATTATTAAAAATATTATTATAATAAAAAATAAAAAAAAATAAATAAAATTTTAAAAATGTCATTAGAAGGATTTGAATAGAGTTAAAATTTAAAAACCCTTAAATTTAAAAACCCTTGTTTTCTAATTTTCTAAAACATTTTCAATGAAAATGTATAAAACATCTTTTTATGTTATTAAAATTCACTACTTTTTGTTTTCATTTTCCAAAATTTATTTTTAATTTTTACAACCAAACACGCTTTCTTCAACGTTTTCTATTTTCTAAGAAAATAGGAAGGATGGTATGAACTAGGAAGGATGGAAAAGTTAAAAGAAAATGTAATTTAATTTCCATTCATTGCTTGGTAGAGTTGAAAAATGAAAGAAAAAAATTAAGCTTTGAAAAAAAACATGTTTTGAACTAATACACATCCTTATGTATTTTCTCTTAACTTTTCATTTCAAATTGAAGTGATTTGTTTTTACACATAAGGATGAAAAATGATCTCACCTCATTTTCTTTCCCCACGCTTTTCATTCATACCAACATGCGCATTTCTGAAATTTTGGTGGCCTTGGTGAGAATCAAAAAAAAAATTGGCCCCTAATTAGAAATTTAAATTACTGTTGCAGTAGTGTTTTCAGTCACGTTGAGTTTATCGCGATTGCGGACATAACAGTAGCTATTGCAGTCACTGAGAGTATGGTGGTTGTAAATTTTTTTAATAACATATGCTATTGTGAGCATAACGATGCAGATATCGAGGTTTCGAATGATGTCACTACCATTATATAACGATCGTTGTTGCGGTTGTGAGCTGTTATCTAAATCATTGTTCCTAATAACAAGTATTGAAAAATAAATTAATAAATTTTAAGAGTAGGTCCATAATAACAAGCATTGAAAAAATTAAAATTTAAGAGTATGCTCATAATAAACAAATATTCAAAAATAAAATGGCACCCGAATAACAAATATTGAAAAAATTGGACCCTTAATAACAAGTATTAGAAAAGAAAAGTGAATTTTAAGAGTGTGCCTCTAATAACAGATATTGAAAAAAATTAGACATCTAATAACAAGTATTAGAAAAGGAATTGAATTTTAAGAGTATGCTTATAATTACAAAGATTGAGAGAAAAAATTGGACCTCAATAAAATATTAAAAAATATAATAGTAGACCCATAATAATAAATATTAGGGAAAACTGGGCCTATAATTGTGAAAGAATGAGGCCCCTAATAACAAAGTATTAAAAACTTTGAGCCCTATAATTGATGCAATTTTTTTATAAGTATAATTGACTATAAAAATTTTGGGCTCTAGGCGGTTGCCCCTTCTGCCTAGGCCAAAATACGACACTGCATACAAAGCACATTCAAAATTTGTTTTGTTTTCACTTTTTCTCTCCCTCCTTCCATCCTTTCATTTTTTTCATCCAACCAAGCAAAACTTTAGAAAAATATTTTTAAACATTCTAATTTAATTAAAAGGTAATATCTTAGTCCAGTTTTAAATTTGGATAAACTCACGTACACATGCATACTGCGCTGCTCGAACGTGAGTTACCTACAAAAAATTAATATCATCATTTACGACTAGAACCATGCAATGAGTTCAAATATTTATTTTTATCTAACCAAGAAAGCTTAGTGTAACATGTACCTATGACTTTTTTATAAGGGACCGCGCGAGGAGTTGTAAAAAAAATTTGATAATAGCCACTGAATTTTTATTAAAATTATAAAAATATCACAATTATAATGCATCTAGGAATGAGACCAAAATCTCTTACAACCCATATACAAAGGAAAGTGAATACTTCCATAGAGATAAGCATACCATTAAAATCCAGAAGCTTTCCTGAATCTCTCTGTCTCTATCCAATCAAGACGCATAGCAGATGAAAAATGAGTGGTGAGCGACCTAAACTACTAGGCAGAATGTACTGCTACCTAGGACTGATTACATCGGCAAACAACCATCAACCGAGTGGGGATCTAACTTTCCATGATCATGGACAAAATCATAATCAGAAACTAGCTCCGTTGTTAAAATCTTTGTGCGAGCAACAAACGACCGCTAGGGTATGATGAAATCATGTCACAAGGACAGAGGAAAACGCGTGCCATAAGGACAGAGAAAATGTGTGCCACAAAAGCAGAGATTCTTATTAAAATATGAAGAAATTAAAAAAAATAGAAAAATAATAAATTTGGTGGTCAACAGCTAATATTAAGATTGATTGCCGATCACCAATCAAAGAAAAAAAAAAGAAAAACAAAGTTGCTAAGGATGATGAGCGGCGACTGCACTTTTAAAAGAAAAGTAAATTGAACATATGCTTGTAAATAATCACATATTTGATCAACATATACTTATAAATAATTAAATTTATAATTCTAATTCTACATATCTATATTAAGAAAAATAACTTGATTAACCTTTTTCATAGAGTATGAAGAGTAGATTTTGATAAATTAAAGCGAACGTAATTACTTCTCGATCTTATTTAGTCAATTTTTTTCTATAAAATATACGGTTAAATCTATCTATATATAAACTTCTTGAAAAAGAGCTAAAACAAAGGGCTAATGACACAACACCCAGGCATAAAGTGGGTTTCATTGGCCTTCTGGACTCTGGAAATATGTCCAGTAGTTTTTTCTTTTTAAGCTTAATTATAAAATAGATGCTCAAACTTTGTATTTTTTATAATAGGTATTTAAATTTTTTTTGTTGAAATAGGTGTCTAACATTTATTTTTTGTCTAAAATACGTGTCTAAAGTTTTTTTCTGTTACTGTTTTAAGATAACACGGTTAACAAAGAAAATATTTTAAAAAAAAATCAAAAACTTTTCAAAACAGTCCCAAATCTAAACACCCAAATTTCAAAATTGGTGTCATTGTCGCCGCTGATAGCCTCGTCGGACCTCATCATCGATGTCGTCGGAGTCCCCCGCCCATTTCTTCCAACCACCCATCGTCGGTAACCGGCGGGAGGTGTGTCAATCGAACGTCGAACAGTTGAAGCCTTTAACGTTCATCGTTCGTCGACCGATTGACGCGCCTCCTGCCGATTAACGGCGATGGGTGGCTGGAGGAAATGGGCGGGGGAATTCAGCGGCAACGGTGGTGAGATCCGACGAGGCTATCAGCGGTGACAATGATGCCAATTTCAGAATTTAGGGTTTGGGGTTTTAGGGATTTGGGACTGTTTTGTAATTTTTTAAAATCTTGGATATTTTAAATTTAGTTTATTTTTTAAATAAAATAAAAACCACATGTCAAGCTATAATTGGGTGATAATTTTTTTTGACAGATTGACTTTAAAACAAGCAAAAATAAAATGTTAAGCACCTATTTCAGTCAAAAAATAGTTTAAGCACCTATTGCAAAAAAAGGCAAAATTTGGGCACCTATTTTATAATTAATCCTTCTTTTTAATGGGTTTAAGTTTGATTAAAAGGAGAGTTAATTGGATAACACATTCTCAAACTATGATTGTCATTTTAAATTAATTCTTAAATTTCTAAATACTTTAATTTTATACTTGAATTATAATTTTTATTTTAAAATAATCCTCAAACTTTTGAACACTTCGATGTCATCCTCAAATTTTCATTCTAATTTAGGGATAAAATTAGAATGCTTAAAAGTTTGGGACAAATTTAGAATGGGGCCATAATTTAGGGAAGTATGCTGCAATTAACTCTTTATAAAAATAAAAAGTTATTTAATATAATAGAAGTATTTTAAGATATTTAAATATTATAAATTAAATAAAAACAAGGTTAAATTATATTTTGGTCTCTGAAGTTGATCTTATTATCATTTTAGTACATGGGAAATTCTTTTGGTTCAGTTTGATATCTGAACTTTCAAATTATGGTGCACGTTACTTTTGTCCATTATTTCGTTACAAAAAAATTCAACGTGAAACTCTAAAAATGTTCGTAAAGTATATATTTTATATTAAAGTTCAAGAAAATTCACAAAACTTTAAAAAATCGAAAAAGAAGCAATCTTTAAATAGAAAAAACATGTTTTTTATTTTAAAGTTTTTTTTTATGATTTTGCTTGAAATCTTTTTAGTTTAATAAACATTTGTGTCACATGATGTGATCTGTATGATTTTTTTTATAACGAAAAAATAATTGGGATAAGGTGCATCACGATTCAAAAGTTCAAAGGTGAAATTAAAGATTTTTTAATCCCAAAATCATAATATCATTAATCCCATAAAAACATTTAGTAATGCTAAATTAATTTGTAACATTACCTAATAAAAAATCAGGTCTCATGTCAATTGATTTTTTTGTTAATATTTTAAGTCCCGATAATAACAACTTTTTTATTATATAGAAAAGTATTAATTTAAACTCATAAATATGTATCGACCAATTTCAAATTCAATCTAAAATTATAAAATAAAACGAAGCGTGGTTAAATGGAATGTATCCTAATTAGTTGCAATTACTTGGTCCTGACATGACCACTTGACAATCATGCCATAAAATGGAATAATTGATCAAAATCCACTTGGCTAGCCTTAATTAGTTGGACAATTCCCACGTCTTGTGTTAAAATAAAAGTAGATAAAGTGGGTGGGAAAAGGGACTTTAAAGGAATTAAGAAGAAAATATGTGGATTAGTAAGAGGATTAGGTGCATGATTAGTTTAGATAAAAACTCATTGACATGTAAGAGTGAGCAAAATTCAACTCGAAAAAATCAAATTTTTCGACTTGACTAGAGGCAAAAAAGCTCGACTTGTTTTGACTCGATTCAAAATTTCATAAACTCGATTCGATTCGAAAAATTTTCAAATAAAGTTTGAGTTGTAAAATAGAAATTCGAATAACTCGAAATTTTTTAGTAGTTAGTAGATTTATTTTTAAGTTCGAGTTAAATCACTTAATTTTTCATAATACATATACTGATATAAAAAATACGAAGAAATATATGCCACATATGAAAAAATATAATGAAATATATATGCATATCTTATATGAGTAGAGAAAGTTATTTAAATTAGAACCAAACTGTACTATAACATAATAACTAATTACAATTAAATTTATATATGAACTCGAAAACTCGATTCAATTTGAACTCGACTCGAATTTTATAAACTCGACTCAAATCAAAAAAAATTCAAATAAAATTTGAGTTATAAAATATAACGTATTAACTCGAATAACTCAAAAAGAATTGACTCAACTTGACTTAATTGAACGCCCACCCCTCTTGACATGAGTGGGAAAAAATGCAATTCATCAGTTCACCCCATTGTACGCCAAACTGAAGTGGGAAACAAATTACACAATTGATGGGGACTTCAATTTTCATATGGTTCTATGACCGTTTGACGCTTCAGTACGAGCTTTAATGTGACTTGTAGTTGTCTTAAATTTTCAGGGGTAGGATTTGGTGAGAAAGTATATGGGTTAATTTTGATTTTTTTTAAAGTATTATTAAAATTTTTTGAAAATTTGAGAAGTTCAATTATAATTTTTAATAATTATAGGACAGAATTAATTAAAAATATTTAAAAAATTGAAATATAATAATAAAATTTTAAGACACTAAATGTTAATTTTTAAAATTTGTGGAGAGAGCCATGGCCACCACAAGTCCCACCTATGTTTCGCCACTGTTGTTCAAGCATGAACAGTAAATAAAACATGAGTTCAAACTCGAACTATGACATCTTAAAAATACAATATCTATTGAACCGATTGAGTGATTTCGTACATAATGAAGTTGTTCATCTCAAGTGATTTGAGTCCGAACAAGCAACAACGTAGTCTGGTAAATTTGTAAACGAACCGAACGAATATGAACGATGATATGTTCATGTTTATTTGTTTAATTTTAACTGAACAAATGAACGACCACGAACAACTAAACGAACACAATTTTTTTGTTTATGTTCTTGTTCGTTTGTTAAAAAAATAAACGAATACAAACGAGTGCAAACGAACATTGAGTATTGTTTAATTTTTTATTTCATATTTTTAATATATGTTTTAAAAATTTTAAATATAATACTTTTTGTTATGAAAAATAATAAATATAAATGGACATATGTGAATAAATTTAAAAAAATATAAACTAATATATTACCGAACATTCACAAACATAAATGAACAAACAAGCCTTTTGTTCGTGTTCGTTCATTTAATTAAACGAACAGAAAATCTTGTTCATGTTCGTTCGTTTAATAAATAAACGAACTTCCCGCCGAACGGTTCACGAATGGTTCGCTGAACGTTTGGTTTGTTTACAGCCCTATAGTCTAGAGACAGAGTCGTCTCGAAAATTTTCAAGGTTCTAAGCGAAGACTCAAAAATAGGTCCTTATAAAACGAAAGTATAAGTCATTACTATGAGCAATTAATTTAATATTTTACTAATAAATCTTAAAAACATGATTAAACTTTATCAAACACATTATTTTTTATTATTTTTGTTGAGAAAATATCTTAAATATAACTAAAACAATAAGGTAGAATCACCAACTTATAAGATTATCCCTTGAAAAATGATTGAAACTATGAAAATACAAAATAAAAACCCTAACGAAGACTCATTTACATGGTAAACTTGATCCGAGACCCGAGAATCGAATCAATTTACCCGAATCGAAACCTGAAATCGAACCGAACACGATGACTCGAATTTGATACGAAACTCGAAATAAATCGAACCGAACTTCAGTTGAGCCGGAAATAGACCCAAACCGATTTTTAACCGAACCGAAACGATTTTACCCGAATCGAAGACAACCCAAAATAAAGAAAATATATTAAAATAAATAAATAAAGATGAGATGTGAATTATCGCACAACTCACCAAAAAGTCAAATATACATGCTATATAAAGTCATATATAGAGTGAAAAAAAAACCTAACTCGGCCCGAAAACCTGACTAAAACCGATCGATCACCTATTAACCCGATATTAGCCCGATTCGAAATCAACCGATCTGAAAATAACCGAATCGAAAATCAACCGACCCAACGCCTTGACCTGATACCTGAACCGAAATTACCATAGACATGAATTAAAATCGAACCAGATCCGATCCAAACCAAACCGAACTTAAACCAAATATAATTAGACCTAAAATAACTCGAACTGAAATCGAAAATGACCTGTTTGCCGCCCCTTGCACCTCTCATGAGACGACACTGTCCGAAGGTGTACATAAATTTCATCAGAATTTAAAATTGGACTTGTAGTTGAGATAAAACCCGAGAGGACCCGTGCTTTACTAACAAACAAGATCATCGCCACAAACAGCTGCGGTTTCCAAAGGCGGTCCCACACGCAAATACCAGCGAAATTTAGCATTCCAAATTTGTACTACTTCTCCGCAAGCAAAACACGAACCTTCTTCCTTCATGTAAACGCGTCCCTTTTTTCAAACAACCCCAATTCATTTTCTGACCGAATCCCCATTGCTTCTATTATTCGGTTATTCCCAATTACGTTGTTCATATAAATATCCCCTCCCCATCTCTTTAACCAACCATATAACGGTTTTCCCTTTCAAAAAACCTTGGAAGTTGGAACTAGAGCGTCTTTGCTTTCATTTCACCATGGGGAATTACATTTCCTGCGCCTTGGCCACCCCTTCGATCAAGACCGGAAAAGCGGCACGTGTCGTCCTTCCCGACGGCGAAATCCGGCAGTTCCGAGACCTCGTAAAGGCGGCCGAGCTTATGTTGGAGTGTCCTAACTATTTCCTCGCCAATTCTCAGTCTCTGCACATAGGTAAACGGTTTTCGGCCCTGAGTGCCGATGAAGAATTGGAGCTCGGCAACGTTTTCCTCATGTTCCCGATGAAGAGGCTCAACTCGGTGGTGACTGCAGTTGATCTGACTCTACATTTCATGGCGGCGAATGCTTCAACCAAGAGAGTATCGATATCGGGCGGAGACACGACCGAAAACGTTAACAAGGAGGAAGAAATGTGGCTGGGAGGATCGAAATTGAACCTGGAAGGAGTTGAAGAATTTAAGTATAGATTATCTGTTTGTAGGTCAAGAAAACCTTCATTGGAAACAATCAAAGAAGAGCATTTTTGCTCAAGGTGAACCTGAACAAATTAATCATCTTGGGTCGGTTAATGCAAAGTCTACTCTTTTAGTCTTCTTGTTTATTCTATTTTCTCTTATACTTTTAGCAAAGCCAATTGCTTTTTAGGAGCCAAAATTGATAGGCGTCGAGGATGTAAACATCTTCCTTGTCCCTATTTATTTCATATAATAATAAAGAAATTAAAATTTAAAGTTTAAAGTATATAATATCGAATATATTATTTAAAATTTAAAATTTAAATATAAAATTTAATATTTATTTTTTAATATTAGAACATAAAAAATACAAAAAAAATAAAGAATTTTTGTTCTTGAAGGACCATCCACGACTTCTCTATATGTGGAATAGAGTCGTCTGGGAGGTTGGAAAGGATGGAGTAGTTTAATTATGAATTTCTCCACCAACACTTTGCCTAACCTCATTAATTGATTCAACTAATTATTTGATCTCAATCATGAAGAATGATAAAGTTAGAATTTATTTAATCTAATTTAAAAAACGGTATCCACACAACACGATTAAAATAATTTTGAATTAATTCAAAACATAAATTAGGATTTTTTTTCCCGACATATCGGTTTTATTTGATGAACAGAATTTTGAGACAAATTAGAGTAGGATTGATTAGTTAAATTCATAAATTTAGTTGTTTAGTAAATATATATTGTAACAAACGAATTGAGGTGCATCCTCTAAATATAAAAAGTTGGTAGAGCAATTTTTTGGGTTTAAAGGATTGTAGAAAAGTTTTAAACTCTTTTGTCTTTCAGAATTTTAAGGAGGGTTCTCCAAATAACCTAAATTTAAATAAATAATATGTACTTAAGACATATTCTTATAATTTAAATAATTATTTTCCTTCTCATAGATAAAACTAATATATATGCTTCAGAAATGATTTATATTTAATAATTAATAAAATTGTATTAAAAAGATAATTTTATAAATAAAAAATTAATATATATATATATATATATATTTCAAATATGCTAATTGATATTATATTAAAAGAAATTAATTTTGTTAATCTAGTACATAATAGTAAATATCAAATATTGATAACCAATAAACTAGTCAGATCACCAACAGGGTTGGTCTAAGCGGTAAGCAACTTGGTATCGCTTAAGCAGATCTCGAGTTCGAGGCGTTGTGTATGCAGAAAATCTCCGTTGAGAGACTTACCCACTAAAGCCAGGTGTGCGATGCGAGTCGGTTCGAATTAGTTAGGGTGGAGCCCTGGAAACCAGAGAGTAACAAAAAAACTAGTCAGAGTTAATACTATCGCTATGAGTTAATTTTACCAAACAATTTTACAAAATTAATTAATGCAATCAGCTAGTCACATCAGTTAATACAATCCGCTATTAGCTACTAGCTAATATAATCCGCTAGTTATCGAACATGACCATTATGATATTGTTTTTTAGAACATTATTTAATGACAATAAATGAATGAATACGAAAGGATTACTAATTTATGGGTAAATATAAATTTTGCTGCTTGGAACTGCCTTCAATGTATAGTTTGATATCTAAATGATTTTAAATTATACATTTGAACTTGATTTTAAGGTTCATTTCGATGTGCTTCAATGCACAATTTGGTACATAAATTTAACATTTTGGTTTAAATTGATGTATGCAGATGTTTTTTTGGTCCAAAAAAATTATCATTACAATTCTTAAACCAATTTGAACTAAAAAAACAAATTTAAATACCTAAATTGATGACAAAAAATGACTATACTAAATTAAATCTTAAAGTCGAAATCAGGTAATTAATTGGAAAAAATTTGGTACAAAATTAAAACTTAAGGTACATTTGGATACCAAAATGTATAATTACTAATAATCTTTTTTATCAGAAAGCGGTATGATTTTATTTAGAAATAATTATACACATCGAATATCATCATGTGCCTCATTAAAAACTTCCCTAATATTAGGGTGGAGGAAAAGAATACACCGTGATAGTATTAAAATGAGAGAAACCAAACATCAAACGCTAGATCATAAAGGAAACAACTCCTAAACTAATAGCAGTAAACATCAAGAAACAAAAAAAAAACCAAGGCACCACACTACCCAAATGTGAGCAGCGTCCCCAGTGTGCATGACACAACACCAAAATTGCGTATAGCGCACAACATCAACACTCAATCCAGCCCTTACGCATGTAACCAAACCTTCAGTACACTAACAGCGCATAAGCACCAAACATTCAATTAGGCCATGACCTCGAACCTTGATGATTTATTCACACCACCCTTAGCGAGGGCATCCACCATTCTGTTTGCTTCACGAAACAGCACACACAACATAAACGCCTACAGACACACACTTAAGCTGAAACAAAAATAGCAAATCATGACCAAACCAACATAGCAAAGCAACAACACCACATTTTTTTCCAAGCTCATAACCGCAAGCAACCAATACACAAACAAAACATTACGTATGAGTTTTCATAGTAATAATCATACAATAAGAATACAATCACGAGAAAAAGAGTACTACGTTATAGTATTAACGAGGATAAAACACCAAGGTAAAAACAAACAAACAAAACAACAAAGCAAATGCGCCCAAACTCGAACCAATATACACGCAACAAGCAAACTGCAGCTCAAGGAGCCCAACCCACCTACATAATAGTTTCCTTGCCTGCAACTTCTTTGGATTTAGCATTGCCTTGTATCGAGCACGCTAACAAAACCATGGCACAACCACACATCCAACCCACCACTATTTTCGAACCACTCCAGAAAAATTACCATGTAAAACATCACCCATATAGTTCACCACCATAAAACTCTCTAAACTATTTAGATGGTTTTTTTCAAAAAGCATTAATGATTGTTAGATCTTTCATGCCTTTATATAGCCTTTGTAATCCTAATTCAACTCATATTAGGATTTCAATATATATATTAATATATATAATCCTAATTTAACTTTAATTAGGATTTCAATATATATATAATCCCAATTCAACTTAATTAGGATCTCAATATATATATATATATATAATCTCAATTCAACTTAATTAGGATTTCAATCTAAGAGTTTTAAATGTTTTTATTTGAATTCATATATGGATCGGAATAGGATCAGATTTGGATTCGAATCGGATCATAGCAATGTCCATATCCAATCCACCTCCTATTAGGACTCGGGCCATTTTTCGGATTCAGATTCAGACTTTTTTTGATCGGATTTGGATTGGATTTTTTCTTCGGATCGAATCGGATTCGGATTATATTGTCATCCCTAACAGGAACTACACAAAATTTTTGTAAACTAAGTTAGATAAACACGATTTTAAAAATAGATTTTTAAATTCAAAAACTAAATCGATTAAAAATATTACCCCTTCTCTCTTGTCGATCAACAATCTATAATCTCGCTGTGTTGTTGGTAGTCCCACGTGAGTTAATGGAACACACCACCTATCATTCATACAACAAAAAAAATATTATTAGCATATTGTAAAAAAAAGGGAAAAATAAAAATTTGGATTATTTTTCATTACCTTCGAAGTAATGAAAACACGAATAGGGTCGAATTCAGGGAGTCGGGCTTAAAAACGACATACGAAACCAAGCCCAAGATTGGAGCAACAAAATACACCCTTCGATGACACATATGTCTGGGTCGACGGTTCTGCATAACTCCCTAAAAAGAAATGTTAGGACTGTCGATCCCCAACTCTTATTTTTGGATTATGCAAGACTACTTAGATGAAGCAACCACATCATATGCACTTTGTTTCGGGGATTTGTCTGGCATCAAGACCCCCGATGACTCTTAAAATATGGGCACAAGCAAAACGCTGCAAAAATAATAAATACATATGTCAAATTATTTTTAATAAAAATAATATCAAATAAATAATCATAAATAATTAAATTTATTTATATTACCCTCTTTGTTTCTTCATCAGCATTCGGGGGAAGCTCTCCAAAAGTATTCTCTAAAAAAGTTAACAAAATTTTACCGCCGTCGAACTTGTCTGGCACAACTCCGAGCAAATTACCACACACGACTTCCAAGTTTGCTTCGACAACACCGATTATAACCTCGTCGTCAACTGGCAGACCAAGATGTAATGCAACATCTTGCAACGTAATTGTAGCCTCACCACACGAGAAATGAAATGTGTGCCTCCGGCCTCCACGTTTCCAATAACGCGTTTACCAACATCCAGTTAATCTTCGTACCGCCAACTATCTGACATACATGACCAAAACCGGCTTCTTCAAAAAACGGAATAAGATCCTCATGCGGTTCATCAGTGATACGGTTCAGGTAGATTGTCAATGCACGTTCATAATGCTTCAAATTAAAATTTTAAATTAATAAATAACTAAATAATAAATAATTAAAAGTAATTAACTAATTAAAAAAATAGATTTCACCTCGTTAGTTGTCCGCCAAAAGTCAAACATGTGTCTGTGATCCAGCCTCAGTAACACCGCCATAAAATCGAATATCGATCGAACTCTTTAAAAACAATATTAAATAGTAGAGTAAGAATAAGAAGAATGAAGATAAGTTGTGAGAATATTCGGAGACTATGGGCCCCTATTTATATGAGACCTCGCACCCCTTCCGAAGCGATATCAATAGACCTTGCTATTTGCAAAACACGAGGACTGTTGAAAAAACGCGGCTTTTCAGTTCGAATCAATTTCACACTGTCAAAAGGGACCTCACGTTCTCTCGTACGCGAGGTCCCATGCTTTCAAAATTTAAATTTTAAATTTTTTAAATAGCAAGTTTTTAGATTATTCTTAATTAGTAAAATTTTAGATTATTTTTAAATAGCAACTTTTCAGGTCGAATCAATTCCACCCTTTTAGTTCGAATAAATTTTAAATTATTCTTAATTTGGCATAATTATCAAAATAATTAAAATATTAAGGATAGATATTAATTAAAACGTTCAAAAGGACCTTGCTTTCTACAGGTAACGAGGTCCATGAATTAAATAAATTGATTCGCCCGCTTAAAAGGACCTCAATTACTAGACTAGTCCATTTTTTTATATTTCAGTATAAATATTTATTATATACCAATAAAATTTAAAATTTAAACAAATATTTAGTTAGGATCATTAATTAGTAATACAACTTATATATTAATAGAATTTAAATATCATCTTTTTTCCTAATTATGCTCTTTTTTAGACAATATCATTATTCTAACAAATATGAAATTCTTTTACATTATGTCTATTTGATTTCAAATATTCTACAATAATTAAGATTTTAATTTAAGAAAAATAAGGATTTGAAATCAAAGATTTGTACTAAAGATTCTTACTTAAGGAAAAATATGTCAAATTAGAACAATTAGGATCTTCTCAAATAATTAGGATTTTTTTATATCTTTAAAACCTTTTTAAAAATAATTACACCAAATAATTACGTCATATTATATTATATATTCAAATAATTATAATTTATTAAATTACATATTTAAAAAATTAGGTCAAGTAAATTATATCTACATTAGAGGGTATTTAAGGGTATAAGGATCTTTCATTTATTAGGGAATAATTTCTAGACAATTAAAGGATCTCGCTATGCACAAGACGCGATGAACTCTCTTGGACCTTGCATTTTTCAAAACGCGAGTTTTATTCCGTTATTTTAAATTGGGTTATTTGAAAAGTGCATCCACGTAGGATGAAATTCGCTATCCGCAGAAAGCGAGGTTAGTACTCGTGTTTCGTGGAGCGCGAGGTCACCTTTCGTGGACAATTCAGGGGTCATTTTTCTAAATAACTTTGGCTAAGGGTTATTTTTCTAAATAACTATTAGAAATGAGTTTTTTTTCATAAAAAGCCTACAATTTCTTGACCATTTTAATTTAGGGAAATCAAAAAAATGAATTATGGAAAATGAACTACAATCTTTAGAAAACAGATTCTGTATAAACCATTTTTCACTGTTTGGCAAATTTTTCAAAAAAATAATTTTCTGAACCTTTTTTAAGTGAAATAAACACATAATACAACAAATTTATTAACTTTTAATTTTTTTTGTTGAGTTAATTTTATTGCTACAAGTACATAAAATTAAAATTTATTTTTATAACTCGAAATAAAACTTCTTTATCAATTAATTTAGAAAGATGAGTTCTGCAATTGAAATATTCATTGTTATTTTTACTTAAAGTGTAAATTAAAAGTATCAAATTAAACAAAAATAAAATATTAGTTGAAGCAATTGCATATACATATTAGTTGGAAGAAAGCACACTTGAAACTTTTTATTGAAAGAAAAGGGTAGAGAAAGCAACTTCCAATAAACTAACTACCAAAGTATTAGTATGCAAGAAAACATCAATGTATTCTGTAAAATGTAAATTATAACTTAATTATAAGCACTAGCATCACCCATCAAAAAAGGTGTATTTTGAAAGAATAAATTAATTTTTAAATTTTTACTTCTAATTATAAATAAAATATCTAGTATCTCCAGAATAAACACTTCTAGTAAAAATAATTCTATATATTCTAATGCTAAAGTTTAAACTGCATTACAGGCTACAAGTATCTTCCTAGCTTCTTCAATGATGGACAGCTTGATTCCTTCACCATTGTGAGGTAACATTCATGACTTTGTTTCCTCTCCAATTATGAAGGCATTACCGAGACGAGTTGCAAATTAATGCCGAATAATATTTTGAACATGAACTGTCTCAAAGCTCCCCTTGTACTTCTTCATGTAATGTTCGTTTAATACATCGGATATGAAAACATATTTAAAGTATAACATTCAAATGTAATATCAACGCAACCAAACAACATTATATGCTATAGAAATGCATGTTTATAATCTCTATTTTGGACTCAAAATAAGCTTCTAAACATTCCATCCAATTCAGTTCTTTAGTACTGACATTAGATTCATCTTCAATTAAAATTTCAGCTTACAATTACATAAAGTACTCATATAAACATGGCTGTTTTACAGCTGATGTTTTCTATGGTTATGCACTTGATTTTAACATGAAATCATTTGCTAAAAATTCTATAATAGAGCATGATTATTTACTAGTGTTTGAAACTCTCATGATCATTGTTTTCAGACACTTTTTCATTTAAAAACTTCAACAAACATTTGAAGAGATAAAGATTGTCCAAAAAAATTCCAATGAGAATTATTCAGGATTTCATCATATTGATCCCTTCCTAGAATTCTAAAAGTTTGACAATCAGTGAAAGTCAAGTAGATCCCTTCCTAGGATTTCACCATATTGATCCCTATGAGCATTTTATTTCAAAGGTCGGAGAGACTTTAACAACCATGAAAGGCTCTAAATTCTACTTCTTATGGAGACATTTCTTACAGAGTTAAATAGAAGAGAAAAGAGTTGGGATATCTTCAAGTTGTTAATCTTAGTCCGGAGAGTAATGTGCATTCTGTTAAAAGAGTTAAAAAAGCATTTTATGTGCAATCCAAATCAAAGCACCATATCCAAATCATAAAATAAATAAAGCAAATTTACATACTAAACAACGAAAACAAACAATACCCAAATTACTGTTTGGAGTAAAAACCAAGAAAATAGAGAAGATCCTAAGAAAAAAGCAGAGGTTATTGATGTGTTGTGATTAGAGGAAGAAATTGCAGAGTTCAAAAAATACAAACAATAAATACCCTAAACACATACCTAAGGTAAAAATAGAAGAATAGATGAAGAAATTAAGAGACTTTGAGAAATTATGATTACCCGAGAAGATGAATGATTATCTAAGTTGTTGTCGTCGGCGAGGAAGATGCGACGGTGATGAATTTTAGTCGGATACTTATGAGGCGTCAGAAGCTATGAAGACTGAAGTGAGGATTATAAAGCGATTTACCGACTTTAAGTGAGCAAGTCATTTATGAGTAGGGGGGTGGGGGGGGGGGGGGGATCCGTTCACCCGTAGTTGCTTTTATGTTGACTTTAGCTTTTTCTTTGAAAAAAACACTGAAAAACTATGAAAATATTTTTCGTAAAGTGTTTTACGTAAAGTATTTTACGTTGAGTATGTTAGAAGAAGCAAATGTAAATACAAGTCCATACAAGTTTGGCAGAAAAATAATCAAAATACAAAAGTCCATACAAGTTCTAATTACACTGAGAATAAATAAGGTGATAGCATATCTAAATTAAATTTCCTGGCAGAACCGGGAATTGGACTATATTGGCCGGTTCAATCAAGTTGACAGATTGATCTAACGATCTAACTAATATGCTGTGAACAAAAATAATCAAAATATTTTTTGATTCTCCTTCTAATTTCCAGGGCTTCGTCCCAATTAATTTAAACCGATTTGCATTACATATCTAATTTTAATATATGAATTTTTTAGTGAAAATTTTCTACATACATATCACTTCGAACTCTAAAACTATTTAAGCAATATGAAGCTGTTTACTATTTGAACCTACCCGTTGATAATAATCAAAACATTTTAAACAGAAAAAAGTTAAATAAAAAAAACCCAAACCGAAAACCCATTTAACATTTAAGTTACATAATCCAAATTTTGATTTAACTCATCTTACCGGGAGATTCTAAATAGAAGCAGCTTAAATAAAGACTAAAAAGAGACATCATTTTCTAAATCCTTGGATGAAGCCAATTTAATCTCAACCGTCGGATGAAAAAAAAGTTAAGAGTTAGCGGTTTTGTAGGTAAAAAAGAAAAAAGAGGATAAAGGGTGATTTGCACTGGTTGAGGAGCGGGAAAACACACTGAAGGCTTAGGATGATTTGTACTTGTTATTGTATCGCCATTTTTTTTGCTTCAAAGGGTTTAGGGTACTCACGGGAGATTGACACACACACTGAAGGCTTAGGAAGAAAGCTTTTGAGGATCAATCGCGAGGAAGGAAGAAAAGTTTTGAGGTAAGATAGATGTTATTTTGGGTTCAAAATTTGGGGAGATTATGGGCGATTATTGTATGGTTTTGAAGGAGGGAGTTTTGTAATGGTGAGTTTTGTGATTTGAGTTCGAAATGTTGAAGGAAGTAATGATGGGTTTTGGGTTCGAAATTGGGGATTAGGGTTTAGGTTCATAATGTTTAGGATTTTTCTAGGGTTTTGAAGGAAGTAATGGTTCGAAATTTAGGATTTTTGTTGGGTTATCACTTATTTGGATCACTTATTTGGTTGGAAATTGGGGACACCATTTAGTTGATGTGAATCGATTGATATTTTTAGGGTTATTAGATAGATAATATGCAGTGTACTTTTAAGTATTAGTCTTTTGCATGTATGTGGCAATGTAGTTCATAGTTGTTTTTCCTTTGATGTAGAATCTTGTGTTAGTATTTCTGGTTCTATTTTCTTTTTCTTAAAAGATTGTTAGTGTTATTTAAAAATGTTTTAGTTAGAAGTAATACATGTCCTGACAGCTCGGTTGCATGCTTGGACACATATAGACTCTTTCAAAGATGGTCACTGTGAAATAGGAACATAATTGTATCTAACTTAAATTATTGTAACATTGATTAAAAAGTATCTTGTTTTAATCTTTATGATACAGAAAATACATGCACATAGGTATGAATGTAATCTTCTTGTTTAATTATGGAAGAAGTATGCCAATGAATTGCTTTCTTTTAATTAATATGGGTTGCCTTGAATGTACAGTCATGCAATCCTATTCCTCCAAATATTGTATATGGTATAGAGTAAATATGGTTCTAAAATAGCAATCATTTGTTGTAAATTGTTAGAGCAAGAAGGGTTGGTTGAAGAAGGAACCAAAGTAGATCATTAATTGTACTGATATTTTGCTATGATATGTATGTAAATAATGAAGTATGAGATGTAAACCTTCTTGGATGGTAATCTTTGTTATGAAATTGTTATGCAACTCAGTCATGTATTGTTATTTTATCATTAGAATGAATTGATAGCATGATGATCACATGGATAATTACTATGCACTTAGTGAATAGTCTAGGGTTTGATGGTTGAGAAATAATTAAGTTTGCTTGAAAGTGAGATAAAATGAATCTATGTTTGTTAATTAGTTGTAGTTACGCATGATGTGTATCTTACTAATGACTCGCCTTGTTATTTTTCAGGTTAGACTGATTTAATCGAGCTCAGGGGATAAGCAAGATCAGAAGCAAGATAAAAGTACGTTTTGAATATATCTTAGAACTCATAGAAGTTGGCGCAAGTATATATGTAGTTTGGCTCACATCATTTTGGTTATCTTTGTAAGTTATGTAAATAATTAAGTAAGAGATTTAGGTGAGCATGGTAACTTGGTATACATCTTTGAATGTGGTTGCATTAGAATGGTATGCTTCTGTGGTATATGGTTGGAACAGCATGTTATGCTTCTATGTTTGTGAATGGATTTGTTTGTGGTTAAGATGTTATGGTGCGAAAAACCTTTAGGAAATAGGTATACGATTGTTGTTCCTTCTATTTGAATGGTTGTAATAAGCTTATCTCATATATATATATATATATATATATATATAATTATAATCTTATAAAGTAATCAGATGACTGAGTTAAAGGTTAATTAGAAATTTGACCATGAGACTGTATTCTAGAGTATGATAGCGAGAATGTAGGTTAAATTGGTTTATGTAATGATAATAACCTTAGTAATGGAATGAATGGTCTAATAAGCATATGAAATTTTTAGTGTCAAGTATAGGCGAACTTCTGTTCAAATGATCCATCCTAAGAATGAAAGTTTTGTTAATGCAGTAATTATCTTTTGTCATCATTAATTCATTTCACCCTTACCTTACTTTACCTTACCTTTTCAGATTGAAGTTGTTTACAATGGAGCATCGTAGTGAGCCGGACGTAGAAGCTGTACACGGGGCACCTAAAACATTGACACCATATCTCCACTTCTAGTAAGTTAAAGTTGAATGTATATGGCATTGTTGAAATTGTTAGTTGGTTAGTGCAATGTATTGCGTAGTCTAACTCTGAAATCATTTTTGTACAGTATAAGTGAGTGTACACGACTGAAGGGTGCTAAAAAGAAAATGAACAATAGTGTAAGTGAGAAAAAGAAAATACGATTGTGTGTTGTTTATTAGTTTGTAATGTGTACATATCATTCAAATTTAATAAGTGTGGGAGTGATACAGGCGAGAAAAGCTCTAGGTTTGAGATAGGCTGAAATGACTGATGCAAAAAGGAAGCCTTATATTAATATGTACGAGGAGCAAAAGCATGCTCAATCGGAATGGATATCAAAAGGCAAGGGGAAGGAAATAGTGAAGAATGAAGAAGTAAAAAAGGTAAGTGAATGTTTATATTTCTTGTTAGAGAAAGTGGTTAGGGTTCAAACATGTTGTAACAGAATATATTGAAGCGTAATACAACAATAATTATTGTTCTATTAAACATCGTAGGAGATGTCATCGAGATGTAGCATGAAAAAGCTGTTAAATATGTTTAAAGAGATGCAGAAGCTGAAGATTGACAGTGTTGTTAAAGATTTAAGGTTTAGTCCTTTATTTGGATTGAAATCGCGAGCAATTCATCGCGACCTATACCGCGAGTTAGCGAAGAAGTTTGATGTGGAAAGCTCGACGATGAAATTTAGTGGGCACAAAATTTCTGTTCTGCTAGAAGATGTGGAAGTTGTTTTGGGCTTGAAGAACGAAGGTCTGGATGTTGAACAAGCTACGGGAAAATTGAGTGGAAAAGAACAAACGATGAAGTACAAAAGTAGTACGAAGGCTACATATCAACAACTTGCCGGGGAGATACTAAATAGAGCTTATGAGGGGGATGAGTTGAAAGCACATGTACTGTTGTACATTGTTGGTGTGTTCTTATGCCCAAACGCCAACCTTCTACCTTCCATGGAACATTTCAAGTTATTGTGCTTAGCTGGGTTGAGCGGGAAACTGAACTGGTGTAAATATACGTACGATAGGTTACTTGATGGAGTAACCAAATATAAAGTTCGTGTTGGGTTGGCTTATATGACAGGATGCATTGCTATCATAGAGGTAATGTATTATTAAAATGATGTTTCGTTATGATGTAGTACTTTATTCACCCAAGTTTTATTTTTATTATAATAGTATGATTAATGTAAAATGTATGTTTGGTTATTCGATTATTGGAGTGGCATTCCGAGCAGAGGATATACTTTCGCTGATGGTCGTGCTCGAATTCATGTGTGGGGGAAGAAGAACGTAGGCATGATTATAACCCGGCTAAAGGGAGAACGACCTGCCAAAAAACTGAAAGTAAGTAGGTTAATAAATTTTGTATTCTATAGGGGGTTGTATTAAAATGAAATGAATTAATGATGATGTGTGCAAGTACTTGGGTCTGATGATGAATGCTATGAAGGGACAGAAGAAGGTGGCAGAACGAATGGTAGTAATGATGCTATTACGGAGCTATTGGAGAAGGTAATTTCAGAAATAGCTGAAATCAAACAGAGTCTCGAAGCTCGTGTAGAGAAAGAGAATAAAATAGAAGAGAGTTTGGAGACTCTGAAAGAGGAACGTAAGAACGTTGTTGAGCAGGTTGCAGGTTTGGGTGTAAATATGATGTATATAAAGAAGACTTTGCGTATAATAGATGCAAAATTTGGCATTGGCCTTGATGAAGAGGAAACAATGGAGGAGAAAGCAGAATTCGAAGAGTCCAACCCAAAAGATGGACTTAATGTTGATGCTGAAGCGTTGGTAAATGAGTTGTTGCAGGAAGAGAACGTTGTTGTGGGCGGGAAAAAGAAAAAGGTAAAATCAGTAAAATGTTTAAATTTTGATCAACATGGAATTAAGTTAACGTACGAGATTTTTGTTGTTGACAAAGTTGATGTTAACTTGTAGGGTAAGCCAACGGTGGAAGCTGTGTGTAAGGTTAGTGGGAAAGGAATTCGAGTACGAATGAAAACTCGAAACATAAAATAAGTCATTGTTTCAAAGAAGTGTCATGTGGAGCTTCTTCTGGTTTAAGTAGAGAGAACAAAACTTGAGTGATTGTATTGTGAACTCGGTGATTTACTTTGAATGTCCTTAACCATTTGATTAGAACATGATATGGATATGGATGGATGATCTCGTTGACGTTCGTTTAGAACGTAAATCGTTTGTAAGGATTCTTCATATGGGTTCTTTAATTACATATGTTTGACATTATATATAAATTTGTAGAAGGTGTAATACTTAAGAAGTGATTAAATATTGTAATTCTTTAATGTTATTGAATATTTCACATCAAATGATTAAGCGTTGCAGGTACTGCCGTATGTTGAAATACCCGATGGAGTAGGGGCGGCAGCCAAAGGCATATATGACTATATATGGAATACGCATTTGCCTGAAGGGTAAACAGTACATAATGATGCTACAATGTAGTTCGGTTTAATATAACTTACAAGTATTTGTATGTGTGCAGCGAAATCCTCGTAGATTTTGGCCATATGTATATGACTGTAAATGATGTCGATACGTACGACCAGGAAGTTGGTCAGTTCAATGGTTAGTATACTGTACATTTTCCCATAAGCAATAAAGTCATTAACTTAATTAATGAAATGTAGTCAAATAGTTCATGTGTTTTTTCTTGTAAAATTTAGGTTATTAATGTTGTTGGGTGGGGGATTATTGTTGAAGATAGTAGGATGGAATGTAAAGCAAGGAGAGGGTATCTACCTTGCGCATTAAGTGTTTGTTAAATACGGAAAAAAGTTAGTGTATATTAAGAATAAACATATGCGGTTTTAGAATCATGCTGACTAATAATGCTTGTATTGTAGGATCAGCTTTTACGAGGGCTAGTGGATTGTGCGCAAATTGCGGAGTACTGGCGTTTCACTTTCAAACCATTTGGTAAAATTAGGGACTGGAAAATGGTATGAACAAATTGAAATTTTTTACAAAGTATTTGCAATTTAGTACATAGGTATATTACATGGGTATCGTTTATTGAATGGCAGTAGTGGAATATTTTGGCATATCTTTATCCCTATTAATGACAACGGGAATCATTGGTATACATGTGTATTGGATATTGATCGTGGGGAAGCGAAGATACTAGACAGCTTTCCCATAACTAGAGGCAATGCTGCAAGAGTGTTTGCTGTTAAGAAGTTGGTAATAAGCGTAAACCTAGAACTATTCAATAATCTTTACTGATGTCACATAGTATGTAAAAATCTTAGTGTCTGTGCATCTAGCTTAAAAGGTTAGGTGAATGTTTTTTGGATGCAAAGTTCGTATAAGTGTTTGGCTCACCATCTAGGCCGCTGACAGAAGTCCGCGTGATGGTGGCTAAAGTCAAACATCAAGACAGTGGGTACATAGTTGTTAAACTGTAGATATCTGTTATCTTGCTAATACCATTTGCATACTATTACTAATAATTTGATGTTTAAACAAATATGTCTTCGAACAGAGACGATTGTGGGATGTTTTGCATTAAATGGATGCAACTTTGGCATAGGAAGAGTGTAGAGGACGTGGTACGTGCAGCCGTTGTTTATTACACGTTAATTACTGATCCATTTATAGAAATAGACAATAATTAATGAATGCATCTATTGTTAACATTTGTCTTACTAGATTGTTGGGGATTGGGATCGAATGTTTGTTCTATATGATCTCGTGAATAATGATCGAAATACGAGAAGGTGAGAAATTTCAGGTGTTGTTAAGGCACATGTTGTACAGCTGAACTCACATCCATTCGTAAACCGTGCAAGCATTCGTCAGCCAAAATGGTAAGTGAGTAATTACGTAGGTACACACCTTATATTTTTGAAATAATTATTATGTTCAAGTTAATGTTCGTAACTTTGCGAAATCTTTGTTGCTAATGAATAGATTGGCGTCGAAGTAGGATCTCTGGCAATGAAATTTTTTTTGTGTAAGCCTGGCATGACATATTTTTTACCCTCTTTTTGTAGGGGTCGAACCCAGGTATGTATGTATGCTCTTACTTTTTGGGGAAAAATTTGCTAATGCCATTGCTCTTTTTTTGAATGGGCAGTAATATAAGCAAAATGTTTTTGACGAAAATTTGCATTTTGTGAACATGTACAACAATTTATACATTAGAGGGTTTCACAATCCGAAACAGGTTATGTAAGTATAGGAAGGCCATTGGAAAGTTGCAATATATGTTAGGAAATCATACTAAATGCGGAGTATAAGTTGTATATTATATTCCATTGTATAAATTGAGCATATGAATGCTTTATCCACATATGTTATATGAGACCAAAGCTGCAAAAAATTAAATGGACATATCTATTATTCGCTATGGGTATGCAATATTTTGCTTTGGAAAGATGTTGGTCGGCATAGAAAACCTTCGTATAGATAATCGTGTTATTTACTGTGGGGGAGGAAGGAACGATTTCATACTGAATATATAGATAATCGTGTAATAACTTGACGTTGTAATATGATATAGTATCGTGGATGTCACAGTTGGAAATATATTGAAAACATTAGCGTCTGCATTCCAAAGATGTGGGTGGTCCTAATTGAAACGCAGAACCAAACATGCGTTAACTTTTATTTTTGCACACATATGAGATTAAAGGAATATTGACTCATTGTTAGTTCATGAAATTATCCATGCCGAGGTCATTTGCAATTTCCATGTCATCTTGGAAAAAAGTTGAAGTTGTCCCAAATGTCGGGGTTGGAAGTTGCAACTTCAAACGTGGGCATGTGTTTTTTTTATGTCCCTTAATATTGCAAAGAGAACAGTGATAGGTTCGTGACATTGAGACTTGTTTTTTCAAATTTTATTTCCATTTCGCTTATTTCTTTTGCGGGTCCCGAACGTTGCGCTTACTTTCCTTCTTAGATGATGACTCCTTCAACATATTGGCCTTATCAAATTCAGCAGTTAATTTAAGTATCTCATCCTTTGTGCTTTGAAAAGTTCCGTCAGTTTGCGATGCAAAGTAGCACAACCGCAAGGACAGTGATCAGGGAGAGGCGAATCGAGACATTTGTTTCAATTCGGGAGGCACGTTGAAGTCTACAAATGATAGAGCTGAAAGCTTTGCATTTTTTGTCCACCGTGAGAGTATTAAAGATTTTGGGATCTCTGATAAGTCTTCTAACTTAAGAACGTGCAATTGATGGCGACATGGCAGGCCCACTGTCTCAAATTTCCTGCAAGAACACGTTACGTTATGCGTTGCGACATCAAGCACCACCTCATACATTTTGTTAGGATCCCTATACTTGGTTAAACGATATGTCAGCGATCCTCCTACTTCAACAATTGGATGTATAGGACGATACAATGTCTCATGTTTAAGTTCCGTCTGAACTATTTCAAATGATGCCCGGGTATACAGGTCAACCGCATTCCTTTCAAGGTCATTCAATTGCATCATCGGGAAAGGCTTTGAATGTGAAGTGAAGAAATATTCCTTCAACTCTTTAATTCTCATCTCATTAATCCCATTTTCAATGGCACGAACCTAATCTATATATGTCTTCTTAGATTTTAGCACAATAGCAAGCGCATTATTCATAGCTTCACACCTTTGTGTTGAGCGAACATTGGTGAAGAAATATCCCGTAAGATAGGCTTGGGCCCACATACTTTGGGTCTGATCCTTCTCTACAACCCATGGATGGTCTTGGACGTTAAACTGTTGAACAACTGATCTCCACTATCGATTAAATTCGTCAATTTTCCACCAAGAAGACATGCATCTAGTAAATGCGGAAGTAAAGTTTTTATCATCTATGTTTTCCTGAGCATTTCAGGACAGATGCCACGAACATATGTGATGTCGAGCAAGCGAGAACACCGTTTTTATAGCCCTATGTATGGCTCTATCACCGTCTGTCACGCATGAGACATGAGCCTTGTTACACATAGCCTCTAATAATTCCCTCAGTACCCATTCAAAAGTATCGGTAGTCTCGTCAGCTAGAAGTGCAACACTGAAGACAGTGGTTTGATGGTGGTGATTCACACCAACTATTGGCATTAGAGGCCGCCCATACACATTTCCCTTGTACGTTGTGTCAAATGCAATGACATCACCGAAGCATGCGTAGTCAGACCTCGACGTTGAATCACACCAAAATAGATTATGCAATCCCACTGATTCATCAACACTGTACTGCATGTACAACCAATATCTTGCTCTTTCTTGAAGTCAAAGTAAGCGAGTAGGGCATTTACATCACCATCACGAATTTCAGCCGCCTCAGATTTTTGTAGTGAGTTGTACAAGTCTTTCCTTATGAAACCAACATTATGGAAACCACCTGACTGTTACGTGAAATAATTCATTACTTGTGACGTTCTGACCCCTACATTTTTCAATGCTCGTGCCTCAACGATATCTGCATCATCAACTTGTCTACTCGACCAAAGAAACGGACACATTATAGGTGGGCACAGAGAGTGATTATGTTCAGTATGACAAAATGTTATCCTCCACTTACCAGAATCGGTACACTTAACAATAACTTTTGCCTTGCACCCGATGAGTGTGATTACGCGGGGTGCACGTTTCCATTCCGAATCATTAACAGTTGATCTCCATACACCTCCCCGTATACGACAAAATTGTTGTGCTTTGACATCACCGAGCCCATCATGCTTAGTTGTTGAGCGACAAACATTGAACCCACTATTTTTTGCCAAATCCCTATAAAACTCCCATGCATCATCACGAGAGTTGAAAACCATACCTACTAAATTCTCAGGAATAACAGTTTCCTTTGCTGTGGAGTCATCAACCACATAGTTTTCACCAACTGTGTCAGCCATGTAACAAATTAATGATGCGCATGTCCTACGAAAATAGAAATCATGGCATGACGTATGATACTAAAAACATAGATCTTTTTACTATGAAGTTCATAAAAGTGGAAACATCCAACGTACATTCTATTTACTTGTGGTCGTACAAGAAAGTCGGTCAAGATTCTGTGAAAATGGATGTTGGCTGGGAATATTGGAGATAACCTCAATTTTCCTACTTTTTCCCACATATACGATAGATCCCAGCTGATGAAGAGAAGTTGCTCTCACCAACCCAAGGTTTGGTCTTTGTATAACCAAAAAATGGTTGGTGTGTGCATCCATTATAGCAATAAATAGGTTGGTTGCACAACAAATAAATAAATGAACTATAGCCATTATTGGTGGAGTTCCTACCATTTTACTCTATTTCGATACCTCTAACCCATTTTTAACTAGCCATCTTAACCCTTATTAGTATCGAAACCAGCATAGAGGGTTTCAAAACCCACACTGGAAATTTCAGGCAAATTAGCCCTACCAGTTCCAAAACCGTTATAGGTGGTTTGGAAACCCCTAAAGCCATCCCAATTTCTGTCCAAACTGTCTCACTAGTACCGAAACCATGATTGAGGGTTTCGAAACCCACACTAGAAATTCAATTTCAGGACAATCTGCCTTACCAGTTCTGAAACCATTATAGGTGGTTTTAAAACCCCTAAAGGTATCCCAATTCATGTCCAATCTGCCTCACTAGTACCGAAACCAAGATTGAGAGTTTCAAAACTCACACTGGAAATTCAATTTTAGGCATCTGCCTTAGCAGTTTCGAAACCAAGATTGAGGGTTTCGAAACCCACATTGAAAATTCAATTTTAGGCCAATCTCCCTTAGCAGTTTCGAAACCAGGATTGAGGGTTTCGAAACCCATACTGGAAATTCAATTTCAGGCCAATCTGTCTTACCAGTTTTGAAACCATTATAGGTGGTTTCGAAACCCCTAAAGCCATCCCAATTTCTGTCCAATCTACCTCACTAGTACCAAAACTAGGATTGAGGGTTTCGAAACCCACACTAGAAATTCAATTTCAGGACAATCTGCCTTACAAGTTCCGAAACCAGGATTGAGGATTTCGAAACCCACACTGGAAATTCAATTTCAGGCCAGTCTGCCTTACCAGTTCTGAAACCATTATAGGTTGTTTCGAAACCCCTAAAGCCATCCCAATTTCTATCCAATCTGCCTCACTAGTACCGAAACCAAGATTGAGGGTTTCGAAACCCTTTAATGAATTTCATTTTCTAGGCAATCTGCCTCACTAATACCGAAACTAATAGAATGGGGTTTCGAAACCCCTGAAGAATTTTAATATGTAATATGAACCAAGCCGTTTTTTAGTAGAATGCAGTATACGCTTTAAGAAGAATAGGTAAGAAACGTTTCGTCATTTATAAATTAACAAAAGTTTTTTCACGTTGTAATATGATATATTAAGTTTCGAAAAAGTTAAGGGTATTCCTTCTATTGAGGGACATCATACAAGCATAATGGTTAATGCAATATAAAGCACTAGCATGTTATACTTATATCAGCAATAGTTCAAAAATTTGTTCACGTGGGACGTAATTGGCTACACAATATGATTGCCTATCATAAACTATATCTATCTATACAATAAATCATCCATAATTGAGAGAGCATATAACAACTCAATATATAATCAAAGATAAAACCATAGCCATAAATTAAAAGTATCCGACAAAGTTAATGAAATTAAATTCAATAACCAAAGTCAATAGATGTCCAAAATACCACTGCATAAATCCATTGAAACTATAACAGAACATAAGTCCTAAGCCTAATCCAGTGCATCCGAATGCAATGCTGGTGGGAAAAGATGACCCCAAACATCACACATGTCGTGCTCTAGAGACGTGAGATGGCCATCTAAGCTACGAATCATGGCGGTAGACTCTCATGCGATATACGAAGAAAGGCATCAATGTTGTCAAACGACTAATCATGGTCACATAGATGGATTCAATGGTCATTGGAGGTGGATCATCTGCTGCATCAACATTCTTAGGAGCAACACGAGCTTCGTCTTCATCTTTTTGTGAACCCACTCCCCATGAATAAACCTCTATCCGCCTTCTTAGCCGTTGTCCGATTAATCTTACTCTTAAGAGGAATGGCAGGATCAAAAGATGTGTTAATGTTTAGCTTCTCAAAGATGTGACTTAGAACACATCCGTAATTAAGAGAGCTATGGTGGTCTGCGAATGATTTTAACAAGCGAGTCGAAGATGATTTAGGCAACATTCATACGATTTCTAGTACAGAGTTGATATAACCACCGTAGTCTCATGCATGCGATGCGAGTGCATCTTCCACCGAAAAGGCCGAAAAAACCAAGTGGTGAATAGATGAATAAGTCTATCATTGATGTGAAGGTGAGTAGGACTATCATCGTCAAACTTGATAGGAACACTTTCCCACTCTTTACAAGCACCTTTGTTAGGGACACCAAGATGTTTCGCTATACTTTTCTGGTGTGATTTCAATTTCAGTTTCCATAATATACGAATCAATAGAGATAACCTCATTGTACTTTCCCTTCACAAGCCTAGCATTGGCATAAAACACTTTCACTAGGTTATGAAATACACGAGGTTTAATATCTAGAAACTCCATCCATCCCCATTCCACAAACAAAGGAAAGAATTCAAAATTATAGAGCTCGGAGGTTAAAAAGTCTAAATCTATAGTTCACTCGGCTCTAATGTCTTTGGCCTCGTAGATTTGATGAAAACGAGCAAGATTTTCATCATCTTTAAAACAAAGATTCAACAAATTTGGGTTTTAAAGTTGTGCTGGAACGGCACGAGAGGATTTACTCGTTTCTCTACGTGGACGTTTAGCTCTTAGAGCCATGTCAATAACAGAGGTTTGAAGGTGAGTATTTTGGGTTAGGAATTTAATCAAATACTTGGTGGGCAAGAAAAACTAAGTTCTCTAACGGTACTAAGAATGATATAGTAAAACCTCTTGCAAAAGATATGAAACAAGTACCAGCATTAATCAATCGCCATTCATCAATTTCAAGCATCATTTTTTAAAAATTTATATGATTTTCGAAATAGCCAGAAACATGTAGGTAGTCGAAAATTCAAAATGTTCATAAAATCCTCTTCGAGAAACAAAAGCAACCAAAAAATCCTAATCCTATTAAAGATTTTTAACGTGCGAAGTAGATAAACTTACCCTCAGAAAATTGAAGAAGACGACGAAGCAGCCCAAGGAGGTAAGTTTGTTTGCTACACTTGAGAATGGATCTCCAGACTATTTGTGCGAATTTTAGTTTGCAGACAAGAGGCGAGATGTTTCCAAAAGTAGGGTTTGCACGTTGTGTAACTATGCGAGGGGTTTCAAAAATTTGGGTTCTCTTTAGGGTTTTCACGTTGTGCAACTATGTAAGGGGTAGTTATAGTTTTCAAATGAACTGGCGGCTTCCAAAAGCAGCTGCCAAAAAGGTTTCGATGCCAATAGTGAAGGGTTTTGAAACCCCTACACTAAGTTTGTAAGAAATTCGGTACATACCATTTTTCTTACAACTTTTGTAAGGATTTGTGTATACTTTGTAGTAATTTGTGTACATACACAAATCCTTACATTTCTTGTACCAAGTTATGTTTTCTAATAGGAAATTATGTATGTACAAAAATCTTTACACTAAGTTGAACCCTTTTGGGCCTTGGTGAAATTTTGTAAAGAATTCGGTACATACATTTTTTCTTACAACTTTTGTAATGTTTTGTGTATACTTTGTAGTAATTTGTGTACATAAACAAATCCTTACATTTATTGTACCAAATTATGTTTTCTAGTAAATCCTTACACTAAGTTGAGCCCCTTTGGGCCTTGGTGAAATTTTGTAGGGAATTCGGTATATACCTTTTTTCTTACAACTTTTGTAAGGATTTGTGTATACTTTGTAGTAATTTGTGTACATAGACAAATCCTTACATTTCTTGTACCATCTTATGTTTTCTCGTAGGAAATTATGTATGTACACAAATCCTTACACTAAGTTGAGCCCCTTTGGGCCTTGGTGAAATTTTGTAAGGAATTCGGTACATACCGTTTCTCTTACAACTTTTGTAAGGATTTGTGTATACTTTGTATTAATTAGTGTACATACACAAATCCTTACATTTCTTGTACCGAATTATGTTTTCTCGTAGGAAATTATGTATGTACACAAATCCTTACACTAAGTTGAGCCCTTTGGGCCTTGGTGATTGTAAGGAATTCAAGACATACCTTTTTTTTTATTACGTGTATACTTTGTAGTAATTTGTGTACATACACAAATCCTTACATTTCTTGTAGCAAATTATATTTTCGTAGTAGAAATTATGTATGTACACAAATCCATACACTAAGTTGAGTCCTTTTGGGCCTTGGTGAAATTTTGTAGGGAATTCGGTACATACCTTTTTTCTTACAACTTTAGTAAGGATTTGTGTATACTTTGTAGTAATTTGTGTACATACACAAATCCTTACATTTCTTGTACCATCTTATGTTTTCTCGCAGGAAATTATATATGTACACAAATCCTTACACTAAGTTGAGCCCCTTTGGGCCTTGGTGAAATTTTGTAAGGAATTCGGTACATACCGTTTCTCTTACAACTTTTGTAAGGATTTGTGTATACTTTGTAGTAATTAGTGTACATACACAAATCCTTACATTTCTTGTACCAAATTATGTTTTCTCGTAGGAAATTATGTATGTACACAAATCCTTACACTAAGTTGAACCCCTTTGGGGCTTGGTGAAATTTTGTAGGGAGTTCGGTACATACCTTTTTTCTTACAACTTTTGTAAGGATTTGTGTATACTTTGTAGTAATTTGTGTACATACACAAATCCTTACATTTCTTGTACCAAATTATGTTTTCTAGTAGGAAATTATGTATGTACACAAATCCTTACACTAAGTTGAGCCCTTTTGGCCATTGGTGAAATTTTGTAAGGAATTCGGTACATATCTTTTTTCTTACAACTTTTGTAATGTTTTGTCTATACTTTGTAGTAATTTGCGTACATACACAAATCCTTACATTTCTTGTACCAAATTATGTTTTCTCTCAGGAAATTATGTATGTACACAAATCCTTACACTAAGTTAGGCCCTTTTGGGCCTTGGTGAAATTTTTAGGGAATTCTGTACATACCTTTTTTCTTACAACTTTTGTAAGGATTTGTGTATACTTTGTAGTAATATGTCTACATACACAAATCCTTACATTTCTTGTACCAAATTATGTTTTCTCGTATGAAATTATGTATGTACACAAATTCTTACACTAAGTTGAGCCCCTTTTGGGCCTTGGTGAAATTTTGTAGGGAATTCAGTACATACCTTTTTTCTTACAACTTTTGTGAAGATTTGTATATACTTTGTAGTAATTTGTATACATACACAAATCCTTACATTTCTTGTACCAAATTATATTTTTCAGAGGAAATTATGTATGTACACAAATCCTTACACTAAGTTGAACCCTTTTGGGCCTTGGTGAAATTTTGTAAGGAATTCTAAGACATACCGTTTTTCTTACAACTTTTATAAGGATTTGTGTATACTTCGTAATAATTTGTGTACATACACAAATCCTTTACATTTCTTGTATTTTATGTTTTCTCGTAGGAGATTTTGTATGTACACAAATCCTTACGTTGTAACATTTTATGTATATACCTTTTTTTACGGGTTTTCATTTAGGAATTATGTACATACACAAATATTTACGTTATAACATTTTATGTATATACGATTTTTCTTATAATTTTGTAAGGAATTATTGTCGAACATTAAGAATTTATGCACATACATTCTACCGGTTAACCGGTTGGCCTTCATCTAGCTTTCAATTAAGGGTGGTTCCCTAGAATCTCCCCATCTTACCCGCCCGATTCTTAAAGGCTAAAATACTCACCAGTCACCATTACTCTCAATCCTCGCCGGCGTTGCCGCTATTGCATCCATCCGGCCATCTATTAGCACCCATCAAACCCAAATTTTGATTTAACCCGTCAGACCCATCTCTTATTTCGCCGCTTCTCAACAATCCCATTTCTAAGGTAATATTCTCTTTGTTTTAATTTTTTTGATTTAGCCCTTTGCCCGATTGTGTGTTTCTTTGGTCGTTTTTAAAAATTTAGCGAGGAGTTTTGATTTATGTTTTTTAAAGTTTGAATTGGTTTGATGAATCGTTTGTCTGCTCAGTGCTCACTGCTACTGGAGTTTAGGCTCTTTTCTATTGAGCATTGTTTTGTACCCTTTTGCCATTTATGTAAGGAAAGACATCAAAACTTACATATACAACGACTTATATATAATCTGAGTGCAATAAGTTCCATTGCAAAATAGGGGAGGAAAAATGGTTCTGGTAAATTGGTATATTCCTCCTGGAATCGGAGGTTTGGTGAGTAAATTGGTTTGTTCCTTAATAACTAATTTTATTCCAGCGTAGCAACCATACTCAATTGGCTAAAGAAATTAATAGCCTATATATGTTTTTAGAGGGTAGAAATTAATTGATCAATGGATATATGGAGTTCTGACCCTCTAAATATAAGAAAAAGCTAAAAAAAAAACTGAACTTGTCCTTGTTGGAGGCATACTTTTATATCCAATCCCATCTAGAGTTGGTGTACAGGCCCCTTATTTACTACATGATGACATAACCTTTCAACTTCAGCTATTTCATACTAAAGATACTGCCATCACTCTTAGCATGTTTTTTTTCTTCATTATTTTGCATAACAGCCCCAGAACTTTTTGCTTTGCTGTTCTTTTGTACCTAGTAATCTTTACCATGAACTGTAGCAGCTCTGTTCAGCACTATATTGTTTATTTTATAATTTTTTAGGCCAATTATTTTAGATCTTAAATGTTCAATTCCTTCTTTTGTGTCTTCCCCAAACACATTACATTTGAAATACTTTGTCTTTCTTTCTCAATCTTCTTTCATTCTTTTTGCCTCAATATTTTGTTCTAACTTCTATACATTGTATTTATTTATGGTTTTGCCTTTGTTTAGGTATTTGAATATTGGTTTTGGAATTGCAGGATCCAGGCAATTACCTCCCCCCCTCTCAGTAGCTACCAGCCATTCCCTTTAAATCCATTTTTTCTTCTCTTTCCTTGTCATTATTAGCTTCTCCTTCACTTTCTTTGCAACAAACATTTTTGTTCTTATAGCCATAGATGGAAAGTGATAATTTTGCATACATGGAGCTTGCAATTCACCAGGTAATCCGGATCCTTGTTTTTCTACCTTTGTGTAATCCAATTTCGGCAATGTTGCTAATCGAACCCCTATTTTTCAGGCAAAACTTGCTATGGAAAGCCTTGAAGTGCCTGTTGGGTAAGTATTAATCTCAAATTTTTTCTCCCTCAGCCTACTTTTTCCTTCTGTCAGAATTCAGTTGAAATTTGAGTTTAGCTTCTATATTTTTTACTGAACGTGGACATGGCATTGCTAGACACGCACAGACAAGGCACAAAAAAAGTAACTAAAACATGATACAGAATACAACTACACAAAAAAAAAGAACAGAACATTAATAAGTGAACATGCTAAAATTTATATAAGATAAACTACCATCTTGTTAAAAGTTATATAAATATTAAATAACTTTACCACAATTATGACATGAGAAAATGTATGAACATGACATGAATGCACAAATTGTCCTAAAATCAAGTAAAAAAATACATCATCTTTTAAAATCTGCCTATTGATTTGGATAAATGGTACTTTGCAAATATTTATTTTTTTCTTCTCTTCTGTTGTAATCATCTACTCTTGAAACCCTTTAATGAATTTCATTTTCTAGGCAATCGCCTCACTAATACCGAAACTAATAGAATGGGGTTTGAAAACCTCAAGAATTTTAATATGTAATATGAACCAAGCCGTTTTTAGTAGAATGCAAGATACGCTTTAAGAAGAATAGGTAAGAAACGTTTCGTCATTTATAAATTAACAAAAGTTTTTTTCACGTTGTAATATGATATATTAAGTTTTGAAAAAGTTAAGGGTATTCCTTCTATTGAGGGACATCATACAAGCATAATGGTTAATGCAATACACTAGCATGTTATACTTATATCAGCAATAGTTCAAAAATTTGTTCACGTGGGACGTAATTGGCTACACAATATGATTGCCTATCATAAACTATATCTATCTATACAATAAATCATCCATAATTGAGAGAGCATATAACAACTCAATATATAATCAAAGATAAAACCATAGCCATAAATTAAAAGTATCCGACAAAGTTAATGAAATTAAATTCAATAACCAAAGTCAATAGATGTCCAAAATACCACTGCATAAATCCATTGAAACTATAACAGAACATAAGTCCTAAGCCTAATCCAGTGCATCCGAATGCAATGCTGGTGGGAAAAGATGACCCCAAACATCACACATGTCGTGCTCTAGAGACGTGAGATGGCCATCTAAGCTACGAATCATGGCGGTAGACTCCTCATGCGATATACGAAGAAAGGCATCAATGTTGTCAAAACGACTAATCATGGTCACATAGATGGATTCAATGGTCATTGGAGGTGGATCATCTGCTGCATCAACATTCTTAGGAGCAACACGAGCTTCGTCTTCATCTTTTTTGTGAACCCACTCCCCATGAATAAACCTCTATCCGGCCTTCTTAGCCGTTGTCTGATTAATCTTACTCTTAAGAGGAATGGCAGGATCAAAAGATGTGTTAATGTTTAGCTTCTCAAAGATGTGACTTAGAACACATCCGTAATTAAGAGAGCTACAGGGTCTGCGAATGATTTTAACAAGCGAGTCGAAGATGATTTAGGCAACATTCATACGATTTCTAGTACAGAGTTGATATAACCACCAGTAGTCTGTATGCCGCATGCGAGTGCATCTTCCACCGAAAGGCCGAAAAAACCAAGTGGTGAATAGATGAATAAGTCTATCATTGATGTGAAGGTGAGTAGGACTATCATCGTCAAACTTGATAGGAACACTTTCCCACTCTTTACAAGCACCACTGTTAGGGACACCAAGATGTTCTGCTATACTTTCTGGTGTGATTTCAATTTCAGTTTCCATAATATACGAATCAATAGAGATAACCTCATTGTACTTGCCCTTCACAAGCCTAGCATTGGCATAAAACACTTTCACTAGGTTATGAAAGACGCGAGGTTTAATATCTAGAAACTTCATCCATCCCCATTCCACAAACAAAGGAAAGAATTCAAAATTATAGAGCTCAGAGGTTAAAAAGTCTAGATCTATAGTTCACTCGGCTCTAATGTCTTTGGCCTCGTAGATTTGATGAAAACGAGCAAGATTTTCATCATCTTTAAAACAAAGATTCAACAAATTTGGGTTTTAAAGTTGTGCTGGAACGGCACGAGAGGATTTACTCGTTTCTCTACGTGGACGTTTAGCTCTTAGAGCCATGTCAATAACAGAGGTTTGAAGGTGAGTATTTTGGGTTAGGAATTTAATCAAATACTTGGTGGGCAAGAAAAACTAAGTTCTCTAACGGTACTAAGAATGATATAGTAAAACCTCTTGCAAAAAGATATGAAACAAGTACCAGCATTAATCAATCGCCATTCATCAATTTCAAGCATCATTTTTTAAAAATTTATATGATTTTGAAATAGCGTAAAACATGTAGGTAGTCGAAAATTCAAAATGTTCATAAAATCCTCTTCGAGAAACAAAAGCAACCAAAAAATCCTAATCCTATTAAAGATTTTTAACGTGCGAAGTAGATAAACTTACCCTCAGAAAATTGAAGAAGACGACGAAGCAGCCCAAGGAGGTAAGTTTGTTTGCTACACTTGAGAATGGATCTCCAGACTATTTGTGCGAATTTTAGTTTGCAGACAAGAGGCGAGATGTTTCCAAAAGTAGGGTTTGCACGTTGTGTAACTATGCGAGGGGTTTCAAAAATTTGGGTTCTCTTTAGGGTTTTCACGTTGTGCAACTATGTAAGGGGTAGTTATAGTTTTCAAATGAACTGGCGGCTTCCAAAAGCAGCTGCCAAAAAGGTTTCGATGCCAATAGTGAAGGGTTTTGAAACCCCTACACTAAGTTTGTAAGAAATTCGGTACATACCATTTTTCTTACAACTTTTGTAAGGATTTGTGTATACTTTGTAGTAATTTGTGTACATACACAAATCCTTACATTTCTTGTACCAAGTTATGTTTTCTAATAGGAAATTATGTATGTACAAAAATCTTTACACTAAGTTGAACCCTTTTGGGCCTTGGTGAAATTTTGTAAAGAATTCGGTACATACATTTTTTCTTACAACTTTTGTAATGTTTTGTGTATACTTTGTAGTAATTTGTGTACATAAACAAATCCTTACATTTATTGTACCAAATTATGTTTTCTAGTAAATCCTTACACTAAGTTGAGCCCCTTTGGGCCTTGGTGAAATTTTGTAGGGAATTCGGTATATACCTTTTTTCTTACAACTTTTGTAAGGATTTGTGTATACTTTGTAGTAATTTGTGTACATAGACAAATCCTTACATTTCTTGTACCATCTTATGTTTTCTCGTAGGAAATTATGTATGTACACAAATCCTTACACTAAGTTGAGCCCCTTTGGGCCTTGGTGAAATTTTGTAAGGAATTCGGTACATACCGTTTCTCTTACAACTTTTGTAAGGATTTGTGTATACTTTGTATTAATTAGTGTACATACACAAATCCTTACATTTCTTGTACCGAATTATGTTTTCTCGTAGGAAATTATGTATGTACACAAATCCTTACACTAAGTTGAGCCCCTTTGGGCCTTGGTGATTGTAAGGAATTCAGTACATACCGTTTTTATTACGTGTATACTTTGTAGTAATTTGTGTACATACACAAATCCTTACATTTCTTGTAGCAAATTATGTTTTCTCGTAGGAAATTATGTATGTACACAAATCCATACACTAAGTTGAGTCCTTTTGGGCCTTGGTGAAATTTTGTAGGGAATTCGGTACATACCTTTTTTCTTACAACTTTAGTAAGGATTTGTGTATACTTTGTAGTAATTTGTGTACATACACAAATCCTTACATTTCTTGTACCATCTTATGTTTTCTCGCAGGAAATTATATATGTACACAAATCCTTACACTAAGTTGAGCCCCTTTGGGCCTTGGTGAAATTTTGTAAGGAATTCGGTACATACCGTTTCTCTTACAACTTTTGTAAGGATTTGTGTATACTTTGTAGTAATTAGTGTACATACACAAATCCTTACATTTCTTGTACCAAATTATGTTTTCTCGTAGGAAATTATGTATGTACACAAATCCTTACACTAAGTTGAACCCTTTGGGGGGGCTTGGTGAAATTTTGTAGGAGTTCGGTACATACCTTTTTCTTACAACTTTTGTAAGGATTTGTGTATACTTTGTAGTAATTTGTGTACATACACAAATCCTTACATTTCTTGTACCAAATTATGTTTTCTAGTAGGAAATTATGTATGTACACAAATCCTTACACTAAGTTGAGCCCTTTTGGCCATTGGTGAAATTTTGTAAGGAATTCGGTACATATCTTTTTTCTTACAACTTTTGTAATGTTTTGTCTATACTTTGTAGTAATTTGCGTACATACACAAATCCTTACATTTCTTGTACCAAATTATGTTTTCTCTCAGGAAATTATGTATGTACACAAATCCTTACACTAAGTTAGGCCCTTTTGGGCCTTGGTGAAATTTTTAGGGAATTCTGTACATACCTTTTTTCTTACAACTTTTGTAAGGATTTGTGTATACTTTGTAGTAATATGTCTACATACACAAATCCTTACATTTCTTGTACCAAATTATGTTTTCTCGTATGAAATTATGTATGTACACAAATTCTTACACTAAGTTGAGCCCCTTTTGGGCCTTGGTGAAATTTTGTAGGGAATTCAGTACATACCTTTTTTCTTACAACTTTTGTGAAGATTTGTATATACTTTGTAGTAATTTGTATACATACACAAATCCTTACATTTCTTGTACCAAATTATATTTTTTCGTAGGAAATTATGTATGTACACAAATCCTTACACTAAGTTGAACCCCTTTGGGCCTTGGTGAAATTTTGTAAGGAATTCGGTACATACCGTTTTTCTTACAACTTTTATAAGGATTTGTGTATACTTCGTAATAATTTGTGTACATACACAAATCCTTTACATTTCTTGTATTTTATGTTTTCTCGTAGGAGATTTTGTATGTACACAAATCCTTACGTTGTAACATTTTATGTATATACCTTTTTTTTACAGTTTCTGTTAGGAATTATGTACATACACAAATATTTACGTTATAACATTTTATGTATATACGATTTTTCTTATAATTTTTGTAAGGAATTATTGTCGAACATTAAGAATTTATGCACATACATTCTACCGGTTAACCGGTTGGCCTTCATCTAGCTTTCAATTAAGGGTGGTTCCCTAGAATCTCCCCATCTTACCCGCCCGATTCTTAAAGGCTAAAATACTCACCAGTCACCATTACTCTCAATCCTCGCCGGCGTTGCCGCTATTGCATCCATCCGGCCATCTATTAGCACCCATCAAACCCAAATTTTGATTTAACCCGTCAGACCCATCTCTTATTTCGCCGCTTCTCAACAATCCCATTTCTAAGGTAATATTCTCTTTGTTTTAATTTTTTTGATTTAGCCCTTTGCCCGATTGTGTGTTTCTTTGGTCGTTTTTAAAAATTTAGCGAGGAGTTTTGATTTATGTTTTTTTAAAGTTTGAATTGGTTTGATGAATCGTTTGTCTGCTCAGTGCTCACTGCTACTGGAGTTTAGGCTCTTTTCTATTGAGCATTGTTTTGTACCCTTTTGCCATTTATGTAAGGAAAGACATCAAAACTTACATATACAACGACTTATATATAATCTGAGTGCAATAAGTTCCATTGCAAAATAGGGGAGGAAAAATGGTTCTGGTAAATTGGTATATTCCTCCTGGAATCGGAGGTTTGGTGAGTAAATTGGTTTGTTCCTTAATAACTAATTTTATTCCAGCGTAGCAACCATACTCAATTGGCTAAAGAAATTAATAGCCTATATATGTTTTTAGAGGGTAGAAATTAATTGATCAATGGATATATGGAGTTCTGACCCTCTAAATATAAGAAAAAGCTAAAAAAAAAACTGAACTTGTCCTTGTTGGAGGCATACTTTTATATCCAATCCCATCTAGAGTTGGTGTACAGGCCCCTTATTTACTACATGATGACATAACCTTTCAACTTCAGCTATTTCATACTAAAGATACTGCCATCACTCTTAGCATGTTTTTTTTTCTTCATTATTTTGCATAACAGCCCCAGAACTTTTTTGCTTTGCTGTTCTTTTGTACCTAGTAATCTTTACCATGAACTGTAGCAGCTCTGTTCAGCACTATATTGTTTATTTTATAATTTTTTAGGCCAATTATTTTAGATCTTAAATGTTCAATTCCTTCTTTTGTGTCTTCCCCAAACACATTACATTTGAAATACTTTGTCTTTCTTTCTCAATCTTCTTTCATTCTTTTTGCCTCAATATTTTGTTCTAACTTCTATACATTGTATTTATTTATGGTTTTGCCTTTGTTTAGGTATTTGAATATTGGTTTTGGAATTGCAGGATCCAGGCAATTACCTCCCCCCCCCCCCCCTCTCAGTAGCTACCAGCCATTCCCTTTAAATCCATTTTTTCTTCTCTTTCCTTGTCATTATTAGCTTCTCCTTCACTTTCTTTGCAACAAACATTTTTGTTCTTATAGCCATAGATGGAAAGTGATAATTTTGCATACATGGAGCTTGCAATTCACCAGGTAATCCGGATCCTTGTTTTTCTACCTTTGTGTAATCCAATTTCGGCAATGTTGCTAATCGAACCCCTATTTTTCAGGCAAAACTTGCTATGGAAAGCCTTGAAGTGCCTGTTGGGTAAGTATTAATCTCAAATTTTTTTCTCCCTCAGCCTACTTTTTCCTTCTGTCAGAATTCAGTTGAAATTTGAGTTTAGCTTCTATATTTTTTACTGAACGTGGACATGGCATTGCTAGACACGCACAGACAAGGCACAAAAAAGTAACTAAAACATGATACAGAATACAACTACACAAAAAAAAGAACAGAACATTAATAAGTGAACATGCTAAAATTTATATAAGATAAACTACCATCTTGTTAAAAGTTATATAAATATTAAATAACTTTACCACAATTATGACATGAGAAAATGTATGAACATGACATGAATGCACAAATTGTCCTAAAATCAAGTAAAAAAATACATCATCTTTTAAAATCTGCCTATTGATTTGGATAAATGGTACTTTGCAAATATTTATTTTTTCTTCTCTTCTGTTGTAATCATCTACTCTCTTGAATAATTGAAACCATTATAGTTTTTTTTGGTGTTGGAAAAAGAGTATTGTCCACATTTGAGATGAATGTAGACCAATGTTAAGCACGCGCACACGCACATACACATATATATTTACTTTTTATAATAACTCTTATGTCATAAGGCATAACGTTGGCCATAGCCTGTATAGTTAACATTATTAAGATTTGGTAATGCTTGAAAAGGATTCAAGTTGAGGAAGTGTACCCAATTTGGTATGATGATTGCTAAGCTTGGATGCAATCTCCTTCCAGTGTTAGACGTGAAGAAATATACAAAGGGGTGAACAGAAAGCTCAAATACCCCAAAAGATCTATGAGGACCTATTTATAGTTCATTCCATCATACATTAAAAGTTCATAATAACTTAGATGGATACCTTTTGCCAAACACAAAGACCCACTTCAAAAGAACTTGAATTATTGCCTTAAATTCTCACCTAATTCAAGGATTTAAACACTAAGAAAAGAAGTAATATGACTTCTGTAATTGGGTGCATCAGTTCTACTAAAAAAATGTAAAATTAAATGACACAATGATTTGACCATTAAAAAGAATAAGTTATAACCTTAAGATGAAAAGAAAACACCATTGTCAAGCACATAATTTTTGTCTCACCAGATTTGTGAATGGTGCTTGGTTTTTGTTGGTTGCACTTTGTCATAGACTCATATATTAAGTTCTTCATTGTTGCGTGTATTGAAGCATAAGCAATTGTTAACACCCATGTAATTAGTACCAAGTTTCAAACCATGTCACAACCCTTCTATTACTGTACTCAGATTTCAAGCTGCTGTAAACTTTATCAGACATCAGTTAACTTCTATAGTTCTTCCTTTCTCTTTGTTTGTGCTTTAGTTTTGAAACTAAATTGTCTTTTTTGCTCAAGTCAGTGACTCAGTCTTATACAAAATTTAAATGCATTTTTTTCACTGTACTTTTTATTGACCAGCTGCTTATTCATTAAGGATGGTAACGTCATTGCCTCGGGTAGAAATCGAACCACTGAGACACGAAATGTAAATAAGTCTCCTCCCCTCTTTTTTGATCAGTTCGATGTTTTCATAGTATACTTCCTTGATCTCTCTTGATTCATGTTGGTTGTACAAATCTCCATGAAGTTATTTAGTACTTAAAAAAGTCTCTTGAGTGCATGCATGTTTATGAGAAACCTTTATGCTTGTTTGTGCATCATTTTGGTCTTCATATGCTTTTCATCCTGTTGCAATTGTAATCTGTTGGATGTTGCAAGTGACGTAACTTATTAATTGGCTAGAAACTGAAAAACAATTTAATGCTGTAGATTATTCTTATGGACAATTTGATATAAAGATGTACAAGTCATTAAGTACACATGAAATTAATTAGATTTGCATAAGCAACTTACCCTTCTTAGCCAAGTCTAACTAAGAAATATCCATTGGTCTTTTTTATCCTTCTCTGTTTTAACTTGCATCTGTGTAAGTAGATGATCTACAGAGATGTAAAGTGAAAAATGATCTTATCTTTTTTGGCCAAAAGTTGTACAACATTTGTTTATGTTAGTCCATATTTAGCATCTGTAGCATTCTCATCTTTCTCCAGGATGCTTATTTTGGCCCCAAGAATATACAATATCCTCAAATATCATTTTGCAATTTAAATTTTGAAATAGTAGCAATGAAAGGTTTTTTGGTCTATTCATGTTGTAGTTCCCTGATTTGAATGAGTGGATGTTTTGGTAGTGTGCTCTTTTTTGGATTATCTCAGACAAGCAATACAAAAATGCCTCTTTTTCTTTCTCTTCTTATTCTATTTCTCCCCTTTTCAAGGACTAACTGAATTCTGATTCCTTCTTTCTATTAGCATTGGCTTTATGTTTTTTCCTATGCTTTATGCATTTCCTCCTACGAGGGAAAAATGTTACATGAACCCCCACCCCTGAATTATGGCCATCTTACATAATAGTATTGCTTTTACAAACTTTAGACCACAAGCCAGTAATCACACTTTTGGTCGTGTCTAGAGTCTCTAGAGCTCTGCTATGGTTTAATTGTTGTATGTCAGCAGACTATTAGTAAAAGTTACCTTGTTTTTGTCAGCTCATATAAATTACACAACTTCATTTTTTATTGTGTAGGCTACAAGGCATGCAGAAATGGAAGCCATAGACATCCTTCTGGAGAAGTGGCAAAAAGACGGGCTTTCGAAAGGAGAAGTTGCTAAAAACTTTTCACAATGTGTTCTGTATGTTACATGTGAACCGTGCATAATGTGTGCTGCTGCTTTGTCATTTCTTGGTATAATTCTTTTCCAATTACAATGCTTGAATGTAGCAATATATTATTATGAATACATTTTAGTATCATTGCTTGTTTTTTTCGTTAGCTTGGTTATTGACTAATATTACTCATTTAGGCATAAAGGAAGTATATTATGGTTGTGCAAATGAGAAATTTGGAGGATGCGGATCGATTTTATCCTTGCATTCCAGTTGCTCAGAGCCCTCCATCAGGTCAGTTGTAGAATTCATTCTTCTATGAAAATGTTTATCTATTATTTTGTTTTATTTTCATAACCATTGTTTTTCCATTGTCCTCATTTAGCTGAATTTTAACTTATTATTTTATGAAGCTCTAAGTTTGTTATCAGTATGCATTCTATTGCATGTGAAATATTCGCACCCTTTGTTTTTCTAAAGGGGAAAAATTCCGATAACAAATGAAGAAATTTCGCATATTCATTACAATTAAATTAAGGTAGTTGACCGAGTAACCACCATAATTGAGTGGAGTAGAAGCCTTGTGCAAACTGTATTTGTAGTGTTCATATTGTGCATATAATCAGTTTTGATTTTTGTTTTCTAAATGCATAAGTAGGAATTTCTTAACAACCTAATGCAACGTTATGTTTTTGTATTTTGACATTTTCTACCTTTTCATGCCCATTGCTTGTTCTCAGTTTTTAGGTATTTTTACTTGACTGCTATCCTGTTTTATAGCTTCTCCTTGAAGTTTGACTATCCTCCCTAGTGTTTGCATTGTTCCCCCTCCCCCCCTTTTTGTACTTCCTTTCTAATTCCACCACCTCTTTGATGACTCCTACCCTCTTTGTAGAAGACTTTCATCTACTCTGCTGAGAAAACTTGTTTTGTCCATGTTTTTCCAACCTTTACATCACTGATCCCTTTTAGCGTATTGCTTTATAGCTTACTCGTCCTCAATATGTCGTTTTCATATACTCATTACAATGTTGATAATGATGCAATGCCAACTTTTCTCTTTCCCTATATATCTTGCATATAGCTGCAGATGTTATAGTCTCAGTGTTGGTCATATTCAGAATAAGTGACAATTCAGGTCACTTGTCTAATTCTGAACTTATTTCCTTCAAATTCATTAAATATACTTTTTACAACATGTTGATTGCCGAAAACTTGCTGTCTAAACCTTAGTTGTTGATTGATTAGCGTCTCTTGCCTATTGCCTGCTTTTCATTGTTAATGTTCTTGGTCCCACTTTAATTTGAGACTGAATCCTTAAGGTCTTTTCTTTCTTTTTCCTCTCTTGAAAAAGGAAAAAGTTCAAAAAAGAAAGTGCTTCTATACACCTCATCAGATATAAGGTTTAGAAGGGTGTACCATCTTTGTTACTGCAATATTTTAATTTTATATAGTTTTTTTCTCCAATGCGGAAACTGAGACGCCATTAATGCTGAAATTTCTTTCTTTCTACATTCATCCTCTTCAATTTATTGGATCATTTTGTAATTCAAATGAATGCGCTGTTTTCTAATTTCTTTGTGCTTTTAGTGATGAAGTTCCACAAAGGAAATGTTTCAAATGTACAGGAGGATTAATGGCCTCAGAAGCAGTCTCTCTTTTCCGAAGTTTCTACAAACAAGGGAATCCTAATGGTATGCAATTTCTGCTTCACTGCATTGGGTAAATTACAGGGTCCTAGTCTATTAAGTCAAAGCTCATGAAAGAATGATATAAATGAAGAGATTTATATATCATGCTAGAGTTGACGTTTAGTATATGCTTTAGATGGCAAGAAAATTACATCCTGATGGAAGCAGAGGTTGATGCAATCTAGGACATCATCATGGCATATTGCTTTAATCCATATCCTGTTAGTAAAATAGAACTCCGGAATCTGTAAACAATGCCAAGCATGTGGAAATATGTTGAAACTGGGTAAAATTATGACAAATAGTCTGGAAAGGGTTGTGGTTGGTCAAATTATATCTGAAAGGAACCTAGAATTAGTGCACTTATTAGTATGCAATGGGGAAAAAAGAAATCAAGATTACACTATAACCATACAGTGGAATTTGTTAAGTTTGGCCTATTGTTTCTGCATTATTCCTTTTTGTTTATTTTTTAATGTCAATCTTATCTTCAGCTCCAAAGCCTCATAGGGCTGTAGTTTAAAAGAGAGTTGAGTGATGAACATAGGTTGGTATTTTTTCTTCTTCTTCTTCTTCTTCTTCTTCTTCTTCTTCTTCTTCTTCTTCATTTCTGTGAATTTGATTGCAAATGCCTTCTACTCTGGCCTGGTTTCTTGAGTGGTGTTGTTTGTTTGAAGTTTGATGTCAGGGTTTTGGCGTTCTTTGTCCGAAATGTTGGCGATAAAGCTGTGCAATGGAAGAAGGTAAATAACGAAGTCAAGAAAAGGCTGATTGATTTTGATGATGACAATTGCATCTGTAAAATGAGCTCTCTTGGCATTTCTGTAGGATTGGCCATGAAAGCTATCTTATGTTAATTCCAAGATCATTGTTGAGAGAATTTTTTTTTTTTTTTTTTGAGAACCAGGGAGGAGTATACAATGCAATTGTGTTTAGGTGGATTTAATCAATCCATGACTTCTGGGTGTCGATCCAACTAAAACTCAACCGGCAAGTAAAAGTAATATTTTATTGTATTTATCTTTGATACTTTGAATGATTTTACATTTATTTATTCATTGCATATTCTAGCATGAAATTAAATCTAATAAAATGGACATGAATTTTAAATCTAAAAATAGATATTGAATTTCTAAAAATAAAAGTGAAATAACTGGATGTTAAATTTGAAATATACAAAGAGTGAAGAGCCTGCAAACATAATTTAACCTTTCAAGTTACAGAATCAATTCATCTACTTTTGAGTAATTTTGATTTTAAAAGTTTACAAATTTAAAAAATCTTAACGTAGTCATTGTCAACCGTTTATATATTTATTAAGTGATTTTTTTTTAGCTTCCACATGTTGATGGCATCTGTGTTTTTCTGGTAAATTACCTATTTAGTCACTTAATTATAAAATCAATTTTATTTTGGATTTTGGTCACTAAATAAAAAAATATCAATCAAATCATTAATGTTTCATAATTTGGTCGATTAAGTCGCCTCTCGTTCAATCCATAATGTTGACTTGAAGCTAACGCGGCTCTCTTTAATCGAGTGAACAATAATTTTAATTTTTTATATTTACACAGTCTATTATCAACAAAAACATTTTTTTAACACATTTTAAATAGTAGGATAATCTTCACCCGTAGTCCTTTTTGTTTAAGTTTTGTTTTATTTTGGTCACCTAAATTTAAAAAAGACTATTCTTATCACTTACGTTTGAAAACATTTATGTTTTGGTCACTGGACCGTCAGTTGACAAGCGTCGTATTTTGTCAAATAAATATTCCTTAATCTCAAATTAATATAAAAATAACGTAGTATAGAGAGAAGAAGGGTCGATCTACAGGGACTATGGAGCTTCTGATGTAAAAATGTTTTGATTCTGACTTTAGCGCAAAAATAAAATTAATTGGGGGTTTTGATAGAGTAGGAACTAAAGGTAAAATAATAAAAACGAATTTGGAGAAAATGACGGAAGTAAATATTTTTGAGAAAAATTGATTGAATTAATTAGCCTTAAGCTTTGCTTAGCTTCAATTCAATCTGATCATCGAAAAGGGATTTTTACTCCGGATACATGCCGGTTACAGTCTACAAGGCCCAACCCTTGTAACTTGTTTTTCTCTCCGATAAACCGATAATCTAAAATTAATTTTTGAATTTCAGTTTTCTGGTTAGACTAACCACGACTATCGTCGTTAGAATAAAACAATTTTAAAATATGAAAAAACTCGACTCGGACTATGTTGTCTCGATGAGGATCGAATCCGATCTCAATTTCCCTTAGCGAATCTGTCTCTAAGTGTGTTCATAGGAAGTCGAATTTGCTACAAGCCGATCCTTCCTCCCAACTATAAATCTGACCAACATTTAAGTCAACGCTAGCTTTTTGAAATGAAAGCGTAAATATTTTTAATAGAAAGGCTGATTGCCGATTTAAGTTTCCAGAAAACCGAGAATGTAATACGAAGATGTTGAGTACTTTTTAATTCTCACAAGGTGAATTGAAGCTTCGCTCTAAGCCTTTGGCTAATAGAAAAAATTAGCTAAGCATAATTATGGTAAAAATCATACTTAGCATTTGAAAAGAAAATAAATAATAAAAAAACTAAAAGAACAAGAACGTAAAGAAAATTTCATAAAACTTCAAAAACAAGAACAAACTAAGAATGAGAGATAGCTTACCCAAATGGGGTATTTATAGTATTCTGAAACCCTAAAAATGACCTAGAAATGATAAAAGATAAATCCTAAAAATATTAAAATTTAAATTCTAAAAACAAAAGATAATTCCAAGTTTGAAATTCAAAACGCAACTGATCCTGCTATCTGCTGCTGCTGATGCCACCTTCTGGAAACCGCTGACTGGATCTTCTAGAAGCCGCTGACTAGATGACACGTCAAACTTCATGCCCACTAGCCTAGCCTTGATTCCAGGACAAAAAAAAAACTACAAAACTCTGCCTTTTAGTACAATTTTCAGAATTGTAGTCCTGCACAAAAAAAACACACAAAACATCAAAATCAACAGCATGAACTAATCATTAAGGACATAATTAAAGATAAAATAGTACCCAAATTAACCACTTATCAAATTCCCCTTTACTTATTCAATACTTGTCCTCAAGCATGCTTTAATCAAGCATATTAAAACTTTCATTCCTCATCCATCGTCTCGCCTCATATCTCAGAAAGCCAACCGAGTTAAGTCCACAACGTTTATCAAAATCAAAATATCAATCAAATGGAATAAGCATAAATAGGATAAAGTTAGGTAAAATCATGACATCCCATTAATCTATCAACCTCAATGCAACCAAACTCGACATCCTCACAAGATTTCACTCAATTCGCTCAAGGTATTTCGGGTATGAAAAACTCTCAAAGCCAGTACCAAACATCATATTACCATAGGCATGTAAGAAAATCAAGTCTCCACCACTATATATGAACAAGATGCAATAATCAAAGAGTCTTAAAATGATTGTAATGGGGCTTAGGTGAAGGTAGGGATAAAGGTTGAAACATAGGCTTATAATCTAGACAAGAGATGCACAATAATTAGATCAAGTCCACGAAATAGATAAAACTAATAAAGAAATGTAACCAAACTAAAGAAATGTAACTAACTTCAAACAACTTTATTTCCTTTTTAAAAAAAAAATTCTCTTTTTTCTTTTTTTTGTTTTCCTTTGCTATTTTTTCCCTGCAATTTCCCCCTTTTGTCTTTTTTTTTCTTTTTCTTCACTCTTGGAACTTGGAACAAATCAATCTCTTATCTTGACAAGGGTAGCAAAAATCAAAATGTCAAAAGGCCTTGGGTTTGAAAGGTGGCAAACAAAGAAAGGGACAAAGGCACAAAATGGCTAACTAAGGGAAACAAATGGGTAGGCAATTTTTAAGGTAGAGAAGTGGGTAAATCCTAAGTGCCCCTATCATGTTAAAGCATCAAGTTCAATCTATAGTCTCAACATGCATTCAAATACAAGTTCTAGAATATCAATGCTATGTACGACACACTCAATCAAACAAGGAATTGAGCAAAAATGTAGTGAATTGCTCTTTTAGGCTCAAAATCTTACCGGAATATGTATCCTGCATTAAGTCAAGTGCATTTCAACTAATAAACTCATGGTATATCAGAAAATTTTCAAGAAAAACTCTAATCATGCCATCTATTATCATGTATCATAACTCAAACAAAAGTGTGTACAAAAACTCGCATAGCATTCAAAAACATTCAACAAGAGTAAGGATATTTGACAGAAAATTCAATATATTCAACCAAAGCATACTGAATTTCAAGCACAGGAATATTCAAGGGAAAATTTGATTCAACTCTCTACCCCTCTCTTAAGGTGTATTGTCTCAATACAAAAATTGAAGTATAAGAGAAATGATAGAGATACTCCCCGTGTCTATCATCGATTTTGTTCTAGATTTCCTGATGTTTCAAACGAGCTATTTGAAACTCGATGCATGGGTGTTTGCTGTAGTAGATTCGCATAGTGAAGAGGTTGTCGGCCATTGTCAGTGAATGCAGCAGTGTTGGCGTTGCGTGGGTTGAGTGGTGGCTCAGAGTCATTGAAATTCTCAACTAGAGGGGCTGGGTTGAAGGTTGGTATCGTGGGGGAAGGAAAAAGATAAAGAATGGGAGATGGATAGGGGATGTGCGGCGGGTCAGAGAGTAAAAGAAAATGATGGGGTAGAGAATTAAAAAGTGCACATGGGTGAGGGTTTTGCTAACATGCGTGGGAGGGAAAATAGTGGTGAGGGTTATGCTAACATGCAACTTTTTTCTATGAAATGATGGGTTCATTGATGTAGAGGTTTGTTTTACTTTTTGTTGCACACGAACATTTTGAAACAAAATTGTTTCATTCTTCGCCTGCCGCTTGCTACTCACGCGAAAGAAACGATGTGGATGTACCTTCGAGTTCGATCAAATTTCTTTGGGACATCTAAAAATATGAAGAATAATAAATAAATTAACAGGAAAAAGAAATTAAATAAAATTGACATAAATAAAAATGAGTTACCTCTCATTAGAGCGCTTTTGTTTAACGTCATTAGCTCGACGACCTAATTCAAACTATAGGCTCCGCGAGAAATACTTCCTCCAATTTATGCGTTTTGTCCAACTGAGAACTTCCCTATGAGGAATTTTACAATTTTGGAGTTTCTTCTTTTTTTTCTGAAAAAATATCCTCTTTACTATTCAATTTATCCGGCGGTAATTTTAACTCCAAATTTGGTGCCTACAAGATGGAAGGTAATATTTTAGATTTCGAAGGAGTTAGGCACAAGTCAGAATGAACATAAAAATATTTTCCAACTCCCTAATTTCTTTATCGTGGCCTTCCAATTCCTTGCACAAATCATCAGATAAGTTAGTTTCCATAAATTCATCAACTAAAGGCTTATAAATACCAACGAAGCTAACGTTTGCCATAGAATCTGGATGTTTCATCGCTTTATAAACGTCAAACTTAACAACCTCACCGTCGAACTCCATCGTAAGAATTTTCTTCTTACGTCTATTTTTGTATTTGCCGTACTAAGGAAAGGACGACCGAGAAAAACTTCTGAAGAGGTGTTTGATCGGTCATTTTCCATGTCAATGACATAAAAATTCGCCAAAAAAATAAGTTCGTTTACCTTTACTAAGACGTTCTTAAGGAGTCCTTCCAGGTATATCACGGACCGGTCAGCCAACTGTATCGTCACTTTTGTATCCTTCAAAGGCTCAGTAGAGAGTAAGTTGTACACAGAAAGAGGCATAACATTTATAGATGCGCCTAAATCACACATTGCATGTTTAATCCCAATCTTTCCGATTTTACAAGGAATAGCAAACATACCTTGGTCCTTTAACTTTGGTGGAAGCTTTTGTTGGAAAACGGCTGAGACATGTTCCCCCAAATTGACTTTCTCAATTCTGGTAAGCCGTCTTTTATTTGTGCATAGATCTTTTAGGAACTTGGCATATCTTGGTGCTTTTCGGATTACTTTAAGAAGGGGTATGTTTATCTCCACCTTTTGAAAAATATCAAATTTCTCTTTTTCCTCGGCTTGTTTATCACGTTTTACCAACCTTGAAGGGAAGAGAGGTGGAATAGCATAGGGAGATGGTGCAAGAGGAGTTTGTGATTCAATTTTCTTCTTCTTCTGGGTTTATGCGTCAACATCTCCTTTCTGGGGTTCCGCAGCAACACCTTTAGGGACTGGCAGTGTTATAACAGTGCCACTTCAAAGGGTGATTGCACTAACGTTTTCTCGTGGGTTTGCCTCGGTTTGCGACGACAACTTCCCTTTGGATTCTAATCGACTTACGGCCCGAGCCAGTTGACTCATTTGCTTATCTAACTCTTGAAAGTGTGCTTCGGTCTTTAGTTGAAACTTTTCCTGGGATAGCGCCAAACGTTCGACAATTGACTCCATCGACGGTTTTTACGGTTGATATTGTTGTGGTGCAGGTGGTTGATAAGCTTGATTTAGTCTGGGATTTAGTCCATAGTTGAAGTTTGGATGGTCATTCCACCCCGGATTATTGGTGTTGGCGTGAGGGTTGTATGGCCTTTAAGGAGGTCCTGGAAAATTTCCCACTAAATTTAATTGTACGGCATCATCTTCTTGTAATATTGGACAACAATCTGTAGGGTGGTCCGACTTTGTGCATATTCCGCAAAGCCTAGTTGTACCTATTTTGCCTGCAACAAGAGATTGAACTATATCAGCTAACTTATCAATTTTATTTTCTAAAGAAGCTGTACTTACCTTGTGAACTCGTCGAGAGGGTTCACTAGAAGGGCGAAACTGTTGAGAGTTAGTAGCCATAGTAGAAATTAAATTTCTATCTGTAGTCGAAGTCATGTTTACAAGTGCACCTTCACTTGTTGCGTCGACCATCTTCATCTCCGTAGGGAGTAAGCCTTCGTAGAAGTATTGAAGAAGTATTTGTTCCGTCAATCCATGTTGTGGATAGTTTGCACATAAGTTCTTGAATCTCTCCCATTAGTCATATAATGACTCAGTATCTTTTTGTTAGATACTCAAGATGCTTCGCCTTAGTTCGCTTGCCTTGGCTGCAGGGAAGAACTTGTCAAGAAAAAGTCGAGACATATCAGTCCATGTAGTAATTGAATTAGACAATAAATCAAATAACCAATCCTTAGCCAAATCTGCTAAAGAAAAAGGGAAAGCGTGGAGTTTAATTTGGTCTTCAGATACTCCATATGGTTTTGTACTTAAACAAACATGTGAAATTCCTTAAGGTGTTTGTGTGGATTTTCATTGGGTAAACCATGATAGGTCGGTAAGAGGTGTATCAGGCCCGTCTTGAGTGCGAATGGCGTCTTTCCATTCATAAATGTAATGCACAACGATTGGTGATCGTTAGGTGCTGCGACAAGTTGGCGAATGATTTGGCCATCGTCCACCATTGGAATCTGCTCGTTGTTGGTGCACTCGAAGTGTGTTTCAGCTTCGGAGGATATTTCTAGATCATGTTCGAATTGTTGTTTTCGTAGTCTTTGTTTCCTTTCCCGAAGTGTTTGTGCGTGTAATCTTCGAGCTAGTGTTTTGATCTCCGGTTCAAAATCTGCTAGTTCTCCCGAATTTTTCTTGGTCATAAATCAAATCAAACTTTAATCAGTAAATTTGCCAAAGTCCCCGATAACGGCGCCAATTTGACAAGCGTCGTATTTTGTCAAATAAATATTCTTTAATCTCAAATGAATATAAGAATAACGTAATATAGGGAGAAGAATGGTCGATACATAGGGACTATGGAGCTTCTAATGTAGAAAGGTTTTGATTCCGACTTTAGCGCGAAAATAAAAATAATGAGGGGTTTTGATAGAGTATGAACTAAAGGTAAGATAATAAAAACGAATTTGGAGAAAATGACGGAAGTAAATATTTTTGAGAAAAATTGATTAAATTAATTAGCCTCAAGCTTTGCTTAGCTTCAATGTAAACTAATCATCAAAAAAAAGATTTTTGCTCCGGATACATGCTAGTTACAGTCTTCAAGGCCCAACCCTTGTAACTTGTTTTTCTCTCCGGTAAACTGATAATCTAAAATCAATTTTTGAATTTCAGTTTTCTGGTTAGACTAACCACGACTATCGTTGTTATAATAAAACAGTTTTAAAATCTAAAAAAACCCAACTCGGACTATGTTGTCTCGATGAGAATTGAATCCAATATCTATTTCCCTTAGCGAATCCGTCGCTAAGTGTGTTTATAGGAAGTCGAATTTGCTACAAGCTGATCCTTCCTCCCAACTATAAATCTGAACAACATTCAAGTCAATGCTAGCTTTTTGAAATGAAAGCGTAAAGATTTTTAATAGAAAGGCCGATTGTCGATCTAAGTTTCCAGAAAATTGAGAATGTAATACAAAGATGTTGAGTGCTTTTTAATTATCACAAGGTGAATTGAAGCTTCGTTCTAAGCCTTTGGCTAATAAGAAAATTTAGCTAAGCATAATTATGATAAAAATCATACTTAGTATTTTAAAAGAAAATAAATAATAAAAAACTAAAAGAACAAGAACGTAAAGAGAATTTTATAAAACTTCAAAAATAAGAACAAACTAAGAATGAGAGATAGCTTACCCCAAAGAGGGTATTTATAGTATTCTAAAACCTTAAAAATGACCTAGAAATGATAAAAAGATAAATCCTAAAAATATTCAAATTTAAATTCTAAAAACAAAAGATAATTCTAAGTTTGAAATTCAAAACGCAGCTGATCCTGCTATCCACTATTGCTGACGTCACCTTCTGGACACCGCTAACTGGATCTTCTAGAAGTCGCTGACTGGATGCCACATCAAACTTTATGCCCAGACTCTTGCCCACTAGCCCAGCCTTGATTCCAGGACAAAAAACTGTAGAACTTTGCCTTTTAGTGCAATTTCTAGAATTATAGTCCTGCAAAGAAAACACACAAAAACATCAAAATCAGCAACATGAACTAATCATTAAGGACATAATTAAAGATAAAACAGTACCCAAATTAACCACTTATCATTAGTCTCCATTAATTTTGTTTTCGATTTATTTCGTTTTGGTCACCGATTTCAATTTTTTTGTTTAAGCCACTTATATTATCGTTTTGTTCTATTTTGGTCACTGGGCCATTAGTCCCCGTTAATTTGATGATGTGTCACGTTAATAAAAATGAGTAATTTTTAATTTAATCCTTAAACTTTTAAACTTATATTTTTTTCACCATCTTCAAACAAAAAAACCTAAATAATTTCTCCTCTCTAACCTTAACCTTCATTTTTATTGATGCCATCGTCGTCAACCGTTGTTGCTGCCTTAGTTACCCTTAGTGTAACACCCCTGACCCGGATGTCACAATTGGGCCTCGTGCACAAACTCAAAACCATAAAAATTCTCAAACTGGGTAGCCCAAACAAGGTATTTCCAAAATATTTAGACCCAAAAGTTGAAAACATATATAAAAAAATTCTCCTCTCGACCACGTAAGGTCCTATGAATACATAGCCCACTAAACACAAGTATCGTACTTTGGAGATCCCGACATAATGTAACCTGTACTGATAGTGCTCCTCGAACCCACGATCCGACGATCAACCTATGCATGAAAATAACGATTCCGATCGCTGAGCTTGCAAAGCTTAGTGGTACACATCTACTCTACTATCCTTCATGCTAATCATAAACATAAGCATACAAGCTAGTACGATCAATAAGGATAGATAAATAAACACGTGGCCCTACCACTAGTTGCTTAAACACATGCTCTCAACATAGCAATCATCATACAAGGCCCACAAGGCCCAACTATACTTGGGATCGCACCAGATCATACAAGCTAAAACACACAACGCCAAATCCACAAACCTAGAGTAAGGACCGATGCCACACAGCTTGGACATACACTCTTTAGGTGAGACCCGATGCCACACAGCTTCGGGAGCGTACACCCATGCTTAGAATCTCTCGACGAGCATCTTCAAATGAGACTTTGTGCCACACAGCTTCGGGAACGTACACCCATGCTTAGAATCTCTCGACGAGCATATTCAAATGAGACTTGGTGCCACACAGCTTCAAGAACATACATTCGGCATCTCTAACCATGGTGTTGTAACACTTTCTCATTTGGGTATCTGGATCCCATCAAACAAGGTGACTCAACCAATCAAGTGTCTAGACAGCACACAGCATGGACACGATCACCACACAAACACACGACATTTACATGATTACCAATCTCTATGGTTTCTATCGATTATCAAGCCATCATTTAAGTTTACCAACTTGTTAATACTTTATGGAAGTGTAAATTAATCATCCTCGCTATTATCTTTATTAACTTGTATTATCTCATTATCGTCCCACATAATTTCCATATTTTATTTACATTATAAATTATTTTATTTAGTGGGTACTGGTATTCGAGCATGAGTATCGATACAGTACCCCAGGTACCGACACTCAAACGCGTACCGATACAGATATTGCTTACTAGAAATCTTAGATTTTCACAAGTATCGGTAAAAGTCGACATGTACCAATACGGTACCCAAAAGCGTACATGTACAACCAAAGCTTGTATTGATACCCTAAACACTGGTTTGTACCATTTTCTTAAATTACGATATTACAACACTTTATTCGGTCCCTAAATCTTATGAAAGTCATTAGGGTCTATTTACTAACGCATTCTGTCAATTAATATTAATTATCAGCTTCATAATCATTTAATATCATTTCCCGACCTTATGATCAATTATTAGTTTATGTAGTATAATTTTTATCGAACATGCTAAACTATTTGAACAAGCATACAAAGCACCACAATTATCAACCAATCAATCAATCATCAAATAATTATATGAGTACCCCGAACGACCCTACACAGTCTCTAAAGCCTTCATGAGTCACATCATATTTACAACATCGTCATGCATTTCATAATTATCGAATCTTATAAGACCGGTCTCTACTCATGCTTATTCATTGTCTACATATTTTGCAGATAATAACACATAAAACAATCATATATGGTGCTCATGAAGCAATAAGAGTTTGAGGTGTACTAACCTTAAGCTGATATCGCTAAAATCCTCATCCGAGCTTCCCGAATATTCCACTTGATCCAATATCTGATCCCGTATAATCCTCGTATACCAATTAATACCATAAGTATCACTTAAACACATATTTTAATGAATTTGAAGGGTCAAATGCATAAAAATAGCTTATCAGGTTCGAATTTGGCAAAACGAAGTGTGCCAAGGGATTCGAAACATCGAGAAACCCTTAGATAAGATCCCTCAAAAAATGTTAGTGTCCGATCAACACCTAGTCAACAGTCTAGTCAACTCCCTAGTGATCCGGGGCATGCTCCCGTACAGGCAAGTGCACGTGTATTCGGGTGTGCCTGATTCAGTGTGGCGCAGATGCATGGGATCTCTGTGCACCCGGCTACTGTTGCGCATACCACCCTCAGCGGCGACGCGTGGGGTGCCCTCCGGTGGTCGGAGAGCAGCGGCGACCTCTAGTCCCACTGTCCCAACGCCAGTGGCCTCAAAATCCAGTTTTGGCCACTGAAACTACCTTTTTCAATGATCCGCAACATGTTTCCCTTTACCCCTGGCGAACGGCATCGACAACAAAGACAAGGTGACCACCGACCGACTTGTCTCGGCGAGCTCTTTCTAACAGCACCTGTGATGTCATGAACGGAGGCTTGAATGGCGTTAGATCAAGATTCAAAGCTCTCTTCGTTTTTTCTCTCCCATTTTTCTATTTTTCTCTCTCCTTATCATACCATCTTCCATTTTTCCCACCTACCACCTACTTTCTATTTTCTCACCTCTTTTTAAATTTCAAACCTTCATCAAACTAAAAAATAATAATCATTTAATAAAAGCCCAACACCACATTCTTCCATTTTACCACTAGGCCCAAATTAATTACTTAATTTAGACTCTCAACAAAGGCCCAATACTCGGGTCTGAGACCTGATTCGCTAACCCAAAATTTTGGGTCGTTACAACTCTCTCATCCTTAAAATAAATTTCGACCTCAAAATTGTACCTCTAAAACAAAGAAAATTCTAGAACATTTACAACTCTTTAACAACCTCGAAGATTTCCCGATGCGTTACTTTGATCTCTCATAATACTTATCAAATATAAACCATGTCTTCTAACGGTAAAAACACAATCTCAACTGATCCTTTCTCTTAGAAGAAATTCATCCTCGCTCGATACAACCCAAATCAACTGACAATTTTATTTAAAGAGATTCATCACTATTCGGTGCATAACCAAAGCCATGGAACAAATCTGCCGATACCTTGACCCAACGTTACACAAATACGTCATCAAAGAAGCTTAACTTGTACTATAGAACTGAAAGGTTTGTTGCACAACAAAATTCTTTAACAATTCCATATGATCTAAAAGAATATGAGGTTAAACAGCCGTTGCACCCAAAATGAAACAATTCCTCTTGTAGTGACTCCGTAAAGCAGACTTTAACTCTGATGGCATCCCATATATATAACATTGCTTACCCGATGTAAGACTTGTAAAAATGAGCGTTGTCATCACTTTCCTCGAGGACTTACCTTAAATTCGGTTATGATAACTCACATCGGCAACTAAGGCATCTCCTATTAACTCGGTTCATTCAAGAATCTTACACTCTAAATTATAACGTGTATGGAAAACACGACATCTGTACCCTCGCTAGGATTTATCATCACATGAAATCCCACTAAGAGATAAGGCTCCATCTCAAATCTCGTGTCAAAAGATAACATGTACACACCGCAGTGTCGTACAACCAAACCCACAAACAAACCAAGTAGACTTTCTATCTAGATCTCACCTTGCCAAAAATATCAAATAGTACCTGACAAAAATTATCATTACTCCGTGAAATCCCATCGAAACTGTGCACTAACCAAACCTTTACAAGATCTATGAGCATCTATTTAATTTCCACTAAGGAACATCAAACATCACAACAACTCTGAAGAACTCGATGTTAGACTCCCAACTGATGGCAAGACGACCACTTATCACTATCTCAAACACACAACTCCACATTCCTCCCAAAATACGCATCGAAAGTTGGTACAAACTGTCACCCTCAAAACTCACCATATTCTGACCATTGTACCATATAGGAAGAATCTCTTGCCTTGACATGTCTTTCTCTAGAACATCCATAACAAGATCTCAAGGTCTATCAGAAACCATTGAACCTAAATCCAATCATAAAACCGTGTCCTCTTTATCAGAATCAGATATTACTTCTTGTGGCTTCAAAGAAAATCAATCATTAACTCGAAGCTTAACTAACAAATACACGGGTACCGGTACCGACCGATCAGTACCGACACCATATGAATTGAGTACCAGTATTGTATGGAGTTAGCATCGGTACTCCCTTACACAACCATCACTTGCGATCCCTGGTCGCCCCACATGGGCATCATGATACTCTAACCCGAACTAACTTCGTACAATCCATCACTTATCAAGTTCACTTTGCTTAGGTGGTGATCGATCACACACAGTCAACAAATCTTGATTACTTCTACTAACGTCGTTGTCCAAATCTCAAATTCCTTAAAGATCAAGCACCCAAAATTTCACGTTGTTGAGGTGAACACAACATTCCCCCTTCTAGCACAAAAATACAACCTTGAAAAAACAACAAAACATCCTCGAAGGTCTCGAGATCTTACTCAGCTTTAATTAAGTCAACACCACTGTCACAACAAGATGATCTCACGCTCCACCAACGTTCCTCGGCTTGCCTCAAGAAAATTGTGATACAACTAAAAGTATTTACGAAGTCTCAAACCTTTGCTTCCTTAACTGATTGAACGATAATTAACCTTTCCCACACACAAGGTCATTAAGGTAATTATTTTACCAATGCTTATCTTTCCATATTCCTTATACATTCACACGAGTCACACAAAGCATTAAACTTATGTTCGAGAGATGATGTGGTGGCATCCACCTTGTCATAGCTAAAACACCTCAAACATCATTACAGACATCAACTATTACCACGCACACTTAAGAAGAGAAATATTCATTCCAAAATTCAGTTCAAAACTACAAGCCCTTAACACTTTAACCGCAACCATCTTATTCTTGAACCAATCCGGGAAAAACACACGAGTACTTCGTAATTGATTAAATGAGTAATCCACCTTAGGAGACGCGTAACGATCCTTTACTGCCACTTTACAAATGATCAATAGTTTAAGCACCACCTCAATGAACCAACTTCTTACTAGCGAACAAGTTCGGTTTTTCCTTGAGCGAAACATTTAGGCAAAAGAAACCTCGTTCGAGTTGTGCCTTCGTAACTGAATCTTTGACTCTCTCAACTGGGTTGGTGCCCTTTGACAAGGGCGATGGGCATCAATATCTCACTCGGTATTACCTTAATATCTACTCGCGTTCTTGATAGGGAGAAAGTTCTGGAAAATTCTTTAGGAAGCGTACGCAATCACTCTGACAATCTGAAGGCTCTCAAGCATCAAACTACACATATTGGCATCTACCAAATGGTTAAACATATTTCACAACCCCGTTGTGCCATTCTCAAAATGACCACTACGAAAACCACAATTGAAGGGCGACAGTTCAACATTCTTATTACCAAATGTTGGTTTCTCTTGAGGTCTCCAAGCTTCAAACACAACTCTCAACATTATCGGCTAGCGTCGCGCTTGATTAACCAAATCAATTTCTGAGATGCAACAACTCTCTAGAAGGTAGCTCCACCAAACTTGTTAGAACGAATAACTTTGGTCACACTTTAATGAACTAGTAGATCCGGAATCTACTATCTCCAAGAAATGCCTCTAAAAAGAACGATGATACTTCCCAAGTATCATCACGACTCCTTTTAAGCAAACAAAGGGTCATCCAGCCAATGTGCATCCACTGATCGATTTCGAAAGCGGGTTATCCACACCCGCGTCACAAACGTTATTCATTCATAATGATGAAAGATTCTTTGCCATAAACTCTCATAACGCATTTGAAGTGATGAAAGACTCAATCGATCAACCGAGTAGCCAAGAGAGGGTGAATTGGTTTTAAGGTGATAGGTGTGGAAGCAATGGAATTTAAAATTGGACACAATGATTTATAGTGGTTCAAGCTTCTAACCAAGCTCTACATCCACTACCTTAGCTTCCCACTAAGGATTTTGCCAAATTCACTAAAAATTTCTTCCCTTTTTCTAGGCTCAAGAGGAAACCTTTACACACTTAAAGCTTCTACCCTAAAGCTTTGAGCAAACCCTCTTTTTACAATAAAAAAGAAATAAGCAAACTAGGATAAACCTCACAAGGCTAATTGTTTGCAATTCTAAGCACTCACCCAAAATGTAACTCTTGAGCATGTATGACAATTAAGCTCACAAGTGAGTTTTACAAAGAAATTGACAATTTAAAGCACTAAACACTTTTTATATACATTGAATGTTGGCTTGTTGTTTCTTGTTCTTCCATAGCTACTTGAAGAGATCTTTTAAACCCTCTAATGACTTCATGGTCGTTACTAGTTGTTTGGGTTGTTAAGAGCCATTGGAGACATAAATTCTAGCCATAAATGTAGTTATGGGCACTCCGATATTGGTACACGGAACTCCGGTATCGGTACATGCCTTAAATAGAAAGACCATTGGAGCATTTGTTATACAAGGGTATCGGTACAGATACAACCGTATCGGTACGAACCTAAAGAGTATCGATACAACAAAGACTGTATTGGTACTGAAATTGGCTACTAGAATTTGAAAGACTTTAGGGATAAAAATTGTATCGGTACTCAGAAATCTGTACCGGTATGGGCACAATGGGTATCGATACGAGGACAAATGTATCAGTACTCAATGCATGTTTTTTACACTTTGGTTATTTAAAATCATTTAAAACATGTCAAAATCGAAAACATTTCAAACATATTTTTCAAGTTTATGGACTTTTGAAATATTTTTGCAAATTAGTTGAAGTCCAAAAACATTTTTTTAGGTTATATCAAAATCAAATATCTCAACACGAAGGCTTCAGAGCGTCTACAACACTCAACGAAGACATCATTCAGGGAGCGAGAGGAGGACACACCCTCGACTCTGGCATCATTCAACTAACTCGTATCTCAACAATCTGGGGCAACCTCACCCCCGAAATCGCTTCCATTAGTAGCTCAACACTTAACTCGGCCCTCACGGCCACAATCGTAACCATCTTAGCATTACGACATTGGACACACCATCAGGATTCTAGTCTTAAGGAGTACAAACTTAATTTAAGGGTTTGTATTCACTAGACACCTTACCAAACTACCTATACCACTCGGGGTTTCCTAGAACCGATTAACCCTAAGTTATGATACCACTATTGTAACATCCCCGATCCGGATGTCACAAATAGACATCAAGCCCAAACCAAAAACCGTAAAATTTCTCAAACTAGGTTTAGCCCAAACAAGGTATTTCCAAAATATTTAGATCCAAAAGTTGAAAACATATATAAACAATTAAAATCGTTACAAATGAGCTCCTTTAATTTAAAATATTTAAACGTTTGACTTGATTAATAAAATTTCAAAAGTAAGAATTACATACTCGACCACGTAAGGTCCTATGAATACATAGCCTATTAAACACAAGTACCGTACTCTAGAGATCACCACATGCTGGAATCCTATATTGATAGTGATCATTGAACCGACGATCAACCTACGCACGAAAACAACGATTCTGAGCGTTGAGCTTACATAGCCTTTAATTCTATATTGATAGTGATCCTTTAATTCTGGGTTGTTACAGTCGGCTACAAACATTTACTGAAATAGTGAAACGCAACCGATGTTAACTCCGATACAGAACTAACCAAATAAGACAGTTAGAATAATTATGTTATTCTCGTTCGCTTATACGGTGGCTCATTTTTAGAGGTGTGCATTATTCAGTTTTAACCGAATTAACCGACTGGATCAAATTTTTTTGGTTAATCGGTCGGTTAATTTTAGGTAAAATCGGTTAACAGTTAAGAGTTTTTTCAAACTTCAGTTAATTTGGTTCAAAATCGGTTAATTAACTAAAATTATTATACATTAAATATTATATATTACATATATTTATTTTTGGTCATCAAACTTTTAAAAATCATAAAATGATCATTAAATTTTTTGATATATTATAAAATGGTCATTAAACTTTTATCAAAATAGCATAAAATGAAAGTTCAGTGACTAAATTGATCATTTTAGCATAATTTAGTGACCAATGTGTAATTTACCTAAAATTTTATAACAAATTTTGGTTAGTTCAAAAATTGACCGAATTAACCAAATTTTTCGGTTTGGCTAACGGTTAAAAGAAAAAAATAGTTAATGAATTTTGGGTAATTCGGTTCGATCAATTAACCGAACTAACCGAATGCACACCCGTACTCCTTTCAAGAAATCGAAGAAAATGAGAAAATCATTCAAAAAATTGAAGACAAACAAAGTGTTTGCGTGGTTCTAGTGGAACCCCAGAGTTGACAAGCCCGATCGGTAGGGGGATATATTTTGGGAGACAAGCAGATTATAGAATTTTTTGTTTGAAGTTGGCGAAAAATAAAATTTTAAAAGTGTAGGATTAAATTAGAAATTATTTATTTTTATTAATGTGACGTATCATCAAATTAACAGAGATTAATGTCCCAGTGACCAAAATAGAGTGTAACAATAACATAAGTTACTTAAACAAAAAAATAAAATCGGTGACCAAAATGAAACAGACCGAAAACCATAGTAACAGAGATTAACGGTCCAGTGACCAAAACAGAAGCATTTTCAAACATAAGTGGCAAGAATAGTCTTTTTTTAAATTTTGGTGACCAAAATATAACAAAACCTAAACAAAATGGACCACTGGTAAACATTATCCTAAATATTAAATCAATGACCTTGATATAAATTCATATATACGTAGGAATTTTATTATCATGTTTTTATTATAAGAAAATGGTTTATTATCCAATACACTAGCAGTGGAAAACTGAAAGTTTTCACGAGCGCCTTAATTTTAGGATTTAATGTTTTAGTTTATGGTGTAGGGTTTAGAGGTTTAGAATTTAAGGATAGTGATTAAAATTTAGTGTTTAATGTTAGAATTTAAGGTTTATAAGTTAAAACTTAAAGTCTAACCATATTACCTTAAAAATTAAACCCAAACTCTAAATCCTAAATTCTAACATTAAACTATAAATTTTAACCATTATCCCTAAATTTTAAACCCCTACACCTAAATCCCTAAAAGCTACACCCTAAATTAAGACCCTAAACTCAAAAAGTAAGGTATTTATAAAAACTTTCGATTTTCACAACGAGTGTATATGATAATAATCCTAAGAAAATACGTAATGGTTTTATTATTGAAAATAATTTTATTTTATGATACATATTTTTAATTTAAAAAATATAAAAACAATGCTTTGGGAAAGTTATTCGCATCTTTCCAGAACACTTTATTCGATCTTGGCTTATATAGTATTAATTTATTATTGACCCATGAGACGTGGCTTCCTCACAATAAAAGATAATGACAATTAAAAAATACCCACCATCACATAATAAACGTGTCTTTTGTCATTTTTAATTTCCTAGGGACTTCCTAGTAATTGTATCGAAAGCTATTTGGTCAAATTATGTTATGACTCCCTGTACTAAGCATATTATATGAATTTATTCTTACATTTTAGTTTAGTCAAATTCTATTATTAATCCTTGTACTATTCATATCTTACAGATTTAGTCTTTATACTTGAATTTGTTCATTTTTATCTTATATTTCAAATTTTGAAAATTTGATAGTAAATAGTAACCATTAAATATGTTAAGTCAAATTATGCTATTAATCTATGTAATATACACACAATAAATATTTAATTTACATTCTTCAATTCAACCATTTTTAATCCATATGATTTAGTTTTGTTATCCTTAAATAGTTATAATAGAAATTCTAGCCGCTTAGCATAATTTTCTCTACTCTTCTTCTTTCTTTATTTTTTATTGTTCTGTACTTTCTATCTACGACATTAGTTTGGTGTTGATTGTCAACTGCCAGAATTTATCATTTTTTTGTTCTTTTATTTTCCACCGTTTGTCTTATTTTTCTTGTGCTTTTTAGTTTTGAATAAATAACTATGTCTTATTAGTTGTTTGATCGCTCTTTCATTTAGTTTTCTAGCAGGGTTGGATTTGATGTCACCATTATTGATAAAAAAGGCACTTTTTTGGTTATCCCGCATATCTCTATTTTAGACTCTCGAAATGGATTTGGACACGCTCACAATCACCATTTCTTGTTCGTGATTGAGTTGTGGTAATGATTGTGTTGCCAACGTGTCTTATTGTAAATATGCATTACCTTTCATCGTCAATCTTTGGTGATGTTTGTATCTATCTTTTGTTTCGAGTCTTTGGGTTGAGTTTTTACCTTTTCTTTGATAGCCTTCTTATGATCTCGAGACGCTAGTTTATTGTTTTAATGGTTATAAAAATATGTCTGAATTAGGTGTTTTTGTTTACTATGATGTAAACTTTCGTTGTAATTTTAAATATATCAATGTTAAATAAAACCAATATATTTCGATTCACAAAAAAATTATTATCCTTGTATAGTTTGTTTCAAGATAAAAGAAATTTAAAAGAAATATAAGGATTAAAATAACTAAATTAGAATATAAGGAGTAAAATCATAACTTATACATAATATAGGAACTAATAAAAGAATTTAACCAAGATATTTCTGTAGTGTAGTTGGATAAAATGAAGAAAAAAGAAGCCGCTGGCGCTGAGTCAGAGAGGAGTGAGTCACATTGAAGATAAACACGGTGGTTGTCCCCACTTATTCCATTTCCCAGTGCCCCTTTACCACGCATTAAACCTAAAACCAACCGAATCTTATCCTTTCCCTTCCGACAAGACAATCCCAACCGCGGCGTTCCATCGCATCGCATATTTAAAACCCATTTAAAGAAGAACAAACGCATTTCCCCTCCCATGGCTTCCTTTACTCGTTTCTCTCTCTTCTCTTCCCTTCTTCTTTGCTTCGCAAACACATTCCCCGTTCTGGGTTTCCGGTCGAATTTCGCTGTGTTTCCCGTCGCTAAAGATGCAGCCACTCTCCAGTACGTTGCAAGGATTTCCCACGGCACTCCGTTGCGACCAGCCGACCTCGTGGTTGATCTCGGCGGTTCCTTTCTTTGGATGGATTGCGATTCCGGACACGTGTCTTCATCGAGCAGGTTGATCCCGAGCTGCTCCGTCAACTGCTCGAGAGCCATGTTTCATGACCCGGGAAGCAAGAGTTGCCTTTTCAAAACCAACTGTTTCGTGTTCCCAAACAATGGTGTGACGGGATTGGCTTCAGTGGGAAAACTGGTGGAGGACACCGTAGCCGTTGATTCCGTTGACCGGTTAAAGGTGGGCGAAATCACAACCGTCGATCACTTCCTCTTTTCCTGTGCACCGGCCTTTCACTTGCAAGGCTTGGCCAGTGGCGCCAAGGGGATGATGGGGTTAGGGAAAGCTTCCATTTCCCTGCCGTCGCAGCTGAGTTCCTCGATTAACCACCCTCAAAAGTTCAGTCTTTGCTTATCGTCGTCAACCGGCGCGGTGTTAACCGGCAACGGAGACGCCGTTTTCGGCACCGAATTAACAAGGTCACTGGTGTACACACCCCTTGTCATCAAACAAAACGACTACTTCATCCATGTTCAATCCATCAAAATCAATGGAAGGAGATTGAGTTTCCATGGAAAAGGAAAACTAGAGGCAAAGCTGAGCACAGTCGTGCCGTATACCAAAATGGAAAGCTCAATCTATGCAATGTTTTCCGAAGCTTATGTGAAGGCAGCCGCTGGAATGAACATGACAAGGGTAGCAGCCGTGGCTCCGTTCGAACTCTGCTTCGGTTTAAAAAGGGTCGAGAACTCGATGCCGGAGATTGACCTGGTTCTGCAGAGTGAGATGGTGAAGTGGAGAATCCAAAGGAGGAATTCAATGGTGGAAGTAAGCGGAGAAACCATTTGTGTTGGGGTTTTAGACGGAGGATCGGAACAGAGCAGCCCAATTGTAATCGGAGGGCTTCAAATGGAGGAAAACCTTTTGGAGTTTGATATTGGGAGTTCAATGCTGGGATTTACCTCTTCTTTGTTGCTGAAAGAGACAACTTGTTCTTCTTTCTTACAAGATTCCAAGCTGAAGTCTGTCTTTTTTGTTTTCTAAGTTCTGTTTTGTAGAGGCGATCGTGATGGTATATGGATGCATTTTGTAAAGCATCAGTACTAAATTTGGGTATGGAACAAATCATAGTATCATTGTAGATAAAGTTCATGTGAAAATGGATGTTAATTGAAGGATTAGATTTTTGGATTGTTTTTCTTTTCTGTGCTCAAAAATCATATTCAGTTCTGATTAGTCAAAAATCCAATCGGATTGGAATTTGGAAAGTTTATCTGATATTTATTTTGATAAATTATTTGATACACAATTTATTTAAGAGTTTAATAAGGTTTATAGGTTTGATTTAAAATTTAAAGGGGAAAATTATTCAAATATGATTTTTTCCTCTCTTTTTTTAACAACATGATCATCTAAGTTTATTTTTAGAAATATTGTTTTTTATTGTATCAAGTCAGAAGTCGAATAAATTGCAGCCTGACTTTAAAGAGTGACTTCTATTTTTATTTTAAAATAATGAACTCAAATAGATTACAATCCGACTTCAAATAGTATTTTTACACATGACGTGCATAGATCAATAGAGGACGACTACAACATTATTTTTTAATATTTTCTGATAAAATACTGTTCAAAAACGAGATGAAAGCAGTTCGACTTTTAACTGCTACAATAATCAACCATATTTCTAGAAATAAACTTGGAAGGGCATATTGTTGAAAAAAAATTAGATAACAATATTTAAATAAATTTGTTAATTTAAAATTTTAAGAAAGCTTAAATTATTAAATTGTACTATTTTTCTCCGCAACATATCAAAAAATTACTCATTCATTTTATCCAATCGATTGTTCAAAAGATATCAAATTTGTTAGGGTCATGATAAATGACTATGATTTGCTTGCTTCATAAAATATTATTAAATATATATTTAAATATAAAATAAATGTTTAAATTATATTTATTTTTATTTTGAGTGTTTAATTTTTTTGTTAAAATAAATATTTAAAATTTACTCTGTTATTATTCTCATATAATGACCGATAAGTTTTTTAACTACTATTTTCGGAAAGAGTAAACTTTAAATATTTAAAATAAAAATATATATAATTTAAATATTTATTTTATAGTTAATCCTTAAATATATATATATATATATATTTGATACATTACTTATCTAACTTTTACTCTTTAGTGAACACATAAAAAATGAGTTGGAAACAGACTTTAAACCATAAACGACAATAGCTAAAGTGATCCATTTTAATATTGTTTTTATTTGATCTCGTCCTTCCAACAAGGTGAGTTGACACTCACACTAGTCGCCATTGTTGTTGATCACTCTTCAATCTCTCTACATTTCAGAATAAATATGCGTTGAATTAGGTCATGAATTTAATTTTTTTTAAATATGAATTTATTATGAATATTTATCTATGTGAATGTTTATTATAATAAGTACTTTATTTAAAAGATTTGATTTACTTTATCATTAGAAATATTATCTCTATTAATTAGAGTTAAATGTATTATGTATTTTTTATGCCTATAAAAAGATGATATGATTAAGGTATTTTACACTCATGTCAATATTGAGAATAATGCAAATCTCCTTCTTTCTTTCATCTTTTTATTCTTTTATTATTGTTTGTTGTTCTTTGTTATTTTATTTACAACACGTTATCAGTACGAGTCTCTTTGAGTAAAACTTATATTACAAAAGAAAACATCAATTGAGATTGATCAGACTATACAAAATCTGGTACACGTGATTTCAACCTAATTAACGATTTATCATCGGTTTGCTTTCTTTAACCTTGTTTTCTTTTCTCTACATTGAAAATAAAATTTTTAATTTTAAATAAACGATTAAAGTTTTGGTGTGATTAGTTCTTTTATTAAAAAAATTGTTTATAAAGGTAAGTTATTTTTTTTATCAATATAGTCGTGAAATCTAGGTTCTTAATATCAAAGAACACGTCTATCTAGATCTTAAGGGTAAATTGTTGCCTTAGTTCATCATAGTTTAGATCATTTTAATTTGATCCCATGACTGTTTCTTTTCCACACCGTTAGGCATTATGCTAACTTATGATGAACAAAAGTAGTATATATATAACGCATCATTGTTATGCCTACTGTCTATGCACCTACTTTTATAAACAATAGAGAATTATGCCATAGATCCCCTCGTTTTCTAATATGTTCAGTTAATCTAAACATATAGATCTAAATATTATGATTTCATATATGTTTATATTTGACACAATGGTTAAGCTAATTAAATATTAATATTTGTTTATGATATTCTATTGGTAAAAATTGGTATTTTTAATCGTGTTTTGAGTTTTACATGATATAATAGCTGGGAAAGAGACGAGATTCTTATGAGAAACTGTCTTGGTCATTTACTATGCCTCCATTATCTTCGAGAGGAAACCAATATCGGTAAATTCTAACTTTATGTTTATTCTTTAAATTATGATTTTAAAGTGCGATTAATCATGGTGATTTTGCTCCAAAGCAATAATTCTTCTACGTCGGAAAAACTCGACTATTGACTTCTCCCAAGTTCAAGTTATGAAAAATCCGTCTTGATCCAAAAAGTTTTATGGGAGGCATTCCCTGAAGTGAATACAAGCATGATGTTTATTCCAAGCGATTATTGGATCTATTTTATTCCCCGAAGTGAATGCAAACATGGAAAATCACTATTCAATTAGTGACATAACTTCGATATAATCCAAGTATATTGGCTAGACATCCCGTTCTGCGAGGCTACTGGTCTCAAAAGAGGTTTTTAGAGGACCTTGTGAACTGGTTTAACAATGTTGTGTACGAGGATTAAATCTTTGTTCTCTGGGATGAGGATATGCTAATAAAAACATACTCTACTTTTCACGACAAATAATGTTGTCCTCCTACACATATCGTGAAAAAGTTATTTTTTATAGGCTCGCTGGCTCCACTCTATTCCCTAAAGTGAAAGTGAGATTTATTATGGAAATAATAAAAGTCACATTAGAAGTTGTGGTCGTGGTCGAGGCTATGAATATAGACATGAAAAATATGGTCATTTTAATAATACTTCTACCCACTGATAATGAGGTTATAAGAATGACAAGAGTGATAGAGATCATTCTAAGAAAGTGAAATCCTTTTTATTATCAATGTGACGTTATAAACCATTGGTCTCGTACTTATCGTACGCTGAAAAATCAAAAATCATTGAATGATAAAGGAAAGAAAATAAAAGCAAATTTTGTTTGCGAAAATGACGAAGATGATATTGGTCCAACTCATTTGGGCGTTATTGGTCCAACTTATTTGGACGTTGTTGATTTCCTTATAAACCTCGAAGGGAATAAATCATCTTCTAATTATTCTCATAACTTTACAGAGAATTATTTAACATTTATTTATTTTGCTTTATGTTTATTTACTTTACACATTAACTATTTACGTTTTATATTTATATATTATGATATTTATTTATTTTGTTTAACATGATTACTTATCAAATACAATTTATGGTGACGATTTATGATTAGCAGAAGCATAGGATATATTTTCCCATTTAAATACAAGAGAAAAATGTAAGTGCTATATCTCAAAGTACTGAAAATATTGATACTCTAGAAGAGCAATAAATTCTTGAGAGAAAGCACATTATGAAAAGTGCAGAATTGCGAATATTGCAATAATTACCGCTAATGGTAATAATATCATCACCACTAGAAGTGGAAATTTTAAGAGAGCAATATGAGTTCGCAAAATATTCCTTTGGGAATTATAGATAACATATGTTATCAATTGACATATGAAATAAACCAATATGGATATAAGCTCTGGTAGCCAAAAGTTAGTTGAAAGCTCTAGAAGAGTTATATATTGCTACCAAAAGAATAATTTTTATTGAAAGCTCCGAAAGAGCTAAATATATTCGTATTCAAAGGAACAATTTTTTGTGGACATTTTATTATCAAGTTTCAAAGAAATTTGTATCACACATGTACAAGTGATATTGAATCACATGTTTTGGTAAACCAAAAGTTTACAAATTGAGGAATATATACATGTACATACATGTATATATAGTTGGCATGATCGGTTAGACCATCCTGATCAATAATGATGCGAAAGCTATTGATATTTATATGCACATTTATTAAAAGAACCTGAAGTTCTTGTGGTGCTTGTTCTCAACGGAATTGATTAAATTCCATTTACTAAAAGAACACGAAGTTCTTGTGTTGCTTGTTCTCAAAGTAAATGATTAAGATCCCACTTACCAAAAGAACTTGAAGTTCTTGTACTAAAGTTGAGACTGCATGTCTTGCATATCTGAATGAAATATGGGCCCATTTATCCACAAATGTGGAAAGTTTTATATGATTTTAGTAGACACATCTACATTGTTTGATCAAATTACAACCAGAAGTTTGTGAGATTGATTATAAAAGGATTCAGATTATGTAGTTAGACTATTCGTCTTGCAAAAGCTAGTTGGTTTATATTTTAGGCTATATCAGTTGTTACAAAGCCTATTGATTATGAACAAAACAGTTTAACAAAATTTTGATTGGATGCCTCCTCTTTTATAGCTAAACTATGAGAACAAAACACTTATATGGTATTTCCACATAACAACACATATACGCATCAAGCCAATAAATTATAATAAACTCCCCATTATGATTGGTTTTTGGTCAAAAGCTATATATTTTTGAATTTTTGAATGCGATATATAGTTGAATTGCTCCACCACAACGTACAAAATGGGTATATAAAAAGGGTTGAAAATATATATTGAGCATGAGTATCCTTTTATGTTTAAACATTAATTGGAGAATCATTTATGACATGATTTTTCTCAACATCAGGGGAGATAATAATCAGCTGGATAAAAGAAAATGAATTATCATTATCTAGATCCTCGTATATGAACAAGAAGTTCATAAGATAATTCATGTTATTACATGTCAACTGCCAAACATATTTGCTGACCCAATGAGAGTAACTAAGTCTCATATACCAGCTAAAATGCTCAAAATTTGAATTACATGTTAGAACGAATGGATGAAAGTCATGCCTGAAGCATGATAGTTGAAATTGGTTCCAATGATCAAAATTCTCGTAAATGGAAAGTAGTATGATATGGCCATATATTGGAGGCGGGTGCTCCTGAAGAGACCCAAGACATAACTAATGATAAAACTCTTGAAGAGTTTCAGGTACCTGAAAATAAAGATTGAAATCTTGAAGAGATCTCGATGCGTTATGTCACCACGAGAATGGAACTAGAAAAATTGAAAAGTTGTCGACAACAATTTTACAAATGATTTTACATAGAATACTTTTGTAGAAGTAAAGAAAGAAAATGAGGATCTTGTATAAGAATCTATAGATCTTGAAATGATTGGCCAATATAGAAAGACGCTTTGAACTTCTAAAAGAGAAGTATTTGCACCACCAGTCCAAACACCTAAAGGTGTAATGCAAGTGAGGCACACATAAGTAGTCATAAATACGACTTGAATTATGATTTATGAAGAGTTTTAATTACTTCATGGTGGATGCAATTACTTTGGCAGTTATGAAATATTTTATATGTGTCTAATCATTTTGTGGATCCCTATAAAAGGAAAGTTATCATTGACGGATTTAAAATGCTAGAAGCATTTGGAAATTTTCGAGAAAATTTATTTAGATATGCCCCTTAAATATTTATATTTTGGCGCATTTGGTATAATCACCTTAGTGAGTACTAATTAAAGAAATACCGTAAGAATTATCACATTTCCTTATATATTTTATAAAGGAGTTTGGATCAAGATTCATTATGATAATTTGAATATCATTCGAACTCCTGAAGAGCTTCAAATTGGAAACTCATGAAGAGCTTTCAAAGTATTTAATGAAAGTATTCGAGAAAAAGAATCTTGAGATGGGGTTTTGTCTCGAACTAAAGATCAAGTACTTAAATATGCATTTTTGTCTATTAATAGACAAGTGCTGAAAGAATCTTAACGAGATTCAATATAAATAAAGCATATCCATTGAGTATCCTAATAATTGTAAGATTGTTGGATGTGAATAAAGATAATTATATCTTTTCTTCGTTTTGAAGAACCATATATTATTTGGTCAAGAAATATCCATGGGTATACAAGATCATTAACTCTAGATCTTCAAACATTCGTCGATGCCTCCTCAAATCTTGTAGAAATAATTATTATGCATAAGGCAAGTAAAAAATGTGTTTGGCAAGACCATTGACCCAACATATCTAGAAGATAAGCGATTTACTTTCACAAGATATGATGCAAAGCTATGTCATGCAGAGATAATGCAAGATGTATATCTCAATCGGAAGATGGATACATCAAAGATGACAAAATGGAATCTATTACTCCAAAGTTTCATCCCTCACGATCTTTAGAAAAATAGTATTCAAGATTGAATTATGAAGATTCAAAGATCTTATGTGATGTTTTCACGAGGAGAGTAAATACTCGTTGCACTCTTTTTCCCTTAACCGAGGTTTTGTCCCAATGGGTTTTCCTGGTAAGGTTTTTAATGAGGCAACATGTTATGTGTATTAAAGATGTGCGTACTCTTTTTCCTTCACTAAAGAAATTTTTTTCCTATTGGGTTTTTATCTTAGTAAGGTTTTAACGAGGCACATTATCTTCATAGACATCAAGGGGGAGTGTTATGAATATTTATCTATGTGGATGTTTATCATGATAAGTACTTTATCTAGAAGATTTGATTTACTTTATCATTAGGAATATTATCTCCATTAATTAGAGTTCAATGTATTATGTATTTCTTATGCCTATAAATAGATGATATGATGCATTCTATATTCATGTCAATATTGAGAATAATACAAATCTCCATCTTTCTCTCATCTCTTTGTTCTTTTATTCTTGTTCGTTGTTCTTCGTTATTTTATTTACAACAAAATTTAAATTATAAAATAGCTTAAAAATAGTATTATTTAAAATTAAGTACAAAATATGATAATAGTATTTTTATTACTTCAAACAATATATATTTAAATTATAAAATTTATATTTTATCCTTATTTTAAAACATATCGCTTTATATTTTATAGTAAATTGTGTAAATGATCTTTGAATATTATTTTCAAACTTATTGTGATCATTAAAGTTTTAAAACGTTCAATTTAGTTTAGATATTGAATGTTTTTTTTTTACTTCTCTATTAATTTTTGGACTGTGTTCATTTACCAGTAAACAATTTTTTTAACTTCAAAATTCGAATAGTGTAAAACTTCATCGACGCGAGGAAGCAATATACTGAGAAACAAACTTCATTTAACGGTAGATTAGAGAGATCGACGAGAGAGAAACTGAAAGATTTTTGCATAATTTGTGAACTTCGAGGCACTTTTAAACAAAATAGAGGTCGAATTCGAACTTAAAAACGACCAGTGAAATTCGGCAGCGAAAGACCACTATTGATGGTGGCGTTGGAAGGCGATAAACGGTGGACGACATCCACGTCGTAACACTATCAAAAAATAAACGAAAAAGTAACAGAAAATGTTTATTGTCTAAACTTTAATGAGTAAGGTTTAATGCATTTTTTGCCCCTTAATGTTTACCACTTTTGCCAGATTGATTCCTTAATTAAATTTTTCCCCTAAAGTTTATTCTATTAATTTTTTCAAAAATTTTCAGATAAATTTTAAAAATAATATAAAAATATTCATTTAATAAAACTTATTTCCCCGCACAACCCATTTTACCCTAAACTCAATCTTCTCCAAAATCAATGTCTCACCACCGAGGAACAATTACTTTGCATCAATAATAACAAGAACTTGGTCATTCCATTGCTGCCAACTACCGCTTCTTGACCTTTCTTGTCTCTAAACAAATAACAACCGCTCCAAAGTATCGCCACCGCGTGCTCCGCCGCATTGCTTGATACTTTCAGCACTTTATCAACAATCTTTTGTAACAATACCGAATCATGCCATATGTCCACCCTCCCTTCTTTACAAGTCTTCAAACAGCTTAAGTGACTTCTCAGTTATTGAAATGTTGGTGTTTGGTTGGGATAAAAGGTTCTTCAATTTCAGAATTGTTTGATGCTGAATTACTTGTTTTTTTTTTTTTTATATCTGTTTAGGCATTGTGATTGCAATCAAACAAGATAAGCTCGCTTCGATCACTCCCGACTTCATCTCTTTCCTTAAGGATTTCAACAATCCGGGGGTAATTCCTCTTTGTCAGCAATTTTGAGCTTGGATTCTCTATCGTCCGCCGCGGACTCCAGTAATCGAACCGCTTGAGTTTGTGAATTTGAATTTCCTCTTTGTAAAACCAGAAGAATTGTCGACAAGGAATTCGTTTTCAAGCATTGACATCCGATGGACGCGTTTCGAAAATCTTTTGTGTCTTCTGAACTGAACTTTGGAGGCTTTTACAACTCAAATTGTTGCGACCGCCGCTGCTGCCGGTTCCATCCAACGATTTTTTATGTTGTAATCGTCTTGGAATCGCCGATGAACCAACAACCGATTCGGCTAGAGATTGTGTCTAAAAGATATAGGTGTTTGCTTTGGTGTTTTAATGGAATCCAGTTCCTTTGTCATCGGCCAACTGATTGATTTTGCAGAGGGGGAACGGAAGGGATGGGGGTTGGGGAAGAGAGGTGGGGGTAGTTTTGGAAAATATAATTAAATAATAAATATTTTATTATATTTATTTTATTTGAAATTTTAAAAAATATATAGTAATATTGACGTGGCACCATATGATTAGTTATAATCTTTTTAATAAACGGTGTTAAATTTTTAAGACAATTTGAGTAATGACATAAACGATAGAGGGTAAAAGAGTCTAAAAAATACATTAAGTATTAAATTGGAAAAAAATAATAAACTTGAAGGAGCAAAATGTGCATTAAGCCGTGAGTAAATTAAACATTTTAAAACTTTAATAACTAAAAATGTAATTTACCTTATATTTTATTACTTCCTTCTTTTATAGAATTCATGGTTAGCAATCAAAACACTTGATCCCACTAAATTCGATTGTTGTTGGGTACTAATGTCAATTGAAATTGTCCGATTATGTAAGATCTTACCTGAATTGTTGGAACAATTCGTGCAACACCTTATGAACAAGTTAAGAACAGACAGATGTGTAACTTTACAAAGAGATTGAATCCACTAATACATCATTCTGAAGGCACTAAATGCAGCAACAAATTTTCCAAGTAAAACAATAATGTGGTCTCTCAAATATCATGAATTCTATAATATCCGGTTTTCTTATAATGTATAAATCTCGGCACTGTGAATGGAACAAATTTAATTGAGATAGTCATTCTCATAATGAGTCTCTGCAGTAGCCGATTTAGATTAGTTGACCGATAACTAGATACCGGTGGTGATTATAAAAAAAAATAGAAAATAAAAATGTGTAGTGTTTCAGAAATGTGAAATGCATCGCCTATGCCTTGCAGCAAAAGATTTCTTCTTTCCGGGCATTGGCAATGATGTGCTACAATAGCCAGTCGCAAGGATAACAGAGTCAATCTCAAGGGTTTGGCCATTGACAAGCTCAACTTTGCCCCTCGAGAACATTTTGATCCCCGGGACAATATTGATTTTGCCCAATTTAATCTTCTGCAACGTGCCGATGTCCAGTATGGGCGTCTTCCCTGCCGTGTTTTCAAGCTCTAGAGGTCCTAAACATGGCCTTTTCAGACCATACTTTCCGGTGTTCCCAAGTATTAGATAGGCAAAAATGAGCAGTATCTTGTCAACAAGCCAAAGGGGTAGCCATTTCACCATTGAGACTGCAAATTCAAAAGTTGATTTAACAAAAACTTGCCTTGGCAACACATGGACCTTTTGATCAAACAACCATAGACGGTTTCGCATTGTGGTTACAAAGATCCAGAGAAGCTTCCATGCCCGAATTGCCACATCCAACCACACAATTGCCTAGTCGCAAATTGGGTAGAAAGGGTACCAATTACCAAGCTTGAAATATCAAAATTTGTACTCATTATTGTCCAATTGGGTGCGAAGTAAAACAAGTCCTTTCCCACTAACATCTCTAATCATAAGTCTTGAACCAAAAAAAAAAAAAACCCGTCTATTTCAAGTTTGCAGGGCATTGTTAATCAATCCACGCCTTTGCAACTACATTAGGGAAACAAGCTCAAATGATCATAATGTATGTAATAATTGATGTCTTAATGCAATCATTAACTAACTTACGTTTTATATTATATTTCATTTGGTGAAATAAACCACTAACTTCACATATCATTATTTTCCCATGGAATTGCATTTGAAGTGAAGGGAAAGTAATGATATGTTAAGTCCCATATTCACTGCAAAACCATCGGCTTTTCTGAAAACAAATTTTAGCCCAACCTTATGGAATCGATTAGAGGAATCTCCCCTTTCTAACATGGTGTTTTTTTGGCTGTCTATTTACCTTACATAGCTTTCTTGGATGTCTATTATCTAACAGAAAACGTGAATCAATCTGTTGGAATGTTTTTTAATGGAACCCTTTGGTAATCTTGGATGTTGATGCTTCGCTTCCTCGAGTTCCCAAGAAAGCTATGTTATTAAATCTTTTTTGAGATCTTTTAAATGAAAAAAAAAACTGAAAAGTATTTTTTTTTCGTGCTATGATAATCAAATTTAAGTTTAAATGTGTTTGAGACTTTTAAACTATTGAAAAAAATCAATTAAATCTCTATTTTCTTTTGTATTTTACCGTGTTCACAAACTGCAGAACTAAATCAATTAAGTTCTCGAATTGCAAAAACTGTATCAGTTGAATCTTTTTAATCAATTTTGGCTATTAAATATTAACAATTTTTCAGGAGTTATATTTGTTATAGGGCACATTATAATTTTGTCATGTGACATTCACATGTTTTTTTTAAAAAATAATAAAAAATAAAATGTTGAGAGGCTCGAATGATTAATCGAATGCCAAAAGGGGTGAATTGGATTTTTACTTTGGTGGATGAATGACTAAGTAATAAAAATTGTGACACGAAGATTTATAATGGTTCGACTACTCAAATTAGTCTACCTCTACTACCTTAACTATATACACTAAGGATTTTTTCCAATTCACTAAGTTTTTTTGTTTGGGTTCAAGGAGATAAGCCTTATAACTCAAAGTCTTGAAACACACTCTTTAAGAGAAAACAAATTTAGCAAATTAAAAAAAACCTCACAAGGTAAATAAGTTTGCACAATTAAGCACACACTCAAATCCTAAACACTTAAGCAAATGTGACAATTTGGCTCACTAGTGTTTTCTACAAAGAATTTGACAATTTAAGCACTAAAATAATTTTTCTAACATTGAATGTTGACAATGATGTTTCTTGTTGTTACATGGCTGCTTGAAGAGGTCTTGTAAACTCTCTAAGGAGTTTGTGGCCGTTACTAGCCGTTGGGTTAATTTGGAGCCATTAAGAACTTTATTTTCAGCATTGAATGCATTTTTGGGCTCATCGGTATTAGTACGCATGCAAGTGTATCGATACACCTGTTCAAAATAAAAAGAGTCGTTGGACATTTTTACACTGAATATCGGTACACTATGCATGTGCATCGGTACACCCTATATACCATATTTTGCTACTGAAAAAAGGAGTTTTGGAAAAATAAAGGGGCGTATCGATACGAGTAAAACGAGTATCGGTACGGCTGACTGGGTATCGATACACTAACAAGTGTATCTATACACCTGACCTATTTTTGACACTTTGACTATATAAAATCATTTTAAATATGTCAAAAACCCTTTAAAAACTTTTCAAACATATTTTTCAAGTTAATAGACTTGAAATATTTTTAGAAATTAGTTTAAGTCTAAAAATATTTTTCATTTAAGTTATATCAAAATCAAATATCTAAACATAAACAATTATAAAAACATAAAAGATATCGTAAAATATAAATTACAAAAATTTACAAAATTTAAATTATTAAAAAAATTGGATGATAATTGGCTTTTATAGCTGTATCATATTATTCGCGAAATTTCAAGAAAATATAAATTAACGCTAATATTTTCACGCATGTTTATAATTTAAAATTAAAACTGTCCGTTAGAATTTTTGATAAAAATATAGCAAATATTAAGTAGGTAAGGATATACTTATCACTTAACGAATAATTTTTAACACTTTATTTTTTATTCTTTTAATTATATCATCCTTGTAATTTACATTTGTGAAACAAACTAATTATATTCAATTTGATCTAAAAAGTTAAATATATAATCTAAATTAAAAACTTGATTTTTTAATTTGTCAAATAACACCATAATTAACTCGCTTGATGAACAAAATCCTAGATGAAAATTTTACTTTAGATTTGAATTATCTGTTCAACCTAATAAATTGGTTTAATATCAATTGACCTTTGAAGGAGTACGCACGACCCTATTTTTATTGATATTTTAGGAATTTTTATATTTTCAGTACTGTTGACTTGAAAATTTTGCTCATCTATTTGTTTTAGCCATGGCGTGGTATATTTTTCTCCAGAATCAACCCAATATTTGTTACTATGAATACTCGATTCATAACGAAATAAAAAAAAATGTCATTAAAACTTTCAGACTTTTATTAAGGGGGTAAAACTTTCAGCCCTTCAAAGCGAGACAAAAGATTCTTTCCCCATAGTACTAGGCTACACATGAAACACAAAATTTTTGATGTTATAATCTTGTGCTAATTGTGCATTGTGACGATGGTCGCAATCGCACACGACCACAACTGAGAAAGGAACACCCTTTCAAAATGGCTACTCATAGCCTTTCAAATACCATTGTTTGTCGAAACGAACAAGCTTGATAAACAAGCAGCACTCCTTGATGTTGGCTCCCGATGTAGTTCCAAACACCATCTAGAATCTCCTAATATAGTTTCAAACAACAATAAACATAGAATGTGATCATATTTTCCTACCAAGGAAACAAGGTTCACGTTGAATACTATGTTTGTTGTTGTTTATCCCCATAGATGGGCTAACAAAAGCCTTTCAAATACCATTGTCTATCGACAGGAGAAACCTAAAAAATACCATTCCTCTAGGATGAACACAATGAATTCTCTAGACAGTTGCCATACCTCCGATAAAAACATAAAGCTCACATATAAACAGACGAACACAATAAATGGAAGAATTACTAATGAGGGTTTGACAATATGGACCCAAAATAAGTTCTATTTATAATATAAACAAGAATATTGAACCCTACGTTTAAGATATATTTATAATAGAAAAAAGATTTTGACGGGGATATGATCCCTTGTTTGCAGTCCTTATATACAAACCTATTTTGGTACACATTCCGTTATAAATAAACCAAAATTCCTTACAATTCAGATTAAAATTTCATTTGGATGTGGGGGTTTCAAAATTTGTTAACCGGTTTCCGAACATAATTATAAAACTTATATTGAAGCTGTCTGCCCAATGCAACAATTGACAAGACATTGAAAAGACTTGTATTTAATGGGAACATGCATTTTTGCTATCGAAATTTGAACCGAAAATATGTATTTTTGTATTGAACATACCAAATAATATTAAAATACCATAATCTTTTGTTATTAGAACTGAAGTCATTTTTCGACGAAAACATCAAAGTTTACGTAGTTTGAACCACTGAATATGTGTTTCGATACGTGTGCATTAAAAATTTTACGGATATCCTCAGTGAAAAATGTAATAATTTAGGTTTATGATAATAATTCGAGATTGTATATGTAGACGTTCAATATAGGAACCAAACCACTGAAAAGATACAGGCAAGTAAATGCCACATTTTATATGCGTTTTAATTTCTCCATTGAAAACATTAATAACCAAAGATCAGATTAAATCGATTGAAGATTACCATATCAACAGAAAAATCATATCAAAAGCAAAATATTACTTCAAAACATTAATGTTTAAGATGAAAGGAATGGATGGCAAGTAGCATAGAGGGAAACTGTCAGCGAAAAGACTCGTTTATAATGGGAACATGCGTCTTTCAAATGTATTGAACACACCAAATTAAATTACACTTTTGTTCTTTCGGTACGTAACCTATCCCGATAAACTGTTACATTTATGGCATCGTGTAGTATAACTACGGAAAAGACAGTTCGGAGTAGGAAGCACAATTTTGTATATGCAGACATTCGATAATACTCCTATTACTAAGGTTTATTAAAACCACAATTATTCCTTTAGCAGACATTATACTTGTTCATTCTTACATAACATTCCTAATATGATAAGTATAATTAATGGGGTAACATAGCATACCTTACATTAGTCACGGCCAAATAGAGCACAAACACATAATTTAGGGTTTAGGTTTGAAGTCAAACTTGTTAAAAAGTTAAATATATTATATATCAAAAGGACAATATAGAGTTTGTATTGGGAATAAGTACGCATTTCCTCAACCAAACATGTGTAATCTTACATTCCTCCAAATAGTGCATAACCATCCACTGTTGGTTTGTATCAGGGCTTTAGAAATATTGTGATAATTCCAGGCCTTTAAATAAGAAATCATGACATAAGTAATTGAATACAAATAAATCAGGGGAATTTGGCCCACGTAATTTGATAGGAGAAGAAGATAATCAATGTCTGATTTACCTAAAATAAGGTCGCGTAACACTTCTTCGACACTTCGCTCTACGTGGGCCGCCTACGGATTTAGTTCCAAACAACAACAAACAATAGTATTTGAAAAATCTTCAGACCAAGGAAAGAAGGTTTTCCAAATACTATGTTTGTTGTTGTTCATCGCTACAAATGGCTAATCATAGCTTTTGAAATACCCTTTTTTTATTTGTATGTCCTTGTTATTGAACCCCGTCTAAGTTCAAGTGAGAAGCACCTAACCATTGAGGATGAGTGGACACCCAATTTTCAAATACCATTGCTTGTCGACTATGAACCCTAAAAACAAATCACCACTCCTCCAAGATTTATAAAATGAAGTCTATGCCCAGTAATTATCCCCTCTAATAAGAAAACGTAAACCACACATATAATGATGTAGAGATAAAGACTACAGAGGAAAGAATTGTTAACGAGGGTATGACATTATAATAGAAGCAAGAATATCGATCTCGAATTTTAATATTAATTTATAATAAGAAAAAATACTTTTACGGGGATATGGTCCTTTGTTTTCAGTTCTTATATTTAAACCTGTTTCGGTACTCTACAATATTTTTGAACAGTGTTTATTATACTTAAACTGAACAAGTTTACAATGCAATTATAAGTTGCAGTTCTCGTCTGCATTTCAAACGTTGTTAATCGGTTTCAGAACTTCTGTCTACAACTTATATGCAAACTGTTCTCCATAATGCAACCATTGACAAGACTTATCTACAGCTGACGTATCGGAACGGGTAACAGAGATTCCAAACTGACTTTGAATTTCATATTGGGAACACGCTTAATTTGAAATTCGAGATGCATTGAACCTGTTGGCTTTGATGTATGGCATACTTACTATTTCGACGAAAAAAATAGTTCAAACTAGGAACCACAAACGCCAAACTAGTGTCGAAACTACTATAAAGGGTTTCAGAACATATAAATGGAACCTTAAACTGAAATCAATAGTAAAACATGTGATATCTTAGGTTTAACCTAAACTAGTTCGACATTGTATACACATACCTCCCATACTCTTATTATTATACTATTTGTTCCTTCAGCTATTGTTTAACTTGTTCATTCTCACAAACATTAGCATTTATCATATTACTTTGCTCCAAAGAATTAATTTGTACCCTAACAATTTTAATGTGGTGCTATTTGTGTTCATTTTAGTTCTGCGTGGAGCCATGTATAACAGTGGATGTCCGTTTACACCTCTATTTTTTTTTTGGAATTTTCTTTTTTCCATATTTTAATTTAGGGTTATTGGGTTAAGATATGAATTTTTTATGGCTACAAGGTTTTTGGTTTAGGCTATAGCTCTTAGCCTCTTATTGTTAATGGTTTAGGGTTTACGGTGTAGTTTAGTGCTTCAAGGTTTAAGGGACGAATTCTTATGGCCTTTAAGTTTATTGTTTATGGTTTATAGTTTAGTACTAATGGGTTAGGGTGTAAGATGTAGTTTAGGGTTAGTGGTGCATGTGATTAATTTGTATGGTGTAAAGTGTAGTTTAGGAGTAGTTGAGTATATGACTAAATTGTATGCTGTAAGGTTTATAGTTCTCTTACCAGTAATTAAGGCAACAATCAACAAGGTTTTTGGATAAGGGTTACATGTTTATTTTTTAGGGTTAAAATTTTAGGGTTTAGTGGATAAACAAATGCTTGTCGACATACTTTTGTTACAACTTCTAGCTGAACACGCCAGTTCAGATGCATGAGAGAATCTAAATAGTCACATCTAACTCTCTCTCCTACTTCTGCCAATTCCACTTCCCAATGACAACAACAGCCATACACGTGTTCCAAACGGAATTTCCCCATTAATACTTAATGGCTGATTAATTCCCCCAATACTGAACAACATATATTTTTAATTTCTAGAAGTAACTATAATAAAATTAAGATGTTGTCATTTTTTGTTCAATTTAGCCCATAAAATTATATTTTGGTGTACAACTGACCCATATTTATTTTTAAATTTTGTAATCTAGTACAAAACCTATTAATGTTTCTAACTTACTTCAAAACGTATAAATAATTATAAGAATTGTCAAACTACGAGGCCCGACCTATAGTTATCGTTTAAGTGTTCGTGAACATGTTCTTTTAAGTGTTCGTGAATGAGCTTATTAATGAGTCCATGAATACGTAAATTGTACCCCTAAACATGCTTATAAAGAAGCTTATAGAAGTACATAAACGAACGGTATACAAGAGCTGAAAAGACGGTCGATGCTCATTTTCAAGCTCAAGGGTCTAGTAGAGCTTAGTACCCTACCCTTAAACATGCTTTGACCAAGTTGGTAGATAAACACGCTTCTCGAATTTCCTCTTGCCACTGATCCTCATCACCAGCAATGGCAGGGGCTTCGGCTCCGCTTATATGCGGTGGTCTTCAGCTCGCCTCCACGATTAAGGCGTGAAAAATAGTTACCCACAACCTCGAACAAAAGGTCAAGAAGATTGCGGACACTTGAAAAAGACCACTCCTTTTCCAAATATTGTGATTTGTCTTTCAGCTTGAACAAAATACAGAAGACACATCTTACTAATATTGTTAACCCACCAAAAGCATCTACTGATCATATAAATGCAACTACGTATATCAACAAACCACAATATCCAAGAAATGTCTTCATAAAAGAAATTCTTCGGATACGTCGTTTGTTGCCATTAATAGCTACAATTGAGTTTTTTTCTTTGGTTGCGAGTTTGCTTGCTCTCACTTCTGCCTTATTTATAGTGGGTTTCCTCGCGTCTTCCAAAACACGTGGATCTTTGGCACTATTTTGAGGGACCTTGTGTTCTACAAAACTTGAGGTCACTAGAGATTCTTGAAGTGTCCGCACTAGAGGCCATATATATAACATGTCACTGGACCTCGCGAGGCCAGATATTCCTGGCGCAAGGTCAGAGATTCTTGACGCGAGGTGTTCTAACGTGGCAGATTTGGGGGTCATTTTTGAAAATAAACATTTAAAATGAGTTTTTAATATAAAATTTCTACGAGCAAAGTCACTAAGTAAAGGAAAACTTAAATTGAAATCATTAGGAATACATGTTACATTTTACATATAAAAAAAGTTCGAAACCGTGTGCCAATGTTCGCAACTCGTCGTATTACTGCGATGACACTTTTCAGCAAAGGCACTTAACATTTTATTCTTGACTATATGCAAATTTATTATTCAGTTTATTATTTCAATCGTGGTTTGATACCCGATGGATCTATTCCTAATATGATAAGTATAATTAATGGCGTACCGTACCATGCTTTACGTTAGAGTCGCCCATACAGAGCCTGAAGCACATAATTTAAGGTTTAGGTTCAAAGTCTAACTTGTTACAAATAAAATATATCACAAGGACAATACAAAGTTTGTATTGCAACAAAGTAATCATATATTCCCTCAACCAAACATGTAATCTTACATTCCTACAAAAATAAACAAGTAATCAAAGTACTATGTCTGTTTCTGGTAGGACATTGTACGGTGTAGAGACCAACGATTTCTGAAACATGCATGTGCATAACCACCCACTATTGGTTTGTATCAGGGCTTTACAATTATTGTGATAATTCCAGCACAAATCAACAGCTTCAACAGTCCACAACGATTAAGTGCTTCTCACTTAAACCTAGACGACATTTGAGAGCTAGTACATACAAGTAAAATAAATACCATTGATAATATAGGCATGCCCATTGTAATTGTGTAGATACCAAGGAGTTCTGAATCATGCAAGTGCATATACAACCATTGTTGGTTTGTTTTAGGCTAGCATTACAGTTCTTATGATAATTCCAGACCCTTTTTAAAGAAAACATGACAGAAGTAACTGAAAACCAATGTTAAATTTCCCTAAGTTAAGGTCGTTTACCTCATCTCTAAGACACCGGTCTGAATGGGGCGCCTGCAGATGTAGTTTTAAACTACAACAAAACAATAGTATTTGAAGAATCTAGAGACCAAAGAAACAAGGTTTTCTAAATACTATGTTTGTTTTTGTTCATCCCTACAAATGGCTAAACATAGCCTTCCAAATACAATTGTTTGTCGAGAAGAAAAACCTAAAAAACAAACAAAACTCCTTCAGGCTCTAAAAAATAAAGTCTCTGCACAGTTTCCATCACCTTCAGTTAAGAACATAAACCACACATATATAGACAAACACTAGAAATGAAAGAATTGTTAATGAATGAGGGTATAACACAAGGGACGCAAATGAATAATATATATAATGGGAACAACAATATCGAACCCAACGTTTATGATGTATTTATAATGGAAAATAGATTTTGACGGGGATATGGCCCTTTGTTTCCGATGTGTACATTTAAACCAGTTTTGGTACTTCATCAACTGTTTTGTAACAATAATCATTACCAAATAAACTGAAATTATTTACAATGTAAGTAAGATTATCGGTTATATATATGGGTTTCGATATTTTCACATTGGTTTCGAAACTTAGATAGAATACAATTTTCAAACTGTTCTGCCAAATGCAACAATTGAAAAGATTTATCTTTGTTGTCGTATTCCATGAGAGAAGACAATTTCATATCAGGAACTTGCGCCTTTTGAAATTATAATTCCATTGAACCTAAAATTCCATTTTTTTGCTAAAAACGCCACAATACCTGTTTACGCGTTCTTTCAGTAACGGTTGGTTTTTTGGCTTTGTTTGTATTTATGACACATTTAATATTACAACAGAAAAGACGGTTCGACATGACACCCACATACTAATTACCTAAACTTAAATCGTTACTATAACGTTTAAAATTTTAGGTTTAATGTGGAAGGTTCCAAACTGTAAATACACACGTTCGATACTCCCCCTTGTATATTTTAAGCTTCACTTGAAAGGTTCAAACTGTAAATACACACGTTCAATCAAATAATTTGTCTATTCAGTGTTCCCACTAAATGCACTTCTATTCAATGTCTGTTCCGAATCTCTGCAACATGTCTCTCAAATGTTCTCAGTAAATGCATGTCTATTCAATGTCTGGTTAAAAATATTACATTAACAATAATATAATAACGTGTGGTATATAGATTGTAGACAATAGACTATATAAAGTTAATTTCATACACCAAGCTAAACACTAAACCTTAAACCATACAAATTAATCTCGTAAACCATTAGCCCTAAAGTAGACTAAACACCTTAATTCCATACATATCCTTCTCGTAAAGTAATAACCCTGGACTTGACCATAACCCCTAACAACTATGTACAATATTTCCTAAACCATAAACCATCAACCTTCATACCATGAAAATGGATCTCGCAAATTAATAACCCTATAGTACATCATATTTGGGTAATCTTCAAAAGACACATGTTCCCAATATAAAAGACTCTTTTCGGTGACAATTTCCCTTAGGTAATCTGGCTGACCATCCCTTTCATATTTGGTTGTTACTATTTTGAATAAATATTTTGATTTTGATATGATTTTACCTTTGATATAGTAATCTTCACGTGATATAATCTGATCTTTGGTGATTAATGTTTTCAATAGAGGAATTAAAACGTTCAAGCACTAAATGTGGCATTTAAAAGCTCGAAGAATACTGAAAAGAATTTATTTTAATAAATAATGTTCAATGAAAAAATATATTAAATTGTCGGTTCAACCCAATAATTTAATTTTGAATTACAGTTACACATCTTGTGTATCAAATGTTACCCTAATTCCACTGAAATCATTACGAATACATGTTACATTTTAGGTATGAAATGGAAACTTCGCAACTCATCATATTACTGCGAAGGCACTTTCTGCGAGTCCTTCTTCACATTTGGGCAACTTTAATATTATAATCGAAATAGCAATTTTCAAATACAACGGGAATCATCATTTCTCATTGGAATGTGCTTATGCCAGGGTGTGAACTCAAAATGGTTGGGGAGCATGTGTAGACCAGTACTCACTAAAATTGAAACTACTTCACCATGTAAAACTGGAACTAATCAGCTTCCTTGAATCTAAGCATATGCTACTGGTACATGTCACGGCGACGACGGTAATGGTTTAAACCCGACAATCCGATTTGCAATCTCTGTGTCCCAATGTAGTTCCAAACACCAACAAACAATAGCCAAATTAAATCATAAGAGCAAGGTTTTCCAAAAACTATGTCTATTGGTGTTCATCCTTACAAAATGGCTAATACTAGCCTTTCAAATACCATTGTTTGTAGACCAGAACAACCTAAATAAACAATCAGAACTCATCCCGGATCTTGAAAAAATAAGTCTTTAAATAGTAGTACATGTAGAGACGATAACCAGGAAAGAAATAATAGAACATACTGGCGATTAGGGTTTGAAGCTAAGAACTGAAAGGACTCATATTTATAATATGAAGGACAATATTTTATATTTCACATGTTTCGGTACGTGTAATCTAGTTTCAGAACAATTTAATGAAAAATAAACTCAAAATCTTAAAAGTACGTTTCAAATTTTCTGTTTTGTGTTTGGTTTCAGAACTTTTACATTGGTTTCGACACTGCCATAATATTTATTTGTACGCTATTTCGCTCGATGCATCAACTGAAAAGATCTATCTACTACTAACGTATCGGAACGAGTTGCAGAGATTCGAAACAGATAATGAAAAGACGTGTAATTTCTTGGGAACATGTGTCTTTTCAAATTATGGTTTCGAACCAAAAAAAATAGGTGTTTCAACGCTTATAAAACAATACTCAAACTAAAATTGTTGGTAACAAATTTAATATTTTTAGGCTTTAAGGGTTATAGTTTGGAGTTTAGTTTTTTAGGGTCGAGGTTTCATCTTGATTTATAGTATAAATAAGAAGGCTTGTGTAAAATTTATTTTACACATCTTGTGTATCAAATGTAAATCCTAATTTTAATATGGTCATATATATCTTCATTTTACTTTCTATATTTTATTCTTACCCCAACAAATATTAAAATAAGCATATAGTTGTGTTTATTTTAGTTCATTTTATTTACCCTTAACCCTACAGAAACAAAACCAAATTCGGTAAGACTAACTCCTATGTATAGAACTTTAGGGTTATTGGTTATGAGATTAATTTTTTGTGGTGGAGTTTAGGGCTTTTGGGTTTAAGGGACGAATTTTTATGGCCTTAAGGTTTATGGTTTATGCTTTACTACATAGTAGTAATGGGTTAGCGTGTAAGGTGTAGTTTAGAGTTAGTACTTTATGAGATTAATTAATTTGTATGCTTTAAGATTTATAATTTTAGTGGCATTTATTAAAATACAACAGTCGACAAGGCCTTCGGATAAGGTGTTAGGATTTAGGGTTTAGGATAAGTTACGAGAATCCTTTTTAATTTTAGGGTTTTAGGGTTAATGACAACGACAGACATAGACGTGTTCTACATGTTGTTCCCCCATTAATACAATCTCTTGTCCTTACCCTTTCTATCTCATTATCGCCAAACAAAGGAGGAGCAGATTGTTCAATTTTCATTTTTATACAAACGTCTCAACTTCATCCGCTGCTTTGTCTTCAACTACATATTATGGCGCATAGAGCTTCATCCTCTAACCCCATCGCCATTGCATCTGACCCCCAACAAACTGGTTGCCACACTAGATATCTGTTATTTCCTCTCCAATTCATTACAACAAAGATATGAACTGGTATGCCAGCAACAGATTCTTGAAGAAGAAGGGTTAGAATTCACCCTCTATGTATATGCTATACTTCGATGCAGATATGTTGGATGTTATTCGCAACCAGATGTGGGATACATTTATTCAGAAACCATGTGACATCAATGTCTCCTGGGTACAAGAATTTTATACCCACATCGGCCATGATGGAGAGAAACTGGTATAGGTTAAGGGGAATTTTATGAATTTCTCCGCCGATGCAATTTGAAATTACTATGAATTCTTAAACAATCAGAAAGTAGACACCACTTCCATGGCCCTTGATGTAGACCGAACATAATCCTCCATTCTGCGAGACCTTTGTGTTCAATGAACTCAATGGACTAGAGAAGGCCATGACAGAATGGTTCAATGGCGACAACTTCTGCCAGATTCAAAATTTTGGGCCCATATCATCAATAACCGACTTTTACCAACCCCAAATTGAGAAACTTTTTCTCTCCACAAGATGTTGTTATTAGACTCCTTCATCAAGGGTCGTGACCTATACCCGGCGCGGCTCATTCACCCTGCCATTATTGAAAAAGTTACGTCGATGAGCAAACCATAGGATCTATTCTTTCCTAACCTGATCACAATACTATGCGCGAAGGCGAGAGTGAAACAATGGGCGGGGGATACCATTATTGAGGCAGTCTCGAGGCCTCTCCCATTCGAAGTGGAGGAACTAAAGGGATACAGCCCAAATAGCGATGAATGAATTACAACTGTTGCATGTTGTCATAGCTTAGTCCAACCTTGGGTGCTAGACTATGTTTACTCTTTTTAATTTATGCAATTTCTTTTTCTTGCTTTCATTTCACCTATATTGCAATTTCTTATTTTTTTTCTTGCTTTCATTTCACACAACTAACACAAGAAACAACAATTTTAATATTTAAATAGAAAAACAAAATCATACGTTTGTAAATTTTCTATCGGTAAAAAAATTAATTAGACACACGACATATTTGTAAAGAAGGAAAACCTTTGAGCTAGGGTTTTTGTATACAAAAAAAAATTAGACAAATTGGCATAATTGTATACAAGGAAAACCTTTTTACATTTTTTCTATTTTACACAAGCTTCTATAAACTTTATTTTACATAAGCCTTTCAATTTTAGAATATAGGGTTTTAGGTTAGGGTTTAGAGTTTTGGTGTTTACTATTTACGGTATAAAATTTATGGGTTATGGTTATAATTTTGTGTTTAGGGTTTAGGGTTTAAGGTTTGGGATTTAGATTTTAATCCTACATTCCCACAAAATAAACCAAACAACGTAATCACACACCTAACAACATTTATGATAATCCTTATTAAAAACACTGCTAATGAAAGAATGAGATTTCTAAATCGTGCAACCAAGTTTCGGTACCATTAGAATTAAAGATCAACTTAAAATGTAAGACAAAGCTGTTAAATTGTAGCTTTGTTATTTAGTTTGGATACTGATTAAATGTCATATGTTAAAGTGTTTGCTATCAAAGTATCGGAACTGGTATCTAGGTTGTGACGCCTTAAAAATATTTGAACTTTGAATTATAACATTTCCAGTTACAAAGTAAACACCTATAACCTTTTTGCTTTTCGTTCCCACTTTATTTTTCATTAAAAGTTGCACAACTTATGCCCTAGTTCCGCTACTTAATGTAGAATATATATATAGCAAAGATGGAAGGTAACCCTCAAAAAAATTAATGCCCTTCTCATTTAGTTGTGCAAACCCTAAACCCACAAACTTTAAATCAACCTTTTCACTTTTTTCTTTCACCCATTACTCTTTCTAAACACCATCTACTCATCTCCTTCGTTTTCAATTTCAATCTGCAGGATTCGAAGGTATTTCCTGAAACCCCAGGTTTTTTAAATACCCTTGCTTTTTCTTTTGTTTTCATTTACTTTCTATGGTTGACCATTGATTTTAAAGATATGGTTGCTACTATTGATGGGTTTTTTCAGATTTCGTGATTATTTTGTTTTATTTTTACAAGAACCCTAAACCCACTTCACTAAGAGACTGCTAGAAGCACACAAAGGTATATTTATGGAATCCCTAACTTTGTTAAAAAAATCCCTTGTTTAGTTTGGTTCTTCTTTGGTTTTCATTTACTTTCCATGGATGATAGTTGCTCTTGAATATTTGGTTCATATAATCTCTTGGTTTTCATTTACTTTCCATGCATTCCAACCCCAATTCTCATGCCTTAGCTTTGAATTTTCTTTGGTTTTCAAAACACGGTGCATATAACTCTTCGGTTCCTCTGAATTTTCTTTTGATCTCATATATTATTCATTGATAGGGTTGGCCGAATTATTAAATTTGTGATGTTAATCGATTTACAAACAATTGCTTTATTTCTTACAGGATCTCTAAACCCAAATCCCACTGAACTCTTCTTCACTCTACCCATTAACCATGCAGCAGCCAACCAAATGTCAACGAACTGATGACCCAACACCATCTTTTGATGATTCATGTTTTAGAGAAACCAATGCAAAGTCCAAATATTATAAACATTTCTACGCTAGACAAATTCATAAAGAATGTGTTGGGCCACAAATTTCCTTCAGAACGAAACCTTCAACTTTAGAATGCAGTTAACTTTCAAGAAATAGGGTTGGAATGCTTTTCTTGACATCCAACCTCAAGTTTGTGAAAAACTTGTACGAGTCTTCTACAGTAATGCCACAACTGTAAAAGACCCAAATTCATCTGAGATTATTGCCATTAACTCTTTTGTTATGCGTAAGGAACTCTCTATCACCCCTCAATCAATTGCAGATGATTTGGGTATTGAAAATAAAGGCCCTTATGATGAAATTGATACCAGATCTATTAAAAAGTACAAAGGGTATAGCCCCAAAAAACTTCATTTTGAAGAGAGAATCTTTCACCTTATTGTGTCATAGTTTTTTCGACCGTCCGATGGGAAGGAAGAAAGAATCTGAGAGATTGATTATTGGTGGCTTAACCAATATCGAACTATGGTTGCTCCTAATATTGCAAAAATCATTTTCCTCTAAATAGTATCCTTTGTCACTAAGGGCCATAGGGCCTCAACCTCTCTTCCATATGCTAGTGTCCTTACACACATCTTTCACAAGAATGATGTCGATTTTTCTTTGGACCTCCTGTCCCTTTAAAGAAAAATATTGACGAACATTCAGCCCAAAAATGTGGATACCACTTTGACAAAAAAGAAAAGTGTTGGATTTATAAGGACACAAAAGATGTTGCCAACGCAAAAAATAAGGAAAAACATTCCGCTTCGTATGCCGAACAAGTTTCTTCTACAATTCTAGAGGATGTTACAATGAAGTCACTGCTTGAGTACATGGTTAATTGTCGTGACCATGTTGATTCGCAATTAGATGACCTTCGTAACCATGCTGATTCGCTGTTCGCTCAGCTTCAAAACCATGCTGATTCTCAGTTTGCTGAGCTTCGTAAGCATGTTGATTCTTAGTTTGCTGAGATTCGCAAGGAAATTGCCTCCTTTCGTCAAGAATTCAGTACCCTCACGCAAGATTTTTTGGAATTTTAATATCATGACTTTTTCAACTTGTTAATATTTCTTGGAATTTCATGGGGATTTTTTATGGACGAATTATTTTATTTCACTTACATTTCTGTAAATAGAAACTTGCAATGCCTTTTAATTTATTTTATTACCCAGATTTATGAAAAATTATATCATGAACCTGGCTTACCACATCAGTCATGGTCCTAACCAATGAAAACTACCCACTACATCACTTTTTTTCCATGTTATTTTTTCCAACTAGTGAATCTTCACTAATATTTTTTACATGTCATTTAAAAAGCAGTTTTTAAGCTATTATGTAATAGAAAAATGACATGGACAAAAAATGGTGTAGTGGTTGGTTTTCATTGGTTGGGACCATGACTGTTGTGGTAAGCCAGGCCCATGATATAATTTCTCCATATTTATATATTGTTCTTATGCTCCTCTCCACTTCCATCTATGTACAGTGCAACATCAATTGTTTCAGTTTTCCTTCAACAATGTGTACTGGAACTTTGCAAGTTCTAAATCATGTACCGAAGGAAACATTGTTCCATGTTATTGTGTATTGCAATCATAAGTTTGCACTTCAACTGGTACATGGCGCATAGGGAATAGATTTTATGGCCCCGAGTTTTTAAGTAATAAGTGTTACAGTTATAGTGTTTCGATTGAGGCGTTATTTTGCAAATTTGTAGAGTCGTTGTGATTTCTTTAAATGGATGCACAATGATGGATATTCAATCAATGTTGAAGAATTGAGACATTGGGTGCCACCCTTCTTCGCTGATAAAAGGGAAATTATAATTCATAATGCCAAAGATGGATGAAGTAACAAGGTTGTATAGAAAAATGGACAACTTTCAGGTAAAAAGAAAAAACTTGAAAAATAATGCGATGTCTTACAAGTCTGTTTTAAATAATCATCTTGTGTTACGTTGTGGTAAAAAATTTCATCTACAATGAGAACACGATCCAACTTACAAACAGTTGCCAAAAAACATTTAGAAACCCTTATCATCAAATGTAAGCGATGTAATCACTCATTTTTACCTGTAAATACATATTAGTGTTGCATGTATACATATTATATTATATGTTTATTATTTGCATGAGTGTTACTAATATATATATAAGGTGTGGTGTATGCATGTATATTTTAAGCTATGTATGTATACGTGTTAATGGTGTATGTGTGTCGTATATGTATCTATTTAGTACGAGCTTATTTGTTTAATGTGTATAGATGTTAAGTCAATTATGTGTATGATTATACGTACGTATGCTAGTATGTTATGTTATATACGTATGTATGTGTATTGCTGTTATAATTATACTATTACTATTATTATTGGGCTGATATATAAAATGAAAATCCAAAAAATATATATTAAAACCAAATAAATAAATTGAAGTCCAAGTCCAATTACAAATAATTACAAGGCCCGGTTGGCCCAAACCCAAACCCTATCTAATTATAGTTACTGTGTGTGCAGGTGACTGTGGGCCGTTGGATCAAGATCTGATCCAACGGCCACGATCCAACCAAGGAGCCAAAATATCTGCCAGCCGCGTGCTCATCACGTCTGGAACGTTCGAGTGTCACGCGCGGACGCTTTGATATCCCACGCGTGCGTGAGCCCCACGCGCTCTAACTCCTCGACTGCTGAGCTCCACGTGGCACGATCTGGAGCCGTTTCACCAAATCGAGGCTTCATCTGGGCCGTTCATCCTTCAAGCCATCTCAACCGTTAGATCAGATCTGATCTAATGGCCGAGATCACGTCTGGCCGCTGGCAGAACCCCCACACCGCCACCATGCCGATCTTCAACCACCGCGCTCAGAACATGTCAAACACAGCAAGAAAAGAAATGTCAGTCCAAGTCTGAAAAAAACAAGTATTATGCAACTTGTACCAAAACAAAGACAGGCATATATATGTAGGAAACAAATATTTTGTAGAGGAGAGGGTTGTAACGAGAGACAAGAACAGAGAGTTGTAATCAAAAGAACAAGTTGTAATCGAACTAGAAGTTACAATCAAAATACAAAAGTCAGTCCAGTGGTAAATACTCGTTTCCCCTTTTTTATTTTTGCATGCATATACAAAAGAGGTAAAAAAAAGAGGGAGAGTCGTCTTACCGTCGCTGTTTGTGGGTCTTCCCTCCTCAGTGACAAGCCTTTCGGCTTCCCCAAGCCAGATACGGTGAACTGAACGGAGGGGGAGACCCCTTGTAGTTTCGTTTTGGGTCTAAAAAATGGTTTTTTTCATTTCGTATTTCCTAGATCTAGGGAAAATAGAGGCTGTTCCTCTGAATCCAACCTCGGATTCATGTCTAGGGTGAGACGGGGGTTATTTTGGTAGGTTTTTAAGGCTCGCCGGCGGCGGCCGGATTCTGGGTTTTACAGGGGAGATTTGAGAGAAAACGAAGAGGGGTTTGGGTTATAAAAATGAAACAAATGGCCGAAAATTTGGTTTCGGCCTAAAAAGAGGGTTTTTATAGTTATTATTATTTCGTGAAATGGAAAATTACACAATAAATCCCCCCGCGTCGTTGATATTTTCACTTCTGTCTCGCCGCATGGTATATTTACAACTCTGGTCCCCCTTGTATTTCAAAATCTTGCAATCCAGTCCCTAAATTACACCGAATCAGTTTTCAAATGGTAAAATTACGCCTTTAGCCATCCCGCGTTTTTGAACTTTTCATTTTGGGTCTGCCCCTTGGTCCAATTACAGTTTTGATCCTTTTAGGTTCTGTTTACTTCGCATTTTCGTCCTTAAATTACATATTATTGTTCTTTAATTTCTGCCACTGACTTTTATTTTTCTTTCATTTCAGTCCTGTTTCTTTGTAAATACTCATATTCGTATTATAATCGTATATGTTAATGTATTCTTTTGTCTTATTTTATATCCCTCGTATATGCCTCGTATTTTTATGTTTACATGTATATGTGTATTAAGCATATGATAGTTATGTATCTATTTTATCCGGTTATTCGTATTAAGTATGTTATGTTCTAGCTGGTTCGTACATAGCATGTTTTATATATTTTTATATGTGTATGTTCTCTTGGCTTTTTTAGGTTACATGTTAGTGTATTTTCTTTTTTGTATGATATATTGTCCCATATATGTTGAAATATGTTTTATTACTAGTATGTATGTCTTTTTGAAATATATGTTCGTCTATATATGTATTTATTCCTACCTTGTTATTGTGGTATGTTAAGTTTGCTTATATTTGATATTAAGCTTGGTATGTACATGTGTTTTAATTACGTATTTTATTTATGTTAGATTAGTATTCTGTTATGTGAACAATTATTGTCTTTAAATTGTCTGCCATGCTTTATATTTTTGCCACTAAGATTGCATATCGAGATATAAATTGTTAATGCGGTGCCCTTTTATCCGAGCGTAAACGGGGCCAGTATCAGGCGTAATGATAGTGGTTGGGAGTTTATTCTCGGATAACGGGGCCCTTAAAATTCACTCGCAATTATGACCGAATTTTAAAATAATCATCACTTTTATCCGAAAAATCTAATATTAATAAAGCGGTAATTATTAAAGTATCAATTTTGGGCGGTGTGGGGGTGCTAATCCTTCGCCATCCGTAACCGACTCCCGAACCCAATAATTTTTAAATCTCTGGTTTTATGGTGTTCGGCCTACCTAAGTGGCCGGTGGCGACTCCATTTTTTTTAAAATGCGGTTTCTTTTAAAACCCCACGGAATAAATATTTTATATCCGAAAAATCACAAACACTTCGAAAATCCTCGTTTTATTTAGCGATGAGAAAAAAGGGACATCGCTACAGATGGCGACTCCGCTGGGGACGATTTTTTTTGTTTTTCAAAAACAAATGAGAGTCAAGCTTTTAAAATAATTACCGCTTTACTAATATTGGAAATTCCGGGTTAAAGTGACTATTAAATTAACATTCGATTATAATTGTGCGTTTATTTTAACGCATTTAAAATTTGGCATATAAACCCGTTTTTTTAAGTGGGGGGAAAAAGCTAATGCTCTCGTGGAGATATCGTTCTCCCGTATAGGCCTAGCAAGTACCTTCGGGGCTCGAGTACCTTATGCTTTCGTAAGGATATCGTTCCTTCGTACGGGCATAAGCGAATGGGTCCCCCTGAATTGAACTCGGTTGAAAGGAGCCTATAATGGGTGATGATCGGGGGCCTTGCTACTCTTAGTAGAGGACAACAAAGACAATTCGGGTACCTCCTAGAACCAACACTGCATGTAGAGAATACATAGAAACCTACCCTGTTAGAGCCGTGCAGATAACCTAGGTGTCTTAGATGGAATGTAAATAGGATTGCCTTGTTTGCTTATCGCATTTAATTTGCCCTTTTATTACGTACTTATCATTTTTGTCCGGTGCTGACCTGTTTTCTTTTTGCTTTGTTTTTGCATACCATTGCATTCGCATTAGTGTGTGTGGGCATTGATTCCCGAGTGATTTCTACCATAATAGAAGATTGTTCATGATGGACCAAAGGTTCTTTGACCTGAAGGAAGGGGGTCTGATTCCAGAGCTCCATCCCAAGACTAGGCCAGGGACAGCCGAAGAAGAACCATTCAAGGACACCAGAACAGATTCAGTAAGCAGTGTCAATTCTGGTGACAAACGAGATGCAATACAAGAACTAAAGAAACAAATGTCTAAGATGATGGACCAGATGAATGCCATGATGAAAGGCAAGCAGCATGTCGAACTCAGAAAAGATTCGGTCGGGGAGCAGAATGTGGAACAGAATGGTCAGAATGTCAAAACAGACAACACCGTTAAATATGACAAATCGAATCCCTTTGTAATCAATCTCAAGAAGTAGATAAGTAGCATATCTGGGGTAGATACCCAGGGAACAGAGGCAAAACCAGGGGAAGTTCGAGAATCTAATGACATCAGAAGACATTATCCTATACCCATGAGATACACCGAGTTACTTCTGTTGCTTGTCGAAAGGAACCTTATCATACCAGTGAAGTATGTACCAAGAAAACCTCCTTATCCGAAAGATTACAACAGTCGTGTCTGGTGCAGCTACCACATAGGCGATTCGAGTCATCACACTGAAAATTGTAGGGCCTTGAAGGACAGAGTTCGAGATCTTATCAGAATGGGAATTTTGGGTTTCGAAGACGGACAACCCCGATTCTTCAGCCAGCCAGCCGTTGCCCGATGGGCAAAGTCGAAGGAAGGTCAATACCCAACCCAAGGTTCGGATAACACAGAAGTGGGTCACTCAAGCGGGATAAAGTTAGGAGTCAAGAATAAAAGCGTCTCAGAAGGCGAACTTGCACACAAGCGCGACCAGCTCGAGCATGAGAGGCACAATCTGAGCATGAAATCAAAGAATGTACAAGACGAGTACTAGAAGCTGCACTTTGAATTCAAGAGTTTCAGTCTGGGTGACACCGCGGAAGAGTGGGTCAATGGTATGATTCAGCTGAGGAACAGTTCAGAACGCTGGAAACATAAATGCAAGAATAGTAAGAATAAAGTTAAATCATTATCACAGAAGCTGGAAGAAGCTGAAGGCCAACGCGACATTCTCCAAAATGAGTTGGAAAGCAGTCTTGCCATGGAAGATATCCTGAAATCAAGTCTGCAGCAGGAAAGGAATGAATCACAAGCCTTTCAAATGGAAAACGCAGCACTCAAAGAACAGATAGTGAGGCTCGAGACTGCTTTACATACCAGTGAGATCCGTGCTGGGGTAATGACCGTTAAGCTACAAAAGGTCGAGCAAACAATACGGGAGAAAGACCGGGACATGAAGATGGTTACGACTCAAGCCCGACAAGTAGCTCAATAGGTAGCAGATTTAGCCGATGCAGCAGCACCAATAAGTCAGAATATGGATCCAGCATTGGACCGCGAAGGAAAGCTGACGGGACTGTTGAATGAGGTCAAGACATTAGGTGCCAGGGCTCACCGCTATTTGTAAAACCCTAATACCGGATGTAATGAAACCTCTTGGTCTGAATGAAAGATGTTCTATAGGGACAAATCACTTGCAGAATCGATGCTTTATTGCATTCATGCATTGCATTTGCATCACGTCCTGTGCATTGTTTAATAATTTTATCATCGTATAACACTTCATCATTTAATACTTGAGGTTCGAGTCTAGTGTGTGAATTAATAGGAAAATGGAACGAATTGAAGACTCGAGGCTTGACCAGTTAGAAGAAAAAATCGAGAAAGAGCTTAAGAAGAAAGAGAAGATAAATGTTTTCAATACGAGGGAACTCTGCCTAGTCCCTGATTTGGTCATTCCTCCAGATTTCAAGGTTTCCGGATTTGCGCAGTATGACGGAACCAGCTGCCCGAAGATTCACTTAACCATGTTTTGTAGAAAAATGGAAGGATACATGAAGAACGAAGAATTGTTGATCCACCATTTCCATGATAGCTTGACGGGACCAGTAGCAGTATGGTATAATCGTTTGAACAGAAACCAAGTTGGGTCATGGGGTGACCTCGCTAATGCCTTCTTGGGTCAATACAAATATGCTTTAGATTTAGCACCTTGTCGCCACTTTCTTCAGAATGAGAGAATGAGGCCGAGTGAAAGCTTCAGGGAATATGCATTAAGGTGGCGATGTTTGGCGACCCAAGTTCAACCTCCTATAGCAGAATAAGAGTTAGCTCCCTTGTTCCATGCAACGCTTCCCTCTTTCTTCTTCGATATGATGTTGGAAAAATCGAGAAACAGATTCGAAGATTTCATGACGATTGGAGAAAGGATAGAATATGCAGTCAAATAAGGAAAATTGGGGTCTAAGTCTAAGGACCGAAGCGAAGATAAGGTAGATAAGGATGGAGAGGTAAATGAGTGTCATCTCCAAGGTTCGCGTGGGCGTAAAAGAAGGAGACAGACTGACAAATCGGGGTCGTCAAGGAAAATTCCTCGGACGAGCGCAAATTTGGAAGTGTTTGGGACATCTATCTCAGACATTTGGCCTCATCTGGTAGAGGGTCACTATCTTGTTCCTAGGCCGATAAAGATTGCACCTGATCCGTTTGCCCATAGTTTTGACTCGAGTAGCACATGCGGATTCCATATGGGGGCACCGGGGCATCCCACTAGAAAATGTAGACCTTTACTGGAGGAAATCATGAAGTTGGTCAATGATAGAACCCTGACACAAGACCTGGTCAAGCAGTGGAAGACCAAGGATGAGAAGCAAGTCTACATAGTGCTGAAGAAGCCAGAGATGTCTCTACATTAAAATACCTTCCTGAAGTAATACAAGGAATCAACTCTATGTGGCCTCCATGTGGCAAAGATCTTTTGTGATGGGACATGTTTGTTGATTTTTTATTTCAATAAAGAACACATTTCGCTTAACATATAATGTTTTTGAAAGCACATAGATATTTTCTCGTCGTTGTAGGACACTGGATATCAATTGCAAGATGTGACATTAGATAGATGTCGTGACAACGATAATGTGTGGTCTTCCCCACCGGACTCTGGTCAGCAAAGCGAGATTATTACTCTTTCGATGATGTTCAAGGACGAAAAAGCTCTAAATGTCAACCATGTAGAGTTTCTTGAAATTGAAACTCTAGGCATAATTTTCTAGGTAGTAAAGAAATAAGAATAATAATTAAAAAGAGGGTGAATTGAAGAAAAAGAGAAGAAAGAAAAAGAAAGAAATGGAAAATAAAGAAGAAGGAAATAATAATAAAAAAGTACTTCTATGTTCGAAACCTGGTAATAGGCTTGTTCGGATAAGAGTATGGAAATTTTGGGGCACTCCGCTGAAGCGATAGGGTGGAAATACATCATCCAATTCAAGAAACCTTAGCTTCATGAGTGATGGTAATATTTTCAAATCGTGACTATGCCGAGTAACTTGGGGCAGTGTTGTTTGCTCCATCGTTGTCCTCAAGATAAAGGACTGTGACGAATTGATTTCCTCAAATAATGATAAAAGCAAAACAAAAACAAAAAAACAAAAAAGGAAAAAAGAAAAGAAAGAAAATAGGCGATATCATGGGAAAAATTAAGACTCGCACCACCCAGAACCCTATTCCTAGAGTAATATTTCTGCGCTCGAGTGGTTATACAAGCCTACCCTTTTGGGGGCGGAGTAGATAATGAGAATTGAGAAAGAGTAGTACTCTGCAGCAACGCGGTAATCATGAGGATGAACCGAGTCACCAGGGAAGACTTCACATCTTTGAATTTCCAAGTGGTTGAATCTAAGCCACTCTTGCACATGATATCCAGAGCTCCTATGCTGTGTTTTCAAAATCTTGTATGTTAATCTAAATGATACCCTTCAGTGGAACACCAATCAGCAAATTGACAAGTTAAAGCAACAAAAATTTCCATGTATTACTTCAGGGGTAAGATCCAGAACACAAGGTTGCGGATACTATTGGAGCCCCTAACCAGAAATGACCTCACAATGCATAGAATGAAGATGATAACAGAAGTATAGGTGTCAGACAGCTCAAGAACAAGAAGCGAATTCCAGCCACGATGCCTTGTTTGGTTCAAGAAAATGAAGGACGAAACATGACAAGAATGAGCTTACAAAGTGAGGGGACGGTAAAAAGTAAATAGTGAGTCTCCAAAGAATTAAAGCACAGAGATCGATGAATGGTGTCCATCAAGAGGCAACAAGAAGATTGAGGTTAAGAAGCATTTCGCTCACCCCGATGATGAATTAACAAATACTCAGAATGTTGGGTCAAAAGAACTGGAAGATAGCCGAGCACGATCGAACGGGGCAATGCAGAATAGAAAGAACAGTAAGAATCTCCGCACACGCATGATATAGTGTTTGTTGGTGAAGCAGGCAGAGACCCCGAAGAAGAAAGGCGGGTGCTCGTGCAAAAGAACAAGAGCGGACGCTCATTGAACAAAATTTGACAGAAATGAAGCACACCGCAAAAGGAAAGAAAATAGAGAAATCCGAAGAATGACTTTTCAGGACATAAGATTAACAATAAAAATAAAAAAATGAGAAAAGGAAACAAGGAAAAAAGAAAAAGAGGAGAAAGAAAGCACAACATTGCATGCATCATATAGATAGGGGCATGCCAGTTTTGCTTGTTCCTAAACAGGTATTTGAAGAATTATCGAAGAATTTACCAAAGTCCTGAAAGAACCACAGCCATAGCGGCGTGAGATCCAGATGTTAAATCCTTCGGGTCGTCGGTAAGTCATTCGGGCACGATGTTAAGTCCTTCGGGCCATCAATAAGTCTTTCGAGCATAGTAATAAGTCCTTCAGGCCATTGGTAAGTCCTTCAGGCATGATGCGGCAGCATAGCGGCGTGAGTCCCTAAAGAACAACAGCCATAGCGGCGTGAGATCCAGATGTTAAATCCTTCGGGTCATCGGTAAGTCCTTCGGGCGCGATGTTGTCCTTCGGGCCACCAATAAGTCTTTTGAGCATGGTGATAAGTCCTTCGGGCCATCAGTAAGTCATTCGGGTATGGTGCGGCAGCATAGCGGTGTGAGTCCCTAAAGAACGGCAGCCATAGCGACGTGAGACCCAGATGTTAAATCCTTCGGGTCATCGGTAAATCCTTCGGGCACGATGTTAAGTCCTTCGGGCCATCAGTAAGTCTTTCGAGCATGATGATAAGTCCTTTGGGCCATCAATAAGTCCTTCGGGCATGATGTGGCAGTCTTAGTAGCGTAGGTCCAAAAATGGCAACAGCCTCGTAAAAACAAGGAAAAAAGGAACCTACATTTTCAAGCCCCAGTGAAAGGTTCCATAGAGGGAGAACCCTAAATCTAGAAGCTCAAAAAGAACCAAAGGCGAAGAGTTCTATATAGGAAGGACTCCAAGCTTTACTGTCTCGAAGTGAAAAGTTCTATATAGGGACTCATAACTCGAGGCTTCAGAGCGAAGGGTTCTATATAGGAAGAGCCTGTAGCTCCAAGATCGGAAGGTGACGAAGCTCTATATAGGAAGAAATTATGAGCCCGAAGATTCAGCTAAGGAAGAATGGAGATGTCCAAAAGAACAAGTTTTTCCAAAGCTGCAAACAGGGAAGTCCGATAAAAATGAGTGCTTATGAATCTTTGCTTTGTTCCTCATTCCATGAGAACAAGCAAAGATGGGCAACTGTAATCACTCATTTTTACCTGTAAATACATATTATATTATATGTTTATTATTTGCATGAGTGTTACTAATATATATATAAGGTGTGGTGTGTGCATGTATATGTTAAGCTATGTATGTATACGTGTTAATGGTGTATGTGTGTCGTATATGTATCTATTTAGTACGAGCTTATTTGTTTAATGTGTATAGATGTTAAGTCAATTATGTGTATGATTATACGTACGTATGCTAGTATGTTATGTTATATACGTATGTATGTATATTGCTGTTATAATTATACTATTACTATTATTATTGGGCTGATATATAAAATGAAAATCCAAAAAAAATATATTAAAACCAAATAAATAAATTGAAGTCCAAGTCCAATTACAAATAATTACAAGGCCCGGTTGGCCCAAACCCAAACCCTATCTAATTACAGTTACTGTGTGTGCAGGTGACTGTGGGTCGTTGGATCAAGATCTGATCCAACGGCCACGATCCAACCAAGGAGCCAAAATATCTGCCAGCCGCGTGCTCATCACGTCTGGACCGTTCGAGTGCCACGCGCGCGTGCGGTCCACGCGCGGACGCTTTGATATCCCACGCGTGCGTGAGCCCCACGCGCTCTGACTCCTCGACTGCTGAGCTCCACGTGGCACGATCTGGAGCCGTTTCACCAAATCGAGGCTTCATCTGGGCCGTTCATCCTTCAAGCCATCTCAACCGTTAGATCAGATCTGATCTAATGGCCGAGAACACGTCTGGCCGCTGGCAGAACCCCCACACCGCCACCATGCCGATCTTCAACTACCTCGCTCAGAACATGTCAAACACAGCAAGAAAAGAAATGTCAGTCCAGATCTGAAAAAAACAAGTATTATGCAACTTGTACCAAAACAAAGACAGGCATATATATGTAGGAAACAAATATTTTGTAGAGGAGAGGGTTGTAACAAGAGACAAGAACAGAGAGTTGTAATCAAAAGAACAAGTTGTAATCGAACTAGAAGTTACAATCGAAATACAAAAGTCAGTCCAGTGGTAAATACTCGTTTCCCCTTTTTTATTTTTGCATACATATACAAAAGAGGTAAAAAAAGAGGGAGAGTCGTCTTATCGTCGCCGTTTGTGGGTCTTCCCTCCTCAGTGACAAGCCTTTCGGCTTCCCCAAGCCAGATACGGTGAACTGAAGGGAGGGGGAGACCCCTTGTAGTTTCGTTTTGGGTCTAAAAAATGGTTTTTTTCATTTCGTATTTCCTAGATCTAGGGAAAATAGAGGTTGTTCCTCTGAATCCAACCTCGGATTCGTGTCTAGGGTAAGACGGGGGTTGTTTTGGTAGGTTTTTGAGGCTCGCCGGCGCCGGTTAGCGGCGGCCGGCGGTGGAGAACACGGCGGCCGACCGTCGGATTCTGGGTTTTACTGGGGAGATTTGAGAGAAAACGAAGAGGGGCTTTGGGTTATAAAAATGAAAAATGAAACAAATGGCTGAAAATTTGGTTTCGGCCTAAAAAGAGGGTTTTTATAGTTATTATTATTTAGTGAAATAGGAAAATTACACAATAAATCCCTCCGCGTCATTGATATTTTCACTTCTGTCTCGATGCATGGTATATTTACAACTCTTGTCCCCCTTGTATTTCAAAATCTTGCAATCCAGTCCCTAAATTACACCGAATCAGTTTTCAAATGGTAAAATTACGCCTTTAGCCATCCCGCGTTTTTGAACTTTTCATTTTGGGTCTGCCCCTTGGTCCAATTACAGTTTTGATCCTTTTAGGTTTCGTTTACTTCGCATTTTCGTCCTTAAATTACATATTATTGTTCTTTAATTTCTGCCACTGACTTTTATTTTTCTTTCATTTCAGTCCTGTTTCTTTGTAAATACTCATATTCGTATTATAATCGTATATGTTAATGTATTCTTTTGTCTTATTTTATATCCCTCGTATATGCCTCGTATTTTTATGTTTACATGTATATGTGTATTAAGCTTATGATAGTTATGTATCTTTTTTATCCGGTTATTCGTATTAAGTATGTTATGTTCTAGTTGGTTGTACACAGCATGTTTTATATATTTTTATATGTGTATGTTCTCTTGGCTTTTTTAGGTTACATGTTAGTGTATTTTCTTTTTTGTATGATATATTGTCCCATATATGTTGAAATATGTTTTATTACTAGTATGTATGTCTTTTTGAAATATATGTTCGTCTATATATGTATTTATTCCTACCTTGTTATTGTGGTATGTTAAGTTTGCTTATATCTGATATTAAGCTTGGTATGTATATGTGTTTTAATTACGTATTTTATTTATGTTAGATTAGTATTCTGTTATGTGAACATTTACTGTCTTTAAATTGTCTGCCATGCTTTATATTTTTGCCACTAAGATTGCATATCGAGATATAAATTGTTAATGCGGTGCCCTTTTATACGAGCGTAAACGGGGCCAGTATCAGGCGTAGTGATAGTGGTTGGGCGTTTATTCTCAGATAACGGGGCCCTTAAAATTCACTCGCAATTATGACCGAATTTTAAAATAATCGTCACTTTTATCCGGAAAATCTAATATTAATAAAGCGGTAATTATTAAAGTACCAATTTTGGGCGGTGTGGGGGTGCTAATCCTTCCCCATCCGTAACCGACTCCCGAACCCAATAATTTTTAAATCTCTGGTTTTATGGTGTCCGGCCTACCTAAGTGGCCGGTGGCGACTCCATTTTTTTTAAAATGCGGTTTCTTTTAAAACCCCACGGAATAAATATTTTATATCCGAAAAATCACAAACACTTCGAAAATCCTCGTTTTATTTAGCGATGAGAAAAAAGGGACATCGCTACAAGCGACTGTCGTCAACTCATACCAGGAATCTCTTATGTACGTCACTGGCATGTCATCTCATTATCAGGATTCTCTATCGTACGACCCTGGCACATATTCTCATGTTAGGAATCTTAGCTACAAAAATAACTAAGACTTATGATACTCAAACATTTAAAATATACCCAGTCCTGTACACTTTTGATACTATACGTCTACAATGTTCACATTTATTTATAGTTACACGTTTATACGTAATTGGGACTATCAAAATTTATATAAGAGTTGCACTACTTCTAACGATAATGTCACCTTAGATGTTACAATATTGTGTAATATTTGACATTCATATTCAATAATATCGAAACACGAAGTATAGTATCGACACTTTTCGATGCTAGAACGATGCCGAACTTGTTTAATGATATACTCAGCTCTGATTAAGCTAGTTGACAACTCCCATTACATTTGGACATTTGTTAGAGGAACCCGGAGAAATATCATCACCAACACAAACATAAATTAAATTAAAACGCACGATATGAAATTAGATGCATGCTTCATTGCTACTAAGCTACCTTACTTCAGTTAAAATGAACGGAAGAAGAGTCTGTTTCCGTGCTGTCGTAGTCTGTAGATATATCAGATATGACGTTCAGTTCATTAATTATTTGTTCTCTCTCATGTCGTCTCCTAGAATTACGTACACAAATAATGTCTACACCTACGGAAGGAGGAGAACCTCCTTGGATTCTTGATGAACTAACACCTTCATCAAATTTTACATACACCTCGATGTTGGTACCCTCTAAACGGTTGTATCTCCTAAACATCTTGCAGAGGTTGCTTGCATTGCATATATGTAGCATGTAATAAGCTTCAGGGTCGGGCTCATCGACAAGGATTTTGGCTTCCAATGAAACCAATTTCTTCCTTGTTGATTTGCTAACCTCCGTGGAAATCAACTCAAACAAATCATCCTTCTTGATGTTGTTGTTAAATGAAGTGTAAATGTGTGTTCCTAAAAAGAAAACGGTTGTAGAAAATCTTGCCATAATAATTTTTAATAAAAAAATTCTGCACAATATATTTGTAGGGTAGGAGTATTTATAGAAAATTTGTAAGGGTAAAATTAGGGTTTCGCACCTAAAATGTTACTGATATTTAGTTCGGGGTTCGACACCTAAAATGTTAAGGGTATTCAATTTGGGGTTTGACGCCTAAAATATTTTCGAGAATCAGTTTGGCATTCGACACCTAAAATATTAATGAAATTTAGTTTGGGGTTTGACACTTAAAATGTTACCCAAAATGAGTTTCAGCCTTGACACCTAAAATGTTATCAAAAAATTAGTTTGGGGTTTGGCACTTAAAATGTTATAGCAATGAGTTTAGGGTTCGTGACCTATAATGTCAACGAATATCAGTTTTGCGTTCTGAATCCAAAATGTTGGCGACAATCAGTTTTGCGTTCGGACCCTAAAATGTTAATGAAATTCAGTTTCGAGATCGGCACCTAAAATGTTATGTAGATTTCAGTTTCACTCTAAAATGTTAATGAAATTTAGTTTCATGATCGGCACCTAAAATGTTGCTTACATTCAGTTTAGCATTGGGGAACCTAAATTATTACCGAGATATTAAACTTTTTAAGGTGAGTAAAACATTTCGTTCGGCACCTAAAATGTTACTAAAAAGGAGTTTCAGTGGTTAGAGACCTAGAATATTACGAGCATATTCTACTTTCTAAGTACAAAAGGAAGCAATTAACTCGACACCTAAAAGGTTAGAAAAAACCAGTTTATGGGGTAGAACATTTCATTAGCCAACTGAAAATCTGAACCAAAACTTCTTTAAATTGGTTGGAAACCTGTAATTGGGAAAACCGGTCCCGTCATATAGTAGCCGCATTTTAACCTGCCGCACAACAGACCTACCCAATTATCTGGTGGCTAACACCTTACGCTTAAGGCATAAAAATAATTTATCATAAATTATATTTATATAAAATAAATTATATTCCACATGTAAACATTTTTTTTGAAAGGGAATATATTAATAATAAATGGCAAAAACATCAGTCTTATTAAAAAACTTCCCTACGACCTAAATGGAGGAAAAAAAAAGGTACATAGTGTTATTGTTGATTACACTGAAAATTCACAGAATAGTACTACACATCAACTAAATATATATAGGCATAAAACAATCATTACCAAATTTAACAGCAACAACCAAAAACACCACACAAAGACTAAGACCAATATGAAAAATTCAATCAGGAGCAATGCTAATGAAATCATCAACATGGGAGATACCCCTTTTGGGCAGCCTATCAACGAGAACATTAACCTCTCTAGGAACATGCTGAATGCACCATTAGATACATGCACAGAGCTTTAAGCAAGAAAAAATAATAGGTTTAAAGACTTTAGGATATATGTGAGGATGTAACCATTCGACAACAAGTTTAGAATCACACTCTAAAATAAGCTTCCCCAATTTGGACCATGTGGAGTTTTTAAATAGTCGACAAGCTTCTTGAATAGTCAAAAGTTCAGCGGTGGAAGGATATGAGACCCCTACAAATATGGAAAAGGGTATTAATAGTTTCCCATGTCCATTGCGCAAGCAGCCCCCGATACCAGCCTTACCGAAACTACCCATAACAGCCATATCCGCGTTGAAATTAATGAAACCCACTAGGGGGCTCCAATTACTCGAGATTTCTAGTTCCTTATGCGAATGAAAAAAATCTGAAGTTTTTTGGCGAAGACATAAGACAATTAATCGAGAGTCCATCTTTTGGCCATTTAGCACGACACCACCAGCTGAGGCGCAACACGCATAGATCATACAATTGGCTAACATCCACCTTAATTTTCTTAAAAATCACGTCATTTCTGAACAACAAGATTAAACATGAGAAGCTAAAGTAGCTAAGCATCCAAATATGTTGGCGGATAGAAGTAGAAGACCATTGTTGAGTGAGGTCTCGTAAACAAGCAGGCATAACAAGATGGACATTCCATAAAGCACACCAATTTTGTCAGACCGACCAATAAATATTGCAATGACAAAGTAAATGGTTAACGTATTCAGGCGTTAGGCAACATAAAGGGCATTCCAAAGATTGATGTCGATTGACGCCTCTTTTTTTAAGTTCATCCCTTGTAGCCAAACGACAATGAGCAGCTTTCCAACCAAAATTTTTAATCTTGGGCGTCATTTAAAATGTATCGGCATATGTACGTATCATGTCATCACCTTTAAATTTTTAACGATTTAATTTGTCTATTAGTTAAAAAATACTAATTTGACAAAAAAATATATGTTGGGGGTTAAATTTATCTTGAAAAACGGATGAGAGCTAAAATGACACAAACTATGAACGTTGATGGCTAAAATTATCCTTATGCCATTAAAAATAAAATAAATAAAAAATAAAAAATAAAATTAAATAACAATTATCTATTAGTTTAATAGGACGAGACACTGATAAGAAGGTTTAAATCTAGATTAAAAAAATCGCATCTATTATGTAATATTAAATTTGAATTAATCTATTAGTAAATTAAATTTCAAATAATTTTAAATTTAAATTACTCTATTAATAAATTTAACAAAACCAACGGGGCATGCGACACCAATAGATTCGTCAGTCGCCAGGTTGAAAATGGATAAAAAATAGAAGTCTTTTTTTGGTAAAAAGGGTATGATTATATTGAGAAAATAATACACACGATAGCACATAAAATCCAAATAACCAAGGATAAATCAAACAACGACAAAACATCAAATAACAATGAAATCTAAAACACCTAACCAACCCCATTGATCCCTTCATCGGCTAAAAGTAACTCCTGCAACTCCTCTAAAGGCTGCATAAGGACATGTACATTAAAATTCGAGGAACAAGCATAGTGAGAGATACGATCCGCCACTTGATTACTAACACGACGTACATGCTTAAAATCAACATCCTCCACTTGCCGCACTAAATCCCTAATATGTAATAAGATTGGCGTGGTTACCAATCAGTCCGAGACCCCAATAGGAGCCTTATCGCCTCACTACAGTCTAATTCAATCACTATTTTCTGAAATCCATTCTCAATGGCACATCCTAGACTAGTATATACGCCCCATAATTCAGCTTCTAAACTAGAACAAATACCAATATATTTATAGAATCCAAGCTTCCATTGACCTATATCGTCACGAATTACCCCACCACACGTAGCATGCTCGTGCATATGCTCACAACTTCCATCTACATTAACCTTATACCAGCCCGTGATCGGCTTCTTCCATTCGCTCACCGAAGCCACGGGACGCACAACAACTCTATCAGGCCCAGCATCGGACTGTGTATTAGTGAGACCCCGGTTCTACTGCGTAGTTAATTGAGCTCTCCCAGCCCCTGGTTGCGCACAGGCAATGCCAAGATTTTGTTGCGATCCACCAGCAGCAGGACTCGGGCGACAGAGTAATTGAAGCCATCGAATCTTCTCCAAAATTGACCCCTCATCCGTAGCAGCCAAATCGAACACCATGACATTACGGTCGAGCCATATATTCCAAAGAATTGACCCAAACAATACATCCCAATCCAATGGATTTATCGCAAAGTGAGAAGAATCGACTAAGTTACTCAACACCCAATCTTGAAACAACATCGATAAAATTCAACCAATTTATCCGATTTAACTAACATGGCCCAAATTGTGACCGATCTAGCACATTGCCGAAAAACATGATTAACATCCTCCATTGTTTACAAACACACTAGGCATCAAGCATCCATTGCAAAGTGCTACCACACTCATTTCTTCATTCATTTTGATCTTTTATTATAAAGTAACCATAAAAAGATTTTAACATTTTGTAACCCACAAAATTTATAAATTAGTTTCCACAAAACTCCATTCGACTCGGCCATTGCACCACATCAGACGTTATATGCAGACTTAACCAAAAACTGGAAATCATTTATTCTTTTCCAACCAATTGAATCATTTACCGCCGAGACAAGGGGTTATTATTCATTGTAATTTGCAATAGAATGTACAGCGGCAAGAGATGTTGAAACTTCTCCCATCTCCAATTGCCGCAACCATCTCCCATGGCAGCCACCATTTCTGATCCAACAAGATGACAAAGACTTTCGGGTACATAGGATAGGAGTGGATCGATGCCTTGAATCTATGCATCCTGCCAAAAATCAATGGATCGACCATTCTCTACTCGATGCAAGATATTACCACGGACATCGTCTCATACCAAGCTAATTTCTTTCCATACACGTGAACAATTCTGGCTAGGAATACTACTCGGCACGCAACATCACACTTATACTTCGCACGAAGAAACATAACCCACAAAGCATCATTCTTCGTGACTAGATGAAATGCCAACTTAATCAAGAATACCTCATTCTGAACAATCAATTTTCGGAATCCAAGTCTACCCTGCAAAAGAGGCTGACACACATCCTCCCACCGGACTAAATGAATCCCCTTTCCCTCAAGTGAAATACCCCAAACAAATCGGCGAATAAGACCCTCGAACTCCAAACATGTCTTTCTTGGGATAACCGCGATTTGCATCGTATAAATCGGAATAGCCGCGAGAACTGCTTTAGCAAGTGTAATTCGGCCAGAAAGAGATAGATTCTTTTACGCCCACCCACTCAACTTCCTATGAACCATCGTAACCAGATACGCATATGAAGCCAAAGTAACACGATTATGTAAAAGGGGTGTAATAACGGTCCCGCGACGAGCTTGACGCGTTTTTTACAAAAATATTATTTCAGTTTTAATGGGAGTCGCCACCAATCTTTTAATTTAGGTGAGATTGAATCACCTGAAAACCCGATCATTTTAATAAAACTTGGTTTTGTCATTTGTATTAAAACGACGAATTTGGGTCTGCAAAACTAAAAAAAATAGGTTCGGGAGTCAGTTACGTGTGGGAAAAGGGTGAACACCCTCACAACGCCTAAAATTAGTTCCTAGTTGATTACATATTGTTTAAAATATCATCATTATTCTACTGTTACGCCACTATACTATTATATATTATCATTATCACTTATTATTATTACTTATATTATATTATATTATTATATTATTGAAGTATTTACATATTATTATTATTATTACTACTACTATTATTGCTTTTACGTTTATGTTATGTTATTATTACTACACTGTTATTATTATTATTTACTTATTTATAGTTTAATACATATTATTATATATTCGGGTATATATATATTCATTTTAACCGATTTTTAAATTAAAACTTTTGTTAGGGATACTCAAGAAAAACATACCTCGAACTTAAAGGGGCGTCGCTTTCTCGTTAGTCTCTAATATTAAAAACTCCTTTTTAAATCCTAAAGTATAATATTTTAAATGGTATTCCTTTAGCCGGGGGTCTCACGAAAATTATGTCTCGAACTTAAAGGGTCGTAAGTTCCTCGTTAGTCTCATATAAAGGAGTATTATTATAAATACATTTTTCGATAAAATTCATGCATTCAAGGATCACAATTTTGAAATTAAATTCGAATTCATAATTTCTATCATTAAAACAATTTGTAATCGACTAGGTTCCAATTTTGGGCGTTGTGGGGTGTTTACCCTTCCCCACACGTAACCGACTCCCGAACCTATTGTTTTTGGTTTTGCAGACCCAAACTCGTCGTTTTTAATACAAATGAAAAAATCAAGTTTTATTAAAATAACCGGGTTTTCAGGTGATCCAATCTCACCTAAATTAAAAGATTGGTGGCGACTCCCATTAAAACTGTAATAATATTTTTGTAAAAAATGCGGCAAGCTCATCGCGAGACCGTTATTACAACTTGGCGACTCCGTTGGGGAGATAAAATCTTCAAACTATGGTGATTCGTTGGGGGAGCAAAATGAGTTTGCTTGCTACGACTCTAACGACGACGCAATACCTGGAGAAAATTTGACCTAGCTGCAAAACTGATGAAGAGGCGAGATCTGCAAAACTTGATTCAGCTACAACACTGACGAAGAGACATGATCAAAGGATGAAGGTTCTGACATTTGATCTGACTACAACACGAGGAGACAGGATCGAATGATGATGGCTCTGATGTTTGATCTAGCTGCAACACCAACGAAAAGACGGGATCGAAGAATAAAGGCTCTGATGTTTGATCTAGCTGCAATTATCTTATTCAACAAAAAATTACGTGGATCATCTATCCGGGTTGGGTCTTGCGCGGGTTACAACAGAGCAAAACGATGTTGTATTGATGCCCTTTAAATACAATCACTCTGCCCAAAAAATCCATTTGATCTTATAACCCCCTAAAAAAATCAAAACCCTCTCTCAAACCGTCGCGAACGGAGGCAGGAGTTCATGCAAAGAGGTTATCAGTTTTGGTTTTCGGTCCTAAGGTTGGATCTAAGGTTCGTTTTCTCTCTCTCTCTATATATATATACCTTTTGTTTGGTTTATGACTGTCGATCTCTTCTTTTTTATTTTTGTTTGTTTTTTGGTTTGTTCCCACTCTTTTTTTTATTTTTCCCCTCTAACCCTCCTTCGGTTTCACAGATAAAGCCCCTTTTATAGGGTTTCCGACTTGGGTGAGGTGGAAAGGTGAAGACAGGCGGGCTTAGTAAGGGCAGCTAGGGTTTTGTGTATTAGGGTTTAGTTTAAGTGGGTTATTGGGTTGGGTTTGGTTATTGGGCCGAGTTTGATTATTGGATTGTTTAAGTTGCGGCAGGCGGACCCCTTTTATATGGGTTGTAATATATATGGGCTCAAAGACTCAGACTAAAATAGGTTACTACAAGGGGCACGCCCAAATACTTGTCGAGGTCCCTAACTTCTTGAAATCCAAACACACCACTAATCTGAGACCTCAAAACTGATGGAACATTCTTGGAGAAATAAATATTAGTCTTAGAAAAACTAACCTTATGTCCCGAAGCTACAAAAAATTGTTGTAAAACACTACAAATCACCTGCAATTGATCCCATGAAGCTTGTGCAAAAAGAATCATATCATCTGCAAAGAAGAGATGCGAAATACCTGGCTCACGGCTAGATGTCCGAAAAGGCTTCTAGTGCCCAGCATTAATTTCCAACTGAATAGTTTGCGCCAACCTCTCCATAGACATCACAAACAAATATGGCGACAACGGATCCCCCTAACGAATCCCCCTCGATGGTGAAAAAGATTCAGTCTGAGATCCATTCCATAAGATTTGAGTAGACACTGAAGACGCGCATTGCATAATAAGGTTACGCAACTGAAGCGACACCCCAATATCTTTTAGCGTATCCACTATGAAACTCTATTCTAACCTATCATATGCATTTTTCAAATAAATCTTGATAGCCATCCATCCATTTTTCCACTTTTGCGCCGCATAGAATGAATCATATATTGCACAATCACAATATAGTCTGTAATAGCACGACTCGGAACAAAGCTAGTTTGGTTGTCAGAAATCCAACCCGATAAAAGTGGCTTCAGTCTATTGACAATAATTTTAGTAATTATCTTATAGACCACATTACAAAGGCTAATAGGTCTAAACTGACTCATCCACTCAGAAGAAGCTACCTTAGGGATCAGAACCAAAAGCATTTTATTCAATTTTGCCGGAATGACCCCACTCTAAAAAATCTGACGGATACAACTACAAACCGACCCCCCCCCCCCCCAACAATGTGCTAATTCCGCTAATAAAACCCAACCTGTAGACCATCTATTCCCGGTGCTTTGAGACCACCCATATCGAATAACGCCGCTCGAATCTCCTCATCATGGACAGGTGCGATCTGACCCTCTTTCGATGCATTAGTTATCGGTAAAAAATGCCCCTAGTCGCATAGAACGATCCGCACACCCCAAACGATGTGAAAAAGTTCTGATAAAAGTCACGTGCCATAGAGACCAATTCCTCTAGATCTGTACACCGAGACTCATCCCTGCGACCACGAGCTATAATCGTATTTGAACGTTTTAGCGCCATGGTCGAAGCATGAAAGAACTTTGTATTACAATCACCTTGTAAAACCCACTGAGCACGGGATTTTTACCTCCATAAGCTCTCTTCCTGCTCTAGGACCTCTAAAAATTCAGCCCTCAACTTGTCCTGTAAAGCAAGCAAAAAATCTGATCTACCACGAACTAATGCTAGATCAATACCCCGCAGCCGAGCCAACAACCGTTTTTTTTTTTTTTCAATGTGCCTAAAAACCTCTCTGTTCCACTTCGACACCACTTCTTTAAAATTTCAATGTTCGTGAGAAATTTTCTAGAAGGTGACCAAACAGACTGCAAATATTCCTGAAACTGCGGATGATCCTAGCAAGCTGAAATGAACTGGAATGGCCGCAACAAAGTCTCAGAATCACGATCAGCAAACTGAAGAAGTAAAGGTCTATGATCCGACCCTATCTGGTCCAGATGTCGCACACAAGAGTTCAGAAAGTAAGAGAACCAGCAAGAGTTAAACCAAGCATCTATCTAACCTCTTATGTAAATCACCTCTCGGCCAGGTGAATGACAGACCTTGAAAAACCAAATCCATTAGCCCAGCCGCATGAATGAAATCCGAGAACCGACGAATCTCTTTCTGAGCAGAGGATGTACCCCATACTTTTTCACACAGATCCAATATAACATTAAAATCTCCACCAATAACCCAAGGTGTCTCATCCTCCGGAGCAAGCGCAATCAACTGATCCCAAAGCCTATTCTTTTTTTACGCTTGCGGACTAGCAGAAACTGCTGTGAACTGCATCCAGGCATGTCTTTTCTCATAAAAATGACCATTAATATACTGATTAGAAATATGTAGAATTTCCAAGGAGATATTCGCCTTCCAAAGTAACCAAATACCTCTACTGGAACCATGACATTCCACCCGAAAAGAATGCTCAAAACCAAATTTAGAGATGATCCTATCAGTCGTAGAACCACTCACTCGAGGCTCGAAAAGAGCCACAATCTCCACAGAAAACTCCTAAGCTAACGACGTAAAATTCGACAAAAAGTAGGGCTCCCCGCACCCTGACAATTCTAGAAAACAAACGTCATTGTAAAAAAATAAAGTAGAAGTAAATAAGCAACCTGCGCAACACTATGCATGAGACTCCTGAACAATCTCCTCCATGTGATCCAAAGCTTCAACATCCCCAGAATCACTATCATCGGAGAAAGATTCCATGTAAGCATCACGAGAACAAACCCCAGAACCGACCGCCTCACGAGTATATCTCACATCCCCCATCTTATCCAACTGATTAGACATTTGTCGGGCCCATTCTAACAGAGCCGATCTGGACAACAACCGAGAATCTTGTTGTTTCTAAATTGTGACACCTTTTTTATTTACCTCTCAACCTGTTTTAGAACTAGATCAGCGATTCTTATTAACCTTTTTCATATCCATGACTTTTGCCTCAAAACCAGGTTCCACAAGCAAAACTGCCGCATGATCACCTTTGCCACGCCCCACTACATGCTCTACCACCTTAACCCCACTGGAATCCACCAAAAGAACCACCTCGGCTCCATGCACTGCTACCATCGAACCACTCTTCTTCTTCAACGTCTTTTTCGGGTTCGACGCTAAATACGATGTATTACCCACCACTGCCATATCTTTCTCACTTTGCTTCCCAAGACCACGAACCACCTTAGAGCCATCCCTACTCCTTTCAACTCGTGCCGCACCATCCTTATTCCCCTTCGGCTGAACCGATCGTTCGACCACACCCATCGGTGCTTCGATCCCCTCCTCACCATGGTCATCCGATCCAAGTGCCGCAAACCGAGAGCCACCCATCGGTGCTGCATTTGTAGCCTGGGATTTAGCCGCAACTTGTTCCATAGGTTTCCTACGATGATTAGCAACAACCATCCAAGGGCCAAACAACTCTTGCGCGAAGGACCTGGCATAGTCTTAGAATTTTAGGCTGCAGCCCCATTCCTCACCCTTTCATCCATCAAAACCGAGACACCACAGTTCTCTTTCGCATGCCCATACACCAAACAACCAAAACAAATCTGACTCAGACCCTCATATTCCAACTTTTGAACAAAATTATCAATGTTGATACAAGCACACAAAGGTTTGTTCAAATCCACCATAATAGAGCCTTCTTATTATAGTCCACCTTGATCACTCGTCCCACAACACTCGCAATGCGCCTAAATAGAGCCTTACAATAATACTGGTAGGGCAAGCCTGGAAATCTGACCCAAACAACCACTTTAGACGGGTGACTTTCCGATGTAGAAAATGACCTACACCATGGTTGCACCGTAAGGTAACTTCCATAAATCATCCAGGGGCCATCCGATAGCACATTCGCATAATTACGTTCATCCTCAAAGCGCACCAAAAAGTAGTTATTTTCAAGATCAACTAATTGCAAATCCTCGTGTGGCTTCCACAAAGCATGTATCCTATGCAGCAAAGCATTGTATCCGTTAGCATGATCCATAAACGAACAATAATAGAATTCTGCAACTATTATCGATTTGATCAGACACCCGGTCAGAGAACTTGATTGTGGGAAAAGCCCAGAGTCAGTGATGATACAGACCTCATCCAAGACTTCCACCTCATCCATATCAAAACCTAGACCTCCTCCCGATTCTCCCACTCCTCCCGGCAATGGCTTCTTACTCGCGACGATAGCATAGGATGCCTGCTCCGCCACACCTTGTTCTTGGATCAAACCATGCTCCATCGCCTCCGAAACATGGTCGTCTCCAACAACATCGACCCCCTCCATAGCCGAAGCTTCCACAATGCCCTCATCATCCACCTCCAACCCATCATTGTTTTTCACCTTCTTCTCAACCTGTTGATCCTCAACCGCTAGAAGAGAAGCTGGCCTCTCCAACACCGGTGGCTTACCAAGATGAGGCAAGGCCTCGGGCGGCCGACCCCAGGTGACATCAAACTGTTCAACCATGGTTTTCACGATAGAGCTATGGTTTTTTTATTATATTAATTAATTTAAATAGAAGTCCTTTTCACTTTTACGTTTTAATTAAAATGATATTCAATTCTAATGATAAAATTAGTCCAGAATAAATTAATATAGATACACAATTAAATCTTATTGTTTGCTTGTTGTGTTTTTTTTTATCTCGGAACTAAATTCAATGGTTTATAATTGTGAACAGTGAAAAATTAATTTAAGATAAAATTTCCTTAAAATTCATTAATTATTATTTTATTTTAACAATTAAATAAACATATTTATTGTTAAAATAAAACATTTAAAGAAAGATTTTTAATTACATTATTTGAAACTTATGATTTATTAGGGATGGCAATATAATTCGAATCCGATCTGATCCGAAGAAAAAAATTCGATCCAAATCTGAAAAAAATGGTCCGAGTCCTAATAGGAGGTGGATCGGATATGGACATTGACATGATCCGGTCCAAATCCGATCCAAATCTATATCTGATCCGAGTCTGATCCATATATGAATCCAAATAAAAATATTTAAAACTCTTAGATTGAAATCCTAATTAAGTTGAATTGGGATTATATATATATTGAGATCCTAATTAAGTTGAATTGAGATTATATATATATATATATTGAAATCCTAATTAAAGTTAAATTAGGATTATATATGCTAATATATATTGAAATCCTAATATAAGTTGAATTAGGATTACAAAGGCTATATAAAGCCATGAGATATCTAACAATCATTTATGTTTTTTTGAAAAAACCATCTAAATAGTTTAGAGAGTTTTATATATCAAGCAGTCAACTTTTATTGTTTAGCATCAATAGCTCTTCTTAAAAGTAGTGGTACATTACATATTTTTTCACATTAAAATTTTGGTTTAATGTACTCTTGATATATATATTTTTTATGTATTTTCATTTGAAATTTTTTATGAAAAAAAAAATAAATTTATTCATTTTTATTATTATAATCTTAATAGGAATGCGAGATGAAAAATCTTCTACTACTTTTGTATCTTCTCCTTCTCTTTTAGGAGATGAATCAACAAAAGAAAAAGAAACATATGTTCAAACTGCAAATGATGAGGATTGCGTGGTTGGTGGTTGTAAGAGAAGTTTGATGGAAATTATTTTTTATTTAAAGATATTTATTTGAGATGTTACTTTAAAAAGGAGAAAAATAATTAGATTCGGACTTTCAGACTTGGATTTTAAATATTTTATTAGATCGGACTTAGATTTATGTAATCGGACTTGGATTTAGACTTAGATTTTTTTTAGGTCCGATTATTAATTGGATTGGACTTGGACTTTATAAAGTCCGATCCATTACCATCCCTATGATTTATAAATGAATATATCTTTATAAAGAACAAGATATTTACATCATCTCATTACTAAATTAACGAAAGGGTTAAATGAAAATACGTGCCCAAAGTATATTTTTTTAACTTTAGGTGCCTAAAGTATTTTTTTTTTTGTAAAAACATGTGTCCAAAGTTTCAACCGTTATAATTTTAGGTGCCTATAGTTTACAATGTTATAATTTTAGGTGTCTGATCGTTAAAGGGGTGCTAAAAAATTTGTCAACCAATCAATGTTCAACATGTGGCACTAATTTTATTTTTTAAATTTTTTTCAGGAAAAAACTCAATTTTTAATTTTTCAAAAAATCCTGAAACTTTGGAAATTTTACAAAACAATCCCAAGATCCCTAAAATTACCCAAACTCAAACCCCCAACTCGCCGCTGCTTTCGCCGCCAATCGTCGCCCCTGACCCACTCCTTTGGTCGCTGGACCAAGGCGACCATTTCCCCCATTACGGCATCGCCGGAAACGGCGTGCAGCCGAACGTCAAACGTCGAACGCAAAATTGATGTTCGGTTGGCACGTCGGTTGTTGTTTTTGGCGACGTTGTGTTAGGGGAAATGACCGCCTTGATCTTGCGACCAAAGGGGTGGGGTCAGGGGCGGCGACTAGTTGTGGATGCGGCAACGATTTGGGGGTTTGGGTTTATGTAATTTTAGTGATTTGGGGACTGTTTTGTAAAATTTCTAAAGTTTCAGTACTTTTTGAAAAATTAAAAATTTTGAGTTTTTTCCTTAAAAATTTTTTTAAAAAATAAAAATAGTGCCACATGTCGAGCATTGATTGGTTAAAAAAATTTCACACCCCTCTAATGGTCAGGCACCTAAAATTATAACTGTTGAAACTTTATGCACATATTTTTATAAAAAAATACTTTAGGCACCTAAAGTTCAAAAGATGTATACTTTGGGCACCTAGTTTTCATTTAAGTCTTAACGAAAATACTTTGATACACACAAGCTTTTGAATTTTAAGATTTAGAGATTTAAGTGGTGGTTTAGGGGGTTAGGTTGTATGGTGTAAAATTTAAGGTTTAAATTTAGAATTTAGAGCTTAGAGTTTAGGGTTAGGGTTAGGAATTTAGGTTTAAGATTTTATAGCTTAAATATGGAGGGTTGTGTACATTTTTTTTACAGAGCTTGTGTATCAAAATATAACCCCTAAATTAAAGGCATATGTCAAAAAATGCTTCTAACATTTAATCAGATAGTCACTTTGGCCCTTATTCTTTTTTAAGCACTTTGACACTCAACGTTGTATTTTGGGTCAAAATGACCCTTTCGTGAATAAAATATTATTAGTCAACTAACGATAAATAATATGATAAAATGATACATCAATAAAAAATAATTTTATATAATTTTATAAAATTATTTTTTGAATGTTGACATTTTTATTTATATGACCCAGTTATATTAGTGCTATGTCAATGTATTAAAAGTTATTTGAAATTATATAGAGTCAGTTAATCAACAATTTTTCATTCGCAGACACACACAACACAATACAATGCTACATTCAAGACAGGCAGGGCCAGAGGAACACAGATTGAGACTCGGTTGCCAATAACAAACAAATACACTAATTTTTTGTTGTCTTTTTATAAAATCAACATTTTTATTTATATGGCCATGTTATATTAGTGCTATGTCTATGTGTTAAGGTTATTTGAAACTATATACAGTCTGTTAATTAACAATTTTTCATTTGCGGACACACACAACACAATACAATGCTACATTCAAGCAGGTTGAATAGACGGCCAGGAAAACAAAGATTGAAACTCGATTGCCAACAACAAACAAATACACTAACTTTTTGTTGTCTTTTAGTAAAATTAACATTTTTATTTATATGACCATGTTATATTAGTGCTATGTCAATGTGTTAAAGTTATTTAAAATTATATACAATTAGTTAATTGATTATTTTTTGTTCGCCGACACACGTAACACAATACAATGCTACATTCAAGCAGGTTGAATAGACAGGACTAGGGGAAACGGGTCATTCAGTTCGGTTTCGGTTTGGTCATTTTAGTTCGGGTTATTTCAGTTCTGACTGCATTCGGTTTAAATTCAGTTCAATTCGGTTCAGGTCTGGTTCGGTTTTAGTTCGGGTTTATGGTGATTTTGGTTCGGGTATCGGATCAGGACGTCGAGTCGGTTGATTTTCGGTTCGGTTGACTTTCGGTTCGGTTGATTTCGGGTCGGTTATTTTCGGATCGGTTGATTTCGGGTCGGGTCAATATCGGGTTAATAGAAGATCGATATGTTTTAGTCGGGTTTTTAGGCCGAGTTAGATTTTTTCACCCTATATATGACTTTATATAGTATGTATATTTGACTTTTTGGTAAGTTGTACGACAATTCACATCTCATCTTTATTTATTTATTTTAATATATTTTCTTAATTTCGGGTTGCCTTCGGTTCGGTTGCTTTCGGTTTGGGTGAATTCAGTTCAGGTCTATTCGGTTCGATTAAAAATCGGTTCGGGTCAATTTTCAGTTCAACTAAACTTTTATTCGATTTTGGATCAGTTTATTTCGAGTTTCAAATTAAATTCGGATCATAGTATTCAGGTTAATTTCGAATTTCAATTCGAATAAATCAATTTGATTCTCGGCTCTCGAGTCAAATTTGCCGGGTTTAACAAAGATTGAGACTCGGTTGCCAACAACAAACAAATACACTAACTTTTCGTTGTGTTTAAAGGAAAGAGAAACTCAAAACATTCAACTCCCCCAACAATAGTATATTTCACAAACCTTTCTTCTCTTCAGCTTTCGCTCAGAAAACCCTTTCCTTTATTCATTTCAGGGGGACTTTTGCTTTGTTTCCTTGCTGTCTTTTCTTTAATAACTGTGACATGTTATCGAAAGAATTTGCCTTCTCATATATACTTCAGTTTTTCCGTCTTGGGTTTGCTGTATTAACTAAGGAGAACACCTCAGCCCCGGGAGAAACAGATCATTTGGTTATCATCATTTCCGGAGATCTATGGAGCAGTTTATAATACGGCCTCCAAGGTAGTATTTTGATTTTTAGTGTTACTTTTTTTGAGAAAATAAATGATCTTGTTTCCCTTTTTCGTTGAATTTTATTTTTATATTGGCTTATGATTTGGTTCTGTTCGGTTGATGAGAAATTTTGGGAAGAGAAGGGAAAATTGGGTTTTGAAATTTAAGCGTTTTTGGTTTGTAGGGAACACGAACTGTAAACCCTTTTCTTTGAATGAGATAAATTTTACTAATTGATTGTACTTTTCCCTTTCTATATAGCTTCAAATTCAAGGTTTTTGCTTTTGTCTTAATGTTGGCCAGTTTCCAGAAAGCCTTTCCCTTTACAGTTTGAATTTAATCAATTAGCTAGCCTCTTGGTTCCCTTGATCTTTCCATAATTCTGGAATTGGATGGCCTTCTTTAGTTTGGGAGTGCATGATTTAGTTATTGTTTTATGGTAAACTAAAATTTTCTAGTTTACTATATTTCAGATTATTAAGTTATTGACCTAGAGACTGTTGAAAGATGAAATTTTCTACTGATGCATGCTACAATGTTGATCAGTAGCTTATTTGTAGTACTTAAACTATTATTAGTAAGAATTACATCTCCAAGTCTGTTGTTCTAATGCTGTTCTTCTTTAAAGATAAGATGGCTTATAATCAGCACAATTACGGAAAGGGCCCGGAAATCCTTTCACTAGGATGTTAGATGGGAAAGAAAAGTGAGTGGAAAGTTTGTCGGGAAATTTTCTTATGTTATACTTATATATGCTCGGAACATCCCAACTGTAATTTTATTAAACTTCGTACAATTTCTTATGGGCATCACTTTTTGGTGGCAGAGCTGAATACAATCCAGAATGTGATCTTTTGTGTGACAAGTTCAAGTTGAAAGGAAAATGTTACCAGATAAAGGATCTAGAGGTACCTTTTAAATTATTCAAGGGAAGTTTTTTACTTTATTTAGCTTCCTAAAATTTTTAATTTCTGGTTTGTTCGAATTTATTTATTATGACCTGTTTATTCCGTGATTCTTCAACCGATAAACTTCCATTGTAGAAAGCACAATGGATACAATCGATTGTGTTGTCATCAACTTTTTCAACTGATGAATTAAAATCAGTTTGCTACATGCCTTTAGCCTTAGTACCTTTTCCCTTTGAAAGGGAACATTACAGCAAGGGTTATTCTTTTAAACTTTTATTAGAGCTAATTCATAATTGTATCATTTTTCCTTATCAGCAGTTGGTAACCTTTATGCTGGCATGTTCGTTGAACATCTCACCTTACTGAAGATCAAAACTTTTTTAACATTAGATGTGCTAGCCCATCTTTTGCATATGATTTTACCTGATGAGATGCTGTACCAATGGAAAAATCTGAATATTTCTTTTTGGGTGGGCGGATCAGAAATGTGTTCTAACCAGATAAACAGTCTCTTTGTAATATAGATATATATATCAAAATCTGGATTTGATCAACTTGCAGTAGTACAAGAATTAAGATGTGGTCAATTTAGCCAGAGAATCTCTGGGAATCAACATACTCAGAAGAAAAGTCGTATGAGGATATATTTCAGCTTCGTTTACCAAGTAACATCCTTAGGCCAAGCTCTGGTACTTGGGAATATTAGCAAATATAGGAATGCCACTATTTAAAACTATTAAAGAATCTTGCCCCATTAGTTTTTTGGTTCTTCTTTTAGTAATGAAGGGTAGGGGCCTAGGGGTTAGTTTAGTTGGTAACCATTTCTTGTACGTCCATTAGAGTTGGGATTTTTTTTATGATTTTTATAATTTAGATGATTGAGATGGTTTCCATCATTAGTGATATGTTTTGACCATGTTTCAGGTTAAAAACAATAGGGGGGATGTTCTACAGTGTAGTCACTACATGCCCCTGGTTAGTCCCGAAGGAACACCTCTGCCCTGTGTGATATACTGCCATGGAAACAGGTAAAAAGGATATTTTAATTGGTTCCTATGAAAGCTGCAGTTATTATCAATATTTGTGTGTGAAAATTTAGACAAGGAAAAAACACTGATTTTGTGTTCAAATCGAGAAATACTTTTTTAGTCCAACTTGAATTCATCAATCAAGACTAGCCATAGAATAGCATTGGTTTTGCTTAATGCAATTGTTTCCGGATAAAAATGCTGCCTTTTTTCATTTACTTTTTCTTCTCATTTTGTTGCTTATATAGTGTTTCTTCAACTAGCTATTAATTTGCATCTCTGATTAGATGTATTGATATAATTGCACTTCATTTTAGTTAGGCTATTGATTTTCATCACTATTTTTTGTTATATCTAGTATGTTTCCTGGTTCAGATCCATTGCCTATGTGTTTCCCTTTTCTAAAATCTTCTATGGTGACAGCCAACCAACACAAAATGTTGTACTTTTCTGCTTGCTTATCATTGTTGTTGTTATTTTTATTACTCTGTTCTAGACATCATTGCTGACTGGTACATCTTGATTCTTCGTAGTGGCAGCAGGGCTGATGCTAGTGAAGCGGCTATGATCTTGTTGCCTTCAAATATTACAGTTTTCACTCTTGACTTTTCAGGATCTGGGTTATCCGGAGGAGAGTATGTCACCTTGGGTTGGTATGAAGTAAGTGGTTACTAGACCTTCTTTCTCTCATTCTTATGGATGCAGAAAACGCGTCTACTCATGTTTCATTGATAATTTTAGTAATTTTTTGCATACAATCATTACTGATATTATGTATTGGGTTATTTGGGTATTCTTACTTGATACAGATGTGTCGTACACCGACTATTAGTTTCTTCTGCTAAAACATGTTTTGGGGGTGAATAGTTGGGGTCTTTAGGTTTTGAAAGTTTACATATGCATTAAAATTTTCTTGACCATGCTCGTTGATATCGACAGAGGTTTATAGAAAACATGGTAACAGCACCCATTTTTCACTTTGTAATGTACATTTAATTCATATTTGTATAACGTCACACATGTCCATTCCTGGTGTTTCTTGCATGCCAAACATTTGCTGCCTGACATTCTTTTCCTATTTTTTCAGAACGATGATCTGAAAGCAGTGGTTGGTTATTTGCGGGCAGAAGGAAATGTCTCTTTGATTGGCTTATGGGGCCGCTCAATGGGTGCTGTTACCAGGTTTTCTATAGCGCTTGTCAATTTCCATCTTCTTTGAGCTTGCTGTTAAAGTTTTTAGCATTGACGACCATTTCATAATTCCCATTCCAATAAGTTTAATTAATTCATGAAACTATCCTGCTTGGACTCCTCAAATGTTAATTAAAAAAGATCTACTGTTTATTTCTTTTGCTTGTAAGATTTCATGTGTTATTCATATGAACTTACAATAGACAATGTATTTCTGCATGTTTATGTGATATTAAGGATGTAAATGATTGTTCACAGCCTCATGTATGGAGCCGAGGATCCTTCAATTGCAGGAATGGTTCTTGACAGTCCCTTTTCTGACTTGGTAAATCTGATGATGGAACTAGCAGATCAGTTCTGTTTGCCCAAGTTCACAGTAAGTAAATACATTGTATTAATTATTATAAATTTATTGGTTTCAAGCTCTTTTTGGCTTTGTGCATAGAGATTGTATAGGAAATGTGGTGTTGGCTAAAGATCTATTGAATTGATTGCTTACAGACCTTTGTGAATTGATGTTTTTGTTTTAGATGCATTGTATTACATTTGATTTCATCTTTCTTGTTAATTCAAGGCCCATTTTCTTTATAGTTAATGATATTCAAACAATACAAACAAAAGGAAATTTTTTCATGGCAATTTCAATTGGAAGTGCAGCATATGCTGCAGGTGAAATACATTTGAGCTGTTTAGGTTGATAGGTTATATCGCTGTGAGTTACTTATTGACATTCATTTTCAGTCTTTTGTTGTCAGCACGCCAAATTTTACATTTGCTTACTGCAGGTTAAGTTTGCAATCCAGATCATGCGAAAAGCTATCCAGAAAAAGGCGAAATTCGACATAACAGACCTGAATACCATCAAGGTTTTAAGCTGGAGATAGTTTACTCTCTTATTTCGCTTATGCAACTCGTTTTTTAGTTTCACATGGTTGAGTTTCTTCTTGATATTTTTGCATTAATCTCTTCTGTTCAACAGTTTCGCTTTAGTTTTCTTTCTTCTTTGATTGATTGGTTAAACCATTAATGGATGTTACTCATTGCTTCGTAAGGAAGATAGGAAAATGGAAAGTTGAAAAAAGTGGAAAACTAGAAACCTGTTTTTCCATTGGCGTGCTTTAGGAAAGATGGAGAACTGGGTGAAGAGAATGTTTTTCCTTCCATCCATTGCTCGGTAGAGTTGAACAATGAAAGGAAATATGATAAACATTATACCTTTTTTAACAGAGCTTTTACAAATTCCTAAAAACTATGTGTGGTGTCACTAGGGATCTATTGCTACTATATAGGAACTACATTTAGAAGTAGGAGTGAGGGAAGTGTGTCATACTAGTGTAACGGAAATTGAATCATACAGTGATATCTTCTCCGTGCTTTTCTTTTTATATTGTTCCTTACTGTTATGCATAGAAGTGAATTTCATCTTCACTTATCTTCAATTTAATCTAGGTGGCAAAATCTTGCTTTGTTCCTGTGCTGTTTGGCCATGCTATTGATGATGATTTTATACAGCCTCATCATTCTGATTATATATTTGAAGCTTACGTGGTAAGTTGCATCCTTCCTGATGGTAGAATGTGATATGAAACTGCAAAAAAGGGGGGGGGGGGGGCGGGAAGGGGAACACCCACGATAATTGTGTGACTGGATGCATATGGTTTCAATTAAGCATTTAGGACAATTGGAAATGTTGTACTTGGTGATTTTTGAACCACCTCTATGCTTCCGATTGACCTACGAGATAGTCCTATATCATCTTCATGTTCTACTCTTTGAGAAAAAAATTGTGGAGAGTTTTTGGCCAAGAACAATTATGTTAGTTTATATAAAAAATCATCTTTAACGTTATCTTCCAAATGTCCTTTTGCATGATTTCTTTCCCCAATGTGCATGGCTGGTTTTTCGATTTTTGCATTTATAAAGGAAAGGGGATAGTTGAATGCTCGAATTTCTTTAGTATTATTGTCATTTTGAATTTTGAGCTATGCCTTGTATTAATGCACTAGTTTTGCAGGGTGATAAGAACATTATCAAATTTGAGGGAGATCACAACTCTCCTCGTCCTCAGTTTTACTTTGATTCTATAAATATCTTTTTCCACAATGTCCTTCAACCTCTCGAGGATGAGATGGGGACAGCGCTTAATGGTTCAATACACAATTACTTTGGTAAGGTAAGTTAAGCTCTAAAATTGTCTTTGGCGTTCTTAGTTTTGATAGAGTGCCCAGTGTCATATTGACAGCCCCTTGCTAATTCTTAACTGATTTACTTCAGAGTAGTTGGCTCATCCCTGAACTAGGTTTTGTCTCGGAGTCTTCGGCTGCATCCAGAGGCATGGCTATTGTACCCTGTATTTCACAACTTAAATGCCAACATCTATTAATAGTATTGTCTTACCCTCGATTGTTTTGGTGGTTATTTTTGTTAGAGTCGGTGACTAGAAGCACAAGAGATGCCATGGAACAAGTTCATTCTAAAAGACCTATTAGTCGAATGGAGGTCGGTTTTAGTTGCTTATTACTTGCCTTCTCAAGAATGACCTGTGAACTAAGCCAAAAGAAAAGAAAAGTAATATTACGGAATTTGAAGCCTCCTATGCAGTTTTCTCTTGTTTGTTACTGTTTATTTTTTATACATTTGGATTTTTTTCAGGTTCCTTCTGGTATCCCATCTAGAGAAAATAAACATGGATGCGAGGTATTTTCCCTTCCCCTTTTTTCTCGTCCTGCTTTCTTCTAATGGGATATCTAAATGTTCAATCCATAGGAAGACCATTTATTGCCAAGTTTTACAAATGTGTGCTTGCATTCTCTGAAACATTGCCTCAAAACATGGGGAACTTCAGCCCCTAATCCCATTTCATGTCACATTATTATGTAATTCGAATTGATTAATGCATACGACGTACGATGCTTCGTTTTACTGTAATATTATGCTAATTTGACATTAAAAATGTTGGTGATATGATATATTTCACCATGGTAAGACTTAAATTTGTGACTTTCTTCATATAGCTTAACATTCAATTTTGTATATGCCACTGTGTTTTAGTTATCTTTATGCTATTTCTCAAAGATGCCTGTGCAGGATAAAGATGCCGTTGATGATAATGGTTCATCATCATCCAATATGATAAGCTTTGAATTATCGAATGGTGATCCGTTTTGCCCTCATGTGCCAACAATAATGGGCCAACAATAATGGAAAATGATCAGTATGTGGAATATCAATTGGACGACTTGACTGTTTTTCCATGTAATGTGGAGGAGGAAGAAAAGGTGAGTTGAAACTTTTAATCTTCCATTGATGTCCACAAACATTATTTGGCTATTTAAATAACTTGATCTTTTATCTGTATTTGTTATGTTCAGATGTTTATGGAAGCCGTAATTGAGTTCTTAAAGGACTTGGAGATGCAACGTTCCGGTACAGAAGAGCAACCCGAGGCTAGTGCTGGTTCCGCGGAATTATCACAGAAAGATGAAGCAAATAGCGTGGATACTTCTTCCACCACAGAAAAGTACAGCTCCTTGTCTCCGGAGTCTATTTCCACTCCAGTGGAGCATAATCAGGCACCCTTTGAAAGAGAATCCATGGGGCATGCATCTCATGATACTGGTGTGTCAACTGTGGAACCTACGTTCGAGGTGCCTCAATGCCGGAACCAAGGAGCACAGGGGCATCTGCTCGAAGTGGTACATCAGCAAGCAACCAAAGTTCATATGGTGCTGACATATCAGCTAGCACGAAAGCCACTGTAACGGTTGTAAGGAGCCCCTCTAATAACATCATGGATGGTTTGATGCGACGCTGGGATCTCAACTTCTTTCGAAGTAGTCGATGAAAGTTAAAGATGACCTTGTTTGAACAGCATGGTTGGTGATTGAATTGCCATTGGCTTTCATTATGTATTGCTTTTTGTGGAGGAAACATATGTAATGATCTTTTACCCAAACTATGGCATCATCCTGTCAACACCATTAACAAAAGCGATTTGCTTTGCTCTTTGAAAATAGAAAGAAATTTGAGTACTAACCGGAAATTCAACGGGTGCTGGGATGGTCACACCCTTTAGATATTATAAATTTTCATCAAGTTAAAGTATTTTATTTGTATTTTTCTATGAAAAAGTTTTGATACGCAGGGCTGTGTAATCAACCTTCAACAATAGATAATCTTATAACTCATGACACATGGATTGAAATTTCGGAAGGATTCAGGATCTCAAGCAAATCACTTTTGGCTCAATTTACCATTTGAAATACAAAATAAATGCCAAGCAAATTTATAGTTTTCTTGGGTCTCCAAATAATACAGAAAGGGACAATAAGAGGGGGGAAAGGAAAGAAAGGGAATATCAGAACATTAGCTCCATGGGTCATCCCAGCCTTTGGGTCCTTCTCTTTTAACAAAGGCAATAATGGCCTGCACAGCTTCCTGGACCCTGTTAGAGAGGGAGTGATTCCCGTGCTCGACTTCGACTTTCTCCACGCCGCCCATGGCTCTGCACAATCTGCAGGGGTTAATGAATCAGCAAAATCATTTACTCGGATAAGGAAACATGCAAACACTCTCTGGCGAACACTTGCTTGCAATCAACAAATTTAACAATTACAAACAAGATATGCTGAATTGAACGTACAATTGTTTCCGGGAGAAACCAACTAGATCATATCATTCAGTAACGCACGCTATTGGATGCACAGTAAAGAGATGTTCTAATAGGAAATGTTGCCATGAAATCTTTAACTGGAAGGGAGTTTCTGGACTCACCTTTCGACCAAGGCCTTCTTATCAACATACTCCGGCACGTATTCATCGCCCATGGAAAAGATAACCTGAAAGAAAACCACCACATTCGCAAACCTGAGAATTCTAGTTATTAAGCAAAACGTGATGATAATGGCACCAACTGATTTCAAAGGAGAAAGAAAATGCTACACCACAAACAAAAAATGGCTGGTTACCAAGATTATGAATAACAATGTTTATTGGTTTGTTTTTAATGAACACGACAGCTACCGTGAATACAAAAAATATGAAAGGCGTATGTTACCTGGCAAGGAGTGTTAGACATGTGTCCAAGTCTCATTTTAAGCTGGTGGTCATTAAGGTCTGAACTGAACATGTCATCATCTCCCATGTAGGCACAAAGGGAGTTATATCTGGCAAGACATTGGATTTCTCAACAAAGAAGAAAAATGCAATAGCATAAAAGCAGTAAAAAGAAAAGGATCATGGAGTAAAATCACGAAAAAGACTAATGTGACCTCAAAGCTTCTGTAAAAAGTATACAAAGTTTCTTGATCTCATTGGATATATGATTAGCTCAGTCCCAATACTGTTAAATTTGTACATAAAGAATAAACTACATCTAAACAGATACGGGCTTAATAGGGAAAAATAGGATTTTTAATAAACTTTTCTCAAATGAGGAATTATAAAAGCATATGACCATTTCAAGATGGAAGACAGTGGCAGTGTATCTACCTATAGGCAGTTATTGGGGCACAAGGATCTGCTTCCTTAGGCATTAAATCTGAACCCCGACCTTCCTTAATCATACTTGAAGCCAAATCAATCATGGAAGCAGTTTCAGGAAGCGTTGCCCTGTATTCTCGATCACTAACTGGAGCCTGAACATTCAAATGAGGCAATATGACTAAAGCTGCGAGTGGAAATAATACATACGCAGGGGAGAAAACAAAAAACCCTTCAAATAATAAAGGAAAGGAAGTCATCATTATTTCATGGTCCTAAGATGTACTCCTGTACTAAAATATTCACATATCAGTTGAAAACCATTAAAAAGAACTACATCAGAAACTTCCAAATAGTAATAAGATGTTACTCTACTTCAAGCTATCAAAGAGAGGTTCTCAGCGGGATTTCCGCTTAAATGATCATGGTAAAAGACTAGTAAAACTCCCTTTCTCACCCATATAGTCAAGTACAAGAGATGCAAATATACTTAAAGAAAACAAGCCAATCAAAGGAATAGGAGCTACCTGCAAAATGGCAGCACGGACTGCTCGGGAACAAGCTGCATTTGTGCGCATATAATGCACTATATCCTAGTTTCATGCAAAAACAGGTAAACGGCCACCGTTATTACCTCAGAAAAATGCATTGATAAGCAGCCACACAAACTTTGGGCAGAACGAATCTAACACAAAATCAGAGGCTACCTGACAGCCAGTGCTATGACCAAGAAGGACCACACCCTCGGAATTTTCTTTGTTGATTAGATAACTGATAAGCTGATCGAGCTCCATGGCATCCTTCAAGACATATGGTGCAAGAACATCTTTAGAAGGAGACAATAACATGAAGTTTGAGTAACACACCAAGGAACAGAGTACAATCAAGGTACATACACTTGTTTCAAACTTAACTGCTAAAAAATGCAAAATCAAGAAAAATATTTATAGTTTAAAACCACAAAATTTTGGGCGGAAGGTTAAGTTATTGAAAATATTGGCAGGTATTAAATAGCCAACATCCGAAAACAATAAATATTTATCTCCACCAACCAAAAAGAAGGGAAGAAGCAAGAGTAAGCAGCAAGCTTAGTTAGCTCACTACCCTTCCGTCATTTTTAAAATGAACTCTTAAATGGTGCAAGCAAAATTGGTGAAATAGCTTGATAAATTCTATGAGCAACATTTTAGATAACTTCACTAAGAAGGCATGACGTTCGATCCCAATCTTTTCAGAGTGGCATCATACTGAAATAAAAATTTAACATGGAAAGCGCAGGCATTTACACAACTCACGTCATAGTAAATGAAACTGAAATGAAAAAGAAATCCTAGATTCATGCAGAATCATCAATCTTACTTGTTGCAAGCTGGAGGTTCCATATCCATTGTATGAAGATGACATAAGCAACTGAACAAGTGAACATTTTTCATTATCCAAAGCAATTGCAAGAGGTTCCAAGTATCTAAATGCCAAAAGGAAGAGTTACAATTAAGAATCAAAAGGTTGAAATTCATAATAGACAGTCAACCATTCAATAAAGAAACATTTATCTTATGTGTTCATCTCTCTTCTACATTTTAGTTGAGCGAAAAAGGTTTGTACCTTCTCAAAGGTCATTCCTAGGGGCTAGGTCATCTCACTTCTCAAATAGCCAACAGAAAATATTTAGTTACAACTTTGTTTAAGACTTTTAGTATTATAGAGATTTTACCAAAGAAAAAGTCTACAGAGACATTGACACTTAAAAATGTTCATCTTTGAAGAGAGGGAAACATTCAATAGGATGGACAGGGTAACTAAAGGAAGTGCATATCAGTGATCTCCACCATTATGATTGATCACATTCCTATAAACAGATATTCATTTCTTCCATGAAAGTAACGGGATAGAAAACATACTCAGTTGCTAGAAACCCATCTGTCAGTCCACCAATGAAAATGACTTGTTGCTTATAGTCACCTGTTTTGAATGCAACCTAAAAAGGTAAAAGTTGAAATAAGAAATAGCTAATGTAAAAATAAATATGAAGCCACAGAAGTCTGATTTCCAATAAGAGAGCATCATCTTGGCATCTGAGCCATAGATAACAAGACTAACAAACAACCCACATTATCATCCTACAAACTCAAAATTAAACCATACATGCAAAATATACCTGCTTCTCGAAATGTTCCAACATTATTACATTACCAAGAAGCTAAACTAAAAAGGTCATTTTGAATTCACCTGCTAAATCCAGCTAAATAGTATCATCATCTAGACAAATTGACATTTTACTAAAATCTAATTATTATAAAACCAAGTTGCATTTACAATTCCAATGCATGGTTAAGTAAAGCTAGCAAAGGAATGACTGCTGTTCTCAAAAGGCATAAAAAATTAATCCCCCATTATTGACTGCAAGTATGACCTGCAGAATAAAGTGCCTGCTCAATAGTCAATTTAACTATCAAGTGATGAATGGAAAATTTCCAGCCACTTTAACTATTACCAACGTGCTGAACTATAGTCCACACGACCGATTTGCCTCTGTATTCACAGGCTAAAAATACTAACCCAAAAGATTTACCTTCAAAGTTCAATGTTGTCAATAGAGTAGTTCATTGAGATCGACAACACGGCATCTTGCAATAAACGGCCAAGTAGTAACTAGAATAGATCAGAATAAGCTTTCCTAAAATGAATATAAACCACTAAATCATCACGAAACTTCTGAATGTTCAGAATCAAGTAGCTGTACCACTATGGCTAAAATTACAATTTTAAAGAAACAAACTTATGCTCAAAGCTAGGATTGAGATTGACCCTCAGTATTTAATTCAAAAGATAATAGTTAGTCCTAAAAATCAACAATCCAAAATCATTTATTAGCCCAAGTAAACAACAAAAACCCTTTTCAAGCTCTCACCCTAGACACGAATGAATCAAATTGAAAACTACCCATCATCAAGATCCCAACAATTTCACCGGAAAAACCTGACTTTTAGCTCAAATCCAAGCCATGCCAAATTAAAGAAAGGAATTGAAAAGTTGAATTGGACGAACCTGGATGGACTTAGGCCCATACTTGAAGAGCACACCACGGAACTGGTTCTTGCCCTTGATGGGTCCTTCGTTATTGGCTGCAACGCCGCCACCTGAGGAGGAGCTGGCTGCCATCTTGAGGGAAGAGGAGTTCTGTGGGCGGCCTCTAATAACGCCGGAAAACCAAGAAGTGGAAGATGCTGAAGAGTTAGAGGAAGAAGATGAGGAGAGAGAATTCATTTCTTTAGTAATTAACAAACAACATGGTTACAGATTGAGAAAATAAAGATCTCGTTTTTGGTTTTTTTTTTTCTTTCAAGTAAAATAATACTACCTCCGTTTACTATGCCAACTACACCAAATTAGTATTAAAACTGAAATTCTAAGTAAATACCAGTTTAAAATTTTGAGGCCGACGTCCCCATACGCCGGCCGTTTACCGTTCATCACTCAAGTGTCGGGTAGCTCATCGTTCAACATCCTTCACCCTCTAACTGTCGGTTAAAGTCCAATCGGTCTCTTTTTTTCATTTTTAAATGTTCGTCGACGGTTCATTCGTCAGTTTTCGACAACGGGGTCATGGGCGGATGTATATAGCATCTTTAGGGTGAAAATGACCTCACTAATCTAACTAAAATGTCTTCCAAACTCATTATAAAGTACAAAAATCTAAAAAATTATAAAAAAATATAAGAATTGATCCCACTTGATTTTGGGGATATGAGTTCAAATATATTTATCATAGTGCTATGGGAATTCTCCAAACCTCATACGCTACTATGACCCTACTATATAAATATTATGGCTTTGCCATTGGACGAGATCATGGGCTTTCAGTCGTGGGGGGCGACAAAGGCAAGGGTGGCCGGTGGTGGTTGAATCGGTGGTGGGAGAGGAGAAATTTAGAGATCTAGGGTTTGGGGTTGGGGTTTTAGAGAAATTAAAGATTTGGGATTTTTTTTATAAAATTAAAAAATTCTAATTTTTAGAAAAATAAAAATCAAAGAAAATACCAGAATATGCACATGTCGTTTTTGATTGGATAACGGAAAAAATTTAACGTCCGTCATGAAAAAACTCAATTTGAGTTACGGAATGAAACGTTAGGCACAAAGTGGTCCGAAAAAAACGTTAGGCACCAAAATAGAAAAAAGGGTATAGGTTGGACACCTTTTTGACTATTAAGCCAAATATAAAAGACAAAGATGAACAACTTGTCCAACTGGCCAAATATACTTGCTCGAGTCATTTATGTTTTGGTCATCTATTTTGGAAAAGTTACATTTAGATTGCGTTATTGTTCCACTACGCTATGATCATTGAACCGTTAACTTTTAGTTAATTCGGTGATGTGACATGTTGTCGAAATAGCTAATTCTTAATTTGATCCCAAAACTTTAGATAAAATATCAATTTAGTTTTGAATTTTAGATAAAATATCGATTTAACCATAAACTTTAGGTAAAAAAGTGGTGAAACTAAAATGAGATTAGCGTTTAGGAGGTCATGAATGAGTGAGTTAAAAAATTTGGGGTCCAATTGTCATCAATGCCGTCAGCTGCAAAGGCTTGTTGATTTGTTGTGTGTGTGGTAGGTTAAAGTTTAAATAAAAATTTAATATAACATGACTAAAAATATACGAAGTACATTAACATTTGTTTTCTCCACTAGTCCATAATTAACATTTTGCTTTTTCTTTATAAGTATTTAACTAAACTCATTCTGGGGTAGGGATGACAAATGGGTGGGGTGGGTGCGGATACCTCCTCCCCAATATCCATACCCACTTGAAGTTTTTATATCCACCACCTGCCCATCACCCACGGCGAGTACTATTTTTTAAAATCACACCCGCCCAAGAAGGTACATTCTCAAATTCACCTCCACACCCACAACCTAATTGGATGCCTACCACCCAACCGGTTCCCGCCCGTACCCACTTGGCAAACAACCAATAATATCTAATTATGTAAAAATATATCATAGACTTGTGTAAAGAAGAGTGAAACTTCACATATTTTATTGATTGATCAAGTGCATATATATAATACATTTACATATATAAGTTTAACTACAACTAACTAACTAACTATAGCTAATTTAACTAAAGCACATTTACGTCGGTATATATTTCACTTAACTACATCTAATTAACTAACGACGGTAAAAAATTGTAAAGAATATTTATGCCCTAAGATTTGGTTAAATTATAAGGCACGTCCTTTAAAATCTTAAGGTTTACAAAATAGGTTGTGAACTTATTCATAAATTTATAATGGTCCAAAATTCATATGGTGGGTAGTTAGTGGGCGGGACAGGTGGATGCAAGACAAGGGGATACGATGCGAGTAAGGTCTCAAATCCATCACCTACCCACTATCCACGACGGGTATGACTTTTTACATCCACACCGCCCACTACCTACCAAACTCATACCCATCTCCGCCCCAACTAGGGCGGGTGCAGAATCTGCAAAATTGTACCCGTCTACTATCCCTATTTTGGGGCCCTTATTTTCTAGGGGACCTGTGCGGTCGCACCTATTTACCCATGCTCAAAATCATCCATGGTCAGTTGAGGGTGGTAAGCTATAATCGACGACAAGGGACTTTGGCCAGACTTTAAGGTTAATTTGAAATTTTATCTAAAGTTTATAGTTAAATTTATTTTTATCTAAAATATGCGGGTCATATTAGAAATTTATTATTTTGTAACGTGTCATGTCATCAAACTAACGGAAATTAACGACTCAATGATCAAAACACAAAGTTATTGAAATATAACTTCTTTAAAATCGGTGACTAAAATAAGTCAAACTGATATTTGGTAACGACAAATATATTCTTAGTGAAGAGTAATTGACTTGCCATTTGACTCCTTAAATTATTCACTTTCTTTATTAGTCATTTAGTTCCTTAAATTATTCCTTTTTCATTCCTATAAATACTATCATCTCTATCTCACACAAGCAAAAAAATCTAAGTCTAGCAAGAATGTGTGTCTGTCATAATCCCTTAACCATTGCTTTCCTTTGCATGTTTTTGCTTGCAAGCTTCATTTCCTCAACACCGGTTTCAAATGCAGAATCAGAAGATAAGAGTGTATTTCCGTTGGAGATACAAAGTTCACATCCTGAACGGGATGCTGGACAACGTTAAGCGGGTGATCATCACTTGTCATTCGAACGACGATGATCTCGGTGTCCACACTCTTTTTCAGGGCCAAGAATTCAGGTTCGAGTTCATCACCAGCTTCTTTAAGAAAACTCATTTCATCTGCAACTTCTTCTGGGGTGTCAAGTCCCGGACAGATATATCGGTGTTCGACGAGGTTGTGGAAACCGGTACATGTAGACAGAAGAGTAATTGCTTCTGGAAAGCAGCACCCGCTGGAATTTATTTTAGCTCTAATTACCAGTCTTGGGACCTAAAATATTCTTGGAATGAACCTAATGTATCTCAATTAGTGACGGAACCACAGATCTAGGTAAAGGGGAAGGTATAACTAACCATGAAAATGGAAGGGCCAAAATTAAAAAAATTCAAACTTTAGGGTCTAAATAGATAAAAAAAAAAGTGTCTATTATATTTTATAGTAAAAAAATTGGGGGAGGGGCAGAGTAGTTCCGTCACTTATACCAATCCATCAACTTTCCTATCTAATAGAATTATTTTATGTTTTAGTCATCGAAATTGATTTTAATTCATCTTATATGATTTTATCATCTTGAATCACCATCCTTTTTTATTTTTAATTAATAAGAAAATTAATGTAAAATTCGAGATAAAATGAAGTATAACACCAGGCCCAGCTTATGGGAGGAGCACTGTGAGTTTTAGTTTGGCCCAATATTTCACGATAAATATTAAATTATGTTTTTATAATTTATTTAAGTTGTTTATTACTTGTATTTAATTTGTTTTTAATAAAAAAATATAAATAATGTGTTTAACACATTTTAAACATGTTTATATAGTTTATTAATAAAATATTAAATTAATTGTTTAAAGTAAAGAGATATGGTTTCGTTCTTTAAGGGTTTATTTTTAAATTTTAGCTCAGAATCTCGAAAAATATTTGAATCAACCCTGTATAAAATTAATATAAAAAATGTTTCTCTAAATTGAGTAATTATGTCGATTTTCTCTTATATTACCATCGATTAAAATGGGCACTGCCTTAAACCCATTCTCATTATTATTATTTGTCAAACAAGATATATTTAAGCTTGGAAATAGGCAATGGGGGTGTGAATTAGCAGTGTTGTAACTTAGTATTCATACACACAAAAATCATTGACTTTTTCTTTTGTGTGAATAAAAAAACCATTGACTTTTGGTATAAAGACATTTTAAGATCTAATAAATGTTAAAAGGTGTAGACTTTTAGGAATAGAAATTTTCTGCTCTTTTTTGGTGCCTTTATTTATGTCTCAACACTAGAAAATTAGGTTTAGAGTTTATGATTAAGGTTATGGTTTAGGGAATTATAGGTAAGGTTTAAGATTTAGAATTTAGGGCTATGTCTCAGAAATTAATTTTTTAGTGTTGAAATATAAAAAGGGACATCGAAAAGGAGAAAATAATTTTTGTTAAACTTTTAGAATGTTATTCATTTTAGCAGACTCGTGTTCAAACAATTTTGTAATGTGTGTCAAAGAGTTAAGAAAAAATATAAACATATATTACGTCTTAATAACCTTTTAAGATTATTAAAAAATATGCTAGAATTTGAAATAGAAAATGCAAAATTAAATCATTTATAAAAAAATGCTTAAATTATATAAAAAAATGAAAATTTTAAGACTTAAGACCGCGCCTAACATACCTTCCGTTCATCCTGCTTAAGATCATTCGTACTTGAAACCCTAAACTGCCTAACTACCTACATTATTGGTGGAAGATGATGCATGCACCTAAACAAAATCTATTTAGTCTTATTTTAATGGGTTTGTCTAAAAGAAAACCACCTAATTTAAGGCTAATAAAAGGCCTTGTTTTCTTAGCCCGTAGATTTAGGTGATTAATTTTGAATAGTTAAATTAAAAAAAGAAAAGAAAAAAGGAATGCCCCGTGAGCCGGTTACCGTATAAAAATAAGGTTAAAAACAAGTTTTGGTATAAAAATAAAGTTTGTGAAAAATGAAATGGGTATCTTTGTGAACTTTCTGTGTAGTGTTTATTTTTTGAGTTCTTTATAGGGATTAAGTTAATGGAAATTTGTTTTTTTAGAACCTTGAAAATGCTTTTCTCTTTGTTTCTTGGTTTGGATAGGATTTTAAAAATTGTTGTTTTGTGAAGAAGAATGAGTGTAGTACCACGTCGTGAAGCAGAGTTCAATGTGCCCTTCTAGATCTTTGTTCCAATTTTAAGCTTGCATGTTTTGTTTAATACTTGATAAGTTCTTTAGAATCATACATAATTAGGTGTTTTGTAGACGTTGGACATAATTGCTGTGAATCTAGATAAATTCAAGTTGCGGCACTTGTTGATGCTTCAAATGTCATTTTTTTGCTGTAACTTTCAGTTTTACTGTATTACAGTGACTTGTAAAGCATTTTGTTTTGAACTTGCATACAACCATTTAGAGATGTCAAACTCGAACTTGAATAGCTTGATTCATAGACTAACACAAATTTAGTGTCATAATCCCATATAAAATGGTTTCTAGCATCCTAGAGGCTGATAAATTTTGTTGAGAAAGATTAAAATGTAATTCGAGTTTTTTGCTTAAATGCATAAGGAGTAGAAACTTGGAGGGCTGAAATTTTTTCTACGAATTATATGTCAAGACATTCAAACCTTAATTGGTTGTTGTTAGGAATGAGTCTTTGGTAAGTGAACTAAAAGAGGCGTTGGCTGATATGGAACAAAAGCCTGAAATTTTTCGTGCGAAACAAGGTGTTATAGAGGTAGCCTGCCATATAATTTATTGTTTCTTTTATTTATCTAGATAAAGCAACTTTTAGTATTTACATGATTTGACTTAAAAAAATTTAGATTGTTCGTCATCCAGATGTTGTTAATGTAGTTTCAGAGATAACAAGTTGTGTAGGATTGAATGTATGCATTGTTATTGGCTAATATATTTATGCTTTCTCCATGTATAACTTTCTTTGGATCCACTAAACAAAGTATGCAATATAAAAATTGCTAATAGTTCAATATTCTTTGTATTATTTTGTTTCTTGTCAATAGTTGGGTGTCTTCGCCCTTGTCGTAGTGTATTTTTTGTTGCATCAAATTGTTTGACATGTCATTTACTGTTTTAACTAATTCTTGAATTCGGAGTTCAGAGACTTATTCAAAAATTTTATTAAACTCTCTTAAAGCTTAGCAGGCCTGTTTGATGACTACTTATTCGATTTAGGGTCAATTTTAAACTTTTTTTAATTTAAGGACTAAATTGTATTTTTATAAATTAAAGGTTCTTATTGGAATTTATTTTCACTAAACCACAATTAAACTTACCAATTATTAACTTGTGAAGTTTTGTTACTAACGGAGATCATTTACCTAACCATTTAGGCTGTACAAGTTTTAGTGATCATTTTATAAACTTCTTAAAATTGGTTTCTATTAATTTTAAAAGAATTAACTAACTACCTATCAATACCTTTGGTGTCGTATCGGTACATTAAGCTAACTTTTTATTTCTCATATTTGAAGATAACATACTCGCATCGATACACCTAGCTTCGTATCGATACACGTTGACTAGGGTTGACCGTTTCGATGCACCCTATAGACTGTATAGATGCAATTTACTTTTCAGACCTTACTATCAAAATTTGTACCGATACACCCCCTTTGAGTATCGATATGCCCTGTTTCACTTGGCCTAATTATGTAAGGCCGTATCGATACTCCATCACCCGTACCGATACGTCTACCCTGTAACGACAAATTTTAGCTGGTTTTTAATCAATTTAACCCATTGAACGTTTTCCGAACCAAATTTTACCAAAAAGTCTAATATCCATATTTTTAATAGAATACAAAATTTTAGAGTGATTCGAATCTATTTACCTAGTTTTCACCTGTGTGTGCTTTTAAGCTCATTTTTAAACTAGTTTATCAATTCAAAACATACCACTTCCACATTTAACACCTAGGCACTATTAGGCCACTACACACATATCAAAATATGCAGACATAACATGTTCGATCCATATGCCACCTTACTAGGAGTTCAAAGCAAAAGTTAAGCATATATATGATTGATGGGAGTGACTTGCAACCGCAACTACACGATCGGAGTCCGAAATTCTTTAAGATCTTGAAATGCACGAGACACGCAAATGTTAGGCTTACATAGCATAGTGAAGTAGCCATAAAAAGTACAAATATTTGACGAGTAATGTGAAAATCATAGTAACATGCTTGAGTGACATATGTAGTGCACAAATCATACTTGTATCTCATGCTTAATTCAAGTAACACATTTTCATATACAAAATACATATCATAATCACACATAATTTCCTTGGACATGATAACCAATGGATATGTGGATTCTCTTGTACACCATACATATCAGAAATAGGTCATAGCCTTGAGCCGTAGCTCCGAATAGTCCCTTACACAATCCATCCTTATTTCACCATACATATAAGCTGTAGCCCCAGACCATAGTCTAATTCCTTACTTAGTGAGCTCGAATAACCCTATGGCATGCCAAATTGTATCCAATGTCCATAAGTGTCCAAGGTTACACATATCATCATCAAGCTTACCATTGTGCTCGTAAGCCATATCATATCAAATCATAAATTGAGCCTTAGCTCCAAATTCATATCATAGTATAACCATATCATATTGGATAGCATATTCTAGCATGATCATAACATATCGGATATCATATGTATGCTCGTAGACATGTTAAAGTAATATGAAGACTTACCTTGCTTACCAATAACACTCACACACATGTTTGATCTACTTGAGTCCTTAAACAAAGATGCAAATTATAACACCAAACGAATGCAACGGGATGGCTTCTTGCCTATCCCTTGACATGACTACACTCACCTTGATTCCAAAGCTTTCAAGGTTCTCGAATTACGATTCTTTTGCTCCTAGCTTTGGTTGAGGATGATGGATTGATTTCCTCCAACTCTTGAGCTAGTTCAAATTTAAAGAATTCATTAGAATTAAATCTATTAGCTCACAATGTTTTTTAAGCTTACCGAATCTTGTAGACAACATCGAAACAAGGGAATTAGCCTACTAACACATGAGCTTGACTTAGATAATCAAATGCTTAATTCTTGAAATTACTTCTCAAAGATCAAATGAATTGTTAAATCGATAAGGGGGTTTTACTCATCGAGTTATGGGTTTTCAAACGGCTTATTAAAATCGATCAAATATTGAGAATTGAATCGAGGTGCTTGCTTAGCTCGAGGTTGAAGACAACAATGGTGGTGTTTGCTTATTGGATGGCAAAGGGTGAATTTTAGCTTTCGGGAGATGATGGAAAACAAAGATAAAAGCTTCTCTTTAGTCTTTTATTAGGAACTTATCATTTAATCACTTTTCACCTATTCAGAGACCAATAAGGTGCTTTCTTCCAAGCAAGGGAAAGCTTATTTTAATTATTTCTATCACTTCATCATTTTTTCCCAATTCTAGGCAATCAATGGTTATTTGTCCACTTTTCTGAGTTATCCCACGTGAGGGAGGCAAGCAAGAAGGTGACTAAGCACCTTACTCCCCATTTCTTTTAATTTGGGCTTTAAAACCGATTTTTACATAGGGTCGTATCGATACATTATGTAGTCATATCGATACGTCTAGGCTAAAATAAGCAAGTCCGTTATGGCAGTTAGACCGTATCGATATAGGTCTTTGTTTTATCAAAATGCCTAGTTCAAACCGTATCGATACCAGTCTAGTCGTACCGATATGTCTGGGCTAAAATAGATAGGTTAGTTATGGTCGTTGGACCGTATCGATGCTGATCTTACGTATCGATACGCTTGACTTATTTTTAGCATTTCAGCTTTGAATTTCTTACAAAGAGGTCCATAGATCAATTTAATGCTCCTCAACTTTCATTGATTACAAAATTGGGTACAAGGATCAAGAAATTACATATTTGGGCATATCCGATATAGAATTTTCGATCACCGGAGCCTTATTCTAACTAGGCCAGTTTTTGAGATATGACAACTCTCCCCCTTAAGAAAATTCGAGGACGAATTTTCTCTCTAGTTGAACAAATGGGGGTATTATTTCAGCATCGTCTCTTCTGGTTCCCACGTTGCTTCTTCAACTAAATGAGTTTTCCAAAGGACTTTCACTAAGGGCACAAACTTATTACGAAGTCTTTTAACTTCTCGTACGAGGATCTGAACTGGTTTTTCCTCATACGTCAAATTAGACTGAATCTTCACTGACTCCGTCTCTATCATGTGAGAAGGATCTGACTGATACTTTCGTAGTATAGACACGTAGAAGGCATTATAGATTTGACTTAACTCTTCAAGAAGAGCTAGTCGGTAAGCAATATGTCCAACTCTCTCGATCACTTCGAATAGACCAATGAAACGAAGACTCAGTTTCCCTTTTTTGCCAAAACAAAAGATCTTCATCCATGGAGATACTTTAAGGAAAGCTTTCTCGCCAACCTCATACTGAATGTATCTTCTTTTTAGATCAGCATAAGCTTTCTGCTGGTCAAATACAGCTTTGAGCCTATCACGGATAATAGTCACCCTCTCTTTGGTTTCCCAAAGCAAGTCAGAGCCTAGCATCTTGCATTCGCCAAGCTCGATCCAACAAAGAGGGGTCCTACATCTCCTCATGTAAAGGGTTTCATAGGGTGCCATTTGAATTGAGGCTTGGTAGCTATTGTTGTAAGCAAATTCTACCAAAGGCAGGGATTTCTCCCACGTATTTCCGAAGTCAATAACACAGGCTCGGAGCATATCTTCAATAATCTACAAGGGAGAATCAAAATTCATATGGGTTACTTATACACACGAATCGAAGGGAGATATAAGGTTACCTGAATAACCCTTTCGGATTGCCCATCGGTTTGAGGATGAAAAATAGTGCTTAGGTGCACTCAAGTTCCCAAAGCCTCTTGTAGGGTCCTCCAAAACTGAGATGCAAAGCGTGGATCACGATCACAAATAATGGACATAGGAACTCCGTGCAAACGGATAACTTCTCGAATGTACAACTTAGTGAACTTAGGCAAATCGAAGTTCATTCTCATTGGAATAAAATAAGAAGATTTGGTGAATCGGTCCACAATGACCCAAATAGCATCGTTCTTCTTTGGTGTCATTGGCAAGCCACTTACGAAGTCCATCGTAATATGTTCCTATTTCCATTGTAGAAGCTCAATAGGTTTCAATAGACCAGTAGGCACCTTGTGCTCGGCTGTAACACGTTGGCAAGTCAAGCACCTAGCCACAAAGTCTATGATCTCATTTTTCATGCCGGACCACCAATACAACTCTTTCAGGTCCTTATACATTTTGACAGCTCTAAGATGGACGGAGAAGGGACCCGAATGTGTTTCATTCATGATTTGATCCTGAAGACCATCATTATCAGGGACACAAATACAATTTCGAAAACACACCATGCCGTCAGAATTCATGGCAAAATTGGGATCTGGTTTGTTATTGATCTTAGCAATAAGATTTCATAACTCCTCATCAGATCCTTGGAGTGCTTTGATTCGAGACACAATGGTTGATTGAACTCTTAATTCAGCCAATATCTTGCCATGCTTCTTGAGTCGGAAATGAGCATTCAAACATCTCGGAGAGGGAGTGGGCTTCCAGCTTCGAGCATCAGCCACAACATTGGCCTTACCAGGATGGTAATCGATGACCAAGTCATAGTCTTTCAAAAGTTCCATCCATCGACGTTGACAGAGGTTCAACTCTTTCTGAGTTAGAAAATACTTGAGGCTTTTGTGATTAGTGTACAAGTAGCACTTCTCATTGTAAAGATAGTGCCTCAAAATCTTTAAGGCAAACACAACAAAAGCCAATTCCAGATCATATGTCAGATAGTTTAGCTCGTGTAGTTTAAGCTGCTGTGAGGCATAGGCAATGATCTTTCCTTCCTGCATAAGCACACAACCTAATCCAGGTGGGATGCATCACTGTATACGGTGAAGTCCTTGCCTGACTCAGGTTGCACCAAGACAGGGGATTGGGTTAGAACTTGCTTGAGCTGATCAAAACTCCTTTGTTGCTCGGTTGTCCATACAAAGGGGGTTTCCTTGCGGAGGAGCTTCGTCAAGGGTACAACAATCATCGAGAATCCCTTAACGAATCTACGATAGTAGCCTTCAAGGCCCAGAAAGCTACGAACTTCTCCAACATTCTTCGGAGAAATCTAGTCAAGAACTGTTTGAATCTTCTTTAGGTCAACATGGATTCCCGTAGAAGAATTACATGTCTCAAAAAGGATACTTTAGATAGCCAAAATTCACATTTGCTAAACTTAGCATATAGTTGTTTCTCCCAGAGTGTCTGGAGCACAATCCGAAGATGTTCTTCATGAGTGGCAGTGTTTTTGGAATAGATCAAGATGTCATCTATAAACACTACCACGAATCTATCTAGATAGGCCCGAAACACACGATTCATCAAATCCATAAAAGTTGCAGGTGTGTTCGTAAGCCCAAAAGTCATTACTAGGAATTCATAGTGGCCGTATCTAGTTCAGAATGCAGTCTTTGGAACATCATACTCCTTCAATTGCATTTGGTAGGATCGCATGTCTATCTTAGAAAAGACAGAAGTATCCTTCAACTGATCAAAGAGATTATTGATCCTTGGTAATGGATACTTGTTCTTGATGGTTACTCTATTCAACCGACAATAGTCAATGTACAAATGCATAGACTCATCCTTCTTCTTAACAAACAAAACTAGTGCTCCCTAGGGTGAGGAACTCGGTCGGATGAATCCCTTGTCCAAAAGGTCTTGGATTTGGGCCTTCAACTCTTTTAATTCGACTGGGGCCATCATGTACGGAGCAATAGAGACTGGTGTAGTCCCCGTTTGCACTTCAATTCCAAATTCCACTTCTCGGGTCGGAGGGAGTCCCGAAAGTTCATCGGGAAACACATCAGGAAATTCTTTCACAACTGGCACATTTTCAAACTTTGGATCTTCTTTGGACTCCTTAGCATACATGGTAGCCTTACAAGGCTTGGATTCGGTTTTCATCAAGGTTATGCTCTCTTTGCCGAGTCTACGAAGATACAACTTCTTCTTCGAATAATCTACCCAGGCTTGATGTTTAGTTAACCATTCAAGGCTTAGGATAAGATTGAACTCGCGGAATAGCAAGGTTATCAAATTAGCCGGAAATGGGATCCCTTGGATCCTCAAAAGACAAGCTTTGCAAATCGATCGAATAACCACACTATCTCCTAGCGGGTTAGAGACAATAATCTTAGAAGTAACTGGTTCATGCTCTAGAGCATATTTTCCAATCAAATATTCACTAATGAAGGAATACGTAGAGCCTGGATCTACCAAATCATAAACAAGATCGGAACATAATTCCACCATACCTACAATTACATCAGGATTATCCTCTTGCTCTCGACCTCGAACATGATACATCTGGGCTGAGTTCTGCGGGTCACGTCCAGCTGAAGGAGCATTGGTGTTACAAGATCTCCCCGCTGATCCAGACGGTACTGTCTTTGCTCCTCTTCCCTTGTTCAGATTATTTTGAGAAGCCACAGTGGTAGGAGCGTTTGAGTTCTGCGAGCACTACCTGATAAAGTGGCCAAACTCACCACAGAGGTAACATGATCTGGACTGTCTGCAACACTATCCAGGGTGCCTCCTATGACAAAAGTTGCATAGCGGGATCTAAGAACCTCGTTGGGTATTATACTTTTATATATTATATTTAATATTTTTATTAATTTTCTTTAGCGAGTCGGATTTAATCAGATTTTTTATTAAAATTTTGGGGCCGGGTTATACTTTTATTATAGCGGGTCGGAAATAAAATATATTACAATCGAGGCGGGTCGAATTGAGACTTTAAATTTTTAAATCGGGTTCGAAACAATCAAAAACTCACCTCGTTGCCATTCTTGTTGTAACCGTTGGAACATATTTGCTTTATAGAGTGATACAACTTGCAACACCTTATGAAATTCATATTAAACCTACATACGACAACATACGAATAAAAAATTAAAAAAAAATAAGGTTGTCACCTGCATACGACACCTCATTTTCCTAAATAATTGGACATACCCATTTTCTTATTATTATTTTTATTTAAGTACATTATTTCCGAGTTAAAAAAATGTACATTATTTCCCTAAAAAAGCACCCTTCGCCCATACTAATAGTACAATCCTAGACCTTTCGCTAGTTCAACACTAATTTGGCAAAGTGAACGCGTTTGACCACTTCCTTTATACGACTTTTAAAATTAAAACCATTTCAATCAAGTTGGTTCATGGGGATTGACTTAGACTTTTCTAGCAGACTTTAGGGTGTTTTTTGCTGAGAAAAGTCTTCCACAAACTCGTAAATATTGGCTATTTACACCCTTCATCCAGTGTCTTACTGTCTTACATACACAGATCACAAACCATGGCACACCAGCACTTTTTGCTGCTGCTTTTCTCCTTGTTTCAGCTTCACCTAAACTCTTGTACGAGCCAGCAGCTGCCGGACTTGGATTCCACAACCGACAAGCAAGCCCTGCTTTCATTCAAACTCCAACTCAGTGATCCACAAAATGCACTTTCAGGTTGGACCCAAAACTCTTCTCACTGCAACTGGTTTGGTATTACTTGCACCACCAATGGTTCCCGAGTTGAATCCCTCCAACTCAGTTCACTCGGCCTTGTTGGCACCTTAGCTCCTTCTCTCTCCAACCTCACTTCCCTCACCACATTTAACCTTTCCCACAACTCATTTCATGGCCAATTTCGGTTGGAGTTCAGTAGACTTTCCTTTCTTCAACATATTGACCTTAGAAACAACTCCATTAATGGAACTGTACCTGCTGCTCTTTCTCATTGTTATAACCTCGAAACAGTTAGATTCCAAGGGAACAAATTTAGTGGAAATATTCCACCTCAGCTAGGCAATCTCCAAAGACTTAGAACCCTTAGCTTCTCTATCAATAATCTCACTGGTTCAATCCCCTCTACATTTGGGAACCTTTCCTCTTTAACATCTCTTGGTCTGGCTAGAAACATGTTGGTCGGGGAAATTCCTAGTGAGCTTGGTCGGCTTACAAACCTTGAACAGATCCAGCTTTCTGACAACCATCTGTCTGGACAAATCCCTGCTTCCATTTTCAACATGTCTTCTTTGGTTTACTTGTCTGTAACACAAAATAACCTTTCTGGAAACCTTCCAATTCTTTCAACTGATGGATTCCAAGCTCTCCCGAATCTCAGAGAATTGTATTTGGCACTAAACAGGTTTGAAGGAATTGTACCTGGTTATATATTGAATGCTTCAAGCATTGAATGGCTTGATCTGTCTAGGAATAGATTTCATGGTCCTATTCCTTTGTTTGGTAACATGAAGAACCTTGTAAAGCTGGACCTTGGTCATAATCTTTTCTCTTCTAATACTTCTCGGAATTTTCAGTTCATTGATTCTCTTGCAAACTGTACTCAGCTCGAATATCTGATGATAAATTCGAATAGACTCTCCGGTGAATTACCCTCCGTCGCGAATCTCTCGAGCTATATCGTACATTTTTGCATTTCTGACAATTTGTTTTCCGGTGGCTTCCCTCAGGGGATTGACAAGTTTCAGAATCTGATATCTCTTTCGATTGAGATGAACTCTTTCACAGGCGATATTCCAAGGAGCATAGCTACGCTCAGAAACTTGCAGAGCCTTTTGGTGTACCAAAATATGTTCTCTGGAGAAATCCCAGAAATCTTTGGTAATTTAACACGAGTTTCCGACATTGCAATGGGAAATAACCAGTTATCTGGTGAAATTCCCGTTAGTCTCGGAGGTTGTCAGCAGCTACAAACATTGGACCTGTCTTGGAATCGGCTCAATGGAAGCATACCAGAAGAGATTTTCAGACTTCCTGGTTTAAACTACTTGATTTTGGTGCATAATATGCTTTCGGGTCCTATTCCAAGTGAAGTTGGCAACTTGAAGCAGCTTCAAGTGATTGATGTTTCTGAGAATAACTTGTTCGGGAAGTTAACGCCATCGATCAGCGGCTGTTCGATCTTGCTATATCTCAACATTTCAATGAACAACATCAGTGGTGAAATCCCGAATTCATTAGGAAGTATAATGCCACTAGAGGTTTTGGACCTCTCTTACAACAATCTTTCAGGGCCAATTCCACAAGACTTGGAAAATCTTAAGTCACTCCAGATGTTGAATTTGTCTTTCAATCATTTGGAAGGAGAAGTTCCAACAGGAAATATCTTCTCGAACAGCAGCTTCTTTTCAATCCAAGGTAACGGCCAGCTCTGCAGTAGTGATCAAGAAATTGCCAGAAATTTGGAACTCCCTCAATGCAAGACGGAGGGAAGAGAAAGGAATGACTTGATCCGAATTTTAGTTCCAACTGCTGGAGCTACTCTGTTTATATGTTTGGTTTTCTGCTTTGTGTGGGCATTGATATCCCGAAGGAAGAAAAAGTGGGCGAAAGGCAGTAAATCATCGCTTTCGGTGAAAGGGTTGCCGCCAATGATATCTTACTCCGATATCCAGCTTGCTACAGGCAATTTTGCAGCCGAAAACTTGCTAGGCAAGGGAGGTTTCGGGTCAGTTTATGAAGCTAGATTCAACAATGGGACCTCCATCAACAAACTTACACTTGCCGTCAAGGTTCTTGACCTGCAACAAACCAAAGCTGTTCAAGGTTTTCTTGCCGAATGCGAGGTCTTAAGGAATGTTAGGCATCGGAACCTTGTGAAGATGATCACCTCATGCTCGAGCGTCGATCATAAAGGAGATCAATTCAAGGCTTTGGTTTACGAGTTCATGCCGAACGGCAACCTAGAGAAGTGGCTATATCCAGAAGACATCGAATCCGAGACTTGTTTGACCTTACCACAAAGATTGAATATCGCCATCGATGTAGCATCTGCCATGGACTATTTGCATAACGACTGCGAACCGCCTGTTGTGCACTGCGATTTGAAGCCTGCGAATGTACTTTTGGATGAAAATATGGCAGCTCATGTAGGTGATTTCGGATTGGCAAGGTTCCTTTCTCCATGTCCATCCCAAAGCGAGAACAGCACAACGGGATTGAAAGGCTCGGTTGGTTACATTGCTCCAGGTCAATAAACTATAAACCCATATTTACCAACATTAAAAGTACACTTTTCATGCATTCTCAATCTAACTTTTTCTGGTGAATTTATCCTAGAATACGGCCTAGGGAGCAAAGCTTCAACCAATGGAGATGTCTACAGTTTTGGGGTTCTTTTACTTGAAATGTTCATTGCCAAGAAACCAACTGATGGGATGTTTAAAGAAGGATTATGCCTCAAAAATTTGGCTTCAGCTATGGACAGAAATCAAGTTTTTGAGACAATTGATCCGAAGCTTTTGATGAACCATGGAAGTTCAGTACAAAGCTCGATCAACACTAGCTCCAGCGACAGCAGCGATGGCGGCAGCGGCAGCACTGACATTGATCACGTCAGTCGGAAATATGAAGAATGTTTAGCAGCCGTTATAAGAGTTGGATTATGTTGCGCATCTGAATCAGCCAAAGATCGTTTGTCCATGAGAGAAACCTTGACAAAGTTGCAGGATATTAAGAAGTATTTACTTAGTTAAGTACCCATTGTCCTCATTTAATCTGCAGCATGCTCTTGTTCCACCCATAACCTCAGTTTGTTTGCTTGGGATTCAATTTTTATGTCATTATATTATATTATTAGTCAAGAATTTTAGAATAAATTTAAAATTCAAATACGGAATTTTATTAAAAATGTTAGAACAACAAAACTGTAATTCCAGTACATAACATACAACACCAATAGGAGATGTTGTGGCTAATTTATTTGAAGAGACAAAAGTGTTTGTTGTAAATATAGAGTGATTAAGCACCAGCATTCCAAGGGTAACAAATATCATACTTGGAAGTCTTGTAATTCAGCATGCACGGACCTTTCAGGCTCACATTCCACAAGCAACGGTTACAATGACGGATATCCCTGTTTTGCTCGTAGATGTCGAACCGATGTGACGTCCCGTTCCATTGCATTCGGCAGAAGAACAAGGTGTTCCCCCAGAATTGTGGACGGAACTTGAACTCAAAGTGGTTGCAGTAACCAAGAATATTGACTCCGAGATCGTTGTTGTTGGATTTGCAGTGGAGCGTGAGATCTGTCCCGACATTCAAGTCGTTGTAGATTAATATATCCGCTTTGTGTAGCAAGAAACTCGCTTCACTCGCAACGAAAAGTAGCGTTAGAGACAACAACCAGACCATGTTGATCAGCTGTGGATTCATGTTTGCTGCTGCAAAATAGAATAAATGCTTATAAATGATTTGGTTTATTCGTATTTTATTTGTTGAATTGAATGGATAAGTAATAGTGTTATAAGATAAATCTAAACTTTATAAATGAATTCTAATATGGTAAAGTTTAATGTATGAAGTTATACCCAATCAAAATTATTATATCATTTTTACATTAGATCAGAATTTGTTTGTAATTTTAAAATTTATCCTTAGTTTTTGAAATTAATTGATCGTATAAAATGATTTCAATGAATGTCTTTGATGATCATTCTAAAAAATTAAAAAGAATTTATAAAAAAAAAAACATGTATATATATCAAATATTCTTAAAACCTTATTTTTACTATGTTTTAAACATTAGATCAAAAAAATTCAATTGAACTTATTATTTCTATTGGTATTTATTCAACAGGCTATCTTTAAATTTATTTGTTGTCGATCCATATTAAGAATAAAAAATAAAAAGAGAAAAATTAAAGAATTATAAGCTAGCTCATTTAGCCGGTTGACTAAGCTGTTTATCTTCGTTCCCTTATATTCTCTTTAAATTATAGATTTTAAATTCATTAGGAATACTGCCCTCACTTCCTTTAAAGTCCTATTCCCCTCACCTAAATAGAATTAATATTAAATTTAAGATTCCTCATAAAAGAATCTTTGCTTATTTCAAGCGGTAGGTTTGAGTGAGCTAGTGTGTTATGCTATTCTCACGAAAACGATCAATTCAACAATTTTGATTCAAAACTGAAACTGGGAAAATGGGCTATTAGCCCTCATAACATTCAAGATTTAAAAAATATATATCAAAGAATCCATTTCTAACAAAAAAAAAAATCAAGGATCAAAGCTTGGATGCCCAAAGACCTACAGTGGCTGCTCTGCCCAGGGACTAGAAACTAGCACCGGCTACAGCTCAGGTCACCGTCAACTACCACGTCGGAGACTCGATTCATCGCCAAGTTTCAACAGGCTATAAAAACTTTCGATCGGACTTTTCGGCTGTTGGATCAGGCAACAGCTACTTCTCATCAGTCCTGACCTTTCACTGTTTGGATTTTTAAAATGTTCTTTCTAATCCCACTACTATTGAACTTGATATGGATTGCTTCTTCATAAAAAAAATTGTAGGATCGGAGACGATGAGAAAGAGGAGAGCTCCTCGGTGAAGCCTTTGGCTGAAAATGACACGGGAGCAAGTGTGTTGGAGGAAGAGAGAAAGTTGAGTTTAGGTTGTTTGCGGAAAAGAAAGACAGATTTGAGGAAAAGAAAATGTTTTTTTTTTCTTACATTTTAAAATGAGGACTATATTCAAAAAATTCATAAATGTATAGGGTAAAAATTGTTGATTTGTTTAAAATTTGGATTAAATTGATAAAATATGTAAGTGTGAAAAATTATAATATTTTTATACCATTTAGAAAAGATTAAGTCATCTTTTTTAAAAAAAATAGAAGTTTTTTTAACAAATTTAAACCTAATTATAATCTTACTTAAATAGAAGGTGAAGAAGGAGTCTAGGGCGAAAGAAGCGGTATGTTTCTAGTAAATTTACAACTCTTAACCTAAAGGAATATGATAGAACAAAGATAAGTAGTTTGGTCAGCCGGTCAAGTGTGCTTACTAAAAAAACGCCAGTGATGAAATTGAAACCTTTTAAATTTTTGTGATCAAAACAAAAACGCACTAAAAATTGGATTGCTAATTACATAATTTTCGTTAATTATAAATACAAGATATAGTAGTAATTGTTTTACCATGTGAAGCCTCTGCCCAAATTTTTGGCACCTTACAAATTCTGAAAATTGCATATAAATAATAGAATCAAAATCAAACCAAATTATGGATTGAATCAAGATATCAATTTGTCATAATTTTTTAAACTAAAGGAATAATTTATAATTATCTCATATTTTAAAATTTAGTATTGAAATTAAAAATAATTCCTTTTTTTTGTTGAAATTGAGAAACAACCCCTCTCAAATATTACACAGGCCTGTCTTGAAACCAGACTGAACCAATAAAATTTAATTGTCATAACGCTTTTTTGGAGACCACCGAACAAAATTTAAAAAATATGGGTTCATCAACCTTTTCGGCTAGATCTATTATCTATAAATTATTGTTCGAAAAGAAGCTGAAAATTACAGTTTTTTTTTAAGTTTAATTTAGAGACCAAATCAAGAGTAGAAGTCGGTTGAAGAAGCATGATTTTGGATCGTTTTTTTTCATTGGCGCTCTAAAAGTTAGTTTAGAACTCAATATTGAATAAACCCTAAAATTTTATTCTAATTTTAAAATTGGAAAGTTGGGTAAAAATAAAATTTAGTTTTAGAAAGTGAAACGCTTTAATCCATTTGAACTTGAGAAGGACATATACTTATAAGTCATAACAAAGAATTGACAAGATTACATCCCCATAACTTTGAAAATCTCATCAATTTTCTTAATGCGAGTATGTTACCTTAACAAAAACAAAAACATTTGATGATGAGTATGCAAGTGTCATGATAAATTATAGGGTAAATAATATTATTGACCATTAAACTATTTTCGTTTTTCTATTTTAATCATTAATTTGTTATTTTTGATGAGATCGTGACTAACATTACCTTTTTTCTTCTTCTTCTTGTTTTGGCTATTAAATAAAATAACCATAATCATTAATTTTTTCTTCTTCGGTTGTTATTGGTAGGCGCAGTGGGGACACTGGTTGTATATGTCAAAATTTTGTATATTGTTATCGAGTTAGGCGTTTTTTTTGTGAGTTTTTATCGGTTAGAAAAGAAAAAACATAATTATGGAAGCATCTAACGTGAAACATAGTGAATATAATCATATCAATTATCGACAATGAAAATAAGAAGAAACAATAAACAACATAAATTTAAGCAACGTGTAGATCAAAGAAGCAGGGATCAGAGCAGTAATTTACCCAAAGACATCCAAGGACTGAAGTGAAGAGCCGTTTCCTGTTTCCCCCGAAACCAAAGCTGAAATGCCAAGTTTAACTCAGTGGTTGGAATTTGTGATGCAGTGGGGTTGAATGGATAGAAAAGGGAAGTGGGGGCGGTGATTGGGAGATATTAGAAAACATGGAAGAGGAAGAAGAATAACCCCCTCCTTTTATAACTGAATTCCTCAGCTTTTGTTTTCACCCACTAGTCTTTTTTAGCGGTTCATAAAATTAATGACTGTGAGAGAACATGTTGATTCCCGCTGACACGTTGTGATTTTTTTTTTACTTTTTTAGATAACGATAATCACAATAAGATAACACTCGGTAGTTATAAAAGTTTGAGTAAATTATGCCGATAGTTATTAAATTTTTAAGACGCTTTTATTATGTCATTCAATTTTCATATCGCTCTTATGATGGTCCCTGTAGCTAAAAAATATTTATGTGTCATGTTAATTTTTTTTAATAAAATAATATTTCCCCTCTTTTTCTAATATTTCTTTTTTTTTTATCTTCTCCTTTCAGCAGCCATCACAACATCTTATAGCTATTGTTTCCATCGCCACCGCCGCCACTTTCATTGTTATTGACACTACCAAGCACTTTCAATCTTTTGAAAGTTGGGTGACTGTAATGAAAGTTTTAAAAGTTCGGTGATTATAATAAAGATGCTCTAAAACTTTGGTGATTACCAATGTACTTTATTCTAAAAGTTAATAATAAGAAACTATAAACAGAAAACAATATTAATAATAAAAATGGATGTTACTGAGTTTCAGTCATTGTAGTACAAATATTAATCAGTCTTGTATTCTTCGAAGAATCAAAACGCAGTTGATAGTCAAAAAATGTTAAAAACAATTGACAAAATTTGGATACTAATGAATAGAATATTTGTAGATTTTAATTATTTTCGGATCAAATTTTGAGGATTTGGATATTTTAATTAGTATGTGTAATATATTCGAGATAAATGTGGATATTAATTTTTAGATGTGTATTATCAAGATTAGTTTTATTTTTTATAGATAATCTATTCAAAGAATGGATATCCAAATCCACATGATTTTCTGTTATTTGTTTTATAATTTAAATTGTTTATTTATTTTTACTAAATGTGGCTATCCAACGCTCGACCTCGTTACAATAGACATCAAACCAACAATTGTTTGAGATGATAATGCAAGAGTTGAACGTGCTTAAAGCCCTCCAAGATACCAATTCAACAAATGGTTTTAGTAAAAAAAAAAACAGATAATATTTATTTTAGGAAGTCCAGATTCAATTTTCTATTTGTAAAATATCTGTGCATTATCAAAAGATTAAAAATATATATGAACGAATATTATCTTGTATTTACCTTTAAACTATTAAAAAAAACTCCTTCAAAATCCCACCGCCAAGTTAATCCCAGAAGAGAGGAGCATATTTTAGAAACAAATTTAATCGAGAAAATGTAGGGTTTATTGAAAAGAAACTGAATTTCCAGTTTTTCAAATTATTTGAAAAGATTGGTGAATAACTCTCGGAAAAAAAATAAGGTTTAAAGGTTAATTTTCTCCGCACTAATCTTAAATTACAATGTCTTTCCTTCTTAATTACATAATTTAGCTATTAAATTTCATCATTTTTGTCATTAAACTCCTACATAAATCTTACCCTTTGAATGTCGTGATTAGCAAAGCTTTTGTCAATTAACAATCTTTATCATCAATCGTCATTTACCTTTTAATAACTGTAATATTAAAATAAATAACTAATTCTAAAATTCTCCATTTATACTATCACGTTATCAAAACTGACTCGTCATTATCGACATGACAAGATAGTTGGTGATGTTGAAGCAAATTGTAACCACATGCATAGAATTTAACGGCTATTTCAATTAACGACAGCCAAAAAGCGAGATTAGTACAATTCATGAGTTCGAGGGATAAATTGATACAATTAAAATAAAAATGAGAGACAAGAATGTTACTTTTAGAAGGCCACAGAGACTAAATTGATACAATTAAAAAGGAGGGGTAACATTATTGATTTGGAATTACTATAGAGATAAAATTACCCCTTAAACTAAAAATAAATTATCACTATAATCTTATTCTTATGTGTGTTAACTACTATTTGTGAATTTTCAACTTATTTTTTGCGCACTCGAATTTTGAGGGTTTATAAATAATACATGAATTCGGATTTTTTTTAACAAATCTTAAAACTAATCCTAATCTTACCTAGAGGGGAGGGGAAGGAGGAGACTCTAGGGGAAGGAAATTAGAGGTGTTTTTGGTGGGTCTAGAACTCATGGTCTAAAAAAAAAAAGAGAATAAAGATAACTTGGTCAACCAGCCAAATATGCTTACTCGACCTTGATTTACTTTTAGAATAATGAATTCATATAATAAATATTAGAATCAATTATCTTTTATCAAATAATACTATCGGATGTAATGAAAATAAAAATAAATTTAAATTTTGAAGTAGATTTAAAATTCGAATTAAATTTTATTAAAAATGATGGAATAACATAACACTAATTCCGGTACATAACACCAATGGGAGATGTTGTGGGTAATTTATTTGAAGAAATAAAAAAAGTGTTTGTTGTGAATATAGGGTGATTAAGCACCAGCATTCCAAGGGTAACATATATCATACTTGGAAGTCTTGTAATTCAGCATGCACGGACCTTTGAGGCTTACATTCCACAAGCAACGGTTACAATAACGGATATCCCTGTTTTGCTCGTAGATGTCGAACCGATGCGACGTCCCATTCCATTGCATTCGGCAGAAGAACAAGGTGTTCCCCCAGAATTGTGGACGGAACTTGAACTCAAAGTGGTTGCGGTAACCAAGAATATGGACTCCGAGATCGTTGTTTTTGGATTTGCAGTGGAGCGTGAGATCTGTCCCAACATTCAAGTCGTTATAGATTAATACATCCGCTTTGTGTAGCATGAAACTCGCTTCGCCCGCAACGAAAAGCAGCGTCAGAGACAACAACCAGACCATGTTGATCAGCTGTGGATTCATGTTTGCTTCTGCAAAATAGAATAAAAGCTTATATAAATGGTTTAGAAGTGAAAATCGGAACCATGAGGATTAATAATAAATGATTATAAATCTAATTTATATTTTTTATTTTTATCGGAACGAATCCAAATCAAAACTGGAATAAAATAAAAGGGTATAATGATAAGTTGGTATAATGATAAAATTGTTATTTAGTCCTTTAAAAATATATAATTTATTGTTGGTCCCCATAAATTTAGACATTTTAAAATGACCCCTCAATAAATCAAGTTGAGCTCCACCCTGATTATTTGGTTGTATAAAACGATGTTAATGAATATATACCCCTAAGTTCAGATAACAAAACGTATGAAACAATTTAAAAACCAAATCGAATTGTAAAATTAAATTCATGTTCCAAAATGTGCATTGATCCTATAAGATTATTCTACATTCAATTAAAGGATAAACTGCACTATTAATCATCTAATTATTAGTGTGTTTTTGTTTCGGTCATCGAACTACAAAATCTTTCAATTTTGCCATCTATTAATCACCAAATTATGGGATTTGTTCGTTTTGGTCAACAACTAAAAAATTACAAATTTAACCACTAACGTTACAAGTTAGTATTATTTTAGTCATCCACCATTAAATAAGTAACAAAATTATTAACATAATAACATATTTAATAATATTATGTTTAGAAAAACAAATTTACCCTTTAAAAAGCTTCTATCTTAAATTCAATTGTTCTTTCTTTTTCAGCAGAGATAACTTCTTTCCCGAGAACTTAACAATCGCCGTCCTTTAGGCCAGAAATCTCGCCATCATTTGGCATTTTCTCGGACGTCCGAGATCACCCAAATGATCGCTTTCTTCCCCTCTCTCCGATTAGTTTTCTAGGAAAACTCCGTAAATTTTATTTTAAAATTCTAAAAACTAAACTTCTAACAAATATATTTTTTTCAAACTATGAAATTTATTTAAAAAATATTAAATATTATTAAAACTGGTCAACCATATTAATTTTTTAAAAGCTATTAAAATAATTAAAAAATATTAAATATCGTTTCAATTGTAAACAAATATTAAAATCTAAAATATTAAATAATTATTTTTAAATTTATAAACATCGAAAACTATTCTAGAATTTTAAAGAATTGTTAAAATATTTTAAATAAAATAAACATTTTAAAATATAAAAAATACTGAATTATAGAAAATAAATCCAAAAATTCTTATGGGGTAATATAATTGGAGTGTGACTTGGGTAGATTACATATATTTTGCAATGAATTCATGCTATTAAAGTTTATAATGTAATTTTAAGTTTTGAGTGTGGCTAAGAAATTTTTTAAATATAAATTATTAAAAAATTAAAATTTTATTAAAAATTATTTGTGTGAAAAACTATTTTGTGACGACATCATAAATCTCTTTAGGAAAGAATTGTTGTTTTGTCTCGTAGATTTTCTGGAGAAGAATCGTCTTAGTATTGTAGATACCTCCATTTGAAAACTTGTGTCAAATATTTGTAATGCTTTTATAATTTTAAAATATTTTTTTATTAATGATTTTAATAAATTTCAGAATTTTCAAAAGTAAATATATATATATATATATTTAAAATATTTTTTAAATTTTTTTATGATTTTTTAAAATAAAATTGTTAGAAGCTCTACCCATGCTAAATGTAAAGGTTTCTTTTAATATAATGTGTAATTAAATGGTAGTATATGTTTAGTTTTCTTAGCCTTTTAATGACACACACCGTGCACATATGGTGTTCGAACTCGAATTATCTAGATAAAACACATCACCTTTTATTACTGGGATCACTTAACGGGTTCAAATTTGAGTTAAATAGTGTGTTATGCTACACTCACTAGTACGATCATTTCAATAATTTTGAATTAAAAATAAAACTGGGGAAATGGGTTATTATCCCTATTAAACATTCTAAGAATAACAAAAAAAAAAAAACAAGCAATTCAAAAAAAAAAACAAGGATCAAAGCTTTGCCCAAAGACCTACGGTGGCTGCTCTGCCCACGACTAGAAACTAGCACCGGCTATAGCTCAGGTCGCCGTCAACGGTCAACCACCGCGTTGGAGACTCTGTTCATCGCCAAGTTTCAACAGGCTATAGTGTTTAGGCCGTTGAATCTGGTCTTAGCACTCAGAAATCTCCATTGATATGATTTGTCGACTGTTGGATCATCATACAAATCAGTTAAGAGAAGAGTTTAGGTTGCTTGCAGAAAAAGGAAGAAAAACGTTTTTAAAAAGAAAAGAAATAGTATTTTTTAAATGTATAGAATTATTAAAAATTTAGATTCAAATTAACAAAATGTATAAATATTAAAGATTAAATGTAGGCTTAAGGTTCAATAAGCCTTTAAATTTTTTTACACTTTTGATTAACATTGACCGTTAACTTTAATGGTTTTTTTTAATTATCACGTGTCGCAACAGGATAATGCCACATGTTATTTCTAAGAATTTTTAAAATTTTATTTTTTAAAAAATATATAAAAATCCGAAAAGTCTAAAAAATTAAAAATTCTGAAAAATTATTTTAAATATAACAAATATTTTTACTTCCGAATTTTATTTAATAATAATAAATAATAAATTTTTAAAAGATTAAAATATTAAAAAAAATAAAAAGATTAAATATTATTATACAATTATAAAAAAGTAAATTGAAAAAAAATATTAAATAATAAAAGTTATTTTTTGGTTTTTAAAATAACTTTTATTGTTTTATATGTTTTTTAAATAACTGTTATTATTTTATATTTTAAAAATCAAAATAACTTTTTTGTTTAATATTTTTTCAATTTATTTTTTATAATAATATTTAATATTTTAAATATTTTAATCTTTTGAAAAAATATTATCTATTATTTTTTAAATAAATTTAAAATTTTAAAAATATTTTTATATTTAAAAAATAATTTTTCGAATTTTCCAGATTTTTTAATATTTTTTTATATTTTTCTGATTTTTATATACATTTTAAAATTAAATTTTAAATTTTTTTAAAAATGACAAGTGACATTATCCTATTGCGACAAATGATAAATTTTTTAAAAAAACTGTTAAAGTTAACCGTCAACGTTAGTCAAAAGGGCCAAATTAATTTTTTTTTTAAGTTTGAGGGCTTAATTAGATGAAAAAAAATTAGGGACTTGATTAATTTTTTTACAAAAATTTAAAGACTTATTGAACCCTTAAGCCTTAAATGTATTATTATAATAAAAAATCCACTGATAATTTAAAAGAGATTGATCAAAATAGAACTGATGAAATTGATTTTTTTTAGTTCTGATAAAAAACAAATTAATAATTAGATAATCATTTGTGTAGTTTACTTTTAATTAAAAATAAATAAATATTTTCTTATAATTATTTTACTATCATGACACGTTACAAATTTTCAGAATTGCATATACTTATTCGAATCAAATCAAACCAAAATTTAAAATTTACTTACTAGTTGTTGTAACAGTTTCTGGTCACCGTAAAATGATTTTCAAAAAATTAAATGAGATCAACCATCTACAAATCATTGTTTTATAATATTAAATCTAACATCTTTTTAAAAAGACGTTTGCATTTAAAAATTAAAAAAAAAATTGATGTTTAGAGTCAATTACACAAGGAAAATTATAACATACAATGCTAAAAAAATCGGTACCTTATCTAACATTTGTTTTAAAATTCTAAAAAAAATTATAAATTAAAAAGAAACCATTAGTTCAAAATTCGAATGCAAAATTTATTTTTAGAATCGAAAAGTTATTAAACATAAAAGTTATTTTAAAAATTAAAAAACTCTGTTTGCATCTTATAATTATGACTCTAATATATTTGGGCCCATTGATATACAATATAATATACCTGTAGAGCCTATAGATAACCAGCTAAATGAGAACTCTGAAAAAGACAAAAATGTGTCTACACCTAAATATAACGACGAAAGAATTCACAGCAACGAGTGGATGAGAGGAGGATAAATTTGGAAGGAAACAACAAGCGATTTTAAAAGAGACACATGAGACTGTAGAAATGAGCTAATTTTTAGGTGTGTCGACAATAAGATAAGAGAAGACAATTGTAAAAGATATAGTGAGATTGATCGAACAAAGGGATCGAGATGATTAGCTGGCATGGTGAAAGTGTTGTCGAGAAGATTAATTGGGTTTGTCGAAAAAGAAAAAAGTTGTTCGGAAGGTGGGGCTCGGGTGTTTAGCGATATAGAGTGTTGTTTAGTGCTTCATTGGTGTATGCATGGTGATGGCAGTTAGTAATTGCAAGCAATTTTTCTGTTTTAGTGTGGGGTGATGCTCGGTTGTTGTTCTTTACTTTGTGTTGAATTTGGCTTGTTTAGTTTTCTTGACATAATAATATCTGTATAATTTTCTTATTAATAAAAATATACTTTCTGATAAAAAAATTATGACAATCACATTAATTTTGAGGTTGTTACCTTAATTTCACAGACCAAAATCAATTGATGAGTATGTACATGTCATGATAAATTATAATCGAAAAGAAGTGATAGATCAAAAATGATAAATTCCTTATCAGAAAAATAATTAATTATATTATAATTAGAGATGGAGCTGAGATTTTAACTCGAAAGAGACAAAATAAAATTTTTTAAAAGTAGAGATAATTTACAATTATCTCACTAAATTTTTTATTTGTTGTATAAAGAGTAAAAAATTAGAGGTTGGGAGATACAGCCCCTCCCATAGTCACGTCCCTGATCATAATGCAACGAAGTAATCATAATAACATAACTTTCAAAGATATATATATATATATATATATACATATAGGGGAGAATCTGGGCCTAGATTTATCTAGGTCATTGCCCATCTAATAACAAAAAAAATTCCTTTTTTTATTTGTAATAATATACATTCAAAGATATATATATATATATAGGGGAGAATGAAATTTTTAATTTTTAAAATTATATATACAAATTATGTTAAGATAAATTTTTACTTCTATTTATATTTGTCAATATATAAAAATATACACACAATTAAATTTGGGACATAAAGGTAATTGAAGGGACTGGAATTGCAGGTGATGCGATATTGTAGAGTGTGTCGAGGAATTCTGTATGTCAAAGCTTATGTTTGGCTTTATTGAAGTTTTTTTTTTAAAATTAAATTATTCTGATCTTGTCTCATTTTTATAAATAATATTATTTAAATTCGAATCATCAACGTAGAATAAATGTTGTTTTCAGAAAATTCTACTATAGTTATGTGGTGTCCTTTGAGGGTATCTTTCTTATTTTGGGTATCCTTTGATTTTGTAAATCTGTTTTGAGATATTTATTATAAATGAAATTTTATTGGCTTAGAAGAAGAAAAAAACATAATTACCAAAGCATCATACGTAAATAAGAGGAAACAATAGGCAATAATGAAGAGCAAAATGTAAATAAACATGTAGGATTAAGGTGGTAAAGTTACCCAAAGATTGAAGAGCAGTTTCCCCCGAAACCAAAGTTGGCCAAATGCCCGAGTCTGATCGACTGCCGACTGGTTTGTTTTGATTTTCAGTGAGAGTAACGGAGGCAGAGTGGTTTCTGCGGTGCGGTGGGATTGGATTGATAGCAAGGGAAATGGGAGATATTAGAAAAGATGGAAGAGGATGAAGAATAACCCCTCCTTTTATAATCACGTTAGTCATTTGAATCCGAGTCTTTCGATTGAGTTTAAGCTTAATTGGAGTTTGACCGGATAAAATATAGTTATAACATTATTTATTTTATTTTATAAATTGTGTAATCGGATATTCGTTAACAAAACCTAAAATGAGTTTTAATACTAATATCTTTTTTAGTAATAATAAAAATTGTGTAATCGGTTATGACATATGGCATAGTGAGGGTATTGTCAGCTCTGTTGGGAACTATTTTGGAGGACTTTAATACAATCGTCGATGGCGTAATATACTTTTGCTCGCAAGTGTGGACTCCAAGATACTGACGATGGAGATAGACCAATTTAGACCATTTTTTTATATCACTGTTGTAAGGTGGTTTCTTTGAATTTCGAGACTGTTTTATTGATCGATTAATGTTCGTCGTCTGAACAATCAAACAATATTTACATTAGAACGGGTTAATGACTGTTGATCCATTCGATGCATCATTGGTTGATGTTTGCTCTTCTAATGATACAGTTTGTGTCAAATTATTTATTTTTTTGTTATTCATTTTTAAGAGTAAATATCTCATTAGTATATAAATTATCCCCAATTCATCAGTTTAGTATATTTATTTTTTCGTTTTTAGTTTTATACATAAATTTAGATGTCGTTAACAAGTTTACACTTTTCTATCACGAAAGTTAACTTGTATGTATTACTGGAACTACTTATATTTTAACATGTGACATTTATTTTATTTTTAAAAATTCTCTATTTACTTAAAGGTTAATAACAATATTAGTCTTTAATGTTTTATTAATTTTTTAATCTAACCTTATGAATTTAATTTTTCAAAAAAACAAATATTTATTTTTAAAAATATAAAAAATAATGGACCAGTCCATAATTGACGCATAACACCATATTAAAAAATATTTTTTTCTTTCTAGTATTTTTTATTTTTTATTCCAGGTAACCTTGTTTTATATGTTCTATACTTTGAATCTCTCTTCTCCAACACATACAAATGCCGCCGCTGCCTGTCTGCTCAGCGCCGTCGCCGCCGCTCTAAACAGCATTCTTTACACAGTCTGCACAATCTAAATCCCCACATTTCCTTCGCATTGCCAAAAAAAAAACTGGTAATATGTGGTGTAAAAACCATGGTTGCTAACAACTCCACCTTTCAACATCGAGAAGACAGTGTCCCTCCTCTCCTCAAACCCAGTCCCGACAATGTTGGTCTCACACAAGCAAGTCGTGAACAGATCCATGTCGGAGATTTGAGCAAAGCCAACAACTTCTGAATAGAGATAAGAAAGAGAAAAGATTTTGGTGTAATTATTGTGTAATTTTCGTGTAATTTTCGTGTTTTGTTTGATGAACTGGATTTGCTTGAATAGAGATAGGAAAGGGAAAAAAGATAGGGGAAATAGGTGCGACAAAACAGTGGCAGTGCTCCAGATTTGCAGAAGGGGGAATGGAAGGGTTTTGGGATGGTCTGGTTCATACGAATGTGAATTTGAGATTGAGATGGACACTGATTTTTGGGAGTGATGAATTGGGTTTAGTGATTGTAAGGTCTTAAGGACGCGAAAAATGTGCAGCTGGTGCAAAGAGGCGGCGATGACGGCTGAGCAGGTGGACGACGAGGACGAGGACGACGACGACGATTGAGCAGACCGACAGCAGCGGCGTTGGGAATAGATCTTGGGGAAGAGAGATTCAAAGTATAAAAATAAAATATGAAAATAAAAACTAAAAGTAAAACACATTTTTATATGTTGCCATGGTCAATTATTGATTGGTCTATTATTTTTATATTTTTAAAAATAAATATTTAATTTTTTTAATTAGACCCAATTAATTAATTAAAAATAAAAAAATATTAAGGGCTAATCTTATTATTAACAGTTAAGTAAATAAAAAATCTTTTAAAATAAAATAAATGTCACATATTAAAGTGATTTCAATAGTATCGTGACGAAAAAATATAAATTTGTTGATGACATAAAAATTTATGTATTTAAACTAAAACTAAAAATAAAAATATATACTAAACTGACAAATTAAATATAGTTCATGAAGTATTTTACCCTATTTTTAAAGATACGGATATTTGTGCAATTGTTTGTAATTCGTTATTATAGGTTGTACTTTTGAGTTTTTGATTCATATTTACGTATTGTATGTCATTTTTGGGGGGAGTAATGCGCGTTTATTCTGTTGCTCTTTAACATTTATCACATTTTGTATTTTGGTATCTAATATATATTTTGAACTTATATGCTTTTAATGTTTTCATTGTTATTTATTTTGTCTTTTGTCGTTACTCTTAACGTTTTCAGCAAATGATATTTACACTGTCAGCTCCTCAACTCGTCTGATTTTATTTAAAAATATCATGTCAAGTCTTTTATGTTTGTATTTTGTTCAATTTAATCATTAAAAAGTCTTTTTCTTTTACTTAAAATTAACCTCTATTTATTTCTAAATTTTATAGTTTAAACTAATATTTATTTATTATTATTAATATTTTATTTAAAAATTTAATATTTAATAACATTAAATTAAATATTTTAATAATAAATTAATATTTTTAGATAAATTAAAAACAGAAAATTCAAATAAATGTTACTGCTCAAATTTAATACGGATAAAAATCATATTTGAATTTTAAAGCAAATATTTTTCTGGAGAAACAAATAATCTATTATAAACGTAGAGAACATAAATATAGTATAGAGATCTCGAAGAGTACAAATACGTGATATTTCATGTATCACATAACTTGGTGTATATATCCCAAAAATCGGTGGATCCCACCATAAAAGGGATTACATATTTTCAAAATAATTCTTCCTCATAATTATCAATTATCAATTAGAATTTGAGTTAATATGTAACAATCTATGCTAAGACAAATTCTAAAGCAGATTTGAAATTGGGCAAATATCATAGTGTTATATAGGGAAAAAATAGATAAAGAAAAAGTATAGAACAACAAAGCAATAATTTCAGTACATAAAATACAAAACCAATAAGAGATGCTGTGGCTAATTTATTCGAAAAATACAACACCAAAAAGGAGATGTCGTGGCTAATTTATTTGGTAAACAAAGAGTGATTAAGCACCGGTGTTCCAAGGGTAACAAATATCGTACTTGGAAGTTTTATGATTAAACATGCAAGGACCTTTGGGCCTTACATTCCACATGCAGCGATTACAATGACCGGAATCCCTGTTTTGCTCGTAGATGTCGAACCAATGCGATTTCTCATTCCACTGCATTCGACAGAAGAACAAGGTGTTCCCCCAGAATTTTGGGCGGAACTTGAACTCAAAGTGGTTGCGGTAACCAAGAATATGGGCACCAAGATCGTCATTCTTCGATTTGCAATGGACCGTAAGCTTCGTCCCGACATTCAGGTCGTTATAGATTAATATATCCGCTTTGTGTATCAAGAAGCTCGCTTCGGTTGCCACAAAAAGCACCGTTAGAGACAACAACCATACCAAGTTGATCGAGCGTGGAATCATGCTTGCTTCTGATGCTCAGCGAAATAGCCTAAAAGCTTATAAATGATGGTGGATTCTTTAAAAACCATATCAACAATGAAAATAAGAATAAACAACAGGTAATAAGTAAGAAAGAGCAAAAACGCAGGGACTAAAGTGGTAAATTACCCAAAGACGTCCAAGTTTGAATGTTTCCTCCTGTGTATTGTTATTCGATTTCTTGAGTTTCTGGGTATTAAGTTAATGTTGATGCGGTGGTGGTTTCGGAGAGGTTTTAGAATGATGAAAAACACCTCCTTTTATAGCTTCAACTGATTAACTAAATAAAAGATCTTTTTGGATATGATAATCTTTATATGGATAATATATTTGATAATCTACATTTCATTTGACTCAGTCTAATATTAGTTGTTTTAATCCAATGCAAACACATCTACATATGTATCGGTTAATTAGAAAATCGGGATTGATTTCGGATTGGGTTAATTTGAATTTCAAATTTTTTAAATAATTTTAATTTTTTTATTTTTTTCAATAAAATTATTTGATTAATTAAGAAGGCGTGAATGTCAATACAAGGACCTAGAAAGCATACATCAAAACCAACCTAACTACCCCTCGAATCACGAGAAGCAAAAAAACACGTACCATCACAAAATGCAAATCTTGGGCTTGAAATAATAATTTGATTAAATTTTAAAGGTTGAAGATAAAAGTGATTCAATCAATTACTATTATTTTAGCAAGTATTTTTTACAAAGTATTTTATCAAATGTTTTTTTAATAGTTTTAAGGTGATTACAAATCGTATCTTGTAGACAAAACGAATTAAACCCGGATCTCTTAAAATAAATAAAATTCGTTTTTCTACTTTTTTAGGTTCTTTTAGCAAGTATATTTATTTGATATAAATCCCACAATGTGCGATCTTTTTTATTACATCTATTACAAATTACAATGTATATTACTTATAATTTTGAATATATTTTACTTGTAACGTCAAAAAAAATTAACATATAATTTTAAATACATTTTAATATGTTCTATTTGAAATATATTTAATACATATATTAGTTAATAATCTTAAACTTTATACTCTAATACTTAAAATTATAGTTTTATAAAACTCAAGAAATAATTTCAGTGATAAAAAGTGACATATTTTTTTAATAATCTATATTCGAGCAATATTTGTCGGTTAAATATAGGTGAGTTTTATACCGAAATTCCACGTCATGTTTTTTCGATTAATTAATTTGCCTGTTTTATTGAACTTTAAATTGCAGGATGCTGTTTAGCTACTGTCTATATACATTTATGGGTAAAATATACAGTTTATCACTCAACTATCTTCTCACTCCTATTTTGGTCACTTAACTATCAAATTTTTTAATTTATCAATTGAACTTTCAGATTGCTCATGTTTTAGTCACTTTGGAATATTTTATTATTATGTTTGAATTTTTTAATATTATTAAATATAAAAATAATTTAAAATAAATAATAAAATAATATTATATTATCATTAAATTTAAAATATAAACAAAAAAATCACAACCACCGTTAGTCTCTAAATTGACGACTGTATATCCTAAATTGCACTAGTAAACTGTTTTGACATATTGAGCCCGAATCTGGTGTTTGTTTCGCCAAAAAATGTCCTGAAACCCATAAATCTCATTTGAAACTTTTCGGTTTCCTCACTTTTGTTCTCTTTTTCATGGGGTTCGGAGCATTTTTCGGCAAAATAAAGGTCGGATTCGGGCTTAGAGGGCCAAGACGAAACAATCAGTGAAATCTAGGACTGGATGACCACCATCTACAGCTGCCAGCGGTGGCGTCCGACAACGACGAGTGGTGGCTGACGAACAGTTAGATTTAATTTTATATTATTTTTATATTAAATAATAAAAATACCAAAAAAATTAAAAATAATAATAAAATAATCAAGAGTGACCAAAACAGGAGCAATCTGAAAGTTCAATTAATAAATTAAAAAGTTTAAAAGTTGAGTGAACAAAATAAGAGTGAAAAGATAGTTGAGTGATGATCTGTGTATTATACCTACATATATATTATTGTCGGGCATTAATGGTGAAACTGTAATTTCGTGGCACCCAAGCCATACACATGGTAGACATGCAACCCAGCAGTTGAGTTTTCAATTGACTTCTATTTTTTATTAAGTAGAGATATTTACACTCTTATATAAATGTTCGATCATCTCTAGGATGTAAAAAGCTGACCCGACATGTAAAACTGACTAAAACCGACTTGAGTCGGAACTGTTTATGACCTGAGGTGGTGGTGATCCGAAATCGATTCGAGTCCGAACTGGTGTTGACTTGAACTAGAGGTGGAAAACGGGTCATTCGGTTCGGGTCATTTCGGTTCTGACTGTATTCGGTTTAAATTCAGTTCAGTTCGGGTCTGGTTCGGTTTTAGTTCGGGTCTATGGTGATTTCGGTTCGGGTATCAGGCCAGGACGTCGAGTCGGTTGATTTTCGTTTCATTTGACTTTCGATTCGGTTGATTTTGGGTCAGATATTTTCGGATCAGTTGATTTCGGGTCGGGTCAATATCGGGTTAATAGGAGATCGATCGGTTTTAGTCGGGTTTTTAGGCCGAGTTAGGTTTTTCCACCCTATATATGACTTTATATAGCATGTATATTTGACTTTTTGGTAAGTTGTACGACAGTTCACATCTCATCTTTATTTATTTATTTTAATATATTTTCTTAATTTTGGGCTACTTTTGGTTCGGGAGAAATTGGTTTGGTTCCATTCGGTTCGGTTGAAAATTGGTTTAGGTCTATTCGATTCGGTTGAAAATCGGTTCGGGTCAATTTTCGGTTCAACTAAACTTCAATTCGATTTCGGTTCGGTTTATTTTGGGTTTCAAATCAAATTCGGGCCATCGTGTTCAGGTCAATTTCGGGTCTCGATTCGGGTAAATCAGTTCAGTTCTTGGGTCTCGGGTCAAGTTTGCCAGGGGTGACTTGAACCCGAGTTAAACTTGGAAATTTTGGATCTGAACCCGACCTACACTCGATCTGAGAACGACCTGAACCCGAAATCAACCTGATAATGTGATAACCAAAACTGACATGTATTCGACCTGACATGAACCCGAACCCGAGATTAACCTGGACCTGATATGAACCCGAACCCGAGATTAACCTATAAATAACTAATATTACCCTACATGTTATGAACCTGATTTGCAATTGACTCAACCTGTAAATGATATGACTTGTTATTGAATTGATATAATATTTACCTGACTTGTAATAATTAATAAGTTACAATTGATGAAGGTGTGAGATTATGAATTTATTATATTACATTGTGACAAAATACATTTTCACTATTTAAGGTACATAATTAACTATGATCATTAAATTAATACGGTTACTTTTTATATTTATAAATTATGTAGTATATAAAAATATTTAAATTTTTTTATTAAATATCTAAATGTTGCCAACATGATTTCTTATGATTTATGGTTTTATATTAACAATTTATGATCTAGTGTTTAGTTTAGGGTTATTGGTTTATGTGACTAATTCAGATTCCTTAATGTTTACTGTTTGGAATCAATGATTTATGGTTTAGTTTCAATGGTTTATGGTTTAGCTTATGATTATTGGTTTATGAGATTAATTCGATTCTTCAAGGTTTATGGTTTTGGTTTAGTATTAACGGTTTATGGTTTAGTTTAGGGTTATTGATTTACGAGATTAATTCTGATTTAACTTGCTAATTTATGCATTTGAATTTGATTAAATATTTTAGGGACTAAGTGAACAAAAATATTATTATATTAATAATATTGAATTTAATAAAAAAATAATGGTAAATTTTGGATTAAATAAATTTTTTAGGGACTAAACTGAACAAAATAAAATCATAATATAAATATTGGATAGAATCATAAAAATTAATTATAAATATAGTTAAATTAAAATTATAATTTTCTAAACATAATTTCATAATTAAAATGGAATACCTTTCACTTTTCTTTCCTATTTTTCACCCAATTTGGGAATAGAAATCTCCTGCCCTTTTTGGTGTCTTTATTTATGCCCCACATTAAAAAATAGGTTTAGGGTTTAGGGAATTTAGGGTAGAGTATTTTTTTAGGGTACATAGTGTAGGGTTTAGGATATAAAATTTAGGATTAGAGCTTGAAATTTATTTTTTTAGTGTTGCGGCATAGAAATAAGCACCGAAAAGGGGCAAAGAATTTTTATCTCCAGAAAAAAAGAACTATTTGTATAGGAGTAAGGAAAACTATCTTCCCTTCTATTTTTTTCTTCTAATTTGTTACTCTACCAAACAACCCTTAAATTCGTTTTTTTTTTCTAATTTTCTCTTTTCTTCTTTCTCCCTTCCACTTTTCATCTCTACCAAGAATTGATTTAAAATTTAAAATTTAGGATCATGACTTAAAATTTAATTTTATAAAGTTGGGCTCCTAAAAGTACATATAGTTTTTTGTTCGACAAGTAGTTGACCTCGTTAAACTAAACTAATCCCTAATTTTAACTTTTAGAGCAATTGATCAGGAACTAGAACCAAACAAGAAAAGGTCACGGTTTTAGTAATTGATGATCATGTGGGGATGTCGGGTGCCTACACTACTGCTGGATCAACTGGCCACCATTACTCACGTAATCCACATTAACATTAAAATATCAGTAGCAGACATGATTACTGTCATAGATTGTATCACTTTCATTACATGTGGTTGTGATAATTATCTTTTTGACGTATGCAAAGTGAAAATTGCAAAATAGACATCACTCATATTGAGTGTGCATCATCTGTACCAAAAGTCTTTCCATTACTGCTGGTATGGTTACACATTTTTGAAAAGAAAAAAATCTGCAAATCATTCAGTCCTATAAAACCCCAAAAGGATTCACCAAATGGATGGTGGTTTAAATAGGGAAAACAAACGGACAATGCTTCGGCACCGGCCGAGTCCGACCGAGGTTGGAAAAAAAAACAGCAACTATCACAAACAGAATGATGGTAAACTTGGTACAACAATATGATGACAATTTGTAGACAAAAGCAAAACTTGTCGAAATGTGATGATGATGATAATGATGCTAAGAAAAAATCAAATGGATTGAAAATGGAGATTTGGTGCAGACTTTTTTTTAAGCCGATACAGTTGATTAATGCTAGCATCGGCTGCCTCTGCGGCAGGGAAGTGAACCAGCATTTATAGTCATGGCTCTAACCATGGAAGAAGACTTGGCACCCAAGCTCGAGGCCCTGGCATAGCTGGCCGAGGCTCCACCACCTGATGGAGTGAAGTAGGCACCATTGACCAGCATGTCTCCTTCTGACCTCCAGTTCCAGTTCTTCCACTCACGTTCAGCGGTCTCCACTCTCTTGGTCACCTCCTTCGCAAACGGGTTCATCGGGGCGGCATATCGGTTCCCCTGGCTGTTGATGGTCGGGTTTGCACTCCCGCCGATTGCATACATTTCCCAGTGTGTGTAGTCATTGTTCACCACATGGAAATATCCATGCCTACACCTTGGCATTCTCTGGATAAGTCCCTTTCCGAAATGATTATATGCAATAGTCACTTGCATCTGCTTGTCCCTTGTGTATGAGTCGCTGTGGCCTAACAACATCACCTCATTGTGGTGGTTGAAGTGGTTGTTGGAGATGGTAATAGCCGTCGATCCCATGACGGCATCGACGAGACCATCGGCACAATTAGAGAGGGAATTGTGATCAACCCAAATATGGCTAGAGCCGAAGATAGAGATTGCATCGCCATCGGCCATTGTCCTCCAACCAAAATGTGACGGTGAGCTTCTCACCATGGCATTACCGGTAGGCTTACAGTCGTGGATATGAAGGCCATGAATGATCACATTGGTAACAAATTGGATCGTGATACATGCCCCGTTTGCGATATGAACATTAGCTCCACGGCCGTCAATAGTCTTAAAGCTGTTCATTATCAACTCCTGTTTCAACTTGATTACCATGTCACTTTTGAACACGATCCAAAGAGGGTGGTCCTGGATCACGGCGTGACGCAAGGTCCCAGGTTTGGGGTTAACAGGGTCATTATCGGTGTGGTCAGTGACGACATAGAAGCGTCCATCACGTCCGCCGACCGCATTCCTCCCAAAACCAATGCCGCACTCGGCGAGTCTCTTGCGACGCTTATGCCAGATAGGGTCACAACGCCAGCAATCATCAATGGGGTTACCAGTTCCACAAGAGAAGAACCCCAACTCCCTCCTTTCAGTCACATTGCGAATATTCCTACCACCAAATTTACACATTGCCAATAATCATTTAAATTAATCAATATTTTTCTTAAAAACAGGATACAGATACAAATCAAAAGATAAACACTTAGGGACTTAAGTAGAGAAAAAGGTGAAGTTAAAGGACATTGTTAGCCATTTTTAGCATAAATAAAAATGCTATGAACATAAACATGAACATGTTTTACATCTTAATTTGTCATGATTTATAACGAAATTATGAGCATTTCTTAAATTTAAGAGTGAATGGTGTCGGCAAATCATTGTCGGTGGTTGTAAATTACCCCCACTAGGAAAGCTAATGCATAAAAACAAATGTGTAGTGGAATTTTTTTGTCAAATTATGAGGACAAGAGGGTCATTTCGGACATAACGGCTAGCCTAGCTTGTCCTTTGCGATTTAGCTTGTCCATTTGTCTATTATATGGAAAGAAAGAAAGAAAGAAACAAACAAACAAACAAAAAACTGGCTATTAAAAATATACGGATATGATCGAGTTATATAAAAATACTACAAAAATGTTCGACATGAAAAATAATATAAATACAGAAAATAAATGAACATATTGTAAAAAAGGGAAAATGTGGAGTATAAGACTAAAAAGGACATAAATTGATGGAAAACGGCTATTAAAATCTTGTAGCTTCAATTCAAGTATGTATGAACAATGATATATTGTGCTGAAAAAGATTGGTGTTACTTATGATGAGAGTGTAAAAATGTCGTTATGGCTGGGGTAAAATAAAAGTTACTACTTTCAATTCTTTTTTACCAACGTATCATAATTTTTTATTTGAAAACTCACATGTCAATGATTGTCTCGACCTCTGCAGCAACAGCCACCGCATGCTCATTCAATGGATCAACCTCCTCTGCCTTGTACCCGTGATCATGCCACTTTCTACATTTTTTATGTGCAAATGCCAAAGTTTATGCTTATTCAATCGATTATCATTTGATTTGTTTTTAAGTGTAATATGTCGGTAGAATAAGGTGTTGTTAACTGTATAACAACCGTATATCTAATCATAAAGACAAAACGGAGCTGCGCTGGCCACCAACAATTCCCAAAACCGTTAAAGAAACGCTTCGCTGGAGAGAGAGATAGAAACCGCGACGGCGGGAATCAACACAATGTCCAAAGTGCCCTTCATTTTACACGATTTTTCCCCCTCTTATAGATCGAAAGGGCAATGGAAGTAAACGGATTAATTCCCGTTAACTAACTAAAGAAACAAGTAAACGGGAATAAGCGGTCGAGATCTAAGGATCCAGATCTCAACGTCTAGGATTTTTGTTTTCTGGTTTAGAGTGGATAAAACGGTAGCTGTTGGCGATGATATCCAACGGTGTAAATTCTAAATATCAACGATTCGAAAAGAGACAAAACCAACGGCCGAGATCATTACCTAGTTGCCATTGCTGAGTTGTTCGAGCTCTGCAGGGTTCTTGTCTCCACATTGCTGTAAGAATATGCAATACGAAAGAGATTTCATAGTCAGTCATTATAATTCCAGTGTGCATTTTTTCTTGGAGTTAGGCATTAATGGAGTCGTTGGAATTCTACATAATTTGCATTATAATTCTCTACAAAAGGAAAATGCAGATCGAGAGAGACCTGGAAGTTTCGTGGGTCCGTACAGTGGGCATTGATCCTCCGACAAGAAACAGAAACAGAAGAGGTAAAGCAGAAAAAGACAATTTGATGGAAACGGCCATCGCCACCTTCTCTGCTTCTTCTTCGGTACTTGAATAACTTTCTTTCTCTTTCTCTCTCTCTCTAGCCAAACAGACAGCTAAAAGTAAAGAAAAGCAAAAGGAAAACGAGAGAGTGAAGAAGAAGAAGAAGAAGCAGGGACAGTCGAGAGTACAGCCTCCAAGGTAACGGCTTTTGTAGAACCACGAGCGAGCCGAAATTAAAAACAAAGGCATAAACGACGTCGTTCTCTCCCGACGTATTTCACCATGTTAATTTTAACCCGGGTTGGATTTTAATCTCGACAGAGAGGAAGCCACGTCAGATACTACGGATGTACGGGGAGGGGCAGAATGTCAGCGTCCCGCTGAATTTGCGGCATTAAATAAAGTGTTTAAAATTACTGCTTAATTTTATTAGAGGTTTGGTACACAAGCGCCAATCACGGCCTTAGAAAAAGAGAGGAGATTTGGGGTTCAACTAATCACCAGCATGTTGGATAATAATAATAATTATAATTTATTCCTTAAGGAATATTTTTCATTTTGGTTGGTTAACGTTAAGTTTAGCCAAATGAAACTTAGCATAGATTATTGGGTAAAGTACACAAATGCTCACTAAATTATCCCAAAAATTATAAAATGGTCACCAAACTTTCAAAAGTTACATAATAGGCACTAAACCTTAGTTTTTGTTACAAAATGGTCACCGAACCGTTAAATATTGTTAACTGGGTGACATGACAGTTACGGAAGTTTGTATAACAACACTTTTTATTTTCAATATTTACACATTCTATTAATTTAGACATCAATAATGATGGTTAAATTAGGACTAAATTGATTGAATGTGTAAATATGGAAGATTAAATGTGTTATTATTCAATTTTTTGTAACTGTCGTGTCATTCACTTAACAATAGTTAACGGTTCAATGACCATTTCGTAACAGAAACTAAAGTTCAATGCCCATTATGTAACTTTTAAAAGTTTGGTGATTGTTTTGTATTTCTTAGGATAGTTTAGTGATCATTTGTGTACTTCACCCTATATTATTTTAGTGGAATTTTGCAATTCCATTATTCGATTAAAACGGTTAATAAAAATTAAATATAGCATTCAGTAATTGTATAATTTTAAGAATGGAGTGTATTTTATGGCTAGTCGTTTATTTTTCGGTGAGAACACGTCAGAATCAAAGTCAGGATTAGGAGTTGGAGGTAAAATTTAAATGTCTGGAAGTGAGGATAAATTCATAAAATAATCTATTTTTTAAAAAGTACAAAAAAAACAAATGGTAGAAAAAATTTCCATGTGTGTGGGGCAAGAGCCCTTCCTACGCTGTTCACAATTTCGCCCCTAGCACCTGCGACGAGGGGATTAATTATTGCTATTGGCGGTAAAAATCTTAGCTCAAACTAAAAATAAATAAAAATAAAATATAATATAATAACTTTATTAGAAATGATTTATGAAAAATTAAAGTAGAATAATCACATTAAGCGGTCATTTTCTCTAAAAGCATGATAATGCACAAATTATACATTAAATCATAAAATAAATTTAGAATAGATGCCATAGTTTAGAGATTAACTCTTATTTTAATTAATAAAACAAACTTTCGGATAGACTTAACCTAAAACTTTGTGTACGATTATTTGCGTACATGCCTAGAACTTTGCTCGATTGACTCATATAATTAAAGTTCTTATATTTTTTTTATAAAAAAATACAAAAAATTATCCATTATTTAACGGATCCTAATATCAACTATAACTAAAATGATATAATTTTAATATAAAGTTAGTTGACTTACATACTAAAAAAGTTGATGATGTAATCTTTGCATAATGGAAAAGGCCACATCACCAACCCACATAGTTAAAAATGATAACATTACCAATTTTATGATGATTGCTTAACCCTATTTCATTTTGGACTAACATTTTATGTCACAAAAAGTATACTAACTAAATTTGTCCAAATTATTAAACAATGACTAAAATTTAAACCTCGCATATATTCGGAAATTGACATTTCAATTTGGCAAAACTAAAATATGTTGGATTACATATTGCAAAATTTTGAGATTTCTTTAATTTCTACATAAAATATTAAAAATACATTTAATATCATTTTAAAAAATATTTACATTCTTTTAAAAATTTAGCATTAATTTTTAATTTAACATCGCAATTTAAATTTTCTAACTTCATTGATGGCGAGCTTAGTTATGTTGTTGAGTTATTATTAGACATATTTTTCATAACTCTTGATCTCTGATGTAGAAATTAATTACATAATGGTTTTCATGGAGGTAAAATTATAGGAGGCCCACTTCATCGATCACAAACCTATATCCTACCTTCACATATAAGCAAGCAAGAAAGAATTTTACACGGCTCAAGTCGTTACCCAAAACTTTAATTTTTTTTTGAAGGGGCAATTTGTTATAAAGCTGAAAAGCAATAATACTGAACATGTTAAAATACTTCTTTAAATTTTAAATGAAGAAAAAAGAATATACAATATTAATGTAAATTACAAAGTTACATCTTGACCCAAACTATCACCACAATAAACCAAGATAAAAACAACAATCAAATGCCAAAGCAGACCAAAACTTTAATTTTTGTTTCAAATATAATCGAGTCACATTCGGATTAGTCAATAAAGCTCAACTTTACCAGTAAAAATTAGATGTAATGACAAGACACATATGTTCTACTTAGGAGAAAACCTGAGTTTAATCTTAAAAACAATATTATTGGAAAGGAGAACTGCGAATTTCGAATATGGACTATAAAATGGACATATACTTTACATAAAAGAAATAAAGTTATTTTCACTATTTAAAAAATTTATTTAAAATATATATTTATTAATATTATAAATTAAATTTAAATATATATTTATCAATTTTTTTAAATTGTACTTTATTGAAATGAATCCTTCTGTTCATAATTGAGAAGTAAAAGTAAGATTTTGTAGGGCAGGGATTGTTATCCAAAAATCCACCCTTGTCCCCGACTTCATCACCTTTATTTTTCTTTTTATTATGGTTCATACAAGTACCAAATTTGATAGTGAATATTTGATTCAATTCTTTTACAATTCTACTTATAATTTATGGATTATTTATTTCAATATTACGGCTTTAATCAAGGTAATTTGGAGCAAAGAGACATGTAATACCCAAAAACCGAGCTAGCCTTTATAAGTAATTTTAATAATTTAGAGTACTCTTATTGAACCCTTGGGAGAGTACATAGAACCATTGAGTTGGATTAGTTTACAATTGGAAAAAGAATTGTGTGATTTTAATTTTGAAATGTTTTCTTGAAGGCTAAATTGTATAAATGAAAAAGTGGTGAAGGGACTAAATTGAAATGGTGGTGAAACTTGTTCTTTGCATGGCTATTAGACCACATAGAAATGGTGGAATACAAGTGTCTTTGTTATATTAAATAGGTGGTGAATAATAATCAAATTTATGAGTAAAATTTTAGTGAAATTTTGATTGTGGTAGGGGGGTATTTGCCGATCAGCTAGGAGGAAAGAGAGAGAAAGTTAAGTTGGAAAAGAAACTCACCTTCCCTAATCCCTTGTTCTCCCGCAAAATGTCACCATGAAAGGGGTTGATGGGAGCTTGTTTTGGAGGCTTGAATGACAGCAAGTGATCGTCATTTTTTTCATAGAAATTTCATGTCAAAATGTAACATTCTTTTTGATATAGTGTAACTAAGTTGAATCATGGTTTTATCTTAAAATTTCTGGTTTTTGACTGAAGATTGTACGAGCTATGTGAATTGAATGCATGTTAGAGTAATCATGTTTGATATACGAATCGTTGAGAAATTCTTGTTGAAAGCACCATCGGATTCTTGTAGAAATTCCAAGATTAGTATAGAAGGTTAAATATGATTGATAATAAATCTTAAAGTTATAGGTCATCGCATAGGTAATATTTATATGGTGCATTTAGATGACATACATACATCCAATGCATGCTTTGTGGCACATAATGAAAATGAAACATGGTTGTGGCATAGGAAACTAGGAAATGCTAGCATTAGTGTTTTAGAGAAATTGGTTTCCCTTGATCAAGTAAGAGGTTTACCTAAGCTAAAGTTCTCTAAAGATAAAATTTGTAATGCATGTGCTAAGGGTAAACAACAAAAAACCTCATTTAAATCCATTAATGATGTTTCTACTAATAGATGTTTACAATTGATCCATATGGATCTCTTTGGGCCTATTAGGACTATGAGCTTGAGTGGTAAGTCATATGCATGTGTTAGTAGATGACTATTCTAGATACACTTGGGTTCTCTTCTTAAGTACTAAGGATGAGGCTTTAGAAAAATTCATCACGTTTTCAAAAATCACCCAAAATGATCTTGATCTTAAAATTTCACATGTTAGAAGTGATCATGGAACCGAATTTCAAAATATGGGTTTTGAAGATTTTTGTAATGAAAATGGTATTAGCCACAATTTTTTAGCTCCTCGTACTCCTCAACAAAATGGGGTAGTTGAGAGGAAAAATAAAACTTTAGAAGAAATGGCTAGGACCATGCTTTGTGAAAATAATTTACCTAAATATTTTTTGGCGGAAGCCACTAATACGGCTTGCTACATAATTAATAGAGTAATGATTATGCATATTTTGAAGAAAACATCTTATGAGATTTTAAAATCTAAAAAGCCTAACATTAGCTATTTCCATCTTTTTTGTTGTAAATATTTTGTTTTAAACAATGGAAAAGATAATTTAGGTAAATTTGATGCAAAAAATGATGAAACTATTTTTCTAGGTTACTCTTCAAACTCTAAAGCCTATCGAGTATTTAATAAAAGAACTTTGGTAGTAGAAGAGTCTATACATGTTTTCGATGATAACCTCCTTCCGAGGAAGGAATCTTGTGATGATGATGATGTAGGGATCATTGAAGCCATTGATGGTGGGTAATCATCAAGGGTGGAAGAGGTTCTAACCAAGGAAGAAGAACAAGATCCTCCCATTGAAGTTCTAAAGGACATGACCATTGAGGAAAAGGAAGTGAGCTACCCAAGGGAACTCAACTATGTCAAAGGTGGTGAAATCTTGGGTGATCCATCCATCCATCCAAGGGGGAACCACTCGATCCTCTCTTAGATTAATGAACCATGTAGCATTTATTTCATGCATTGAGCCTAAAAATATCAAAGAAGCATTAAAAGATGATTTTTTGATATTGGATATGCAAGAAGAATTAAATCAATTTGAGATGAGTAAAGTGTGGACATTAGTTGATAGGCCTAGTAATCAATCTACTATAGGAACTAAATGGGTCTTTATAAACAAACTAGATGAGAGTGGTAACATAGTGAGAAACAAGGCTAAACTTGTTGCTCAAGGTTACACTCAAGAAGATGGAATAGATTTCGATGAAACATATGCTCTCGTAGCTAGAACGAAAGCTATTAGGATGCTTCTTGCATTTGCATGCTATCATGATTTCAAGATTTTTCAAATAGATGTAAAAAGTGCTTTTCTAAACGATTTTATAAATGAAGAAGTGTATGTAGAACAACCACCGGGTTTTGAAGATTCAAAATTTTCAAACCATGTTTTTAAACTAACCAAAGCCTTATATGGTTTAAAACAAGCTCCTAGAGCTTGGTATGAAAGGCTTTCAAACTTTTTAATTGAAAAAAGTTTTGAAAAAGGCAAGGTGGATATTACACCTTTCATCAAAAGATATAGCAATGACATCTTAGTAGTTTAAATATACGTTGATGATATTATCTTTGGTTCTACTAATGAATTTTATTGCCAAGAATTTTCTAAGCTAATGCAAGTGAATTTGAGATGAGTATGGTGGGAGAGCTCTCATTTTTCTTGGGACTCCAAATCAAGAAAAAGAAGGATGGAACCTTCATTAATCAAGCAAAATACATCAAAGACATGCTCAAGAAGTTTGGCTTGGAGAACGTGAAGCCTCAAACCACTCCAATGAGCTCATCAATTAAGCTTGACAAAGATGAATGAGGTAAGTGTGTCGATTCCAAGCTTTATAAATCTATGATTGGCTCTTTGCTTTATCTTACCGCAAGTAGACCAGATATAATGTTTAGTGTTTGCTTGTGTGCTAGGTTTCAACCTAGCCCTAAAGAATCGCACCTAGTAGCCTTTAAGAGAATCTTTAGATACCTTAGAGATACACATAGTTTAGGTCTTTGGTATCCTAGAGATTCCTCCTTTAATCTTCATGCCTTCTCGGATGCGGATTATGGGGGATGTAAGATAGATAGGAAAAGTACTTTCAGAACTTGCCAATTCTTAGGTAGTATGCTCGTATCTTGGTTCTCTAAGAAACAAAATAGCGTAGCCTTATCTACCACCGAAACGGAGTACATATCCTTGGAGTTGTTATGCCCAAGTCCTTTGGATGAAGTAACAACTCTTAGACTATGGTGTTGAAGTAGATACCATACTCCTTAAGTGTGACAATACTAGTGCAATTTCTCTCACTAAGAATCTCTTCCAATATTCTAGAACCAAACACATAGAAATTAGACATCATTTCATTAGAGATCATGTCTTGAAAGAATGATGTAGTTCTAGAGTATGTTGACACCTTGAACCAATTAGCGGATTTATTTACCAAACCTTTAGATAAAGAGCATTTTTGGACTCTTATGAGAGAGTTAGGTCTAACTAGCCTATCTTGACATTTTTAGAGCCCTTAAATACCAAAAATTTGCTTGAAATTGCATGATGATCATGTTTATGTTAATTTGCTTCTTGATGTATCTATGCTTGTTGCTAGGGGGAGTATGCATCTATTTTAGCCTATAAAACTTGCTCATATATCATTGACATGCATTTAGGACGTTCTAAGTTAGCCTTTTGGACTCATTTCTGTCCAAAAATGTATTTTCTGGCAAAGAGTATCGATACGGTTATATGCGTATGGATACGGGTTCTTGAATGGACAATGATATAGTCAACAGTGTATCGATACGGTCATGCGTATCGATACGATATGAAACCCGTACCGATACAGTAGATCGATATGCCTAGTCAGCGTATCGATACGGTTACCATTGGGGGAATAAATCTGGCTTTTAAAGAGTTTAACTTTTAATAAATATCAAATCCCTTTTCCCCATAAACCCTAACCGTTTTCTACTATAAATTCTCTCTCAATCTCTCAAATTTTTCACCCAAAACTTAAAATCACTTCAGGGTTTCTACTAAACACATCAGGGCTCAAGCTTTGCAAGCAAAATTGTGCATCATTCATCTTTCATTCATCCATTCTCCATAAATCAAGGTATAAACTCTTTTTCCTTTTCTTTTTAATCTTTCGTTTTATTTCCTTTATAGTTTTTAAACGATTTTTTGTATAAAACATATATTTATAGTATGGGTTTTGGAGTTTTTGCAAAAATTCTTTAAAATCTGAAATTTTTTTTATTTGAATATAAAATTATACCGTATAATTTTAAACCTATTTTTTTAGAGATATTTTTACCAAAATTTATTGTTATACTTGTATATATTTTTAACCTATAAAATATAGTGTTTTGTTCAATACCTTGACTTATTGGAATTTTATTTGGATCATATATGATGATAATTGCATACATTGGTTTCAATTTGTTTTGATGTTGTTTTTCAGGATTATGGGACCTAAAAAGCGATCACGAAAAGATTTACCTTCTAGCTCTTCCAACCCTAACCAAGACAATGAGGGTAATCCTAAACCTAACCTCCCATATATTATCCAACACAGTTTTCGAACTGCCGGGGCTATGGCTTTTTATAAACAATTTCAAGGTTTTACTATCCGAGAAGAAAGAGTTGTCTCAATTCCTTTTCTCAGTTCTGAACGTTTTAAATTCAAGTATCTTGGGTTGTTTCAAAGATGGAAATTCATGGCTTTTTGAGTCTACCTCAATTTTGTTTCGAAACCTTGTAATAATATTCTTTTCAAATGCCCGATGCATTCTTGATGAACAAAGAGAACATGTTATTGTTATTGAATGTTATCTCATGGGTAAAACTTTTCGAATTGACCAAGATACTCTTTGTAATGTTTTTGGTTTTGAAAATGCTGGGATTGATGATGAGTATTCTTTGGGACATGGCCAACTTGGTTCCGTAACCATCTTAGATCACCATGATCGTATCCTTCACCTTATTATCTCTTGGTGGCTTCGTCCCTCTAGTGGAAAATTTTCAACCATCCGTCAAGTTGATGATTTTTGGCTTTGTTCTTTTCGTGAGGGTAAGCGCCCTAATCTTTGCCAAATTATGTTTGCCGACTTGGTTTATCTCATCCAAAACCGCCATACCGATCAAGTCAAGTCCTTCTATTATGGCACGGCTTTGAGTCACTTGTTCCACGCATTGAAGATTGATTGTTCCCATGATGCCGCCGAGCCTCTTGGTCAACCTATTGATGAGTGCTCCCTTAACTGTTCACACTTTGAGTTCGTCAACAATGAATGGGTTCGTGTTCCTCGCCCACGTCACCAAGTTGATCAACCCCCTCTGGTGGCTCCCCAAGGTCCACAAGCTGCTCCTATTGCTCAATCTTCCATAGATAATCTTATGACTTATCTAAATAAGCAATTCACCTCCATGCGGACAAGCATTGCCTCTTTAGATACCTCTATGAGTGCGGGGTTTGCGGCTATTGACACTCGTTTCACCTCAATGGAAGATTGAATGAAGGACTTAGAACAAAGACAAGCTTTCATGGATATATCTCTCACATCTTTCCATGGTTCTTGGCTCAACTCTCGTGTTCCTCCGCTCAAAGAAATGATGTTGAAGAGGACTTGGATGAGGACGATGGTGATAATGATGGGGACGAGTAGATTTGAGCATCTCATGTCATATCATTTAGTTTTATAGCTTATTATGCACCTTGTTTTATGTTTTATGAACCTATGCTTTGCCTTGTGTTTTTAGGTTTATATGTTTGGTTTGGAATGAGTTTTAACTTATGTTCTGCTTTGGATATTTTAATCTTTAAAGATATTATGTTGCTTCTTTATGCATTCAATTTGTGCTTAATTGCTATATATCTTGTTTATATCCCATGGTTATGCATTGATTTTTATCTAACAAAAAGGGGAAAAGAAAGTGTAACAAGTGCAAAAAATTTTATATCTTTTGAAAAACCTATCATAAACTAAGGGGAAGAAATTTTTCAAAACTTTCAAACACTTAAAAATTTAACTTTGGTTTTGTTATATAAAAAAAGAGGAGATTGTAAAACCTAAATTGATTTTGATATAACAAATTGTTTAAGGGTCTATTTGCAAATACAATAAATTTTTAAGTACTTCAAAGACTCACTAAATTGACAAGTTTTTTGAACCAAAAGACCTTTCAAGTCAAAATATTTAGTGTTCAAAAAATTTTCTAAGTGTTTTCAAGCCTAACTTTAGTTCCACGCCCAGGCGTATCGATATGCCTATACCGTATCGATAGGGTTTTCCTTCACTGGAATTTCAATCGATAAAATTGTACCGATGCGATTAACCCCTTATCGATGCGATATTCATTTGGGCAAGTACCGATACAGTTACATCCGTATCAATACGATTTTGATGATGTTTACAAAATCTTGACATTAAATTATTCGAACGTTGCTTGTCAGTTATTGGAATCCCAATTTTTCAAATGACCGTTGGACCATATCAATATGCTCCATAGCACACCGATACCATTTTTATCAAAGTTCAACTAAGGATTCCAGTGAGCAAAGCACGTGTCGATACGGTTTATCAGTATCGATACACCCTTAGTTTTTCACTATGATCGTACCAATACGCCTTCATGTGTATCGATACACCTCTATTTTTCAGTCACAACAGCTCTTTCTTCTTTGAGACAAGTGCCGATGCGGTCTCGAGGGTACCGATACGCTAGGCAGTTGAAGAGCATTTATTGCGCCAAAAATACAGCCCAATGATAAATTAATGATCTCAACCACCCAAACGGTTATAATTCAATGCAAGGGTATAAAATAAGCCTCCAAAGCACCAGCAACAACTATTGAATCTTCAAGCAACATCCAAGCATTAATCCAAACCTTTGTGCCTTATAGAGTCATATCTTTGTACCCAACTCATTGGAGTTCTTCATTGTAAATCTTTGTATAGAGTTTTGGAGAGTGTTTTGATTGTAATTGGGCAATATCCATCTTGTGATGGATATTTTTAAATTGCCAACTTCGTCTTTGTATTGAGAGATTTCTTGGGTCAATCTTTGGGTAGAAAGATTGACCGATTGTAAAGGTTACCTCCTAAGCCTAGAAAAGGGGAAGAAAATATAGTGGATTTTGTTGAAAATCCTTAGTGGGAGCTAAGGTAGTGGATGTAGAGCTTGTTAGAAGCTTGAACCGCTATAGTTGTCTTTGTCCTTCATTTTTCAATTTCCAATTTGCTCCCTCAAATTTTAAATAGCCAATTCACTCCCCTCTTGGCCAAATCACTATCATTTGATCCACTCAACAACTCTTTTTGGACAAATTTTTATATGTTCTTTCAAATGGGTTGTTCCAGCTCTTCTTCCGCTAGTAAGAATCTTGGAACAATAATTGCAGTCGGATTTTATGGCATCACCGACTCTTTTTCTTGTGAAATTGGTCCAAACTGATGATGTACGTCTACTAGTTAAAGGTAGAATAGAAGGATCCTTTGAAGCATTATCTAGAGGAATTTTGTCATCATCCAATGAAATCGGAGTGCAATTCGTCAAGGTTGATGCTTTTGAGGGAGTGTGAGCATTACCATCTACACCGACCATTTACTTGGAATATTTGTGAAACCATAATAGTTTGTACAACTCAAAAGTTTGGACTAAAAAAATACTAAAATCTATTTTAAATGATTGAAAAACCACACAATTAACATGTCAAATAATATTTCAATTGTCGTAAAAAATAAACAATATAGAAAGAACTAAAATGAAAATAAAAAAAGCTTTAGAAAATAAGAACAAACACCTACAAAATCTAAATAACATGCAATATTAAAATTTTAAAATTAAAAGAAGTAGAAAAATAACATAAAGTAAAATCTGAGGATAAAAAAACAAATCTTGCTCCACTTGAATTGTAAATTTTTTGATTTGATTATTTCTGATGGACGGCAATTATATATATGTAACATTTTATAAAATTTTAAGATAAGTTAATATGAATTACCTTAAATTTGATTCTGATCCAAATTGATATTTTTAAGAATATTTATATATTTAATTGATCAACTCAAACTCAAGTATATATATATATATATAACATTTCATAACTATTCTAAGACTACTTAATATGAATCACCTTAAATTTGACTTAGATCCAAACTGATATTTTTAAAATATTTATATATTTGATATGATTAATCTTAAACTAATTATATTTTTTAAAAATATTTATAATAACATGTTATAAAATCTATTGGGGTGTGTGGGGATGATGTAGAGCGGGGCGGGTGGGGATGGGAGGGTATAAAGTCATATTTACGACTGCCCCGTCACCCGCGACGAATATAGATTTTATCTTCATCCCTGCTCTGCGACCCGCAAAATCTATAACCATCTCTTCTCAATTAAATGCGAAATGAGTCGAATGCCCGCAAAATTCGCCCCACTCACATCCCTAATCACAAGAGGGCGGTGGTTTAGGGGTTTTCAAATCCGAGTTGTGAACTCACAAACGAACCTTTAGTTTTAAAGCAAACAATGATGATGAGAAGCGAGGGTTCAGCATAGAAACAGTCCGTTCAGGTGCAGACGTAAAGAATGGCGATGACGGCACAATGTGGACGGAGCTCTGATGACGAGATTCAGAAAAAAAATAGAAAAAGAGAGGGTTTTGGGAGTAAACGGCTGAAGGAAAAATATTACAGATGAAAGAGTTTATTATTGGTTATAATAGGGTTTAAATATTTGGGACAAAAGGATAAATTACAAGGCGTGGCCTTCAATTAACTATAGTTTACGAAAAGGAAACCAAAATTTACCCTCATCTCACAATGGTCATTAATATTCCGAATTTACACAATCTAGCCACTTAATTTTGATTTAAACTCAAATAGGTTCCTATAATTCAATTAGGGTTTTCTACTCAAAACCCCCCAAACTATTAGGGTTTCTATTTAAGAATTTTAAATTTTAGAGTTTTAAATTTAGGTGAACTTTCGGGCATGAATTAAGTTTTGTTTTAATCAAGTGGTGATTTCTCTCTCTTTAATTTTGATTAATTGTGTTTATATTATGCAACTGGGTAACTATTTCATGTATTGGCGGTAGAAACAAAAACGTTTCTATAAGTGTCATAGTTTGAAGGTTTATGGATTTTTTAAGGTTTATGAGTTTAAGTTTAGAATTTTTGAATTTAAGGGGTGTAATTATAGTTTGGGGTTATTATTAAAATTTAAGATTTATAGGTTAGAACTAAAATCTCTAACTATATTACCCTAAAACTCTTAACCTCTAAACGTTAAATTCTAACCATAACTTTTAAATTCAAAAACCATTAACCCTAAACTAAAACCCCTAAAACTAGGGCACTTGTAAAAAAATTCCACCGTACGGAATATTTTCTATATATAATTTTAACATTTTAATTGTATTTGAATTTTTTAAAAGGGTAAAATTTTGATACATAGGTTGTATAAAACTAATTTTACACAAGCCTGTATATTTTTATATTATAAAACCCAAATCCTAAATTCCTAACCTTGATCCTGAAAAATTAAACTCTAAACCCTAAACTATACACCTTACATTTTAAACATTAACCCTAAATTCTAAACTCTACAACCTAATCCCCTAAATCCTAAACTAAAACTCTAACCCTTAAAATTAAAAAATACGTATAATTTTTTTCCTTTTTAAAATGGTATAAACAATAAAAAATCACAAAATTATCTCAAATATCCTATAACCTAATTTGCGGGTATCTAATTTTCCCAAATCAAACACATGAACCGACTTTTTCACTACCTAAAAAATATAAATACCCGAAAATTTATATACAAAAAAGTTATGGTATTTGAATATGAACACCTACCCAACGCTATCGCCTTGGTTTCTGTACTAGTGTAAAATGATCTTCCCCATATTTATGTGAATGTGACCACACCATCAACAATTTCCACTATGGCTATCTCATCTAACGGTTGTTATTTACTTCAAAGAGTATGATATCATGCTACGGGGAGGACCACCTTATTTTTAGAGGTGACAAATGAGTCATTCGGTTCAGTTTCGATTCAGATCATTTTAGTTCGGTTTATTTCGGGTCTGACTACATTCGGTTTAAATTCAGTTCGGTTCGGGTCTGGTTCGATTTTAGTTCGGGTCTATGGTAATTTTGGTTCGGGTATCAGGTCAAGACTTTAGTTCGGTTGATTTTCGGTTCGGTTGATTTAGGGTACGTTGATTTCAGGTCGAGTCAATATTGGGTTAATAGAAGATCGATCGTTTTAATCGGGTTTTCAGCCCATGTTAGGTTTTTCCACCCTATATATAACTTTATATAGGTTGTATATTTGGTTTTTTGGCGTGTTGTGCGACAATTCAAATCTCATATTTATTTATTTATTTTAATATATTTTTTATTTTGGGTTGCTTTCGGTTCGGGTCTATTTTTGGTTCAACTGAAATTCGGTTCGATTTATTTCAGATTTCGGATCAAATTTAAATTATCGTATTCGGGTCAATTTCAGGTCTCGATTAGAGTAAATCGGTTCGATTTTCAGATATCGAGTCTACTTATTTTCCTGCTTTTTTGCCCATGCCGGCACGCATCTCCAAATCACAAGCTTATCTGGTTTTGATCCACACTATTCTACTCGCGTTGCAGCGCGTGTATTTATATCCTCGTTACATTCATCCATTTTTATAATTCACTTTCAATCGAGAATGTAAATACCTAATAGACTTTCATTTTTTAGCGGAGATATCAAAACCAAAAATATTCTCCAAGAGTCTTATTCTTTATATATTTGAAATTTAGTCATTTTTAAATAAAATATATTATTTAATTACTTGTTTGGTAATGAGTAGATATTCTTTTTCAAACAATTATAAACAAGTTAATCAATTAAAAAATATTACAAACAAGTTATATTTTGCCCATTTGATCATTAATTTAAAATAGTTGATCACTTTTTTCTTTCAAAAAGTTATAGTAAACAATTTATAGAGCAAATGATGAAGCTCTCGGTTGACACCTTCTCCTCTTCCTTAAGTTACGGGTTCAATATTCATTATGAGCAAATTTCTCTTCTCTCCCTTAGGTAGAGTCTGTTCAAAAAAAATTATAAACAAATTACTCAATTAAAAAAATATTACAAACAAGACATTAGTTGTTAAACATTAGATGAAATAGTGACTTAGTCTGGAGTATAATAATGACTTTAGTCCCTAAAATTTATACATTTTACCCATTTGATCATAATTCAAAATAGTTTAATAAATCTAACATTTCGTATATAAAAATTATTCAATATAGTTTTTGTTCTTCTCCTAAATTGTTTGTTCTTATTGTAAAAATGTTATATTACTTTCTTCTTAATTTTATGTTACAATAACAATTTAACAGTAATTTGTTATTATTTTATGGCATAATGCATCTATCTAATTGTTGCTTTGATCTGGCTGACTCGCTTGGATTGAAATTACCATAAGATGATTAAATTGATAAAAAAAATAATGTGAAAGGTTAAATTTATTGAATTGTTTCAAATTAGGATCTTGACAGAATGTATAAGTTTTGAGGACTAAACTGTTATTATATCAAACTTGCATTAGATGCTTGTTTCAATTTTAATGACCAATGGTATGTTTATAACAATTTTTAATTAAGTGACATGTGTAGCGACGTTCTTTAGAAAAATTATACGTTTGACATTACGGGTTATCCAAAAAAAAAACATTTCTTTATAATCTTGGTTTAAGGAGATTTCTTTTGAAAATTCTTTTCCTTTAGAAAACTGATTGAAAATTGTGAGTCATCACCGACCACTTGGATGAGTAAGCCGAACACCACAAAACCAGAGATTCATCTTGAAAGGGTTTGGGAGTTGGTTATGTGTGGGGAAGGATTAACACCCACATCACCCCCGGATATCGGTACCAAAATATTTGTTGCTTTCAATTGAAGAAAATTGTTGGAAATTGAAAATAATTTAATTTGGTGATCCTAATTGAAAATTGACTTTAATTGAACGGGCTTTATCAAATTGGTGGGTTCAAATTAATTGGACATTTAATTAACAAGACTGACGATACATCGGACCATAGATTAAACCGACATCGAATAAGCCCGACTGTCGTGTTAATTTATGATTCGAATCTCGCACGTCACCTTTATGCATGATGCAAGCAGTTCAGATATGATGTAGTGATTTTTTCAACTTTTAACTTTACCTTGGGACGGTAAGAATTAATTCAAATATTCGGTCAACATCCTTTAAGCTCAGACTGTTACGACACAAATACCAGAATTAATAATACCTCCCTTTTCGTTATTTAGGTTAATTAATGCAAAATTAATTGGCCATATGAATGACAATTAAGAAATGGCAAACAATGGCACGAAAATGCACACAAAAGGACCCAACACAAGACCTAACCTAAAAAGGCATGGATTACGAAAGTTTAATTAGTGATCTAGTTACTAATTAAGTGTTTTCAGTATTAACCCTAAAGTAATTAATCCTAAAAAAGCTAGAGAACCCTAAATTATAAGTTATCTTGTGACATGATAATTAATTCGATCAATTTTAAACTAGTATTCCAATAAGCCAAGAATACTATTTAAAATAAGCCAAATTAATTAATCATAGCTTTAAATTAAAATGTTGGTCTAATGTCCATGTCAATTTTATCTTGAAAGATAATTAAGAGGTGTTTGACCCATTATAATGAATTTAACATTTACCCTAATAAGCCAAAGGCAAATTTAAATTCACTAAACTGGTTGCTCTAAAACTAATCCTAGGATTAACTTAATTAATTTCAAGATCGTGCCCCTATTAGACGAGCACGTGACCTAAATTAGTTAAATTAACTCCTAAAGTAATCTAAAACTAATTTAGCAACCCCAAGGCCCAAAAGACCAAGAGGCCCAAACTTCTAAACTAAGCCCAAGAAGAAAGGCCAAAAACATATAAACCCACATATCATATACTATATTTGAATTTCAAAACCTAACTATGCGCACTTAAAGAAAAATACATACCATGCTTAATTAAAAAGAACTTTCAATACCTACATATCTAAAGTTACATTGTTTTAAGTCACTTTTTCCTTCTATTTAAAAAGAAATCATATATTATGTATTAAAATACACACATAATAAACTTTACATAGGGCAATTATGCATATCAAAACAAATTAACAAGCTAGAAGATTTATTAAACACATCCAAATAGTAAAATTGAACATAAATAAAATAATAACAACATAGACAGATTAAATTAAATGCATGAACATTGAAGAGAAATTAAACATTGAAAGGGACCAAAATATAAAGAAACAAAATTAAAGGGGCAATTGTGAAAGAAAAAGAGAAAACGGGGTGTAATTGCGAACCGATTGAAAGTTTGAGGACCCGAATGGTGATTAAAAAAGGCGAAATGGCCTTTATTTTGTAATTAAACTAGGCGGAGGGACCAGAAGGGCTATTTGCCCATGCGGAGACCCTCTTGGCGCAAATAGACTGAGGATGAGGGACTCATAACGTGAATAACCCAAAAATAAAACGGGCTTAGTATAAAACATAATATTTTATAATGATTTCCACTTTTGGTTATTATCCTCAGCCTAAAACTATCTTCTCGACCCCTTCTTTTTCCAGAACGGGGATGAACACCGTCGTGGTGTTCATCCTCAAACCCAGAAAATGCCTCAATCCCTAAATTTCGTACGCCATGGTTATTATCCTCTGCCGTGTCGACCGGTGGCCGGCAATCTTTGATGTACCCCCAAAATGCTCCTCTTATTTCCCTAAACTCCAATCTAAACCTAGTTTCAACAAAAACGAACAGGGATCCCTCTCTTCTTCAAAAGCTGAAACAAAAAGCTCATTTTTTAAAATAAAACACAAAGAAACGTCTTTACCCTTGCCGATTCACCGTTTGTAGTGTCGTATGACAGTATAAGGCATGTCATCGGAAGAAAAAGTACTTCGAAGGTAAAATCTAAACCCTAACTATCTATCTATATGCATGTTTTTTTGAATGATAGATGTACCTTAAAAATCTGTTCTTTGTATTACCGGTTGGGATTCCGAATATGTTTTTACATGTCTGTTGGGTTTCCTTTTATATCCGAGAGTTACATTTGTTTGAAATGAAAAGGAAAAAAATCCTATTGGATGTCTTTGTTGATAATATGCTTTTTGCTGTCCTTTTGATTTGTTGTCGGCTTGTTATCTCTAATGCCTTTGACTTTCTTTGCATTGCCCGTGAACCATGACGTACAGCTATGGAGGAGGACGGTCAGATAGTGCGCGACACTCATCATTTAGAATGGCGTGGCAGACTAAAGAGGGGAGGGGACCATAGTGAGGAATGGCTCGGGGAACGAGGGCCTCTAGAAGCCGTTGGATCTGCCCGCATGGCAATTGGAGTCGATGATCATTCATCGCACGTGGAAAACGAGGCATCAGACGTGCGAGTGGAAGATGAATGAGCCGTGCGTGAATCCTACGTACGTGTAGGGGTTCCTGAGCAGTCGCGCGTGGGACGCTCTAGAATGTTCTGCGCGTGTCTCAGCCGTTCGATAATCATCCCAGATCCAACGGTCCAGGATCAACTGCGTAGAGATAAAGATAATTAGGGTTTCTTTTGATGTATTTAGGGCATTTGTTGGGCCAACTGTGGATTATTATATTTTTATTGTAAGTGGACTTGTTAAATAAAGACTTGGGCTTTTTATTTAAATATATTGGGCTTACACATTTAGTCATTTTGATAATTGTAATACTAATTAATATAACAAAGATGATATAACAATAACATCTAATAGTTCGAAACAATAGTCTTAATAGTATGATATCTAATAATAACAACGTTAAAACTTTCTTTTCCTCTCTTTATTATTACATTAAATATATATATTTTTAAAAATGGATAACAGTAGTATTATATGATACTTGTTATAAAAGTGAGACATATAGTAAAGGCAAATGGCAATACTAATATGTTAACATTAATGAAGCCCTTATTTAAGAATGTAAAGACAACGAGTTACTTCCCCGGATAAAATTAGTGATTACAGCTGCCCCTTTTTGCTTATCCTTGTGGAACAAGAATGAAGCAAAGACCATAAACACTAATTTTATCCGACTTTCTTGTCGACGATTTGCTCCTCCTAAGTGGCAATGAACAAATCTGAATAACTTGCTTTCCCAAAGCAACGAAAGCAAACCATGCAATACTGGTGTGTCCTTTCGAAATGGCGATGAACAAGCCAGCTAGCAAATGACTCATTCTTCCGAAACGGCCATGAATGAACACAAACCACGTGTTTCCCCGAAACGACCGAAATCAAATCTGGTGGTGCTGACATGTCTTCCCAAAACGGTAATAGACGAGCTAACCAACCTTTACAAGGCTCAATCCTTCACAATAGCAGTGAATGAATTCAAATAACATTCTTACCCGAAATGACAGAAAGTGAATCGGACAACATGATGCTTCAAAGCAGTAGTGAACAAGTCATGCGTCCTAAAAAAAGAGGTTTGTTTCCCTGAGCGGCAGAAGCGGGATGACATGCCCCTCCAAAGCGCTAATAGTGTAAATGCATTTTTCCGAAGCGGTATCTTTCGTTCTGAAATCCTAGGGTGATGATTTTGAAATTCTTTGCTCCGAAATCCCTTCTTAGATTTTTGCTGTGCTTTAGGCCCCCTCTTATGTAGTGTCTGATCTTTCCTTTGAACATGTAAAAGCTTAATGATTATGGAAGAATGAGTTAGCATGCTACTAACTTAGGGATGTCTAACTAGGTGTAATGCATGAAGGAAGTCAATTTTCTTGGACACTTTCTCTTCTTGGTTCTTCAAATTTAACATTCTCTTGCTCTTCTCCCTCCTCTTTGGTGATGGCAGTGCTCCTTCTCGTACTCGGGTTCTCCCATCATGCCCCTCTTTTCCTCGAGTCCCTGATCTTTTGATCTAGAATACCACCTCAGGTTTTTTCTTTATAAATCCATTTTTCCCTTTTTTGTTTTTTTTGTTTTTTCTTCTTTTTTTATTTCTATTTTTTATTTCTTTTTCTTTTCTTTTTTTTCTTTTCTCTTTTTTTCTTCTTTTCCCTTTTTCTTTCCTTCTTCTTTTTCTTTTTTTTGCTATTGTTTTTTGTTTTCTTTCCTTTTTGCTCATTCTCCATTGGGTGCCTTGCCTCTTTTTCCTTAGATTCTTTACCCTATCCTTGGCGAACTCCCTTCTTCCTTTTATGTCTTGGAACAAACCTGCACTTGATAGATTAAATCATAGTAATGCCGAGAAATCCTTTTTTTTCATGATCTATGTTAATCCATCTGTATGACGTTTGTGAAATGGAAAATGGATATCGAAATGAAGCTTTATTGATATTAAATGTAGTATTGGGACAATTTTGGCAAGTATGGCAAACATGAAAGAAATAAAAGAGATGGTGTTAACTGTATGAATGAAACGGACCCATCGACCTCGGTAGATCTCTTGCTAGCCATTCTTGGTCGTCACTTATGATATCATGAGAAAAGGAGCGTAATATTCCCTCTATAACTAGGTCTATCAATCAGATGCCAACGGTCCTTGTTTATTTGAACCGTCCTTTTTGAATTTTCAATTCAGACCCTCATTTGGCTTTAAGGCGCCCATATTTGGGTTTTCACCTTAAACCATCCTTTTTTTCCTTTTTTCTTTTCTTTTTTTTTCTTTTTTTTCTCATTCTCATTCTCATTCTCATTCTTTTTTATTTTTTCTTTTTTTTTTCCTTTTTCTTTTTCTCTTTTTTTTTCTTTTTTCTTTTTTCTTTTAAGCGTAATATTTCTTGACATAGTCTGAATTGATCGGGTTACTTAATTCTCTCTCATCCATTTCTGCTAAAATTATCACCCCGCCAGAGATAACCTTTTTCACGACGTAAGGCCCTTCCCAATTTGGCATCCATTTACCCTGAAAATCTCTTTGATTTATTAGGATCCTTTTGAGTACCAAATCTCCCACTCGAAACTCCCTCGGGCGGACTTTCTTGTTATAAGCCTGCATCATCATTTTTTGATACATCTGGCTGTGACTAATGGCTTTCAACATTTTCTCCTCAATAAGGTTAAGTTGATCAATTCTAGCCTATACCCATTCAGCTTCGTCTAATTTGACCTCATTCAACATTCAGAGCGAGGGAATTTCTATCTTGATAGGTAATACTGCCTCTGTGCCATACACTAAGGAATACGGCGTTGCCCCAGTAGAAGTTCTTATAGAGGTCCGGTAGGAAAAACATGGCAAAGGGTAGCCTTTCGTGCCAATCTTTAAAAGTCTCTGTGGTCTTTGTTATGATCCTTTTGATATTCTTATTTGCTGTTTCTACCGCCCCATTCATCTTAGGGTGATACACGGTAGAATTATGGTGCACGATTCTGAACTATTCGCACACTTCGGTCATCATCTTATTGTTCAGGTTGGAAGTATTATCGGTGACGATTCTTTCGGGTAGACCAAAATAACATATGATTTCTTTCTTCAAAAACTTGCGAACTGTTGCTCTAGTGATGCTGGTGTAAGAGGCGGCTTCCACCCACTTGGTGAAGTAATCTATGGCTACCAAGATGAACTAATGCCCGTTTGAGGCCTTCGGGTGTATTTGACCAATGACGTCCATACCCCAAGTGGTGAAAAGCCATGGAGAGTTCATAGTGTGGAGTAGAATTGGCGGGGAGTGTATCTTATCGGCATATATCTGACATTTGTGACACTTTTTGGAATAGCGAATACAATCTCCCTCCATGGTTGACCAGAAGTAGCCATATCTCATTATCTTTCTTGCCATTGAGAATCCACTCGTGGGTTCCGCATAATCCTCCGTGAACTTCGGCTAGAATAACTTCTGTTTCTCGAGCATCGATACATCTTAACAGTACATGATATTTGCTCCTTTTGTATAAAATCTCCCCATCAAGGACAAATCCTGATGCTAGCCTTCCAATAGTTCTTTTATCATTGTCATCGGCCTCTTTTAGGTAAGCCCAGAACTTGAGGTATTGGAGGATATCATGGTACCATAGCTTACTATCTTCGTCCTTTTCCAAATTGTAACAATGGGCAGGTACCTCGGAAGTCTGCATTTCAACTGACTTCATTTTGGCTGCCAAATTTAAATTAAAAATGGCGGCCAAAGTTGTCAGGGCGCCGCCATCTGATTATCTTCCCTTGGCAAGTAAACAAAGGTAACTTCTTCGAACTTCTTGACCAAATCTTGAATAAATTTATATTACTTGATCAATTTCAGATCTCTAGTTTCCCACTCCCTCCGAAGCTGGTAAATCACTAAGGAGGAGTCTCCGAAAACGTGAAGTACTTTGACTTTCCTTTCAATGGCCGCTCGAAGCCCCATGGCACAAGCCTCATACTCGGCTATGTTGTTAGTGCAAAAAAATTCCAATCTACTGGTAAAGGGGTAGTAGACCTCATCAGGAGAGATCAACACTGCCCCTATTCCATGCCCCAAGGCGTTGGAGGCTCCATCAGAATAAAGTCTCCAAGTTTTTCCTTCGGTGACGGGCTCGTTCTTGAGAACGACGCTGATCAAATCCTCGTCCGGGAAGTTAAAACCTAAGGGTTCGTAGTCATCTGAAGTGCGACTCGCCAATAGATCAGCCACTATACTTCTTTTCACCACCTTTTGATTTACGTAAACAATATCGAATTCTGACAATGACATCTGCCAACGAGCCATCTTCTCGGTGAGCGCTGGTGTCTCTATTAGAAACTTTAGTAGGTCCAAACGATAGATTAAGTAGGTGGTGTGATACAGCATGTATTGCCTGAGTCGCTTTGTGGCCTATACCAAGGCACATCACAGCTTTTGAATCAAGGGGTGTCGTGCTTCACATTCGGTGAACTTCTTGCTTAAATAATAAATTGCCCTCTTTTTTTTGCCAGAACCATCATGTGACCTAGCACGCAACCCATTGAACTTTCGAATACAGTTAGATACAGGATCAACGGCTTGTATGGTGCTGGTGCTACCAAAATTGGAGCATTGTTCAGATACTTTTTAATTTTTTCAAATGCTTCTTGACAATCTTCATCCCAGACTCACGAGTTGTTCTTCCGAAGAATTCTGAAGACGGGTCACATTTCTCGGTTAATTGGGAAATGAACCGCGATATGTAATTCAATCTTCCCAAGAATCCCAGACATCCTTTTGTGTTTGAGGCGGTGGTAGATCTCGGATTGCTCTTACCTTGTCAGGGTCGATCTTGATCCTTTTCCGGCTTACCACAAAACCCAATAGTTTCCCAGATGTAACTACAAAGGTACACTTGGCAAGGTTGAGCTTCAGCTGGTATTTTCTCAGTCTTAGAAAGAGTTTTCGTAAATTCTAGATATACTTCCCTTCGGTTCTTGATTTGGCTATCATGTCATCTACATATACCTCAATTTCTTTGTGCATCATGTTGTGAAACAGGGTTACCATGGCTCGTTGATAGGTTGCCCTAGCATTTTTTAACCCGAAAGGCATTACCTTGTAACAAAAAGTTCCACACGTGGTCACGAAAGTGGTCTTCTCCACGTCCTCAGGGTACATTTTGATTTGATTATACCCCGAAAATCCATCCATGAATGAGACCAAGCGTTTCCGGCGGTGTTATCAACCAGGTTGTCGATGTGAGGCAACGGAAAGTTGTCATTGGGGCTCGCTTTGTTAAGGTCCCTATAATCCACACACATGTGAACCTTTCCGTTTTTTAGGTACTGGCATTATATTGGCTACCCATTCCGGGTATTTGGAAACCTTTAGAAATCCCGCCTCGAATTGTTTTTGTACTTCATCTCTAACTTTCAGCAACATCTCCGTTCTCATCCTCCTAAGCTTTTGTTGGACCAGCTTGCATTCTCGCCTGATGGTAAGTTTGTAAACCACAATATCCGTGCTCAAACCCAACATGTCCCGATATGTTCATGAAAACACGTCTTTGAATTCTAAAAGTAATTCCACCAACTTCTTCCTTGCTTTTGATGAGAATGTACTGCCGATTCTTACTTCTTTCTTTTCCTCTTCAATCCCCAAGTTCAAGATTTCTACATGTTCTTGGTATGGAAGGATTTGCTTTTCTTCTCTTTCCATCATCCTTAACAATTCTTTCGGGACCTCATCATCCCCATCGTCCACTTCTGCCAAGCATGCGAGTCGCTCGAAATCTACTTCGGGATTAGGTTCCGAATTATTCATACAGTTTATGTTAGGAGGCCTGCATAATTATAGAAGCGTGCATTGGAAATGGAAGGGATAAATTTATAAGTGAATAATAAAGAAATAATGAATGAAATGAATGCTATGTTTGCCATTTATGAAAGTGACGAAAAGATTCATTTTATTAAAAAACGGATAGATGGTGACATAGTGGGCTTTTTACAAAAGATGCACGTTGTTCTTAGGCCGAGAGCAGCGTGGTGGTTCTGGGCATTATTTTGATTCGAGTCTAACAATTACGGGTACGTCCTCATAGTCCCAATTGGTGAGTTCTTCATCCAGAAGACATGGGTGAATTTTGGCCAACGGTTGGGTAACATTTTCGTCTTTGCAAATCACGTTTACGTTCATTCCTTCCAAAGCTTCACTGACCAATTCCGCCTGAATGTATTTCTCTCCCTCCTGAATTGCTTCTTGGATGTCTTGTTCAGGATTCCTAAGTCCACCCGACTTAAAGATGCCTTTGAAATCGGTATAGGTTATAGGGCCCAAGGGATGTCCTCCCCTCTGAGCCGGGTCTTCCTTTGTTCCTGTCTCTTCCTCCATTATTGTCTCTTTTGGAGAAATTTTGTCTATAACTGAGCCCAAATCGGTCGACTTTGTAGATTACCCTGATGGGTCGGAGGCATCCTTGTAGATCTTTTCCCAAACCTTTTGCTTTTCTCTCCCATTTTCCTAGAGTCTCAAACACTACCATTTTGGTGCAATTGGACAACCTAGGACAATGAAGTGGGTTCCCCTCAGCGACGAAAGTAGCATTGACAAAATCCAACACCCTGAATGCGCATTCCACCACTTCCTCGTCAGTATAAACATATGGTGTGTTTGAGGTGACTGAAGCGACAATATCTTGCTCGGTATTCACTATTACCAACTTTCTTCCGATCATGAATTTTAACTTCTGGTGTAGTGAAGATAGGACGGCGCCAGCCGAATATATCCATGACCTTCCTAGAAGGAAATTGTAAGAGGGCCGAATATCCATAACCACAAAGTCAACCATATATTCTGTAGGACCGACAAGCAGGGGTACTTCTATCTTCCCGACCACATCTCGTTGGGTCCCATCAAAAGTGCGCACTGTATTGTGACAGGGCTTCATGTGTGAGCTATCGATTGGCAATCACTGTAGAGTGGCTAATGGCATGACATTCAAACAAGAACCGTTGTCGATCAGTACTTCTAGTAATACGTAGCCCTTGCAATGAGTGGTAATGTTCAGAGCCTTGGTAGACCCTCTGCCCTCTCCTGGTATTTCGTCATTGCTGAAGGTAATGGAATTATCGGCGGTAATATGTCCGACGATCCGTCCTAACTTCTCAACCGAGATATCATCTGGATGAAGGCCTGATTCAAGACCTTTAGTAACGTATCCAATGTTTTTTTGAGCTTAGTAGAAGGTCCAATACCGAGATCCGGGCCGGCTATTTTCGTAATTGCTCTACAACGTTATATTCACTATGTTTTAGAAATCTCAAAAATTCTTAGGCTTGGGTTTCCATAACCGGTTCTTTAATTTTTAACGGCGGATCCTTTCTGAACATCTTCGGTTCACCCTCAACTTCTTTATTCCTTCATTCCTGCTATTCTGGTGTTTTTTCGTTCTCCGGAGCATAGCACCGACCACTCCTTGTGATAAGCCCCACATCTCTTGCATCTTTATTGTTGGGCTCCAAAAGACCCCCAAGCTTTGTTTCCATTCCCATTTTCTCTTTTTTTTGTGAACTGGGGGAGCCTGGTATTGTAATGATTGCAGTGTAATTCCACGGGACCATCTGCGTATCCTTGAAAGGAAAAGACTTTGGGGTAGCAATTATAATTTTGGGATTTATTTTTGGCGTGCTTGCCTCGCCAGGCTGGAGGTAGAGGACAAATGGTCTCTTCTCATTGTACTTAGCATTTTGGTCTTCAGAGGTGCATACTTCTGACTCTTTTTCCTCTCATTCCTTTTCGAAGAACTCAATCTCTTTATTGTTCATCATGTGCTGAACTAGTTGGCGAAACTCTTTGCAATCCTGAATTTCGTGATCCTTTGACTGATGGTATTCGCAGTACGGGCCACACCCCTTTCTCATGATTATCATTCCTCGATCAAAGAGACGGGCCATACACAGCTACTGAAAGACCCATCTCAGCGGGGATCGTACATCGGATACCCTTGCCTTGGCCCTTTGAGGATATTCTTATTCAATAACATTTACACCTGGCCCTCCGTGGTTTGGCAGTGGGTTGTTGGCTGTGTTGGGTTCCCCCAACTGCAGGACCCCATTCCAAATTAAATTTTGTACAAAATTTTTGAAAGCCATGCAATTCTCGATCGAGTACCCGGGGACGTCAGCGTGGTACTCACAATGCACCTTGGGATCATAGCATGCCAAGTGCGGGGGGTTGTAAGGTGTGGCATGATATGGTCGGACTAAATCTGCCTTATATAACTGTGAGTAGAGTTCTTTGTAAGACATTGGTATAGAAGTGAATGACCGGTTCTCATTCTCTTTCTTAGGGCCCCTTTCTTCCCTCTTGTTGAAGCCTCGAGCACTTCCTGCTGCTGCTTGGGGTTGGGAGATAGTGAGGTTCTTGACGGCCTCATAAGTATTGGTGTTGTTTACTTCGTTGTCCCTCTTCTTATAGTTCTTTCGTGTTGACTCCCCACTGTCAATTCTTCCATTTTTAATACCAGCCTCGATGCGTTCGCTGGTCATTACCATTTCTGCAAAATTGCTGATGGGAGTGTCCCCTTCAGCGTGTCTACGAACATTGGTGTAATTTCATTCTCGGAAAGTGGTGGCTAAACTTGAGCCTCTATATCGCGCCATCGCTATGCGTATTTCCAGAGGCTTTCATTACGTTTCTGCTCCATTCCTTGTAACAGAAGACGATTAGGGACCATATCTGCTATATGCTTGTAATGGTCGTTAAAGGCTTTGGCCAGATCCTTCCATAACTTGATTTGAGCGAGAGTGAGCTGATTATACCACCTTGAAGCGGATCCTGCTAAACTATCTTGAAAATAATGGATTAAGAGTTTTTCATTATCCGTGTACCCTACCATTTTTCGGCAAAACATGGTCAACTAGGTAGTAGGACAGGTTGTTCCATCAAATTTCTCAAAGTCCGAAGTCTTGAATTTGTAAGGAATTTTCACATCCATAACTAAACTGAGTTCTTGCGAATTTAGCCTATAGGGTCCCTCTTCATCCTCATTTACCCGAAACTTTTCTTCAAGGTCCTTACGGGTGTCCTCTAACTGTTTTGAGAACTCCGCCTTTACTTGGTTGAATTTTTCCAACTCATCAAAATCTGGGATACTATCCCCAACATTCTCGACGTTTCTGATTGTTGTGCCTGGCTGAGCTAGGGTAGAGGCGCCAACCTGATGAGATGAAGGCTTTTCTTGTAGGGGGTTAGGTGGGTTAGTAAAGAGAGGGTTCTTGAAAACCGGGGAATATGAGCGATCTCCCGAGTCTTGAGTTGGGTTCTCAACAGTCTCATTTCCTCTTAAATTAGCCTTTATCAGTTGGGAAATCTCCTTCATCATGTCCTGTTGGGACTTAATGATGGTATCCCTTAATTCTTGCTGGGCTCGTTCAAGCTGGCCTCTGAGGTCAGCCTCTAACTTGGCAAAACCTTCTTCCATTTGCCTTGTTCGTAAGCGAGTATGGTAGGGATGTGGAATGATTATAATGAAAATGACCAAAATGTTATCTTTCTGAAATAAAACCCTTTTAATTAATCGGTAGTAATTAGTCGGGATGCAAGCTAATAAACCGGTTAAAAGACTATTAACATTCTAAAAATGCAGACAAAGTTCAAAACAATGCATGAATACAAAGAGCGATATTGAGTTCGAATATCATCATTAAACGACTTGCATTAATTAGAATGTAGTCTTGTTACAATAACTTAAAGAAACCCCACTACACATATGGCTTCAAGGTAGTATCGAGGTTAATAATCTCCCTTAGGACTCATCATCTACACAGTCATGAAGTTCAGTGGCGTCTTCTGCTAAAAACTATATCTTCTGAGCAACCTCTGTCATATGTGTTGTCCACCATGCTAACTCTTGTTCCTGTCTCCAGATTGTATACGCAGTGAAGTGCAGTTGCTCCAAACTCTGTGTCGGTCGTACTTGAATTGCTCCCCTAAGGTTAGCCATATGATCCTTAAGCTACTGAACCTCCTCTTCCAAGCCTTCGATGCGTGTCATTAGGACTTGGATCTCTGCATTGCTGGCCTTTAACTTGCTAGTTGAGCCCTTGTGCTTGAAAATGGACTTTTCCAAACATTTCACCTGATCCTTCAAGGCTTCGTTTTGGTGTTGTTCCTTCTCAATCTGCCTAGATTGGGAAGTCTTCAAATTCTTCATTTCCAAGGTCAACGCGAGCACCTGGTCCTTGTGCTCATAATACATTCTCTTGTAGTTCTCAGCTCGGGCTATTTCTTCTTTAAGTCGGAGTTCTAACCCCTCACTTGGTCCACCTTCTACAAGTCTCTTACCCTTTTTCAACCTTTTAAGTTTCTGAATCTCCTCTTTCTCCAATCTGAGCTCGAGTTCCAACTTATCCTTTATCCCCTACAACCTCTTAATTGTCCCTTCAAACTGTGTCTTCTCTAGTTCGTAGTCAAATTTCTCTTGGCAGGCCTTTTCTTCAAGCTTGAGGTATTTCTTTTGCTCCTCTTCCAGTGCTTCTTCATCAGCCCGGCTTCGGTAGGGAGTGTGAACAACCTTTCTTCCATGGATCTTCCCCTATTAGAACTTAATTGAGGGATATTATCGTTAACACGCTTTAACCGCCATGCTTCGTATTCCGGAGTGACCAAGTACGGGGCATTTACAATCCTAACTCGTCTGGCATTATTCTATGCCGTACACCATCATCTTATAGCCCTTCTCATTTGCATAATCCACGTTGAACTCCCCTTGGTGGCTGGCACAAACTGTTTTGAGTCGTACTGCTGCATAACTAACAAATGCGCGTATGCAGTATGTCCCTAGAGGCCAAGTAGGGGTACCTACGGATGTTCTCCGCATCTATAGAGAATGTTCTTCACCAATAACCACGGTGCTCTCCAAACTACATCTCCTTCTTTTAAACTCTCGAGAACATCTTGCCATACCTCATCGGACCTGCGGGTTGGCCAATCATTTTTCTGAGGAACTCTTCTAGAGGTGAGAACTTGCCGTCGTAAAGGGGTCTGGAGAAACTAGGATTGGTCTAGAGATGGTTGTAGAACCAGACAGTCAGAAGTTGTGAGCATCCTCGAAAGTGACCTCCACCATTTTCCCGATAGAATCTCAAAGATCGAAAAGTTTTGGACAAAATTACGGGTATTGGGTTGGTTTCACTACTCAAACGATCAAAAAGATCTAACATTGATGGATCAATAAATCCCAGTGCTCGAAGAAAGAGTACATTCTATAAATTAATAGTGAAAAGAGGTTACGCTGAACCCGACCCACATGATGTACAGAGGCTAGGGTAAAAATCTCTTCCCATTTGAGATACTCCATATGGTTCCAAGTAGTGACCTGCTGCTCGACCCAGGTTAGCAACGTGTCTGAGAATTTCTTTAGCTTAGCCCGAAAAGTCTTATTCTTACTTGGCTTCGAGTACACCTGATCCATGTCAATCATTTTGCAATTTATAAGATCCCGGTATTACTCGATTGTTGGGGTCAAATCGAAGTCACCGATTGTGAAGCAGCTGTAGGCATAGTTCCAGAAGCCCACTAAAGCTTGCAATAGTGCTTGGTCAACTAGAACCTTCAGCAAATATGCGATGTCACCATACTCTTCCTTAAAAGTATTCTTTGTTTCGAAGTCCCAACTGTCCTAAACTAGCTTTAGATTGGATACATCATTAAACCCGTTGTTCATAAATGTTGTGGTTGACATGGTTGATCTGAACCCAATGGTAATATTGTCTCCCTCATGCAGCTGTTCCCCTTCCGACCATATCTGAACATCATAATTCTTTTCGTCATTGCTGCAGACTAAATCCCCCATTAATCTGGTCTTTAACTTCAAACTGTCTCTAACTCAGTATGCTCTTAGACATGATTCAATATGCAAAACAAAAAGATAAAGGAAAAAGAAAAAGGCAGAAGTATTAGTCCAGTGATGGTAAATACATTGAACAACAAGAAGTAGGTAAATATTAAACAAATGCAAGTGTGTAAACAGAGAGATAAGCCTAACAATATAACTCTTAATTCCCTAAGGTTATCTTCATGGCTCTAGCGGGGTGGGCTTCTAAGATTCTCACACATGGGTTTGGCTTTAATTGGGGTACCCGAACCTATCTTATTACCTACTAAGGTAACAAGAACCCAAATTCAGGCCCATTACAAGTTTGCGAATTGGTTTCGGTTCGAGGGAAAACACAACCTAAAAACGTGGAGGGCTACCCACATGTTCAAGGCGTGGATTCTGGAAGTGAATTACTGACCTATGGAGGGCTACTCACGTGGGTATGTGGCGTTTCACTCCCACTTAAGGGACGAAGCCCAGGTATATAGCTTAATGAAATGGTGCAACACATGTCGGTGATTCCTTAGAAATTAAATAAAAAATTAATTCAAAGGCCACCAATTACCAAAGCCCGTTCAATTGCAGTCACATTTTTTAGAAATAATCAACCTTACTAGATTCTATTGAAATTGCGACACTTTTCCATTATGAGCAACAAATATTTTATTTGGCCTAACTCTCTTTTAAAAAAAAACAAAACGGTCCCCAGTAGAGTCGTCATGCTGTAGCGACGTTCTTTAGAAAAATTATACGTTTGACACTACGGGTTATCCCAAAAAAAAAACATTTCTTTGTAATCTTGGTTTAAGGAGATTTCTTTTGAAAATTCTTTTCCTTTAGAAAACTGATTGAAAATTGGGAGTCGCCACCGGCCACTTGGAAAAGGTAGGCCGGACACCACAAAACTAGATTATTCATCTTGAAAGGGTTCAGGAGTTGGTTATGTGTGGGGAAGGATTAGCAGCCCTATCACGCCCGGATATCGGTACCAAAATATTTGTTGCTTTCAATTGAAGAAAATTGTCGGAAATTGAAAAGAACTTAATTTGGTGACCCTAATTGAAAATTGGCTTTAATTGAACGGGCTTTATCAAATTGGTGGGTTCAAATTAATTGGACATTTAATTAATAAGGCTGACGATACATCAGACTATAGATTAAACCGACATCGAAGAAGCCCGACTGTCGTGTTAATTTATGATTCGAATCTCGCACGTCACCTTTATGCATGATGCAAACAGTTCAGATATGATGTAGTGATTTTATCAACTTTTAACTTTACCTTAGGACGGTAAGAATTAATTCAAATATTTGGTCAACATCCTTTAAGCTCGGACTGTTACGACACAAATACCAGAATTAATAATACCTCCCTTTTCGTTATTTAGGTTAATTAATGCAAAATTAATGGGCCGTATGAATGACAATTAAGGAATGACAAACAACGGCACGAAAATGCACACAAAAAGACCCAACACAAGACCTAACCTAAAAGGGCATGGATTACGGAAGTTTAATTAGTGATCTAGTTACTAATTAACTGCTTCCAATATTAACCCTAGAGTAATTAATCCTCAAAAAGCTAGAGAACCCTAAATTATGAGTTATCTTGTGACATGATAATTAATTCGATCAATTTTAAACTAGTATTCCAATAAGCCAAGAATACTATTTAAAATAAGCCAAATTAATTAATCATAGCTTTAAATTAAAATGTTGGTCTAATGTCCATGTCAATTTTATCTTGAAAGATAATTAAGAGGTGTTTGACCCATTATAATGAATTTAACATTTGCCCTAATAAGCCAAAGGCAAATTTAAATTCACTAAACCGATTCAAACCTTAAAACTAACTACGGCTCTAAAACTAATCCTAGGATTAACTTAATTAATTTCAGGATCGTGCCCCTATTAGACGAGCACACGACCTAAATTAGTTAAATTAACTCCTAAAATAATCTAAAACTAATTTAGCAACCCCAAGGCCCAAAAGACCAAGAGGCCCAAACTTCTAAACTAAGCCCAAGAAGAAAGGCCCAAAACATATAAACCCACTTATCATATACTATATTTGAATTTCAAAACCTAACTATGTGCACTTAAAGAAAAATACATATCATGCTTAATTAAAAGGAACTTTCAATACCTACATATCTAAAGTTACATTGTTTTAAGTCACTTTTTCTTTCTATTTAAAAAGAAATCATATATTATGTATTAAAATACACACATAATAAACTTTACATAGGGCAGTTATGCATATCAAAACAAATTAACAAGCTAGAAGATTTATTAAACACATCCAAATAGTAAAATAGAACATAAATAAAATAACAACAGCATAGACAGATTAAAATTAAATGCATGAACATTGAAGAGAAACTAAACACTAAAAGGGACCAAAATATAAAGAAACAAAATTAAAGGGGCAATTGTGAAAGAAAAAGAGAAAACGGGGTGTAATTGCGAACCAATGGAAAGTTTGAAGACCCGAATGGTGATTAAAAAAGGTGAAATGGCCTTTATCTCGTAATTAAACCAGGTAGAGGGACCAGAAGGGCTATTTGCCCATACAGAGACCCTCATGGCGCAAATAGATTGAGGCGGAAGGACTCATAACGTGAATAACCCAAAAATAAAATGGGCTTAGTATAAAACACAATGTTTTATAACGATTTCCACTTTTGGTTATTATTCTCAGCCTAAAACTCTCTCCCCGGCCCCTTCTTTTTTCCAGAATGGGGATGAACACCACCGTGGTGTTTATCCCAAACCCAGAAAATACCTCAATCCCTAGAATTCAGTCGCGCCCCACTGTGTCGGTCGTTATCCGCCGATGGCTGGCAACCTTTGATATAACCTCCAAAATGCTCATCTCTTTTCCCTAAACTCCAATCTAAACCTAGTTTTAACAAAAACGAACGGGGATCCCTCTTTTCATCAAAAGCCGAAACAAAAAACCCTTTTTTGAAACAAAACACAAAGAAACGTCTTTCCTCCTTGTCGATTCACCGTTTGTAGTGCCGTATGACACTACAAGGCTTGTCATCGGAAGGAAAAAAAAGGCTTCGAAGGTAAAATCTAAACCCTAACTATCTATTTATATGCATGTTTTTTCGAAGGATAGGTGTACCTTAGAAATCTGTTCTTTGTATTGCTGGTTGGGATTTCGAATCTATTTTTACTTGTCTGTTGGGTTTTCTTTTATACCCGAGAGTTACATTTGTTTGAAATGAAAAGGAAAAAATCCTATTGGCTGCCTCTGTTGATAATATGCTTTTTGCTGTTTTTTTGATTTGTTGTCAGCTTGTTATCTCTAATGCCTCTGCCTTTGTTTGCCTTGCCCGTGAACCATGACGTCCGGCTATGGAGGAGGACGGTCAGATAGCGCGCGGCGCTCGTCCCTTAGAATGGCGTGGTAGACTGAAGAGGGGAGGGGACCAAAGTGAGGAATGGCTCGGGGAACGAGGGCCTCTGGGAACCGTTGGATCTGCCCGCGTGGCAATTGGAGCGGATGATCATTCATCGCGTGTGGAAAACGAGGCGTCAGACGTGCGAGTGGAAGATGAAAGAGCCGTGCGTGAATCCTACGCGCGCGTAGGGGTTCCTGAGCAGTCGCGCATGCGGCGCGTTGAACACTCTGGAATGTTCTGCGTGTGTCTCAGCCGTTCGATCATCATCACGGATCCAATGGTCCAGGATCAGCTGCGCAGAGATAAAGATAATTAGGGTTTCTTTTGATGTATTTAGGGCCTTGTTGGGCCAACTGTGGATTATTATATTTTTTATTGTAAGTGGACTTGTTAAATAAAGACTTGGGCTTTTTATTTAAATATATTGGGCTTACACATTTAGTCATTTTGATAATTGTAATACTAATTAATATAACAAAGATGATATAACAATAACATCTAATAGTTCGAAACAATAGAGTCTTAATAGTATGATATCCAATAATAACAACGTTAAAACTTTCTTTTCCTCTCTTTATTATTACATTAAATATATATTTTTAAAAATGGATAACAACAGTATTATATGATACTTGTTATAAAAGTGAGACATATAGTAAAGGCAAATGGCAATACTAATCTGTTAACATTAATGAAACCCTTATTTAAGAATATAAAGACAACGAGTTACTTCTCCGGATAAAATTAGTGATTACAACATGTTTGTAACTTTTATGAGAAAATGGCTCATTTGTTACAAAACACATAATTAAGTGACATGAATTGTATTTTATCCTTTTATTTTCAAGAATTGAGTCCTTTTACATTTTATTTTTAAAAATTCAAATTAAAATTATTTTAATATATTCAAGTCTTTTACGACATTTTTTGGTTACATGGTTGTCAAGTTATTATTTAATTTATTTTCAAAATGCCATATCAATGAATTAACAAAATAATTTTAAAGTGTTAACGATTGGACTTATTTTTTAAATTTAAAAGGTAAAAGTACTAAATTCCTAACAAATAGAGGGGTTACAATTCAAAAGTACAATAAATATATAGACTCAAAACACACTTTAACCAACTTTTATTTCATTTTATTCTACTCTTTGATGAAATTTAAGATTTTATCTTTTCCTAACAAATATACAAAATAAATTTTTAAATATCATGATTTAAAAATTAATTAATTCATGAAATAAGTAGTAGTATTTTTCTGTTAATTTCATATAAACCAAATAAGATATTTTTATAAACCAAAACAATAATTTGATATTATTTTTTTAAAGGCATAATTCGATATTAACAATGTAATATAAAAAGTTTTTTTAAGAAAACAAAAGAACGGATGACACACCGCTACACCCTATTATTTTTTAATAACATTTAAATAAATATTAAAATTCTCATAAATTCAACATGTAATTAAACAATATTTCAAAACAAAATTAAAACTTGAATAACTCTTTTATTTTTTGTTTTTTTAATATTATTTTAGTCTTTAATTTAAAATACTAGTATTAAATTCTCTATTCTTCCCGAACCAAATTATCCCAAAATCATGACAAAAGTACCACAATATTGTGGTTCTATTTTTTTTCTCAAAATATGGTTCTCACCAAATTATTTTCAAATATATTGTAGTTTACTGTTCAAATTAGAAGACTAAAGTTTTTCCTCAGTCTTTGAACAATATTTTACCAGAAAACATTAAAAAATTATGGGCACTGTTCAAAGTTGAATTGCTCTCCCTTTGACTTCAGTGTAAAATACTGTTCAAAGTTGGATTGCTCTCCCTCCGACTTCATTTATTTATTATTTTTTTGGTAAAATACTGTTTAAAATCGAATTGCTCTCCTTTCGATTTCTGACTTGAACAATAAATAACCATAGTTCTAGAAATAATTTGCCCCATACTATATTTTGAGGAAAAAAAAATTGAACTACAACATTATAGTCTTTTTACCCAAAATCATTCTCTATACGTTACCGTTGCCGCCGACGAAATTACTGTTGCGGTCTCAACTTCGATTCTTTGGACATTCAAGCTAAAAGCCACTCTAAACTACTAGTTGAATCTAGACATCCAATTCCTAAAACCTAAATGTCACCCTAAACTACTAGTTTTTTTTAAGCAATTTCTATTTGGGAGTAGGGATATAATAGATTGGACTTGGATCGGACTTTATAAAATTCGAGTTCAATCTAATTGATAATCGGACCTAAAAAAATTCAAGTCCGAATACATAAATCTAAGTCCGATCTAATAAAGTATCTAAAATCCAAATTCAAATTCGAAAGTCCGAATCTAATTAATTTTTCTCATCTTTTTTAAAGTAACATCTCAAACAAATATCTTTAAATAAAAATAATTTCCATCAAACTTCTCTTACCACCACCAACTACGCAATTCTCATCATTTACAGTTTGAACACATGTCTCTTTCTTTTGCTGATTCATCTCCTAAAAGAGAAAGAGAAGATGCAAAAGGAGTAGAAGATTTTTCATCTCACATTCCTATTAAAATTATAACAATAAAAACGAATGAATTTGTTTTTTCATAGAAAATTTCAATTGAAAATACATAAAAAATATAAATATTAAGAGTACATTAAACCAAAAATTTAATATGAAAAAAACATAACGTACCACTACTACTTTTAGGAGGAGCCATTGATGATAAACAATAAAAATTGACTGCTAGATATATAAAATTCTCTAAATTATTTAGATGGTTTTTTCAAAAAGCATTAAATGATTGTTAAATTTCTCATATCTTTATATAGCCTTTGTAATCATAATTCAACTCATATTAGGATTTCAATATATATATATATATTAATATATATAATCCTAATTTAACTTAATTAGGATCTCAATATATATATAGATATATAATATCAATTCAACTTAATTAAGATTTCAATCTAAGAGTTTTAAATGTTTTTTATTTGAATTTATATATGGATCGGACTCGGATCGAATATGGATTTAGATTGCATTTTGATCGGATCATGACAATGTTCATATCCGATCCACCTCCTATTAGGTTTCAGACCATTTTTTCATATTCGAACTCTGACTTTTTTTGATCGGATTTGGATCAGATTTTTTTCTTGTGATCGAATCGGATTCAGATTATATTGTCATCCCTACTTGAAAGGAGAGGTTGTCAACTAAAGTTTTAACCACTTGCTCTAGAAGTTGTTTACCTCTAAACTACTAGTTGAATCCGAACATTCAACCTAAGTTTTAATTTTATTACATCAAATTTTTTCTTGATACAATTAATTGCAATGATCTCTTGTGGTGGTAGCAGTAATGGGGAGAGAAAGGTTATTCGGCTTAAATTTTAATTTTATTTTAAAATATAATTAATTATTTATCAAGTCTTAAAATTTAATATTTATTTAAAAATTATTAAAAAATTTAATAGTGTGTATTACTAATAGTGTATAGAAGTTCAAATTTTACCGTAAATAATTGTATATGAATTTTTAAATCAGATATATTTTAATTTAAATTCAACTTAATCTTAATTGTACTTACAAACATTAATTTTAATAACAAATGTAACCCTTTTATTGAGTGTAATTATAATTACTAACTTAAGAAACCATTTATATTGCAAGATCTAAAATTTAGTAATATTATATTGCATATATAATGTCACGTCTGAGAAGAGATGAGGTCATTAATTCTGTATCGAAAAAAAGAAAGGTCTTAAAATATATAAACGGTGGTGATGCATATCTTGTTAAATATATATTTTTTTTAAAAAGAGAGTAATGACCTTGTAACAATAAAGACACCGAAATAATTAAAAATTCTTGTACGGGTAAAGAGTATATATTTTTAAAATTTCATGAGAATATATCTTTTGATTGATTTAGAGTGACGAGTTAATTGAGTATCTAGTCGGTTGAAAATTACTATCTTATTAAAAAAAATAATTAATATTATTATAAGGATATTTTAAACCATAATAGAATAATTTTAGTTTATTTTATATTATTCCATAAAAAATGACGGAAAAAGTACGAAGTGCACGCGCTCGAATAGAGACGGAGGTTGGCAAAGATAAGGCTAAAAGACAGATAAATATATTTATTTATTATTTCCCTTTGTTTCTCTCCTATAAATATCTTACCTTAAACCATAATCTCATCCCGATTTCGCTTTATTTTCTCGGACGCCAAACAGAAGCGTCGTCTCTCTTTGATCTTACCTCCTATTTTCTTTCCTTTTTACATCAGATAGAAACAATGGAGAAAGCGATCATCCGACAGCAAATTCTGCTGCAACACCTCAATCCTTCACTTCCTTCTTCTTCGTCCGAACAGAATCACAACCTTGCTCTATCTGTAAGCTCTATTTTATTTTCTTTCTTTGGATTTTTTACCGTTTCATTGGATATTGGTTTCCTAATGTAGTAATTTTTTTTGTTATCTTCGATCCAGTCTAAGAATTGAGTTTGAGCCAGTTTTTTTATTTAGGAATTTTATTTGATTATTTAATGTTTTCTTTCTGTCAAAATATTGCCGTTTCTTTTTTATCTAATGAATTAAAAATTGAAAAAAATTTCTTCAGGCATTGGCTTGTTTAGCTGGAGATAGCGCTGCTTATCAACGGACTAATTTATTCGGAGACGATGTGGTTATAGTAGCGTAAGTAACTCGTTTGTATTTATTGATTTATAGTTATTTTTGTTAGAAAATAATTATGGTTTTGTTCCTGACTTTGATTTCGTAGATGGCGTGGTTATAGTAGCGTAAGTAACATCGATGATTGTTGTTAAATTTATAGATTTGTTGGATGACTACTGTAAATTTGAACTTCCTATAAATATTTGTGAATTTGAAATTCGCGTTTTTATAACTTTCAAATAATTAATCATGGTAACTTTTACTGATTTTTAAGTTCAAATTTTCAAATTCATACGCTCCACTTAGGCATAAGATTTTTTATTTTATTTTTTGGTTTAATTATGGATTGCTTAATTTTACAGAGCTTATAGGACTGCCCTCTGCAAATCGAAGCGAGGCGGTTTCAAAGATACTTATCCTGATGATTTACTTGCACCTGTTTTAAGGGTTTGCATCCTTTTCTTCTACTCTTGATGTTTTTTCTTGTTATTTTAATTTTTCAAGTGATTTATATCTTTGTATTTTGTTGCTATGCGTATGTTGAGATCAGGCAGTGATAGAGAAAACAAATCTGAATCCTAGTGAAGTTGGGGATATTATTGTTGGAACAGTCTTGGCACCGGGATCACAACGAGCCAGTGAGTGCAGAATGGCTGCTTTCTATGCTGGCTTCCCTGGTATACAGAGATATTGTTAATTATATGTTGTTATGGGTTCGTGTTTTTTACTGTTTCGTTGGTTGATTGTAGCATTTTTGTTGGTCATACAGAGACAGTGCCTGTTAGGACTGTGAACAGGCAATGCTCATCTGGGCTTCAGGCGGTTGCTGATGTAGCTGCTGCAATAAAAGCAGGGTTTTATGACATTGGTAGGAGGAAACCTGTGTTTTGGAGGATATTCCTTTCTCTTATGAAATGCTAGCACTGTATTTATTATTGACTACTTGTAACTAATGTAGGTATTGGGGCTGGGCTGGAATCTATGACCACTAATCCTATGGCTTGGGATGGATCAGTTAACCCAAGGGTACTCTCTCTCTCTCTCTCTCTTTGTGTGTGTCTGTGCGCTTGCTTGCTTGCATCTGTTTATCATTCCCATGTTACTCAAACTCAGCGTGTGTCAAATACGGGTATAATATTGATGCTGGTATATTCTATCTTTTATAAGTTTTTTCATATATTTGGAGGGTCCTTAGAGGATTATATCCTCATACCTATGTATCTAGCCTTGCTCACGAGTGTGAGACATGAATACTTAGAGAAAAGTAAAGAGTGAGAACAACATATTCTCAGTCACCCTATATCCTAAGAATACTGGATTTTAGTACCGGTTTGATCTTTTACTGATTTTGGCAGGTGAAGCAAATGGAGCAAGCTCAGAATTGTCTCCTTCCAATGGGTGTTACATCAGAGAATGTTGCTCATCGCTTTGGTGTGACAAGGCAGGAGCAGGATCAGGCTGCTGTAAGTTGAATGGTTGCTGTGTTGAATGGTGTTGCAAGTTATCTATATAAATTTAATTTCTTCAATGCTGGTTGTTAGGTTGAATCACACAGGAAAGCAGCAGCTGCTACAGCTTCTGGTAAATTTAAAGATGAAATAATCCCTGTGAACACCAAGGTATTTTCCCTTTCTTCCACCTTATAGATTCAATCTTTGTTTCATATACTCTTATGGAATGCTTTGTGTTAATATTCTCATGTTTGGATTGTAAAATTTCATGTATGAAGATTGTTCCAAAGACTGGTGACGAGAAACCTGTCACAATCTCTGTTGATGATGGTATCCGACCTAACGCTTCAGTGTCAGATCTGGCAAAACTGAAACCCGTATTCAAGAAAGATGGGACCACCACTGCTGGTATTGAATAATGTATCATCATATTCTTTCTGGAATTCTGTGCTGCTCTGGTGGTTTTATCTTATTTGTTTGAATCTTGTTTGCATGGTAGGAAATTCTAGTCAAGTGAGTGATGGTGCTGGGGCTGTTCTGCTCATGAAAAGAAGTGTTGCCATGCAGAAAGGGCTGCCAATTCTAGGTGTATTCAGGTGTGTAATGCCTGGTTTTGCGTCCTTCTGATATATATCTTATAAATGAAATTTGAACAGTGACCTCATGATGTTCTTGTAGTATAAAGCCAGAACTCTCTGCTCTGCTATATCTGTTGTTCTTTGGACTTTTTGAGTGTACTACAATTCTTATTGTTTTGAATATAGTATGTTGTGAAGGCTATATTCTGAGCTTTGATTTCTTGCTCTATGTGGTTTCTAAAGAGCATCTGAGTATTTTAATTCGCTGTTACCAGCTATATGATGCTCGGACTTGTATGTCTTTCGGACTCGGTATGCATCCGACATGGGTATGACTAGATTTTCTGAGTTTTCCTAAATATTTGGAGGATCCTTAGGGATCATATTCCCATATCAAAGCTCGTGTCTGACACAAGTACTTCATGAAAATGAAGAGTCCGAGTAAACATAGGTTACCAGCTTCTCTCTCCCACCTTTTTTTTGTTTTTTGTTTTTTAACTGTTATCTATATGAAATTATTTGATTTCTATTCCTAATCAGTAACTCATTGTGTTAAACTTCATCTTTTTAAAACATGCATAACTTGGTCTAGACGATGTAACTGTGTGCAGCAGTTGCCTTCTATGATTCAAGACTTGTGGCGCGAGTGTTGGGTACAATTGTGTCTAATATGGGATTCTCAATTTTTTTTTGAAGTTCTTTAATGTATTTGAAAGGTCTTGGAGAGTCATGTTCTCATACCCATGTCTGTATTTTAGTCTGACACATATATTTCAACAAAATGAATAGTTGGAGTAAAGTAGGTTTTAAAATGTTTTTACCATGCCCATCTTGCATGCCGTGGGTCTGTGTAATATTATATTTTCTATTAATTTAATAGAGCAATTGTCAATTTTGCAGGACATTTTCTGCAGTTGGTGTGGATCCTGCCATCATGGGTGTTGGCCCAGCTGTGGCAATTCCAGCAGCAGTTAAAGCTGCCGGGCTGGAACTTGATGATATTGATATTTTCGAATTAAATGAGGTACAGTGTAGTTTTTCACAGTTGCAAATTCATTAATTAAAGAGAATATAATACTCAGATGCCTCTAATTTCTTTATGTATTGCAGGCATTTGCATCTCAGTTTGTATACTGCCGCAAGAAGCTGGAACTAGATCCGGTAAAGATTAATGTTAATGGAGGTGCAATGGCAATTGGACATCCATTGGGCGCAACAGGTATTTTAACACAAACGAAGTTCAATTTTTTCTTCTGATTATTGTCTTTTTCTGTTGTAGTTTCTGAAGGTAATCTATGCACAAAACGATTATATCTTTTTGTACGTTGCTCATAATTACACCCATTGAATAAAGTATGTGAAGCCTAAAATGATGCTTTTAACTTGATTCAAGAATTGGGGGGATCTACTTATACTATATATGCAGAGTCTCTTTGTGTTGTTAATTGTGCACATAGACAATGTGTCATACAACAAAACAGCCTTGGGTCCTTTTGGGTGAGATGCATTTTGTGCAGATACATGTTTGGTGCATCTAGGAAAAGACAGCTAGCTAGACACTAAAAGCTTCTTAATCCGAATTCCGGGCCCACATCTTGTGTTAGCGGTAGACACCAAATCTTCTTAGACCTTTACGGATAAGGCACCTTTAATTAGGTGCACACTTGGGTGCCTAAGTGTGCTTTTTGTAAGGAGATAGGAATAGAAAAGGCCTACCTCTGATTAAATTTCTCTTTATTTTCTTTTATTTTTAATTTTTTCAGATTTACGACTACTAGATGTTCTCAGACGTATTATATCGCATTCCACGTGTTTTGGTTAATTTTTTTTCCCAATGTCAGTGTGTTAACTTTCCTTCTTTTGTTGAAGGTGCTCGTTGTGTTGCTACACTATTGCACGAAATGAAGCGGCGTGGCAAAGACTGCCGCTTTGGTGTGATCTCAATGTGCATAGGTACTATTCTTTCCTTTCTACTTTCTCCTGCTGATAAATCTGGTAACTTCGGCACCAACTTGATTTTTAATTAAATTCTTTTTATCATTTTTAAAAATTCTCATTATCTCTCAAAATTAAAAAATTAGTTACATCCTAAATTTTTTAAAAACTGTAAATATGGCCTTCAATTTCTTTCCTAAAAATTTCTATTTCAATCCTTATTTTAAAAATATGCCTAAAATTTGGCGAATGGTGCAATTTGAGGATCATGGCATCATGTTTATAGAATGGATCCAAGGATTCCCGATAGATTGGCGTGGCATTCTCATGAAACCATTTTAAATTGTGATGCAAACTTCCAATAAAACAGTGCAATAAGCGTCTCTATGTCGACGTTTTCATAAAATTACTATTTATATATGGTACTTTCATTAGACCCAACAAGAAAGTGTATTATATAGATTTTTTTTTTTTTAACATTTCAAATGTTATTTACATATATATCATGCGTGTTAGGTTAAATAATCTTGAACCATTTATTAAGGAAATATGTATGATGGGATCAGCCATTTATTTTCATTAAATACTTTAATCAATAGCTACGATTGTTTTCTTAGGTCTCGAATTCGAGTCTTTTGCCATTATTAAGTATCTGTTTAATACACGCTTCCAATTCTATGGATAAGAGATCCATTATATACAGTCCATTCTATAAACATGATGCCATGATCCTCAAATTGCACCATTCGCCAAATTTTAGGCATATTTTTAAAATAAGGATTGAAATAGAAATTTTTAGGAAAGAAATTGAAGGCCATATTTACAGTTTTTAAAAAATTTAGGATGTAACTAATTTTTTAATTTTGAGAGATAATGAGAATTTTTAAAAATGATAAAAAGAATTTAATTAAAAATTCAAAAAAATTAAATTTAATATAAATTTTTAAAAATTTTATAAGAGTTAAATTAAATATCTTAAAATTTTAAAAGGTTAAAATCTAAATTTCTAAAAATTTAAAAGAGCCGTGGCCCTCACATGTCTTCCACCTTCCCTTAGTTCCGCCCTACTATGTAATCAAAATTACTAGGCTCATATGTTTGAATAGAAATCTTTGCTCCTTTTGGGTGTTTATATTTACATTTTATAATGAAAAATTAAGTTTAAGATTAAGGTTTAATGTTTTAGGTTAGAGTTTAGGAAATTAAAAGTTTAATATATTTTTTAGAGTTTAAGGTTTATAGATTATGATTTAAAATTTAAGGTTAAAGATAAAAATTTAATTTTTTAATATCAGACATGAAAAAATAGCTGATTTTTTATTGCATATGTTCACCGATAAATATAACATCGAAAAAGGACTGAATTTTTATATTTTTAAAGATAATTTAATGACTATTTATATACTTTACCTAATATATCACCGTCTGGCTCAACAGCACTCCCTTGTACATGTGCCCAATAACCAAATTCTGACACAAGTATCGATCTTATTCTTGGTAGATGCGTTGGTGTGGTATTCTAAAAGGGATCTTCTATACTACCACTTGTAAATTCAATCCAAATTTAAAAATCAAATATTAACTACACGACCACTTAACTATAAGATTAGTGTCAATCTGATAACTATACTTTTAATTTTGGCAAATTTACCACATAACTATTTAAGTGATTTTAATCAAGTCACTTATCGTTAAAACCTAACGAAGAGGCTAACGTAACATTATTTTTTTTTATATAATTACACATTTAGTCCCTGTTATTTACACATGATCAAATTAATTCTAATTTTAATTTAATAATTTTATTTTCTTCCTCCAATCAAGTCACCTGATTAAGGAAGAACATAAAGAAAACGACAATTGCGCCCAACAGATTTTGAACCAAGGTCTCCCGGAAGAAAGGGTCGCTATTTTACCACGATGTTAAGTGCACTTTTGTGATTCATAGTATGAAATATATTATATGTCTTCATTTGTTGTTAATGGCAAGAAAAAAATATGAGTTAAAAGAACTCGAACATGACACACTTACTACACATAAAAATATTTAAATTACAAAAATAAATCTAATAATTAAATTAAAGTTGACACACTTGTATTTTTAAACTAAATTTAATATATTTTTTCTTTTCACAATTATTTTTTATAAATTCATATAAATAGTCATTGAATTATTTTTTAACTTAATTAATAATTTTATATTTTATTAAAGTTTTTAATTAAATTATTATGTACGTTAAATTATATTAAAAATTTTAAAATTATATTAAAATTTCATTTAGCGAATCTAAACTCACAAACATAATTTAAATTAATTGATGTTATTTTAAAATTTTGAATTTTTAATATAATTTTTATATATAATAATTAAATTAATTTTTTAATAAATACTAAAATTATTAATTAAGTTAATAAATATATTCATTGATTATATATGTGAAATTATAAAAATAAATATGAAAAATAAAAAATATATTAAATTTATTTTAAAAATATAAAAAAATTAAAACCATTTTTATTTTAGATCAAACATTAACTATAATTTAAATATATATATATATAATTTTTTCAACTTTAATTTAATTATTAGATTTATTTTGGTGATATAGATATTTTTATATGTCTCAAGCGTGTCATGTTCGAGTCTCCTTAATCTATATTTATTTCTTTTTTCCTGCCACTAACAACAAATTAAAGACATAATATATTTCATACTCTAGATTACAAAAATGCACTTGACACAGTGGTAAACTAATGCCCCTTTCTCTCAGGAGACCTTAGTTTTAAACCTACTAGGTGCGGTTGTTGTTTTCTTTATGTTCTTTTTTTAATAATTGGAGGAAGAAAAAAATTATTAAATAAATATAAATAGGCGATGACACGTGTTATCATTAATGTAATAATTAATTTATGAGTTAATTTCACCACACATCTTCAAACTATGACACTCATTCTAAATTAATCCCTAAATTTTAAAGCATTTCAATTTCATCCTCAAACTATAACCTTCATTCTAAATTGGTCCCCAAACTCTTGAGCATTTAAGTTTCATCCTCAAACTATGGCTCTCATTCTAAATTGGTTCTCAAACTTTTTGAACATTCTAATTTCATCCTCAAATTTTCATTTATATCACATCATATTATTACATAATACACATCAGTGTTTCACGACAATTAACAATTTTTGTAACAGTTTTATTAACATAAGATATGATTAGCATATATTGATAATTTGGGGGTGAAATTAGAATATTCAAAAAGTTTGAGGACCAATTTAGAATGAGAGTCGAAGTTTGAGGATGAAACTAGAATGTTCAATAGTTTGGGGACCAATTTAGAATGAAGGTCATAGTTTGAGGAAGAAATTGAAATATTTTAAAGTTTAGAGACCAATTTAAAATAAGTGTTATATTTGGGAGACATGTGATGCAATTAACTCTTAATTTATTTTATTAAATTAAAATTATGACCAAATTGATAATAATGTAAATAACGAAGACTAAATGTGTAACTATACAAAAAATTAACTACCACATCAACCTCTTCGTTAGGTTTTAACGGTAGGTGGCTTGATTGGAACCACTTAAATAATTGTATAGTAAAATTGTCAAAATTAAAAATATAGTAGTCAAATTAACACTAACCCCATTAATTAAGTGGTCATCTGTGTAGTTTACCCTTTATTATTATGATATAGATTAGATGTTCATCTGTAGTTTACCCTTTATTATTATGATATAGATTAGATGTTTTATGCGGATACATATACTAAAAATTGTCGATCTGTGATCTAATATCAGAGGAAAATCGAATATAAGATATTGAGTGCTGATACTATCCATGATGCCAATACAAGTATCAATCATCGGTCCTTAACAACCACAACTCTCTATTTAAGGTCAATGATATATATAAACTATTTCCTTTGATTTTGATATTTTTTGTCTTTCCGCTTATTTAAGATTTCAGTTTGAATAATTTGAATTGATCCGCATTATATATCTGGTTTTAGTGTGTGTCTTTCCATGAGGATCTTTTGCATACACAAGGCCTTGAATTCAAGACCTGATTAAGCGACACTCAATGGGGTCTCAGAAGGGGGAGCACCATGAGCGGCTGCTTAGAACCCCAACCAGCTAAGGCCCTTAAAATTAATTATCTTTATTTTTTTAAAATTTTATTTTTAAATTTATCAAATGAATAAATTAATCTAACATTAATTTTTTGATAAATAATCTAACGGTAAAATTTAATTTTTTCTCAAATCTCAAATTTTCATTTTTGTTTTCTAAAATTTAATTTTCTGTTATTCTTTTCTAATCTAACGACAAAAAAATACAATATTCTTCAATTTTTTTATATTTATTGTTCAAAATTTTTATATTTATTGTTGAAAATCAAGCTCCATATCATACCCACAATTCAATCCCTTTAAACTTTCTTAACAAAATAATAAAAATAATGTGATTAACAAAGTTTAATCATGTATTTATGGTTTATTAATAAAATATTTTTCGAATTGAAATCCGCTAATTTTATTAAATGAGGAAATATCTGAAATTACAATGAAAGTTTACAACTTAGTAAACAAAACACCTAAAACCAGACATATTCCTAGTAAACAAAACTAGCGTCTCGAGATCAAAGGAGGACCACACAGGGAAAAGGTAATAACCTAACCCAAAGACTCGAAACAAAGAAGGATACAAACATTACCAAAAGCGACAATGATAGGTAAAATAGTAACACCCCCTACCCGGGATAGTAGTAACCCGGCTCGAGAGCGTTACTTAACAAGCAAGCAAGGCAAGAACATAGACAAGGCAAGAACAATACAAGCAATTCAAGATCAATACAAGAACCATACAAGCAATTCAAGATCAATACAAGAACCATACAAGCATCTTACTTACTTAGCTATCAAGTAAGCTCTCATTTAATTTCAATCATCCTAGCATTCAAACAAGACCAAGTTAACCAATCCTACATTACTTATCATGCAAGCAATTCACATTTGACTTCAAGTGATCCTAAGTATTCGAACTAGGACAATACAAACAATGAACAAGGCTAGCAATGCAACCAATCATACATTTCTTATCAGGCAAGTAACTTATAATTGATTTCAAAACAGCCTATACCATTCGGCTATCTATACAAGACCACTAAATTAATGATCTTTCATACTTACATTATAAGTTACTATTTTCATGGTTCATATTACAACATTCATTCTTTGTTACCTATCCTATTTGAATTACCTTAGTGTCTCATGCTTCCAATTCAATTCAAGGTCCCTTAGTTTGTATACATTTAGACAACTCAATTCTTTGCTTACTACGCATGATTATCTAACCATTCAATAGCATGAACTAGTTCTATTCAAGTTTTATTCTATCCCTATGGATTCAGAAACATCATATAATCACCTAGACAATTCGGCTTTACCAATCAAACATATAACCATACTCACATTAAGGTACAATCATTCACATATGACCCTATAATTAACAAGGCAGTCGAATGGTAGAACAACATGGTTCATCATATTCGAATTATAATTCAAGCATACACATGATCATTTCAAGGCTTTCAAATTTCTTCATAACAACTAGATCAACATATGATCATTCCATGAATTTAATTCAAGAGTTGCACAACAAACATCAACCATTACATGTAATCTTGGTTCAGTACATACTTGTTACTAAGTTCATAACATAGGTAGGCCCATAAAACAATATATACAAGCTTCGAGATGCATGTTCAAGATAACTATGTACAATCTAGTGCCACCATTCTAGGAGATATGCAAAACAAGTATGAAATCATACTTAGGCAAACTTGTGTGTCTTGCTTCTTGTTCAAGGTAACAAGCTTCAAGATCAAGCAACCTCGTATCCTTTATCCTGTAGGTTGGAAAGAATAAAAATGAGAGTGATAAGTACAAAAATGTACTTAGTGAGGTAGTAACTAGTCTATCCATTTGTTATTTCAAGTTTCATGTCTTTTAATCAAGTATAGACCTAGCTAAGTCTTTCATGCTTTATAGTGATGTTAGCTAGGCTTTCAAGCATCACGTTTATCCTATCTAAGGATATCAAGCAATCAAGATAATCCTAATTAAGGATTCAAACATTCGACCATCAAGAATCAAGTAACAAGAAGTCATGTTTCATGAATCAAGCACACATGCTTGCAAAACAAGAAATCAAGGAGTCATACTTTCAATTCAAGTAACATACATGTTTATGACATTCAAGACAAGTATCATGTATTATTGGATTGTTAATACAATTGTTATTCATTAAACAACCCCTTGGTACTTAGTTTGTATAGGTAATCGAGTCTCCAACCAACTGTCGCCACAAGATGCACCGTAGTGCTGGTCAACCCTCCTACTGTCGCCAAAGACCATATACATACCCTCCGTCTGTCTCCAAATAAGGGCCTTAGCCCTGGACCGTAGTCCACCCGTACACAATGAGCTCTAGACTCTAAGGCATGCCCTTCTACCTAGTCCAACTAGCTACCAAGGTTGTTTGATTTACCATTTATTCAAGTTTATCAAGTTCAAGATCATGTTCATGTCAAGCAAGATCATTTCATATTAGGCCCTTAGGCTATTGAGCCATAGCTCACATATCAAGTAGTTTCAAGATCAAGATTATGTCAGACAAGTTCATTTCACATTAGGCCATTGAGCCATAGCTCACATGTCAAGTAGTTTCAAGATCAATATTATGTCAAGCATGTTCTTTAGCATTCAATCGCATGCATTATAGCACATACAAGCACCAAGATACCATACAATCATGCTTAGCATTCGAAATAGACATATAAACAAGATTTGGATCAAGTTTCATGTATTTCTTTAGTCATCCTTCCCTTATTAGGTCAAGTTCATGATTAGATTCATTTATCATGTCAAGAATGTATCAAAAATACATTGGTTAGGACATAGTCCTAACCTAGAGGTAACTACACTCACAATACTCCGAGCTAACTAATCTTGGATCCACACTCCTTTTTCTTGGCTTTAGGTTTTTCCAACCTTTCCTCTTCCACCAATTTCAATCCTAGTTCTAACACATTACAAGCAAACACATATCAAGACAAGTTCACAAGTCATTCAATTCAAGACAAGATCACTAAATCAAGTATTGCTACAAGCATATAACATTCACATATTGGGCAGCATGCTCATGTGAATTGCCCATTACACTTATCTACACTTTTCTACATTCTAGTTCATGTAAAACAAGGTATATTTCAAGGCCTAAAACTATTTACAAGACAGTTTGTAAAATGCTACAAAACAACGTGCATTTGCTTATGCAGCTGCTGCCAGGCAGCTTGCACTCTAGTCACTAAATCATGCATATCTTTCATTCTGTACGTCGGAATTTCAATTGGTTTACACCGTTGGAAATATAACAAAATTGTCTTTATGCCCATATAATACTTGCATTTTAGTTCTTTTCCAATTAATATAGTTTTTAATTTCAAGACAGGGCATCTTGCTATACTGGACAGTTTGCACTGTCCATAGTATTTCTTCTCTACAATTCAGTATACAACCCAGAGTTTAGCTCTATTTTCTTCTAATGGATTTAGACATTCCAAGGTGTTTTCAATAAAAATTTCAGCCTTAAATTCATTATACACAATTTTTAGTGATTTTTTCAAAGTCACTTCCTAGAACAGTGCATTCTGGGCAGATTACGCTAGGTTGGATTTCTAGCTTCTTAACTCATTTTAGCAAGGTCCTAACATGGAAATTTCATTCATGATCATGTTCATACATGTCTAGGCCATCATAATTCACCTAGCAATGTTCTTAAAACAGGTCATAATCAAGTTGAACCTAGTGTGATCTATTTGATCACATTTGCACATCCAATTCATCAACTAGGCAGTCCATTACCTAATTTAACTAGTTCAATTAGGTGTAGTCACATTTCTAGAAACTTATGTATTCAATTCAATCTTCTTTTTACCTAGCAACATGATCAAAACAGGGTTCTATGTTCATTTAACATGTTTATACAATTTCTCAATAAAAACAGTCCCTAATCAAGATTGTTTTCTATCATGTTCATAATTCCCAGATTTCCAGCAACTGTACATTTATCCTATATCAAATTGGTTACTGGGAACTAAAATTTCAAGTTCAATTTGAATCTAGCATGCTCCTAACACACATAGAAATCATCCAATTCATCAAGACAACAAAGATATCATCAATCACTCATTCAAACAATCTATAGCAAGTTAGTTTCAAGTATTATCCTTCTCCAAGCTTAATTTGATCAATGGATGAATTATGAAGCTTGAATTGAAGATGTTTGCATGCAAAATTTTCTCCATTTTCTCTCTCTATATTTCGACCAAATGGATAACAATGGGGAGGAAGATGACAATATTTTTGGTTATTTTCCTCCCCAAGCATGAGTCATCATCCTAAATGGCACATGTTATCTTTCAAATAAAGACATGTGTCAAGGACTCCAATTAATTTCTATTTTACATGCAATCTATAGGATTTTGCATGTTCACATTTCCATCATTTCATTTATGCCTTCTAGTTTTCATTTCAATTCAATTTGGTTCAATTTCATTTATTAGATTTATAAGGATGGCCAATGTTCATTCTTCTTTTAAATTGATTACCACATATATTCAATTAACCTATAGTTTAAATTGTTGTAACATTACTAGGACAATTTTAGGGTGTTACGAAAACCATCAACAAACAACATAAAAATGCATATTACAATGAGCGTACGTTGACAAAAAGATCATTACCACAACTCAATCGCAAATAAAGAACGATAGATGTAATCGCATATCCAAATCCGGTTCGAGGATTCGAGACAAGAAGATCAGCAGCATAATGAAAGGAGCCCATCTTGATCAGTCGTGGCGTCTTTAGATCCAACCCTAATAGAAAATCAAAACAAAAAAGAAAAAGAGTGCCAAAAGACAGAGTAAAATCGTACCAAAAGGTAGAGTTAAATCGTACTACAAGAGCAGGATAATTTATTGAAAACTAAAAAACGAAATGATAGATCTCGGCGGTCGATGACCAGTATTAAAACTAGTGCTGCCGCCGGTGTTTAAAGAAAAAAAGAGCGGCGCTACTAGGTATTTTGAGAGAGCAAAAAGAGAGAGTAGTGGCGGCTAGGTTTTTGAAAAACTCGTTGATATTGCAATATAAAATATTAAATTAATTATTTAAAGTAATGAGATAAAATTTTGTTCTATAAGGTCTATCTTTGAGTTTTCGTTCAGGGCCCCGAAAATGTTCAAAACGACTTTGACGACACTAAATTACTTACCACTTGGACCAACCTCGTTGGTTGATAGCGTTATTTAATGCTACAATCTTACTTAATTTACAGTTTTTGAATTATCTTTTTACTATCTTTTTTATGAAATGCAATCTCATAAAATAGGAATTTAATTAACTAATTTTAAAGTATTAATTTATTTTAAATTTTTTAATTGTCTTAAAGTGATTACAAGATATTATTATTCTCTTCTCCACTAGAATCACTTGTTGAGGTCAATTATTTTGAATAATTGTTGGGTTCAATTTTATACTATATGAAAAGGAAAATTTTAATATAATCACACGTCAAATAATGAGAAATACTAAATATGTGCATTTCGTAATGTCTAGAGCATGTGATTAAAAATTAATGAGAAATGCCTAATAAGCGCTTTTCAGAATGTCACCTCGGATTGTTCCCTAAATTGCTTCAAAGTATTATTATAGAATATATAATGATTTCTTAATAGTAATTAATTAAGAGAAGAAGAAAAATCAAAGCCATATTCACAATCGAAAGGGGTAATGATTAAAGAATATTAATCAGTGATAAGTTTTGGATTAAAAATATTGTCAATTCAAGTCGATTCGGAGATATTAAACAAAAGAAATACATGCATGTTTGTTTTATTTCAAGATTTATGCTTTACACCATTGTAGGTTCTCTTCATATGCTTCCGTTTATCAGTAAGTTTTTTTTTAATCTTTGGGTAAATTACAAAAAACACACAATCAAATCACTTTATTTATCTATTATAATTATCAAGTCACCTTATCATTGAAGTGTGTAACGTACATTAACTTTTTAGCTATAAACAGAAGAGAAGGTTTAATCGTGTTTTTATGGTTACAAACTGATGGAAAAAAACAGTTTCAGGACATCATCTATTCTGTCCACAACTCGAGAAGGGATTAATGTAAGCACCAAATGCCCCATATTGTACTGAAATTGAACGTTAGGTGATGAAGAAACTGTCATTTTTGCAGCTTCAAACTCGATCATCTTTCTCCATTTTCTGCAATGCTGTACTTTAGTAGCTTCTTCTGCCTGCAAAAGTTCATCAGAAAGTACCATCCGATGGCGCCCGCCGTCATGACTCCACTAACCAAATACACCATTTTAGTAGCAATAACCATAATAACTACCAGGAATGCTGATGGTATCAAGCACATTGCAACCAGCCCTGGAATCCTTAAAGGAACCCTGTAAGGTCTCTTTATTGCAGGCAACTTTCTCCGCAGCCAAATAAAAGCCGAGAATTCAAGAAGCATTCCAAGACTGTACAAGAAGTTCGCCGACGATATGATGTCGGTGAAATTCATGTATGACATTCTGATCGTGATCAAGGTCGAGAGCAGTATCCCCACCCAGGGAGTGTTGAACCATTTGGATCTGCAGGCGAAAAACTTGGGCAGAATGGCCAAATTCGCCATTCCCTCCAGTTGATAAGCACAGCTGCTCAGTTGAGCTTCGAATAACCCGATTGCCGATAAAACAGCACCGACTTCTACCCAGACTTTTAGCCACTTGCCTGCTATCATCTCGGCTGCGTGAAATCCGGTCCCCCATTCGCTTTGATCAACCGAAACGGCGCCGATGACCGCGAAGAGTGGAACCAGGTAGGCCAAGCAAGTGAAAACCACTGCCACTAGAAGAGCCCGAGGGAACGTTTTCGGGGGGTTATCTACTTCGCCGGCGAGAGTGCTGACGTTGTCCCAGAAGTTCAAATTCCAGAAAAGGGTGTTGAAGAAGAGATTCCAATCTCTTTTAACACCTCTCTGGCCTAGACTGATCCACCTATGGGGTTGGATCTTGGGGATTGCTGCGAGAGACATGATAACGAAAGGCGAAAGCGAAACAAGGCCGAGCAAAACAGCGCCCCAACCGACGATGGCGAGTCCGGTATAGTTCACAAAAGATAAAATCACCGTCGACATCAGAATAGAGATCTGGCGCGGCCAGCCGGACTCCAACGGATTAATAATCTTCTCCAGGTAGTCCACGCAGAGAACCGGGAAAGCCGCGATGTTAATGACGCCACTCAAGAACTTCCAGGATCCCATCAGGGATCCAAAGAATGGACCGAACGCACGTTCGGCCCAAATAACGAAGCCTCCATTACCTGGAAAAGCAGTGGAAAGCTCTGCCGTGATGAGAGCTTCCGGGACGCTCCAGATGAAAGGGAAGAGGAGGAAACCCAGAAGGGCAAACAGGGGTCCGGCAGCCTTGACTGCCGGCTCTTCTCCATAAGGACCGCCGGCGACTTCGAAATAGATGAGGAAGATTAGAGGGATGAGAGTCAGGTTTTTGGGTGTTTTGGGGGTAAGTTGTTGAGGTGGGTGGTCAAGGTTTTGTTCTTCGTCCATAGACATCGGCTCCGCGGTTGCTGGAGTGGGTCTGGATTTAAAAACAAGGGAATATCGAGTCTTTAATAAGATATGTCAGATCCATATCATTGATTGTGAAGAACTGAAGATAGTACCTGTTGGGTTGAGAAGGCTCCGGCGACGGCCGGTGGTTGTAGCTTAACAGATGTTGAAGCGCTTAGCAGTCGAGTCTTTGTTTTAGAGGGAGATTCAAACGGGACTTGGAATTTCTCGTCATCAAAGCCGGCTGAGTTTTATCGTTTCCAGCACCCGCCGCTTCAGTGGGTTCTTATTTTTTTCAAGGGAAGAATGTTGTTTATTGGTTGAATAGCAGCGGTTTTTAATTCCGGAAAGGGAAAGATACCAACGTGCGATCTGAAAAAAATCTCAATTATTAATACGGAAAATGCTGCTTTTTCGAATCACTAAAATAATTATTAATGATTTAATATTAGGTGTAATTGTCAAATTTACACATTGTTTCATTTATTTTTTCAAATAAGCCCTTTTGAATGGTCAATTAGCTGTTAACTTTTTTGCTAACGTAATAGGACAATGTTAATGACACAATTGAATAAATGAAAATATTAAATATTTTTTTTGCTATTGTACCTTTTCTCACCTTGGTTTATAATTTTAAACCATCCTTAATAAAAAATAGTAAAAGTCACTGCTTGTTGTTCGGATAAATTTATCTCTCAAATTTATAATTTTTTTGTCAATTTAATTATTTAATTCAAATAAAATACGAAATAAAAAAAGTTAGGTCACAAACTAAGAATATATGTATACATAAGAATTCCACCAACCCAATAAATTGGTCAAAAAAAAGAAGAAGCTAGAGTGTCAAATATATTAAAAATGCTTTTCCCTCACATGTTGGGATTACTAATGTTTGGCATAAGTTTCACACAAAAGTCAATAGGACAACAAGGGTGGTCGGTGTAGGATGATAATTGTGTCCAAACAACTTTTCTTCTTCTTCTATATATACCAGAATTTTTTATGGGAAAATATATTTTATATATAAATATAGTATTTTGAAAAGTAATAATTTTTATAAAATAAAAGTGAGAATTTTTTTATGTAATTTGAGGTGTTGTGGGTGGTTTACTTATTTGTTTTTTAAAAGACAATCGGCGATTTTAATTAAAAAAAATTGAACAAATGAAGAGAGACTGTTACTGTTGAGATTTAATTTCAGTACCTAAGAGAGAGGGGAGAAGAGAGTAGGAAGTGTTCGTGCTGAGTTTATAACCTATGACCTAGAGAAATTGAGGAAGCAAGTGAGAAATTTTAAATCTTAAGTAGGTAGTTTTAATGGTATTTAAACTTGATCTTAATGTTCAAATTGGTAGTTAAGTATATGTTTGGTCCAATTAGGTACCTAAGTTTTGAGGCATAACTATGTACCTAATTTCTTTTGTTCGATTAGATATCCGTGTTAAAGATGGCATGAATGCTATTTTAATTTAGAATTAAATGAATACATTTAGAAACTGAGAAAAATTAATATTTTACATGGGATAATTATTGTTGGGTTCCTAAACTATTAAAATATTTATTAGATCGATCTCTGGTGCTCAATCATAAATATGTCTAACCATCTCATTTTTAAATCATCTCAACATCCCAAAACCATCTTTCTCATTTGATTATTTTCTCTCATTTGTAATATTTGGGAACTTTTAAAGAATTTCATTTGTTTGTATCATTTTAATTATAGTTAAATTAATATCCGATGGTGGTATTCGAGGAGTAGACGATATTTTATTGAATCTCATAAATTTGGTATATTCTCTCAATTATTTATTTTGTTTGTTCAATATTAAATTTTTTATCGGATTACAATATTCAATTGTTTGACGGGTTTGTCCACTTGGAGTGTTCACGAGTGATTAACTGTACCAGAATAACTTGTCAGTACGGTTAACGAAATGAAAAAATTGACATTTTAGTGAACCGTTATTGTCATATTTAAATTGGTTATTTTTTACACGATAAACCGATTTATTCGATACGGTTAACCGGATAATCATGAACCGTTTAATAAAACTCAAACAAAAAAAATCAATACTATTTTTTTAATAGAAATTCAATACAAATTTTAAGATGACTAAGCTACATTCTGCTTGATTCTATGGACTACGTAAACGCCGAATTTCATTGGGAGAACCTTTTTTTTAAATAATAATATTAAAATTTAGTGTAAAATATGATATGATCATCAACCTGAGTTGCAAAATCCACATGTAGCAAGTAGGGCAAGTTGCTGGTGCAACTTGGAACTATGCAATTCTCTTCCGAACGTTGTGAATACCATTTCATCACGTATGATTATCATTGATTTTTATAATAAATTTTAGTTTCTTCTCCCTACATGGTTATATATATATATATATATATCGTATTTTGTATTGAGTTTTTGGTGTGTGGTGTAAGAGAATATAGTTTAAAAATTTTGAAACAAGTTGCTTCAAAGTAAAAATGTAAGCTATATTAATTGTACAAATATTAATCAGTGTTTTAGTATAATTATAAAAATAATTTTTGAATTTTTTATCGATTTTTTGGTTAACAATTTGACTAAAAACCGTAACTATCCTATTTAACCGTTAATTTTACCGTTACAATTATTATATTATTTTTACCAAAATTTACCGATACTGTTATAGTATAACAGTTCATCTGGTTTTTTGGTACGATATAATAGTTCAAGTTTTTATGACAATTTTATTATTTGTTGTGCATTTCGAAAGTTTCAATCTTAACCCAATTCCCAACAATCTGTATTAATGTCTCTATTGACTCTGGCATTAATGATTCAATACATTCCATATTGGGCGCGGATACATTGAATGTTGATATTCAGCATGTTTCTTGGGCCCTTAGTCCAACAGACTTAGATACAAGGCAAATTTACTCCCCTGAATTTAGTATTAGAATTGAAGGAATCAATTCATCTCTAGATGGTGGTATGTCTCAAGTAGTAGATGCTTGAGCCATGGGCTGATCGGATTGATAGTGCCAATAATTCAGGGGACTTTACAAGGATTCAACCATGGAAAAAAACCTTCGTGCCCGTTTTTCCCGAAATGTAGGAGCCTCGAAGTAAATCCGATAAGAGAGATGCGTTTTAGATACTCATTGCCCAATTGTCATACAAGCAACACTGGAAACACCCTTAAATGAATTTAGATACTCATTGCCCAATTGTCACATTTGTGACACCGAAAACTATAATTTGTTTTTCCTTTGGGCGTTATAGACATTAAAATAATCTCATCAAAACAACGTTATTTTAGTTTGTCGTCTACATCAATCACCATTAGCCATATCACCATGCAGTTAAGAATTAACAACAGATTGTCATAAATGAGTTGAAAACTAAAGTTTAGTGTTAAAAATTGACCAATTAGAAGTTCGATAGTAAAAATGAGTCAACGCTAATAGTTTGGTGGTATCTGGTGTAATTTACCCTTAACTAAAATATGATAAGGCATAAAGCCAAAATTATCTTCCACCGTTTGACCTTTTGATCATTTTAGCTCTCATTTTGTTTTTTTTTTTGTGCAATCCAACACTACGTTTCAATTTCGACCAAAATTAACCATCGATGGATGGAAACTGTCAATAAACAAGCGTTGTCCGTTTGGAGTTAACTTCGTAGTCTCACGTGGCGTGGAGAGATGACGTGACAATACCACGTGTAAATTTAAGATGACTTGCAAAGATAGTGTTTAAAAAAATTATGATTTTAATAAATTTTTACTTTATTATCTTCTAAGATATAACACATGTAATCTTATTATTGGTTTGATATGGATAAATAAAAATTTACTGCTCAAGGTACTCGAACCCAAGCTGTTAAAATGAAATAACTTCTCCAAGCCACCCATTCGGGTCGCTCAATTGGTTTATTTGATAGCAGACGCGTTATATAAATAATTTGATATTCAATTTTCAAATGATTACTTAATTAAATAAATTCTAAAAAGGATAAATTGCATAAATATCGCTGAATTTTGATTTTTGACCTATTTTGGTCATTAAACTTTTAAAACGATCAATTTACGCACTGAATTTTATACTTATTTTGGTAATTTAATATTATTTTATTAATATTTTAATATAACTTGACATATTTTATTATTATTAAATATAAAAAATTAAAAAAATGAATTTATATTTTTTTATTATCATTTAAGATGGAGCCATTACAAAGTGGGCAGTTCCTTCGCTGAACCCAGAGCTCCCTTGAACAGAGACAACAAAATGTATGCCTGCATTCCCTTTATGCCTAATCATGCAAATGCAGCTAGCGTGCTCGATCCGGCCCATGGTTTCTTCCACCGCTTCGTGCTCTTCCTCCGCCACCTCTTCTTCCTCGTCTTTATAATCGTCGTTGTCGCTTATGATGTGACTCGTTCCCATCAGCCCCATTTGTTAGGTTGTTTCTTTCAATAATTCTATTAGTGACATCCTCATCGATTCCTCCTAGGGATTGTCATGGGTTGGGTCGGGTCGAGTTTTTGGCCAATTCGCACCCGACTCAAAAATTTGACAACTCTATCCAAACTTGACTTGACATTTTATGATGTTCCACCTGACCGAACCCGAACCTGAATTCTAATTATTTTATATTATTATTTTACATTATTATTCGATAAAATAGATAGCTAATTGAAAAAATACAAATAAAGAGAGAGCATCATAATAATTATTCTATTTTCATTAGACAAAATAAGGAGATAGTTGAAAATATATATATATATATATATATATAATATAAAGAGAGGGCCATTGTCACACTCTGAAAATCGGTCTAATCAGAATTAGATTCCGGTGATCGAAAATTTTATACCGGTTATGCCTAAAAGATGTAATTATCGAATTTTGTATCCAATTTTGAAGTAATTAAAGTTATTTGGGTTTAATTAAGTTGTTGGACCTTTTTGTAAGAATAAGAATTAGGGGTTCCATTGAAATACTGAAAATGTTGATTTTGGGCAAGGCGTATCGATACGATAGGACCTGTATCGATACGACCTAACTGTCTTAACTAACTTATCCAATTTAGCTTAGTCATATTGATACTGGCCTCTGTCAAAATTGTTTTTGGTGACCAATTTGTAAAAATTGAAAGAATGGGGCTGAGTCACCTACTTGTTTGCCTCCTCTCACCTGAAATTGATCAGAAAAGTTTACCATTAGACATCAATAGTCAATAGTGGAAATGGTTAAGAAAGATGATTGATTATTGGGTTAAGCAAACCCTTGCCTAAGGGAAACCCTCACATTGGCTAAGTGAAAGGTAGGACAATGATTAGGGAAAAATTAGATGGTTTTAAAATGAATAAGGAAAGCCCTCATCCTTGTTTTGAATCTCCCGTAAACTAAACTCATCATTTGTCTTAAAACAAGCATACACCTCCATTGTTGTCTTTCTCCTCAAGCTCAAGCAAGCACCTCGATCCAATCATTAATCTTTGCTTTATTTCAATACACCAATTGAAAGCTTGTAACTCGCTCAAGAAGTGGAGAAAGACCCCTCGTCATCTCCAACAAAATCTAGGCACAAAGGAGTTGAAATCTGAGAGCCTTGAAAGCATCGAAATTCAAGGTGAGTGTAATTGTGTCAAGGGATAGGCTTGGTGTCATCCTGTTGCATTATTTTGTGCTTAAAGTTTGCATTTTGCTAAAGGGCTCAAGTAGAGCAAACATATGTGGATTCTAATGGTAAGCATGGTAAGTCTTCAATATCGCTTGATATGTTTGTAAGCTCATATGTGCTATTCAAAATGTGTTATATGTGAGTTTGACATGGATATGTTACAATATGATATGTAGAGCTAAGGCTCAATTTTGTATTCCGATGTGATATGGCCTGCCAAGCGTCGTATTTTGTCAAATAATTTAAGCCTTAATCTCAAATTAAATAAATAAAACATAGTATAGAGAAGAAGGTGCCAGTCCACAGGGACTAAGGAGTTTCTGATATACGATTGTTCTGATTCTGACTGTTGCAAGGTACTTTAGTGAATGGGGGTTTTGATCAAGAAAACTAGAGAATAAGTGTAAAATGCCTGCGAGAATAAATGAAGTAAAAATAAATCGATTAAATTAATTAACCTCAAGCTTTTGCTCTGCTTCAATTCAAAATGATCATTGAAAAGGAATTTTCACTTCGGATACGTGCTAGTTACAGTCTACAAGGTCCAACCCTTGTAACTTGTTTTTCTCCCGTAAACCGATAATCTAAAATCAATTTTTAGATTCCAATTTTATGGTTAGATTAACCACGACTATCGCCGTTAGAATAAAACAGTTTTTAAAATTTGAAAAAACTCGACTTGGATTATGTTGTCTCGATGAGAATCGAATCCGATCTCAATTTCCCTTAGCGAATCCGTCGCTAAGTGTGTTCATAGGAAGTTGAAACCACTATTATCGTCGATCCTTCCACCCAACTGCAAATCTCAACAACAATCAAGTCAACGCTAGCTTTTTGAAGTGAAAGCGAAAAGATTTTAATAGAAAGGCCGATTGCCGATCTAGGTTTTTAGAAAATCGAGAATGTAAAACAAAGTTGGTAAGTGCTTTTTAATTCTCACAAAGTGAATCGAAGCTTTGCTTTTAGCCTTTGGCTAATTGAAGAATTTAGCTAAGCATGATTATGGAAGAAATCATACTTAGCATTTAATAGAAAATAAATAAAAACTAAAAGAACAAAAATAAAAAGAGAATAGAATTTTATAAAACTTTCTAAGTAAAAACAAACTAAGAATTGAGGGATGATTTTTCTAGCTTACCCCAATGGGGTATTTATAGCATTCTAAAAACCTTAAAATAACCCTAAAGATGATAAAGGATAAATCCTAAAAATGTTTAAATTAAATACAAAAGATAATCCAAAGTTTAAATTTTAAATCCGTCTGATAAGCTATCACCACTGCTGACGTCATCTTCTAGAAGCACTGACATGGCGTCCAATCATCCTTTCATGCCCAAATTCATGCCCACTAATCCAGCCTTAACTTTAGAGAAAAATCTGCAGAATTTTGCATATTTTCAGTGTTTTTTCCATAATTAAGACCTGCATGAAAAACACATAATAAAGTCTAAATCAACATCATATTCTAACCATTAGAGGCATAATTTAAGATGAAATAGTGACCATTTTAGCTACTTTATCAAATTCCCCCTTACTTATTCGATACTTGTCCTCAAGTATCTCTCAACTAACATATCAAAGCTCAAGTCCTCATCCTTTATTTCACGATGTATCTAAGATAACCGTATGATCCAAGATCAAAACATACAATCGGGAAATGGCAAGACTAGGAACAGTTTTAAGAAAAACAAGACATTCCAACAACCTGTCAACATCAATGAAACAAAACTTAGTACTCCCACGAGGATTCACTCATTCCACTCAAAGTGTTTTGGTTAAATAACCGCTCAAGCCAAAACTAATCAAAGTATTAACATAAGATTGTAACTAAATCTAATCTCCACTACTAAATATTGAACATGATGTAAAAATCAAGGGGTCTTAAAATAGGGTTGTAATGGGGCTTAGGTTAGGGTAGGAAAAAAAGGCCAAAAAGTGGTTAAAATGTCAAGACAAAATATTCTAAAATAAAGTGCAAACCAAGAAATAAAATAAACAACTTGAAGACGCATAATAAATCAAAATTTTCTTGCCAATTTTTCTGCTACATTTTTGCTTTTCTTTTTTTTTTTCTCTCTGTTCTGTTCGAACATTGTCGCTGTTGTTTTTTTAACAGTGTTCTGTTCGAAAACTTTAGCAGCAGAATTTCTTTTTTTTCTTTTTCTCAATGCTCCTTTTTTGTTTTTGACACTACTTCGTGGAGCAAATCTTCTTTTGTCTCGACAAGGGTGTGAAAAAAATATAATAAAAATAGGAAAAAAGGCTGAGGTAAATGTGGTGAAAACAAAGAATATGAATATGCTCAAAAGTGGCTAACTAGGGGAAATAAAATGGGAGGGTAATTTTAGGTAAAGAAGTGGTTAATCCTAGGTGCCCCTATCACTTTAAAACATCAAATTCAAGCATGTAGTCTCGACAAGTATTATGTTACAAGTTCTAGAATATTGAGAACTAGTTCGGCACACTCAAAGAAGTAAAGAGCAAGAATAAAAATATATGCTCGTTAGGCTCAAAAACTCACATGAGGTGGATTGTGTACTAAGTTAAGCAACATATCAACTAACAAATGTATAGAATGTCAAAAGAAAGAAAAAAATTTAATAAAAATCACAAGTCATGCCCATTTTCTATCATGCATCCTAAATTCCAATAAAAGCAAAATGCAAGTCATAAGGAAATCAAAGAGATAAAGTGAAATATAGGATGAGTAACAAGAAATTCCAACATATTATAATTAAGAAAAACTCAATTTCAACCAATCGAATAAGCAAGAAAAAAAATTGACGCAAATTTTACCCCTCACTAAAATCATATTGTCCCAATATGTAAAAGAAAGCACAAAAGAATGAATAGAGATACTCCCTATTCTAATAACGGTCGCAGTTGAGTTTCGATCTTCGCCGTCGATTCAGGAACACCGGATCGTGACTGGGACCTTGGTGTTTCATGTGGACCATGGCGGCGGTCGGAGTATAGTGGTGACGGTGCTGTAGAGGTGCGCAAGCCGAAGGGGTGGGTTCATGGTTCTGTAGCTACTAGTTTGGGGAAATGAGTTGTCGAAGGTATGCGGCTGAGGGAATAGTTTTTTTTATTTTATTTAATCACGTGGGAGAAAAAAGAAATAAGAGTTGGTTTTAAATTGGAAATCAATGTCGGTGAAAGGTTGTGGGGTCCAAAGGGAGTTTGAAAGTTGAAAAAGGGTAAAAGATGGGTTGAAAAAGGTGGTAGGCGACAGATGGGGATAGAAAATAAAGAAAAAATTTACTTTTGTTAGGTTTTATTAATCACGTGGGATATAAAAATATAAAAAAAGATGGCTTATCATAAGTGGGGTCCACGGGGTTTTTAAAATTTAAAAGGAAAAAGATGAGCTTAAAAAATGAGATAAGGATATGGCGGCAGAAGATTGACAATTGGGTTAGGCTAAAATTCACTAATAGATGGAGAAGTTTTGCTAATGTACGCATAGAGGTGGTGAAAGGATGTGCTAACATATACCCGTTTCAAAGTGGTTACTTCAATGCCGATCATTGCGTAGATTATTCGACTAAAACCACTGCTATTATTTTTATGAAAGTTTAATTCAAAATATTTAGGGTACTTGAAAATTCAAAATAAGACAAAAATAAAATTAAATTAAAAATTAATAGAAATTAAAAATTAAGATAAAATAGGTTGCCTCCTGTTTAGCACTTTGTTTAACATCGTTTAGCTCGACGAACTGATTCAGACTACAGTACTACGACAAATATTTCTTCTAATTCATGCGCTTTGTCCAAATAAGAATTTCCATATGAGAAATTTTACGATCATGTCGTTCCTTCATTTTTCTGAAAAAAAATATCTTTTTTACTCTTCAATTTATCTGACGATAATTTTAACTCCAAATTTGGTGCCTACAAAATGGAACGAAACATTTTAGTTTCTGAAGGAGTTAGGCGCAAATCAGAATGAACAAAAAAATATTTTCCAACTCCCTAATTTCTTTGTCGTGGCCTTCCAATTCCCTACACAAATTATCAAATAAGTTAGATTCTATAAACTCTTCAACGGAAGGGTCAATGACATTGATAAAATTAATACTAGCAACATTATCTGGATGTCGCATTTCTTTGTAAACTTCAAACTTAACAACCTCACCGTCGAACTCCATTATAAAAATTTCGCTTCTTACATCGATTTTAGTATGTGCAGTGCTCAGAAAGGGGCGACCAAGAAGAATTTCTTAAGAAGTGTTTGATCGGTCGTTTTCCATATCGATGACATAGAAATCCGCCGAAAAATAAGTTCATTTACCTTTACTAAGACTTTCTTAAGGAGTCATTCTGAGTATATCACGGACCAGTCAACCAGCTGTATCGTCACTTTTGTATCCTTCAAAGGCTCAGCAAAAAATGAGTTGTACAAAGAAAGATGCATAACATTTATAGAAGCTTCTAAATCACACACAGCACGTTTAATCACAATCTTACCGATTTTATAAGGAATAGAAGACATACCTTGGTTCTTTAATTTTGGTGGAAGCTTTCGTTGAAAAACGGCTGAGATGTGTTCTCCCAAATTCACCTTCTCAATTTTGGTAAGCCGTCTTTTGTTTGTGCAAAGTGTAATAACCCGTTTTATCCGGGTTATCCAAACCCTATTCAAGCCCAAAACCCGAAAACCCATTTACAACCCAAACCAAACTCGGTTCAAGCCCATACAACCCTAATTAACCATAAACCAAATTTAACCCTAGCCATGCCACCACCATTCTGTCGCCGTTAACTCTGCCGCCACCGCTGTCGATCTGTTGCCGTCCGACGAGTCGCCGTTATAACTCCAGTCGTTATTTTTAAATCCCTAAACCCTAAAATCTTCAATCCCAAAATTAACCCCTAAACCCCAAATTTAGTTCAAACCCTGAAATCCTAACAACCCAACCCTCTACCAACTCCATACCCTGTCACCAACCCAAACCCATACCCTGTCTTTACCATACCCTGAAAATTCAGCTCCATCCATCACAAATCTGCAGAGTAAAATATAGGAGTGGTTAAGTTATTTTATGGTGTAAATTTCGGTTATAAAAACTGAAGGAAATCAATGTAATAAGGGTTTTTTTGGTTCAAAAAAAAGAAAAATTTGTAAGGGAGAGAGCTCTAAAAAGAGAGATATCGGTTCAAAAAAGTGTAAGCTAGGATTCAATAAAATTTTCAAATCAAAGTTTCAATCTCTATTTTTTCTTCATATTTAAGTTTTAAATCGAAACAAAAAAATTATTTTTTAGTTTCAAAATCCAGATCCTTTGTTTTTTTTAAATCGAAAACGGGGGAAGAAAGGGATTCAGAGTTATACCTGGTCGTTAAGGGTTGTGGTGTGTTTGCCGGAGCTTTCTTGCTGTCATCATGAAGCCATCGACCGATGAATGGCCGTGAAACGGTGAAGGGAGGGCCGCCGCTGTCTGGTTCGAATGAGAGGATAAGAGGGGAAAGAAGTAGGGTTTGTGTGTATAAATCTATTCGAATGAACAAAATAAATCCTATAATCAGTTTTTAACCAAAACGCAAAAAATGGTGCCATTTTGCACCTTGATCAGAGCAGTGACCCGATCACCCGGGGAGGATCCGCGGTTTTTGAAGGGTCTAATTACATAAGTAGTCATTCAATTTTAATCCCATTTTGTTTTGTGCCAGTGGTCTAATTACTTTCTTGGCCCCCAAACTTTCAACCTGCATTCATTTCTGCCTTTGGCTTATTTATGCTTTCGGTCCCTTTTCTTTCCATGCGCGTTTAATACCATCCCCTTTTGTTTTTTTTGCAGCATCTAATTTTCATTTTTTTTCAATCTGATCACTGTTGTTATTAATGTTGTTTTTTTAGTCCTTCAATTATGTACGTTTGCATTTGTACCTCGATGTTTCATGCATCTCACATTCTTGTCCATGCATTTTATATTTTGTTTCATTTTAGTCATATTTTCATATTATTTATGCCATGTAATTTAATTATCATGCACTTTGATACATGCATTTTTATTAGCTTCATGTTGTAAATAATCAATCCATTCATTTTAGTCCCTTTTGTAATATTTCATGCATTCTAATTTAATCCATGCATACTGACTATTATTATTATTGTCATCATTATTATTGTTGTTGTTGTTATTATTATTGTTATTATTATTATTATTATTATTATTATTATTATTATCTTTTATGTGTTAGATTGGTATTTATGCATTTGTGTTAGAGTAGTATTTTATTATGTTAGTATTTATTTATATTTTATCGCATTGTATTTATTTATGTTTGCTATGTTTTAAGTTGCATTTCGTATATAGATTGTCAATGCGGTGCCCTTTTATCCGAGCGTAAACCGGGCCAGTATCAGGCGTAGTGATAGTGGTTGGACGTTTACTCTCGAATAACGGGCCTTTAAAATCTACTCGCACTTATAACCAAATTTTAATTTAATCATTACTTTAATCCGGAAAGTTTAATATTAATAAAGCAGTAATTATTAAAGTAACAATTTTGGGCGGTATGGGGGTGCTAATGCTTCCCCATCCGTAACCGACTCCCAAACCCGACATTTTGAAATCTCTGGTTTTTACGGTGTCCGGTCCACCTTGAGTGGCCGGTGGCGACTCCATTTTTAAATAAAACTCCACGAGGAAGACATTATTTTCAAAATAAAGTAAAACAAAATAAAAACACTTTTTTTAGCGAGAGGGGCATCGCTACAGATGGCGACTCCGCTGGGGACATTTTTTGGTTTTCAAAAATAAAAGAGCGTCGAGCTTTTAAATAATTATCGCTTTACTAATATTGGAAATTCTAGATTAAAGTGAATATTAAAGTAACATTCGGTTATAATAGCGCGTTTATTTTAACGCATTTAAAATTTGGCATATAAACCCGTCCTTTTAAGTGGGGGGGAACGCTAATGCTTTCGTGAGGATATCTTTCCTCCGTGCAGGCCTAGCAAGTATCTTCGGGGCTCGAGTACCTTATGCTTTTGTAAGGATATCGTTCCTTCGTGCAGGCATAAGCGAATGGGTCCCCCTGAATTGAACCCGGTTGAAAGGTGCCTATAATGGCTGATGACCGGGGGCCTTGCTACTCTTAGTAGGGGACAACAAGGACAATTTGGGTACCTCTTAGCACCAAAACTGCATGTAGAGAACATATAGAAACCCACCCTTTTAGAGCCATGCAGATAACCTAGGTGTTTTAGACGGGATGTAAATAGGGTTGTTTTGTTTGTTTTGCCCTTTTATTTGTTTATTTATTTTATTCGGTGCTGACTCGTTTTCCTTTTTGTTTCGCTTTCTTTTTTGCATACATCATTACATTTGCACTACATGAAGGTGTTGGTTCAAGTGGTTTGCCCGAGCAGAAATCTTTCATTTTTACCCTATTTTAATTTATTCATTTGATTATTCTAATTTCAAATTGACCCATTTTTGTGATCACATCATATCTGTTCATTTTGGCATTCACTGCATGACATATCATAACACTTTAATTTTTGCATTTTACCAGCATGAAATGCTGATTCACGACTGGTTCTCAATTTAAAAAATTATCATCGGGAGAAAATCTAGTACTCTAGATATCGATGCAATATTCAAAGTTACAAATGAATCCCGTGAGTTCGGAAGTTGTACCACGAGAACCATTTTTGAATTAGTACTTTCGCATCTAAGACATGCACCTCACATTTACATGCATACATTTTGAAAATTTTAAAGTAGGTCCTCGGGTTGCCCCATTAAATACAATGAAGTTGGTCGATCTAGCACCTTACAGAGCCTCTTACAAAAGTTTGGTCTTGGGGCATGTCCAAAAGCACGCCCACATCTTTTACAGACATTATGCCTCTAACCAGGCCCTAGTTTGGGGGCATTTTTTTGCCAAGGTTCAGCCTTCATTGCCGAGTCAAACTCTTGCATCCTTGACCACAGTCTGCAAAACTGCATCTAATCCAAAAAATGATGAGCTGCCATGAACCAACTTATGAACCCAATTTAGGGGGAAACAAAATGTGCTACAGGGTTTCAAATTTGCTACAAGAATATTCTCATATGATTACATAAGAACGAACAAAATTTTGGGGCATCCACTTAGATGAAAGCTGATCGAACCTAGGACAAAATCGGGGCACCGCCGCATGAAAAAACCAAGATCCTGACGGGACCAGTGATGAGTCAGGGGCATCCTTTTGAGGATCAAAAAAATCATGTCATATTCATGCATGTAGTTGCATTTATCTTGCATTGAATCATTCTTGCATACATCATACATTTAGATTAGGTGCATACATTTAAGTCGTCATACATTTAGGATAGACACATGCATTTAGGCATAGAATTAGATGCATTCATGCATTTTCGCTTGTACATAACAGGTCTACGAAAGGGATTGAAGAGCCTCAGCCATGAGGGCAACAACACGGCGGCCAACCTTAGTCTTGAAGGAGGCCAAACACAAAGAAGATGCTGAAATGTCTAAATAAAAGGCACCAGTGACAAATTTTGTGAACAATCTACTAAAAATGTTTTTTTCTCCTTTTCAGGATTTCATTCCTCCGACGATAGTGTGGTGGAAGCCAACATCTTCCAGATTCTCACTTTTGCCAAAAGAAATAACTCATTCCAGATCTTACCCTCTGCCAACAGAAACATAGCAAATTTTTCCAGACATAGTCTCGCTTTCAATAGTAATTCAACATCTTGCAAATCATGCCTCCGTCAGTGGTGGTACGCCAACTTAATGAAATCTTGCCTCCGTCGGCGGTGTTACAGATCAAATTTTCCATCTCGATCTTATCTCTCCGCCGATGGTGTAATGGATCCCATATTCTGCTGATCTAGTCTCTCCGTCAGTGGTGTAGCAGATCAAACCTATCTAGATCTTGCCTCCATCAGTGATGTAGCAGATCAAATCTTACCCATGTCTTGTCTCTTCGACAGTGTTGCAGCTAGACCAAACTTTTCATTGGAATTTGCTCTTTTACTTTAAAAAAAAACAAGAAGAAGAAGAAGAAAATTAAAAAAAGAGAAAGAAAAAAATCAAAAAAGAAAAAAAAGGAACAAAAATCAAAGAATCCAAAAAATTCCAAAAAAGAAAAAATCAAATCAAAATGAAAATCAAGTTGTTATCATTCGCCTCTATTGATGGTGTGGATAGATCAAACTTTATAAATTTAAGGTTCTGCCTCTTCGTCGGTGTTGTAGCTGAACCAAATTTGCCAAAGTCTGATCATGCCTCTTCGTCAGAGCCGTAGCTTGATCACAAAGAAATCAACTCTCCGATCCTGCCTCTTCATCGGTATCGTAGCTGGATCAAATCTTTAGACCTTGCCTCTTCGTCGGTGTTGTAGCTTGGTCAAATTTAACTTCTGGTTCTGCCTCATCGTCGGTGTTGTAGCTGAACCAAATTCACTAACTTCCAGTCTTGCCTCTTCGTCGGTGTTGTAGCTAGACCAAATTCACTAACTCTTGATCCTACATCTTCGTCGGTGGTGTAGCTAGATCAACATTACTAACTTTAAACCATGACTCTTCGTCGGTGTTGTAGCTTGGTCAAAATTTACTAATTTTCAAATTTTATCAATGTTGTTTATTGAAAAATGAAGAAAAAAGCAAAAATGAAGTTCAAAAAAAAAAGAAAAAAAAGAAAAAAAGAAAAAAGAAGAAAAAGGAGAAAAAAGAGAGAAAAACAGAAATGAAAAAGAAAAAGAAAAAAAGAAAATCAAAATGAGCTTTCAATCTTTCAGTTATGCCTCTTCGTCGGTGTTGTAGATGAACCTAATTCACTAACTTCCAGTCTTTCCTCTTCGTCGGTGTTGTAGCTAGACCAAATTCACTAACTCTTGATCCTGCCTCTGCGTCGGTGTCATAGCTAGATCAACATTACTAACTTTAGACTATGCCTCTTCGTCGGTGTTGTAGCTTGGTCAAAATTTACCAACTTTCAAGTTTTATCAATGTTGTATCTAAAAAAAAGAAGAAAAGAAGGGAAAAATGAAAAAAATGAAAAAATGAAAAAATGAAGAAAAATAGAGCAAAATGAAAAAAATGAAAAAAAATAAAAAATAAAAAAAATGAATGAAGAAAAAAGAGAGAAAGAAAAAAGAAAAAGAAGAAGTTTTCAATTTTCTGATATTGCCTCTTCGTCAGAGTTGTAGCTGGATCAGACATTAGAACTTTTCATCCATCGATCCTGCTTCGTTAGTGTTGCAGCTGGATCGAATTTTGTAAACCCTGCCTCTTCATCGGTGTTACAGCTGGGTCGAATCTTCTTTAAGTATTATTGTCGTTAATAATGTAGGGAGTTGGACTCATTTTTCTTCCCCAACAGACAACCCCAATTTTGAAGATTTTGCTTCCTCCATGAGTAATAAAGTAGATCCATCAAGTCAAGAAAGAAGACATGCGTTGAAGAAAAGAGAAGATCTACCGAAGAGTGAAGACATACGTCAAGAGGGAAGAAGCCTAGTTGACCGGACAAAACGGGTCATTTTTAGTCTTTGCTCTATTGCTATTACACAACAATGAGTAAAGAGGGGCAGCTGTAATAACCCGTTTTATCTGGGTTATCCAAACCTGATTCAAGCCCAAAACCCGAAAACCCATTTATAACCCAAACCAAACCCGGTTCAAGCCCATATAACCCTAATTAACCCTAAACCAAATTTAACCCTAGCCATGCCACCACCATTCCACTGCCGCTACCTCTGCCGCCGCCGCTGTCGATCTGCTGCCGTCCGATGAGTCACCGTTATAACTCCACCCGTCATTTTTAAATCCCCAAACTCTAAAATCTTCAATCCCAAAATTAACCCCTAAACCCCAAATTTCGTTCAAACCCTAAAATCCTAACAACCCAGCCCTCTACCAACTCCATACCCTGTCACCAACCCATACCCTGTCTTCACCATACCCTAAAAATTCAGCTCCATCCATCACAAATCTACAGAGTAAAATATAGGAGTGGTTAAGTTATTTTATGGTGTAAATTTTGGTTATAAAAACTCAAGGAAATCAATGTAATGAGGGCTTTTTTGGTTCAAAAAAAAAAAGAAAAATCTGTAAGGGAGAGAGTTCTAAAAAGAGAGATATCAGTTCAAAAAAGTGTAAGTCGGGATTCCATAAAAATTTTAGATCAAAGTTTCAATCTCTATTTTTTCTTCATATTTAAGTTTTAAATCGAAACAAAAAATCATTTTTTAGTTTCAAAATCCAGATCCTTTGTTTTTTTAAATAAAAAACGAGGGAAGAAAGAGATTCAGAGTTATACCTGGTCGTTAAGGGTTGCGGTGTGTTTGCTGGAGCTTTCTTGCTGTCGCCATGAGGCCATTGGCCGATGAATGGTCGTGAAATGGTGAAGAGAGAGCCGCCGTTGTCTGGTTCAAATGAGAGGATGAGAGGGGAAAGAAGTAGGGTTTGTGTGTATAAATCTGTTCGAATGAACAAAATAAAGCCTATAATCAGTTTTTAACCAAAACGCACAAAACGGTGCCGTTTTGCACATTGATCCGAGCGGTGACCCGGTCACCCGGGGAGGATCTGTGGTTTTTGAAGGGTCTAATTACATAAGTAGTCCTTCAATTTTAATCTCGTTTTGTTTTGTGTCAGTGGTCTAATTACTCTCTTGGCCCCCAAACTTTCAACCCGCATTCATTTCTGCCCCTGGCTTATTTATGCTTTCGGTCCCTTTTCTTTCTATGCGCGTTTAATACCATCCCCTTTTGTTTTTTTGCAGCATCTAATTTCATTTTGTTTCAATATGGTCACTACTGTTATTAATGTTGTTTTTTTAGTCCTTCAATTATGTACGTTTGCATTTGTACCTCGATGTTTCATGCATCTCACATTCCTGTCCATGCATTTTATATTTTGTTTCATTTTAGTCATATTTTCATATTATTTATGCCATGTAATTTAATTCTCATGCACTTTGATACATGCATTTTTATTAGCTTCATGTTGTAAATAATAAATCCATTCATTTTAGTCCCTTTTGTAATATTTCATGCATTCTAATTTGATCCATGCATACTTACTACTATTATTATTATCATCATCATCATCATTATTGTTGTTGTTGTTGCTGTTATTATTATTATTATTATTATTACTATTATTATTATATTTTATGTGTTAGATTGGTATTTATGCATTTGTGTTGGAGTAGTATTTTATTATGTTAGTATTTATTTATATTTTATCGCATTGTATTTATTTATGTTTCCTATGTTTTAAGTTGCATTTCGTATATAGATTGTCAATGCGGTGCCCTTTTATCCGAGCGTAAACGGGGTCAGTATCAGGCGTAGTGATAGTGGTTGGGGCATTTACTCTCGAATAACGGGGCTTTTAAAATCTACTCGCACTTATAACCAAATTTTAATTTAATTGTCACTTTAATCCGGAAAGTCTAATATTAATAAAGCGGTAATTATTAAACTACCAATTTTGGGCGGTATGGGGGTGCTAATCCTTCCTCATCCTTAACCGACTCCCAAACCTGACATTTTGAAATCTCTAGTTTTTACGGTGTTCGGTCCACCTTGAGTGGCCGGTGGTGACTCTATATTTAAATAAAACATGGGTTTTATAAAACTCCACGCGGAAGACATTATTTTCAAAATAAAGTAAAACAAAATAAAACAGTTTTTTTAGCGAGAGGGACATCGCTACACAATGGTCCTTCAAGAATCTAGCATACCGTGGAACCTTTTTAATCACATCAAGGAGAGGTATATTTACCTCCACTTTACGGGACATATCAAGAATCTTATTCTCCTGGGCTTGTTTATCACGATTTACCAACCATGAAAGTAATGAAGGTGGAGTTGCATAGGGAGATGGTGCAGGAGGAGCCTGTGACTCGGCTTTCTTCTTATTTTAGGTTTATGCATCAACATCTCTTTTTGGGGTTCTATGGAAACATCTATAGGGACTGTAAATGTTACAATAGTGCCACTCCGAAGGGTGATTGCATTAACATTTTCTCGTGGGTTCACCTCAATTTGTGACGACAGCTTCCCTCTGGATTCTAAACGGCTCACTGCTAACGTCAGTTGACTCATCTGTTTGTCAATTGCTTGAAAGTGTGCTTCGATCTTTATTTGAAATTTTTCTTGGGATAATGCTAACCTTTCAATAATCGATTCCGACGATGGTTTTTGGGTTGATATTGTTGTGGCGCATATGGTTGATAAGCTTGATTTGGTCTATGGTTTTGTGCATAATTGAAGTTCAGATGATCTTTCTATCCCGGATTGTATGTGTTTGCGTGAGGATTATAAGGTCTGGGAAAATTACCCATGGCATTCACTTGCGCAACATCCTCCTATTGTATCATCAAACAACAATTCGTTGGATGTTCTGGACTCGTGTATATCCCGCAAAGTCTAGCTGCGCTTCTTTTTTCTGTAATAAAGGATTTAACTATGTCAGCTAGTTTGTTAATTTTATTCTCTAGGGAAACTGTACTTACCTTGTGAACTCGTTGAGAGGGTTCACTTGAAGTGCGAAATTGCTAGGAGTTAGCGGCCATCGTAAAGATTAGAGCTATTGCCGCTATTGGGGTCATTTTCATAAGTGCCCCTCCACTTGCTGTGTCGATCATCTCCATTTCCATCAGAGATAGGCCTTCATAAAAATACTGAAGAAGTGTTTGTTCTGATAGCCCGTGTTGTGGGCAATTTGCGCACAACTTCTTGAATCACTCCCAGCAGCCGTATAACGACTCAGTATCCTTTTGTCGGATACTTAAGATGCTTCACCTTAGTTCGTTCTCCTTGGCCGTAGGGAAGAACATGTCAAGAAAAAGCCGAGCCATGTCAGTCCCAGTTGTAACCAAGTTGGAAGGTAAATCAAATAACCAATCTTTGGCAATATCAGCTAAAGAAAAAGGAAAAGCACGGAGTTTTATTTGGTCTTTAGACACTCTATGTGGTTTTGTAATCAAACAAACCATATGGAATTCTTTGAGGTGTTTGAGTGAATTTTCGCTGGGCAGACCATGATAAGTTGGTAGAAGATGTATGGAACCCGTCTTGAGTGCAAATGGTGTTGTGCCATTCGGGAATGTTATGCACAAAGACTGTTGATCATCTGGTGTCGTGACAAGTTGGCGAATCATTTGGTCGTCGTTCGCCATTGAAGTTTGTTCATCGTTGGTCTACTCGAAATGTGTTTTAGTTTCGGAGGATAATTCTAGATCACATTCGACTTGTTGTTATCGTAGTTTTCGTTTCCTTTCCCAAAGTGTTTGTCCGTGTAATCTTCGGGCTAATGCTTCAATTTTTGGTTCAAAATCTGCTAATTCGCCCGGATTCTTCCTGGTCATAAATCAAAAACAACTATATTAGTAACTTTGTCGAAGTCCCCAGCAATGACGCCAATTTGGCAAGCGTTGTATTTTGTCAAATAATTTAAGCCTTAATCTTAAATTAAATAAATAAAGACGTAGTATAGAGAAGAAGGTGTCGGTCCACATGGAATAAGGAGTTTTTGATATACGGTTGTTCTAATTCTGACTGTTGCAAGGTAATTTATTGAATTGAGGGGTTTTGATCGAGAAAACTAGAGAATAAGTATAAAATGACTGCGGGAATAAATAAAGTAAAAGTAAATCGATTAAATTGATTAGTCTCATGCTTTTGCACCGCTTCAATTCAAAATGATCATTGAAAAAGAATTTCTACTCCGGATACATGCCAGTTACAGTCTACAAGGCCCAACCCTTGTAACTTGTTTTTCTCTCCGGTAAACCGATAATCTAAAATCAAATTTTAGATTCCAGTTTTCTGGTTAGACTAACCGCGACTATCGCCGTTTGAATAAAACAATTTTTAAAATTTGGAAAATTTGACTCGGACTATGTTGTCTCGATGAGAATCGAATCCGATCTTAATTTCCCTTAGCAAACCCATCGCTAAGTGTGTTCATAGGAAGTTGAAACCACGACTATCATCGATCCTTCCTCCCAACTGTAAATCTCAACAACAATCAAGTCAATGCTAGCTTTTTAAAGTGAAAGCGAAAATATTTTAATAGAAAGACCGATTACCAATCTAGGTTTTCGAAAAATTGAGAATGTAAAACAAAGTTGGTGAGTGCTTTTTAATTCTCACAAAGTGAATCGAAGCTTTGCTTTTAGCCTTTGGCTAATCGAAGAATTTAGCTAAGCATGATTATGGAAGAAAGCATACTTAGAATTTAATAGAAAATAAATAAAAACTAAAAGAACAAAAATAAATAGAGAAGTTAATTTTATAAAACTTCCTAAGTAAAAACAAATTAAGAATTGAGGGATGATTTTTCTAGCTTACCCCAAGAGGGTATTTATAACATTCTAAAAACCCTAAAATAACCCTAAAGATGATAAAGGATAAATCCTATAAATGTTTAAATTAAATACAAAAGATAATCCAAAGTTTAAATTTTAAATTCGTCTGATAAGCTATCAAAATGCGGTTGATAAGTTATCACCACTGCTGACGTCATCTTCTAGAAGCACTGGCTTGGCGTCCAGTCATCATTTCATGCCCAGATTCATGCCCACTAACCCAGCCTTGACTCCAAAGAAAAATCTGCAGAATTTTGCCTCATTTCAGTGTGTTTTCCAGAATTGAAGACCTGCACGAAAAACACATAATAAAGTCCAAATCAGCATCATATTTTAACCATTAGAGGCATAATTTAAGATGAAATAGTGACCATTTTAACTACTTATCATGGCCTATGGGAGTTAAGGTAAGATTGTGCTAAATTATGTAACCTTGGACACTTGTGGACTTTGGATACAATTGGCATGCCATAGGATTATTCGAGCTCACTATTTAAGGGTTTGGACTACGGTATGGGGCTACGACCTATATGTGGGGAAAAAGGTTGGATTGTGTAAGGGACTCCGGAGCTACGACTCAAGGTAATGGCCTATTTTCGTTATATGAGGTGTACGGGGAATCCATGTATCCATTGGTTACTATGTCCAAGGAAATTATATGAATTTATGCTTTGCAATTTGTATATTAAATATGATAATTGACTTGAGCATGGTCTATATATGACTAATTATGCACTTATGTCATTCAAGCATGATTATGTGTCATCTCTGCCATTAAGAACTTATTTTTATTTGTTATAACTACCTCAATAGGCCATGTAAGCCTCACATCCGTGTGTCCCATGCATTCTAGGACTTTGAAGAATTCCAAGCTCTGATCGTGTAGTTGTAGTTGCAAGTCACTCTTATCAACCATATATATGTTACATTTTGTTCTAATTTCTAGCAGGGTGGCATAGGGCTTAGACATGTTACAATGGTCTATTTTGATAGTATGTAATGGCCCTAAAGTGCCTAGGTGTAAAATGGGAAATATGATATGTTTGCAAATTGATAAACTAGCTAATTTTGGCCTAAAGGAACTCAAAGGTAAAAACTTAGTAAACGGATTTGAAATGCCCTAAATTTTGGCATTTTATTAGAATTATGGGTTAATAACTTGCTGGTAAAATTTCACGGCATTTCAACATCATTCAACAGGTTAATTCAAATAAAAACCAGATAAAAAATGTCATTACAAGACAAACGTATCGATAGGGTCAAGTTGTATCGATACGACCTTGCATATTTGGACCTAGGAAAATAGAGCGTACCGATACGGGTTAAGATGTATCGATACTAACCTCGACAAAAAGGTCTGGGAAGTAAATTGCATCGGTATGGCCTTGGGATGTACCGAAACGGGTCAACGCGTACCGATACATATGTATCGATACGGGCTTGTCACCCTTAGTTCTGGAATTGAGAAATTTAGCTTAGATTATCGATAAGATACTAAGTGTATCGGTACGGTGTCAGTTAATTCTTTTAAAAGACTTAAACCATAGTTTTTAACAGTTTACAAAATAGTCACTAAATCTTAAGATGATTAATCTGATAGGTAAATGACCTCCTTTAATAACAAAATTTTACAGGCTAATAATTTATAAGTTTAATTGAATACTAGGAAAAGAAAATTATGATAAATAACCTTAATTTTTAGAATTTACAATTTAGTCCCTAAATTCAAAAAAGTCTAAAATTGACCCCAAATTGAACAAGCTATTAATAAGTTAATCTGTTAGGTCTTAAAAAATTAATAAGGCATTCTAAATAAGATTCTGAATCCTGAATAAACTACTAATCTCCGAATCTGTTTCCGGTAATACTCTTTAACTCGGTTCCCTACCGGGCTGAGAATGGGGTGTTACATTTGTGCTATCAAAGCAATGTTTAGTCGATTCTAAGACTAAACTGAGGCTTGTCATGAGTCTGCATGTGCATATGTAACCTAGGAGTTTATTTGTATATGTTATCCGTAACATCAACTAATACGGGGAGATAATATTGGAGCAGGAGTCCAACTAGAACAAGTGCGGCAGAATCGCCCACCTAATCCCATCCGATGCCACCCACTTAGTAGGAGTACTTGATGTCTATGGTGGAGGTGATTAAGCAGGTGGTTGTTTCTCTCGGGCAAGAGCCACCGCCGTAGCCTGTTGAAGCACCCGTATCTATCTCGAGAGCCCCTATTAATAAACTCTGACAATACTCGATCTACACTTTCACCGGCCAGGATCAAGACAATCATGAAGTAGCTGAGTACTGGCTGAAGAACACTCTTAAAGTTTTGCATAAGTAAATAAAATGTCTAGACAAACACAAGTTGGAAAGTGCTCTGGCACTGATCTCCGAAGAGGCTTAGAGTTGGTGGGACACTGTGACACTCACCGTACCTGAGCATAGAGTCACATGGGACTTCTTCTTTTAGGAGTTCCGTAAAAAGTACATCAACGACCATTACCTTATTGAAAGGCGTAAGAAGTTCCTCCATACGAGATAAGGAGGGCGACCCGTGGAACAATACATCCACGACTTCTGCAAGTACTCAAGGTATGGTTCGGAGATCACACGCACTAAAAAGGAGAAATGTAGAATGTTTATTGATGGCCTATGTGATGAATTACATCATCTCTTCACTACTTTGGATTTGGAGGACTTCTAGAACTTGGTCAACCGGGTGATTACTACTGAAGCCTCTTAGAAGGCTTATAAAAGAAGGAAAGGTAACCAAGACCGAACCGATAAGAGGTCCCAAGACGATTCTAGACCTCTTATGCATCAAAAAAAGGTAGACAGTGAGACCAGAAGTCTGCAACCTTTCAACAGCTACTAAGAATAGGATATGTGCCACAATCCCAGTTTCTAGGAACATCTGTTGCTCATACAGCTTGGTTGATAGCACGAGCGGTTCTGTGAGAAGTTTGTATATTCCCTTGTGTAATTTTTGTCAGAAGAGACATCATGGGCAATGTCACAGGCAATCCGGGTCCTGTTATCTTTATGGTGAACCTGACCACTTCATCAGACAATGTCCGCAGAATCCCAACGCTCCTACCTCGGTGGCTTCTCAGAACAATCCTAATAAGGGAAGATGAGCGAAGCAAGTGCAGTCTGGATCAGCAGGAAGACCTCACAACTCGAACACTCTTTTAGTTGGACGTAACCTTAAACCGCTGGTCAGATGTATCATGTTCGAGGTCGAGAGCATGAAGACGATCCTGATGTGATTGCAGGTATGGTGGAATTATGTTATGATCTTGTTTATGCTTTGGTGATTCCCAGTTCTACGTGTTCCTTTATTAGTGAACCATTGATCGAGAAGTATGCTTTAGAACCTGAACCGGTCACTTCTAAGATAGTTGTATCTAACCCACTAGGAGATAGTGTGGTTGTACGGTTGATCTGTAAAGCTTGCCCTCTGAGGATCCAAAAGATCCCATTTTTGGTCAATTTGATGGCCTTGCCTTTCCATGAGTTTGATCTTATCCTAGGCCTTGATTGGTTAGCTGAACATCAAGACTGGGTAGATTGTTTAAAGAAGAAGCTGTATCTTCACGGACTCGACAAAGAAAACATAGCCTTGATGAAAGCCAAACCCGAGTCTAAAGAAGCCATTATGTGTGCAATAGGGTCTTAAGGAGATCCAAAGCTAAAAAATGTGTCGATAGTGAAAGAATTTCCTAATGTGTTCCACGATGAACTTTTAGGGCTCCCTCCGACCTGAGAAGTGGAATTCGGGATCAAAGTGCAATCAGGGAGCACACATGTCTCCATTGCTCCATATAGAATGGCTCCGGTTGAACTAAAAGGGTTGAAGGCCCAAATCCAAGATCTTTTGGATAAGGGATTAATCCGGCCCAGTTCTTCACCCTGGGAAGCATCGGTATTGTTTGTCAAGAAGAAAGATGGATCGATGCGACTATGTATTGATCATCGTCAGCTAAATAGAGTAACAATTAAGAATAAGTATCGTTACCGAGGATCGATGACCTTTTTAATCAATTGAAAGGTGCTTATGTCTTCTCTAAGATAGACGTACGATCTGGATATTACCAAATGCTAGTGAAGGAGTCTAATGTTCCAAAGACTACCTTCCAAACTAGATACGATAATTATGCGTTCTTGGTAATGCCTTTTGGGCTTACCAATGCACCTGCAACCTTCATAGACCTGATGAACCGTGTGTTCCATCCCTATTTAGGTAGATTTGTGGTTGTGTTCATAGATGACATCTTGATCTATTCCAAGGACACTGCCACTCATGAAGAACATATCCAGATTATGCTTCAGACTCTCCGGGAGAAACAGCTATATGCTAAGTTCAGTAAATGTGAATTTTGGCTATCTGAAGTATCCTTTCTAGGTCATGTGACTTCTTCTGCGGGAATTCATGTGGACCCAAAAAAGATTCAAGCGGTTCTTGACTGTATTCTTCTAAAGAATGTTGGAGAAGTTCGTAGCTTTTTGGGCCTTGCAGGCTACTACCGTAGATTCGTTAAAAGGTTCTCGATGATTGCTGTACCCTTGACGAAGCTTCTCCGTGAAGAAACTCCATTCGTGTGGACAATAGAGCAACAAAGAAGTTTTGATCAACTTAAGTAAGTTCTAACACATGCCCTTATTTTGGTGCAACCCGAGTCAGGCAAGGACTTCACCGTATACAGTGATGCATCCCACTTGGGATTAGGCTGTGTGCTTATACAAGAAGGAAAAGTCATTTTTATGCCTCATGCCCCTATCCGACACATAATTTGGATTTTGATGATGTTGTGTTTGCCTTAAAAATTTAGAGGCATTATCATTACGGTGAAAAGTGTTACTTGTACACCGATAACAAAAGCCTGGAGTATTTTTGACTCAGAAAAAGTTGAATCTACGTTTACATTGGTGGATGAAACTTTTGAAGGACTGCGACTTGGTCATTGATTACCATCCCAGTAAGGCCAATGTTGTGACTGACGCTCTTAGTCAGAAGCTCACTCCCTCCCCGAGATGTTTGAATGCTCATTTCCAGCTCAAGAAGTATGGCAAGTTATTGGCTGAATTGAAAGTTCAATCAACCATCATGTCTCGAATCAAAGCACTCCATGAGTTTGATGAAGAGTTGCAAACACTCATTGCTAAGATCAAGGATATGCTAGATCCTGATTTCACTATGAATTCTAAAGGCTTATTGAGTTTTCGAAATTGTATCTGTGTTCCTGATAATGATGATCTTCAGAATTAAATTTTGAGTGAAGCTCATTTGAGTCATTTCTCTGTTTATCCTAGAGCTATCAAGATGTATAAAGACTTGAAAGAGCTGTATTGGTGGTCTGGTATGAAAGGTGAGATCACAAACTTTGTGGCTAGGTGTTTTACCTGCCAACGGGTTAAAGCCGAGTACAAGGTTCCTACAGGTCTCTTGCAACCTATTGAGCTTCCATAATGGAAATGGAAACGTATTATGATGGATTTCGTAAGTGGTCTACCAATGACACCAAAGAAAAATGATGTTGTATGGGTTATTGTAGATCGATTCACCAAGTCTGCTCATTTTCTTCCGGTAAGAATAGACTTCAGCTTGCCTAGACTCGCTGAGTTGTACATTCGCGAAGTCATCCATTTGCACAGAGTTCCTGCGTCCATCATCTCTGACTGCGATCCACGTTTTGTATCTCGATTTTGGAGAACCCTACATGAAGCTTTGGGAACTCGAGTACACCTAAGCACCGCCTTTCATTCTCAAACTGATGGTCAATCTGAAAGGGTTATTCAGGTAACCTCATATTCTTTCTTTCTATCTGTGTGTAAGTATTTTGTATCAATCTCGATTCTTCCTTGTAGATTCTAAAAGATATGCTTTGAGCTTGTGCTATCGATTTCAGAAATACGTGAAAGAAATCCTTACTGTTGCTAGAGTTTGCATACAACAATAGTTATCAAGCTTCGATTCAAATGGCTCATTACGAAGCTTTGTATGGAAGAAGATGTAGAACTCCTCTTTGTTGGACCGAGCTTGGTGAAGGCAAGGTGTTAGGTCCCGACTTACTTTGGTAAACCGAAGAAAGGGTAATTATCATTCGTGACCAGCTCAAAGCTGCATTCAACCGACAGAAAGACTATGCTGATTTAAGAAGGAGGGACATTCAATACGAGGTTTGTGAGAAAGCCTTCCTTAAAATATCTCCGTGGAAGATATTTCATTTTGGTAGGAATAGGAAGCTAAGCCCTCATTTCATTGGCACGTTTGAAGTAATTGAGCAAGTTGAGCCTGTTTCTTATCGACTAGCTCTCATTGAAGAGTTAAGTCGTATACATAATGTCTTCCATGTGTCTATGCTACGAAAGTACCGGTCTAATCCTTTTCATGTGATCGAGCCGGAGTCTATAGAAATTCAGTCCAACTTATCGTACGAGGAGAAAGTAGTGCAGATCCTCGCACGAGAAGTCAAGAGACTTCGAAACAAGTCCATACCACTAGTAAAAGTCTTTTGGAGGAGTCGATCAGTGGAAGAAGCAACCTGGGAGCCAGAGGAAACGATGCAGAAGCAGTATCCTCATTTTTTTGCTAGAGTGAAAATTTAAGGAAAAATTTTCTTAAGGGGGAGAGTTGTCACACCGTGAAAATTGGTCTAGTCGGAATTAGGTTTCGGTGATTGGAAATTCTGTACTGGTTATGCCTGAAAGATGTAATTGTCGAATCTTGTATCTAATTTTGAAGTAATGAAAGTTATTTGGGTTTAATTAAGTTGTTGGACCTTTTTGTAAAGAATAGGAATTAGAGGTTCTATTGAAAATGCTGATTTTGGGCAAGGCGTATCGATACGGTAGGACCTGTATCGATACGGCCAAACTGTCTCAACTAACTTACCCAATTTACCTTAGCCGTATCGATACAGCCATGTAGTGTATCGATACGAGCCTCTGTCAAAATTATTTTTGATGGCCAATTTGTAAAAATTGAAAGAAAGAGGCTGAGTCACCTACTTGCTTGTTGTTGCGTGAAATAAGTGCTACGCAAATGTGCAAGTATACACGTCACAAGTAATAAAGTGATACGAGTATCGAGTATCGTCTCCACAGGGATTGGTTTGGGCCACTTTGCTTAAGTTACTGCACTGTGCAAATAAAAACACAATTGATAATAGAGGTTATAATTAACGAGAAAACTAAGAGCAATAAACTAAAAGAATAGATGAAATTAAAATAGAGTAAATAGGCCAGGTTATCGTGAGTTGAGGTGTGATAGCCGATTGGATCGTCTTGGTAAAAGAGTGCAAGGGCAACTCAGTTGCCGTGGCAACTTGCACAGCGGGGTTGCCTTGACAACTAATCGATGGTTGCTTGGGCGACTAGCTGGGCGGCTGGGCAGCAACTTCAAGGTTCGGTGGAGCGTTCTTCAATGGTTTCTTCTTATCCCTAAGTTGAAACTCTAGCTACTTGTACATGCCTTGATAATACATCCCTGCGTGAATCAAGGGTGAACAACAACCAATCTTGCGCTCCTTTTAGCCATTGAAATCCTTAACTTATTCCTAAGCCGGATTAATCTTCACCATCAATAGATTGAATAAAGACCATACTCATTCGTTTCTTGAATCTAACTCTCCCGATATTAGATAAATAGATGAAGTTACGAGATCCTCTCCCAATTCACTCGCAAACAAGAATAAAAGCCAAGAATGAGTAAACCTTGAATAGAAAAGTGCAAACTTTTATTACCTAAACAAAATCCAATTGTTTTTCACAACAACAAAATACAATAACCCCAACCAATCAAGTTAGTTCATGGTTGGGTTCAAAAGATATACAAAGAATAATCCCCAAACCATGAATCTAATGGAAACAAAGAAGAAGAAGAATAAATCGAACTCTCTCCCCCTTGCTCTCTTGTCGAAATTTCTCTCTTCTTGCCCTATGGGGTTGTCAAAATTTTCCCTCATCTTGCTCACTTGGAGTTGACGGCTTGGTGATCTATTTATAGGACTAGGTCAAAGTCATTCTTTGAGGAGGAAGTTAAGTTGGAATTAAATTATCTTTAAAGAATATAATTCTTTATTATAATTATATTCCTTCTAGAACTTCTCCTAACTTCTTGGAATTTAATTCATCTTTAACCTCTTCATGGAAATCAAACTCCTTTGGGATTTAGATTTGCTCCACGTCATATTGGTCTTGTCTAGTCATCAATTTCGACTACCATATCACCTTATTCTTTGTCGACAATTGCCCTGGCAACTGGCTCGGCGTCTCCTTCATGCATTGTCCTGGCAACTAGCTCGGCATCTCCTTCACGCACTGCCCTGGCAACTGGTTCTAGCCTTGTTTAGGCAAGTGATTCTGCACACACACAAAAACACACCAAAGCAGCATCTTTTTCCACAAAAATCATCAAGTTATGTAATCAAGCTCAACGGTGGAAAGAAACATGAATTAATGCATGAATGATTAATTATGCAACTAATATGAGCTTAAGTCTAACAATAATATGAGTAAAAAGGTAATAAAAATAGTACTTTTGAACACTTATCACACCCCCAAACTCGAACTATTGCTGTCCTCAAGCAATGCAAACTAACAATTACCTGCCAAGACTTTAATCATCAAAGACATGCTTCAAACTTGAATTCAAACCTCGGAACCGTGGCACAAAGTATGATCACCTTTTAATTTTTCGGATAGCACAAAAATTACCCAGAACCAAACTATAATGCTCGTGACAATGTGTGTGCGTAGTTGTGTACAAGTTGATTTTCAAGATTCTATGTGAACAATAGGCTTTTATCAATTTAATTACTGGGGCATTCGTTTTTATTTTCACTAGAGCCAATTTTGGGCACCTCTAGCAAAGTAAGCAATTTCTCATTTTATTTTAGTCGACTAGAGCCAATTTCGGGCATCTCTAGCGATTCTTTAACGTGCATTAACAAGAGCCAGTTTCAGGCACCTCTAGCAAGAATTTAACTTTTAATTTTCAAATTTACCCAAATTTTAAGCAACCTAAGTTCACTAAGTTTCTTTCAATCAACAAGCCACAACCGTGTAAAAAAATATTCAGCATTATAGTAAAATTCCAAGTTCTTTTCATGCAATCCTAAAATTAAAGGTTCTTTCAATTAAGTGCAGTGGCAAAAATTCATCATTGGATATTCAACAAGTCTTAAGCAATTAAATCCAATTAAAGGCATGGCAAGTAACATATGCAACCTATATGTGATTGCTAACGATGAACGATGAACGCAACTAAACATGAAACTAACTAGAAACCAACACCCCCCCAAACTCGAGAGAAGCATTGTCCTCAATGCATGTAAGAGTGAAACAAAATTTAAAATAAACTAAATGAAATGAGTTAGTCAGAGAGGTAGTCACCTCGAGTGATAAGTTTCCTCCGTGCCGTTTGCTTGATTCATTTTTCAGTCGGTGGTTGAATGTTGGTACCGCGTGAATAGCATTGCTTTGATTTGATCCATGTTTGCCGATGCAGGTTCACTTGCATGGGCATCAGTAGTTACCGAAGCCATTGTTGTTGCCTGGGTATCGCCAGTTTCTGTTGTGATTGTTGTGGCAAGTAGTCGGCAGTGAATTTCCTTAGCATGGTGGTTGTCAGTCTTGTTGTGGAAAAGAAAACCTGGAAACTAAAGATAATGAAGAAAAATAAAATATCTCATAAATTTCCAAAAATAAATAAAGAGAAATAATAACCGAAAATAATAGAAAGAAAAAAATAGTTCAAAAGAAAAAAAATAAAAAGAAAAAAAAAAGAAAATATCGAAAGGAGAGCATGCTCATGCATCTCCTAAGGTGTCAACTTCTTTGTTACGTTCCACATGGGCACCATTGTAGTGCTTCAATCTTTGTTCGTTAACTTTGAATTCATGTTCGTCAGTGATGGACTTGATTATCACGACACCATGAGAGAATGGTTTGACAACTTTGAATGGTCTCGACCATCTTGATTTTAGCTTTCCCGGGAAAAGTATTAGCCGATAATTGAATAAGAGAACTAGTTGCCCTGGTATGAATTGTCACGGCAATAGTTTCTTGTCCTGCCATTGCTTTGTTTTCTCCTTGTAGATTCGTGCATTGTTATAGGTGAGTGCACGAAATTCTTCTATCTCATTGAGGTCCAACAAATGCTTTAGTCTGGCACTTTCCCAATCCATATTCACGGTCTTGATTGCCCAATATGCCTTGTGTTCGATTTCCACCGGTAGATGGCATGTTTTGCCATAGACAAGTCGGAAAGGGGAAATACCTAAGGGTGTTTTGAATGCAGTGCGATATACCCAAAGTGCGTCATCTCGTCTTACTGACCAATCCTTCCTAGAGGGATTTACAACTTTCTCAAATATACCCTTCAATTCCCGGTTGGAAATTTTTGCTTGCCCATTGGTTTGTGGGTGATATTGCCCGTCCTCTGGCAACGATCAGATTGCTTGTAAAACTCTTGGGCATCTTTGTACAGTGTTGGCCAATACAAACTGGATTGAAAAACTTTGGCCGCGGTACGAGTTCCTCTAAAATGTCCTCCATAGGGTGAAGAATGACATTGTCGGAGTACATTCTGTTGCTCCTCTTCAGGGACACATCGGCATATAACCTGATCAGGGTATTGCCGAGGCATGTGCTGCCGTGGCGACTGCTTCCAAGATTGCCAAGTCGTGTATGTCTAGAGTTGCCGAGGCATACACATCCTTGGTTGTCGAGGCGTCAAGGGTTGCCGAGGTGTGCACATCCATGGTTGCTGAGGTAACTAAAAGTTGTTCATCTGAGAATGCATCGCATATCTCTAAATCCGCATCCTTATCCATATTGCGTTCTAAACATGATAAGTGATCAGCCACTTGATTTTTTGTTCCTTTCCTGTGCATTGGCCTAGGACTGCTCCTATCGCGAAATCACTTGCATCACACGTGAGCTCAAAAGGTAGCGTCCAATCTGGTGGAACGACAATGGGTGCCGAGGCAAGCTTTTCCTTTAGGGTTTCGAATGCTTGGGTGCAAGAATCATCAAAATGAAAGACTTTATCTTGGTGGGGGTAATCTCTCGATCACGTCCACCTTGGCTTTGTCTACTTCAATTCCCTTGGATGAAATCTTGTGGCCGAGCACTATTCCTTCATCTACCATAAAATGGCACTTCTCCCAATTAAGGACTAAATCGGTTTCTTCACATCTTGCCAACACATTCTCTAAATTGTCGAGGCAACTGTTGAAGTCACTAACAAAAATGGAAGAATCATCCATGAAGATCTCAAGGAAGCCTTCGACCATGTCTGAAAAGAGTGCCATAATGCATCTTCTAATGTTAGTGCATATTTGAGAAAACTTGAGGATGGTCATTTTCGATACTTCTTATAGTCCATCTGCACCCTCCATCGGGTGATAATATTGCCCAAAAAGAGTTTGGCCAATGTGCTTGCCACTACTCCTTTTTGCGTTAACATGGTGGAGGTGTCTTTCTTCTTTGTTCGCTTGTAGTCCATGTATACTCTCCACCTTGCTACTACTCCTGAAGGCACAAATATATTAATAGGAAAAATTATATCCATTCTCAACCATTCAATTACCTCATTCTTGTCGACTTCTATCATGGTTGGAATGTAGCCTTTGTTGTCGTGGAAATTGCTGCTCAAGCCAATTGCCGTGGCAATCAGTTGCCAAAATTTGCTGTAAGTCAAGGGAAGAACCAATTTTTTGAAAAGCTTTACGAATCCAAACACTGTTTTCTTTTGGCCTCTCAAACATCTCCATCAGTAGAGATTTCGATGGCTTCAAATCTACCAACCTCGGTTCCTCAAGACATACCTGCAATGGATGAGGTGAGTTTTTAAAGAATTTGAAAGGCTCAACCATTACCTGCTCATATACCATTGGCAAAGTATTATCATCTCGTTGATCTTGCATGTGGTCGTGTAATTTCCGTGGCAATTGTAGATGAGAGCAATCTACAGATTCCTGCTTCAACATCAACGTTGTAACCTTCTAGGCATCAGGTTCCTCAGAATTTGCTATAGTATTGTTGTTCTCAACTTCACTGACTATTGTCGCGGCATTGCTCTATTCAGGCTCCTCAATCATTGCCGAGGCAATTTGTTGTTCAGGCTCATCATGTGTTGGGCAGTCTCTCTCATTGGCATCCTCTTGACTTTGAGGTTCTAGTTGTTCCCCACACATCGGAGAGCTTTCTTTGCATTGCTCCTTATCCTCTTGCCTTGGGACGTCAGTATCCCTAGGAATGAATTGTTGGTGCATGTTATCCATGACATATGTGGATCTCCCCAATTGATCTTATGAATCCCCTAAGGTTGCATCCCACTGAGCTATCCTCGTATCCATAGACTTTGATAGCTCTCGAATCTCTTCAATTGATCCGTCAAGTCTAGCCAAGGAAGCTAGCAACGTTTCCTCCAAGGAATTGGAATGCTCTTGAAAAGAACTACATTGTCATGGCATATCTGTTGCTGCGGCAAAATTGTTATGGTAAAAAAAATTGAGCTTTTTGATCATACCATGAAGAATTTTGCTGCTGGTTCCCTCTATGGTCCTCCATGTAGTTATATGCACCAAAAATGTGAGGGCAATTTTCAAACACATGATGTTCTCCACACATAGCACAAGATTTTTCCACGGTATAAGTTCTTTGGGCTTTTCTCAGTTGGTATAGGTAATCATCAAAGGGTGCAAGAAACTCTTGATTGGTTTGATTCATATCTTCCAACGTCATCTCTCGAATAGATCGGCTTTTATTTCCCGACATGTTGATGTCCCTTAACTTGTATCGCACCTAAATTTTATTTATGATAAAACAAACAAAAAGAAAAGTCAGTAAAACTAAGAGAAAAAAATGCAATAACAAAAACAACTAAGACCAATTGCCAATCCCCGGCAACGGCGCCAAAAACTTGTTGCGTGAAATAAGTGCTACGCAAATGTGCAAGTATACACGTCGCAAGTAATAAAGTGATACGAGTATCGAGTATCGTCTCCACAGGGATTGGTTTGGGCCACTTTGCTTAAGTTACTGCACTGTGAAAATAAAAACACAATTGATAATAGAGGTTTTAATTAACGAGAAAACTAAGAGCAATAAACTAAAAGAATAGATGAAATTAAAATAGAGTAAATAGGCCATGTTATCGTGAGTTGAGGTGTGATAGCCGATTGGATCGTCTTGGTAAAAGAGTGCAAGGGCAACTCAGTTGCCATGGCAACTTGCACAGCGGGGTTGCCTTGGCAACTAATCGATGGTTGCCTGGGCGACTAGCTGGGCAACTACTTGGGCGGCTGGGCAGCAACTTCAAGGTTCGGCGGAGCGTTCTTCAATGGTTTCTTCTTATCCCTAAGTCGAAACTCTAGCTACTTGTGCATGCCTTGATAATACATCCCTGCGTGAATCAAGGGTGAACAACAACCAATCTTGCGCTCCTCTTAGCCATTGAAATCCTTAACTTATTCCTAAGCCAGATTAATCTTCACCATCAATAGATTGAATAAAGACCATAGTCATTCGTTTCTTGAATCTAACTCTCCCGATATTAGATAAATAGATGAAGTTACGAGATCCTCTCCCAATTCACTCGCAAACAAGAATAAAAGCCAAGAACTTGAATAGAAAAGTGCAAACTCTTATTACCTAAACAAAATCCAATTGTTTTTCACAACAACAAAACACAATAACCCCAACCAATCAAGTTAGTTCATGGTTGGGTTCAAAAGATATACAAAGAATAATCCCCAAACCATGAATCTAATGGAAGTAAAGAAGAAGAAGAAGAAATCGAACTCTTTCCCCTTGCTCTCTTGTCAAAATTTCTCTCTTCTTGCCATATGGGGTTGTCAAAATTTTCCCTCCTCTTGCTCACTTGGAGTTGACGGCTTGGTGATCTATTTATAGGGCTAGGTCAAAGTCATTCTTTGAGGAGGAAGTTAAGTTGGAATTAAATTATCTTTAAAGAATATAATTCTTTATTATAATTACATTGCTTCTAGAACTTCTCCTATCTTCTTGGAATTTAATTTTTCTTTAACCTCTTCATGGAAATCCAACTCCTTTGGGATTTAGCTTTGCTCCACGTCATCTTGGGCTTGCCTAGTCATCAATTTCGACTACCATATCACCTTATTCTTTGTCGACAATTGCCTTGGCAACTGGCTCGACGTCTCCTTCATGCATTGCCCTGGCAACTAGCTCGACATCTTCTTCATGCACTGCCCTGGCAACTGGTTCTAGCCTTGTTTAGGCAAGTGATTTTGCACACACACAAAAACACACCAAAGCAGCATCTTTTTCCACAAAAATCACCAAGTTATGTAATCAAGCTCAACGGTGGAAAGAAACATGAATTAATGCATGAATGACTAATTATGCAACTAATATGAGCTTAAGTCTAACAATAATATGAGTAAAAAGGGTAATAAAAATAGTACTTTTGAACACTTATCACTTGCCTTCCCTCGCGTGAAAATGATTAGAAAAGATGACCATTAGACATCAATAGTCAATAGTGGAAATGCTTAAGAAAGATGATTGATTATTGGGTTAAGCAAAACCTTTGCCTAAGGGAAACCCTCCCATTGGCTAAGTGAAAGGTGTGATAATGATTAGGGAAAAATTAGACAGTTTTAAAATGAATAAGGAAAGCCCTCATCCTTGTTTTGAATCTCCCATAAACTAAACTCACCCTTTGTCTTAAAACAAGCATACACCTCCATTGTTGTCTTCCTCCTCAAGCTCAAGCAAGCACCTCGATCCAATCCTTAATCTTTGCTTGATTTCAATACACCAATTGAAAGCTTGTAACTCGCTCAAGAAGTGGAGAATGACCCATCGTCATCTCCAACAAAAGCTAGGCACAAAGGAGTTGAAATCTGAGAGCCTTGAAAGCATCGAAATTCAATATGAGTGTAGTTGTGTCAAGGGATAGGCTAGCTGCCATCCCGTTGCATTATTTTGTGCTTAAAGTTTGCATTTTGCTTAAGGGCTCAAGTAGAGCAAACATATGTGGATTCTAATGGTAAGAATTGTAAGTCCTCAATATCGCTTGATATGTTTGTAAGCTCATATGTGCTATTCGAAATGTGTTATATGTGAGTTTGACATGGATATGTTACGATATGATATGTAGAGCTAAGGCTCAATTTTGTATTCTGATGTGATATGGCCTATGGGCGTTAAGGTAATATTGTTCTAAATTATGTAACCTTGGACACTTGTTCACTTTGGATACAATTGGCATGCCATAAGATTATTCGAGCTCACTGTGTAAGGGATTGGACTACAGTCTGGGGCTACGACCTATACGTGGGGAGAAAAGGTTGGATTGTGTAAGAGACTCAGGAGCTACGACTCAAGGAAATAACCTATCTTTGTTATATGAGGTGTACGGGGAATCTGTGTATCCATTGGTTACTATGTCCAAGGAAATGATATGAATGTATGCTTTGCAATTGGTATATGAAATATGATAATTGACTTGAGCATGATCTATATATGACTAATGATGCACTTATGTCATTCAAGCATGATTATGTGTCATCTATGCCATTAAGAACTTATTTGCATTTGTTATAACTACCTCACTAGGCTATGTAATCCTAACATCCGTGTGTCCCATGCATTCTAGGACTTTGAAGAATTTCGAGCTCCGATCGTGTAGCTGTGGTTGCAAGTCACTCTCATCAACCATATGTATGTTACGTTTTGTTCTAAACTCCTAGTAGGATGGCATAGGGCTTAGAAATGTTACAATGGTCTATTTTGATATGTATGTAATGGCCATAAAGTGCCTAGGTGTAAAATGGGAAATGTGATATGTTTGCAAATTGATAAACTAGCTAATTTTGGCCTAAAGGGACTCAAAGGTAAAAACTTAGTAAATGGATTTGAAATGCCCTAAATTTTGGCATGCTATTAAAATTATGGATTAATAACTTTCTGGTAAAATTTCACGGCATTTCGACATCATTCAACATGTTAATTCAAATAAAAACCAGATAAAATCCGTCATTACAGGAAAAACGTATCGATACGGGTCAAGTTGTATCGATACGGCCTTGTATATTTGGACCTAGGAAAATAGAGCATACCTATATGGGTCAACCTGTATTGATACGAACCTTGGCAGAAAGGTCTGGGAAGTAAATTGCATCGGTACGACCTTGGGGTGTACCGAAACGGGCCAACCTTGGTCAACGCATATCAATACAAGCTTAGATGTATCGATACGGGCTTGTCACCCTTAGTTCTGGAATTGAGAAAATTGGCTTAGCGTACCGATACGGTCCTAAGTGTATTGGTACGGTGTCAGTTAATTCTGTTAAAAAACTTAAACCATAGTTTTTAACAATTTACAAAATAGTCACTAAATCTTAAGAAGGTTAAGCCGATGGGTAAATGACCTCTGTTAGTAACAAAATTTTACAGGCTAATAATTTATAAGTTTAATTGAAGGCTAGGAAAATAAAATTCTGATAAAGACCCTTAATTTGTATAATTTACAATTTAGTCCCTAAATTCGAAAAAGTCTAAAATTGACCCCAAATTGAATAAGCTATTAATAAGTTAATCCGTTAGGTCTTAAAAGAAATTAATAATACATTCCGAATAAGATTCTAAACCCCGAATAAAATACTAATCTCTTAATCTATTTTCGGTAACACTCTTCGACATGATTCCCTACCAGGCCGGGAAAGGGGTGTTACAAGCATTGTAGCAATTATACCTAAATATTTAGAATAAAATTAAATTATTATTTCAAGTTAGGTCAGGTATTTTTCACCTTAAACCCAAACCCGGCCTGACCCGACTTTGTCCTCAAAAAATCAGATTCAAACCTGACACGAACCCAAAATTTTCTTTAAAAAACCCAACCTTATAAGATCGGGCCAGGTCAGAACCCATCGGGTATGGGTCAAATGGCCATCCCTAGTTCCTCTGCGGCTGGCGTGACATTATTCACTGCCGCTACAACTTGTTACATGACTTTTGTCACCATCCCTGGCTGAACATTGGCCGCTGCTGCAACAGTCTCTTATGATGCTTCTCTTGTCGCCACTGCTTCTCTCGAAGACAAAGCCTTTTCCTCCACTAATATTGCTGCCAGTTGGCGAGTACCACGAAGAGCCAGAGGAGAGTAATCGTCGTCATTGTTGTCAACGTTGTTTTTGGTGGTGTTCGAGGAAGAGAGACGATTCATATCATTGCGGTTAGTTTGTAGGCTGAAGCTTCTCAACGGCGGTGCGTCACTAGGCATGCTAACACCAGCCGAATCACCGTGAAAAGGTTGCACCGAATTGTGCCAAACCCGAACCAAATCTCTCCGTGATAATAATAAATTATTTTTATTTTTAATTATTTTATATATTTAATAATAATAAAATATGCCAAGTCATACCAAAATATTAATAAAAAATATTGAGTGACCAAAATAGGTTAATGCATAAGTCAATGAGTAAATTTATCGTTTAAAGAATTCGGTAATCAAAATAAGTCAAAGAATAAAATTCATGAATGATTTTTGTAATTTACCCTAAATAAAATTAAGATAGAACACAGGTACAGTACAAAATGTCACCCCATTCTTCCCCAAATTTCATGAACCCTCAGAACTTCCCTTCAAACCCCGAACCAGCAATACTTAGACGTTCCTCTCGGATTCCTCTCGGATTCCAGCTATAGACCCAGAATCGGATCCAACACCAATGGAGTCTTTGGACTGTTTTCGTCGACCACTCTTCTTCTGGTTGTCTGGATCAGTCGGATCCTTTGGCTTTTTCCTAGGCATACTGGCGCTCTATGAAGTTTCCTTTGAAGAAGAAGTTATCTTGGACCCATTTTCTATGATCTTCCTCCCGAGCATCTCCATCAATTGCAGGATTCACTCCTAATATTTATAATTTGAAATTTAAATATTACATCATATAAGATGTATGTAGTCAAATACAGTGAGAGACCTGCCTTGGTGCTTTGAAGGAGTTATTTCATTCCAATAGTTTGGGTTCGAATCCCATCAGCAACATAATTATATTTGATCCATATCAAACCCATATCAAGATGATACGTTCATTTTTGGACGATAATTAATTAAAAAATATTATTTTTTTACACGTCATATTTGCCACGTCACCTTAAATTTACATGTGGCACTTCTACGTCATCTCTTCATGCCACGTGAGACTATGAAGTCAGTCCCAAATGGTCAGTGCTTGTTGAATGACGGTTTTTATCCATCGAGAGTTAATTTTGGTCGAAATTGAAACGTTAAGAGTTAAATTGCACTAATAAAAGAATGAGAATTAAAGTGATCAAAAGATCAAACGTTGAGGGGCTAATTTTGGCTTTATGCCATATGATAACAACAAAGTTAATAATTAAATACTATTATACTACATGGTAAATGTAAGAATTTTCATTGTAACAAGATGTTTCGATTCAAATAAGAACATATGACAAAAGAAAAAGATAGTGAAACACAAAAAAACCTAAAAGAATGAAAACATAAAATTTTAATCAAATCTTTAATGGTATCAAGAGAATTCCCCAAGCGTCTCAAAGAGTCACATCTACATTCTCCATTCTTACATTCTTATTTTGTACTCTGTTACAAACTATATCCTTAATACAATTCAATATAGTATCACAAGTTCTATAAACTCCTCTAAAACGCCTATGATTTTTCCCCTCCCAAACATAGTTGCATGCCAAGCAAGTTTAACAACAAACACTATAAAAGACTTCTCTTTGAGCAAAGTAATAGCCCGGTTGAACTCACCATCCCAGTCAAGCACAGCTCGATCCAAGCCTCATAATTTGAGCACAACATTCCAAACAACTTTCAAGTAGGAACATGCAAAATTGATATGATCCTTGGTTTCCGTCTCTTCTCCACAGTTCACCCACAATCCATCCACTGCAATTCTCATTCGAATCATTCGTTCCTTTGTAGGAAGTCTATTCAAAATTGTCATCCGTACGATCATGGCATGCTTAGAAATATGGAGAGAGAACCACACCAACTTATGCCAATCAACCTTTGCAGCTGCCATCCCTATCTCAGACCAGCTTAGCCTCGCTGTTGTGAAATTCCCAGCAGTAAGTAGAGGCTGAGCTTCAACTCTCAATTTTAGCAATTTCCTCATACAATTTTTTTTTTTGTAATTTTGGTTTTATTACTTTTTATCAGTTTCTCAAATTAACAGAAAAACCTTGCCTACTGCACTAATAAATGAAGAAGTGGACACGATAGAATCTTCTACCTGCAAGTCATGAAATTGTTGGAAAATGTAAGGAAAATGGTAACTTTGAGCCATATTTAAAATGGGTTAAGGTGAAGTTTCGAATAAGGATTCATTTGGGCCTTATTTTACTCAATGAGACATTTACAACGGTATCTCATAAGCTCAAAACGGTTGAGTAATGAATTAGAAATTGATGCTCAAAATGGGTTTGTGAATTGAGTTAAGGAAAAGGGAAAAGCTTATATCCCATATTGATGGGTTATCAAGCGTGAGATATGTTTATATATAAGACTCTACTTAATAATTATTGAAAATTTAAGTTTATATGATATAGGTAACGTGAATGCTAAATATAGCATTTTAATATTTCAAATAAAATGATAAATGATCAATGATTATCCTTAAGTTTATATATTATTTTTTAATATTCTGGAATTAAAAGGATAGATATACGATAAGATATCATCTTTTAATTCAGATATTATTGTGATAATGCTAGTTGATAAATGAATTTTATTTTAAATAAAATTTAGATAATTCACAAGTTTTATTTCCAATGAAACTCCTACCCATGTAAATAACATGCAAACCTACCAGGTTTTACAATAGCAAAAACACGGAGATTTTCTACTATTTTTACTCTGTGATTTTCTAAAGTATTTTTGGTGATAGATGAAGGCAAGGTTACGGCTTGCTGATTACGCAGACGTGATAGACGTCCGATGTTTCTCAAGCACCATAGAAGCAGGCGAATCTGTCTTAAGAAAACTGCATTCGTGCAAGCCTTAACATGTTTCTTTTATTTTTTTCATTTCAAATCAGTTTAATTTACATATTGTTGTATTTTAATTTTATGATCTATTCAATATAATATTTTCAGTATTTATTTTTACTGATTTCTTATTATTCTTGGATTACTAATGCCTCTTGTCCAATAGAAATTAAGTTCAAATCTTTAGAATAAAAATTGAATATTTGATGTCAAACGGCCACAAAGGGCCTAAGCTTGGCTTAATCAGCTCAAAGCATCAATGTTTACGGACAATCCCAAATCTTTAGAACTCTATGCCGAAAGGAAAAACTAGTAGAAAAGGCTTTCAAACAGTTGCCAACACAAGACAGAAATGCTACATTATGGAGTTTACTTCAAACAACAACAAAAGAGCAATCAAGGTGGTTGTTTTTTATCTTGATTTTTAAGGTGGTTTGCTACTTCTTTCTTTGTAGATTATGCACGTTTTGCAGCCACTAAGTTCTGTGGTTTGTCGATTTATAATAAAATAATTTCTTTTGTCGAGTGAAAAAAAGAGAAATCAAACTCTGGAGGATTAAAATTTTTAGAGAAGTCTAGTTATTCGATGTCGAAAAGGGTGATGCAGCAAACAAAACTGCTTCTCTTAGATTGTGTTAGAGAATTGGTAGATCAGAATAGTGGACAAGTGGAAGGAATTTTTTTAAGGATTAGAGGAGTTTGAGAATGTTATATGCAAGATGGTCATGGATCGGGTTTTTTTGCCGACCCACATCTGATTCAAAAATTTAACAATTCATTCAAATTTGAACCCGATCTGAATTTTAAAGTAAAATTTTGAATTCATCCCGACCCAATATAAATAAAAAAATATTTTTTTTCATTTTTATTCGATAAAATAGGGGGTTAATTGAAAAAAATATAAATAGAGAGGGAGCATTATAATAAGTATTCCATTTTTATTAGACAAATAGGAAGATAATTGAAAAAATATATAAATAAGGTGCATTACAGCAATTATACATAAATATTTAGAATAAAGTTAAACTATTATTTCGGGTACCTTAAACCCAAACCCTACTCGACCCCACCTCATCCTAAAAAAACTCAAACCAAACCCGAAATTTTATTTAAAATACCCGATCTTATAAGACCGAGTCAAGTCGAAAACCATCAGGTGTGAGCCAAATCAATATTCCTAATTATATGTGAGAAAATAAGGGGACTGAAAAAACGATGCAGAGATGAAACATGTTGAAAAATGGCTTGAAATTCCCTTATCAAATATGGAAACCACCAAAGTCCAAAGTGGTTGCACCTGAAAATGGTGGAAAACAAGTTGGGACAGTAGGAAATAATTAATGGGAAAATTATTTTTTGGTCCCTAAAGATCAGGTTATTTGTAAGTTAGTCCTTATAACTCAACTATAAATAGGCCTAAACATTTCCATTTTCAAGTGTACCAAACCAAGTATTGAGAGTTCTATTTGGCTTCTAAATTCCTTTCTATTCTCTTGTATTAAAGTGGTGAAAGGTGTAGTTAAATATTTTCTCGGGTGTATTTGGGGCATCGGGATTGTGAGAATAGTCTGTCTGTTGTAACAATTTTTACATAGTGGTTTCTCGGGTTGTCTTTGACAATGGTCATGGTTTTTCTCTGGTTGGGAGTTTCCACGTAAAATCTTATGTTTTTTTGTATTATTTTCTAGTTTATTTTTCTATTGAGGCGATTAATCTCAAGGGGGAATTGTTCCGCACTTTGATTCCCAACAATTGGCAACAGAGCGAAGTTGAAAGAGTGACAATTTTCTTATCCTTGTGGTTGCAGCATTGTCTGAACCTCCATTTCGAAAAAGAAAATTTTTCAAGATTACTTTGAGTTCGTGGTTTTTTGGAGATTGTTTTTGGTTTCTTCTCGATTGGTGGTTACTATGGTAGTGTGAAAGTTCTGGCTAAAGAAAGATTTGGTATTTGAGCGATCCTTGCGACCCACCTCTCTTTCATGGGAACTACCTGGTGCATTGTTCACGGACTACATTCAGTTGTGATGACATCCTCCATGAAGTTTGACATAGAAAAATTTGATGGAAAGATCGACTTTCGTTTATGGAAATAAACGTGAAAGACATGTTAATACAATGTGAGACACACAAGGCACTAAGAGAAAAGCCTGTCAGCAATAATTCTGGAAAAGCCGACTCTAGTATGAGTGATGAAGATTGGGAGGATCTTGATTTGAGAGCAGCAAGTTCAATTCGCTTGGCTTTGACAAAGAATGTTCTTCCTAATGTGAAAGGAATCTCTGATGCAAAAAAGATTTGGGAGAAACTTGAAGCATTGTACCAAGGGAAGGGCGTCTCAAGTAGATTGCACCTAAAGGAGCAGTTTTACACTTTCTGTATGGATGAAGGTTCTAGGATCTCAAATCATCTCAGTGCACTGAATCATATTTTCACTAAATTAGAGACTATTGGAGTTAAGATCGATCATGAAGATAAAGCTCTACGGCTTATATTGTCTCTTCTGACTTCCTATGAACACATGAAACATATTTTGATGTATGGGAAGGAAACTCTGAATTTTTCAGAGATTGCCAATAAGCTCATTTCTAAAGAGAGAAGGTTGAAGAACGGAGATTGTGATTCCACAGTTCGTGATTCAACAAATCCGGTATTGGTAGTGAACGAGAAGAAGAAAAATAATGTGGTTTGCTGGAGGTGTGGAAAGGCTGGGCATGTAAGGAAAAATTGTCCAGGAATAGCAAGTTCGACAAAAGGCTCCGAATCATAAGCTAGTATCGTCTTGCTTGTCACTGTAGATGATTTTCTTCTATGAAGTTGAGAAGTACGTCCCCATGGTATTTCTGCTTTACCATAGAAGAGGATGTGTTACTGTTAGCGGATATGAAGTTATACACGAGTATTGGTTGGCACTGATGCAAGGTGTGTGGTGTCGATGGCTGATGAACTTCCAGAGGGTGCCAACATGAAAGTTGTACCATAAGTTTCAGCATTTTTGACGTGTCGAGGTTTGTTTTTATAAAGGTGTATTGTTTATGGTGGAGTACGACAATTCTATTTTAAGATTGTGAAAACGGTGAAATTTCAAGTCATAGTTGAGATTTGTTGAAAAATAGCTTGAAATTCCCGTGTCAAAGATGGAAACCACCAAAGTCCAAAGTGGTTGCACCTAATATTGAAAAGAGTGGAAAACAAGTTGGGAAAGTAGGAAATATTTAATGGGAATATTATTTCTTGGTCCCTAAAGATTAGGTTATTTGTAAGTTAATCCTTAGAACTCAACTATAAATAGGCCTAACTATTTCCATTTTTAAGTGTACCAAGTCAAGTATTGAGAGTTCTACTTGGCTTCTAAATTCCTTTCTATTCTCTTGTATTAGATTGGTGAAATGTATAGTTAAATATTTTATCGGGTGTACTTGGGGTATCGGGATTATGAGAATAGTCTGTGTATTGTAACAATTTTTACATAGCAGTTTCTCGAGTTGTCTTTGACAACGGTCATAATTTTTTTCCCGTTTGAGAGTTTTTACGTAAAATCTTATTTTTTTTCTTCGTTTGAGAGTTTCCGCACTTTAATTCTCAAAAGAAAAAAAACAAACATATACTATATGTTGGACATAGATGTGATGGGAATCAAAACATGAGTTTTACGATTTTGAGATTAATTCTGGGAAGAGAGGAGATAGGTCGACTATTTGGAAACACCATTATCGAGGAGATTACAAGTGAAGTTGTCATGCATATCTGACTGGACAACTGTTAACTCATTCAAAATGATCAGTTAAAATTATATTTATATATTATACTTTTAACGTAAATCATTAAAATTGAAATTGATCATCCTAGGAAATGTGAATGGATGAACTCAAAGAATAATTTTATTAGAAAGAAGGATAATGTTTATTTTAGAAGATTAGATTCGAATAAATTTATTTATAAGGTATATAAATCTTGTCAAAAAATAAAAAAATATGAATATATATTATATTGTAATCAACTGAAGATTATTAAAAAAATTAAAATTGATCATTGAAATAATGATAACTGTAAACAATAGAAGATATACTCAACAAAGTTCCCATTTCTTGTTCATTAAAATTCAATTGCATGAATTGGCTTCATGCTTTTAGAGTTGAATCATCATTATCTTTTATTTTGAGTGATTCAAAAACAAACCCTAATATGAACAACAAATAAATGGTTAAATTTTTCCCCCAGGATTCTCAGTTAACAAACAAAGAATTCACTGCAAAAAAATTCAATAACATAAATTCTGAACAAATAAATGCTTAAAACTAATTTTTAAAGTTCTAAAAATGGTGAGAAATTTTTCAAAACTATGTTTATCTCAAATCTTCAAGAGCAGCATAAAATTTTGTATTTCTTTGTCAAAGTTGACATTCAACGGGTTAGAAAAGTAGTGAATAACGATAGAAAATCTCGTGAAATTGATTTAATTCATATGTGACTAGATATAAAATTTTGGCTCAAGGGTTATAAGCCCTTAAATTTTTGAAAAAAAATTAAGCCCCTAATTTTTTTTTTGCACTCAATTAACCCCCTATACTCTAAAATTCCATTAATTTACCCCTTTGAACAACGTTGACTGTTAAATCTAACATTTTTTCACCAATTGGTGCAACGTGTAATGTTACAGTGTTATCACTTGACATTTCCAGAATTTTTTATTTTACGTAAGAATTTCTTTAAAAGTTCTAAAAAACTTATAAAAATTATAAAAATAGTTTTCTAAAATATTTGTAAATTTCACATGACAGAACTGAAGTGAGTCACGTAACAGTAATATCTCAAGAAAAAAATCGTCAAAAATTGATGGTCAAAATTATTCAAAAAATTTATTGGTTCAGGGGCTTAGTTGGGTGCAAAAAAAATTCAGGGGCTTAATTGATTTTTTTTAAAAGTTCAGGGCTTAAAACACCCTTAAGCCTAAAATTTTTAAAAATATATATCTAAAACACCATCTAATATTAATTTGCCGACATGAAAAAGAAATGCCAAGTAGGAGTGTTGAGTCAGCTTTCTGTTAAAATAATTTAACAATGGTAGTCTAAGTGATTAAATCCGGTAATAATTAAAGTTTTTTTGAACAATTCCTACTTAGGGGAGGGGAAATTTGCTCCTAAAGGGTCTAGAACTCACAACCTAGGGGAGGTGTCAACCGATAGCTTTTAATCACTTGCTCTAGAATTTGTTAACGGCAATAATTAAAGTTGGATGATTTAACTCGATAAAATTAAAGATTTACAATTTATATGAAAGTAAAAGTCAAGTTCAGTGATTTAAAATTTAAATTGCCCTCTAATGTTAAGTATAATGGCAAAAAAACCCTCACTGTTTGTCTCTTTTTTGAATTACTCCACCAGTTTTTCTTTAGCAATTTACACCTCGATATTTCAAAAAAATTCTCAAATAAGCTCTTTTAGATGATTAACTTAAAATTTTTGTTAACGTAGTATGATAGGCACAATTAAAAAACAAAAGATATTAAAAGTTTCTTTGCTAGTATACATTTTTTCACCTTGGTTTATATTATTATATCATTTTTAATTAAAAAATAACTAAAAATCACTACGGATCACACCCCGTTGTGAGTCACCGTAAGGATGTAGGTGATATATGATCGAACAATAAATTAAATACAAACAAATAAAGTAAATATATAGCATAAAATATAAACATATGATAATCATAATATATATATATACATACTATGCGTAAACTATATATAATAAGATAATACTATGATATAAATATATGTATGTGTAATATACGTATATATTCATCTATATATGATATAACGAAATAAACAACATGATATACGTATATTTATATATGATATATTAATGTATTCATATGTATACATATATATACATATGTATATATACATAAATATATATAAAAAAAACATGGCAATAGGATGTAAAAACAACAAAATAGTGATGAAATTGAAAATTTTGAAAAGAGAAAGGGACCGCAAAGAAGATTTTAGGAGGGCAGAGGGATTTAAATGAAGCAATTAGCCCAATTGTTTTTAAACCACATATAAAAGGCAAACATATACAGATCTTTTATTTTCAAAAACAAAGATCAAGGCCCCCATTTAAAACCTCTGAAATGTTCTTGTGAGTTCAAAGGGGACTCAAGAACACCGTCTTGATTTTCAGAAACCGGCAACCTCTTCGCCATATGCCGCCACGTCGGCCGTCGCTCGTCGGCGGCCAGCAAACCCAAAATCCTACCAAACAACTCTTTTTTCTCCTTTATTTCAAATTCGAACTCTAATTTAAAAGAAAACGCTTGTCTACCTCTCGAACCTATAAAAATCAAAGCGGAAAACCATTGAAAACCCCATTTTTTGTTAAAAAAACAAATATTTTAGATCTATGAACCGGGGAAGACGAAATGACTGAAGAAAAGGGCAGCGACTACTCCAACTTTCAAACGGTAAACCTAACCTTCTCTTTTTTTTCTTTTTCTATATTCGAACTGAAAAATGAAAAGTAAAAGCTGAATACCTTTTGAAAGTTTTTTTTTTACTTTCGGCTTGGTTTCGAGATTTATAGCCAAATTACATATTTGATTAAGAAAAAAAGAAAATGGTTACAATTTCCCTATTGGTTCGATTGCAATGAAAATTTATGCAACCTCTTGTTTGTATTCATGTATTGCATCTCTGATTTTTTTTTTTTGTTAGCATGTACTGTTGAAAACCCGAATTAACCCTCGTTGCTTTTGTTTTGCATGTTGGTGGAGGATCGTTCAATGAGAGGGAACCATTCACGCGTGGTTGCTGGAGGTAAAGGACGAGGGATCAATTCGCGTGGCTGTGGAGATGGCAATGTGGTCCTCGCATGCTGATGTGGGAGTGATATGGTGCTAAGGTGGTCGTTGAAAAAGTCATTGTGGTTGTTGACGTGGCCAGAATCTGAATGGTCATTGGGAGATGAAGGGTAGGCGTCTGGTCTATTGGTTTAGGGTTAGGGTTATCTGAATTAGGTTTAGGATGTGGGTCGGTTAGGAATTGGGCTTAAGGGGTTTAGTTGGGTAACTAAAATGGGTTGGTTGTAATGGTAATGGGTAATTGACATTTAATTTAATGGAATGATTTTTTGGGTTTAACGTAAAATGGAAATTGAGTTTAGAAAAGGATGTAAAATGAATTTAACTGGGTATTTATTTAATGGGGTAGTAAATCCGGACGAAAATGGTATTACAGCTGCCCATATCTTTGCTCATTGTTGTGAAACAACAATATAGTAAATACTAAAAGATAGCCATTTTTGTTCGGGCGAATTGGAACACCCTTCTTGGCATGACTCTTCCTTCAACTCTAACTGAACTATCTTCCAACTTCTGGAGAAATAAAACTCATCTGTTGATCAGCTACACCACCGACGGAGAGTCAAGATCTTGTCGAAACATATATTTCATCCTCTTTTCTGGAAAGATAGAACCTGCGAGAGTGAAAGACAATTGTTTCAGACTGAGTATCCATTTATTTCATTTAAAACTATAAAATTAAAAGAGATGGGGTAAAGAGATGTTTAAATATGGGTGATCCGCTACGCCACCGAGGACGAGACAAGATCGAGAGATTGGATTGGATCAAGCTACGAATCCGACAAAGAGCCATGATCTGTAACCCTCTCGACCCGACCTATTCGCAAGACAGAACCGAGCGAGCTACATTAGGTTTGTCGAAGCAAACCGTGAAGAAATAACTCAAATTTACGTCCAATTTTTCTTTATCTTATCTAGATTCAATATCATAACCAGTGGTGAGTGATTAGATAGGGTGAAAAATCAACTCAATAGGGCGTCGAATCGACATTCAATTGCAATTTAGGGACCAAATTGCAATTCTGGAAAATTATAGGGACATATACCATTTTGAGTTTACCAATATTTAATTAGTTAGGTTACATGTTTTCTCGCCAAATTTCAACTCAAAATAACAATCCAAACTCATACAATTGTATTTACAAATATTAGGGATCAAAATATAATGTTTCAAAACATTTCTAAGCTTTGCAGTAACATCCTTACTAGAGGTTTTGAAACATTTGGAAAAGGTTTCGAAACTATTTTTCCAGTAAACAAAGTTGTCCTCAAGGTTTCAAAACCTTGGCACTCGTTTCGACAGGTTTCGAAACATGTTCATAAGGTTCCAGAACTTACCTACATATTTGCAGAAATTGTATACTCGAAAAACTTTAGAACCACATTAAACATATCCACATTAGCCCTAAATACTCTAATATTCATCTCATTTAAGATTCACACCTGAAACATGCTCCCAAAGACATACATAACAATTCACATACCAATTCAAACTCGATATCATCATCTAGAGGCATGCTTCCTAAAATCAATCAACTAAAAGTCTAAAAGCATAAACCAAGCTTAAACCAAACTTCAAAGGCAATTTACAAGTTCAAATAGGAAACACAAACTTGTTCCAAAATAGGGAGTTTCATAACACACACTCCCAAACCAAATAGGTACGCTTTCATTGTCAATTATTACTATTGAACAAGTTTAAAACCATACTTGAGCGTAATAGCGTATCTTGGAATCTCCTCTTGCTTTCTCGTTGCCTCAACGAGTTATTTCTCTGCATTGTTAAGAAAATAGAGCGTAAAAATAAATCTTAGTGTGGTTCGCTCAATTGAAAACCAACAACAACGCATTTTAAACCGATTCTCAAATATCTCTCAAACATCATGCTCAAATCTTCTCATGCTTGAAATCTCTTTTCAAAGCAATTATAAAATCTCCCTTTTAACATGTATCATAAACTTCTCAATCATGCTCATCACCTAGCATATTTAAAGCACAATCTCATGTATAAATCATTTTAAAAACCATGATACATGTTCATCTCATATTCTGGCATAACAAGTGACCCAGGTGACACTACCCCCATCCTTGGATAGCACTACCCCTATCCATTCAAGTTCCAGATATGTGAATTCCTTGATGGCACTACCCCCATCAAGTCTCATGGTGAAACTACCATCACCTTAAACTCACTTCGGTCGGGATGGCACTACCCCTATTGCTCGTATGTGATAACACTACCCTTATCACTTCACAATAGCACTACCCCTATTGTGTAACCAAAGAATTTGTCTCACGTACGAATTTTGTATTTTAGAGTGCACTTTAATCTTATTGGTCGACCAATTATATCCGAAAATAATTAAATCTCAGCCACATGCCAATATACAATTTAAAACTATGTTACCTTACTGTTTTTCCAATGCATAAACATAAACCATTTTCTTCATCCCATTTCAAGAAATATCAATGCATAGCATTTTCTCAACATGACATAATCTCTTTAAAAGCCGTAAATCAATCTCATGGGATCACATGAATTATCTCTCAATTCATAAAAACATACATAACAGTAGGTAACAAATCTTTTTGTAAAGCATGAGCATAATTTTACAAAATAATGGAAAAAAACCTAAAACTGTGAGTGAATTCTTCCATACTTACTTACGAGCTTAGATTAGTGTTTCAAGCTTAATCTAAACCCCCAAACCTTGATTCCAAACCTTTGAAAAGCTTTAAAACCTATTCCATTCACCGACAATGCTTTGCTCAACTTGCTGAAATGATCTCAAGCATCCAATGCTATCGAAATCATCTTTTAACGATGTCAGATCCACCTCCCCTGTTTTATCCACAATATAACAGAGGATTAATGCACTTTTATGCATCTAAACTCCGAGCAAGCAATTCCTCAACATTGCCTTGCGAAAAGCTATCATTCGCCTATCCAAAACAATAAAAAAATATCGATTGACCTCCAAACTTAACCCAGCCAAAACCTAACACTTCCAATAATCAATTAACATCCAAAAACAACCTAACATCATCCTTATACCTCCAGCATCCATTAAACACCCATAACACCTCAAAAACTAATCACTAACAACCTAGAAAATTAGAGATTCACCTAGTTTCGGGATTCCAATGTTAAAACAAACTTATTAACATTAAAAACATCAAAATCATGTTATAATCTGATCAAGAACCCATCAAAACATATCCAATTTGAAAATCACATAAATCCATCAATTAAACATTGAGTTAATCATATTCTTCAATTAAATTATAAAACCTCATTAGGAAACATATTTAAAGAGTCAAGAACTTGGGAATTTCAATAAAGAACCTTGATTATAAGAGAAGAACAAAGATTACCTCTAATTCCTTGCTTTTCCTATAACATCTCCCACCCGACCTGGTAGATAACTGAGTCAAAGAACGCTATCGGTGACCAAAACGATGATTGGTACGGTGAAATCGGATCATAATCAATAGTTAACAAATGCATTGCTTGAAAAATAAGTCAATATCAATACCGATGACTTAGGGATTCAATGCAATGCTTGGATTATCAATTAATGACTGATTTAGGCTTTTTATGAGTTTTAGGGACTAAATTGTAAACTTCTATATTTTAGAGGTCATTTCTTGTATTAAATTATATCATCAGGAAATTCATGTTGAAATCAATGTTCATATAAATTTCAAAGCAATTGGATATCATTTACTTATTCGATTAAGCTTTGCGATTTTAGTGACCAACTTGTAACTATTTAAAACTATGTTCTTAGCCCTTTTAACTGTTTTAACTGTCACCGTACCGAAATGCCTAAGGATGTATCGGTACGGGTTAAGATTTATTCCAAAACTGTCTACTTTCATTTTGATACTGCTTAATCTGTATCGATTAAGGTTGACTAGCTTTGACTTGTCCATTGACCACTGTTTCGATACGCCTAAGGCAGTATCGATACCAATGTGCATAGTTTCAAGTTTCATTTGCCAAAATCCTTACATGTTTCGATACAATTGGGGTTGTACCGATACGAATTGACTATGGTTGTATCGATACAACTAAATTCCCCAACCTTAATGTCAATTTCCTTACCAAAACGACCTAGCTCATATCGGTACGCTTTAGTTGACATATACTTTGACCAACCAAATATGCAAGGTCGTACAGAAACAACTTGACCTGTATCGATACGCCCTACACTGTAATGACAAATTTCATCTGGTTTTAAATCAATTTGACATGTTGAACAATTTCCAAATGAAACGAAATTTTACCAATAAGATTTAAACCCTATAATCTACTAGAATGCCAATTTTTAGAGTCATCCAAATCCATTTACTAGGTTTTCACCTTTTAGTTCCCAATATGTCATTTTAGCCATTTTTATGCCAAACCAAAAAGCCAAAATGGGCCTTAAACTTTATTACAATGCAAGCATGACTTAGACACATCAAAGGACTATACATGACTAGTCTAGTTACTTTTCCACCATCCTAGGAGTTCAAAGACAAGGTTAACATTACATATGTGGGAATGTGGCTTGCTTCAAAACACTTATTGCTCTCGATCCTCGAACCAACTTTGTTTTAACCTGAAACGCATGGAAATGAGATGCATTAGGCTTACTTAGGCTAGTAAGGTAATCATAGACAATAATATGGGAATCAATGAAGGTCGTGACATGTATAAAAATAAAAATGCTTCTTGAAACATATTTTAACAATACTTGAAACATTTATTCCTATATTCTCCTTGGATCGACATGTAACGTGGATACGCGAATTTCCAACCAACATCGCCAACAATGAATGGTCAATATCCGCCAACATCGCTAATAAGACCAGCACAACCACATCCCGCCAACATCACCAATAAATGCCTTAGCTCAAGGACCGTAGTCCACTACTTACCACTGATCTCATGAATTCTATGGCATTCCAATTGTATCCCATGTCCATTCGTATCCAAGAATTCCATACTCATTAATAGCAATGTCAATAACAATAGCAATAACCAATACGATAACAATAACAATACAATGCCAATGACAATGACTCATAACATATCCAATAAGTTCTTTTCAACACTTTTATATTATCGATGATCATGTAAAGACACAATAGTTAACCTAGCAATAAAATAAGCTTACCAAACCTTACCGATGATGCCTCTAGTGAGGTCTTAATGCAGACATACCTTGGCCAATGATGATAATACAATAAATTAACATCAATGAATTCAGGAAGGCACCTAGCCAATCTCTTGACTCTGACTACACTCACTAATGATTTCGAGGCTTTCAAGTCTCTCGGATGACAATTCCCTTATTTTTGGACTTGTTGGAATTTGGAGGATTTGGTAATTCTTCACTTTGAATATCTTGAGCTGATCAATAGCTATAAACTATGATTAAAGGACTTAAGAAAATCAAAACTTGATTTCACCTTTAATGGAGGTGTATGTTTAGAGGTAGAGGATGAAGTTAGGGAGAGGTACTTGCTTAACCAATGACCGATTAGTTTTCTTTCTTTTATTTTTAACTATTGAGGTTTCCTTAGGATGAAAGAATCAATCCTTAATCATCCACATATGTGGTGATTAAGATTAAGGAGGGGCTAATCACAAGATTAGTCTCTCAACCTCCGATGTTCTAAGCTCTTACACCCAAACTTTCAATTTCTATAATTTGGTCACTGAAACATGTTTTAAAGCTTAGAATAAAGTCCTTAACAATATCAATACTTAATTAGGGTTTGGTAACTAATAATTGGTCACTCGGTCAAAAGTCAACCTTACAATTTTGACTCTCTATTTTGAAATTTTCGGTCACCGAAATTAAATTTCGATTAGGCCCAGTTTTGGGATATTATAACTCTCCCTCTTAAGAAAAATTCTTCTTCGAATTTTTACCTGATTCGAAAATATATGGATATTGACTTCTCATTTGTTCTTCTTGTTCCCATGTAGCTTCTCCAACCTTGTGGCTCCTCAATAGTACTTTAACTAAAGGAATGTTCTTATTTCAAAGTCTCTTGACTTCCTTTGCTAGTATTTTCACTAGTTCTTCTTCATATGTCAAATTGGGTTGGAGTTCCACAGTTTTAGGTTTTATAACATATGATGGATCAGATCTATACTTGCAGAGCACCGATACGTGAAACACATCATGGATCTTGCTTAACTCTTGGGGCGAAGCTAACCAATAAGCCACAGGGCCAACTCTTTCAGTCACCTCGAAGGGTCCAATGAATCGGGAATCAATTTTCCCTTTTTGCCAAATCGAAAAATCTTTTTCCATGAAGAGACTTTCAAAAATGCTTTCTCACCAACATCAAACTATATATCTATCCTCTTTAGGTTAGCATAGGTCTTTTATCGTTCAAAGGCAACCTTCAAACGGTCATGAATGATGGTAACCCGTTCTTCGGTTTCCGAAATAAGTCAGGTCCTAATACCTTGTATTCACCAAATTTAGATCAACATAGCGGTGTTCTATACTTTCTGCCATATAATGCTTCATATTGTGTCATACCAATAGACGATTGGTAACTATTATTATAAGCAAAATCAATAAGAGGTAGGGATTTCTCCCAAGTTCCTTCAAAGTCAATAAACAATGCATGAAGCATATCTTCTAGTATCTAAATCACCATTTCTTATTGGCCATCAGACTAAAGGATGGAAAGTTGTACTAAGATTGACTTTGGTGCCCAAAGCTCCTTGTAATAACCTCCAAAATCGAGAAGTAAATCGTGGATCTCAATCGGAGACGATAGACTGTGGCATTCTGTGGAGTCGAACAACTTTCTTGATATACAAGTTAGCTAGCTTAGGAAGGTTGTAGTCCATTTTGACTAGTATGAAGTGTGCTAACTTAGTGAAATAGTCCACAACAACCCAAATCACATTATGTTTAGTTGGGGTCAATGGTAAACCACTGACAAAGTCCATGGGTATCTTCTCCCATTTCCACTGAGGAAACTCAATGGGTTGTAATAATTCAACACGGTTACGATGCTCAGCTTAACTCATTGGCATGTGAGACATCTCGATAAAAATTCTATGATAGTCGCCTTTATGACAGGCCACCAATACAACTCTCGTAGGTCTTTGTACATCTTTATTGCCCCCAAGTGGATTGAGTAGGGCTACAATGGGCTTTTTTGAGAATTTCATCATGAAAAGACTCATCGTTGGGCATAAATATTCTATCACGGAAGCACAAGAGTCTTTCAGATTTAACCTTGAAGTCAGGATCAGGATTATTCTGAAGTCTATAAACAATGGCTTGTAATTCAGGATCTTGTTCTTGTAAGGATTGGATTCTCATCACAATGGTAGACTGAACTTGAAGTTTGGCTATAAAACCACGGTGTATTTGGAGTTAGAAATGAGCATTAATAGCCTGAGTGGTAGGCATAGGCTTGCGGCTGAGCACATATGCTACTATGTTCGCCTTGCCTGAATGGTAATCAATAACAAGGTCATAATATTTGAGGAGTTTCATCCATCTCTTTTGATGAAGATTAAGTTCTTTTCGTGTCAAAAAATACTTAAGGCTCTTGTGGTCGGTGTATAGATAACGTTTTTCTCCGTAGAAATAATGTATCCAAATTTTTAGTGCAAAGACGACAGCAGCCAATTTAAGTTTATGAGTAGGATAGTTCATTTCGTGTGGCTTTAGTTGCCTTGATGCATAACCAACAACCTTGCCTTGTTGCATCAGTACACACCCCAACCCCTGGTGTGAAACATCGCTAGACACAGTGTAATCATTCCCAGACTCGGGTTGGATCAAAATCGGTGCACGAGTCAATACTTGCTTGAGTTGGTCAAGACTTCTTTGTTACTTCTCGGTCCATTCAAAATGAGCATTCTTTCGTAAAAGCTTAGTTAACGGAGCTACTATTATAGAGAATCCTTTAATGAATCTTCTATAATAGCAGCATGGCAGAGAAAGCTACGGACTTCACCTACGTTCTTCGGTGGTCTCCATTCAAATATGGCTTGGATCTTCTTTGGATCTACTTGAATGCCTTCAGTAGAGATCACATGACCCAAAAACGAGACTTGGGTGAGCCAGAACTCGTACTTACTGAATTTGGCATACAATTGCTTCTCCCGAAAGGTCTGAAGCACAATACGAAGATGTTCATGATGTTCAACTTGACTTTTGGAATAAATCAATATATTGTCTATAAACACTACTACAAATTTGTCAAGATAAGGTCTAAAAACCCGATTCATGAGATCCATAAAGGCAGCAGGAGCATTGGTTAACCCGAAGGGCATAACCAGGAATTCGTAGTGGCCATATCTTGTACGAAAAGCTATCTTGGGCATATTGCACTCCTTCACTTTCATCTGGTAGTACATATATCTCATATCAATCTTAGAAAAGACTGATGCATCTTTCAATTGATCAAACAAGTCATCTATCTTCGGCAAGGGATACTTATTATTGATTGTAAGCTTATTCAATTGGCGATAATCAATACAATGATGCATTGATCCATCTTTCTTCTTGAAAAAGAGGACCAGAGCTCTGTAAGGCGAGGAACTCGGTTGAATAAAACCCTTGTCTAACAAGTCTTGAATTTGCACTTTAAGCTTGGTAAGTTCTACTGATGCCATCCGATAGGGTGCAATGGAAATCGAAGTGGTTCCAGGTTGCACTTCAATCCTAAATTCAACCTCACGGGTTGGTGGTAAACCCAGAAGCTTATCGGAAAACATACTAGGGAATTTTTGCATGGCGTCTATATCTTGCAACTATGATTCTTCCTTACTCACAGTAGCATACAACAACGATCTTTTGCCTTTGAAGTCCATAAGAGTCACGTTCTCCTTGCTAAGACCCCGAAGGTACAACTTCCTCTTTGAATAATCCACCCAAGCTTGATGCTCTCTGAGCCAATCAAGCCCTAAAATAACATTGAACTCGTGTATTGAGAGAGTCGTAAGGTTAGCCGGAAAAGGTATCCCTTGTATCATGAGAGGGCAATTTTTACATACAAGTCCAATTATAAAACTATCCCCCAAAGGATTAGTTACGGTGAATTTAGAAGCTATAGGCTCGTATTTCAACTTGAATCTCTTAATCAATACAGTACTTATAAAGGAATGGGTGGATGTAGGATCAATCAAAGCATAAATAGAATGAGAATACAGTTCAACGGTACCTGTAATAACATTAGGGTCCTCATCCTCCTCCCAGCTTCTCACGTGGTAAACCTGGGATAAAGCTTTAGACTCTTGTCAGTTAGGAGCCCTTGCAGAGCCATCAGATCTACTTGAAGCTCTCGATACATCTTTTCTTGGTCTCTTACCCCTGAAGGATAGAGTAGGGGACGTAGAAACCATTGGTGCAGAAGATTTAGAGGTGTTCATTGGACAATCCTTAATGTAGTGACCTTGTTCGCCACAAAAGAAACATGCTCTAGATTACCTGCGACATTGCCCCGTAGGGTACCTCCTTTGGTAGAAACTAAAAACAGGGAATTGTGATTCCCATCCGGATCCTCTAGCGCTCTCAATAGAGGCGGTTCTTGCAGCTGACTAAGACATGGATTGTGGCTTGACAAAATCACCCGATCTAAAGGCTTGCTAATGATAAGATTGCTTGTACCCTTGTTGAAACTTGCCTTTCTGATACGGTAGAAAGGTCGTGATGTATCTCGTAGCCTCTTCTCAAATCGGTTAGGCTTATTAAACTGATGTGACCTCTAAGCAGCTTTAGTGGAGATCGCTTGATTCACAAACTCCTGGAAATCCTTGATCCCCAGAGCAATGAACAACGGTCGTAATTCATCACTTAAACTTGCAATGAACATTCTACACTTCACTTCTTTCTTAATGTACTCAACCCTATACTTGCAATACTTATAAAAGTCATGGATATACTGCTCTACTGGTCTCCCACCTTGTTTCAAGTGCAAGAAGATATCGCATATTTCAGCTAAGTAATATTCACTAATGTACTTCTTCTTGAACTCTCGCAAAAAAAACTCCCAAGTTACAGCTTCCTTGGGAGCAGTGAGTGTCGTAGTTTCCCGATAATTTAAAGCTCCATCGATTAATAGGGCCAAAGCACACTTGAGTTTATGCTTATCTAAGCACTGTATTTGCTTGGTTAAAATCCATATCGTGCTATCTGGCCAATGCTCTACTACTTTAGGGTTCTGTTCGGCCTTACCCGAGAAAGTAGTAGCTCGATGTTGAGCTAGCTTGTCAATAGGGGCTCAGTTTGCAGAAGTGGTAGTTGGGGAGGATTGTGCAGACTGCTCAGATTTAAGGGTAGCCATGAACTGTTTGAACATCTCGGTCATGTTTTTATAGTATTCAAACTGAGCAGCTTGCAATACTGGCTCGATGTTCAATGGCTCTTGTAAGGGGATTTACGGATTAGAAGGATTCTCTCACCTTTTCTCCTCTCCATTGGTCGAGGAGCCAACGGTGTGCTCAACTTCTTCATGAGCCTTATCAGAGTCAGATATCTTTGCACTAAAAAAGGAAGAAGGATCGAATTAGTCGCAAGTTACAATATACATAGAATAACAAAATAAACTCCAAGATGACATATACAATGCAATAGCTATACAGTAGACTTCATTTTAGTCCTAGAATTGACTAAACTCTATCTTTGATTAACACAATTGTAACATCCTCCACGTGGCCTGGTAGATAATTGGGTCAGAGAACGCTACCGGTGACTAAAATAATGATCGGTATGGTGAAATCGGATCATAATCAATAGTTAACCAATGAATTGCTTGAAAAATAAGTCAATATTAATACCGATGACTTAGGGATTCAATATAATGCTTGTATTATCAATTAAAGACTGATTTAGGCTTTTTACGGGTTTTAAGGACTAAACTGTAACTTCTATATTTTAGAGGTTCTTTCTTGTATTAAACTATATCATTGGGAAATTCATGTTGAAATCAATGTTCGTATAAATCTCCAAAGCAATTGGAGATCATTTACTCCTTCGATTAAGCCTTGTGATCCTTAGTGACCAATCTATAAACTATTTAAAACTATGTTCTTAGCCCTTTTAACTGTTTTAACTGTCACCGTACCGAAACGCCTGAGGCTGTATCGGTACGGGTTAAGCTTTATTCCAAAACAATCTATTTTCATTTCGATACAGCTTGATCTGTATCGATATAGGTTGACTACCTTTGACTTGTCTATTGACCACTATTGCGATACGCCTAGGGTCGTATCGATACTGATGTGCGCGTTTCAAGATTCATTTGCCAAAATCCTTACTTGTTTCGATACAGTTGGGATTATATCATTACGAATTGACCATGGTTGACCTGTTTCGATACGCCCAAAGGCCGTATCGATACAACTAAATTCCTTAACCTTACTTTCAACTTCCTTACCGAAATGTCCTAGCTCGTATCAATACGCTTTAGTTGACCTATGCTTTGACCGACCAAATATGCAAGGTTGTACCGAAACAGCTTGACCTGTATCGATACACCCTGTATTGTAATGACATATTTCATCTGGCTTTTAATCAATTTGACCTATTGAACAATATCCAAATGCAACAAAATTTTACCAGCAAGATTTAAACCCTATAATCTACTAGCATGCCAATTTTTAAAGTCATCCAAATCCATTTACTAGGTTTTCACCTTTTAGTGTCCAATATGTCATTTTAGCCATTTTCAGGCCAAACCAAAAAGCCAAAATGAGCCTTAAACTTTATTACAATGAAAACATGACTTAGACACATCAAAGGACTATACATGACTAGACTAGCTACTTTGCCACCATCTTAGGAGTTCAAGGGCTAGGTTAACATTACATATGTTGGAATGTGACTTACTTCAAAACACTCCTTGCTCTGATCCTGGATCCAACTATGCTTTAACCTGAAAATGCATGGAAATGAGATGCATTAGGATTACTTAGACTAGTGAGGTTGTAACATCTCAAAAACTGGTCTAGTCAGAATCAAATTTCGGCGATCGAAAATTCCAACTAGAAAACTTGAATTTGTTTTGACTTAATATTGACTAGATGAATTCCCCACGAATATTGGACCTTAATTAAATCTAAGGATTAGTTGGAAGATCAGCATGTCACCACAAGCTTAAAGTAATGTGTTTTATCCTTATGAAGTCCTGGAATGGTAGCAAAGTAGTTAAACTAGTCACATATGACTCTTTTGATGTGTAAACATTGTCTATGTTTTGTATAAGACTAAGTGGCCCTAAATGACCTTTTAAAAGTGACTAAAAATGGTTAATGTTGCATATTTGGCTCTAAAGGGTGAAAACATAGTAAATGGACTCGGATTAACATGAAATTTGGCATGCTAGTATTTTATAATGTTTAAAACTTACTGGTAAAGTTTCATTGAATTTGGATATGAATTGCCAAGTTAATCCTAATAAAAACCTATCATTACAAGTCAGGGGTATCGATATGGATGATGGTGTATCGAAATGGCCCTTACATAAATGGTTTGGTCAACATTGGTCAAACAGGATGTATCGATACGATTTGGGCGTATCGGTACAGATTTTGGTCACTGAAATTTGGGTTAAAAATGGTATCGATATGGTCTATAGCGTATCGATACAGAGTTAACGCAGTCAACCGATATCGATACAGGCTTAGCTGTATCAGTACGGGATTGGCATCCTTGAATCTGGAAATCTGGAATTAGGCTTAGCGTATCGATACGAACCTTAGGGTATCGATACAGTGTTAGTTAATTCTGTTATAAAGAATAAAGAGAAGTTTTGGACAGTTTACAAAATGTTCACTAGTCATATGGTTTAATTGATTAGGTAAATGATATCTGATAGTAACGAAACTTCACAGATTAATAATTGGTAAGTTTAATTATAAGTTGGTAATAAAGATTTTGGATTGGGATCGCTAATTTATGAAATTTGCAATTTAGTCTCTAAGTTTATAAAAGCTTAAAATTGACCTCATATTGAGTCAGTAATTGATAATTAGGTTCACTAAGCCTTAAATAAGAATATTAGAACTTCCGAATAAGTTTACAACTCCGATTAAGCTTCTGGTTTCTGAATATGTTTTTCGATAACGCCTTCTAACCTGGTTCTCTACCAGACCGGGAAGGGGGTATTACATTTGTGGTATCAGAGCTGGAGTTTAGTCGGTTCTGGACTAAGCCTAAGCAATTTGTTGTATTGATTATTGTATTACTTTGCCATCTAGGAGTTATTTTATTGTATATTGTGACTTGCCGGCTAATCCGATCTCTTTGTATATAGAATGATTAACTCTAACCAAGCTGTGACCCAGTCCTTTCCCAGTGGTTATCCCAAAAATAGCCTTGGTGACTCTAAGCAAGAAACAAAGCTGCCAATCTGTGATTTTTGTTGTCATAGCATCCTGAAGAGCAATGGTCGCAAGAAGTCTGGGGCATGCTTTTCTGTGGTAAAATGGGACATCTTATCCGTGACTGTCCTAGGAACCGTACTTCCATATAGGCTAACCCATTGTGTCCTGCTGAATCCTTTCAAAGTAAAAGGGCAAAACAAAGATTTTATGGAAAGCCCAGTGGACCATCAAATGCGTCATACCAACCTAAGCCAAAAGCACCCGCCCATGTGTACAACATAGGAGCCAGGGAATGACCCGCACATCAATTCAAGTAAAAATTTAAGGATGAATTTTTCTTAAGGGAGGAAGAATTGTAACATCCCAAAAATAGGTCTAGTCGAAATCAGATTCTGGCGATCGAAAATTCCAACTCGAAATCTTGAATTTGTTTTGCGTTAATATTGACTAGATGAATTCTCCACGAATATTGGACCTTAATTAATTCTAAGGATTAGTTGGAAGATCGGCAAGTCACCACAAGCTTAGAGTAATGTGTTTTATCCATATGAACTCCTAGAATGGTGGCAAAGCAGTTAAACTAGTCACGTATGACTCTTTTGATGTGGAAACATTGTCTATATTTTGTATAAGACTAAGTGGCCGTAAATGACCCTTTAAAAGTGACTAAAAATTGTTAATGTTGCATATTTGGCTCTAAAGGGTGAAAACATAGTAAATGGATTCGGATTAACATGAAATTTGGCATTGTAGTCACCTATTTTATCCGTCTATGTATATACGATACAAAAGCCTTTACAGCCTTGTTTAGAGGCATTTGCCCAAATTAAGGATTCCTTAGTCCTTTGAAGAGATTTAAGAGGGGAACAAGCCTTGTTGCAAAGATGCTCATGCAAAGAACTCAAAAAACGTTCACAAGAATCCTTAAAGAAATGCTACCAATCAGAAGCACAAGATTACCTTATTGATTTTAGAGGAACAAACCCCATTTCTCGCCATCCTTGGAAGAAGTAAATCATTTTTCGATTCGAAGCATATCCGTTCAGGATCATGGAGAATGAAAGCCTTTACAGCCTATCCGTTCAGGCTCATAGAGAATATAAGCCTTTATTTTCAGAAAAATGGCCTATCCGTTCAGGCCCATGAAGGGTAGAAACCTTTTTCAGCATATGGCTTATCCGTTCAGGCCTATGGAGAATAAAACTTTATCGATTCAGTGCCCGCAAGGGCGAGAGTAACCCTTATCGATTCAGTGCCCGCATGGGCGAGAGTCATCCTTTCTGGGGCAAAACTACTTGAGCATTAAGGTGGAAATAATCCAGTAGCACAAAAGGGTATTGATACGGTCCCATGTACCGATACGGTTCTTCAATTTGCTCTATGACCGTATCGATACATTCTACTATGTACCGATACGGTATGCCTGGTTTGGCTTTATTGTACCAATACGGTAGCCCGCGTATCGATACGCCTAGGCCTGTAATGTCACAAATTGCTGATTTTTCAAGCGTAACTCATTCGAAAACATTCCAACATGTTACTAAGTCATAAACATCCACTTAGAGCATAAAACCATAGGCATTAAACACCAAAGCATTCTTTCAACATCAACACAACATGATTATCAATCTATAGGCATGCTTCCTATGAAAAGTAACCCTTCGAGCACCAAATTGCAAACTAAACCATATACTAGCAATTAAAGGCCATTTACAAGTCCAAAACCATTATAGAAACTTGCAGTAAAAAAAGGGAGTTCAACAACATCTTCTCCCAAAATACTTGGCTAACCCCATTTCCATTATTAGCTATGTTTTTAACTATCAAAACCATACTTGAGCTTACAATTGTAATTTGGATCGAATCTTTGCTTCCTTGCTGCCACCAACACTCTAATGATCTGCATTGTTCCAAAAGAGGGCGTGAGCATAAAGTGCCTAGTGAGGGTCGCTCAAAACAAACACAACAACAATGCATTTAAAACCATTTTAGTTCGTAAATCTCCAATATCATGCTCAAATCAAATCTTATGCTTGAAACAACTTTTCAAAGCAAAACACATTTCATTTCTCAGCATGTATCATTAGTCTCGTGCATCTCAATGCAAAATTTCAAGTCTTGCATGCTTAGCCAACAAGCAATGCTTCCATTTTAAATCTCATGCATAATCTCACCATATGCAAGGTTTCATATATATACCACATTATACAAATCATCATTTAAAAGCTTGATGCATGTTTAGCACATATATTGGCAATATAAGTAATCCGGATAGAACTACCCATATCCTTCGGATGGCACTACCTTCATCCTTTCATGTTCAGATATGCGGACACCTTGATGGCACTACCCCCATCAAGTCTCATGGTGAAACTACCCTCACCATAATCTCACTTCGGCCGGGTTGCCACTACTCGTATTGCCCGTTGGTGATAGCACTACCCCTATCACTCGTAACACAATAGCACTACCCCTATTGTGTAACCGAAGAATTTGTAACACGTACGAATTTTGTATATTATAGTGCACTCTTATCTTATTGGTCAACCAATTATATCTGACATAGTTTATAAGCATCAACACTTGCCAATATACAATTTAAAACCATGTTAACCTACTGTTTTTACCAATGCATCATCAAAACCATTTTCCATATCCCAAATCTCATGCATTAAACCATGCAAAGCTTTCCAAAAGCATAATATATCTCATTGTCATAGCAATTCTATCTCATGGGATAAATCTTATCATATTCACATATGAAAACATGCATTAAACAGTAGGTAACAAAACCATAATCAAAACATAAGCATGATATCATTAAAACCATGGGAAAACTGAAATTCGAGAGCAAATGTCTAGATTGGCATTTCAAGCTCAATCTAAACTCCCGTAAATCACTTCTAAACCTATTTAAGGTTGTAAATCACGTTTCCACTCACTGACTTCGCTTCGCTTGCAAGTCAAAGCGTCAATCAAGCATCTGATGCAATCGTAGCACCTCCAAACAACTCTAGATTGATCTCCCTTGGCTTTACCCAACCAAAACAGAGGATTAAAGCTCAATTCAACATCTAAACTCGCAGCCCACAACCTCCTCAATATTCTAGCACAATTAACAACACAACACCAACCGAAAACTATCGAAACAAAGGCAAAACCATCTTAAATGATCTTCAGCCCTTGCCCAACGAAATCAACACTTAATTAAACATCAATACACATCAATTAAATACTTCCCAGTATCCTTTAACCTCCAGCAACCATTAAACCCATTTATCAAGCTAAAGACCAAAAAATAACAACCTAGATCCTTAGCAATCTAACTAGTTTCAGGTTTACATTGATCAAGAACACTTATCTACCTTCTTTAACATCAACTTAATGATTAAAATCATCATAATACTCAGCATTTTCAGATCCATACGAATTTAAACCAATTTCTTCACTTATTAACTCAAAAACCTCAATTAAACCATTTTCCTTAATCATCACAACAAAACTCATTAGAAAACATTGATAAAGGATCATGAACTTGTGAATTTCAGTAAAGAACCTTTCATTAGAGGAGAAGAACAAAACCTTACCTCTAATGGTTGCTTTCCCCTTAATTGGTTGATTTACATGAGAAAACAAAGTTTAATCAATAAGATTTTGATAGGAAATCATTTAGAAATCAAAGATCAATTAAAATGAGAGTTTACCTTAAGATTTTGAAGAGAAGAATGGTGTTTGGCTAGAGAGAAAGTTGAGTGAATTTTTTAGAGAAGAAAAATTACGTCAAATTTGTTTTAGAGGAAATAACTCTCAATTAACTCTCCTAACCAATTTTTAGTTAATTAATACACTTTAAAATAAGCCAATTAAGGGATAAAGTATGATATTAGACTTTAGGGTTATTAGCTCCTTAAAGATTCTAAGTTCTCATCCTTTTACAAAACGGTCACTAAAACAGTTTTGATTTCTTTACAAAACAATCACCATTTTCAAAATGTCACCCTTACTCAATTTATTTTGCCAAATGGAGTTCACCATTATTTCCAAAACATATTTAAATATTTTAGATAATTTTTCCATATTTTATTTTGGCCAAAAATCTATTTCTTATTAATTAACTTCCCGAAACTAGTCTAGACCGCTACACCGGTTCACCGGAACCGTCTGAACTAATCGGATAACTTCTAGGCCCAAAATCGTGGCATTACAACGTAAATCTGAACCACAAATTAAACCGACATCAAATAAGACCAATTGTCGCATTAATTCATGGTTCGAATTAAATACACCACATTTATCATGATGCAAGCAATTAATCATGATGTTATATCTTAACCAATTTTATTTATTTTAGAATCCAACTTTAGACGATATAAATTAATTTAAATATTTGTTCAATATCCAATAAGCCAAGATATTACGACACAAATATCCGAGTTCATAAATACCTCATTTTTATAGTTAAAGTTAATTAATTATCAAGATAAGCATGAAATTAAAAGGTTAAATGAATGACAAATAAATGCATGTCACAAAAATAAGGAATTAAACAAAATATGGAAAAAATAAATAAATAAATAATAAAAATATGAAAAAGGGACTGAATTGAGCAAAAGAAACGCGAAAAACAAATGCGGAGAAATTAAAATGCAAAAAATTAAAAAGCGAAAAAGTAAATGAATATCCGGAAAGGACCGGATAAAACAAGAAACGAGAAATTAAAAGCGAAAATTAAAGGTTAGATGTTAAGTTAGGGGTTAGTTAAATTAAACGTGCCATGAATAATACGGATCACACCCCATTGTGAGTGACCGTAAGGCCGTAGGTGAAACATGATCGAACAATAAAATAAATGCGAACAAATAAAGTAAATATATAGCATAAAATATAAACATGTGATAATCATAATATATATATATACAAACATGCTATGCATAAACTATATATAATAAGGTAATACTATAATATAAATATATGTATGTGTAATATACGTATATATTCATATCTATATATATGCATATAACGAAATAAACAACAAGATATACGTATATTTATATATGATATATTCATGTATTCATATGTATACATATATATACATATGTATATATGCATAAATAACATAATATATATATATATATATATATATATATATAACATGGCAATAGGATGTAAAAACAACAAAATAATGATGAAATTGAAAATTTTGAAAAAGGGAAGGGATCGCGGAGAAGATTTTAGAAGGATGTACGGATTTAAATGAAGCAATTAGCCCAATTGTTTTTAAAACGACATATAAAAGCCAAACATAAACAGATCTTTTATTTTCAAAAACAAAGATCAAAGACCCCCCATTTAAAACCTCTGAAATGTTTTTGTGAGTTCAAAGGGGACTCAAGAACGTCGCCTTGATTTTTAGAAACCGGCAACCTCTCCGCCGTATGCCGCTACATCGACCGCCGCTCGTCGGCGGCCAGCGAATCCAAAATCCTACCGAACAACTCATTTTCCTCCCTGATTTTAAATTCGAACACTAATTTAAAAAAATGCTTGTCTGCTTCTCGAATCTATAAAAACCAAAGCGGAAAACCATTGAAAACCCTTCATTTTTGCTAAAAAAACAAAGATTTTAGATCTTGAACCGAGGAAGACGAAACGACCGAAGAAAATAGCAGCGACTACTCCAACTTCCGAACGATAAACCCTAAGCTTTTTTTTCTTTTTTCTATATTCAAACTAAAAAATGAAGATTAAAAGCTGAATACCTTTTGAAAGTTTTTTTTGCTTTGTATTGATCTCCTCCTTTACATTCGGTTTGGTTTCGGGCTTTATAGCCGAATTACATATTTGATTAAGAAAAAAAGAAAATGGTTACAATTTCCCTATTGGTTCGACTGCCACTGAAAATCTCTACAACCTCTTGTTTATATTCATGTATTGCATCTCTGATTTTTTTTTGTTGGCATGTGCTGTTGAAAACCTGAATTAACCCTCTTTGCTTTTGTTTTGCATGTTGGTGGAGGATCATTCAATGAGAGGGGACCATTCACGCGTGGTCGCTGGAGGCAAAGGACAAGGGATCAATTCGCGTAGTTGTGGAGATGGCAAGGTGGTTCTCGCATGCTGATGTGGCAGTGATGTGGTGCTAAGGTGGTCGTTGATGAAGTCGTCGTGGCTATCGACGTGACCGAAATCTAAATGGTCACCGGGAGATGAAGGGCTGGCGACTGGTGTATTAGTTTAGGGTTAGGATTATCTAAATTAGGTTTAGGATGTGGGTCAGTCGGGTGTTGGGCTTAAGGGATTTAGTTGGGTAACTAAAATGGGTTGGTTGTAATGGTAATGGGTAATGGACATTTAATTTACTGGACTGGTTTTTTGGGGTTTAAATGTAAAATGAAAATTGTGTATAAAAAATGATGTAAAATGAATTTAACTGGGTATTTATTTAATTGGATAGTAAACTCGAACGAGAAATGGGTATTACATAACCTAAATTTACAGAAAGGAAGAACCATACAAAACCATTAAATGGAGAAAAAATAAAACCCGAAAAGCATATTTAAAAATAATTCATCGATCAACTCTTTTTATCTAACGGTGAACAACAAATCAAAAAAAAATATTCAAAACGTTCGACACTAAATTTGTGAAGTTTAGATTTTTCGTTAAACGGATACCTCATACGTGTTTAGAATGACAAAAATAAGTTTAGTGAAAAATTTTGACACTAATCGACCGTCGTCAATGACCATTGATGGTGAGTAAAATCTGGACAGTTCAGAAAAATGAGGTAAGAAAGAAAAAAATAAAATAAATGGGAGAAATAAATGGTTTATAGGGATACAAAATGATGTCGTTTTGGTGTCGATTAAATTTTTACAAAATGACATCATTCTGGTGTCGTACATCATGTTATAGCAACATTAATTATTTAACGGTCGAGTGAACAAAAATAAGCAATTCAAAAATTAAATAATTAAATTAAAAGTTTTTAAATTTTGATCAAAATAGGTGTAAGAAGTTGAAAAAAAAAAAGACAAAAATTCAGTGATAAAAAATAATTTACCCTTAAGAAAGCAGGATGAATATCCATTTAATTTAACCATTCAATAACAATAAAATATTACAAATCTTTTATATAATACATATTTGAAGAATTAAATTTAAACATTTTTTATAATGAAATTGCCATGGGCGTGGAACTCACGCTCCTTCAATACCCTGGGTGTTGTTTAGTCTTATCATACTGTATACTAGTATATATATAATACATTAGGAATAAAAAAATAAAAATGCATTTGCCGCGTGGCCATTTGAAAAGGTATCCGATGTTCATCTTCTCGTGAGATAATGAGATTTAAGTCCTAATTTGTAAATTAAAACGCTTATGTTGTTAATATTACAAGGGATGTGCTTGAGTTAAATTTGTTTCTTTGCCCAACAGAATGGCATTAGGTTTAGATGTTATCTATACAATCACATTAAAAACCATCCCAGAAAATTCTGGTTAAAAGATTCACCAATTAAAATCAAATATACGACATAAGTCGATCTGAATTAATTATAGTAAAATTTTGAAAAACGGGAAGACAAAAAAAACCATCCCAAATCATTATAATGCTTCAATTAAGAAATTTTGGTTCTTGAACTGATTGACACATTGGTAATGTTATTTAACAAATTTCTATTTTGGTAATGTTGGATGCTTTGCTATAACAAAATTATGATTTTGGTCCTATACTATATTCATATTTGAAATTTAACCTTATGTTTAAATTTTTAGATAGAGAAAAAACTCTCGTCATTATTTTAATGATGCTTGTGGAAACTTTATTTTCACAACGCAGCATATAATTGTTCTTAAAACTTTTATGTGAAGTTAAATTTAAGGCTTAAGAGTATCATAAACCCTTGAATTTTTAAAAAAAATAATTAAGCCCTTAAATTATTTTTGCACCTGATAAAGCCTTTATACTTTAAATTTTCATCAATTAAGCCCTTTGACCAACTTTAACCATCAATTTTGACGGTTTTTTTCTTAAGATGTTATTGTCATGTGATTCGCTACAGTTTTGTCATGTGACATTTATAGATTTTTTTTAGAAAACTATTTCTTATAGTTTTTATAAATTTTTTTAGAATTTTTAAAACTCTTAAAGAATTTTTTAAATAAAATAAGAAAATTCAGGAAATGCGAAGTGACAACACTATAACACGACACTTTGAATCAACTTGTCTAAAAAACTGTTAGATTTAACAGTCAACGTCGGTCAAATGGTGAATTGATAAAAATTTAGAGTATAATGACTTAATTGAGTGCGAAAAAATTTAAAGACTTAATTGATTTTTTCCCTAAAGTTTAAGGGCTTATAATATCCTTAAGCTTAAATTTAATTATTACATTAAGAGCATATGTTTGACATGCTATCATCCCTGTTACAAATTCACTACAAAAACCAATATAGTGTATTTGATAAAAGGATAAATATGTTATTTTGGTCTTATATTATTTTTCAGACCAGTTTGACTTCTATGCCTTCATTTCATCTATTATTTTAGTTCTGTCTTTGACCACTTTAAAAAAATGGTGGTCCAATGAGAGACAATAACGTATCAAAACAATTCAAAATTAAAATTATAAAAAGTCTTGAATATTATATAAAAATCTCCTAAAAATAAAATTTCTTTATTGAAATTATAAATATATAATTATAATAATGTTTATTTTTTAAAAAATATATATTCAAAAAACATTAAAAATGTAAAATCCTTAAAATATGAAAAATTATGGGGAAAAAGGTCCATTATTTTTCTAAGGTTTTGTTTCACAATTTTATGGATTTTAATTGTATTTTTTAATATCGAAAAATTAAATTTTAAGAGTATACTCAGAATAAAGAAATTGTTGAAAAAAAATGAGGCCCTAATAACAAGTATTGAAAAAATTGACCCTTAATAGCAAGTATTAGAAAAGAAGATTAAATTTTAAGAGTAAGCCCCTAATAACTAATATTGAGAAAAAATTGGACCTTTAATAACAAGTATTGGAAAAATTGGGCCCTTATTAATGAATATTAGAAAGGCAAAATGAAAAAAGATGCCCTCAATGTTTGTATGTTTTGTCATTTGGCCCCTATTCTTTTTTTGGAGCAAACAATCACAACGTTTCAATTTGGTCCAAATATGCTCATGTTGGATGGAAACTGCTAGTCAACTGACAATCAATAGCTGATTCTGACTGGACTTGCCACGTGTTAAGATCTTTTGATGTGTCAGCATCATATTCACCATGTGTCACCATCCGGTTCGGCCACCTGTCAGCATGATAGTCAGCCATGTGTCACCATAAAAAAGGTATAACAAACTAGTTTTTTAATCTGACGTGGCATATGCCACATCAGCCAATCTTAACGCGTGGCAAGTTCAGTCAGAATCAGTTGTTGACCGTCAGTTGACTGGCAGTTTAAATCCAACAGGGGCATATTTGGACCAAATTAAAACGTTGGGGGTTGTTTGCTTCAAAAAAAAAGAATAGGGTGCCAAATGACAAAACATGCAAACGTTGGGGGCATCTTTTGTCATTTTGCCTAATAGAAAAAATAAATAAATTTTAAGAGTAGGTCCCTAATAATACATATTGCGAGTTTTGGGCTCCTAATAATAAATATTGAGAAAAAACTGGACTCTAATAATAAATATTAAAAAATTAAATTCCCAATACCAAGTATTAAAAAAATTGGACCATATAATTAATATAAAAATATTTTTATGGGTACAATTCTGTGTATTTGGCCAAATATTCCCTTTTGGGAATTTATTTGGCCAAATACACCCCTTTCAACAACATTTGGAAAAATACCCCCCATTCGGCGCACGTAAGGGTAACTCGCGTCCTGCAGGAAGCGATTTCCAACCTCGCTTTCCTAGGACGCGACTTTAGTCCGACATGGTTTTTGTTATCCTTTAATTTAAAAAAATCAAGGAACTCTCATCATGTAGGACGCGAGTTCCACGAGAATTTGAAACAGAGACGCGTAAATATACCCGATACATGGTTGAACTTGCATCCTGCAGGACGCGAGTTCTTTGCGATCCTGTTGTTTAAACAATGCTCGGTAGGCTTGTTCGTGGTTAATTTTCATGGGCAAAGACAATAATTTTTCTTGGTTTTGGACTTTTACCTCTTAATACGGATACATCTCTTGAAAATAGTGTGAAAATTAGCGTGTATAAGGCAGTCGAAGCGGTGTATAAATCGCGTTAAAAATGCTATCTTTCTGTGTTCCTTTGCATGAAGAAAATGGATACTTGGGTCGATAGTGATGTTTGAGTTGATCTTGTGGTATTTTCGTGGTTTTTTTATTGTTATTTCACTTTCACGTTGTAGCAGAAGAACACATGTTTATAATGGTGCAACAATCTATGCATATAAGACATCCTAAAGGGTGTGAAAATCGTGTTAAAACGCTATCTTGGTGTATTCGTTTTCATGAAGAAAATAGAAACATGGGTCGGTAGTCATGTTTTAGTCGATTTTGTGGTATGTTCTGATTTTTGTTTGTTATTTAACTTTCGCGTAGGAGTACAAGAACACATGTTTACGAGGAGAATACATGTTTACGATGGTGCCGAGGTAATGTATATAGGAAGGTTGATAATGTTATTTATGATTAACACATTGAACTTACAATTACAGTTAATTTATTCAAGGGCGGGTCCTATAAGGACATTTTTTGATGTCGTGTCCAGGGTTCCTACAATTGTTGTATAGCTTTGGTCGGTCGGTTCATTCTCTAGGAACCATATCCTCGGTTCAGTAAATCTTACTTAACTTTGGGTGACCTTTTTTGTTGCATTTTATGGATTCATTTGACCGTATCTTAGGTTCATTATCGACCACATCACGATCACCGTCATTTCCGATCGGAGGAAACTCAGATTGGTATACCTTGAAAACGTTTTCAAGTTGGTATGTAGGAACAACGCGTGTCATTGCGTCCAAATGAACGGATGCACATGAAGCGAAGACGTGCGCACATGGGTACTTGAATGTTTAGAAGACTCCGTAATCGCATCTTCTCTTTTGTAGATTAACAATGTAGCCATGTTGCATAATTCCTTCTAGCAGTCGCGAATATTGAGTAACCGTGAAGCGATTTTCGTACCAAGAGAAGGATATGGCACTCATCGCGCTTGCGTGCTGACAGTATATTTGAATTTTTTGCTAGAGATCTGGATGGAACATGTGGCCACCTGCCATCCAGTTCGTAGCTTGTTTTTCGAGGGTTACGAAAAGGGTAGCCAGTCGATAATATGTCGCCTTCACAACGGATGTGATAGGCAAATGCCGTGTTCCCTTTAGAGACAAATTGATTTCCTCAATCAAGTTCGTCGTCATGTGACCATATCAAGAACCCCCATCATAACATCGCAGCCATTTCTCCCTCAGGATATCAAGAAAATAGCCATATCCAACTGGATCTCTTACGCACAACTCTTCCAACAGCTCATCAACTTCGTGAACCATGTGTGTGTTGCCTATTCAATAACAGATAAAATAGTTAATGATAAATAATAATAAAAGCAATGGTAAATAAAATAGAACGACAGTAGATGGCGTACCCATGCGAAGAACCATTATACGCTCATCATTATTCTTGTATTTCTAGTAGTAATTTACGGTAATGTGCTACAGACAGTACCGATAATGAATATTCGGAGGTTCCCAAGATGGTCTCAAACGTTGGATTAATGCCCAGATCCATGTGCCTTTATCTAAAATAATACATATACAGTCTTCTTTTGCCCGTAGGACCCGGTGAAAGACATGGGTACTCAGGTTGGTGAGAAAAACGTCTACAAAGGGATATCTTTCTTTTCAACAATTACAAACGCTACCGGAATGCATTTCTTATTGCCGTCTTGTGCAACTGCCAGTAGTAAGATCTGGGTTTATCTCCCGTACAAGAATGTGTCGTCTGCAGCATTGACTTGCATTGGCGAAATGCCTTAACGCATTGCAAAAATGTCCAAAAGAGGCAAAAAAATTCACACTCCACAGGTACGACTCAATCATTGTAGTATCTTGGCTTTGTCTTTAGTTGCACAATCATTCATGGGTTTTATTTATGCATCACGTTCAGCCACGTTCGCAACTCGCTATAAGGTTCCTCTCACTGCCCATATAGTTGTTGGATGGCACGATATCTTGCAAACTACGCCTTATCGTATTTAACTGTGAACATAAAATGATTTTTGATCGAGGCTATACATACCGGTACAAATACGCGTAGATTTATTGTCACAAGTGGTAGGATATGATCAGAGAGCACGTGCACATCCAAGTTAGGATGGTCTTGATTAAGGCTTGCCACGAAGCATGTATGAGGTTCGTCGTATCTCGTTATCTGCCACAGGTTGTTCATCCTCTTCAAACGTGATACACGGACCCTCTAGTTACATTCGTCGTACTTGTGGGGGCATTCAACAATATATTTGTCCTTTTCAGTTTTCCTGACGGTGGTCGTAACTGAGTTGTGTATGTTGTAATGCTTGATGGCAGCCTCTGCCAGTTTCTTGGTCCTAAAGACCATCCCAACATGTAGTTCACTATTATTCTGTTATTTGAACTACTCTAACTGTGGGAATTCTAGGAATTTCGTAGCGTAGAATCCTTCCATATCCATTATTGTGAAGTAGGATGGTGGATCGTAATACGCAACGCTACTATCAATTCCAGTAAAGCTGCCTAGGGTAACAACTTCCATAGGTTCTTCCTCTACAACATCTTCTAAAACATCGTCTGCATCATCCTCGGCATTCATGAGCTCGTCAAGGTCGGCTGGTTCTTTTGGAAATAAACTCATCTCGTCACCTTCGGGACCGGGCTCCCTCTACGGTTCCTCATTAGAATTATACCCTTCAAAACTGTATAGTTATGATTCATCGACAACATGTACCCTGCTAGGTTTTGAAACCAAAACCCGATCAGGAGATTGTTGATGTGGCTTACGTCCAATATGAAAGTCGAAATCAGCAGCATACGAATGTTTCCCCATCGATGAGAAATCAACTGCGTTTGCCTCACTGGGGATATAAGTTGAGTACGTCCTTAAGAGAAGTCATCAAACTGGTAAAACTCTTCATGATATAACGGCCTCATAGATGATGACGACCCTACGCTCGAGATATAAGTTGAGTGTCGTCCGTGTGAAAAATCATCTATGTTTGTCTCACTGGGGATATAAGTTGAGTTTTGTCCAGAAGAGAAGTCATCGAACGGGTTAAACTCTCCACGGTGGGACGACCTCATAGATGATGACAACCCTACACCCGCACTGTATGGATTGTACGTTGAGTGCTGGGTTGGCAGCATGTTTAGGTCAAAATCGAACCTTTCTACGGAAGAATGCCTTTGCCTCGAGGTAGAAAACGATGAAGCTTGGTCATTACTCGTACTTAGTAAGTTGAAGCCTTGTCACAAGCTTGTTGTTATACTATGAACATTTGGGTCGAAGTCAAGATTTGCTTGTACCTAATTTGGTACAGCGCTTTGGAATCTGACATTTCGTTCAAAAAATGTTACAAAGAGCTCTAAGGGTCATCCCATAGAATACTGGGTATGGGTATCGATCATCATTTCCACATCTCCGTCGTCACGAACATCGAATATTATGAAATACAACAAATCTAACGACGTAGGTAGTCGATATCTCAATGACTGTAACTCCGTCTCGGAAACATGTGGAACCTTTCTCATTATCGATCGCTTAAGCCTTTCATATGATACTCCCCTCAGAATCATTAGCGTGACATTATTGGGGGACTGGAATATGATAGCGAGTTCGACATCAAGGATCATCTCACCATCGTAGTGAACAAGAGCATCCATTTTTTTCCATTGTTTGTTGAGAAAACGAAGTTGTCTTTCTTCTTTGCACACGAATTGCTTTGAATGTTTGTTTGAAAATTTTTCTTATGTTCAAATCGGTTTACCCCTCCTTAATTTTATCGGGTGAGATGGGATGTTTGACAAGCAAAACTCGCATTTTGTGGAACGCGAGTTACCTCAGCTTTGCAGGATTCCTGACGTGTCAGGGAAACTAGCGTTCTTGAGGGTGCGAGTTCTACAGCCAACTCCATGTAGTATATATATACTCCGGACTTAATTTTACAAGAACGACATATTCTTAAAGCAAATTTAGGTTCGTTGATAGCCAGAATTTACAAAATTATGACTCGAGTTTTTAAAAAATTGTTTTAGTTTTTTATCCCCAACTTTACTCAGTGTCATACCAATTAGGGGTACTTATCGAGCGAGTCGGTCACGAGTTGAGTAAAAGCTCGACTCGATTCAACTCGAAAAGTGTTTCACTCATACTTTACTCAACTCGATATTCAATAAGCTCGATAAAATTTTGCTTGACTTGTTCTCGTTAAAAAAACTCGTTGCTCGTTAATATCGCCAAAATTTTTACATTGATTTTTACAAAAAAATTAATAATTTTTTACCTTGTTTTGCCAACTCGACTCATTGCTCTTTAAGCTTGTCTTCTTAATAATATAAACATAAATTAACAAATTTAACCAACAAAATGATCAAAATAATGTGTGAAACAATTTCAAAATTCAAACTCTATAGTAACAATCTCATATACGCCAAACTAACATGTTATATATATAAAAAATAAAAAGCTACTCGTGAACTTATCAAGTCGAGTTGGATATTGCTCGACTTGACTCATTAAGGTCTTGAGTCAAGCTCAAGCTCTAATCAAGTTATTTCGAGTCAGACGTTGACCGAGTTATAACCGAGTCGAGCTCAAACTGCTCACAAACTACCCAACTCAATTAGCACCCTAATCCAAGCCATCACTTTTGTTGACCATCACCAATCACCTGATCAACAGCGCCAATTGTTAGAGCTGACGTGCAATTCCCTCAACCAAAGGCTCTTTGCACCATGTTCATCTCATTTTGGAAACGGAAACGAGCCGTCATTGTGCCATTTCAAGGAGAAAATTACAAGTGCAAAGCTTATTAAAAACCAAGATCAAAGCATTGGAAATGTATGGTGAATTGAAGAAAGTGAAGCGACCCATTTCCCCTGGTGGTCGTATCACTAACTTCTTCAACTCCATGTTCAATGCCAATCACAAAAATCGATTTCTACAGCTTCATCGCCAACCTCATTTTCTTTTCCAGGTCTTGCTTGAGCAAACCACCTTCTTCAATAGGTAATATTAAGTACAGTAATGGCAATGAAAGATCAGTTATACTCTGTGCTGTTAATGTCTTTGTTGACGAAGTTTGCAGACCTTGTGGCGATAAAGGAGGATGGACCGAGGGGTATTAGAGGGCCAGTCACACACTTGGAAATTTCAAACTCTCATATAATTTATGTACTTTTTTCATATTTTCTTTGTATTTTCTATCCATAATCTAAGTTCGCACCTCTTCAAATTTTATAGTTCCACACCCTTAAATTTCTAATATAACTCTTTAACAGTTTAACTCCATCCACCCTTACCATAAATGCATTTATGAAGAAGGTCCCAGATTAATGTCCACTTCGACTGTTCAAAAGAATGTTAAAAAGGAGTCCAAGAGCTTTGTTAAGGAAAAAAAGAATATTTTCATTGCAGTAAACCAAGTGGTTATCTAAGGAATTATCAAAAGCAGGGGTATTGGGAAACTGTATTTAAGAGGGTTTATTGAAGATGATAAATGAAGAAGATGATGAAAAAAGTAAAATAAGAGTAAATTATTTTTATCGGTTTTATTAGGTTTAACTACAAAGTAAGTGTCAAATTATGTTTTTCTATGATAGGTGTCTGAAATATTTTTTTGGCTGAAATAAGTGCCTAAAGTTTTTATTTTTAGCTTGTTTTAAAATAACTAAGGCACCTACTTTGGCACCTATTTCAACAAAAAAAATTAGGCACTTATTTCAGCCAAAAAAAATATTTTAGGCACTTATTTTCAGCAAAAAATGAAACTTTAAGCAGTTATTTCAACAAAAAAATACTTTAAGCACCTATTACGAAAAAAAGATATAATTTGGGCACTTATTTTGTAGTTAAGCCAATTAATTAACTATTTAAGTCATTTTGTAACGTTTGACAACTCGAAATAGGAGTGTGTAAAAATATCTGATCCAACCGATCTGATTTATTTATTTGATCCAATTTTGATTTTTAAATCAGATACATAACACAATATTTTAAGTTTTAGATTATCTGAATATCAAAAATATCCGAAAATTCAAAATTTCATGTATATGAATCTTGTTAAATTTAGCAATTTGATGCTTGTTATATCTGAAAATTTAAAAATCTAAAATTTTCATAGATGTAAATCTTGTTATATTTGGCAATTTATTGCTTGTTATATTTGAAAATCCAAAATTTTCATAGATACGAACGCCAAATTCGAAAAATACTTAAACCAAATTATATAGTCAGATAATCGGGTATCAATATCCGATCTATATTCTACCGTTCCATAATTTTGGATATCCGATTTTTTAGATCGAATTCGCTCCGCTATCCGAAAATGCATACCCCTAACTCGAAAGATTATTTTGTAATTGTATAGTTGGTGGTTCAGTTAGAAATATTTCATAGTAGAGGGACTATGTAAGTAGTTTTCTCTAAAATAATAAAATTATTTTTAAAAATATTCAAAAATTTCGAACCGTTTATTTGTTCTAGAAGAACATCTAAAATATCACGAGATATATGAATAAGACGATATAAACAAAACTCAAAATTTTCCTTGCCACTTTCTCTCCTGAACAAACAACTGTTATTTTCTTTTTTCCTTTTCCCTTTTCCCCCTCGTTCTCTTTTCCATATTCAAAACCCAAAATGGGAAAGTACATTAGGAAAGCCAAAACGGCAATGGAAGTTGCCGTAATGGACGTCTCCCAGTCTTCCCTCGGGGTTCGAACCCGCGCCAGAACCCTTGCGCTTCAACGCCTACAGAAATCCTCCACTTCTCCGGCAAAGGCGGCTGCATCTCCTCCTCCGGATTCCGGTGACGGATCCTATCTCCAGCTACGAAGTCGCCGGCTAGAAAAACCGCCGGTAGTGTCGTGGCACCATGATTCGAAGAGGTTGAAGCAACGGGGGGTTGAAGAGGAGGGCTGTGGGAAAAACCCTAACCCTAATTCCGATTTTCGGGCTGTTGGAAGAGAAGAACATGTGCGAGAGACTAGTGGAAATGATAATATTATTACCATTTTGAATAACAATGACAGCAAGGATTTTGGTGGAATTGAAGCTTCCTTCGGAGAAAATGTTTTGGACAATGAAGCTAGAGAAAGGTTGCTTCTTTTCTTTTCTTCCTTCAAGCCTATTGCTTATTTTTTTGTACTTTTTTAAGGAAATTTTTGCATAATTTATACATGGAAAACACTCCAGGAAAAGTATGAACTTTTACTTCAACTGGTTTCTTGAGTTTTCTACTTTTGAGGAACAATTATAAAATATTTGACATATATTTTATCATGCATCTTTAAACATTTGATTCTCCAGCCAAAACTCATTTTACATTTGGATTCAAATTTTAGTTTATGCTGTGCCTTTTCTTGGTTTTTTTTTTCTCACTTGAAGCTTATGCCCTTTCTTATGGTCACAAGTAGAAGTTAAGTATTGTTAATTGTTTGAACTTTTGGTTATTTCTGAATTTTAGTATTTTCTTCTTGGGGGAAACAAGCACCTTATTATGAAGGAAACCATTCTTTCTGAAACAAAACTGTTACAATCCTTTCATTGCCATTAATAACTTCTCCTTTCATTTCTGGCCCAACTTTTTCATTTTTACCCCGTTAAATTTGGTGATTCTTTGCTTTTAAAACTTGGGTTTTGTCTAATTCTGTGTTCATATAAATAATATATATCTTGCACTGTAGGGTCTGTTGTTTAGGTACTTTTAGACAGGTCTGGTGATCAGTTATTCTAATGGAAAGAAACAAAACTCTTTGTTGTTTTCCACATGGTGGATGCTGTGCCTTTCCGGATAAAAAAATTACAACACTGTTATTCTGGCAAGAGTTATTTAGTTAATGAATCAAATTATCAGAAAATCTATTTTGTGTTGATATATATTATTTCTTTTTAATTGATATTGCCCCCATAACACAGCTTTTTATGATTTTATTTGTGTCTGTTGAATTCCATATATTTGTTGAGTCTCTTTTGCTGAAATATTTGAGATTGAAGCAGGATCTAAAGCAAAATGATAACCATGGATACCTTTCATTCATTTCCCCTCTGAGTTTCAAGAGCCTCTTTGCTTGAACGTTGATAAAAAAGTGTGCCTTCTTTTTTATCGTACACTGAGGAATCCTTGTGCTTGAGTACTTTCGGTTGTTATACCTCAAATGACCGGTATTATCTGGTTCTATATTCTATGTTACTCGGACTTGGGTGTTAGTGTCGGATATAGGTATGTGTCTGAAACGAGTATGGTTAGATTTTTCCAAGTTTCTCTGTATGTTTGGAGGATACTCGGAGGTCATATGCCATCCCATTGTGTCGGAAATGGGTATTTCAAGAAAAATGAAGAGTTCCAACGACATAGGTCTGGTTTTCCATTCAATGTTGTTTTGGCCTTGGTTGTTAGATGTAAAGCAGGAAAAAGAGACCTGTTATTGATATTACTTTTTACTGCTTCCTTTGATTTAGTTGTTTGCCTTTAGATTCAGTTCCTTCTCATCGTATGGTGCTACAATTTTTCAATTATATTGAAGTATTTTTGCCCAACACGTTTTCAAACATGGGTAAGAAAATGTTACTTTAAGGACCCTTAAATTGCATGGAAACAATTTAAAAAATGAACATACTTCTTATGGATACATATCCGTGTCTAACAGACGAGTTTGAGTTGCAAAGTTTTCATTAACTAATAGCTATTGTTTGTGCAGGAGCACTAGGGAATCAACTCCTTGCAACTTGATAAGGGACCCAGAGAGTATAAGAACCCCTGGTTCTGCCACTAGGCCTACCAGCTCAACAGACACTAAGCAAAGAGTACATAATTCAATGCGTGGACGTCTCCCGACAACACATGAAATAGACGAGTTCTTTTCCAATGCAGAAGAAGAGCAGCAAAGACAGTTCATTGAGAAGTATACACCACATTCTCTTTTTTATTCGTCTTCGGTATTAATGTGGTTAAGATCTGGTAAAAGATGTGGGCTTATTTGCAGGTACAACTTTGATCCCGTGAACGAGAAGCCGCTCCTAGGACGTTATGAATGGGAGAAATTGAACCTGTAGTCAAAAGTAATTGTTTCATAGGGACTTACTTTCCTGCCAATCCTCACTTGGTTTAGAAGTTTAGGTACTTCCAACTTGCAGGAATTAATCTTTTAGCTGTAAAGGTGATGGTGTTCATTTCCATTTTCCATCACCATTAATTCACCTGTAAAGAAAGATAAAGAAAACCATGTAGACTAATGGTCTGTAACATAACAGAGGTAGTTACACAAACTTTAAAAATCAAAGTCCTTTGTCTAACAGATCATCTGGGAAGAAGGCTAAGGTTTAAAAAATTTAGTAACTTTAGGATTGGTCGAATCGGTACAGAATTTCTTATCTTTTTTTGCACTGTATTTTCCTTGCTTGTCTATACTAGTAGTGATGGAAAGCTCTATGGAATAAAAATGATCCCTTTTCCTTCTCGTTGTCTTTTCCTGAATCTTTTCTTATGATCTTCACAGTTAAGTTTTGGCATTTCTTTTGTCTCTGTGTGGGGCAATGGAATTTTGATTGATAATTTCATCTGCATAAAAAAAGTTGTTGATGTTGATGATGATAAAGATAATAATGCAAGCCTTTCACTATGATTCTGAAATCATATTTGATAGCTACTATTTATTTTGTTTGAAATGATTTGGTTGGATACTCGTACTCGAATTCGAACTTGTATTTGGGTTCGAATAGTATTGTCTTCTAACCTAACATTTGATAGATGGTTGGTGGTGTTATATCAGGTTGTGGTGGGGCAAGCTTTTGTTGGTGTTATATCAGTTAGTGGTGGGGTAACCTTTTGTTGGTGGTAATGTATTGGAAATTTGGAAGAATCTTGTGTTCTTTCTCATGTCTGCATTGTTAGTTTGTTCAAACAGTAGAGTAGTTTATTAATCGCATTAAATCGAATAAGTATTAATTGAACTAGTTAAACTTTTAAAATACTCAACCGTTAACTGAAGCAGAATATATATATATATATATATAATTTAACCGAATCAAATTAATTTTAATTAATTCAATCCGTTTTTAAATTGAAACATAAGTTTTTGGGTTACTTAAGTATTTAACGTTTTTCTTTTGTAAGTCAGGTCAAATTTTTTTGTGATATACGTTAAAAAAATTTATTATGCAATAAAAACATGACACATGGTATATTTTTAATATTTCTTTTAATATTTATTTTTTAAAATTAATTTTTTTTTTAATTTTATTAAAAAACTCAAAATTTTTATTTTTTAAAAATTTGAAATCTTAAATTCCTAAATTCTTCCTTTCGCACCATTAATTCAACTACCATTAGCCATTACTGCCTTTGTCAGACTTCACGACTGAAACTCTATTATCCCGTTATTATAAACTGACAAATGAATCGTCGATTGTTCAGTCGACGAACATCCAACAATAAAAAAAAAAATCGATTGGGCTTTTGACTGATGACTAAAGGGTGAAGGATGTCGAACGGTGAGGTACGAGATGCTTGGGTCATGAACGGTGAACCACTGACGTGTGAGAAATGTCAGACGGTTAGGGAGATGTGATTTGAGGATTTGATTGAAAAAAAATTAAAACTTTGGGGCTTTTTAAGAAATTCATATTTTAAAGAAATTCAAAAATTAAATAAATAAAAAACTCACGTGTCATGTTATAATCAGATGACATATTTTTTAACGACGGTTAACGAGAAACTTTATCTGAGTTACGGAAGAAAATATTAGACATCAAAGTGGCCCGGAATAAATGTTAGGTACTAAATTGGAAAAAATGTATAGGTCGGGCATCTTTTTTATGGTTAAGCCATTTAATATTGTTACCTCATCCTTTTTAATTGCATCAATTTAACATTTGTACTCTTTCAAAATCAATAATGTTGTCTCTCCTTTTAATTTTATCAAGTTACTTTTCGGACAATTGAATTGTATCAATCTTGTCTTTTGATTGTCGTTGATTGATAAAGTCATTATGTGGTCTCTATCTGCTTACACATCAGTCGTTATCAGTTAATGTCTTGTCGTGTCGATGATGACAGGTCAATTTCGATAACATGATAGTACCGATGAAGAGTTTTTAGAATTAACTAATAATTTTAAGGGTAAACTACATAAATCATCATTCAACTTTATTTTTCAAACCTATTTTGGCCACTCAACTTACAAAACGGACAATTTACTCACTCAACTTTATACATTGAATTTATTTGGCCACTTATCCGTTAACTTGGTAACACCGTATTGATATGGATTATTTTATTATTATTTTTATTATGACATGAGAGATTTATTAATATTTAATTATAAATATAATTTAAATAAAAAATTAAAATCTCTTACCCTCTCAACCTATCAGTATTATTTGCTACCACTCAGGCACACCGATATTTCTGCCTCAGTCTTCGCCGTCAAAATTTTCCCCGACGTTTCCTACTCCACTGTCGGCTTTAGAGAAAGGGACCTAGGGATCTTATCCTTCAAATCATAAAAAAAAAAAAAAACTAGAAAAACTCAGACGATTACCGGTTTGAGAATAACAAATTTGCAGACCTCGTGACAAGACCGAGCAAGAGTTGGAGTTTTTTATGTTGTGAATGTAAAAACCACCACATCGAAAAGCTTAGCCAAAAGCTTGGCATCGTTTAAATCCCCTTCGATCACCAAAATGCTATTTTCGTTAAGAATCAATTTTTTTGGCTCTTTTCAACGATGCATCGTAATAATTATTGAAGTTGTCAAGCCTAACGACACTGTCTTCATGTCTCTTGAGCAAGCGAAACGTGTGTTCCCACAAAATCAGCCGCTTCAATCACCAGAACTGACATACTTTCTTGCTGCTGAAATCAACGAAACTCTATAAATTCGAACTTTGAAAAGAGCTCCTAAAAACATAGTGCTGGTTGAAGCAAAACAACGGTGGAATCGACGGGATGAGTCAAACATGATATGTTTTCATAAGTTGAGGAGATTGGGATTTTGATTTGGATTTAGGTATTTTAGAGAATTTTTTATTTTTTATTTTAAATTATATTTATAATTAAATATTAATAAATTTATTATATCATAATAAAGATAATAATAATAAAATAATCCACGTCATAACACTGTTATCAAGTTAACATGAGAGTAACCACATATGTTCGATGTGTAAAGTTGAGTGACCAAATATAGGTCTGCAAGCAAAGTTAAGTGACGATTTATGTAGTTTACTATAATTTTAAAAAATCACATCAACTGTAATGTTATGTCATCAAAATTGATATGTTGTTATCTTGTCAAAGGACATTAATATATTAAATAAAATGACATATGGACATTCTAATTCAGACATTATTAATTATTTAATAATGAGATGTTTGACATGATAAAAGGTGATTGATGATAACAATTTTGTTATTCAACGAAAATCAAAAGATGAGATTGATGCAATTTAAGAGTATAAGAGTTAAGCTGATAATTTAAAAAAAGATGAGTAATATTGTAAATTCTGAGAAACTACAGAAATTAAATTAATACAATTAAAAAATAATATTAATAATTTAAGATATATGGGTAAAATTATTTCAACCCTTAAGCCAATAAATTCTAAAAATTATTTAAACAACAAAATAAAAGACCAAAGTATTTCTTTGGAGTTCTACCTCCATCTGCATCATATGCAACACTAGAAAAATAAGGATGAGTTTCAAACATAAAAAGTAAATTCTAAAAATTATGAGTAGTTTGTTAAATTAATTAATTCAATCAAATAATAAATTTTGAATCAAATTAACTTTATCAAAAATCTTAACTAATTTTCGACAAAAAATATTTCAACCAACAACTAATTAATTTTTTTCTGTCGATTAAAACTAAAATATACTCAAATTTACGTATCCACTTTAACTTTATGCAGTTTTTTAATTAAACAGTGTTACAATAATATTCTCAATATAAATATCGGAATTTAAACCCACACAAAAAGTTAAGCGAATGAGTATTTATGACCGCTAAATCAATTAATAAATTCAAGTTTGTTATGTGGTATAAAATCAAAATAATTAAATGAAAACATAAAATATGGTTAGATTGGTTTACTGAATTAACGATAAATTTTCGAAATCCTTTTTAATGACCGTCTGAAATATTTGCAATGATCAACCGTCCTAGAAGTTGGCCGGTTTACTTGAGTTGAGTTTTGGATCATTTTAGGAAATTATATTGAGTAAATTATTATAATTATGAAAAATTTAAAAATAAAAAATAAAAATTAATTACAGTGTTTGAATAATATATTGTTTACAAATTTAGAAATCGTAATTATTCAAATTGAATTGAGTTCTATTTTTATATTTTATAATGTAAAATGAGTATTTTATATTTTAAATAGTAAAAAATTACTTTAAAATGTTATATACAAAACATTAATTGTTTTCTGAATTTGAAGAAAATATACTTTATAAATATTTATCACATAATTGAAAATAAGATAAACACTAAAAATTATACATGAACTTTGGTCAAATGGACAATGTGATACATGAATTTTGATTTGATGCAGTTGTATACATGAAAATTTGATTTTGGGTCAATTTTATATCCAAAACTTTAATTTTAATTCAATTTTAGACTTTTTTGAAAATAAACACATCTATTTATTTTTGATATACGGTAGATATAATTATTTACGTACACAATATTAAAATAAAATGGTGCTATGTCGATATTAGATTTAATGTTTTTTGCAAATCAAATAAAACTAGAACTTCATGTACAGAATTGCACAAAATCAAACTTTATGTATAACATCATACATTTTCTCAAGTTTATGCGTCATTATGAAAATTACCTCTAAGATTTTATAAAACGAAACCATTTTGTCAAAATAAATATTAAATTATTAAAATTTGAAATTAATATGAAAAAATTGAAAACCGAAATGAATTATTAAAAATGATTAAATTTTTTTAAAAAAATACCATGGAATAATCTGTGTGTAGACAAAGCTATGAACTTAAATTAAATAATTAATTTTTAGGAGGGCCAAAAGTCAATTTTCCAATTTAACTAAGGGCTAAAAGGCTTAAAATGTTTGATATCGGGGAGACTAAATATGAAAATAATTCATTAACCAAGGAGGCTAAGGCCATTGCCTTTCCCTACTTCGGCTCTGAATATATGCAATAGTATTAAATTTTTGCGAATATTAAATCTCTTTATAATAATTTCAATTATTATAAATTCAAATAATATTCAAATTTAAATATAAATATTTATTATTCGAATGAAAAACTTATAAATACTCTGCAACTGTCTTATAGGGAACTTTTTTTGGACGAAGAAAACTCAATTTCATTAATCAAAAGGAAGAATTACAATGTATAATACACTCTAGTATCTATGGAGATAAAAACATCACAAAATCAAAGAGTGTGAAAGAAAAAATTAAACACAATTCTTCATAAGAAAATGTGTTTCGTCTTCCAAATAAAATTTCAGCAAAAATAAACTTTAACCAAAAAACTTTATGTATCAAGCATTCTTTTCGCTGCGAGTTCTTGACATAGTGGTCCTTAAAGATTGAACTTTCTACACAAAACATAATTTCATTCCTTTTTATTTTCCTATATTATTTTGTGCTATTATCCTATTTATATTATTTCTATACATTAATAAATTATTGTTATATTCATATATTTACCTCATGTTTATGCTTCCCATATCTTATAATTGTATTGCGTCAACGTTACCAGATCAACTATATAATACAGCCTTTGGAAGGGAAATAGAGTATAAATGATGAGATATACATTCCAAATATAGATTACTTTGTTCGTACGGTTCGATCATTCTTTTTTAGTATATTTTATTATTAAAGAGGAAATTTAAAAGCGGCAACCATTTGGTCAAACTAAATAAGACATTAGTTTCATTAAGTATAGTCGGATGTTCGAATTATAATGTTGTGAATAGAAAAAATTGAGTTAAGATTTGGGAGGGTCACCCCATAATTAGGGGTGGGTAAAACTCGACTCGACTCAAAATAACTGAATTATTCGACTCGACTCGACTCGAGGCCAAAAAATCGACTCATTTTGACTCGACTCATAATTTCATAAACTCGACTAGACTTGAAAAATTTTAAATAAAGTTTGAGTTATAAAATGGAAATTTGAATAACTCGAATTTTTTATTAATTAGTTGATCAAATTTTAAGTTCGAATCGAGTCTATCAATTATGTCTAATATATTATGTATATTACATGTGAAAATATGAATAAATATATATATGTATGTTATATATTCATATAGAAAGCCGTTGAAAATTGGAATCAATATGTGCAGCGTCCAACTCTACGTATATGCATATAGAAATATATGCGTGCACTGCTACGTATATGCATATAGAAATATATATGAAAAATATATATGTACAATTAAATTTGTACAGAAACTCGACTCAATTCAACTCGACTCGAATCGAAAAAAATTCAAATAAAGTTTGAATAGTAAAATAGGACTTGCAAACTCAAATAACTCGAAATTTTTTGACTCGATCAAACATTCAACCCTACCCAAAATGAAACTTTACAAAACCCGATATAAATTAGCCGGACAATGGGTCAGAAACTAATAATAAACCCCAAAAAAATAAATTTAGAATCAAACATTAGAAACGATATTGTTAAATAAAATAGTCACGAACTCTAAACATGAATGTAAAATAAATATGAAAAGTAAACATATGTATATAAAATACGAAACCACATCTTTCCAACCGAACATAGTTTTTAAAACACACATAATTTTTTCTTATGGAATCTTTAGATCCCTATGGGCATTTTCTTAAGGTCCACATCCAGCATATTCCTGATCATGGAACCTTTAGATCCCTATGGCCATTGTCCTAATTAGGACCACATTCAACGTGGTTTGTTTGAATTTGAGTCCCCCCGATTGTCTTTTTCATGCATCTACACATGGCATATGGTTGGTAAAATCTCCTTTTCGATATAAAAGGGCACGATTATAGTTGGTGAAACACAGAACCAATGTCAAGAAACCGGATCCAATGTTCATTCGGCAACACCTCCGGTTACCGGTTGAATCGTTAAATTGACCGATTATACTAAGGAGAGAATGTAAATATTAAATGTTAAGTAAAATTTGACCTAAGCCCTAAATAATTTTCTAGGGAATAGCCATGATTCATGGCCCATGGGTTATGATCGGTGGTTTAGGTCCCGAAACTAGTATAAGGCGTCAAGTCCTCAAGCGTAGACGTCCAATAATTTTAATTTTTAATTAGACCAAATAATTTTAATTTTAAGTACGATATTCTACAATTGTCATCACTAATTTTAGCTTATATTAATAACACGTTTAAACATGTGCAATAACTCATTTCTTAATAAAAATACTTTGTAAAAGAAAACGTATTAAAACAATCTGGACTAAAATTTTGAATACTATAAAAGAAATATGCAAAATATAAAAGGATTTAATACATAACATAAATACCACATGAGAAAAACGACTTTTAACGACATGACAAAAAAATAATAGGAACACAACATGATGTAGCCGCTAAAAATTTCGGTATCACTCGAAAGAATCGATTTTTTATTTTTTGTTTGAAAAATATTTGGAAAATTGTGAAAAATAGTGGAGTCGCCACCGGTCTCTTAGTTTAGGTAGACCTACCGTAAAACTAGAGATTCGAGTTCGGGATTCGGTTACGTAAGGGGAAGGGTTCACACCCCACCATGCCCAAAATCGGTACCTAGTTGATTGCGAGTTACCTTAATATTGGAAATTGCAAGTTCGAATTTAAATTAATTTAAGATCCGTTTATAAATATGAGTTGATTTTAAAGGCTCCATTTTTTGAGAATAAACGAAAACCGCCGCCACTGCGTATGATACTAGCCAAACTTATCCTCGAATAAAAGGGCATCACATTGACAGTTTATATATCTGAATGCAACAATATAAACAAATAAACATGGCATATAAACAAGATAAAGGCATAAAACATAAATAAATGCGGAAATAAGGGCGAATGAAATCAAGCATAAAAGAACGAATGAAACAAATAAACGCGGGAAAGTAAAAGTGGAAACTAAAAGTTAGATGTTAGTTAAATCAAACGTGCCATGAATAATACGGATCATACTCGTTGTGGGTCACCATAAGGCCGAAGGTGAGTTCTGATAAACAACCAAAATTAAGTACGGTAAAATAAATACATAAATTAAATTGCAATAAATAAATGGACTGAAATGTAAAAACAAAAACATAAGTGCCGAAAATAAAAAAGCATAAAATTAAATAAAGCTGGAATGAGGACTATATTAAAAGAAAAGGAAAATGAAAGTGCAAATATTAAGTAAACAAGAACTGTAGGAACCAAACAAAAACTTAAAGGGTGATTAGCCCAAAAATACAGGGTAACGCGTACAACTAAACACGTATATTAGGTGTAAGAAAAAGGAAAAAAAAAAAAAAACAAAACAAAAGTAGATTCTTTTCATTTGGTAAAGAACGAAAACAAAAGGAAAATTAAGGGTTCTTCCCATCTTTTTCGAAATGAGACCAGAACCCAAGCTATGGCCGTTCATCGGCGGCCAGACCTCGCGCCGCTCGCGCCGTCCGAAAAGCCTACACGGTGACCTTCTTCTCAGGCAATAGGTAAATTTGAAACCCCTTTTTTAATTTTTGATTGAAAACCCAAACCCAAACGAATTTCCTAAACTTTGATTTCGAAAAACTTTGAAAACCCCTTTGATTTTTGTTTAAAAATAAGATTATGTTCGGAAATATTGAAACCCCTTTGTTTTGAAAATAAAACTTTGAGATTGGAGACTAATAGCCTTTGGTTTTGGTTTTTGAAAAAGAAAAAAAGGAATAACACTAATGTTATACGAAAATGGAAGATTAGAATACCTAGGAATTTTTGCCTCTGAATATTTGCTTTTTTGTGTTTTTTTTACTGATCTCCATCCCCTTTTACACTGCTTGTTTCTCGGTTTATATAACCGAATATTACAAGATTAAAGAAAATTAGAAATTACTTACAAAAATCTTATTGGCTTTAGTCTTTTTGTTTGTATTCATATTGTTGTAATTCTCTGATGCACTTATTTCATCTGGCCGATTTGTTTGCATGTGATGAGGCCATTGTACAAAGGTCGAGGGAGGGGACTCTCCAAAAGTATTATTTTTAATGTCAATCTTATAATATTTTTGTTTGTTTTTAGGTACATTTAGTTGCATTAGGATGATAAAATCATACATTTACATAAGGAGTTAGGAATTCTGTCTATGCCAATATGAAAGGTTTTTTGTTGGCAATTTTACAGGTTTGGCATAGTATTTGGCACAGAAAAATAACGTGGGAATGAATGCCGAGTGATGTTGGCACAGAAGGACCAGATTAGTAGAGAAGTGACCTTGATGTCATGCCAAAAGGCTGTTGAACCCCCAAAAAATAAGATATGGTCAGGCTCTTAAAAGATCGCAAATGGATCAACTTTCAAAAAAATAGCGGATAAGGTGATGCCAAACTATGTTGGCAAGGACATGCCAAGCTTGTGTGCCAAGGCAACATCGACATGATGACGTCTGCCCTAGCCCGATCAACGCATCACCTGATCAGCTTATCACTCGATCAACCTTGCACTTCAAACAAAGGATAAAGTGATCGTAAGCCTTATCCCTTGTGCATTCAAATTCAAAATGCCAAGGCTTATCCTAGGGCTTCTACACAAGCCTATTTAAAGAGGAGATCAATCATCAATGAAAACGAATTGGAGAAGGAGAAAAAGACGATGAAGAATATGAAGGGTTGAACTCGAGAAGCGGTCTGTAATAATGGAGAAGGAGGAATCGGAGACAACAAGATCAAAGGCTTGAAGATTCCATAAGACATCGGGAATCCATTAAAGGGCTGCATCGAGAGACCTCCTTTCTTGCTTTAGTTCTTTGTTGATTTTCGTATTTGTTAATAATTAAATTGCCTTGACGTTGTTTGTTCTATCTAGCATACTTTATTGTTTCCTAAATACTATGTCAAGCGAGAGCTGGTATAGTTGGCCTATTGCACCTCAATATCTTAACAGACTTAGGTGGCAACGACCAAGTTGTAAGTTATCCAAGAAGTGTTAGAGCTTAAGGAGGAGTGTAAGTTGACGAGAAGTGTTAGAGTTTAATTTAATGTGTAATTAGAGTTTATTTCTAAGTCAGTAGTTTAGATTTATTAGAAGTCTTATTTAAATTATAGATAAATAGTATTTAAATTATAGATAAAAGTATAATTTTAGTTATATTGAAACTCTGTATCAGCCTATTTAAAGGCTCATCTCATACACATTTGATTAAGAAGAATAAGAGAAAATACAGAGAAACACATTGCTCTCTGTTAAAAATACTATTTTTGTTCTATCGTTAAACTTTAGCTTTTATATTTTATTGTTCATTGTTCACCGGCGTTCATCTTTTCCGGCCACCATGGCCCCTTTCTCACATGGTATCATGAGCCAACAACGGTCTTGATCACGCCACCACTGCTGCAATCTCTAATATGAAATAGATCGACGACGATTTGATTTTTCAGATGTACATCATTTTTCTTTTTCGCTGCTATTATTAGGCCACACTCGTTCCTCGGCTTCTCCCTCATTGGAATCTTACATCTCTGGTGAAATTTCTACTAATTTAATTTTGTTATTTTGTTCTCTATTTAATGGTTCTATCTTAGCCAATCAAAAAGATAGATGAAAATGTTATAGTTTAGCCCTATTTGGTTTTATCTTAGCCATCCATCCTAAAAAATAGGAGAAGTATTTGGTTCTATCTTAGCAATCCATCCTAAAAGATAGGAGAAGAGGTTCTAGTTTAGCCTTAAAAACTAAATAATATTTTTTAAGGAATTTTACATCAAAGATCCAAGCTGGAATTTTAGTTTGTGCAACTACCAGCTTGAGGGGAGTGTAGATTCCTGTGATCATTGTTGAATGGAAGCAACTACTTAGTCCGTGAATGACAGAAAAAGCTGGAAGACATCTCAGAAGATGCAAAAACCTAAAAAAGATCATCACTTGTGAGAGAAAAGTGGAAGATATCTAAGGAGGGGTGCGAAACCAATAACAAATGATAAAGTTGGTAGACATCTCAACAAGGATGTAGAAACCAGCAACATCGTTTGCAAATTTTCAACAATGGTCGTTCAAAGAACAACATGATTATATCCTAGCTGTTCAACACAATGGCTCCAAAAAAGGGGAGATTTTTTGTCTAAGAAACAACAGAAGAAATATGAGTAGGGCATCACATCCAAGATCCAAGCTGGTGCTCTACTACGTTTGCTCACCAGCTTGAGGGGGAGTGTAAGTTATCCAAGAAGTGTTAGAGCTTGAGGAGGAGTGTAAGTTGACGAGAAGTGTTAGAGCTTAATTTAATATGTAATTAGAGTTTATTTCTAAGTCATTAGTTTAGATTTATTAGAAGTCTTATTTAAATTATAGATAAATATTATTTAAATTATATATAAAAGTATAATTTTAGTTATGTTGAAACTCTGTATCAGCCTATTTAAAGGCTTATCTCATACACATTTGATTAAGAAGAATAAGAGAAAATACAGAGAAACACATTGTTCTCTGTTAAAAATACTATTTTTGTTCTATCGTTAAACTTTAGCTTTTATATTTTATTGTTCATTGTTCACCAGCGTTTATCTTCTCCGGCCACCATAGCCCCTTTCTCACACAAGTTGTTGGGTACTAATGCGAGATGCTTCGGGAGAAGATGTTCAAGTAGACGAACTTACTTTGGGAGTGAACTCTACCCTTAGGAATATAGATTGGATCTTAATCAAATCGGTTTATGAAAAAAAAACATGCATTATAGAGATATAGGGGTTTTTATATGGTCGATTTAGGACAATGACCATCGAGAGAGGCTTTGCCAATTTGAATATACTCAGCAATCAATGTCAAGGCAGGACATTATTACTAGCCAACATTGCTAGCATAAAATTCAAACATTCTATGCCAAATCTTTGTTATCATTCTTGCACCCAGTGCTTGCCAGACTGTTATCATTTCATTACTGTAATCTTCACTTTACTTCAATTCATTTTATCATCTTCATTTCTTTATTTCTTTTATTTTAATCATTCCCTAAATCAATTGTCATCACTTTTATTCTCATTTCACAAGTATTAATCGTAACAATTAATTCCCATAGGCAATCCCTGTGGAGACGATACTCAACTCACTACTATGTTACTTGTTGGCCGTGTATACTTGCACGTAAAAGGCATATTCTTGGCATTGTTTTTACTTGCTTATTTACATTGAATACTTAATCTTTTGCCATGCAATATTACGTCAACAAGTTTTTGGCGTCGTTGCCGAGGACTGCAACAGAATTGATTGTTTTGATTTTTACTTGTTTTTATTTTTTGTTTAATCTATTTTGTTTGGTATATGTACATGAGTAGTATTGCGAAAGAGGATTTACAAGATGACCCAAACCTACGCAAGTTAAGAGAGGAACATCGAAAAAAGGCTCGTGACGGTAATGGTGAGCTAGATAGTGCCATAATCAATGCCAACAACCAGGAGATACCGGCAATACCTGCAATGATGCTGCCAGCTTCTATTATTACTACTCAGATACCTAAAGAACGTTCTATAAGAGAATATCTAGCACCCACTATAGATGATTTGATGCCAGCACTGATCATGCCAGAAGTAAATATGGATTACTTTAAGCTTAAACCGATAATGATTCAATTGTTAATGGATGTAGGTCAATTTGATGGATCACCTAATGGAAACCCAATAAAACATTTGAAGCAATTCATGGAAGTTTGCCAACTATTTCGCCAGCCGGATGTGACTGAAGAAACAATAAATCTAAAGCTCTTTTCATTTTCCTTGCAAGATAGAGCAAATTTGTGGCTAAATTCCTTGCCATCAGGATTAGTTACTTTGTGGGTGGAATTATGCCAGAAGTTCTTTGTGAGATTCCAGTCACCTAGACTTAATGCCAAGCTGCAAAGTGAAATCGATACCTTTAGGCAAGCTGATGATGAGATCTTCTATGATACTTGGGAGCGATTCAAAGACCTGTTGAGAAGATGTTCTATGTATGGATTCCCTACTTGGACCCAGATGGAGATTTTTTACACCAAACTCAATGCCCATGCCATGACCTTTGTAGATGCTTAGCAAACGGTTCATTGCTAGACAAGAAAAACACAGAGGCACATGACATCCTTGAAAGGATTACTGCCAACGATTTTCAGTATCTTACTGCTAGACTAAGAGCGGGGACACGAACTAATGGAAAATTGGAGTTTGATGCACTAACATCCATCAACGATCAAATTTCTAATCTCACTAGCATTGTGAAAACTTTGCAAAAGATTTACGAATCCCAAGAAGTTAAGGAATTAGAACCATTTTGCACTATTTGTGGAGAGGATCATCATGTGGAGGAATGCCTATCCAATCCTGAATTAGTAAATTTTGTTTGTAATTTCAATCAAAATTTTAACCCTCATTCCAATACTTACAATGCAGGTTGGAAGCATCACCCAAATTTTGCTTGGGCAAACCACGATAGTAACTAATTCAATGCCCAACGGCAGCACAACAATGCAATGCCAAGTTTTAAGTAGAATGCCATGTCATAGAGAGCCCAGAATAATCTACTGCCAGTGCAATGATCTTCCAATAAGAACACCCTGATGGATTATATGGAGCATAACGATGCCACAGTTTAGAGTCTGGCAGCGTCCATGAGGAACTTGAAAGTTCAGATTGGACAGATTGCCAACGCACTCAATGCTAGACCTCTAGAGACTCTGTCAAGTGATACAGATGATGCTCGATAAAAGGGGAGAGAACAAAGTCAAGCTGTCACCCTCCGAAGTGGCAAACCAATTGAGAATGAAACATCTATCAAGCAGCTGGTTGTTTTCCAAGAAGAGAAATCACTGCCAACAGATGAAACCAAGAAAGCTGAGAAAGGGGAAGCAAGCACCAGCAATACCAGATCTCAATTTGATGCCAGCACCACCTCAGCAGAACCAGTGGAGCCAACATTTTCCAACCCTACCTTGGAAAACAAGCATGTGTTACTGTTGACATTTTCAAAGATCTTAATTGTGCAGATGAACTTGAGGAATGCCAAGCTATCGAGATCATAGAATCTAACTTCGATAAGGACATGACACAGCTTTGCCAAGGCATTGATGATGATGCCAGAAAACCGGGTGACGAGGATATGTCAAGTGAGGAGCTGCCGAACTTGAAACTAAAATAATTGCCAAGTCACCTCAACCATGCCTCGACATCAATGAAGAAAAGAGTAGTAGAGCCTGAGCACTACTAGGGTGCTGAGTTCGATCAAAGGTTCTCGAGACCTACAACAAAGGTTCTCGAGACCTATAACAAAGAGATATTTCAGTTTTCTAAGGTGGTTATTCAAATCCATCGTGGCAAAATATTATCTTTTATTGTGCAATCGAGGGTTCGAAGTACTCAAGGATAAGCAATTCTTCGACTTTCTATGTTGGTTATTTAAACAAAAGATTGTCACAGCCTACCATCCACCAACCAAGGGCCAAGGATTGAAGTACTACTGGAAGGAAATCAGCTTAATGCCAAGGAGACCATTCTCCTTGCAGACAATTAGTAAATTTTTGCCAACCCAGTATGGTCATTGTAAATAATTTAAGAGATTTATTTTCTTTTTAGTACTTAGGATATCTCAATTTTTAGTTTTTTGTTTTATTTCTTTTTCTATTTTAAAAGGTTTTCTTTGAGAATGTGTAGATTTCGTATGCCAAGGACAATGCTAAGGAAGGATTTGGTATGAGACGAATGTGATCTAGACATGAGTAGTGTTGTGCCAGGGACAAGGCCAAGGTATCCATTGGCATAATCAATTGGTGGGCTAAGCAACTCGAGCGCAATGCCAAGCACAATGCCAAAGTAGCTTGACATGCGGTAAACTGAAAAATTGGGAGAAGAGATTAACCCTAGCTTGATTAAAATCGGACCATTAAATTTTCTTTAAACCTTAACCCTAGTCGTCCAAAAATTAGGTTAAAATTTAAATTTAACCTAATCATCTTATCACTCCAATCTTTAACTTATCCTATCACTTACAACCTTATCACCTTATCCTTATCACTTTAACCAATTTTCAAATCAAACCTTTTTATTCTTTTTTCATCATTATCTCTAATTAATCAGCTACCATTTTTATACCCCATTAAAATCTCAACCTCTTTACCTTCTACTTACCTTAGCCGATTTAAAGAACCAAATTCTCTTTCACTTCTTTTTATCAAGCAAGAAACAAGATCCATATTTTCTCTTCTTCTTCCATTGTTCAAACCGTTCCAAGCTCTTTTTCTCAATGGCTTCCTCATCTACCACATTCAACTAGTTTTTCAATAAAGAAATTCGAAAGATATTTGAAGCAAGCTTTGCTTTAATATCTTTTTGTTATGAGAAGCATTTTGATTCCAAGATCGACACCACCATTGGATTTCTTATTGAGTTTATGGCAATAGTCGACATGCACAAGTGGAGTTCCTTTTACCAACAACAGGGGGAGATCTACGCCACATTAGTTCAAGAATTTTATGTCTATCTTGTGATAAAGGATTTACCATTTTTGATGATTAGAGGTAAATGTGTGCGTTTCGATAAAGGGTATATTAACTCTATATTTGAATTGAATTATGTAGGGGATGAACATTGTGAGTATGCTGAGTCCATGACCGCTGCCAAACCCAAAAAGCTGCTGGTAGACTTATGTGAGCCTGGCATAGTTTGGACAGTTTCGTCGATAGGCCACCGAGGGGTGAAAAGGTTGGCGTTGAAGCCATAAATGAGAGGCTGGAATCACTTTCTCAATGTAAATTTGATGCCCACGTCTCCTAATGAGACTATCTCGGAGGAAATACTGATTTTATTGCACTACATTATTAAGGGGCACAAGATCAACATAGGCAAGATCATCATCGAGAAGACCAATAAATGTGCAGTAAAAGGTAAAGGCAGTTTGTTTTTTTCCCTTTGCTTATTTCTAACATTTGTATGCGTCATGATGTGCCTAGGCTTGATAAAGATAAAGGCCAGTTTATCAAGGGAACAATAATCACTACTGCCATACGAAAAAACCTCACTACTGTCGAGCTAAAGGACAAGGTCAAAGGGAAAGCAAAAACTGCCACGCAAAAGGCAAATGTGCAAAAGGCAGAGCCAAGCACTGTGCCAGAGACCATACCAGCTAGTTTGCTGGCAGTGTTGTCCTAGATTTATCTTCGCCGGGAGATCATCCTCCAAAAGCTAGAAACTGCCAAGGAGCTCAATGTTAAGATGAGGCACTACACAAAGGAAATGGATGCTATAATCAGGGAAGTTCTAGAAAAATTATCCCCTGGTTCTGTGCCAACATTCCCTATTTTCCCTGTCGAGCCTTTTGCTAGTGGTAATGCAAATCCTGCCAGTCCAGCTAGTCACGCTTCTGATGCTACAGTTCCACTGTCTCCAGTTCAGGTTAATTTTTCCAGTACGAATTCCTCATATGAATTAGAGGAAACCAAAGTCAAAACACCCAAAACTAAGCCATCTACACTGTCAGTTGAACCTGCCAAGACAAATGGGGATGTTGAAGCCTCCACTGGTGCTTCAAAACCGAGCATGAAAGAAAAGAAATGAATGGCCCCTGATCGTGGAAGCTTTGTGAAAAGAATGACCCGCGTCACACGAGAAGAAGTCTCCAAAGGGGATTTCTCTTCTTCTTAAACTCATTTTCATTACATTTCATTTCATTTACATGATCGTGCATTTTAATTTTTCTGTTTTAATTTTATATATGTGTTGTTTTCATGCATTGAGGATAATGCACATCTTGGGTTTGGGGGTGTGCATTTCCTAACATTTATGCCATGTCATGCATTTCATGTTTAAATTTTGGTTGCCATGCCATGTAGGTCATATAGATTAGATGAATATAGAATCGCTAAAAAAGAAGAAAAAGAAAATTTTATCTCAACCGAATTTTGAAGAATGTTAACACTTGTTAGGCAAGTTTAATTTGATCTAGGTGTCTGTTCGATGAAGAAATTTTAATATTTAGTTGTCATGCCATGCCAGCAGAGTAGTATGCCAGGTTAGCTTGGCAATTGATCTCTAGTTTAGGGAATTGAATTTACATTTAACACGTGATATGTATCTAGTTCCCTAGCAAACTTAGACTATTTGAAACTATGCTCAGATTGGAAAAAAATGAAAAATGATGCTAAGGTAAAAGGAAACTAATAAGGCAGCAATGTTCTGTAAAGGCAATAAAAAAGAGAGAACTCTCATCTACCTAGGGATAATAAGTTACTTGGGGCTTCGTGGTTTGGTCCCTCTTAGTTCTCAAGTCCAAAACCCTAGGGTATGAGTTAAAGAGAAAGCTTAGTGATGTCTAGATTAAGGTGGGATTTGGGGTATGCTCCATCTTTTCACTCACGCTAAACAGTGTCACGAAGCAAGCTTAAATTAATGCCAACAGAACCCTTGGCAAGAAAGAAAAATGATAAAAATAAAGATATGAGTTTATGTAGTAAAATTGGCTAAGGGAGTAAAAGGATATTGGATGCATATTACCTACACATCATGCACTCTTCATGAACTTGGACTAGAGTTATATTGCTGCACTTGAATTACTACCTGCTTGGCATTATTGCACTGATATACTAAGGACAAAAATAGAGCAAAATTCTGCTTGCTAGCACTTGTTGGCATTCCAATCAAACTTTTGTCAAGGTAACATTTAAAAAAAATTCTTTGTTTGTGTTACTTGAGGACAAGCCATAAGTTAGGTTTGGGGGTGTTACCTCTTTAAAAGTATTGTTTTTAATGTCAATCTTACAATGTTTTTGCTTTTTTAGGTACATTTAGCTGTATTAGGATGATAAAATCATGCATTTATATAAGGAGTTAGGAATTCTGTCTATGCCAGTATGAAAGGTTATTTTGTTGGCAATTTTACAGGTTTGGCATAGCATTTGGAATAGAAAAGCAATGCAGGAAGGAATTCCAAGGAGAATGCCAAGTGCTGTTGGCACAAAAGGACCAGATAGTGCCAAGCACTTGTTGGCAGAGAAGTGACTTTGATGCCATGCCAAGAAGATGTTGAACATCAAAAAAATAGGTTATGGTCAGGCTCCTAAAAGATCGCAAATTGATCAACTTTCGAAAAAATAGCGGATAAGGTGATGCCAAACTATGTTGGCAAGGATATGCCAAGCTTGTGTGCCAAGGAAACATTGGGATGATGACGTTAGCCCTAGCCTAATCAACGCATCACCTTATCGGTTTATCACCTGATCAACTTATCACTTGATCAGCCTTGCACTCCAAACAAAAGATAAAGTGGTCACAAGCCTTATCCCTTGTGCATTCAAATTCAAAATGTCAAGGCTTATCCTAGGGCTTCTACACAAGCCTATTTAAAGAGGAGATCGATCATCAATGAAAATGAATTGGAGAAAGAGAAAAAGACGATGAAGAAGATGAAGGCTTAAACTTGAGAAGTGGTTTACAACAATGGAGAAGGAGGAATCGGAGACAACAAGATCAAAGGCTTGAAGATTCCATGAGACATCAGGAATCCATTGAAGGGCTGCATCGAGAGACCTTCTTCCTTGCTTTAGTTCTTTGTTGATTTTCGTATTTCTTTCTTATGTTTAAGAATGATTTCAAACTATTATTCGATGTGTTTTATGTTTAGTTGTTGATAATTCAATTGCCTTGGCGTTGTTTGTTCTATCAGGCATACTTTATTGTTTCCTAAATACTATGCCAAGCGAGAGCTGGCATAGTTGGCCTATTGCACCTCAATATCTTAACAGACTTGGGTGGCAACGACCAAGTTGTTGGGTACTAAGGCGAGAAGCTTCGGAGAAGATGTTCAAGTAGATGAACTTACTTCGGGAGTGAACTCTACCCCTTAGGAATATAGATTGGATCTTAATCAAATTGGTTTATGAAAAAAACATGCATTATAGAGATATAGGGGTTTTTACATGGTCGATTTAGGACAATGACCATCGAGAGAGGCTTTGCCAATTTGAATCTACTCGGCAATTAATGTCAAGGCAAGACATTATTACTAGCCGGTATTGCTAGCATAAAATTCAAACATTCTATGCCAAAATTTTGTTATCATTCTTGCACCCACTGCTTTCCAGACTGTTATCATTTTATTACTGTAATCTTCACTTTACTTCAATTCATTTTATCATCTTTATTTCTTTAATTCTTTTATTTTACTCATTCCCTAAATCAATTGCCATCGCTTTTATTTTCTAGTTCACAAGTATTAATCGTAACAATTAATTCTCATAGGCAATCCATGTGGAGACGATACTTAACTCACTACTATGTTACTTGTTGACCATGTATACTTGCACGTAAAAGGCGTATTCTTGGCATTGTTTTTACTTGCATATTTATATTGAATACTTAATCTTTTGCCATGCAATATTACGTCAATAGGGACCATTCCCGTGTGGCTGCTATATAAGAGATCAGAGGGTGTTGTCGTGGAGCAGCTACTGATGTGGCCAGTGAGGTGGCGGTGATATGAAGGGCTGCTGGATGGGAATAGGTAGTAGGCTTGGTTTGATGGGCCTCGATTTGGGTCAACTTGTAAAGGTAATTGGTATTAGATGTAAAAAAGAGTCGGATGTTAGGCATGCAACATATGGATATTGGTTTAACTGGAAATGGATTTTGAATTTTTCAACATTTGGTTGTTGGTGTAAATTTTAACCCAAATTATTAGGCCGAACGAAAAATGGTTATTACAGCTACCCCCGCTTTGCTCATTGTTGTGAAACGACAATAGAGCAAAGACTAAAAGATAGCCATTTTCGTTCAGTCAAGCTGGAACTCTCCTTCTAGCACAACTCTTCTTTCAACATCTAATCGACCTATTATTTCATCTTCTCAGAAAAATAGAACTCATTTGTTGATTTGTTACACAACCGAAAGAGAGACAAGATCTGGTTGACTTATCTACTTCACCTTTCTTTCGGAAAGATAAGATCTGATACGCCACCGACGATAAAATTAGAACCGAAAGAAGAATGTTGATTCAATCAAGCTGCAACACTGCCGAAGAGGTATGATCTGAGAGTTGGATTTTGATCAAGCTACAACACTGACGAAGAGGCATAATTTTTAGGGAAAGGTTGATCTACTACACCACTGACGGAGAGACGAGATTTGAAGGTAAAGTTGATCAAGTTACATCACCGACGAAGAGACAAGATCTGAAGATAAATTTGATCAAGCTACAACATTGACAAAGAGGCTTGATCTAAAGATAAGGGTTGATATGTGGAAAAAGGTTGATTCGTCACACCACTGATGGAGAGATGAGATCTAAAAATAAAGTTGATCAAGCTACAACACTGACGAAGAGGCGTGATCTAAACATAATGTGAATCTATTGAAAAGGGTTGATCCGCTACACCACTGATGGAGAGGCAAGATTTGAAGATAAAGTTGATCAAGCTACAACACTAACGAAGAGGCATGATCTAAAGATAAGGGTTGATCCACTACACCACTGACAGAAATACAAGATCTGAAGAGAAAAATAAACGTTAGTTTAGTAATTTTTAAGTTGAAGTTTTGAATTTTTTCGTTGTTATCATCTATCTTGAGGTTTTAACTCATTTGTTGGTTTGACTTCTTTATTCTTGAGGGTTTGCCATTTGATGTTATCCTCCACAGTTGAGGCTTTTTGTCTCTTCATTGAACCTATTTTCTTCAATGTGTGATTAAAGTAGATGCACTTAGCATGGATGCACCTATCTTGATGAGTAATGTATGCATTTAATCTAAATGCATGATGAATGTGATGCAATGCTTTTGGCCCTGATTTTGACTTTCAAAAGGATGACTCATGACTTCAATCGGTCATATCGATGGCTTGGTCTTGTTTTTGTTCAAGTTCTATCTTCCAGACTGATCAAATGACTATTGTCATCTTGTATGCAACGATGCCCCAACCTTTCATGGGTTCGACCGTCTTCTGAAATGTCACCTCTCTAGGCGAATGTCAACTCTTATATGTTTTCTTTTGTCAAAAATGTCTTTTGTGCAATTAGGTGGCACATTTGTTTTAGGTACTTGTACCTTTGAACTTCTTTATGAAGTAATGTAGAGAAAGCTTTTGTTTTCACAACAAATCTTATACTACATATTTTGATTTCAATGTGAGATGCTTATTTAGGAAAACTAGGTTTTTATCTTCATATTATGATATATCAAGCTAGATTAAATACCCTGAATATCAAGTGCACGAGTAGTACTAAAATGGTTTACCGAGGATTACCCCAAGCATATCATGTGTCTAGGAGACCTCGAAAGCTGAGTTGATATCTGAAGATGTGAAGTACCCTCCGAGTTACTATAATTTTTTAACCAATTTAGATTTACCTTTTGTAGGTTCCACATTCATCATTATTGTTTTTTCTTATTTCTTTCTTGTTTTGGGGAAGTCAACTCATCACATTCCTTTGGTTCGAAATAAATGATGGAGCAAACAATAAACCCCCGAGCGATTTGGTATTGTCATAATTTGAAAATATTACCATAAGTCATGAAGCTAAGGTTTTTGATTTGGATGGTGCATTGCTACCTTATTTGTCCTTTTGCTACAGTGGAGTGCCCTAAAATTTCCACACTCTTATTTGAAAATGCCTATTACCAAGCTTCGAATATTTGAGTGCATTTTGTTATGCCTTTTTTGTTTGTTTTGCTTTTTTGTTATTTTTCCAGAAGATTTTTCCATTCTCTCAAATGCATTAATGCCCTATGTGTTTAATAATTGACCAAATTCAATTGGAATGTAAGTCACATGTTCATCATCTTCGTAGCTTCCAACTTCCAATAGACACATGCTGCTCGAAATCAACCTTCGGGTCAAAATCAATGTCCCTCGCGCAATTGATATACGGGGATCCAATAGACAAATATATACATACAATGAAGAGATAATTGAGACACAAAATAAAATGCATCCTTTCATTGAAATTTAAAACATGCAGTCTTAGGCCCTTACAAAAGACTACCACTACCTTTGGGCTTAAGAATGTGGGATTTGATTCACATGCGTTACTCTGAAAGAAATTAAAAAGCTACAAGGAAACCTACTGAAGTCAAAGCAACTTGGCATCTAGCCTAAAAAGCAAGGGCTAATTTCTGACAAATCTTCTTCTTTGGCATCCTCCCTTAGTGACATCAAGCTAATGCACAAATTCTCTATGATTTCTTCAATTGTCCACTTTTTGGCATTATTCCCAAATAGTATCTCAAACTTTTGGATCGAATAAATGAACACTCCTGGCACGAAGGTCTCATCTAGAGGAGGAAAAACCAATAGTCCCAACATCTCTTAACTCTTCTTTACCTCTTCATCCTTAGGCTCATAGCCTAAACTGAAGCAATCATTCTTGACAACAATGTTTGGCCCAAATTCAGACATTGGGGACTTTCCTTTGATGCACTCGTCTTCTTCGGGAGGTATAGATTCCAAAGCTTTAAAATTCCCTAAAGCAGAAGTGGGCACAAACCCTAGGGCAGACTTTTTGTAACACTCCAAATCCTAGCTTAGAAGTATTGAGACCAAATTGCATAAGTGGATAGCTTAATTGAATCTAGAATTAAGCTAAATTGATTAGCCAAGGATTTAATTGAAAGAATGAATGAAATAAGTGACCAATTTAGAATGACCTAATTTAGTTAAAGGAGAAAGAAGAGGATTGCATGCTAAATTTCTCATTTCCCCTAATGCCCTTGATTAAGTTAAGATAAGCATTTAATTAAGGGATATTTTAGACAATGCACAAATCCATTAAGATTGATATCATCTACATCCAATTCCTCATTTTGCCGTTTGGAATGAGAGAATATTGAGAGAAAGAGAGCTGGAGAAAACACCATTGAAGCATGATTTAAGCTTGCATGTGTAGTGATTTTCCATTGAAATTAAAGCTAGAAGCAAAGTAAGTATGATTCTATTTATGTTCAATTGAATAGGCAACTATATTTGTTGAATTGGACTGTTTTGATGATGTTAGATGAAATTAGCTATTGAATATGTGATTAGATGATTAAATAGTTGTAGAATCATGCAAATTTGAAGAATGTAAACTAGGCACAATGCTGGAAATTATGTGTTTATGATAATGTAACAAAACTAGGTTGCTGGAAAATTGAAATGTGGTGTTGAAGTAAGAATTGAATGATTAGAACTTAAAATTTAGCTATGGAGCTAATGAATTGATTATGATCATTATTAGGTAATGTAATTAAGGTATTAAACAAATTGAATTGTTAGCAAACAATGCTGGAAATGAAGGATAAAAGTATGAACATAGTCTTATAATATAGAAACTATTTTATTGAATTGAAATTGAGTAAACATGCAAAATTAGACATTGTAACCAACTTGCTCTATTTTGGCTGCCTTGAATAATGGATTAAAACTGACTCAACATGTTTAGTATATTATATGAAATGAATTATAGGGCCAAAACATTGGTTAAAATGAATTTAAGGCATTAAAATGTGTGTAGGTGTAATCTGCCCAGAATTGCTCTGTTCTGGGCAGTCACGTTGAAAATTCACCAAAAATTGTATAGATCAAATTCAGGGCTAAAATTTTAATGACATGATCCTTAGTATGTATACTTTCATTAGGTGAAAACAGAATTGAAAACTGGTCCTATATTGGAAACTGTAAATAGGAATTGTTGGACAGTGCAAACTGTCCAGGCAGTGTAAATGCCCTGTCTTTGAACAATAAACTGTATTAATTGGATAAGAAATAAAATGAAATTATATTAAGGTCTTATATAAAATTTTGTTAGCTTTCCAACGGTGTATATCAATCGAAATTCAGACGTACGAATTAAAAGATATGGCCATTTAAATGGACAGTGTGCAAACTGCCAGGCAGCAGTGTCCTGGGCAGTTTGGGACTGTTTTTGCACCTAGTAGCAAATTGTTTCCAAAACGGTTTCGAGACATTGTAACCTGTCAAATTATGTCTTAAAATGAGGTAATTACAATATGGATATGAACTAGTAAGAAATGCTTAAAAGGAATCATAAAAACAGTAGCTAAGTGTTAGGTACAAATGTGGTAACATTGCTATTATGATTGTGTGATATTATGTGCTTGTTTTGATGAAATATGTATGTGTTATGCTTGCTAGACCAAGGGCAGTAAGTTGGGGAAGAATAGGATAGGAGTGGACATCCCAAAGCTAGAGGCAAAGGGATTTGGATACAAGACCATTGATTGCTAGGAGTATGGTGAGTGTAACTATCCTTAGGGTTGGGACTAGGTCCTAACCAACCTTGTTATTGTCTTAATTCAATGTCATTGCCATGTAACATGACCTAATACATATTTGGCTAATTAAGGGAAGAATTACATGTATGACAACTTGCTTGATGCCATGATCTATGTGTTTACTTGGGTGTTAAGCAAATGAAATGAAATGCTTGTTGCATTGCTTATGCCAAAGGTAAGAAATGACATGCTTGCTTGGAGAATAAGGTACGCACATTGCATACATGTGCATGTGTTTGTGAATGTTATACATGGCTGATTGAAATGAATTGAACAATGATACTACTTTGTATTCATGTTATTCAAATGGCATGGATAGTTTTGTATTGAGAGTTAAGACTCCATAAGCCTAAGGGCTTGGCCATTACATGGCATAATCTTGTATTGGATCATGAAATGTATAAAGCTTAAATGAAATGAATAATCAACAACCTTGGTAGCTAGTTTGATAGATAGGAGGGCATGCCTTAGAATCTTGAGCTCATATTGGCACTACGGTGCATATTGGTACGATAGTATATATTGGCACAACGGTGCATATTGGCAGTACGGTGCATATTGGCACTTCGGTGCATATTGTTAAGATTTGATTATCTAGTAAGCTACTTACCAAGATTGTTATAAGATGACTTAATAATTCAAATGAACATTGTTTGCTTAGATGTGTGATATGAACATTGCTTGTATTGTAAGAAACTTGGATGAACTTCCTTGCCTTGAAAGATGGCACATGAATGGTTGCAAAACTAGTTACTTTTCATGAAAGTAATGTATAGATAATGGCTTTGTGTATGAATGCCTACTTGGTGATTAGAGTTTTTGATTGCTTGTCACCTAAGCAAGATGATCGAATGGTACATGAGTATTATGATGGATGTTGCTATGTTGATTGTATGATATGTGAAGTTGCCTAAGTCTGCCCTATTCATTCGAATAGCATGTATCTTGTATTGATGGTCTTGATTCTTTGAAATATATGAAAACTTGGACTTATATGCTTTGAAATTGGCTAGACTTAGTGTTACCTCACTAATTACATAACTTGTACTTACCACTATACTTTTCATTCTTCCCATAACATATTAAAGATACTTCAAGAGGATATCTTGGGTTTGAAGCAACACTTGAGGCAAGTTTGAAAGTATGAATTCATACTCTTTGTATACTCCCAGTTTGGTGGCACTGGATCTTGTAATAGGTAGCCTTGATCATGCATTTGAATATGTGTTTAATACTTGTACGTGTAATGTTTTGATGGGCCTATCTTGTAAATAACTTGGATAACTTAAATATTATGTTTGAACCATGATGATATGTATATATATGAGTAAAAAGCTGCGCAAATTATGAAATTATACAATGATGGTTGAATCTTGTTTCATTTGAATGTTAGACTAATGTGTATGATCATGCATTTGTTCCTATGTCTATTAGCATGATTCGGCAATGACAAGATTGGGCTAAGGTATGTTTAAGCATGCATTAACAATGTATAAACCAAATATGCTATGAAATGTAACGACTTGATTGTAAAGAATCAAATAAAATGTGATTAGGGATTACCATGTTGTTCGAACAGATGCATGAATGTGTAATAAGATTGTAAGTTGGATGCTTGTATTAATCATGTTAATTGGTTGAATAAGTAGTTCTTGAGATGCAAGTAAGCTAGTTAAGACATGTTTAGTGACCACCTAGTGTTATTCGCATATGGCACTTAGGATTGTAGTAAGAATGAAAGTTGAACCATGTTTAATAGTATCTGTTGCGTGTAATAAGTGCTACGCAATTGTGCAAGTATACACGTCGCAAGTAATAAAGTGATCCGAGTATCGAGTATCGTCTCCACAGGGATTGGTTTGGGCCATTTTGCTTTAGTTATCGCACTGTAAAAGTAAAAACACAATTGATAGTAGGAGTTGATTTTGACGAGTAAAGTAAAAGCAATAAACTAAAAGAATAGATGAAAGAAAAAGAGAGAATAGGTCAGGTTATCATGAGTTGTGGAGTGATAGCCGTGGCCACTTGCACAGCGGGGTTGCCTTGGCAACTAATCGATGGTTGCCTGGGCGACTAGCTGGGCAACTACTTGGGCGGTTGGGCAGCAACTTCAAGGTTCGGCGGAGCGTTCTTCAATGGTTTCTTCTTATCCCTAAGTCGAAACTCTAGCTATTTGTGCATGCCTTGATAATACATCCCTGCGTGAATCAAGGGTGGACAACAACAAATCTTGCGCTCCTCTTAGCCGTTGAAATCCTTAGCTTATTCCTAAGCTGGATTAATCTTCACCGTCAATAGATTGAATAAAGACCATACTCATTCGTTTCTTAAATCTAACTCTCCCGATATTAGATAAATAAATGAAGTTACGAGATCATCTCCCAATTCACTTGCAAATAAGAATAAGAACCAAGAATGAGTGAACCTTGAATTGAAAGTGCAAACTCTTATTACCTAAACAAAATCCAATTGTTTCTCAACCACAAAAACACAATAACCCCAACCAATCAAGTTAGTTCATGGTTAGGTTCAAAAGATATACAAAGAATAATCCCCAAACCATAAATCTAATGGAAGCAAAAAAGAATAAAAAATCGAACTCTCTCCCCTTGCTCTCTTGTTGAAATCTCTTCCTTGTTGCCCCTTTGGAGTTGTTGAAAATCCTCTTTTGTTCTCCCTTTGGAGTTGTCGAAATTTCTCTCCTCTCTTCCCCTTGGAGTTGATGTCTTGGTGATCTATTTATAGGGCTAGGTCAAAGTCCTTCTTGAAGGAGGAAGTTAAGTTGGAATTAAATTATCTTTAAAGAATATAATTCTTTATTATAATTATATTCCTTCTAAAACTTCTCATATCTTCTTGGAATTTAATTCTTCTTTAACCTCTTCATGGAAATCGAACTCCTTCGGGATTTAGCTTTGCTCCACGTCATCTTGGGCTTGTCTAGTCATCAATTTCGACTACCATATCACCTTATTCTTTGTCGAAAATTGCCCTGGCAACTGGCTCAGCGTCTCCTTCATGCATTGCCCTGGCAACTGGTTCCAGCCTTGCTTTGGCAAGTGATTCTGCACACACACCAAATCAGCATCTTTTTCCACAAAAATCACCAAGTTATGTAATCAAGCTCAACGGTGGAAAGAAACATGAATTAATGCATGAATGATTAATTATGCAACTAATATGAGCTTAAGTCTAAAAATAATATGAGTAAAAAGGGTAATAAAAATAGTACTTTTGAAAACTTATCACACCCCCAAACTCGAACTATTGCTTGTTCTCAAGAAATGCAAATAAACAATTACCTGCCAAGACTTTAATCATCAAAGACATGCTTCAAACTTGAATTCAAACCTCGAAACCGTGGCACAAAGTATGATCACCTTTTAATTTTTCATATAGCACAAAAATTACCCAGAACCAAACTATAATGCTCGTGACAATGTGTGTGCGTAGTTGTGTACAAGTTGATTTTCAAGATTCTATGTGAACAATAGGCTTTTATCAATTTAATTACCGGGGCATTTATTTTTATTTTCACTAGAGCCAATTTCGGGCACCTCTAACAAAGTAAGCAATTTCTCATTTTATTTTAGTCAACTAGAGCCAATTTCGGGCACCTCTAGCGATTCTTTAATGTGCATTAACTACTAGAGCCAGTTTCGGGCACCTCTAGCAAGAAAGTGCATTTACTACTAGAGCCAGTTTCGGGCACCTCTAGTAAGAATTTAACTTTTAATTTTCAATTTTAAACTTACCCAAATTTTAAGCAACCTAAGTTTATTAAGTTTCTTTCAATCAACAAGCCACAACTATGTAAAAAAAATTCAGCATCAGAGTAAAATTCTAAGTTCTTTTCATGCAATCCTAAAATTAAAGGTTCTTTCAATTAAGTGCAGTGGCAAAAATTCATCATTGGATATTCAACAAGTCTTAAGAAATTAAATCCAATTAAAGGCATGACAAGTAACATATGCAGCCTATATGTGATTGCTAAAGATGAATGCAACTAAACAAGAAACTAACTAGAAACCAACACCCCCCCCCAAAGTCGAGTGAAACATTATCCTCAATGCACGTAAAATTGAAAAAAAAATTAAAAGAAACTAAATAAAATGAGTTAGTCGGAGAGGTCGTCACCTCGAGTGATAAGTTTTCTTCTTGTCGTTTGCTTGATTCATATTCCAGTCGGTGGTTGAATGCTGGTACCGCGTGAATAGCATTACTTTGATTTGATCCATGTTTGCCGATGCAAGTTCACTTGTCTGGGCATCAGTAGTTGCCGAAGCCATTGTTGTTGCCTGGGCATCTCCAGTTTTTGTTGCCGTGGCAACTGCTGAGGTAGTTGTAGGGGCATCCTCTGTTGCGGTTGCCGTGGCAAGTAGTCGGCAGGGAATTTCTTTATCATGGTGGTTATGAGTCTTGTTGTGAAAAAGAAAACAAAGAAAACCTGGAAACTAAAGACAATGAAGAAAAATAAAATAAAATATCTCCTAAAAATAAAAATAAAAATAAAAAAAGAAAATATTGAAAGGAGAGCATGCTCATGCATCTCCTAAGGTGACCACTTCTTTGTTACGTTCCACATGGGCACCGTTGTAGTGCTTCAATCTTTGTCCGTTGACTTTGAATTCATGTTCGTCAGTGATGGACTTGATTATGACGACACCATGAGAGAATGGTTTGACAACTTCGAATGGTCCCGACCATCTTGATTTCAGTTTTCCTGGAAAAAGTTTTAGCCGAGAATTTAATAAGAGAACTAGTTTCCCTGGCATGAATTACCGTGGCAATAGTTTCTTGTCATGCCATTTCTTTGTTTTCTCCTTGTAGATTTGTGCATTATTATAGGCGAGTCCACAGAATTCTTCTATCTCGTTGAGGTCCAACAAACGCTTTTGTCCGGCACTTTCCCAATCTATATTCACAGTTTTGATTTCCCAATATGCCTTGTGTTCGATTTCCATCGGTAGATGACATGTTTTGCCATAGACAAGTCGGAAGGGGGATATACCTAAGGGTATTTTGAATGCAGTGCGATATGCCCAAAGTGCGTCATCTAGTCTTACTGGCCAATTCTTCCTAAAGGGATTTACAACTTTCTCGAGTACACCCTTCAATTCCCAGTTAGAAATTTCTACTTGCCCATTGGTTTTTGGGTGATATTGCCCGTCCTCTGGCAACGATCACATTGCTTGTAAAACTCTTGGACATCTTTGTACTGTGTTGGGTAATACAAACCAGATTGCAAAACTTTGGCCGCGGTACGAGTTCCTCCAAAGTGTCTTCCATAGGGTAAAGAATTGCATTGCCGGAGTACATTTTGATGCTCTTCTTCAGGGACGCATCGGCGTATGACTTAATCTGCACATTGTTTAAACAAAAGAGGCTCGTCCCAAAAGTAATGCTTAGCATCATGGCGGAACCGCTTCTTCCCTTGGTGAGTAAGGCCATAAGGTAAAATACCACAAATAAAGAAATTAACTAAATTCGCGTACCAGAGTATTACCGAGGCATGTGCTGCCATAGCGACTGCTCCCAAGATTGCCGATGAGTGTGTGTCTAGAATTGCCGAGGCATACGCGTCTATGGTTGCCGAGGCGTGCGTATCAGTGGTTGCCAAGGCGTACGCGTTTGGAGTTGCTGAGGCGTACGCGTCAAGAGCTGCTGCGGCGTCGAGGGTTGTCGAGGCATGCGCATCCATGGTTTCCGAGGCGTGCGTGTCAAGAGTTGCTGCGGCGTTGAGGGTTTCCGAGGCATGCGCATCCATGGTTGCTGAGGCGTGCGTGTCAAGAGCTGCTGCGGCGTCGAGGGTTGCCGAGGCATGCGCATCCATGGTTGCTGAGGGATGCGCGTCAAGAGCTGCTGCGGCGTCGAGGGTTACCGAGGCATGCACATCCATGGTTGTCGAGGCGTGTGCGTCAAGAGCTACTGCAGCGTCGAGGGTTGTCGAGGCATGCGCATCCATGGTTGTCGAGGCGTCAAGGGTTGCTGAGGCGTGCGCATCCATGGTTGCCGAGGCAACTAAAAGTTGCTCATCCGAGAATGCATCGTATACCTCTAAATCTGCATCCTCCTCCCTTTTGCGTTCTAAACGTGATAAGTGATCGGCCACTTGATTTTCTGTTCATTTCCTATTCTTAATATCAATATCAAATTCTTGTAAAAGTAATATCCAACGAATCAAACGAGGTTTGGCATCCTTTTTAGCAAATAGATATTTAATTGTAGAATGGTCCGTATGAACAATTACCTTTGTACCAATCAAATAGGATCAGAACTTGTCAAATGCGAAAACTACAGCTAGTAACTCTTTCTCCGTTGTTGTGTAATTCATTTGAGCATTATTAAGAGTTTTACTAGCGTAGTATATCACATGAAAGGTTTTACCGGTGCGTTGGCCTAGGACTGCTCCTACCGTGAAATGACTTGCATCACACATGAACTCAAAAGGTAGCGTCCAATCTAGTGGAACGACAATGGGTGTCGAGGTAAGCTTTTCCTTTAGGGTTTCAAATGCTTGGGTGCGAGAATCATCAAAATTGAAGACTTTATCCTGTTCAAGCAAATTGCACAAGGGTTTAGTAATTTTAGAAAAATTATAAATGAACCTCCTGTAAAAACCTGCATGTCCAAGAATGCTTCGAATTCCTTTAATCGAACTTGGTGGAGGCAATCTTTCGATCACGTCCACCTTGGTTTTGTCTACTTCAATTCCCTTGGATGAAATCTTGTGGCCGAGCACTATTCCTTCATCTACCATAAAATGGCATTTCTCCTAATTAAAGACTAAATAAGTTTCTTCACATCTTGCCAACACCTTCTCTAAATTGTCGAGGCGACAGTCGAAGTCATTATCAAAAATGAAAAAATCATCCATGAAGATCTCAAGGAAGTCTTCGACCATGTCTAAAAAGAGTGCTATCATGCATCTTCTAATGTTACTGCATATCTGAGAAAACTTGAGGATGGTCATTTTCGATACTTCTTATAGTCCATCTGCACCCTCCATCGAGTGACAATATTGCCCTAAAAGAATTGGGCCAATATGCTCCCAGCTTCTCCCCTTTGCATTACCATGGTGGATGTGTCTTTCTTCCGTGATCCCTTGTGGTCCATGCATGCCCTCCACCTTTCTACTATTCCTGAAGGCACAAATATATTAATAAGAAAAATTATGTTCATTCCCAACCATTCAATTACCTCATTCTTGTTGACTTCTATCATGGTTGGATGTATCCTTTATTGTCGTGGCAATTGTTGCTCAAGCCAATTGCCCTGGCAATCAGTTGCCAAAATTTGTTGTAAGTCAAGGGAAGAACCAATTTTCTGAAAAGCTTTACGAATCCAAACACCTTTTTTCTTTTGGCTTCTCAAACATCTCCATCAGTAGAGATTTTGATGGCTTCAAATCTACCAACATCAATTTCTCAAGACATACCTGCAACGGACGATGTAAGTTTTTAAATAATTCTAAAGGTTCAACCATTACCTGCTCATATTCCATTGGCAAAGTATTATCATCTCGTTGATCTTGCATGTGGTCGTGTAATTGCCCTGGCAACTGTAGATGGAAGCAATCTACAGATTCCTGCTTCAACATCAACGTTGTAACCTTCTGGGCATCAGGTTCCTCAGAATTTGCTGTAGTATTGTTGTTCTCAGCTTCATTGAGTGATGTCGCGGCATTGCTCTGTTCAAGCTCCTCAATCATTACCGAGGCAATTTGTTGCTCAAGCTCATCATGTGTTGGGCAGTCTTTCTCATCAACATACTCTCAACTTTGAGGTTTTAGTTGTTCCTCACACATCAGAGAGCTTTCTATGCATTTTTCCTTGTCCTCTTGCCTTGGGACTTCAGTATCCCTAGGAATGACTTGTTGGTGCATGTTATCCATGACATATGTGGATCTCCTCAATTGATCTTCCAAATCCTCCAAGGTTGTATCCCACTGAGCTATCATCGTATCCATGGACTTTGATAGCTCTCGAATCTCTTCAATTGATCCGCCAAGTCTAGCCAATGAAGCTAGCCGATTGGATAGATAAAAGAAAAATAGAGAATATGTCAGGTTATCGTGAGTTGTGGAGTGATAGCCGATTGGATCACCTTGGTAAAAGAGTGCAAGGGCAACTCAGTTGTCGTGGCAACTTGCACAACGGGGTTGCCTTGGCAACTAATCGATGGTTGCCTGGGCGACTAGCTGGGCAACTACTTGGGCGGTTGGGCAACAACTTCAAGGTTCGGCGGAGTGTTCTTCAATTGTTTCTTCTTATCCCTAAGTCAAAACTCTAGCTATTTGTACATGTCTTGATAATACATCCCTGCGTGAATCAAGGGTAGAAAACAATCAATCTTGCGCTCCTCTTAGCCGTTGAAATCCTTAGCTTATTCCTAAGCCGGATTAATCTTCCCCATCAATAGATTGAATAAAGACCATACTCATTCGTTTCTTGAATCTAACTCTCCCGATATTAGATAAATAGATGAAGTTACGAGATCCTCTCCCAATTCACTCGCAAACAAGAATAAGAACCAAGAATGAGTAAACCTTGAATTGAAAGTGCAAACTCTTATTACCTAAACAAAATCCAATTGTTTCTCAACCACAAAAACACAATAACTCCAACCAATCAAGTTAGTTCATGGTTGGGTTCAAAAGATATACAAAGAATAATCCCAAACCATGAATCTAATAGAAGCAAAGAAGAAGAAGAAGAAATCAAACTCTCTCCCCCTTGCTCTCTTGTCGAAATCTCTCCCTTCTTGCCCCTTTGGAGTTGTCGAAAATCCTCCATTCTTCTCCCTTTGGAGTTGTCAAAATTTCTCTCATCTCTTCCCCTTGGAGTTGACGGCTTGGCAATCTATTTATAGGGCTAGGTCAAAGTCCTTCTTTGAGGAGGAAGTTAAGTTGGAATTAAATTATCTTTAAAGAATATAATTCTTTATTATAATTCTATTCCTTCTAAAACTTCTCCTATCTTCTTGGAATTTAATTCTTCTTTAACCTCTTCATGGAAATCGAACTCCTGTGGGATTTAGCTTTGCTCCACGTCATCTTGGGCTTGTCTAGTCATCACTTTCGACTACCATATCACCTTATTCTTTGTCGACATTGCCCTGGGAACTGGCTCGGCGTCTTCTTCATGCATTACCCTGGCAACTAGCTCGACATCTCCTTCATGCATTGCCCTGGCAACTGGTTCCAGCCTTGTTTTTGCAAGTGATTATGCATACACACAAAAACACACCAAAGCAGCATCTATTTCCACAAAAATCACCAAGTTATGTAACCAAGCTCAACGGTGGAAAGAAACATGAATTAATGCATGAATGACTAATTATGCAACTAATATGAGCTTAAGTCTAACAATAATATGAGTAAAAAGGGTAATAAAAATAGTACTTTTGAACACTTATCAGTATCTTAAAGTGAAGTACGCCACACTTGAGTTTATTGTTTGAATGATGTATGTGATTTGAATAGAATGGTAATATGATAATGGTAACTTAGGTTATAAGTATGAAATGAAACAAAATGATACCTAAATTAGTATGCTATGTATGTTGGGTTGTTTAACATGGGTTGCTTAAATGTATTGTATGTTTTGAATTGTTGTGTTTAGGTTACTTGTGTTGCAAGTTAAGTATACCGAGGTTACTTGTTCGACAAGTAACATATCTATTGTTTTACTTTCGCTTTGGTAACACTCTGGAGTCGGGTTACGGCTAACCCAGGGATGGGGTGTTACACTTTTCAACTGTTTACTTTTTGGATTCTTTGATTTACTTAAAGAATTCAATCTCTTTGTTGTCCATTAAAACTTGAAATGTAGCCTTGAACTCATAATAGTTTTGGATGGCGTGCCTATCTTCGGCATAGAAATCACAATACAGACAGATGTACCACTTGGGTATCTTCACTCCTTAGCTGATCAGACCTGCATTAAATAGCTTCTTTCAAACCTAACTAAGGGGTGACCTGACTTCTGATATATCGGTATTAACTGTCCGGTCATTCTCGTCAGAGATTATATTCACCCCACTTGTGTGATTTGGTAAAGGGTTTGTGGTAGTAGTTGGTCCAACCAAATTATCAAAACCTACAATCTCGAGCTTAATAAGCTTTTCCATGGTCTTTTTGAAGCTATGCAGTTCTCGATTGAGTGACCCACTTGTTCACCATGGTACACACATTTTGCATTGGCATCATACCATTTTGGGAATGGAGGCTGTAGTGGTGCTTGGTAGAAGGGTGCCACCACATGAATGTCAAACAATTGTTTGTACAGTTCTCTGTATGAGGTTGGTATTGGAGTGAACTCAATCTTCTTGGTATTCTTTTCTAACCAAAATCCTAGTTCAATAAGCTTTGGGCATTTGATGCGGCTTTAGGTTGCACAACTATAACTGACTTTGGATAACTGACATTGTAAACATCTGAAGAGTTCACCTTATTGTCCTTTTTTGCATATGATGACTTCTTATAGGATGCACTTGAACCTCCTCCGCTGCCAATTTTCTATTCTTGACTACATTCTCAATAAGTTCGTAGGATAGCACTAGATCGGCGAAATTGGTAATCACATTACCTATAAGGTGATCGAAGACTGAACCCTCCAATGTTTGGATAAATATGACCACCATCTCTTTCTCACCGAGTGGGGGTTGAACTTAAGCAGCTATGTCTCTCGAACGTTGTGCATATTGCCTAAATTTTTCATTAGGATTTTGCTTCATGTGTTGTAAAGTCTAACGGCCTGGCACCATTTCACTAACATGTCGGTATTGCTCCATAAAAGCCTTGGTTAAGTCTTTCCATAAATTCATCTGATGTCGACTCAACTGATTATACCATCTGATAGCAGATCTCTATAAACTATCTTGAAAATAATGAATCAATAACTTGTCTCCACCATATCCCGTCATCCTTCGGCAAAACATGGTAAGATGAGAAATAGGGCAACTCGTCTCATGATACTTTTCAAATTCTGAGACTTTGAAATTAGAGGGGTAACACCAAATTTGGGACGAGGCTAAGTTCATTGGCATCAAATCCAATAAAAGTGTCAACTACCTCCATAGCTTTTATTTTCTCTTCGAGTCACTTGCAACGATCCTCGATCTCTTTCGAGGTCTTAATCTTGGGTTTCTTAATTTCAGTTAACTGATCCATCTCCGAGACAAAAGTTTTGGATTGATTTCCCCCGAGCTTTACTTCTGATGCGGAGGGTAGATTCAAAGGGAAAGAGGCGTCGACCTGATGGACTAGTGACTTTCCTCGAGAAAGTATTACCTAAGGTCAGTTTGAACCTTAGCATGAGTAGGAGTAAACCCTGGAGGATATGTAGGACTTTCGTTTCTATCAATGGGATTTGCTGTAAGATTGGCAATAAAAGCCTCTTCTTGTTCAAGAAGCTTAAATCCAAGTATTTGGGCTATTTGGCCTAGTATATCTTGTTGAGATTTCTTAAACTTTTCCCTCATGTCTTGTTGGGCCTTGCCAACTTATCCTCCAACTTCTTATTCAAATCCGCTTGCATGTTTTTTGAGTTTGCTCATTTTTTTCTAATCTATCTTCATTCACCATTTTGGTCTCTTGTCGGGTTCTATAAGGGTGCTGAATCAACTGACTTTTTCTTTTATCAAGCATCACTATCACGGAACATCCCAAAAATTAGTCTCGGTGTCTCCAAAGTGAATGCATGTAAATGCAAGGTAAATGCCCTAAATGCAAAGGTATTGGTTTTAAACATGATGTTCGTGGAACAACTCCCACAAATATACGAGATTAATTTGCAACCTTTGAATATTGCATTTGATTGACATCTAGGTTACTAGATTTTCTCTCGATTCGTGAACGTTTTCCAATTGTCCACCATTCACGAGTCAATACCATATGTGAATGTAATGCAAATGAAATTATGATGATACCATGAAACTACAATGAGAATAAATATTATATGCTAATGTGATACGGATCTCAAATATCCAAAGAAGACACGAGTTAGTGCGAATAAAATAATCAAAATGAAATAATAGAAAAATATTGCACGGAATAAAAATCTACCCAATATGCTTGCACAAAATAAACCCTATTCGCATGATATTCTAGTTTTCTAGGGTTGCCGCATGGCTTTAAAGGGTAGGCTCTTATGATTCTCTACATACAAGTTTGGTGCTAAAAGGGTACTCGAATTATCCTCACTGTCCCCTACTAAGGGTAGCAAGGCCCCCGATCATCACCCATTATAGGCTCCTTTTAATCGAGTTCAATTCGATGGGACCCATTCACTATGCCCATACGGGGAAACAATATTCCCACGAAAACATAGGGTACTCGATCCCTAAAGGTACTTGCTAGGCCCATACGGAGGAACAATATCCCCACAAAAGTACTAACGTTTCCCCACTTAAACAGACGGGTTTATATGTCAAATTTTAAAATGCGTTAGAATGAACTCACATTCATAAAATGATATTAAATTGAATTAAACTTAAACTCGCAATTTTCAATTATTAAGGCAAAGGGTAATCAACTTGTAGCCTAACTCTCTTTTTTGTAAAAACAAAATTTTGTTCGCAGTGGAGCCGTCATGCTGTAGGGACTAAAAATTTTGGTGTCACTTGGAAAAACCAGTTTTTATTCTTTGTTTGAAAAATGTTTGGAAAATGGTGAAAAATAGTGGAGTCGCCACCGGTCACTTGGTTTAGGTAGACCAAACACCGTAAAATCAGAGATTCGGGTTCGGGAATCGGTTACATGCGGGGAAGGGTTCGCACTCCCACCACGCCCGAAATTGGTACCTAGTCGATTGCGAGTTGCCTTAATATTGGAAATTGCGAGTTTGAATTTAATTTAATTTAAGATTCGTTTATAAATATGAGTTAATTTTAAAGGCCATGTTATTCGAGAATAAACGAAAACCACCACTAATGCGCCTGGTACTAGCCAAGCTTATCCTCGAATAAAAGGGCACTACATTGACAGTTTATATATCAGAATGCAACAATATAAACAAATAAGCATGACATATAAACAAGATAAAGGCATAAAACATAAATAAATATGAAAATAAGGGTGAATGAAATCAAGCATAAAAGAACGAGCGACACAAATAAACGCGGGAAAGTAAAAGCATAAACTAAAAGTTAGATGTTAGTAAGTTTGATATTAGTTAAATCAAATTTGCCATGAATAATACAAATTATACCCCGTTGCGAGTCACCGTAAGGCCGAAGGTGAGTTATGATAAACAACCAAAATTAAGTACAATAAAATAAATACATAAATTAAATTGCAATAAATAAATGAACTGAAATGTAAAAACAGAAACATAAGTGCCGAAAATAAAAAAAAAATAAAATTAAATAAGCTGGAATGAGGACCAGATTAAAAGAAAAGGAAAATGGAAGTGCAAATATCAAGTAAACAAGAACTATAGGAACGAAACAAAAAAACGAAGGGGCTTAAAGGGTGATTAGCCCAAAAATACAAGGTAATGCATACCAACTAAACACGCATATAAGGTGTAAGAAAAAGGGAAAACAATTAAAAAGGGATCGGCCTTTCAATTCCATTTGCATTAAATAAAAAGAAAAGGCAAAAGTAGGTTCTTTTCATTTGGTAAAGAACAAAAATAAAGGGAAAATCAAGGGTTCTTCCCATCTTTTTCGAAATGAGACCAGAACCCAAGCTATAGCCGTTCATCAGTGGCCAGACCTCGCGTCGCTCGCGGCGTCCGAAGAGCCTACACGATAACCTTCTTCTCAGGCAGCAGGTAAACTCCAAACCCCTTTTTTAATTTTCGATTGAAAATCCGAACCCAAACGAAATTTCTAAACTTTAATTTTGAAAAACTCTGAAAACCCCTTTGTTTTTTGTTTAAAATAAGATTCTATTCGGAAATTTTGAAATCCTTTGTTTTGAAAACAGAAATTTGAGATTGGAGAGTAAAAGCCTTTGGTTTCGGTTTTTGAAAAAGAAAAAAAAAAGGAAGAACACTAATGTTATACGAAAATGGAAGATTAGAATACCTAAGAATTTTTTCCTCCGAATTTTTGTTTTTTTATGTTTTTTTTTTCCTTTTACACTGCTTGTTTCTCGGTTTATATAACCGAATATTACAAGATTAAAGAAAATCAGAAATTACTTACAAAAATCCTATTGGCTCTAGTCTTTTTGTTTGCATTCATATTGTTGTAATTCTCTGATGCACTCATTTCATTTGGCCGATTTTATCTGTGCATGTGATGAGGCCATCGTACAAAGGACAAGAGAGGGGACCTTTCCCGCGTGTCTGCTTGATCTGTCGTGGAGCAGCTGCTGATGTGGTCGGTGAGGTGGCAGTGATATAAAGGGTTGCTGGATGAGAAGAGGTAGTAGTAGGCTCGGTTTGATGGGCCTCGATTTGGGTCAACTTGTAAGGGCAATGCGTATTAGATGTAAAAAGAGTCTGATATTAGGCATGTAACATATAGAATGGATTTTGAATTTTTAGACATTTGACTGTTGGTGTAAATTTTGACCCAAATTTTTGGGTCGGAAGGAAAATAATTATTACACATAAATGTATGATTATACCAAAATCTATATTAAATGGATCATTATATATAATTTATATATGAAAAAAAATCACGAATTTGGATATGTACAAACACCCATATTTTCTTTATTTGGAATATCAAAATAAATTATGTGAAATATGTAATACACAAAAATTTCTCTAAACTGATCAAAATAATAAAATACGAAACAGATAAAGATGCTACATAAAAATAAAATAGAAAAAATATTAATAACATAAAATAGCAAGAATACAATACAAACACATAAACATGAAAGATTATTCACATATAAATAAATACATGGAAAAAAATAATTTGATTATCTTGTTACCAAATAAATTAACCCAACAAAAAGCTCAAAATTCTTTTCCTTAATAATTTAATTCACCTCAATTACCCTTCACTTAATTATAATAACATTTCAAATGTGTCATGTTGAGCAATCCCTTGTAAAAGGATTATTTTTTAAAACTACGGTATTTAATTTATTGATTGAATAATCTAGATTGAATATTGAAACTGTTTATTAGGATAATTATTCCCAATTCAATTTACTACATACACAACATTAGAATTCAAACTTTTGACCTTGTTTAATGGGTTTAGTATCTCGTTCTATTAAATCAATTGATTGCTGGTTTAGTATATTGTCCCAACGAGTAATACCAGTGGGAAAGAGGATAATGTACATCCTAGGAGATTCAGGTACAATCAGTTTTGTTTGTAATTTGTGTGTTATCAAATGATTAAGAAAAATATTAAAATATATTACTTTATAGTCACTTTAAGACAATTAAAAAATATTAATGCAAGATATACGAACTACCGTAGAAGTCTAGCCTTTAAATGGAATTATATAGGTAATATGTAAAAAGTATTAGACATTTACTATTTTCGGTTAATTAACCGACTTCAAATTGAATTAACAGATAATCAAATTTTTAAAAAAATCTTTAACTGTTAATTGATCGATTAACCAAGATAGTTTTAATTCAATCTGTTAATTCAATTTAACAGAATAATGAATACCCTAATTTCATCCAACATCAAAATACACTAAATTGAAAGGGAAAGTCAAGAGTGTATCTTAAGATATGTCCGGAACAAGTTGTACTCAGGTTTCAGGTTTTGAGCACGAACTAAAACATTGGACATGAGATAATTATGACTTCAATGTAATTCCAAACAAAAAGGTGTTAGAATTCGATCCAATAGTTTCATTGTATATACACGAATATTTAAATATTTCTGTAATAAAAATATTATCGTCTGAATGTATATTAATGTCAGAGAAAATTATAAAACGGCTCGTTGTTTACAAAATAAATTTATTGATTCAATTAATTGCGATACGTATTATCATCTAATTAATATTTATATGAATTTTAATTATTTTATTTAAAAAATAAATTAAATAAAAGTGACTTTGAGGGGGTTTGAATGACATTTAAGGAGTAGAGTGCACCTAAATCACTACACCAAACACTCTAATGAGCTAACAATTTATAACATTTATATATTTTTTAAACTTCAGTTATGTAAGATTTAAAATAAAAAGAAGTTTACCGACAAGTGTTGGCTGAATTAGTAAGACACATTGTATTCTCAAAGAGAGGATTTAATTTTTGGAGATGACATTATTTGTGGGGGCAATCTCATACTTCGAACATGGACCGTAAGACGGACATGCATATTACCAAAAAGAGTTAAATATTTTATATTCTTTAAATTAAATTCAGTTTTTCTCACTTTTTAGTTATATAATTACATACATTGTCTTAAAATTTTTAATTTAATTAATAATTTTTATTGGATTTAATTTTTTATAATTACATATATATTTTGGGTTTAAATTTTTCTATAAAATGTATATATGTAATTATAAAAACTTTATAAAAATTTAGTCCCAAAAATATACATTCTCTAGATATTTTTTTAATAAAATTTTTAAAAATATTAGTTAGATTAAAAATTTAGTTTAATGATTATATATATGTAATTATAAAAAATAAAGAAGTATAAAATAAAACTATTAAATTAAGTTTAAGAATATAAAAATATTAAAAAAATCATTTTAAATCTTGGATTAATTTAAATTTAAGAAATATATAAAGTGTTGTAAATTGTAAAGACAATATTTGGCAATTAGCGGATAGCTGATAGCAAATTATATTAGCTTATAGCATATTACATTAGCTGATAGCAGATTACATTAGCTGATAGCGAATAGCTGATTGCATTAGCTGATTTGAATAGCATATTGTATTAGCTAACCGTATAAACGTGTTTGGTAAAATTAATATATAGCTGTTAGCTATTTGATTATTTAACAAGCAGAATGACATATAAGGACATGATTATATTCGATACTTATTTGAATAGTTTATTAATTATCAATATTTTGTATCTATTAATGTTAATTAGACTATGAAAATTAATTTTTAAAATAACATTACTAAGCATATTTGAAAGATCTAAATATTAATTTATTATTATATAATTTTTTTTAATACAATTTAATTAATTATTAAATTTAAATACAAATATAAATGTGTGAGAAAAAAACAAAAAGTACTAATTTATAAATTTCACAAAGTAAATACTTGAGGTTGAATAATTAAAATGGAAAATGTTAAATTTAGGTTATTTGGAGATTTTTTATAATCCTTAAGGGTAGAAGGGTCTTTATAACTCTTATATAAAATCTTCTAATCTCAAAAAGCTCATATTTGCAGTATTTTCAAAACTAGAGGTTTCACCACAATCCGCTATTTCAATCCGTTCTTTACCAGACATCTAAATTAACAGATTTGACCGGTCAAACTTTTAACTTAAGTTCAAACTTCTAATTTTAACTCAAGACGCTCTTTACCAAACAAGACCTAAGTCATATATATTTGTTTGGTACAGCTCTCCTTAAAATGCATAGGTTCAAGTTCCTCAAAGTCTATTTTATTTCCCTTATTTTTCTTGCATCAATAAAATTAACAAAAGTATAAAATGTTCAGGTCCCAAATTTAATTTCCTCTTATATGTGTGAAAACTTTTGATTAAATGATTCATTTATCACTTTAGTTTAATTTATTTTTTATTTGAACTCAACAAATGATCTCGATAGAAAATAAATGATATTCATCCTAAGAGATCTAAGTTCAAATTGATTGGTCTGCATAACATATACTTTACAATCACCTTGAAACTATTCAAAAAATATTTTTAATTGATTTTAGTGAAATAAAAAATAGGTTGAATTAGATAAATTTATTCAAGTTAAATTATAAAATTCCAGTGTTTACCTTTATCTACTTAATAAAAAATAAGTTAGACTAAAATTAATTGGTAAATGGTCAAAAATACTTATATTATCTCATTTTATATTCAGATTAAAATTAGAATAAAAAATTAAGACTATATTTGAAAACACTTCTGAAACAAAATAGTGGTAAAAGATCCTTATATTATCTCAGTTTATATTCGGACTAAAATTATAATAAAAAAGGTAAACTTCACAAATGGTCATTAAACTTTAGTTAATTATTCAATTTGACAACTAAACTTCAAATTATTTTAATGTTATCACTAAACTTTGTGATTTGCTTTAATTTGACCACTGAGCTCTTAACAAAAGTTCATAAGATGACGGGGCATTTAACAAATTTTATATAATAACACAATTAGTCTTCTACATTTGCACATTCAAATAATTTAGTCCTAGTTTGAAAAATAATAATAAATTTAACCCTCGATATTTACACATTATTTCAATTTAGCCATATTTTTAATTCAAAAATAATTTAACCCTAAACCTAGAAGCCCAAAACATGAAACCCTAAAATCCTAACTCAAAACTCTAAAACTTAAAAGTTTAAATTCAGTGTTTAGTGTTTATGATTTAGAATTTTAGGATTTTAAGGTTTATGAATTAAGGGTTCATAGTTTAATGTTTAAGCTTAGGGTTTATAGGTTTAATTTTTTTACAATAAAGTATTTCAATTATAATGCCGCCGGTTCCCGGCGTAAGAAATTTGGCAAGCTTAAAGCCCTCGTGACACAATTTCGTTTCTTACCAGTTACATGTACATTAATAATGTCTTACCATCCATTATTTAGTGTCTGTGCTCGGCTTGAATAATCAACCAACCAACCTGAGTGTGCTCCACCACCAAATCTAAGGCTACTCCTTAAAGTTTTTTCAACAGTGATTTTAGGGGGGAAATGAGAAAACTCAGGATTACGTGCCTCTATGGATTCAGAACAAGCGCTTAAATTTTCAAGAAACAGGTCCTTCCATGGCCTTCAAATGTACCTAGTGTTTTAGTTTAAGGTTTATAGGTTCGAGGTTTTTGATTTTGTGTTTATGGACTTGGGTATTAAGTTTAGTGTTTTGGATTTAGGGTTTTAAGTTTATGGTTAAATTATTTTAATTAAAAATAAGGCCAAATTAAAATAATGTGTAAATATTGAGGGTTAAATTTATTATTATTTTTTGAATTGGAACTGAATTGTTTGAATGTGTAAATGTGAAGGACTAAATGTGTTATTATAAAAAATCTGTTAATTGTTCAGTCACTTCTTAACTGGCCAAATTGAAGCAAATCACAAAATTTAATAGTAATATTAAAGTAATTAAAAATTTATTACTAAATTAAATAATTAATCAAAGTTTAGTGACCATTTGTGAACTTTACCCATAAAATAAATTAAGATCATATTTGAAAACTCTTCTGAAACAAAATACGACAAAGAGTAGGCCAGCCCGCCATTTTCCCAGCCGAAACAGAAATAAACGTACTCGACCAATTTCAAACAGGCGGGAGACTAGTTTTATTTACAAAATAAAAAAAAATTAAAAATGGCGGAGCCGATGGAGATTTCTTCTGCAGCAGAACCTCTCAATCTTCAATCAATCCGCAGGTTTTTTTCCTATCTTTTTAATAATGTGAAGCAAATTGTTGTGCATAATTTTCTATTTTTTGTTCCCCCCTAAAATTTAATATTGTTTTCAGCCGAATTAGCGAGCTCTCAGAGATTCATAGTAGCAATAAAAATGAAGTTCAGAGTGAAGCTCTCTCTTCGGATTCGGAGAAGCTGCTCAATGATTACTCTTCTCACCTCGAGGTGATTCTCTCTCTCTGTGTGTTTTAAATCTTGTTACAATTTAGGGTTTTATTTTTTGTTTTTAAATAAATTAAGAGTGGATCTATGCAGAGGAAAGTGAAGCAAATTATTGAAGAGTATTCTGATGTGGGTTTCTTAGGCATTGAAGATTTAGGTATGTTTCTAATATTTTAGATTTTTTTTGGTTTTATTAAAATAAATTGCCTATGTACATGTACAATTTCAACTTAAAGAAAATAGATTTATATTCAATACACTGTTGGTGGGAACTAAAAAGTTTACACAATCACCTTAGTTTTAGGGTTTGGGGATTTAATTTAGGTGTTATAATTTAGGGTTTAGCCTTTAGGATTTAGGGTAATATGATGATAGATTTAAATTTTAACCTATAAACCCTAAATTATTCCCATTGTTCCTAAATTCTAACCCTCTAAATCTAAACCCCTAAACCCTACGCTAAATTGAATCCTTATACCCTAGAACTAAGACGCTTGTGAAAACTTTTAGTTTTCACCGCTAATGTATGGAATAATTACCCTAAGAAAATACCTATTTATTGTTCTCTCCCTTGGGTTAGTGTTCCTCCCCCACCCCCCCCACCCCCATTTCCCCCACTTTTTAATGGAGTATTGGGTTTTCAAGAGGTTATCTATTAAGTAGCAACCTCGTTGGCTCGTTTTATTTATTTGATCCGATTGTATGAATTTTTAGTTATAATTATGGATTTTTTCTTTCTCGCGGAAAGTCTTTGTTTTTAGTGGAATATAGATTTAAAAAAGTTAGTTAGATAACCTGATATGGGACAAAGTGGATAGTTTAGGATCCATTTAAGGTTTTTTGGATAATATGTCCAATGTGTTTAATATTGGAATAATACGTGCCTGCAATACAAGTTTTTTATAAATTAAAAGAATTGAGAGAAAAAACATCAGAAAATACAGTACGGAATGGTGTGGTTTAGGGAGAAAAACAGCAACAATACAAAGAAATAATGCTGAAAACCAGTAAGACAAAAGGTGTTGTTGTTTCAGAGCATAAACGAACTAGACCAAGAGCTTCAAACAAATGACTGTTGTCCGGACACCAAGGAGAATAGTCATGCACCCCTGTTCATGGCCCTTTCATGAATTTAGGTCTTGAACCAATCATCCAAGTAACATGCGAGTACTGCAAAACAAGAACCGCGCTTGAGCAAAGTGCTTTGAATGTAGATGAATCTGATAACACATTGCTTCAACAAGTTTCTCTCCCTTTTTTGAGGATATTCTAGCTCTGCGTGTTTCACTTGAAGCCATTGGAACCTGAATCCAAGTTGCAGCTTTCAGAAAGGTAGCTTTGATGTCCAATGCCAGTAGTTTTTCTTCGAAAGATTGCATCACCTTTGCAATGTTACTTGCTTTCAAACTTTATTGCTTTTTCTTGAGTTTGGCATTGGATTCACCCTTGGCAGAATCTGTTTCAAATATAGAAACTAAAGCAGTCCTTTTTACATCAAGTAATAATTTTATGGCACCTTGCTAGGTGTTCCTCTAGAATCATGAAGCAACCTTGTGTCCGTTGTGATATCAAGAAGATTTTCGACTTGCTTCCTATCGACTCTTTCTTTTGAGGTTGTCTGTCATCACTCTATGAACAACCAAAGACTCCTTGAATTTGATGCATATCAATTTCTTCATTTTCTTTAAATCTAACATATCATACACTTGCTCTTCCACGTTTGTCTTTCCATGAAAATCAGGAATTTCAATAATACCACCCTGTTCAATTCAAGGATGCACCAACTGCTTCTTCAATCCACCTCGTAATGCAGGGCTTTCAGGCGCAGCATCATGAAAGGGGTTTTCTCTTCACTGCAATCGTATTTACAAACGAGACTAACTTTTGTTATGTCAAACTTGTTATGGGCATCTTCAGGAATCTCTATCTAGAGTCCCCTTGCTCCTGTCACAGCCTGGCACAAACTGCACACAACAATTCTTCAATTTCATGTTGTATCGTATTCGTATCGTAGCCAATTCTTTTATTGACGCTGATTCCCTCTTCCTCAACCTCTACTGCATCTAACAATGGCTTAATTGTGAACCCTACGGTCATCTACGAAGGCTCAGATGCCAAGATTCTGTGGTTTAGGGAGATAAAAAAACAGCAATTGAAAGAGATGTAGCTGAAAACGAGTAAGATAGTAGTTGGAACTCTTGATAAAAAAAAACTCTAGTTTCTCTGTTTTAGTTCTAAGAATAATAATAATGTTGTGGTTCTAAGTATTTTATAGCTTCTTTATACTAGGGTTACAAATAAAGTGTTAATTCTAGCCCTATATTTAAATCCTAAAGATAACTTATAATCCTACCCATCTTCTATATGTCTAATAATGAATAAATATCTCTGAAATAATAGTAATAGCTCCTGGGTCAGAAAAGATGAATACCTAGCACATCATGGAAAATATCAATTGGTAGCAATGCATGGTCGTTTTGATGCTAATTGGTTCTTTTTTCTTAATCATTCATGTAGATAAATACCTAGCATACTTGAAAGAGGAGCTTAATCAAGTGGAGGTTGAGAGTGCTAAGATTTCTAATGAAATTGAAGATCTATCAAGAAATCATATTGAAGGTGAGGCTTCATTGACTTGGGTTTGATTTTCACATGCAATTTCTCTTGCATGCTTTACCTTCTGCTGATTTACCTTTTACCTTTAACTTCAATTTTTACAGAATCGAATATACTCGAAGGCAATCTTGAAGGCTTGAAATGTGCATTGGATTCTATTGCATCTCAGGTTATTTCTCCTATGTTAATTCATTCTGTGAACCAATCTTGATGGGTTGATAAGCATTCAGTTTGAAATCAATTTGGAAGCCAAACTTCAATAGTCGGCTCTTTTTCTTATTTTGTTTTGTAGGAGATGGTGGAAGAGGATTCATGCTTAGACTCTTCTATGAATGATGAACATCAATCAAATCCGATGGATGCAAATGAAGAGCAAAAGTTTGAGGTTCTTTTGTTTCTTCTCACTTGCTTCTCGAATACTACATTAGGTTTAAACTGATGGCTGAACTTTAAGAATTTTAGCATTGATTTTTTGCTCTGTACGCATCTTTAAAAGAATCTCTTTTCTTTGGTGACTACCTAAGTTCTAACTTTCTCTTAGTTATCTAAGATGTTTGATATACTCAATTAGGATATTCCTTATGTCTATATGCTAGTAATGTATGCTAAATTCTGAGTTCTAAACAGCACAATGCATTTTACTAAATCCAGCATTCAATATCCTTCTATATATGCATTTCAGATTTTGGAACTAGAAAGTCAGATTGAGAAGAACAACTTAATATTGCAGTCTTTGCAGGATCTTGATTCTACATTCAAAAGGTAGTTCAATTTTTTTTCTTTAATTGTATATGTTCTATATCATTTATCTTATACCCATTATATCATTCTGTTCTATTTTCAGATTAGATGCCTTAGAACAGATTGAAGATGCATTGACAGGCTTGAAAGTCATTGGCTTTGATGGAAACTTAATTAGGCTGTCATTACAGACATATATTCCAAAAGTAGATGGTGTTTTGGGGCTAACAACGATTGAAGATATTGATGAGCCATCTGAAATGAATCATGAATTGCTGGTAGAGATTATGGATGATGGGACCATGGAGGTCAAGAACGTTGAGGTATGAGTAATTACTTTTCATGAAAAATTGAAATCATCTGTTCTTTTCTGCATCTCTGTTCTAAAGTGGAAGAATTAAAAGTTTGATATTCATGTGAAGTAAACCGAAACGGGAAAATGGTTTTAGGAATGCCAAAAGATTCAGTTTCCTTTCCATTTAATGCAATCAATCTGGAAATGAAAAGAATAAAAATTCAAAATTTATTGTCATCAATATTTTCACAAAAGTTGCTGTCATACAATTTCTCTTCTGGGTGATAATTCATTAGTTTCAGCTCACGTTTTCATTTTGTCTCAAATTAAACATGCATTAGAAAAGCTGTACTTTCTCTAAAGAAGAATCATATTGGTTCTTCATGTCTTTTTGTTCAATTGTATTGAAATGCTTATTGATGTACCATGTTGTCCAGATGTTCCCAAATGATGTTTACATAGGTGATATACTTGATGCTGCAAAGTCTTTCAGGTTTGGTTTTTTCAATTTCTGACTTGGAGGCTGCTTCCTAATTTATCATGTTTGATTTTGTATGTTTGTGCATGTGTAATATTGGAAGGGTGATAAAAGGGAATATGCTTTACCAGTATTTATTAAATATATTGAACCCTAGTGTGAGTTTTTGAAAAGGAACTCATCTGAAGGACAATATACTTTCTTGTTCTTTCAGTTTTCAATGTCTTGGTTATCCAAACCTAAAATTACCTGCATCTCTCATCCTTGCTGATATCTGCCCTAAATAAAGTATGGAAAATACTTTGATACACAAGCTTGTGTAAACTAAAGTTTACACAAGCCTTTCAATTTTAGGGTTTAAAGATTTAGGTTGTGGTTTAGGATTTAGGGGTTTAGGTTGAAGGGTGTAGGATTTAAAGTTTATGGTTACAATTTAGGATTTAAGGTTTAAAGTTTAAGGTTTAAGTTTGAGGGTGTTCGCGCTAGGGATTTAGGTTTTAGATTTTATAGCTTAAATATGAAGGGTTGTGTAAACTTTTTTTACACAGCTTGTGTATCAAAGTATAACCCATAAAGTATGTTGATAAAAAAAATTATAACCCATAAAGTATAAGACTTTACTACCTTCTTTGATGCATCTATTTATCTATCATTTAGAAGGTATTATCAAAATATGGTTTGGTCGTATAAATTCATCTATTACCAACCAAAATTCTTTATTTGGACTCGGGTTTTTTCATTGACAAGTATGTAATTCCTACCCCCCTTTACTGAGCTTTCCAGTAATTGCTCTATATACATCTGTTATATAGATGTACATTTTAGTTTGGCCTTAATAAATCTGTCAGGAAACTAAACGTTATTTTTACCCAGTTCGATGACAATAGACCTTAACTTGAATTCCTTATTTAAGGGGTATTATCTATGGTAATGTTGTAGGCAACTATCCTCGAGCTTGGTGGCAACGGAGCCATGGTCTTCATTGGAGTGGCTTGTGGGAAAAGTGCAGGATAGGATTGTCTTAAGTACTTTGAGACGGTTTATTGTGAAGAGTACAAACAAGTCAAGGTGAGACACATAAGTAAAGTTTGGAAAGTGTTAATATAATATTTTCAGAACCCAAAGTGTATCATTTGTGGTAAGATAATAGACATAAGAGAAGCTTTTTAGATTTGAATAGTACCTAATGCAGGCATTGCTTTGAGTACATCGAGAAAGATGAGACCATTGCAGCTCATTTGGTTGGGGGAATTGATGCATTTATAAAGGTATCTCAAGGTTGGCCTCTATCAGAATCTCCATTGAAATTGTTATCTGTCAAGAGCTCAGATCATCACTCAAGGGGAATTTCATTGAGTTTGCTTTGCAAGGTTCAGGTAGGTGGCATTTATTTACTTTTTTTATTTAAAGTGCACTGTGAAGATTCTAGTACCTTCTCCTGAAAGTGGAATTGTTCCGTTAATTAAAACCAGAATCTAGTTTAGTTCAGTTGAGTTGTTTCTTTAATGTTGTCCTAGTTATCTGTGTTTCTAGTTTCAAGGCAGAAAACATTTAACTGTCTCATTTATCATGGGATTGAGAAAAGATTTTCAGCTTTCCTGTTTCTGTTTTTTTCTCTTACCAATTTGACGAATTTCTTAATTGTTTTCGTTTTCGTTTTCTATTTTCTTTTTCCTTGATTTCATTCATTAGGAAATGGCGAATTCCTTGGACATGAAGGTTCGACAAAATTTATCGACTTTTGTGGATGCTGTTGAGAAGTTACTTTTAGAACAGATGCGCTTAGAGCTTCAGTCTGATGATGCCTCCGATAAGCTACTGTGACGCAGCCTGTATTACTTTGTAAGCTTGAATGTCAATACTGTATACAATCTTCAAAACTTGCCGAACCCATCCTCATGAAATCATCAGTCTAGATATAGCCAGAATCATACCCCTTCTACAAGATACAAATGGACATCTCTGGAGAATGGTTAGCTATCTTTCTATCTTCTAGTTTTTATAATCTACTGGAACTATAATGACATAACAATTTCAACAAGTTTTCTGCATGGATAAGTAGGTAAAAAATTACTTATGTTATTACTTTACTGCCAAGACAAGTTCTTTTACTTTCACTCTAGGTAATAAATGGAAACCGAGTGGAATTATAATGACATAACAACGGCCGAAATTACCCAAACTACAACGCCCTACAACCGGTGGTGTATCCGGAAACTAAAAATGGGGTCCAAAAATAATTTTTCTCTAAATGGATATGCAAATTTTCTTTTTTTTTCTCTTCCCAAACTATTTTTTTTTTTAAAATACATACTAAACTTGCTTTTTCAAAAACGAAGATACAATTGTTAACGCACAAATGTTTGCTTCTTATGACCAAGTCAGCTCCTCTTTCTTTCTTCTATTTTTTTCTATTTCTTTTTTATTCACTATCACCCTCCTCTTATGTCTATCAGATCCATGCTGATAGATAATTTGATCAACAACGACCTTTATTTTTCATATCTATTTTAAGGTTTATTATTTTGTTTTATTTGTTTAATTACTTATTTTCTTACGAAAATGATGAAAGTTTTTATCTTATTTTGTATAAATTTTGGTTTTGCTTTTGCGGTGTTTTTGTTTTCTTTCAAGCTTGATTTTGTCGCCACTCCTCCAATAGACGATGTTATGTTATTTTCAAACTATTATTTTCGTTGAATCTGATGAGATGTTAATACGTTTATCTAGTTAGGGTAGCATTATTCTAACAAAATGCTTTAATTGAGAAGTTGTTCTCAATATTTTGGTTATTCTTAATGTTGATAATCATTTTAAAATTTCAATTGTTATGCTATTGGCTTCTATTATTAATGGAGTCTAAAATATTAAAAAAATATGTTGAATTATATTTAAAGCAAAGGAATACAAAAGAATCACTCACATACATTAAAAAATTAATGTGAAAAAATAAAAATAAATGTGAAAGACATGAATAACAAATCCTATCACTTTTCAGAAAAAATTGTACAATAGTTTTTTAAAAGAATCTAGCAACCCACTACTTTGAACAGAACGCTCTATGGTGAAAGCAATTTTTGTTGTTGCTCTTGATATATCGACAAAGCCACAAAAAGAGATCATAAGCATCATAGACAATCGATTTTCGTTGTTAAGAACGTTTGCTAATATACTCGTCATACAAATCTTAAATTGTTGTAAAAACAAGCAACACTGTCACAAAACAGACTAAAACTGATATGACGAATAAACTATCATAAAAATAAACGAAAAAACTGCTAAAAAGTATAAGTAATATGAATCTGTCAAAGTAAAACAAAAAACAATAAATAAACTAGGGGGACGGTCAAAATTCGTTGCCGACAACGTTAAAAAAATAAAATGAAGAAAAAGTTTTATAGATGTGGGAGAGGGGAGAAGTAACCGCTTTAGAGCACTACTATAGTTTTTAGGAATTGAATTATTTTTTTATATTTTCTAAAATCTATCAAGTTCAATACAGAAAACAAGTTTTTTCAAACCCAATTTTGAATTGATTTTGACGTGAGCCGACACATCAACCATAATAACATATTATAAAATTATTTTGTAATTAAGTTTAAATAAGACTACTTTTATATTTATTTTGAATTTAGGCTAAAGTAAACCATTCTTTTTTAACCCAGTTTTCAGCTTCGATACTTCACCCTCAGGCAGAGTTAGGGTCACAAAATAGCTTCTTTTGCCGTCATTTTCTTCAACTACGGATCCTTACGTTGGCGGCGGCGGCGACTACCCTGGAAGAACCAAAACCGCTCCTTCATCACCCACACCTTGGATTGAATAATATGCAAACTTGGATTTTTCTCCTTTCAACTCCATTTCACAAAAACCTGCATTTACTAAGTTCACAAATGTCAAGTTGAATTGCTTGGTCTGTAATTTTAAACTCGTTGGCGTTGGCAATCCGTCGAACACTTGATTGACCGTTGTACTTGGGTCATCTGTTTAGTCCTAATTTCTCACGATTCATAGCCACCATCCAACATACTGATCTGGGCCGACAATGATCTTAGTTGTCTGAGCACTTTTTTCGAGCAGTTGTTTTGCTTTATAGTTTTAGCATTCAATTTTATGGTTTCGAGGAGGTTTGTCATAATTCTCTTAATGAAAGCGCTAATATCGTGAACAAATTAGCTTTCATAATATACTCAATAATCGCAAGGTAAATTCAACCTAAGAGTGAGCAAGCCTCTACTCGAAAAAATTAAATTTTTCGACTCGACTCGAGGTGAAAAAATTTGACTTATCTTAATTTGATTCTATTCGAAAAAAGGTAAATAAATTTTGAGTTGTAAAATATAAATTTGAATAACTCAATTTTTTTTAGTAATTAGTAAATTTATTTTTAGGGTAAAACATATAAATCATCATTGAACTTTGCTATTTGACATATTTTAGTCACCGAAATTTTAAAATGACCAATTTACTTACTGAACTTTACAAATTAGTAATTTTTCATCACTCCTCCGTAATCCTTTTGACATTGTTATGACATGGAATAAAAGAATTTATTTTTATTATGACATGTTATTTTTATTACTTTAAAATAAAAAAATTAAGGGTAAACTACTGCAATAGTCACTTATGTTTTCGTCTAGTACAGTTTTAGTCACCGATTTTCAAATTCGATCGATAAGGTCACTTGCATTTTCGATCTGTAAATTTTTTGTCACTCGAAGTTAAGTGCCGTTAAATGGGTGACGTGGTTGTTAAAAGGGAAATTTAAATAATTACACATTTGGTCAATGTTAGTTACTTATTATATCAATTTGATCATAATTTCAATTTAATTAAATAAATTAATCACTCAATTAGGTGCCGACAATAAAACAAAAAGCTATTTTATCTTAACTAAGAATCAAACTCATGTTCCACTAGGTGTAAGTGGCACGAGTTTGCCATTAAACCAAGTGGTCATTAGTGATGTAAAGTACAAAATACAATATATGTTTTAGTTTGTTGTTAATTCAAGAAAAAAAGAAATAACTATTGATTAAGGGGACTCAAACATGACATACTTGAGATAAATAAAAAATATTTAAACCATTGTAGAAATATAATAATTAAATTAAAATTGACACTATTTTATATATTTATTTATATAAAATTATATTAAAAATAAAAATTATATTCAAGTGAACTTTAATTTTGTTGTTAATCTTATTTATTTCTTGTTTCATGGTATTAACTTTAATTTGATTATTATTTTTTTATTTTTAACAAAATTTAATTTAATTAAATAAAAAATAAATTATATTAAAAAATCATTTAACGAAACCAAATTTATCTTACAATTATAGTTATATTCATGAGTTTGAATTCGTTAAATGAATTTTTAATATAATTTTAAAATTTTAATTTTAAATCATGAATTAACTATTTTTAAATATTATATTTTTACAGTGGGTTAAATATTTTTATGCGTTTCAAGTATGTCATGTTCGAGTTCTCTTAATCCATATTTCTTTTCTTTTCTTTGCATTAACAACAAACTAAAACATATATTGTATTTTATATTTTATATCACAAATGACCACTTAGTTTAATGACAAACTAACGCCACTTACTCATAAGGGAACTTGGGTTTGATTTCCAACCAAGAAAAAATAATTCTTTGTTTTATTTTCCTCATCCAATCACGTGACACGTATCACCATCTGATTAGAGGAGGAAAATAAATTTATCAAATAAAAATAAATAAATAAATTCCTCTAATAAGGTAATGACACGTGTCGGCACTTAATTGAATGATTAATTTATTTAATTAAATTAAAATTAGGATCAAATTGATATAATAGGTAACTAATATAGACCAAATATATAATTATATTTCCCTTAACAGCCGCATCACCCATTTAAAGAAAGACACTTAACAGAACGTTCGAGTGACAAAAAATTTACAAATCGAAAAAGTAAGTGATCTTATTGGTCAAATTTAAAACTTGATAACTAAAGCTATACTGAGCGAAAACATAAGTGAACATTAATTTACCCCAAAATTAAAACCCAATATCCAAACACATCTTTTCTTTTTCCAAACCCAATCCATTAATTCCGTTCTCATTTCAAGTTTCTCCCAAACTCAAAATCCCCCAAATCTCAAACCCTCTAAACTACTTTTTTTCTCGTCTCTGATTATTTTTCTTTCAATCTTCTGTTTCTTCCGGCTTTTCTCTTTTCTTTTTTTAACTTTAGATTTTTCATTTAGAGTTCGATGAATTTTCGAGATGCTAGGGTTTGGGTTAATCGAGTCGTAAGTATTGTAATTTCTTTCTTATTCGAGACAATGACTGCCGTCAACATTACTAACATTAGCGTTTTGGATAACCCAGTGTTCCTTTTTGTCTGTTTTTCAGTTCGAGATCTCCTATGAGTGTTTGGCGGTAAGATGTTTAGCAAAGGAATAACATGTTTGGGACGAGGGTAATAAAAGGTTAGAGTGATTCAAGCCTAAATGCACTATCGTTTTGGCTTGTTATCATTTTTATTGTTTTATTGACGTGTATTTTTTCTCACGTCATAACAGTGTTAGATAGTTAACGAAAAAGTGATGAAAATAAATTAATGTACAAAGTTTAGTGTGTAAAGTGATTGTTTTGAAACTTTAGTGAGCATAATAAGTCAAATAGCAAAGCTCAATGATGATTTGTGTATTTTATTCTTATTTTTAAGTTCGAGTCAAATCCTTCAAATTTTCCTAACATATATATCGATATAAAAATATGAATGAAATATATGCCACATATAAAAAATATAAAGAAATATATATATATGCATATATTATAGAGGATTATATAAAGTTGTTTAAATTGAAATCAAATTGAACTATAACATGATAAATAATAACAATTAAATTTATATAAAAACTTGAATCGAAAAAAAATTCAAATAAAGTTTGAGTTGTAAAATATAATGGGTCAATTTAAATAACTCAAAATTTTTTAATAACGCTTCCTAATTTAACCCACCTAAATCTATACCGATAATTCTCAACGATGAGTACAATAACAATAAAGGTAAGGTTTGTAGAACAAAGAAAAGAAATATAAGCTCTTAGTTTATTTATACTAACTAATTCAGGTGATCCTTTTTTAGGTATTTTATAAAAATACTTTAATTCTTGGTTCATAACAAATTCTTCACAATAACTTAAGTTTGGGTGGATCGGGTAAACCTACTGAATTGAGAGTAGTAATAATTTAAAATTTCAATTGTTATATTATTATTTTTATTATAAATGAAGTTTAATTTTTTTTAAAAGATTATTATGCAAAATTAATAATTCAATTTTAAACTTTAACCATCGAAATTTTATAATTTTCTTTTCTTTCTAGTAATGTATAGAAAACTATGCTCTCTTAGTAGTTTAGAAAACGATATCTAATAAACAGTTCAATTTAAATTAAATAAAATAACATACCAAATGTTATATCAATTTATAAATTATTAGTATACGAAATATAAATCAGTCTTTCATTATTTGCAGTCTATCAAGTTCAATACAGAAAATAAATAAAATGGAAGTAAATATTTTCATGCCCTAATTCGAATGGAGCTTGACTTAACCTCACACATCAGCCCATAATAACATATTATAAAATTATTTTATAATTAAGTTTAAATAAGTCTATTTTTATATTTATTTTGAATTTGGGCTTAGTAAACCATTCTTCCGTAACTCAGCCTTGAGCTTAGATACTTCACCTTCAGGCAAAGTTAGGGTCACCAAATAGCTTCCTTCGCCGTCATTTTCAACGGTGGATCCTTGTGGCGGCGGCCTTGGAAGAACCAAAACTGCTCCTTCATCACCCACACCTTGGATCGAATAATATGCAAACTTGGGTTTTTCTCCTTTCAACTCCATTTTATAAAAACCTGCATTTTCTAAGTTCACAAATGTTAAATTTGATCCATATATGATATAATCCGTCAACCCTTTATCTTTCTCAACCGCTGCTTCAATCATGTTCCTCTCGTCGCACCCTCGATTTTTATCATCGGCGATCAACGACGCTAGCTTGTTCAAATCCGATTCGACGACCGAGAAATCTGCCTTGATCGACCTTATAATTTGAGTGTTATCAAGGTTATTGTCGTCGTTGTTGTTTTCATGATTTGGATCTTTCCTACAAACCGTCACAACTTGTGGCTCGAACCCTTCCCTGACTTTGGCAATCGATCGCCAAATCACGGCACAAATCGAGTCGAAAGCCGACACCGGTTTAAATTTAGTGCCGTGACCTTCATCATATAAGTTTGATACATGTTGTGGGGTTACGTTGAAAGAAAAGGTTTCCATTTTGCAGTTGTTGGCAATGACCCAAAGGTCTCCGACATGGTTCACTTGTTTTGCGGAGAGTGGTTCATTAGGTGGTTCGAGCTTCGGAACCGCAGTCAGGGACCTTGGTGCGACGGTCAGGGAGCCCTTGGCCTTGAGCGTAGCCATGCATTGGCCCCAATCGTTGAGGAAATTAGAGACTGAAAATGCGTCTCCCAGGAGATGAGCCCAACTTATCCCCAGAGAAATTCCTCCACATTTGAACAAAGTAACCTGTTTAAAAACCATGTATACATGCAAATATAGCACAAATACATTCAATTAAACATGAATAGATATATTTATATGTAAATATGAATTTTAAAATCATAAATATTCACTTTTCAAAGGGTAATTATACCTAGAAAACATTTTTCCACAAGCCCTTTAATTTTAGGGGTTAGGAATTTAGTTTAGGGTTTATAGTTTGTGTTTAGGTTTATGTGCTTATAATTTAGGGATTGTGGTTTGAATTTAGAATTTAAGGGTTATAGGTAAAAAACTAAATCCCTATCATATTACCTTAAAACCTAAACCCTAACCTCTTAACCCTAATCCCTAACACTAAACCCTAAATTCTAAGCACGGATTTTAAACTATAAACCCTAAACTAATTCCCTAACCCCTAAAATTAGGGCGCTTGTAGAAACAAAATGTTTCCACCGCCAGTGCATCGTATATTTTCCACTTTTCAAAAATTTAAAACATAAATAAATATAAAAGCTTTTTTTGACGAAGATGGAAAATATTTAAAACTATTAATTATGTCAGATTTTTTTTTACATTCAGACAAATGCTAAGATTCGAACCTCACACAAGAGAAAAATTATACTATGAACATAATTTACCACATTAATCATGGTCCCAACTAATGAAAATAATCTAATTCACAGTTTTTTTCCATGTCAACAACTCACTTATATAATAACTTGAAAAAACCTATTTTTCAAATGACTTGTAAAAAATGAGTGAAGATTCACTCGTTGAAAAAAATAATGGGAGACACGAGTTCATTCTAAGAAATATGAGTTTGAATCGTTTTGTTTACAAGGTGTATGTACATTGTCAAAGTGTTAAGAATATCTATGAACAAATACTACTTTGTAATTACCTTTAGACCATTCAAAAAAACGATGAGAAAAAAAATGGTAAAATGACTAATTTTTATTAGACAGAATCATAAATAATGTGGTAACTCAAACTTACAATATAAAATTTTCCACACGAGATAAAACAATATAAACATCTTAATCACAGTGACCAATTAGTAGATTTGTAAGTCAGATTTTTTTGAACAGGGTAAATCGGATTTTATTTTATTTATTTTATTTTGAAGTCTATCAGATTTTATTTTTAAATGGATAGATACATTAAAAAAATTTAAACATAAAAATTTTGTACGTAGCACAATACGGCTTGTACTGCTTAGAACTAGGGATCGCAGTCGAACCGATTCGGTAGGTTTAAGTTATCATGAGTCAGAGTCTTTTTAGATTCGAGGTTTTTTGGGTATAGATTTTTTTGGGGTTGAATTTTCAAAAGTTCATATTATTTCAGATTCGAAATCATTTTTTTTTTAGATTCAAACTTATTCATTTTATATCAAATATCATATTGTCACACATAATTTTTTAAAGTTCAGAATTATTTCATATTTGAATTTAAGTTTTTTTAAATAATTTAAAAATAATTATAAAATAATATCTGTTTATACATATTTTTAATTATTTAATAATACAAAAAAAGTGATTGAATTTAGATCTTTTAGGACAAAGAAATTTATGTGCGACCGTAACTGAAATTTGTTGTTTGATCCAATAGCGAGCAACAATTCACTTCTCAACTTAAGAGGGTTCGAGAAACAAGTTAGACCATGTAATGTTTGATTGTGTGAGTGTACAAGTTTATATCAAATATATAACACATAATAATTTGTTAACACTATTCGAGGGCGAACTAGTGGAGCCATGACTCTAAAAGTATTTAAAAATTATAAAAATTAAGATAAGATAATGTTAAACATGTTCTTTTCCCTCTTCAGACAATATCTATAATTCATTGTTAAACATGTTCTTTTCCTCTTCAGACAATATCTATAATTAAGTTTTATTTTTTTTGAACTGATAAATTTAAACTTTTTAAATAATTTTAAAATATAATATTAAATTATGTCACCAACTTTAGTACATATTGTTATAGCTTGAAAGAGACAGAGAAATTAATCTTATATATATAAAAAAAAGAAATTGAAGTCTTTTAATATAAAATTAATCTTATTGTATACTTTAATAGACATATTTTTTAAAACGAAAATAATTGCATTTTGATAACTGATATCAGAGCAACCAAAGAGCGAAGATAATAGTACCTGCAAGTAAACCAAAGGCGAGAACGATAACTCAGGGCCGATGGCTCGATGATAAACAAGCGAATTCCACCTCGACTCCTCCTCCATTTCAAGCCACTCCTCCACCGTTTTATCGCAAACACCTTCACAAACCTTATGCCTCAGTCGTTACACTTTATGTACGGCCGACCCGACGGCTCGGATCTCCTAATCCGCCCACAGGTCGTGAAGTAGTCGTTGCACCAGCAAAATATGGCTTCTTTCATGGCCGTGACGGTCAGTCCCTCCGCTGCATGGCTGGTGAACAAGTACACGGCCTTGAGGTAGTGGAGTTTCATGGCCAAGTCGAGGCCGGTCAGGTCATGAACCACGTCGGAACCGGTGACGCGACCTGGCCCGTCAGACGAGAGCTTGAGGTTGTAGACGAGATCGTGGTCTTGTTGGGGGGAAACAATGGTTTTGTGTTCGAAAAATGGGAGATGGTTCTGTCGAAAATGGGTAATTCATGGGGGGGGGGGGGGGTTATAACTCGGTTCTTAAATCAGGGCGGGTGGGGTGAGTTAATGGTAAATATTAAAGTGGGTCTTCTTCATTGATTCGTTGGCTGAAAAACATTGGCCATTTCGGCGTTGCATTAAATCTTCACCGGTTTGAAATGGATGGGAGGGAAAGCCCCCTTACAGTGCAGCCGAATTAGATAATAAAAAGGATTTAGGGACAAGAAAACCTGTTTGATCGAGGAATAAAAAATTTGATGCCTATTTTTAATGCGAATAAAAATAAATTAATAAAAATTTACTATGTTTAAAAGTTTAACCTAACTCTCGACTCTAGATAAAAAAAAATTCTGATAGTAATGGATAAGATGCTATTTAATATATATCATGTTATAAAAGAATATAATATATGAAATTGAAAGACGAGTTCGACAAGTTGTGATGTTGAATGTTTAAGTCAAGGCTCAAGCCATATTTAACGTTGTTGTTGTTTTCAACATCTATTCTCTTGGAATGTTTAAGCCAAGTGTTACGGACCACAAATCCTCGACCGAGACAAGTGCAACAATGGCAGTCCAAGATTATCTTTGGCACATTTTGGGCCTATCAGGTGACCTAGGAAAGCTTACAATCTGAAATAAGTGATGAGTAAATGAGTAGGGGTGAGCTTTCTTTTATAGTGAGAGTTCCCTACGATAAACGATTCAGATTACAATAGATCAACAGTCAAGATGAGAGCCTCTATCTTATCTACAACATTTGAATTTCAAATAAAAGATAATGTGAGAATTATCTTTAATAAATAAAAAATAATTTACTATGATAATTTACACAAAAGGAAAAGAAACGATCGACTGCAAATGGCGGCCAATCGATCGACTAGCGACATTCGAGTCTTGCAGAAAGAGAAGAAAGCTTCATTTTGTCGCTGACAGTGGCCAGATTTAGGGATCTAGGGATTTTAGGGTTATTTTGTGAATTTTAGTAAATATAGAGATTTTTTAAAGTAAGTTAACAGCAGGGCACCTAAATGGGTAATTTTAAAAACATTAGACATTTGGCCCAAACAAAATCTTTGGGCACTTATTTGAAAAAAATAATATAGTTTGAGCACTTAATTGACATTTAAGCCTATAAACAAAGATAAATAAATAATTATACTCAAAAGTACTTTTGAAAAACTAAATATTAAAAATTTTAATTTTTAAAAAACACTTTTCAAATTAAACTAAAAAGTGCGTTGCTTTTAATCCCTTACTTTTTGGCTCCAAAAACACGTTTGAAAAACACTTTTGGCTCCAAAAAAAAACATTTGAAAAGCAATGAAGAACAATTAGACCTCCAGAAATAAGATTTTTTTTCTCTACTAATAGTCGTAATTATTGAGACAATAGTCATAATTTTTGGCCTAATCACAATCTTTTGTACACAACTTTTGAAACAATTTAAATACTTGAAAATGTTTCAACACAATGACCTTAAATCCATTTCAGAAAATCATTAACTACTCTTTGGTGTTTCTTGGACTTCTCCAATGGCGACACCTTCAAACACAGTTAGATATCCAATGAATGCTCAAACTCGGTTCATGTTATGCAGGTCTTGCAGAAACCACCTCGCCACCTTTAACAACTGCCTTGGCCAAGTAGTCTTCTTTTACTTCAATTATTCATTGTGTTCTTCAACTAACTTTCTATGTAATAATTTGTGATCTTACTTTGCCATAAAACTTACTGTTTTTTTTTTTTTGTATGCAAACCTGCTTGGTTCGAATCGTATGATCAGGCATTCGATGGTTTGCTCTGCCGCACTGTGTAAGATACCTCTCATTGAAAAACACAATATCCGATACTAGAGTTCATTGTGTAAAACTGTAATTTAATCTTTGTGCGTCTTTGATATATATATAGTGACAGTGTGCGGACGGATGATGTAGTAGCCCCGACGTCGTTCCATGGTTTGCCGGCGGTGAATGTCCATTGCAATGGATGCAGCACACACATTGGCGGGAGATTTGTAAGTTACTTTTGGTTACACAGATAATGCCCGAGTGCATAGATACTTATATTTGTCACTGTTTTCAGATTTCACCTGATAATCCAAGGTTTCATGAACGTTATCTGTTTCTTTTGTAAGTTGTTTTCCCTCCTTCGAATTACTGATTCTTACTCCGAAAGGACACCGCAATGAGAATTAGAAAACCGGTTTTTGAATGAAATTGGTGGGTGCAGGGACCGGATGCTATATTGGGATGGAACCCAGGGGTTGCGTGATGCTGTCACACACGAGCCAGTCAACAACGGTTCCCGGTCATCGATTAATGAATCCCCAGAAAACATAATCTAAGAGTCAAATGCAATTTCTACAAGGGGAAGCCAAATGTTTCTGCTTTTGTTTTCATTTCTAGTTTACTGTGTTTTGGTTCTCTGAATGGTGATAATAAAAGGGAACGTTTTGTGGTAATTCAAGTGAGCATCATTGGTGTGCTCTGAAACGTAATTGAAATGCATCACATTTTTACTGCTTTATTTTGTTTTTCTTTCTTTCTTACAAGAGTGTTATTTTGTTGGCACAATGAAAAAACAGCCTTTATGTTACATAAGTTGACTCCCAATCCTTCATTTTTACATACTGATGATACGTAATAAACATGCAACGCGAAGAATTATTAGCCATAGTAGAAAAAATTAATAGATGGATCATTCTTACCACCCCAGTGATGGTCTCATCTAATAAATATGGTAATGGATCAGTCATTTGTTTTATATTTTTTTTCAATGCAAACCTACAATAAACAATCCAAGTTCTCACGGTTGTGTATATACTTGCTCAATCCAGGTAGGATATCAATTCTCGGATATCAATATTACTGTTCACTTTTCTGCAGATATCAATGATGATATCAATATTACTGTTCACTTTTCTGCAGATATCAATGATATCCACTATTTTGAATATGATAAAATTAGTGAATAACAAATAAAAACATGTGCTTTCATTTCTCACTTTTAAAATTTAAGAAAACTCGTAGTAAGATTATATGATATAGACAAGCTGTACTAACATTTATTGATTAGATAATCGGTCAATGAGTTATATGTTAGTATTAACCTTTTTAGTATTTTAATTAAAATTTTTACTTAAATATAGCTTTAGGATTTTTTCCCCAAAAATATGACTCTTCTCATTTTAATTCCCGAAATATTGTATTTGCTACAATACCATAGAGGATTGGATTAAGCTGAATCCGACTATGAACAATGCTTTTCTCAAAAAGCCCCCTAAAATGCCCAAAGTCAGAGCCTCCTAAACCCGCCTTTAGGGGTATTTTTGTAATTTATAGCCTAAAGTCGGAGTCTCTTGAACTAGCCTTTAGGGTACTATAGCAAATGCACTAATTCAGGAAAAAAATGAGAAGGACAATGATTTAAGAAAAAAAAAAACCCTATGGCAATATTTATGGATTTTTCTCATTTTAATCCTAATCTTTCAATTATTAGTTAAACTGACATTTAGGGTCATTTTGCATACACATATATTAGTATTTTTAACCCTTTGACAATACATATATTTTGTACACGTAGGTGTTTGAACTCAAGTCTCTTAGAATGTAGAATTATTTTTTGGATTCAAGGGATTATGCCTTTAATCCATCGAGGGAGTGGATGGAGTTGAGCAGATGACGAGCGTCGAGGTGGCTAATCCTGACTATGAGCTTGTTCCGAAGCTCTTTAAATTGCTTTGAGGACATGATCATGTTCTTGTTGAGATCATAGTTGACATGATTAACAAGGACAATGGGGGACCATTTAAGCTTGGTTCGATCTATCTGGTACCTTTGCTCCGCTCGAACCATGTTGTTATCACGCATGCGTTTCGAGAATGTAATAAAGTTTCTGATAAACAAGCGAAAAGAAAAAAATATTGAGATCAAGCTAAGTATGTGCTTGGCTGCTATAATGCAGATATGTATGGTTACTTCCTGCCAGTTAGATACCCTCATTATTTGTACAAAAGAAATATGGACGGTACTTGGATAAAATATTATCAATTTGTGTAATATTGTCAGTCTTGGTAACCTCTGTCTTGTGTTATCGCTATTTGTGTTGGTGTCAACAAATTTATGTTTTCAGCTTACTTTTACTAATATCTTCTAATTTTAAAACTATTTTCACATGTTTTGGTTGTAATTTCTTATATTTCATAAACTTTATCATCCAGGTTTGAACTTCATCACAAATTTTAGGACACGTTTTTCTTTTAAGGTCGAGAGCTTAACTCTGTAGCAAAGGGATCGTGGGATTAAAAGAAACAAGAGACCGGAAAAGGAAAATAGCACATTAGAATTTGAGGCAGGATCTCCAACCAATTCGGACATCGCAAGAAAACAGATCCTTACTCGGTCCGCAAGAAAAGCATTGGCGTTAGGTAAACGAGTAGGAATTGAGTTTATTGGTGATGAGAATGAAATATTAGAAGATTTTGTTGCAGCGGAGTTGCAAAATCAATAGTGTATGTGGAGCTTTGTTTAGTTAGTAAGATGTTGGTGCCTTGAGATTGGTAGCTCTGCTGCGGTTTGCTTCGTTCCAGCTGTTTCTTTTGCTGTAGCTTTGGTTGTTTGATGAGTGAGCTGGGTTTAGTTTTCATTTAGGTCCCCTTGTGAGGAGGTGTTATTGGTTGCCAATATGTTTGTGTCTAGGATTGCTGAAATTGTTGGAGCTTTTTCTGGTTTCCTAGTGAACACGAGTGGGAATCTGGCATTGTTTGAGAAAGTTGTTTCGAGATCTCTAGTTGGTTGGATATTTTTTGATAGTGTTGATTTTTCTTTGTTGGTAAGGAGTGTTCTCCTGTCGAGATCATCTTTTGTTATGGTTTCCCCTGTCGTGGTAGCTCTGGGTTACCGTTTTTTATTAGTTTTACAATCCATTTTTCGAAGGGGGTTGCGAATAGATGTTTGATTGGTATGGTTTGTTTCCGTTGTGAGGCTGGCATTTACTTTTTCTGTAAGATGGCTTGTTGCTATTGGGTTCTGGCTTGTGGAGCATAGCGATGTGGTAGCATTAGCATGGTATTTTGCTGAACTTTGATTAGCAGAGCGAAAAATAGAGTTTGTGGAGATGTTTCCGTACATTTGATGAGGCGTGTGGTTTGATTGATTGTCTAGTGTTTCATTTTATTTTTTGGGAAGCAAAAGCGGTAGCGGATGTCTTGGCAACAGGTGAGGTCGATCGAACATCAAGGTTCCAAGTGCAAAACTGGTTCGGGTGCTTGCTGCAATTTTGGTTATTTAAACATGCGATCTTGGTTTCTCATGCTGCTGGGTGCAACTCTTTAATGATCGGCGTTTTGCATGCTGCGTTGCGCTCGTGTTTTTACGTTTCTGTTGTGGCTATTGTTTGCTAGATTCGTATGTGGTCATGTTGTACGGTGTGGTGTTGTAGCTAGGTGTTTGAGTATCCTTATTATTCTTAGTACTTTGGATTGTGATCACGCGCTCTTTTATCCCTTCCAAAGCGAAAGGGTTTTTTAATAAGACATATGATAATTATATGCGACCTTTTTCATCAATAAAATCATATATTGTCGAGAAAAACACACATAAAAGTCAAGGTAAAAAATAGGAGATCAAATCTATGCTTAACGAAATCATGTTAGATGGGACTGACTTACCACACCATCTGTGGTTCCATCTAATTAGGGATTGAGGTAAAACATCGGGAGGGGTTGTTGCCCCTGACATGGATATTTTTTACCTTTGATTCGTTATATTTTTTTTGAAAAATTTGGAATAATTATAAATTTGCCCCCCCTCTTTTATGCATCCCAAATCTTAGCTCCGTCCTTGCATCCAATTATATTTTTTTCATTTTTTTTCAAGGTGAATCTTTATCTCTTTCCTACATGTAACTAAGGAGTGAGTAGTTACTTGTAGATTATAAATGACATGGTAAACCGAGTCCCTCTAATAATTTCACTATGCCTAAGTTACGAATTCATGCTTATACCCTAATCAATTACTTTTTTATTCTTATACTTTTTAATTTTTAAAGCACGACTCGAACATTAATCGTTAAAGTTTTAGTCTGTATACTATAAGTAAGTTATAGATTTAATTTCAAGTTTCTAATTTGATCGTTTATAGTCTTTGCAACTCAATCATTTTATCTCTCTATTGTCTTGAGTCACAACTAAAATTTTAAAATTATAAAAAATACAAGGACTAAATTTGACCACATTGATGTGCAGGGGACTTGTCCATGAATCAGATAGTAACCTGCCCGACCCAGGACAATTTCGGACAAAGATTTCTAACCCGCAAGCTAATTCAACTCGAATATAATTTAAATAAATATTTCATTTAAATTTAATTATGTATAAAACTATTTTTAAATTTTAATAAAAATAGGTAATTTAAGTGAGCCAAACTAAACCTAAACTCAAACTTAATACTTTTTAAATCCAGAAGAACTTTTCTCTGCTAATAGTCACAATTACTGAGACAAAAGTCATAATTTTTGGAATAATCACAATCTTCAGTACACAACTATTGAAACAATTTAAATGTTTGAAAATATACCGACACAATAACCTTAAATCCATTTCAGAAAATCATTAACTACTCTTTGGGTGTTTCTTGGACTTCTCCAATGGCGACGCCTTGAAACACAGTTAGATATCCAATGAACGCTCAAACTCGGTTCATGTTATGCAGGTCTTGCAAAAACCACCTCGCCACCTTTAACAACTGCCTTGGCCAAGTATTCTTCTTTTACTTCCATCCTTCATTGTGTTCTTCAACTAACTTTCTATGTAATAATTTGTCCGTAAAACTTGCTTTTTTTTTATGCAAACTTGCTTGATTCGAATCGTATGATCAGGCATTCGATGGATTGCTCTGCCGCACTGTGTAAGATACCTCTCATTGAGAAATGTTGTCACTGAATTTTCACCCTTTCTTTTTATTTTTTATAATTATATATATATATATATTATTAGAACTTAAGCTCAAAAATACAAAAACAAAAAGGATCCATTTGATTTAAATAAGGTGTCCATTAATAATGACTCCACTTATTTTAAATATATGATACAATAAAAACCTATTTTTGGCCCAACAAACCCAATTAATCTTTTTTTTATCCTTTCATGTGCAGATTTAACGGGAGCCATAGGATCTAGGGCAAGAGGATATGATGGCTAGGATCGAATCAACAAAAAAAAGAAAGGGGGGAGGGAGGACCACCCGTGCCGCCACGCGCGCGGGGTGGTTCCTCCCAAAACCCCCTATTTGAAGCAGCAGCCGCCGCTGCTCTTTCCTCCACCGCCTGCGTTGCGGTGGCCGTCACCGATGATGTTGGAAAGCCGACCAGCCCACGCCGTCGCTCTCCCCCGCCGCCGTCCGGTCACCTGCAAATGGGAGGAAAGAGGATTAAACCCTAGTTCGAAATATGAAAAAATCATCCGAAATTGCTCAAATTCGAGCCAAATCGGATTAATTTCGACATATGAGGCAAGTCAACACCGAATCTTCTATTGGGGGAATGTTTTGGCCGGATTTAAGGGATTTTGATTCCCATTTTCCATGTATTCTAGGCTAGAGAAAAAACTATAAACCCCCATTTCCCCTTGTAAAAGACACCGAAAAATTCACAAGAAATCCACTAAGAAGTTGTACGAATTTGCAGCATTGTGTTCAAATCTTTTAGAATAAGAAGCAAGCAAATTCCTCTTCATTTCGGTATTGTTCATACTTTTGATTGAAGAAGATGTTGTTGAACTTTGATCATTTTTTTCGAATTTAAACTGATTTTTGGTGTTTTTTAGAGTTATTTTGCAAATATATATATATATATATATAAAGGGGGTACCACCGCCGACAAGCGGCGGCCGGCGCCAGTGGTAGGCGGCCGATACGGTGATTGTTCATCAGTGTTTTTCATTCTTGAAGAACACCAAGAACAATGAGTGGCTTTTTTTTTGTGTTTGATCCATTTGGATCTAAAAAAAAAAGGAAAAGTGTTTATAAGACAATACCCAAAATAAAATGGGTTAATTTCACTCATTAAAATCCCTCTCCCACTCGTTTTTACCTTACGGTCACCAAACTTTCAATTTTTTAAATTGGTCATTGTTTTCTCCCAAATTTGGCTATAAACTTTATTTCCTTCAATTTGATCATTTTTTTGAAAAAAATAGTATAAAAGACTATCTAACTCCTAAAAAGTCAAACCTTAATTCCTTTTCCTTAAAAAAGAAAAGTGTAATAAAAACTCAAACTTTAAAACTAAGCGTTAATTTTGTAAAATAAATTCATGTCTTAATTTTTATCACAATTTTTGTACATATCTAATTTTCTAATTTAATTACCTTTGTATGTATATTTACCTTGTTCATATTATGTCTTTTAGTCTAAGTAACCTTAGGAATAAGGTCTAAAAACTCTAGTTAGAGACTTTCTGTTTGAATAAAACTTTTTTCAGAAAAAAAATCATAAAGCACACTTAATTAAACTTTAACCCAAATAGGTAAAATATTTAGAATATTTAGGCTAACTTTCTATGTAATAATTTGTGATGTTACTTTGCCATGCAAACCTGCTTGGTTCGAATCGTATGATCAGGCATTCGATGGATTGCTCTGCCGCACTGTGTAAGATACCTCTCATTGAAAAACACAATATCCGAAACTAGAGTTCATTGTGTAAAACTGTAATTTAATCTTTGTGCGTCTTTGATATATATATAGTGACAGTGTGCGGACGGATGATGTAGTAGCCCCGACGTCGTTCCATGGTTTGCCGGCGGTGAATGTCCATTGCAATGGATGCAGCACACACATTGGCGGGAGATTTGTAAGTTACTTTTGGTTACACAGATAATGCCCGAGTGCATAGATACTTATATTTGTCACTGTTTTCAGATTTCACCTGATAATCCAAGGTTTCATGAACGTTATCTGTTTCTTTTGTAAGTTGTTTTCCCTCCTTCGAATTACTGATTCTTACTCCGAAAGGACACCGCAATGAGAATTAGAAAACCGGTTTTTGAATGAAATTGGTGGGTGCAGGGACCGGATGCTATATTGGGATGGAACCCAGGGGTTGCGTGATGCTGTCACACACGAGCCAGTCAACAACGGTTCCCGGTCATCGATGAATGAATCCCCAGAAAACATAATCTAAGAGTCAAATGCAATTTCTACAAGGGGAAGCGAAATGTTTCTGCTTTTGTTTGCTTTCATTTCTGGTTTACTGTGTTTTGGTTGTCTGAATGGTGATAAAAAAGGCAACGTTTTGTGAGCACATTTGGTGTGCTCTAAAACGCAATTGAAATGTATCACATTTTTACTGCTTTCTTTCTTTCTTACAAGAGTGTTATTTTGTTCGCACAATAAAAAAACTGCCTTTATGTTACATAAGTTGACTCCCAATCCTTCATTTTTTACATACCGATAATACGTAATAAACATGCAACGCGGAGAATCATTGGCCATACCAGGAGAAATTATTAAATGGCAACGGATAAGTCAATTGTTTCGCTTTTTTAGTTCAAATTATTGTAGATAAATTTAGAAAAGGCGAACCTACAGCAAACAATCCAACGGTTGTGTATACTTGCTCAATCTAAGTAGGGATGGCAATTTAATTTGAATTCGAAGAAAAAAATCCGATTGGAAAAAGTTTAAATCCGAATCTAAAAAAAAGTTTAAGTCCTAATAAGAGGCAGGTCGGATATAGATGTTGTCAGGATCCGTTTTAAATCCGATTCAATTCCATGTTCGATCCATATTCGAGTTCGAATAAAAATATTTATGACTTTTAATTCTTTACAAAATATTATTTATAATATTTACATTAAAATAATAAGACAATGTCTAAAGTAAAAAAAGTTAATGAGTAACTTGAAATAATTGTAAAAACAAAATTAACTTACATATATAAAGTGGTAATAAAAATATAAATATATTAAGAATGCAAGTTAAATAATGATATTTATCTATAAACTAAACTTAATATAATGTAATAGATATTGGGTCAAAGTAGGGGTAACAAAGTCTTTGAAAAACATCTCAATAGCCCCCTATAGCCAAGAGTTTTAACTCTTGAGAGCTCAAAATCGAGACACATAAAATGGTCCTCTGAAAATAAACTATTTCCATGCAACTGAAGGATGGGAGACAAGTTTTCAAAATCAGCCTGACTTTGCCTTGCATACCCGTCGAGAGACTTTAGTGGTCGGGATATGTAAAGATCCCTGGTTGCGTACACCAATTGAAATCTGGCGATAGCTGACTGTTGAGACAGCCTGACTGCCATCTTACGATCATAAGACTAGAAGAAATCACTAGAGAAGGACTCGTCTCGGCCCATTGGTACTCCTCCGAGAGCAAAATGGAGAAACTCGAAAGCTCCGCCCCATGGTCAACCCGTAATCATTTCTCTAAATGAGAAACCTAAGGTTGGGGATTTTTTTCGCAAGAGCCACTTCAAAAGAAATGAAATACCATTCTTAAAAGTAGTATACAATATTATAATTCACTATTCTGCAGATATCAATGCTTGGATATCCACTATTTCGAATATGATAAACATTAGTGAATAACAGATTAAAACATGTGCTTTCATTTCTCAATTTTAAAACTTAAGAAAACTCCTTGTAAGATCATATGATTTAGACAAGTTGTACTAGTAGCATCTATGATTAAATAGTGAGTAAATAAGTTGAATATCGGTGATTAAATAAAAAATAATAATGTTAGTTTTTTTAGACTTTTAATCCTAATGTTTCAATTATTACTTAAAATGATATTTGGGGTTATTTTGACAAAATTGAAATAATAGGGTTAAAATAATAAAAAAATAAGAATTAATGTACTATCCAATCAAATATCAGAACTAATTTTGATATTATGCTTATTAAAAATAGTTTACTATAAAATATTAAGTTATTTCTGTTAAGAGATTAGAAGATTCGTGTTGTACATTTTTATCTCGAAAGAAATTTCACAATTGATACAATGCCTTGGTTAGTAAATAACTTTTTGAACCAAAATTAACAGTTTGAAGCCTTTTAGAGGTTTGACCAGTCAAATCTGCTAATTTGGATGTTTGGTAAATAAAGGGTTATAATAGCAGATTGAGGTGAAATCTATTTTTTTAGAAAAGCTTATTTTGTTCAAATAATCAAACAGATATCAGCTATCAGTTAATTTTACCAAACACTTTTATACAATCAGTTAATACAATATGATAGTCAAATCAACTAATGATATTGACTATTTACTATTAATTAATATAATTCGTTAGTCGCTATCAGCTATCCGCTACTAACCATAGCGAATTACAAAAACGATGATACGGAGACTTTATATCTTCCTCAAATAACCTTATGAGACACTAAACCGACAATTATTATTGTATTGTTTAGATTAATTTTTTCTTTATAAAAAAAATTAAATACCAACAAGTATACGAATGTGTTGAGATCTATATAATAAATTTATCGTAAATAATTCAAACTAGATTTAGTTAAGGGTAAGATTATCTATCTAGTTCGATAGATTTTTTTTTGGCCAAAAGCTAAAAATTTATTAAAATAAATAAAGGGTTACAAAATAATAAACATTATAGTCTCAGAGAAAAAGGTAACAAAGCACATGTATATCACAGGGCCAACATGGCTAAAATCGAAGGAAAAAGGTAAATTCTAGCAACAATCTATCAACTGACCGTCATAGGCTTAAAGGTCGATAACAACGTATTCGATAAATTAAAAGACGGATCTAAAAAGTTTACTAATCGGAGATGACTATTTGAACCCTCGAGTTCTCAATCCGCATCACCGAGAATCACCAGTAGAAAACACCGTAGTAACCAAAAGATGAAGCAACAACGCTCTTAAAAATGGTAATAACCGCTATCGAGCAATCAGAGGCGCGATAACACAACGCCGAAGCTTCAAGGACAACCAAAAACTAAAGCAAAAAGAAACTGTAGCGATGTCCCTTTCGCTAAAAAACGGGTTCCGAAGTGTTTGTTGTCTTTCGGATATAAAAATGTTTATTCCGTGAGGTTTTAAAAAAACCGTGTTTTATTTAGAAATTAGAATCGCCATCGGCCACTTAGGTAGGCCGGAAACCGTAAAACTAGATATTTAAAAATTGTTGGGTTCGGGAGTCGATTACGGATGGGGAAGGATTAGCACTCCACACCGCCCAAAATTGGTACTTTAATAATCACCGCTTTATTAATATTAGACTTTCCGGGCTAATGTGATGAGTAAGTTAAGATTTGGTCATAAATGCGAGTAAATTTTAAAGGTCCCATTATCCGAGAGTAAACGCCCAACCACCATCACTGAGCCTGATACTGGTCCCGTTTACGCTCGGATAAAAGGGCACCGCATTGACGGTTTATATGCCATTATGCAACCTTAGAGAAATAATTTGGAAACATACATTCACATTGACATGGTAAATGACAAAATAAATAATAAAAAAACATGGATATCACAAAATTAAACAAATATGATAAAAAACACGAACATAACACATAATAATAATAATAATAATAATAATAATAATAACGAGGCATGAATAAAAAGCATGTGGGAAAGAAAAACACATACTTCAAGAATACATACATATTAAAAATAAAACACAATATAACATATGCATGACATAAATGTATTATGATAATTTCACAAATCAAAACAACATGCTAACAAAGAAACTAATACCTAGTACATAACATATGACATAATTTGCATACAAAAATAAATAAATAAAAACGTGGCATTATACATGACCAAAAAAACACACACTAACATGTAACATAAACAAATGTACCATGAAAACCAAACTAAAGTATGATATAAAAATGAATATGGACAAAAAGATAAAAGAAATCAACACATCTAAAACATAAATAGACACGGTAAAACATGACATATATGAATACAACAAGTAATAGAACATGCTAAAAAACAAATAAAAACACAAGTAAGCAATGAATATTTAGAACACAAAAACAAGGACTGAAACGCTAAGAAATAAAACAGAAAGGCAGAAATTAAAAGGAAATAAAACTCGACTTAAGGACGTGATTACAAGCCTAATGAAACTTAAAAAGACCAGTTCTGTAAAATACCCATGTAGCACGCTTGGAATGAAAATTTCAAAAACACGAAGGTCCTTGGGGCGTAATTTGACCATTTGAAAACTGATTTCATTTGATTAAGGGACAAAAACGAAAGATTTTAAAAACTAAGAAGGACCAGGATTATGAATAACCCAAGGGGCAGACTCGGTTTGAAAAATTGAAAAACTCGGAACTCCTTATGTTGTAATTTTACAATTTTTTAAAACTAAAAAGTCTATAAATAGCCATTACTAGACCTGGTTTAAGGGTTTTGGCCATTTGAAAATTTCGTTTTGTAAACAAATCATCTCCCCATTTTAATAACCTTGAAGCCAACTCTCTCAAAATCCAGAAATCGGTCACACACAGCCGTGCCGTCCGTCGTTGGTGACCACCGACTGCCGGCAGCGGCGAAACCCAAAAAACCTTAAAATGACCTTCTTTTACTTTTAAACTCAGATCCGAACCCAAACTTTTAAGAAAACGAGTCTTTTGCCCTAGATCTATAAAAACGAAACAAAAAGAAAACCTTTAAAAGTTTGAAAGACGGCAGGGGAAAGGAGAAGATAAATAGACAGATGTGTGGGAACCGTTCATCGGCGATCCCAACCTCGGCCATCATGCAAGGTGGTCGGCCCAAGCCGAAAGAGTATATTCTTTCCCTTTTAATCGTTTCTTTTTTAGTTCAAATGCATGTAAAAAAAATAAGGGAGGAGATACCTCTCTGGAAATTCTTTTTTCTTTGGGTTATTTCTGGAATTGAAAACTGACTCCTTACAAATTTTGAGTTGGATACATATATGTGATTTTTTTTGGTAGGGATAATACATAAAGTATATATTTGATTTGATTTTGTACTGACAAATCTCATTTTCTTACTTTGTTTGCATGTCCGGTAGTTGAGCCGGTAAGGGTAGTGTGTACGGCGGCAGAGGGAACATGGTGGCGTTGTCTGTCTTGTCAGATTCACTCACGACCTTTGGATCAGATCTGATCCAACGGCTGTGATTGCATGGGAAATGAATGGCCTAGATCTGGTCTTAGAGTGAGCAAAGCTGCCTCTGATCTCGACACGTGGCAGACGAGATCGAACGGTCTTGCGCGTGCATTGCACGCTCGAGTGGGAGATGAGCAGCCCGGGGGTGCATTTCACGCGCAACAGATAAAAGGACTTATGGCTTCAATCAGGACTGTTGGATCAGATCTGATCCAACGGTCAGATCTTAGGCGGCTGCAAGGAAAAGATAGGATATTAGATAGGGTTTTAGGATATTGGATCATTTGTTTTGGGTCGGTAATTATTTTGGGCCTCATATGTAACTGGACTGGACTGCTATAACAACTTATGTGGGTTTTGTAATATTATGGATTTGACTTAATTTAATTGGGTTTTTGTTTTCAGACTTGTTTATATATATATATATATAACTAATAATAATAATAATACGATACCACATACACATGCATGTACACATATACGGACACCCAAACATATAACACACACATATGTTCAAATATTTACATATACCACATACATTTAAATGCAAACACACACACATATATATATATATACACACAATTGATATAAACATATACATTAGTACACATATATAATACAAAACCGGCGTGACATAAAATGTAAACACGCACGCTACGTACAACATTATAAATGCGTTTGTATATACACTACATATGTTATACATGCACTCACACATCACACACACATACCTCATATACATTAGTCACACGTACATATAAACACATAGTATAACACGCCCACATGCAATAATAATACCCTTTAATTATTATATTAACAATATTCACAAACCGAATAAAAATGAGTGATTACAGTTGCCCCTCTTTGATTGTTCTTGTGAAACGAGAACAAAGCAAAGACCAAAAACACTCATTTTTATCCGACTTCCCTGCTCACGACTTCAGAATCACGTGTTCTTCTGGAACTCTCTGCTTTTCCTCGGCCGAATCTTCAGGCTCGTAATTCTCCCTATATAGAAATTCTTCACCTTTTGTTCTTCTTTGAGATTCTGGAGTTATGGCTCTTCCTATATGGAGCCTTTCACTGGAGGCTCGAAAACGTAGGCTTCTCCTTTATATAGCCTTTATCTTTGATTTTTTCTTTTCTATTTTTTCCTTTTTCTCTCTTTTCTGCTCTTTTTTCTTTTTTTCTTCTCTCTTTTTTTTTCTCCTTCTTTTTTTACAAGGCTGTTTATATCTTTGGACTCATGCTACTAAGGCTGCCGCATCATGCCCGAAGGACTTATTACCATGCTCAAAAGACTTACTGGTGGCCCGAAGGTCTTATCATCATGCCCGAAGGACTTACTGATGGCCCGAAGGACTTAACATCTGGCTTCACACTACTCTGGCTACCGTCATCTGACCTCACGCTACTATGGCTACCGCATCATGCCATAATGACTTATTGATGGCCTGAAGGACTTATCACCATGCTCGAAAGACTTAATGGTGGCCCGAAGGACTTAACACCGTGTCCGAAGGACTTACCGATGACTCGAAGGATTTAACATCTGGCTTCACGCTACTATGCCTACCGTCGTCTAGCCTCACGCTACTATGGCTACCGTCGTCTGGCCTCACGCTACTATGGCTGCCGCATCATGCCCGAAGGACTTATCACCATGCTCGAAAGACTTAATGGTGGCCCGAAGAACTTACCAATGACTCGAAGGATTTAACATCTAGCCTTACGCTGCTATGACTGCCGATCTTTTCTTTCTTTAGTAAATTCTTTGACAATTCTTCAAATACCTGTATAAAAACAAGTAAAAATTGACATGCCTCTATCTATATGATGCATGCAATGTCGTGCTTTCTTTTTCTTCTTCTCTTTTTCTTTTTTTCTTTTTCTTTTTTCTCTATTTTTTCTTCTCTCTTTTCTTTCTTTTACCTCTTTCTTCTTCTTCTCTTTTTATCATCATTTTTTCTCACTCACTCTCTTTCTTTCTTTCTCTCCTTTTTTTCTTTTTCTTTTTTCTTCTCTTTTTTCTTTCAGCCTTTTTTGTTCTAAAGTCTTACACCCTGAAAGGTCGTTCCTCAGATTTCTTCATCTCTTTACTTCTTCATTGTATGCTCTTAAATCCTCATTTGATCAATCACTTCGAATCTAGATTAACATGTTTTCAAACCTTTTGTTCGGAAGGCTTTCTTATCTTCAGGGTTATCACCCATCTTCATAAATGATTTTCTGGTTCTTATTTTATTCTTATAAGAACCCTTGTCATCTTCTTCGCTTGGCGTTCCCCATTCAACCATGGGCTCCACTGCTTTGAATTTTTTGACCCATCATACAAAGCCTTGATCTATTTCTAGTCACCAGGGTGAGCCAAAATGCTTTCATCCCCTGAGCTCATCCTTGATCTTCTCGTAGCATTTCGGCGGGAATTAACTCTCGGTCCCTATGCTTTAAATCTCATCATCATTCATTTTTAAAGCAATGCAAAAGGTAATTTACTTGTGTATATTTCAAAAAAATAATGATTGTTTGAAAAGATAACAATCATTTTGAAAATCACAACTTGGAGGGGATACCAAACATTTTGAAAACATTGTTTCGAACAAATGGTAAACATATTTTTTCTTTTCTTTTTTAAGGACCAAATATTTTTAAAAAATTAATGTTTGGAGAATGGTAAACAAAATTCGAAGTATATTGCCAAACATTTTAAAAACTAATGTTTGGGGGAAATGGTAAACATCAAAACTTTAGGAGAAAATGTCAAACCTTTTAAAACATGTTTGCCCCCAAAATATCAAACACCATAGCACATCTGCTTCAAATTGCCAGAGATCAACTCTAATGAAGCACATATTTAGAAGATCTTGACCATTGTGGAGATATATGCAAATTTATAGTTTCTTCTGGTCTAATAGGCTTTTGAGAGGAACAACCCTACCTAGTTTCTACCCCGTTCAAGGTGGCTCTCTTAATCTTATTATCTCACTATGCCCCATCCTTCCCTCATTTGGGTGTCGATCAAGCACTTCGAAGTTTGACGTTCATTGAAGCAAAGTTAACCCTTATAGGCGGAATGAAATCTGAAGACATTCTCATTCAACTTGGATATCTATGGATGATCATAACTGTCTTTGGGGGCTTGTAATGTAGGCCTTTGGTTTATGGTTAAGTGAAACAGTATTTTTGTACTTGTGTAACTTGGATATGCCCATTATTCCTTTCTTTTTTTGGATCACTCTAGACTACCCATTTTCGGGTTTTCACCCTAGAGTTCATTTCCTTTCTTTTTTACTGTAGGCTGCCTTGCATTCTGGTATGTACTGATGTTCGTTTTCTGTTCAAGAATGTTTGATCCTCCAAAACTCCTCGAAACTGAGATTTCTTGAATGAAGGACTACGAATACATTTCTGGGAATTCTTGTGATTGGCAAGCCCAGATGAAATGTTATTCTTTCTTCTTTTCTTTTCTTTTTTCTTTTTTACTTTTTCTCTTGGATCACTCTAGACTGCCATTTTTGGGTTTTCACCCTAGACGTCACTTCATTCTTCTATACCTTCATATTAGTGTATTTTGGTTGGATATTGATGCCATCATGCTCAGACAGACTACTCTTTTCCTTCATTTTCAAGATCACTCTAGACTGCCCATTTTTGGGTTTTCACTCTAGAGGTCATTTCATTTTTCGAAATTGGCAATCTTCGGGCTGACTTGTCTTGACTTGGCTTCAATTCGAGCTTCTATACTAATTTTCAAAACTGCTATTTACTTGAAATGTGGATATTGATGCCATCATGCTCAGACAGACTACTCTTTTTCTTTTTTCCCTTTTTCTTTTTTTTTCTTCCTTTTCTCTCTCTTTTTTCTTCTTTTTTATTTTATTTTTTTGTTTTTTGTTTTAGACTGCCCATTTTTGGTTTTTAGCCTTGAATCTCTTTCTCCTTATTCGAGTCTATAAATGTATCCTCGAATCAACACGTATCTATACTGGGCATTGGTGCTATCTTCCGCTCAAAGTTAATTGCCTCTTTGCAGCTCTTATGATATTTACTCGTTCTGGATTGCTTCGGCCTTCTGATTGCCATTTCTCTTCTTTTCTTTGGTTTTTCATTTGGACATATCCTTGTATTCAACCACTTTCGTCTGATGATTTTCTGATCTTCGTATCCAATCTGTCTGGTCTTATCTCTGTCTTCTAGTAAAGTAAAAGAATACCATTCGTCGTCACATTCACAGATGTCCTGAGAAAGCCTTCAGGGGGTAGAGGTTTAGGGTCAACTCTCGTTTCAAGGATCTTAAACGACAAGTGGCTGAGAAGATAAATTCCTAAAATGGGAACTGCCCATTGTCTAAACACTCGCTTTATTCCTCTGTTGGTCTAAGTAAACTAGTAGATACTCACATTTACAGTATCCCCACAACATTCAATCTCTTCTAAATATATGCAACTTAGAGTTGATCTTTGGAACTGAAACAAATGTACTACTGCATTTAAAATTCGAGGACCTGATATAGAAATGATATATACATATGTCCATTCAAAAATGCGTGTATATGCATATGGGAGAACAAAAATAAAATGTTTAAAGAATCAAGAATGTAAAAATACTTTCTAAATGGAAATGTGATTTTTAATTCTGAAAAATATCTGTTTGAGAGCTTTTTTTCATTTTTTCAAAGCATTGAGAATTTCTTTGTGAACTGATGGGAAAACCATAAGGACCTTCGAACTACCTCCCGAGTACTAACTCATTTCGGTCCTTTGTAGTGTAGGCTTGCCTCTTCTCTTGGTTTTCCACCGCTGGATCAACTCTCTCATCATGACTCTCTCTCTAACCAGCTTCTTGATTTTTTCTATTAATGACCCCAAATTTCTTAGTGTCATACCCCGACGCCTCAATGTAGAACTCACATATACTGTATGGATCAAAATTGTGAGCAGATGAGCTAGGCGCAGTCTTTATCGGCCTTGAGGTAAGGTACTAACCCTTGACCAGATGTGGCCATATGTCCGAGATGGAATACTCCGAATATCTCTAAATATGTATTTGTTCGAGGAATTTTTCTTGGTGATTCAGAAAACCTTCGAAATTGGTACCCATTTATCTCTTTCTTTCCTTCTACTCCTATGCATGTCTGGTGTTTTAAACTTAGGTCTCGGAGTGCATGTTCGATTCTCTCTCCGACTGTCATGAACTCCTCAAAGCTGACATTCATTTTCTCGAGCACCTTATCAAAGAAGAAATAAGAAAGGTGGCATGGAAGTCACTTGCCTCTTCATCTACGGGAGGCTGCACCTGGGTCGCTAAACACAGACACCTCAAAGCACATTCCTTGAAGCTTTCATCAGGTTTCATCTTCGTACCCTGGAGATACTGACGACTTGGTGCTAGGTCCAAAGCATATCATATCATGGTAGGTCCTGCTAGACTATCGGGGAAGTTGTGGATCGAAAATTTTTCAATGCAGCCCTCCATCTTTTTGCAGAATACGGTCACGTGAATCTTGGGGCATCGTGTTTCGTTATCATGCGCAAATCTGGGAATCTTTGGAATCTGGAGGAACGACCAAATCAGGGTTCAAACAGAGCTTTCTTTCATCAAACTTCTTTTTTTTTCTCTTTTTCTCTAGAGTCCATCTTCTAACTGCTCGAATCTTAATTTTTGAGTGTGTTCAATTCTTTTATTCACGATAAAACTCTAATTGTTCTTTGGATTACCCCCAAAAATTTTATGCAAGGTAATAATGTTATGTAAAATATGCCATGACTGTACAATGTAATACAATGCAATACTAAAATATAAACATGAATGCAGTAAGGTATTGATTCCAAAAGTGATCCCCATAGAACAACGTTCATTGAGGCCAAAAGGTTTCATTATATCAGATATTAGATACTTACAGTTACTAATAAGCTTCAGTGCCTACTTTCTTAACTTCATTCAGTAGTCCGGTCAGCTTGCCTCCATGGTCCAACACTTGGTCCATGTTCTGACTAAGACTGCCGCCTTACCTGCTCAGGTAATATCGATCTTCGGGTCTTCATCTATCCTCTGCTTAGTCTTTCGCAGCTTGGAAGTTGTCATTTCCAACTAAAGAGTGTTGGATAGTTATTGCTCTGTCGTAAACTTGTTTCCAAAACTCTTTTTAAAGTTATTCTGTAGCTCATCTCTAGAGACCGTCGTACCTATTCCCAATTTCCTCAAACTTACCTGATAACAGCCTAACTTGATTCTTGCTTGACTAGTTTCTCTTCTTCCAATATTCTGAGTCGTCCTTCAACTGAACAACACCGTTCATCTATTCTTTAAAGGTGACCCAATATGATATTCTTAAACACTCAGTAAAGCTTCTGGTGATCATTCTGCAAATTCAATTTTATCCAAGTTATCGCTCTCTTATCTGAGCTGGCTGAACTCGAAATAATATCCCTCTCATGGGATGCCCCTATCTCCGATCTTCAAATTTAACTCGCTTGAGTGACCAACTTCGGTATTACTTGAACTTTGTCCTGGACAACGATTCTTCCTCGACTTTGCCCCTCGGGTGATTGTTAGCTCACTATAGAATTGGGGAACTCCATCTTTGAAACCCAAAATTCTCATCGCGATAAGATCTTGAACTTGTTCCCCAGGGCCCCACAATCCTCAATACTGTGACCCAAACTTCCTAAACGGTAACTGCCTCTAGCACGTGTGTCGTAATCTCTCGGATAAGGCGATCTCTTCGCTAGAGACTTCACCGAGGTAATAAGGCTCTTCTCGATGAACATTAGGAGTAGTTCGGTGTACCTTACATGAATCGAGATGTACTTTTTTTCATTACTTACTTCTCGGGTTTCTTCTAGACCGAGCTATACTTTTTGAAAGCCCGACTGTTTATTGATGCGGATCACAAAAGGGTTCAATTTGTCGTATTTTGTTGGCTTGGAGGTAGAGTTCTTGCTATCCCGCTCTCTATTCTGATCCTTAATCGATTCTTCTTTCGGTTCGATGGATCACTTACCTTTCGTCAAAGTATTCATCTGATTCATCACTTTTTCCCTATGCTTCTTTCAACTCTTGCACTTTACTTTGCTCATTATCAGTACCGTGTCTCCTTACCGTGTCTGACCTGAAGTCTTCAGATGGTTCCTCTTCTATTGTCTCCGATCTTGTTCTAGGACAAAACCCTGGATCTGTGCCCTTTAATATCTGACCAGACGACCCTTTGCTAATTATGAACGATTTTGAGATTTGAGAAACCACTTCGGGAATCAATACCCTATAAATGCGAAAAATGCATGCAAATGCGGTGTTGATTCTCGAACAGTCTTTAAATAACTTTCAATAGAGAAATGTATGTTTGCAAGAAATTAATAATGAATTACAGGTAACAGTTGAGTTTATTCTGGAGACCTTGACTTCGGAAAGCAAAACCTGTGCTCCACGTCTCGACGTCGTCTTCAGGATGATGGATGACTTCGTCTTCTCCTCTTATTCTATTCCATGGACTCGTGACGTCATGATCTTTATTTTTGTGGCTTCTGAAAAGGACATCAACAAGTGCATGCATAATGCAGACAAGATCTTTTCTTCTGTAGATCTGGGTGCAAACGAATAATACGTCTAAATAGGGATGGATTCTATCGATCCTAGGGGAGTACTTTAAAACTTTTAGGGGTTTAAATTAAAATTCTCAAGGATCATTTAGTTTAAAATTTTCCCCTTTTTATTATCAAAAAGTTTTAACTTACTTAAAAAAAAGCTTTTAGGTTTCTTTTTGTTATTATTATTATTCTGAAAGTTTTAGGAGGGAAAAAGATTCAAAGCAAAATAATAATATTTTTAATTTTTTTAAAAGGAGTTAAATTAAAATCTTTGATATTTTTACAAAAGGGTTAAATGTGAAGATTTAAAATTGGGGTTCTGCGACCCTAACTGAATCTTCTGCATCGCACGTGCCTTACTATCGCACCGTCTTCTTTCTCGATTGGTCTTTGCTCGGCCTAACTTGATAATGTAATATTATCATTTCCGGCAAAGAAGACTTTTTCTATTTTGAAAGCCTTTTAATGAACTATTCTTGAATCAACACCATGTCATGATATGCAACATGAATGCAAATAAAGGCGTTGATTCCACTGGTAATCACCTTTTCGAATGACTTTCATGGGAACTAAAGGGTCCAGATTACAAAAAGGGTCCACATTACAAAAAGAGTCCATATTACAAAAAGTCTTAGTTACAAAACAAAGTTCTACACATAAGCCCTAGCTCTACCTCCTAGCTCTTCGATAGTTCTGAGCAACTTGATAAACCTTGGTGCTTCTTCCATGTCCGGGGTTACAAAAGGTCGGAGAGTCGTGACTTCGGTAGCTAAGTCATTCACACGCCTTGCAACTCGTTGTATGTCCACCATCAGGGTCTCGTGTGTATACTTTGGCACTACACGCTTGCTCGGCAAATTGTTACCTCGGATTTGTTGATTAATCTCTGACCAATGTCGCACGACTGGATCGATGTCGTCCTTCTTAAGACACATTTTTCCATGATGAAAGATTTTCTAATCGGGAAAAGCACTTGAATCAACGCCTCTATGTAATGTGGATGTAATGATAATACAACAAAAATATGTGTAAAATAAAAATAAAACACAAAAAGAAATGAGTTAGTACCGGATAAAAATAATAAATACATAAATAAAAGGACAAATTAAATAAGGTAAACAAACAAAACAGCCTTATTTATCCCGTCTAAAACACCTAAGGTTATCCGCATGGCTCTAAAGGGGTGGGTTTCTATATGTTCTCTACATACAGTGTTGGTGCTAAGAAGTACCCGAACTGTCCTTGCTGTCCCCTACTAAGGGTAGTAAGGCCCCCGATCATCACCCATTATAGGCTTCTTTCAACCGGGTTCAATTCATGGGGACCCATTCGCTTATGCCTACACGAAGGAACGATATCCTTACGAAAGCATAAGGTACTCGAGCCCCGAAGGTACTTGCTAGGCCTACACGGAGGAACGATATCCTCACGAAAGCATTAGCGTTTCCCCCCCCCCCCACTTAAAAAAAGACGGGTTTATATGCCAAATTTTAAATGCGTTAAAATAAACGCACAATTATAACTAAATGTTAATTTAATAGTCACTTTAATCCGAAACTTCTAATATTAATAAAGCGGTAGTTATTTAAAAAGCTTGACTCTTATTTTGTTCTTGAAAAAAACAAAAATTGATCCCCAGCGGAGTCGCCATCTGTAGCGATGTCCCTTTCGCTAAAAAATGGGTTTCGAAGTGTTTGTTGTCTTTCAGATATAAAAATGTTTATTCCGTGGGGTTTTAAAAAACCCGTGTTTTATTTAGAAATTGGAGTCGCCACCGGCAACTTAGGTAGGTCGGACATCGTAAAACCAGAGATTTAAAAATTGTTGGGTTCGGGAGTCGGTTACGGATGGGGAAGGATTAGCACCCCCACACTGCCCAAAATTGGTACTTTAATAATTACCGCTTTATTAATATTAGACTTTCTGGATTAAAGTGACGAGTAAGTTAAGATTTGGTCATAAATGCGAGTAAATTTTAAAGGTCCCATTATCCGAGAGTAAACGCCCAACCACCATCACTACGCCTGATACTGGCCCTGTTTACGCTCGGATAAAAAGACACCACATTGACGGTTTATATGCCATTATGCAACCTTAGAGAAATAATTTGGAAACATACATTCGCATTGACATGGTAAAGGACAAAATAAATAATAAAAAAACATGGATATCACAAAATTAAACAAATATGATAAAAAACACGAACATAGCACATAATAATAATAATAACGAGGCATGAATAAAAAGCATGTGGGAAAGAAAAACACATACTTCAAGAATACATACATATTAAAAATAAAACACAATGTAACATATGCATGACATAAATGTATTATGATGTTAATTTCACAAATCAAAACAACATGCTGACAAAGAAACTAATACATAGTACATAACACATGACATAATTTGCATACACAAATAAATAAATAAAAACATGGCATTATACATGACCAAAAAAACACACTAACATGTAACCTAAAAACAAAGGGAACATACAATACATGCTAAAACAAAACATATTTCATATGAATGAACTAAAACAAAACTCCTTCAATAACGTATACGATATGAAGAATGAACGAAAACATAGAAGCATAAAAAGGGGGTGACATACTATGAAATTAGACTAACACATACATAACATGCTTGAACATATTAAAGTTACACAACAAATATATATGCATGCCATGACGTATGATATGATGCTAAATTAACAAAGTGGTATACTAACACAAAAAGACTAGCACTTGATATTTAACATATGACACCACTTATGTACATAAATTAGAAAGACCATGACATTACGTAACGAAACATCACACTAACATATAACCTAAATACATAAAACTCATACTAACATAAACAAACGTACCATGAAAACCAAACTAAAGTATGATACAAAAATGAATATGGACAAAAAGATAAAAAGAAAACAACACATCTAAAACATAATAGACACGGTAAAACATGACATATATGAATACAGCAAGTAATAGAACATGCTAAAAAAACAAATAAAAACACAAGTAAGCAATGAATATTTAGAACACAAAAACGAGGACTGAAACGCTAAGAAATAAAACAGAAAGGTAGAAATTAAAAAGGAAATAAAACTCGACTTAAGGACGTGATTACAAGCCTAATGAAACTTAAAAGGACCAGTTCTGTAAAATACTCATGCGGCACGCTTCGAATGAAAATTTCAAAAACACGGAGGTCCTTGGGGCGTAATTTGACCATTTGAAAATTGATTTCATTTGATTAAGGGACAAAAATGAAAGATTTTAAAAACTAAGAAGGACCAGGATTGTGAATAACCCAAGGGGTAGACTCGGTTTGAAAAATTGAAAAACTCGGAACTCCTTATGTTGTAATTTTACCATTTTTTAAAACTAAAAAGTCTATAAATAGCCATTATTAGACCTGGTTTAAGGGTTTTGCCATTTGAAAATTTCGTTTTGTAAGCAAATCCTCTCCCCATTTTAATAACCTTGAAGCCGGCTCTCTCAAAATCCAAAAACCAGTCACACACAGCCGTGTTGTCCGTCGTTGGTCACCGCCGACCGCCGGCGGAGGCGAAACCCAAAAAACCTCAAAATGACCTTCATTTACTTCTAAACTCAGATCCGAACCTAAACTTTTAAGAAAACGAGCCTTTTGCCCTAGATCTACAAAAAACGAAACAAAAAGAAAACCTTTGAAAGTTTGAAAGACGACGAGGGAAATGAGAAGATAAATAGACAGATGTGTGGGAACCATTCATCGGCGGTCCCAGCCTCGGCCACCATGCAAGGTGACCGGCCGAAGCTGAAAGGGTATATTCTTTCCCTTTTAATCATTTCTTTTTTAGTTCAAATGCATGTAAAGAAAATAAGGGATGCGATACCTCTCTAGAAATTCTTTTTTCTTTGGGTTATTTCTGGAATTGAAAACTGTCCCCTTACAAATTTTGAGTTGGATACATATATGCGATTTTTTTTGTAGGGATAATACATAAAATACATATTTGATTTGATTTTGTACTGACAAATCTCATTTTTTTTGCTTTGTTTGCATGTCCGGTGGTTGAGCCGGTAAGAGTAGTGTGTACAGCGGCAGAGGGAGCATGGTGGCGTTGTCCGTCTTGTCAGATTCACTCACAACCGTTGGATCAGATCTAATCCAACGGCTGTGATTGTATGGGAAATGAATGGCCTAGATCTGGTCTTGGAGTGAGCAAAGCTGCCTTTGATCTCGACACGTGGCAGAGGAGATCGAACGGTCTCGCGCGTGCGTTGCACGCTCGAGTGGGAGATGAGCAGCCCGGGGGTGCGTTCCACGCGCGGCAGATGAAAGGACTCCTGGCTTCAATCAGGACCGTTGGATCAGATCTGATCCAACGGTCAGATCTTGGGCGGCTGCAAGGAAAAGATAGGATATTAGATAGGGTTTTAGGATATTGGATCATTTGTTTTGGTCGGTAATTATTTTGGGCCCCATACGTAACTGGACTGGACTGCTATAACAACTTATGTGGGTTTTGTAATATTATGGATTTGACTTAATTTAATTGGGTTTTTGTTTTCAGACTTGTATATATATATATATAGCTAATAATAATAATAATAATAATAATACGATACCACATACACATGCATGTACACATATACGGACACCCAAACATATAACACACACATATGTTCAAATATTTACATATACCACATACATTTAAATGCAAACACACATCTATATATATTTACACACAATTGATATAAACATATACATTAGTACACATATATAATACAAAACCGGCGTGACATAAAATGTAAACACATACGCTACGTACAACATTATAAATGTGTTCGTATATACACTACATATGTTATACAGCATTCACACATCACACACACATACCTCATAGACACTAGTCACACGTATATATAAACACATAGTATAACACGCCCACATGCAATAATAATACCCTTTAATTATTATATTAACAATATTCACAAACCGGATAAAAATGAGTGATTACAGAAACAAAGGGGCTTGCGTGGTGGTCAAACGACAACAATGAGCCGTGGCAAAGGATGATGGACAGGGTGAGGAGGCATCAGAAGAAGCAGGCGATTACGCCAATAACCTGGCCACACATTCGAACCCTCCTGTAACGGATCAAATTATTAACTAAAGATAGTGGCGGATGTAGTCTTTGTCCACGGTGGGCACGTGTCCCTTGAAATCTGAATTTTCTTCTATTAGTTGTTTATTTTATTGATAGCGTCCCCCTTAAAATTTTATGAAATTTAATTTGTATCTATTCTAAAATTTTATTTGTGTTCACCCTATAAATTTATTTGTCCGCATTCACATATAAATTATAACAAAAACTAACTAAAATATCATTAAGTAGTAACTTACTCTTTCTTAGGAGTTCACAAATAATTTATTTGAGCCCAATTCATTTACAACCTTACATATAAACCCAAAAAATAATAACCAATTACAAGAAAGCACGAAAGTTAACTAAAAATACAAATATATTTCAATTATTATTTTCGATTTTGACATTTTTTCTTCCTAAACACTAGTCTCTCAATCTTCAAAATTCCCAGTTTTCTTATAAATTTAATATAAAATAAAATTATCACAACTTTAAATGAATATTGACACCCTTTAAAAGAAAATCGATACCCCTTAAAAGAAAAATAACACTCGTTAATTGTTACCATGTACTTACAAAATTCTTCATAAAAATTTTAAATTTTAACACCCCAAACTAAATTTCTGACTTCGCATTCACGAATATGTTCGCGAAAACTAAAAAAAGAATTCAAATATGATGTTAATATACGTGTCCCCACCTTCAAAAAATATTTTTGGATCCACCACTGACTAAAGATATTTAAGTTTAATTATAAAATATTAATTTTGTATTAAACAAAGAGATTGCGTATCCAAGACAAATGTTGAAATTCAAATTCATAAAATATAACATAAGTATCTTTGACCACTCAACCAACATATCTAATTGTAATAATAGTTCTAATATTTAATAATAAAATAATCCATCAAGGCCAGCTGGGAAACTACACAAAAAAAGAAGGGATTTGCCCGCGGACTATTCCGTCCAAAACAAATAATAATTAAAAAAAAGTTTGAAGGCAACTAGGTATGGGTCAACCCGACCCGACTTACGAGTTGTCAAGTAAGCTCCAGATCCAGCATAATTTCAAATCCCAAATTCACCCCCCCCCCCTTTCACTAACGGCTACAATTCTATCACTTCAGCTCTTTCTATTTGCTTTTCAAACAAACAAAAGCAGGGTGAAGAAAGGAGGAAATAGCAGAAAATGAAGCATTTCATGTTACCGAGAAACGCGATCTTGCGAGATCAGATGGAGAATCCTTCTTCCCCAAACCCTACCCCTCCCAAATCCAAACGAAAGCATCCAAAATCTTCTAAGGAGAACGCTCCGCCGCCAGATCCCAACTCCCAACTCTCCCCCGCCGCAGCAGCTAAGATCAAGTGCCCCTTGCCACCGCGTCCTCCGTCCTCCAACCCTCTCAAGCGCAAACTTCTCCCGGAAACCCTCCATGAAAACCCCGTCTCTGGAGCTTCCGATTCGGGTGTTAAGGTATTTCCTTTTACAAAAAAATGTAATTATTTAATTATTAGGTTTACTACATTTTAAATTTTTAAATCTTAACATAAAAGGTGATTGTACGGATGCGACCGCCGACTAAAGAAGATGAAGAGGCGGAAACTATTGTGGAGAAAATTAATGGTGATTCTTTGAGCATCAACGGCCAGACCTTCACTTTTGACTCAGTCGCCAACACGGATGCAACTCAGGCACTAATAATAAGCTTATTTTGATTAATTTCCATCTTTTTAATCATTTCTGAAATGCCCTACATTTTTTTACTACAGCATGATGCCTTCATGCTCGTAGGAGCGCCTCTTGTTGAAAATTGTCTTGCTGGGTTCAACAGCTCCGTGTTTGCTTATGGCCAGGTACTTGCTTCTTCATTTTCTTTGATTTCACGCGTGAATTACTTTTGTATTGATTTATAACGTTTTTCAATTTCTGGGTCTGAATAAAATGCTGTTATTAGACCGGAAGTGGAAAGACTTATACAATTTGGGGTCCAGCAACTGCCATGTCTGAAGAAAAATTATCAAGTGATCAACAAGGCTTGACTCCTCGTGTGTTTCAGCGATTATTTGATCGTATAAATGAGGTAAAAATTTTGAATTTATGTTCATCAATGAATTTGCTGTTTTTTTTCTAAAAAATCTTTAAGAATGGACCATTTTCAATAGTTGGTGTTTTGACCTTCTTTATTCTATAGGAGCAAATTAAGCATGCTGATAAACAGCTCAAGTACCAATGTCGCTGTTCTTTTCTTGAGGTAGAGTTGAGTGATTCTTAGTCTTGACATAATTGGACTGCTTAGTGTTGTATTGTTCTTGTTCCTTATCACTTCATTTTCAATTTCCTTTTGCAGATATATAATGAGCAAATAACAGATTTATTGGATCCAAATCAAAGAAACCTGCAGGTAGAATGGATTATTATTTATCTTTCAGTTGCCGTTTTCTTAGGGGACGAAAGAATTGGGTTTTCTTACTGTCTTATTATTTTCATCCAGATAAGAGAAGATGTAAAATCTGGAGTCTATGTTGAGAATTTGACAGAAGAGTACGTGAATTCAATGAAGGACGTGACTAAGCTATTGCTAAAGGTTAGTTTCTTTTCTTTCTTTTTCTTTTGGCCGATGCTTTAATTGCTCATTTCTTAATGAAGAAGATATTCATGATTTCATATTCCTATTATAGCTTGATCCATTTATTCCAGTAGCTAAAAGGTATTACTTATGAGCTTCTCAATGAATGATGTAGGGATTATCAAGTAGAAGGACGGGTGCGACTAGTATCAATGCTGAAAGTTCTCGATCCCATAGTGTTTTTACTTGTGTTGTTGATTCTCGATGCAAGGTAATAATGCTTTGAATGTCAAGTGTTTTATTTTGTGTTTCTAGTATTTAGTTTTGAGCTGATATACTTCTTTACCGATTACAAATTGGTGGTATCAAATCACTAAATTTTGTAGCTCTGCAAAGAGGAATTTTCTTAGATACCATGTCATTATTTATTTGCTATTTTTTTTGTAAATAATAAACTTACAAGGATCTAATGATCTGCAAAATAAGTGAAAAGCATTACCTATTTTTTGGGTTTCTTTTCTCTCAATCATGCTTGAGGTATTCAGAAGTACTCTTTATTGTTACAGAGTGTAGCCGATGGTGTAAGTAGCTTTAAAACAAGCCGAATAAATTTTGTTGATCTAGCTGGCTCAGAGCGACAAAAGTTAACTGGTGCTGCAGGGGAGCGCTTAAAGGAGGCAGGCAATATTAACCGTTCACTCTCACAGCTTGGGTATGCTTTTTTAACTTTTCTTTTCCTGCCATCCTTAACTCTAGACTCTGGATTCATCTTCTAATTTGATGCATCAACAATTCAGAATCTTTTAGATTCAAATAGTTGGCAAACTATAGTACTGAACATTGTTGATCTCCAAATGTCATGTCATCTTGACTGATGTAGGTTTTCAGTTGCACATTGCACAGACACGTAAAGTTGTTCTTATTTGTGTTGTACACTAGCACTTTTGCTAATTTCAGTTAATATTTGGAGTTCAGGAACTTGAAAGACATTCTTGCTGATCTTGGATTCTTTTAGATTTCAAGTAGTTGCCAAATTATAGTACTGAAAATTGTTGATCTCCGAGTGTTATGTTTTTTTATATAAAAGGAGGGGCCTCATTAAAACCCTTCCTCATAATCGACAATGTAATAGTCGAAAAGCGGGAGGAAAAGAGTGCCCGATATATTATTAATTATCTTATCTTGACCAATGTAGGTTTTCAGTTACAAATTGCATAAATATAGAAAGTTGTTCTTATTTGTGCTGTAGTGTACACTAGCTCTTTTGCTAATTTTACTTAATATTTGGAGTTCAGGAACTTGATAAACATTCTTGCTGAAGTTTCCCAAACTGGAAAGCAAAGGCATATCCCCTACAGAGACTCCAAGTTGACATTTTTATTGCAGGAATCTCTTGGTGGCAATGCAAAATTAGCAATGGTCTGTGCAATTTCTCCAGCACCAAGGTAAAAATAAAACTGTCCTATTTGATTTAAGATGCCCTCCCTTTTTTTGTCTCTTTTGGAACTGAAGATTAAGCATGTAATATATTGCAGCTGTAAGAGTGAAACATTCAGCACATTACGATTTGCTCAGCGTGCAAAGGCAATCAAGAACAAGGCAGTTGTCAATGAAGTCATGCAGGATGATGTAAATTTCCTGCGTGGAGTGATTCGACAACTGAAGGTATGTTCTCATAAATCATAATCCCCCCTTCCCACCTTTAAATCAGTCATGCTATAAAATGTGTGAAGAGTGAACCTCTAACAAATGTGGATGGAATTGTGCAGGATGAACTCCATAGAATGAAAGCTAATGGCAAGAACCAAACCGACCCAAATGCAGGTTACTCAAGTGGATGGAATGCCCGTAGAAGCTTGAATTTGTTAAAATTTAGCCTCAATCATCCAAGTGCATTACCTCATGTTGATGAAGATGGTGATGAGGAGATGGAAATTGATGAGGAAGCTGTTGAGTATCTTTGTGCTCAAGTAGGTTTACAATATGCTGATATATATAACCAGTCAAATGAAGTGACCACACTAGAGATGAATGAATCAGATTCAGGAACGGCCACGACAAAGATTAGATGTGTTGGTGATCCAGGAATTAATGCATCTGAATGTGTCAAAGCACAAGATGTTGAGGATCAGCACATTGAGGAAGAAATATCCGATGAGCCTAAAACCTCTGAAAGCATGACTGTTGATTGTGCTGAACCTGCTACAAACACCCCAAACATTATTACTGCTCATGATAGTGTAAAAGAGAATCAGAGCCATCTAACTATTGAAACAACTGATGGTGATTCCTCTGGGATTCTTAAATCCCCAACGTCAAGTGTCTCACCTAAAGTTAACCAAAGTAGGAAGAGTCTGAGAACATCATCAGTGCTCACTGCTTCTCAGAAAGATCCTAAGGATGATGGCCCAGAGGCTATGCGTGTATCTTTCACACCAACAGAACATTTGGCAGCTAGCCTCCATCGTGGTCTTGAGGTTATTGGTCGGAGTTTAGCATTGAGGAGATCGTCATATCGTTTTTCATTAAAACATGCCGACTCTAAGCCAACCCTTGCAGCATTTAAAGTTGATGTCGGAATTCAAACTTTCCCTCAAGATTATGAGATTCAAGGAGATGAAAATCTTTGTACTAATTGTAAGAAGAGAAAAAACCTGGAGGGTGAAGATATTGATGAAAGCTCAAACTTGCAGTTAGTATTATTCAATGAGTCAGAAGCTTCTGAGAAAACCAAGAAGCAAGTTCCAAAGGTAATAAATCTTAGTCATAGCATTGCAGGTTTATATCTTCAACATAATTGACATAATTTTACTTTTCTATTGCTCAGGCAGTGGAGAAGGTTTTGGCTGGATCTATTAGGAGAGAAATGGCTCTTGAAGAGTTCTGTGCTAAGCAAGCTTCCGAGATAATGCAGTTAAACCGTTTGGTAAGTTTCTTAGTAATTGTACCAGCAGCTACCTGTGGCCGTCATCATTTTGAACTGTTGACGTTATATTTATTGGGTTATTATTTACAGGTGCAACAGTACAAACATGAGAGAGAATGCAATGCAATTATAGCACAGACAAGGGAAGATAAAATTTTTCGCCTTGAGAGCCTTATGGATGGAGTTTTACCTACTGAGGAATTCTTGGAAGAAGAGCTAGCTTCCCTCACACATGAGCACAAGGTATATGCTTGGTCTTTTAAGTTTTTTTTGTTAAATATTTTTATGCAATTATAACTTAAACAATTGCTTTCAGCTTTTGAAGGAGAAATATGAGAACCATCCTGAGGTTTTGCGAACGATGATTGAGTTAAAAAGAGTTCAGAATGAGTTGGAGCAAGTTCGAAATTTTCATGATTTGGGTGAGAGGGAAGTATTGTTAGAAGAAATTCAAGATTTAAGAAATCAGTTACAATATTACGTAGACTCTTCTTCCACATTAGCTCGAAGACAAAATTCTGTACTGCAGCTGACACATTCGTGTGATCCTAATGCGCCTCCACCTCTTAGTGCAATACCAGAGATGAGTGAGGAGAATGCTGAAGAGAAATTTGAACAAGAGAGAATTCGGTGGACTGAGGCAGAAAGCAAATGGATTTCTCTTGCAGATGAACTGAGGACTGAACTTGATGCCGCCAGGTTGCTGGCTGAGAAAAGGAAGCAGGAACTAGATATGGAGAAGAAATGTGCAGAAGAGTTAAAGGAAGCAATGCAGATGGCTATGGAAGGACATGCAAGAATGCTTGAACAGTATGCGGATCTCGAGGAAAGACATATGCAGTTGCTTGCAAGACATAGACGGATTCAAGAGGGAATAGATGATATTAAAAAGGCAGCTGCTAGGGCAGGGGTCAGGGGTGCTGAATCCAAGTTCATAAATGCCCTCGCTGCTGAAATTTCCGCATTGAAAGAGAAAAGGGAAAAGGAGAGACGATATTTTAGGGATGAAAATAAAGGACTCCAGGATCAATTGAGGGATACTGCTGAAGCAGTCCAGGCTGCAGGTGAATTGCTTGTACGACTAAAAGAAGCAGAGGAAGCTGTAGCTGCTGCTAAGGTAGTTTTTCGTATTTGAATTTTAAATGTTAAAGTATCTGTTCGGTCAGTGTCATATTGCTTATATGTTGAAAGAGTAATAGGTAACAATTGTCTCTCAATTTATATATCTCAACACAATGCAGTTAAAAGTGTTACTAGTAATCTTCAATATTCGCGAGTGTGTGTATTTGAATGTGATCTGATCCTCCATGGCATTTGAAACTTTTTAGACTGTTCTCACTTCCGTCTGTTTTGAAATAAATGCAGAAGCAAGCAATGGAAGCAGAACAAGAAACAGAGAAGGCTCACAAAAAGATTGATAAATTAAAGCGAAAACATGAGCACGAGATTAGCACTCTTAACGAGCTGCTTGCAGAATCACGCCTACCTAAGGAAGCAATACCACCTTCTTATGACAAGTTTGATATTCCCAAATACAATGCAGGTGAGATCCCTGATGCCAGTGATCAGCGGTGGCGAGAAGAATTTGAACCATTCTATAACGGGGAGGATGGTGAGTTATCATCAAAACTTGCAGAAAACTCATCATGGTTCTTCGGTTATGATCGTTGCAATATATAGATCAACTTTAACTGGAGCAACAGTATGTGTATGTATGTACTATTACTCATAGTTGCTGTCATATATGTGTTTTTGTTGTTCATCTGGGTACAACAAGTTCTTTCCAATAGGGACCATTAAATTTTTGGTTCACTTGTTTGTTTTGTTGATGTCTAATAATGAATGTGTCGTATTTTTGGTAAGTGTAGCACTGTAACTTTATAATGCTTTGAAGCATCTTTTTTCTTTTCAATTTTGGGTGGCCATTTGGGCTTCGATGGAGCAGAAGGAGCCGCCATAGTCTATGGTTTTGGCAGTCGAATTTTACTTGAAGCTTTAACTTCAAATTATAGGCCTAATTCCACTACAAGTTCCCAGATTATAGATCTATCTTAAAATGGTCCAGAACTTTAAGAAGTATTTGAGACCTCAAAAAACCAACCTAGATTTAACCTTGAAATCAAACCACATGGATTGATTTTTAAACATGTGTGTACTTACTGCATGAACTACTTGAATTTAACGTGCTGGAACAAAAATATAGTATCATTAAAATTTAGTAGGAAACCGTTTTTAACAATTCATATCAATTATCAACGTTCTCCATTTGATAGGAACACACATGTTTAGAATTTGATCTACTAGTTTCAAATACGCACCACATCAGGTCCAAGCTAAAATTCAATGCCCAAGTTGATGGTCACACTGTAAGAACTAAGAAGGGTTTGATTGAACTTTAAGGATTTAATTAAAAAGTTTTAAAATGTAAGGATCAATTTAAAATATGTATCATAATTTAAACATGTGAATGCAATTAACCCATTTACATAACACGTATAAAACAGTGAAGCGACCATCAACGTGACCCCAAAGCAAACAATTCTTGAAAACCAAACTTGCCTTACGGTACAAGCCAACATCGATCACCATTGTCATCTTCCTTCCGCCAAATTCTATAATAATCACCGATTTAATTATGTATCTATATCTATATATCCATTTCCACCACTTCAATTTTCCGACAAATATTTTCGAATAATTGCAGCAATCGCCATTGAATCCGTTGAGATATCAATTCAAACTCTCATAAAAAACTGGTACAAGAGACAGCAATGGCACCAGATGTTCAACCCAAGATTATCATCACCAAGCAAAGCACCCTGGAGAGATCACTTGGCCAAGTTTCTCGAATCAATTCAAATCCGGATTCTCGCGATATCGTTGCTTCTCGCGGACCTGATCCTCACTGTCCTCGAACTATCCTCGACGTTGGTTTCGTGTAGCAAGAACGTGGAGAAATCAGCTTGGTTTCATTGGGTGGGGATTTCGATCCTGGCGTTGCTTTTGGCTAAGATGGTGGCTTTAGCGGTGGCGCTCAGCCTCGGAGGGTTCTTGAGAAGGCCGGGATATGTTGTGGATGGCATAGTTGTCGTTGGGGCACTGGTTTTGGAAGCCATAGTGGAGGCGAAAGGTTTCTAGTGATTGTGAGTTTATGGAGGGTAGTGAGGGTGGTGGAAAGTGCTATGGAGTTGAGTGATGAAGCCATTGAAGCACAGATTGAAACTATCGTTTGCCAATTTGAAGCACTCCGAGATGAAAATTAGAGGCTTTTGGACACCATTGCTAGGAAAGATCAGATAATCGAGATGCTCGAGAAAGAAATTGATCAATATAGGCATGCTTTTGATCCGAACAGAACTATATCGATATCAACCGTATCTACCAACCAAAATATCACTTCAAAATAGATTGAAATAGTATCGATCAGTACATCCTTTGTACCGATCGAGTTTCAAAACCGTTCATCAGAGTCTATTGGCATGAAAGTACATTAGGGATGCAGATCTTTTTATTTCCATCCTACGGTCAAACACTTGTACTATAGATTATTTTTTTCTTTTTTTTTTCTTTAATATAATTTATTTTCATTAATTCACTTTTTATATAATTTTATATGAGAAAGGAAAAATTCGATATATCATTTATTCAATATAATGTATGCATTTTATTTTTATAATTTATATATAAATGAAACTTAAATTCAAAATTAAAAAATTTAAATTCCCAAACATAACATGATATATTTTAAATTCTTGAATTGTTTTAGTAATACTCAAATAATGAACTTATAGAACTTAGGAGTCTAAACATTAATAAATAGTCCCTCATAAGTTAATATGCATCATAATGTGAATGTATGTAAAAGTTATGTACGCTTGGAGCTCATGAATGACAGTATGTATGTATGTATATATATAAATAGGTAAAATTTTAATAATAAAATTAATTTTATATAAGTCTGCATATTTATACTATAAAACTTAAATTTTAAATTCCTAACTTTAACTCTAAAAAATTAAACTCTAAACCTTAAACCTTATACCCTAAATTCTAAACACTACAACCTAAATCTCTAAACTTTAAACTTTAACTCAGAATTAGAGGGATCTCTAGTATCAAGGGGTTTATTGCCAATCCGTCGAGGTTTCTTAGTAGAACGCACATCGACGGAGGAATCAGCTGCGCCGTCCGCAGGAGAGTCATTAGGGAATTCTCGAATCATGCTAGGGTTTCTCTAGATTTATATAGCTTTGAACTAGGGTCAGAGATTTATTTTTTTAGAAATTGTTAAAAAATAATATTATTTATTTACATAGATTTGAATTCAGGTCAATTAAATAAGTTAAAAAAACTTTATTTTCAAACTTTTTACTTTTGCAAACATATTTTAGTGAAAGCAATGAAAAAAATACTTTATTTAAAAAAAAAACAAATTTTTAATCAAACACATTTTCTTTAGTGTTTTTCATTTTTCAAGAATATGAAAACGAATATAGTCTATGTTTACTTATACCAAGCGGAGATTTATGTATAAATGTAATGATGTAATGTCAAAAAATACTTTTAACGTTTTGATAAAAAAATATCTTTAACGTTTGACTGTATTGTCTTTTTGGCCCATATTTTTTAAAGCTTTGTAACTTTCAACATTTTATTTTATGCCAAAATAGCTCATCCGTAGATGAAAATGTCACTCAACTAACAATAAGTGACTTGAAATGGTGTGACAAACCTATATGGCAGTGCGCACTGATATAACAGTGTCATACAAACAATGGCACTAATTTTACAAAATAACACATCAGTCAAAAAAATAATTTTATAAAATTATATAAAATATAAAATTAATTTTTATGTCAAGTCATTTCAAGTTGTTTACCGTTAGTTGACTAACATTTTTCATGTACAAAGAGATCATTTTGATCTAAAGTGAAACGTTGAAGTTTAAAGTTCTTCAAAAAAAGAATAGGAACTAAATTAACTATCCTGCCGAGCGTTAGACATTTTTTTAACATTATATCAAATATAATTTATGCATAGTCGTACTTTGATTCCAAACCCTCTGACCGAAAAATCTATGCAAACTACCTTAAAAGTGACCAAATCAAATTAACAAGTGTTGGGTGCATTGGTAATGCACATTATACTACTAAAGAGAGGACCGAGTTCAAACTTTAGAGGCGACATTCTTGAGAGGACAGCCTTACATCTGAAACATGGACTATAAAATGGACATGCATATTACTAAAAAAAGAAAATAAGTAAATAAGAAAAAAGAAAATCGGAAGAAATGAAAAAGAGAGAAATAATTGTACTTGTGCACATATTGTTTTTCTTAATGTATTTAAAGTATTCAATATTATATCTTAATGCTAATAATTTGTTATACATATATTTATCCATTCAAGTATTTTCCACATGTTAAGAATATGGGTAATCTTTATCCGTAATCTCTTTTGTTTAGGTTTTGTTCTATTGGGTCACCTAAATTTAAAAAAGACTATTTTTGTTACTTACATTTGAAAACGTTTTTGTTTTGGCCACTAGACCGTTAGTCTCCTTTATTTTTGTTTTCGGTCTGTTTCATTTTGGTCACCAATTTTAATTTTTTTTGTTTAAGTCACGTTACCGTTTCGTTCTATTTTGGTCAATAGGCCATTAATCCCCGTTAATTTGATGATGTGTCACATTAATAAAAATAGATAACTTTTAATTTAATCCCTACACTTTTAAAATTTTATTTTTTTCACCATCTTCAAACAAAAAAATATATATAATCTTTTTGTCTCCCAAAATTTATTCCCTCCACCGATCGGGCTTGTTAACTCTGGGTTCCCTGGAACCACGTAAACGCTTTGTTTGTCTTCAATTTTTTGAATGATTTTTTCATTTTCATCGATTTCTTGAAAGGAGTAGGGGTGTGCATTCGGTTAATTCGGTTAACCGACCGAACCGAATTACCCAAAATTCATTAACCGAATTTTTTTTCCTTTTAACTGTTAACCGAATCAAATTTTTTTCGAAAATTTGTAACCGAACCGAAAAAATTAGATTAATTCGGTCGGTTTTTGAATTAACCGAAATTTATTATAAATTTTTGGGTAAATTACATAATTGGTCACTAAATTATGCTAAAATAATCTTTTTAGTCACCGAACTTTCATTCTATGCTAATTTGATAAAGTTTAATGACCATTTTATAATATATCAAAAAATTTAATGATCCTTTTATAATTTTAAAAGTTTAATGACCAAAAATAAATACATGTAATATAGATACTATTTAATATATAATAATTTGGGTTAATTAACCGGTTTCGAACTGAATTAACCGATAACCGAAGTTTGAAAAAACTCTTAACAGATTTTATCTAAAATTAACTGACGATTAACCGAAAAAAATCGGTTTGGTCAATTAATTCGGTTAAAATCGAATAATGCACACCCCTAGAAAGGAGCAATCGCATAAGCGAACGAGAATAACATAATTATTCTAATTGTTTTCTTTGGTTAGTTCTGTATCGGAGTTAACATCAGTTGCGTTTCACTATTTCAGTAGACGTTTGTAGCTAAAGGTAGCTAAGGCAGTAACAACAGTTGACGTCGGTGACATCAGTAAAAATGAAGGTTAAGCTTGGAGAGGAGAAAAATTTTAAGGTTTTTTGTTTGAAGATGGTGAAAAAAATAAAAGTTTAGGGATTCAATTAGAAATTACTCATTTTTATTAAAGTGACACATCATTAAATTAATGGAGATTAATGGCTCAGTGACCAAAATAGAACAAAACGATAACGTAAGTGGCTTAAACAAAAAAAATTAAAATTGGTGACCAAAACAAAAGTAACGAAGACAATGGTCAAGTGAACAAAACATAAACGTTTTTAAACGTAAGTGGCAAGAATAGTCTTTTTAAAATTTGAGTGATCAAAATAGAACAAAACCTAAACAAAAGGGACCACGGGTGGAGATTATAATAAAAATAATATAAACTATATAAATCTTGGTTAAAGTATAGTAGAAGTCCCTATACTATACCTAAAAATTCATTTTAATCCCTATACTATAAAAAAGGAATATTTTAGTCCTTTTACTATACTTAAAAGTTCATTTTAGTCCCTCTATTGAAAAAAGAAATATTTTAGTCCCTATACATCTGAAAAGTTAACATTTTGATCCAAAACACTAAAGTTATTGATAGTTGGATTAAATATTCTAGTTTAAACAATCTTTAGGTCCCTCTCAATTTTAAAGTAGAGCAAATTAATATCTCAAAACATTTTTTTGTGAATTTTTACATAAAATTTTCAAATACTTATGAAATCTAAATGCAAAATTAATTCATATTATAACTTCAAACTTCATTGTCTTCACTTAAAATAATATTACAATTACAATCCAAAATATAACAAATATTTTAAATGTTTAATTAGAAAGTACACATAATTTTTTCATAAAATTTTTAGATTCGAAGTGAGAGTAAAGGTTTAATTGAAAAAATATGATACAAAAATCATAAAAAATAATTAACATTTCATTTAAATTTTCAAAATTATGGAAATATATTATAAAATTATATTTTGATCAAAAAAATATTATACATTTATATAACATTTTGGTTTATTTTATTTAAAAATTATTCAATCATAGTTGGACATGTGTCATGTACTGGTGAAATAGTTCAATACCATCGTAGATCGTTATTATTTATTTACTTTTAAAATGTATATTTTATTATTAATAAATGTTAATATATACATAAATTGTTCGATTTATTTAATACACTTTATTTAATATCGATATAAAAGAAAAATTATATATTTTTATAGTTACGCACACTATTAATTCATTTATTAATAAAGTAAATAATTTACTAGTTCATGTATTTAAATTCAATGAAAATGAAAAACGTACACTGCATTGTCATTTATTAATAAATTATCTACTTTAAAAAATTATTATTATTATTATTATTATTATTATTATATAACAAGAGGGATCAATTTGCTCAATTTCAAAACTAATAAGGACTTAAAGAGTGTTTAAACCAAAATACTTAAGCCAACTATCAATAAATTTAGTGTTTTTGACCAAAATGTTACATTTTCAAACATACAAGGACTAAAATGTTTATTTTTATAGTTGAGGAAATGTTAACTTTTCAAACGTACAGTGACTAAAATATTCCTTTTTATAGTAGAAAGCCTAAAATGAACTTTTAAGCACAGCGCAAGGACTAAAATGAACTTTAAAGCAGAGTACAAGAACTAAAATATTCATATCTATAGTGAAGAGACTAAAATGAACTTTTATGTATAGTAAAGGGACTTCTACTACACTTTAACCTATAAATCTTACATGCTAATCATTCAATTTAGATATATTCATACAACCTGGTTGAATCATGTTTATGTTGTTTTTAACAATATGTTTTAATTAGGTTCGTATATTATTTTCTTCCTGTGACTTAGTTCATTTATATTTTAAAAAGTTTGTCTAATTTAATTAGAGAAAGAAAATGTGTTTCCATGTAATTTATGTGGAGTGATTCATTGATGATACATTTTACATGCATGTTAGAGTAACCCAACTTAAATAAAAATTTATGACATGTATTTATGTTGTTAATTCGTATATGTTCAAAATATAATAAGTTTATATAAAATTTTACAGGTAATAATCTATTTCATATGAATTTTGACACATTTATGGATCGATGTTGTGTTCATATTATTTTTATGTTTTAACTATTTTTTTGTCCGGTCTAACTTCATTTGATATTTTGTCCGGTCTAACTTCATTTGATATTTTGTAACTAATCTGATTGAACTCTACACTTTTTAGGAGTTAACAGTCAAAAGAAAGGATTGGCTAGAGTGAAAATGATGATCTAACCAATACATAGCATTGCAAGAAGAAAATCAACTAAATTGAGAATAGAACTTAATACTCATTGACATTGTAGTTTCCAGAATATTCCAACTTATCACAAAGCACAATTGTTGATCAATAAATTGATCTACAATTGCAACCAAACCATCTTTACACTATATGTTAAACCTACATCAAGATTGATTTATCAGAACCTAAGATGAGTTTCACAAATAAAGTGGCAGTGTAAATATTCGCAGAGAAGCCCTTACCAACCATTTCCGCAAGAAGTTGTGTTGCCTTCAAGGTATAACTGTTTTGAAGAAACCCCCGAATCATTACGTTGTAACAATAGCTATTAGGACAACAATATTTATCTCCCATGCTCCTGAACAATTGATATGCTTCATCGGGCAATCTCTCTTTACAGAATCCATTATCATCATGGTATAAGTGTGAACATCCGGTTTTAAACCATTAACGGAGAGGTCATGAAATAATTCCTTTGCAACATCAATATGCCCAGCTTTGCACATCCCATTGATCAAGGCACCATAAGAGAATATTAAGTTCCAATCCGTTGTTCTGCATTGCTTGGAAAAGTTCCAATGCCTGTTCGAGTTTACTTATTTTGCATAAACCATCCACCAAAATCGAACATGTCACTATATTCGGTACTTGTCCAGAAGCAAGCATCATCCTAAAAAATTCACATGCAGTTGAAGCTCTCCCTAACTGAAACATACATTGCATAAGAGTGTGGTATGTGACAATATCCGGGATTGGTCCTTTTCAAGAAATTTCTTGAAAGAGTTCTATTGCCTCCTCTAACCTTTTAGCTTTGCAATATCCATTGATCAGTGTGTTGTAACTAACTATTAGGTGCACAACCCTTCTCAATCATCAACTTAAATACTCTTCTAGCTTTATCTACTTTGTTTTGCAAGCAATGGCCGTTTGTTTTGCAAGCAATGGCCGTTTATTAAAGCACAAATTTTGCGATCGAACCCCAATATTTAACTAAATTGCGTTTAAAATTAAAAATCAAACTAGATTTATTTTTCACTTTGTTCGATAATAACAAAACTAATTAAATATTTATTTATTTATTTCTATAAAATTAATATTAAATTAATAATATTTATTTATGATAGAATATAAAATTTTAAATTATATTTAATAATTATTAAATGAATTAAAATTTATATCTAAATAATTATTTTAAATAGTATTTATTTATTATAATTATTTAGATCCTAAATTTAAATCATTTAAAAATAATAAATAAATATAATTTAAAAGTTTATATTCTATCATAAATAAATATTATTAAATTAAGTTTTAAAATAATTTAATATCTAATTTTATAAAAATAAATAAATGGCTATTTAATTAATTTTATCATTATCAAACAAAGTGAAATTAAATCTAGTTTGATTTTTAATTTTAATCAAAATTTAGTTAAATATAATTTAATAACTTTTTACTTTAACTTGATGATTAAATATTTAAATTTTTATCAATGAGGTAGTGTGTTTGAGTCACTCCCCTAGTTTTTATATTTTATTTTATGCTGTTGTTAATTTAATATACGTTAAATATAAATGTTAGTGGAATTGAATAAAAAAATTAGGCTTAGCATAGTTAGTTCTTGTGCTAACCCTTCATCGAATAAGGTGTGGGTTTGTAAAACCCATTTTTGTCCGAGCCCCAATTTATATTCGAACCATTTACCATATTCGAATCAAATCCCAAAAAATAATAATAATAACAATTAAAATAGCAAGGGAAACGTGTTGCCCATGCCTCTAACTTGTTTCACCATGCCTATGCAAGGCTCATCATAGCCCTGCCACCCTTGCATCACCCTATTCCCTTGCACACTCCACGCCACCTCCCATTATTTCCCCTCCCCATCATCTATTTTAAAGGCAAAAAAGAAATGGAAGAAAAGAGAGGGCAAACAGTAAATGAAAAGAAAGAAATAGAGAGGCTCTTGGCAAAGTAAAAAAAAAAGAATAGAGATTTTCAATTTTTTGGCTTTTGAAGATACCACAAATTGAAAAGAAAGGGAGAAAATTCACAAATATTTAGATTTGGGGTATATTCTTCATTTTATGCTTATGGTACATTGTATATTCTATGGTTTAATAAAATATTAGTTAGTAATCCTTGTTATTTATTTAAATTTCGTTCTTACATGTTTTTGTATGTTTATATATGTTGTTCGAATGTGTTTAGTTTAATTTTCAGTTATTGTTAATGTTTATATTTTATAGTCTCCTTTAAATATATCTAGATATTTTTTTATAGGTATAAGTTTTTTTTTACCTTAATTATTATGTTTTAAGATTAATATGTATGAATGTTTTAGGTTAGTATTTTATTTTTGTTGGAGTTGTTTTCATTTATAAGTTAGATTAATATTTATGTATGTATGTTTTGAATATGTTGTACTGTGGTTTTTGTTTAGGTTTTATCACATGTATATATGTGGTTAATTATTTCTTGAAGTATGTTTCTTCTCCTTTTTCACATGTTCTTTTATGCTTTGTTATTGTGATATATCGTGTTTATGTTTTTTTATTTGTGTTTAACGCCGTGATAGTGTTATATGTATATCATGCATTTGTATTTTTTCTTATGTGTTTAAGCGTGTTAGAATTAATTAGTTTAGTTTTGGAAGCACGTCTTTTTGCATGTTTATATTTATATTTTGTCTTATTATTGTAACATGTCATGTTATTTTCGTTCATGCATTTCATTTAATATCATTTATGTATTTATGTTAGATTAGTTTTTTTATTTTGTTAGTGTTTATTTATAAGTGTATTGTATTGTATTTATTTATGCTTGCCATGTTTTAAATTGCATTTCAGAAATATAAATTGTCAATGCGGTGCCCTTTTATCCGAGCGTAAACGGGGCCAGTATCAGGCGTAGTGATAGTGGTTGGGCAGTGTGGGCTTTTAAAATTTACTCTCGGATAACGGGGCTTTTAAAATTTACTCGCAAATATAATCGAATTTTAATTTGATCGTCACATTAATCTAGAAAATTTAATATTAATAAAGCGGTAATTATTAAAGTACCAATTTTGGGAGGTGTGGGGGTGCTAATCCTTCCCCATCCATAACCGACTCCCGAACCCGACATTTTAAAATCTCAGGTTTTTACGGTGTCCGGTCCATCTTGAGTGGCCAGTGGCGAATCCATTTTTAATTAAAATACGATTTTTGCAAAACTCCCACGCGGAAGATACTATTTTCAAAATGAACAAACAAAATAAAACAACGATTTTTAGCGAGAGGGACATCGCTACAGATGGCGACTCCGCTCGGGACATTTTTGTTTTTTCAAAAAAATAAGAGAGTCAAGTTTTTTTCAAATAATTACCGCTTTATTAATATCGGAAATTCTGGATTAAAGTAACATTCGGTTATAATTGGGGTTTATTTTAACGCATTTAAAATTTAGCATATAAACTTGTCCTTTTAAGTTGGGGGAAAACGCTAATGCTTTCGTGAGGATATCGTTCCTTCGTATAGGCCTAGCAAGTACCTTCGGGGCTCGAGTACCTTATGTTTTCGTATGGATATCGTTCTTTCGTGCAGGCATAAGCGAATGGGTCCCCCTAAATTAAACCCGGTTGAATGGAGCCTATAATGGGTGATGACCGGGGGCCTTGCTACTCTTAGTAGAGGACAGCAAGGACAGTTCATGTACCTCTTAGCACCAAAACTGCATATAGAGAACATATAGAAACCCACCCTGTTAGAGCCATGCGGATAACCTAGATGTTTTAGACGGGATGTAATTAGGGTTATTTTGTTTGTTTACCTTATCTAAATTGTTCTTCTATTTATGTGTTATTGATCTTATCTGGTACTGGCTCGTTTTCTTTTTTGTTTTACCCCTTTTTGCATACATCATTGCATTTGCATTACATTTGGAGTGTTGGTTCAAGTGGTTTACCCGATAAGAAATCTTTCATTTTTACCCTAATTTTAAATTGACCCATTTTTTGTGATCACATCATATCTATTCATTTTGGCATTCACTGCATGGCATATCATAACACTTTAATTTTTGCATTTTACCAGCATGAAATGCTGATTCACGACTGGTTCTGAATTTAAAAAATTATCACCGGGAGAAAATCTAGTACTCTAGATATCGAAGCAATATTCAAAGTTGCAAATGAATCCCGTGACTTCGAAAGTTGTGTCATGAGAACCATTTTTGAATCAGTACTTTCGCATCTGAGACATACACCTCACATTTACATGCATACATTTTGAAAGTTTTAAAGTCGGTCCTCGGGTTACCCCATTAAATACAACGAAGTTGGTCGATCTAGCACCTCACAGAGCCTCTTAGAAAAGTTTGGTCTTGGGGCATGTCCAAAAGCACCCCCACATCTTTTACAAATATTGTGCCTCTAACAAGGTCCCAGTCCGGGGCATTCTTTGCCAAGGTCCAGCCTTCATTGTCGAGTCAAACTCTTGCATCCTTGACCACAATCTGCAAAACTGCACCCAATCCAAAATAATAATAATAATGAGCTACCATGAACCAACACACAATTTATGAACCCAACTTAAGGGGCAACAGAATCCGCACTCAAAGTGTCAAATTCAAGAGCAGTTTCAGACGATAGCATAAGAACGAACAAAATGTTAGGGCATGCACTCAGATGGATTATCGAACCCAAGAAGAGGTTAGGGCACCGTCACACGTAAAAGATCAAGATCCTGATAGGACCAGTGAGGAGTCAGGGCATCCCATTGAGGGCCAAAAAAATCATATCACATTCATGCATTTAGATTGCATTCATCTTGCATTAAACCATTTTTGCATGCGTCATACATTTAGATTAAGTGCATGCATTTAAGATAGACACATGCATTTAGGCATAAAAATCATGCATGCATTTTTTGCTTACAAATAGGTTTAAAGGAGAGCCCGAACATCCTCAACACGGGGAAACGACACGATGGCCAACCTTGGTCATGGAGGAGGCCAAAAACACACAAAAAATGCTTAAACATCCAAAATAAAAGGTATCAGGGACAAAATCTTTGACAATTACTGACTAATGTTTTTTCTTTTGTAGGATTTTATTCCTCCGACGATGGCATAACAGACGCTAACAATTTCCCGACTATCACTCTTGCCAACAGATAACTCATTCCAGATCTTACCCTCTGTCGATAAAGAAGCAGAGCAAATTTTTCAGACATAGTCTCGCTGTCAACAATTCAACATCTTGCAAATCATGCCTCCATCAGTGGTGGTAGGCCAACTTAATGTAGATCTTGCCTTCGTCGGTGGTGATGCAGATCAGATTTTCCATTCGGCCCTACCTCTCCATCGGTGGTGTAGCGGGTCTCACATTTTGCTGATCTAGTCTCTCGATAGTGGTGTAGCAGATCAAATCCTATCCAGATCTTGCCTCCATCGGTGGTGTTGCACATCAGATTTTCCATTCGGTCATACCTCTCCGTCAGTGGTGTAGCGGGTCTCACATTTTGCTGATCTAGTCTCTCCGGCAGTGGTGTAGCAAATCAAATCCTATGTATACCTTGCCTCCGTCGGTGGTGTTGCAGATTAGATTTCCATCCGGATCTTATCTCTCCATCAGTGGTGTAGCGGGTCTCACATTTTGCTGATCTAGTCTCTCCGGCAGTTGTGTAGCAGATCAAATCCTCTCCAGGTCTTGCCTCTTCAACGATGTTACAGCTAGACCTAAATTTTACTCGAAATTTACCTTTTTATTATAGTTGTAGCTAAAAAAATAAAAAAAATAATAAAAAGAAGAAGGAAAAAATCAAAAAAATAGAAAGAAAAAAATCAAAAATTAAAAAGAAAAAAGGAAAAAATCAAAAGAAAAAATCAAATTAAAATGAAAATCAAGTTGTTATCATTTGCCGATCTTGCTCCTCCGTTGATGGTATAATAAGATCTGTGAAATCCGATCTTACCCCTCCGTTGATGGTGTGGATAGATCCAACTTTATAAATTTAATGTTCTGCCTCTTCGTCGGTGTTGCAGCTGAACCAAATTTGCCAAAGTCTGATGATGCCTCTTCATTAGAGTTGTAGCTTGATCAGAAAAAAAATCAATCAACTATCCGATCTTGCCTCTTCATCGGTGTCGTAGCAGGATCAAATCTTCAGACCTTGCCTCTTCGTCGATGTTGTAGCTGAACCAAATTCACTAACTTCCGGTCTTGCCTCTTCGTCGGTGTTGTAGCTAGACCAAATTCACTAACTCTTGATTCCGCCTCTTCGTCGGTGTCGTAGCTGGATCAACATTACTAACTTTAGACCATGCCTCTTCGTCGGTGTTGTAGCTTGGTCAAAATTTACTAATTTTCAAATTTTATCAATGTTGTTTCTTGAAAAAATGAAGAAAAAAGCAAGAGAAGAGAAAAAAATGAAAAAAGCAAAAATAAAATTCAAAAAAAGAGAAAAAAGAAAAAAGAATGAAAAATAAGAAAATGGAGAAAAAAGAAGAAAGAGGGAAAAACGGAAATGAAAAAGAAAAAAAAGAAAATCAAAATGAGCTTTCAATCCTCCGATCCTGCCTCTTCGTCGGTGTCGTAGCTGGATCAAATCTTCAGACCTTGCCTCTTCGTCGGTGTTGTAGCTTGGTTAAATTTAACTTCCGGTTCTGCCTCCTCATTGGTGTTGTAGCTGAGTCAAATCTACTAACTTCCGGTCTTGCCTCTTCGTCGGTGTTGTAGCTAGACCAAATTCACTAACTCTTGATCCTGCCTCTTCGTCAGTGTCGTAGCTGGATCAACATTACTAACTTTAGACCATGACTCTTCGTCGGTGTTGTAGCTTGGTCAAAATTTACTAATTTTCAAATTTTATCAATGTTGTTTCTTGAAAAAAAATGAAGAAAAAGCAAGAAAAGAGAAAAAATGAAAAAAGCAAAAATGAAATTCAAAAAAAGAGAAAAAAGAAAAAAAAAGAAAAAAAAGAATGAAAAAGAAAAAGAAGAAAAGGGAGAAAAAGAAGAAAGAGAGAAAAACGGAAATGAAAAAGAAAAAAAGAAAGAAAATCAAAATGAGCTTTCAATCTTTCGGTTCTGCCTCTTTGCCGGTGTTGTAGCTGAACCTAATTCACTAACTTCTAATCTTACCTCTTCGTCGGTGTTGTAGCTAGACCAAATTCACTAACTCTTGATCCTGCCTCTTCGTCGGTGTCGTAGCTGGATCAACATTACTAACTTTAGACCATGCCTCTTCGTCGGTGTTGTAGCTTGGTCAAAATTTACCAACTTTCAAGTTTTATCAATGTTGTATCTTAAAAAAGAGAAAAAAAGAAGAAAAAGAGAGCAAAATGAAAAAAGTAGAAAAGAAAAGGCAAAAAGAAAAGGAAAAAGAAAATAAAGAAGAAAAAGGAAAAGAGAAAAGGAATAAGTTGTCAATTTTCTGGTCTTGTTTCTTCGTCAGAGTTGTAGCTGGATCAGATATCAGAACTTTCATCCATCGGTCTTGCCTCCTCGTCAGTGTTGCAGTTGGATCGAATTTTGTAGACCTTGCCTCTTCGTCGGTGTTGCAGTTGGGTCAAGTTTTCTTAGGAATCACATCGTCATCAATAATGTAGTGAGTCACACTCATTTTGCTTCCCCAACAGACCACCTCCCGTTTTGAAGATTTTGCTTCCTCCAAGAGTGACAAAATAGATTCGTCAAGCCTAAAAAAAGACAAGCGCCGAAGAGAATGAAGATCTACCGAAGATAAAAGACATACGTCAAAATGAGAGAAGTTCAGCCAGACCAGACAAAAATGGTTATTCTTTTGTCTTTGCTCTATTCCTGTTACACAGTAATGAGCAAAGAGGGGCAGCTGTAAAATCCATTTTTGTCCGAGCCCCAATTTATATCCGAACCATTTACCATATTCGAATCAAATCCCAAAAAATAATAATAATAATTAAAATAGCAAGGGAAACGTGCTGCCCATGCCCCTAACTTGTTTCACCATGCCTATGCAAGGCTCACCATAGCCCTGCCACCCTTGCATTACCCCATTCCCCTGCACACTCCACGCCACCTCCCATTATTTCCCCTCCCCATCATCTATTTTAAAGGCAAAAAAGAAATGGAAAAAAAGAGAGGGCAGACGGCAAATGAAAAGAAAGAAATAGAGAGGCTCTTGGCAAAGTAAAAAAAAAAAAAAAGAGGGATTTTCAATTTTTTGGCTTTTGAAGATACCACAAATTGAAAAGAAAGGGAGAAAATTCACAAATATTTGGGTTTGGGGTATATTCTTCCTTTTATGCTTATGGTACATTGTATATTCTATGGTTTAATGAAATATTAGTTGGTAATCCTTATTATTTATTTAAATTTCGTTCTTACATGTTTTTGTATGTTTATATATGTTGTTCGAATGTGTTTAGTTTAATTTTCAGTTATTGTTAATGTTTATATTTTATAGTCTCCTTTAAATATATCTAGATATTTTTGATAGGTATAAGTTTTTTTTTACCTTAATTATTATGTTTTAAGATTAATATGTATGAATGTTTTAGGTTAGTATTTTATTTTGTAGGAGTTGTTTTCATTTATAAGTTAGATTAATATTTATGTATGTATGTTTTGAATATGTTGCATTGTGGTTTTTGTTTAGGTTTTATTACATGTATATATGTGGTTAATTATTTCTTGAAGTATGTTTTTTCTCCTTTTCACATGTTCTTTTATGCTTTGTTATTGTGATATATCGCGTTTGTGTTTTTTTATTTGTGTTTAACGTCGTGATAGTTTTATATGTATATCATGCATTTGTTGCATTTGTATTTTTTTTCTTATGTGTTTAAGCATGTTAGAATTAATTAGTTTAGTTTTGGAAGTATGTCTTTTTGCATGTTTATATTTATATTTTGTCTTATTATTGTAACATGTCATGTTATTTTCGTTCATGCATTTCATTTAATATCATTTATGTATTTATGTTAGATTAGTTTTTTTTTGTTAGTGTTTATTTATATGTGTATCGTATTGTATTTATTTATGCTTGCCAGGTTTTAAATTGCATTTCGGAAATATAAATTGTCAATGCGGTGCCCTTTTATCCGAGCGTAAACGGGGCCAGTATCAGGCATAGTGATGGTGGTTGGGCGTTTAATCTCGGATAACAGGGCTTTTAAAATTTACTCGCACATATAACCGAATTTTAATTTGATCGTCACATTAATCCAGAAATTTTAATGTTAAGAAAGCGGTAATTATTAAAGTACCAATTTTGGGCGGTGTGGGGTGCTAATCCTTCCCCATCCGTAACCGACTCCCGAACCCGACATTTTAAAATCTCTGGTTTTTACGGTATCCGATTCACCTTGAGTGGCCGGTGGCGACTCCATTTTTAAATAAAATACGATTTTTGCAAAACTCCCACGCGGAAGATGTTATTTTCAAAATGAACAAACAAAATAAAAACAACATTTTTTTTAGCGAGATGGACATTGCTACAGGGTTCGATTCTTAATTGCAACAAGTTAGTCAGTTTTGATTTTTCTTTAATTTTCTTCGATCAATATGGTGGAGACACATGTCACATATGATTGGTTGAAAGGCATCTAACATCAGGGATGATTTTTCCGAATTATGTTTCTTTCTTATTCTGATCACCGAATTATTATTATTTTTTGTAAAATCATATATGCTAATGCAGCATTATTTTTTATTATTTTTATAATTTTCTTTCATTCATATATTATTATTCGTTAAAAGTGTTCGACCAGTAAAATAGTGACATGTGTGACCACTTGAACAAAGAAAATCAAAGCAAAATATACAAAAATATTGTCAATGTTTAGCCACTAACCGAAGACTACTAATTGTTTAATTGACAACAAAATCTGTATTTATCTTATACCAACTTACGTCCACAAAATAAAAGAAGGATTGATACAAGAAAGTGGATTTGAACCATGCCCTCCTGGATAATGTTTATAAAATTATCCTCTGTTTGGAAATAACAAATAATTAAATATTTATTTATTTTATAAAATTAGTATTAAATTCTAAAAATTAAAATTATAGTATTTATTTATTATACAATATAAATTTTAAATTGTTTATTTATATTTAAAAATTAAAAATCTCCGAGTATATTTCGCCTTGGAAATTTATATTCTAAATAAGTTTAAATTATTTATTATTCTAATTTTTAAATATAAATATATAATTTAAATTTTATATTCTACCCTAATAAATATTATAAAATTTAATTTTTAGAATTTCATACTAATTTTATAAGATAAATAATTATTTAATTATTTTTTATTCCCAAACCGAGAATAATTTTGTTTGTTTTTTAAATTTAACCATAATTAAAAGATAGATGTTGGTTTCGTTAAAACTATTGTAATTTCTTAATTTAGCTTAGTGTCCAAGATTTTCAATCATTGGTTAAGAGGACATGGGTTTGAATCCACTACCTTGCATCAATCCCTCTTTATTTTATGGTTGTAAATTTGAATTAATATTTGATACGCTGCCTAGTGTAAAAAAAGTTTACAAAGCATGTTTATTTTCAAACCTAAATCTAAAATCTAAATTTTTAATCTTAAAACCCTAATAATCTAAGAACAAACTCTAAACACTAAATTCCAACTATAAATTCTAAATTCTAAACCCTACAATCTAAACCCCTAACCTCTAAACCCTAAATTAAAACCCTAAACCCCTAAATAACCCCATTTGTGAAAACTTTGTTTTCCATCACCAATGTATAGGATAATAACCCGTAAATTATTATAACATGCGGGTAGTTATTTTATACACAAACACTTGTGAAAACTTTATTTATACAAGTGTCTTAGTTTTAGGGTTTAAAGACTCTGTTTATAGTTTAAAATTTAAAGATTTAAGTGTAATACTTGAATTTCAAGTTTAGGGTTAAAATTTAAAATTTATTGGTTAAAACCTAAATTCCTAACCATACTACACTAAAACATAAACCCTAACCCTAAAACTTAAATTTTGAAAATTCTACTGGGGATAATAATCCATAACGTAAATACAAGTTTTATTGAATTTTAAACAAGTAACATGCTTTATGCCTAATCGTTGAGACCTTTGTTTAAGTAGTTCAATGATCGAATCCCTTCCAGGTGCACACCCTAATTTTGGAAAAATTATATCATGTCCTTATTCACTTGGTAAAAAGATAAGATAGAAAATTATTGAAATGAGTGTATTTTATTAATTGACCCTGTGCATTACGTGGTATAAAAGACTCATGATAATTTCTCTCAATTTTGATTTGAAATTTTGCTTTGTTCGATAAGATGGTGACATGTCATTATCTTACTGGTAGAATAAATTTAAAGAAAAATAATACAAGAGAAAAATTACTAAAAATAAATAAATAATAATAATAATAATAATAATAATAATAATAAAAAGAAATCCACATTAACATCTCCGGTAGCTTTTTAAAGGTTGATGAGCAAAATAAAAAGAAAACATAACGCTAACAAAAAATATTTATGTGATCAATATAAGAAAAACGATAGTTCAATCACTACTAGTGTAGTTTACACATTTTTTAACTTATTGTTTATTGTTCCAGTGCTCTATATTCTTTATAATCAATCATTCTGGGATTTTCTTTTGAAAAATATAATTGCTACAATATTTATATTATTTAGATCTTTTTCCATTAATAAATTAAAGAATATTAAGCATTTCAAACTAACGTCCTCTTATTGTACAAGATGGTAACTTCAACGTCTGATTAGAGGAATAAATTTATTTAATTAAATTAATATTAAGACCAAATTAATAGACTGTATAAATAATGAGGATTAAATGTGTAATTATACAAATTTGTTTAATTGTCATGTTAGAAATTCCATAAAAAAATTAACAAGAAGCAGCTTGATTGAAATTATTTTAACAGTTTAATGACCTAATTGACAAAATTCATAGTTGAATAGTTATATAAAGTCGAACTAATATTCAGCATATGAGATGCCCACATGCTATAGTAAATACTAGTCCTGTTCATGCTAAACAACTATAATCTACGTTTTGACTATAAGAAGTCCCTGCATGAACCAACAAAAACTTGTTTGAAAATCTAACTGCTCGAAAAAGTCGGCATACCTGCACGGTTTGTGGTGACACCATATAAACCCGAGCACCCTGGATATGATATAGCCGAAGACGAAAAAATCCGATGCCCAATAGGATGAAGCAAAGCAAAGATTCTTTCTTTGATATCCAACTTCCTGACACAGTTTGCATACCTGCATGTTTGTGAAGAAGCCATATCAGAGCCCGAGCACCCTCGATAGGGATATAGCTGAATAAAAATCTTGATGTATGAAGGGATGAAACAAGGAAAATCTTCTCTGAAATTTAACTGCTTGAAACAGACGGCACACCTGTTGACGGCTTGGCACCACATCAAGAATTGGAGAAGCATTCTGGGCTATTGCATTTGGACACAAAAAAAACAACAGTTCCCTTTGGGTGGCATCAATGAGGAGAATCTTATTCTTAAACAAGCTCCAGGAAATATCGGTTTAAGAATGAACCACCAATTCAGGAAGAAGCACAATTTGTGGAAATAACATGGTAAAGTGGAAACCTGAACACGGCATTAATTGTATTTTTGGGGGAAAAGCAATGTGATGACAAGAAAATTCACCTGTAGTTTTAATATCCGACTTGGCCGTGAGGAAGGGGGTCACAATCTGCAACATAAAATGGGAATAAGAATATATTGATCGACATGAACTCTAGAAATATCATAAACGATCTTCCAGTTAAAATAGCCAAAGTAGATAAAAGCTTATGACCTTAAGAAACCCTCTACAGCTGAAAAAGGCTGTTGGCTTACACACCAAAGCAAAGTTATCATTGTCGTCACCATCGCATGCCATGAGCTAGAAAGTTTGAGGTGGCACTTATATTCAGTGGTTTGGCAAACTTGCTGGAACCAAGATCACATAATTTTTTCTGTATTTCTTGTTGCTTGCCCCCATGACATAGTGCCAAGCCTACAGCTCTCACAGACACCAACAGCAAGGGCATTGTGTGGAAGATCTTGAAAGACTTAAAATCCAGAAGCAAAATCGAGTGAATCCTCGCATTTTATTTTTTAACCCTTATCTTATCTTGCTGCAATTCTACCGTGACATAAATTAGTTGTCTATCTTCTCATCTACAACTACTGGAAGGCAAGAACATGCATAACAAATTCTGAGGTTCTAGGTTTCTTCAGTTCTTTAACTTCCGTAATTACTTCCTATCTGGCTGAAACTCTTGAAATATCCTAGGTGTATTTTTTATCAACAAAATGAATAATGTAGCTAGAATTCATCACGTATTAACCTGCCCGATCTTCATTCAAATAGAAGTCCAGCCATCTATAGTGATTATTATTGTAGCCTATTTGTCACTAAAAATGCTACAAGAGGGGATACTATCTACATTCTTACATGACCAGCAAACATGGTCTCGCTACTAGAGGCCAATCTTTCGAGGAAAAAAGAAAACCCAGAGATATACATGATTAGCTTCTAGGAAGTTTGACTGATATCCAACAATGTAAACAATGAATTGAAATGTAACATACCTCATGGCTCCTTGAACTCCAACATCACTGGATAATTCCAGAAACAGAAAATTTGCAAGGTTCTCATCAGTAAACCTGAAATGGAAATAAGTTGGATAAGTTACTAGAATATGTGTAACCATAAAAAGTTGAAAGTTAAAAAATGTAAGAATATGACACGTACATATTGAGTAAGTTTGACGAGGGGATAAGATAAGAAAAGTGGGAGGGAGAAGACAACAAGATGATAACTATCAAGATAGATAAGAACAACATTTATATTTCCTTAAGAGCTTACTGTTAAAATTTACAATGTTCGACTGATTACTACCAATGAAGACCAGAAAGCAGTCATGTAAGCTCTGGATAGATGATAAATCAGTAACACTTAACAAAATTGCATAGAACCAAGCATGGCAAGACACGAGAAATTAGAGAATACGAAAACTGATGAGAAACAGAATTTAATTCTGATTTCGATTTTCTGAATAGGTTAACTCTCTCTTGTGCTACATACTTTACAGACTCTTATACACTAGGACTTTTAGTTACATTAGGAGTCCTACTTACAACTGACTTCTAACTCTAGCCTTAGGTACATGACTTTAATAATACTTCTACAATACAGTTTAATTACAACATTAACTCTACTGCGTCTAAACTTACACTCCCCTCAAGTTGGAGCATATACATTATATAATCCCAGCTTGAATAAAAAATTGTCGAAAAAAGCTTTTGGCAGTACTTTTGTGAGTACATCTGCCACTTGTTCTTGAGCCGGAACATACTCTAATGAAGCCATTCCACTGGTCAACTTCTGTACGATAAAATGTCTGTCTATTTCAACATGTTTTGTTCTATCATGTTGAATAGGGTTCTTGGAAATTTGAATGGCTGACTGATTATCACAAAAAATCTAGAATTTTTCATCCCGAGTCATCCCCAGTTCTTTGAGCAATTTTACTAATCAGATTCCTTCACACATTCCCAAGGCTAATGCCATGTATTCTGCTTCTGCACTGCTTCTGGAAACTATTGTCTGCTTTTTGCTTCTCCATGTCACCAAATTACCTCATACGAAAGAGCAATAATCACTGGTTGACCTTCTATCTGTCAATTCACTAGCCCAGCTTGCATTTGAGAATACCTTAACAGTTTTGTCAAGACTCTTCTTGAATATTAAACCATGTCCAGGTGTACCTTTCAAGTATCTCAGAATCCTCTTTGCTGCTTCCATATGCTCCTGCCTTGGGTTTGTCATGTGTTGACTAACAATGTTCACTGGAAAGGAGATATCTGGTCTTGTTAGTGATAGGTAGATTAGTTTTCCTACCAGTCTCTGGTAGAGTCCTTTATCTGCCTTAGGACTGAGTTTAACTTTGTTGAATTTCAAACCTGCATCCATGGGTGTATCTGTTGGTTTACAACCCAACAACCCTGTTTCTATAAGCAAATCCAGAACATACTTCCTCCGATTTATCACTAGTCCTTTGTTGGACCTTGCTACCTCCATGCCTAGGAAAATCTAAGTTTTCCTAGGCCTTTAATTTCGAATTCCCTGCTCAACAGACCCTTTAACCGACTCAATTTTTCTTCATCATCTCCTGTCAAGATTATGTCATCCACATAAACAATAAGGATAATCTTTTTATTTAATGAGGTTACTTTAGAGAACAAGGTATGATCTGCCAATGAATGTTTGTATCCATTCTCCAAAATAACCCTGGTAAATCTATCGAACCATGCTCTAGGAGACTGCTTCAGGCCATAGAGGGATTTGTCAAGCTTGCAAACTTTTTGATTCTGTACAACACCCTCTAGCCCTGGTGGAATCTGCATATAGACTTCTTCCTCAAGGTTACCGTTAAGAAAAGCATTTTTTATGTCAAGTTAGTGTAATTGTCAATCACAGTTTACAACTAGACTTAACAAAACTCTAACCGAATTTAATTTAGCAACAGGAGCAAACGTCTGCTTATAATCGACTCCATAAGTCTGTGTAAAACCCTTGGCAACCAATCTGGCTTTATATCTCTGTATACTTCCATTTGAATTATACTTAATGGCAAACACCATTTGCATCCAACAGGATTTTTATCTTGGGGAAGATCTGTAATGGTCCATGTACCATTCTTTTTAAGTGCCTAAATTTCTTCAGCAACAAGTTTCTTCCACTTCGAATTCTGCAAGCTTCCTCAATAGTCTTAGGAATATGTTCTTCATCTAAACTTGTTGTAAACGCTCTAAAAGATGGCATCAAATTCCTATAAGCAGCATACCTTTGAATAGGATATTTAGTACACTATCTTACTCATTTTCTTTTAGCAATAGGTAAGTAGTCGAATTCAAGATGGGAAGGAATACTATAGAATCATTACCTCCACTGTCTTCACAAGCAGTTGGACTGAAATCCAATTCTTGGCAAGTACCAGATTGCATAATGGTTTCTGGAATGGTTCTCCTTTTTCTGATGTAAACCTGCAGTTGTTTAGGGGGCTGCGAAGAGGATTTGGTTAAATTTTGGGTTCCTGCAGGCGTGAAAGTAGGTGAAGGATGTGGTGTAGATAAGGTAGTAGGCGAAGAAATAGGTAAACATTAAAGGGAGAAAAAGAAGTCTGAGGCTCAAGTAATGAGGGATAAGTAGCAGGTAGTAAGGGGAAAAAAGAACCTGTTTTGGAGAAGGTTGGAAATCATCAAAACTCTCCCTCTGAATTGCAGCCGTGGGAAAATATAGTTCTTGTTCAAAGAAGTTTAGATCCAAAGAAACAAGAAATTTACGAGAAGGTGGATGGTAACATTTGTAGCCCTTCTTTAGCGAAGAATATCCTACTAACACACATTTGAGGGATTTAGGATCGAGTTTAGACCTAGAAGGATCAAGGTTTTTAACAAACACAGTACACCTAAAAAATTTCAAAAAAAAAGGTAGAGGACAAAGGTTTAAAGTGAGGAAAATAGTATAAAAGGACATCTTTAGGTGTTTGGAAATTTTGAAACTCGACTAGGCATACGATTAATAAGATATGTAAAAGTTAACAAGGCTTCTCCCCATAGATATTTAGGAACATTGTGGGTGAACAATAAACCTCAGGTTACTTCCAGCAGATGCCTATTCTTCCTTTCGGCTACTCTATTTTGTTGGGGAGTATCAACACAAGAACTAATCTGCACTATCCCTTTCTCCTTGAAAATATCACCTAAAGACTTCGTAAAGAATTCGCTTCCATTATCAGATTTAAAGATCTGAATTTCAGTATGAACTATGTTATAAAATCTCTCAAAAACACTAGCTACTTCAAATTTTTCTTTCAAGAGGCAAGTCCAAGTTGTCCTACAATGGTCATCAATAAAGGTCAAAAACCATTTACTACCAGTAATATTCTTCACTTTAGAAGGACCACAAACATCACTATGTATAAGAGAAAAAGGATGTGAGGGTTTGTAAGTAGATGGTAACTAAGATTGTCTTGTTTGTTTTGCAAGAGGACAAATATGACATTTAAAGGAAGAAGGTTTTTTATTAACAAATAATTGAGGAAACAACTTTTCAAGGTAGTAGAAACTGGGGTGGCCTAACCTAAAATGGCATAACATAACATTAGACTGTCCTAAAGAAGTAAACAAAATTTAGAAGGCGAAATTGTAAGGGATCTGGTACTGTGAAGAACGCATAAACCATTTTGCAAGCTAGCATTGCCAATCCTCTTCTTCAAGTCCAGTAAAAAACATTCAGAATCAGTAAACTGAAAAACACAATGTAAGTCTCTTGATAGCTTGCTAACCGATAACAAATTACAGTCCAGACTAGGCAAAAATAACACATCTTGAAGGACTAAATCATCAGTAAGAACAACAGAACCACTGTCGTGAATGGATGAAAAAGAGCCATCATCTATCTTAATTGAAGTAGAGGATTGTTTAAATTGAAAAAACAAATTCTTATTACCAGTCATATGATCAGAAGCACCAAAGTCCACAATCCATGCTGATGGGTTCGAAGTAGTAAGAAGGGCAGTGGAGACAGATTTGTTCTGTGTACCTTCAGTGTCAACTAAAGCCAAATTTCCTTTACTGCTCCCAATGAATTGGCTGAACATCTGTTGCAGCTGGGCCATCTGCTGCTTTGTGAAGCCATGAGGTGTGGAAGTATTAGCATTGTTAAAGGAGGAATCCCTTTGTATCTTAGTAACAAGCGCCTTCCAATCAGCTAGTTTACCATGGAGTTTCCAGCAGCTTTCTTTGAGGTGTCCCTGCTTCTTGTAGTAATCACAGTTAATTGTCCCTCGTCTTGTTTTTGGAGAAGAAAAGGTTTGAGTGATTAGTGCAGAACTGCCTGGGAGAGGAGCTGCAGGAACCATATACAACCTCCTTTTTTCTTCTCTTCAAATCTCAGAAAAAAAATTTCTCAAAGGGAAGGAAGAGGACTGAGGCCGAGAATCCTTGACTTGATTGGGTCCAAGTCTCGATTGAGACCATTGAGAAATTGGAAGATTCGTTTTTGTTCAGTAGTCTTCTTATAGAGCGCAGCATCTGTAGGAGTCTCCCAATCGTGAGCTTCATAGAGATCAATTTGCTGCCAAAGATTGGTTAGAGTAGTGTAATACTGAGTAACATTCATTACTTCTTGCCTCAAGGTGGAGGTTGTACTTTTAATGCCAAACAACTCAGAGTTGTTGGTACTGGAATATGTATCTTTAACAACATCCCAAATCTCACTGGCAGTTTCATACAGTAGAAACTGCGAACCAACTTCAGGGGACATAGTGTTTATCAGCCAGGACATAACTCTGTCGTTTTCCCGAGTCCACTTTTCAAAGCTTTGATGTACCCTAGGGTTCCTCGCCCAGTAAGGAAAATTTTGACAGATTGGGACCATGGAATGTAATTGGTGCCAACAAATCTGTGACAAAGATTAGTTGAACACGTTGAGTCTGAAAAATCTGCCATGGAAACTGTAGACGATGATGGTGACTGCAACTCGATTGATTATCCATGAAAGGAGGAAGAAATTCGATAGGATCGAATTAAACTGATACCATGATGAGAGATGTAAAAAATCATTGAGCAATAACAGAAAAATTCTGCATTCTTTTCTGCATTCTGTTTTTTCCTTTTAGGCAGAAACTTCAATTCTGTTTTTTTTATTTATTTTTCTGCATTCATTAACATGGTATCAGTCTAAAATACGATCCTAATAGCAAATTTCAGTGGCAATTTCTTCGGCTTCCAGTGCGATGCCCTCTGCCCTGGTTACTCCAATTTCTTCTTCTCCAATGATGAGGAGAGGTAAACCAGTCTGTGTTTTTTGCAAAAAGGTAGGTCATTCATGGTCAACCAGCAATATGGAAACCTACAGCAGCCAAGATATCCAGGCCATCATACCCTACTGCCGCACCAAAGGTTGGCCCTAGTAGCTTTACTGATCAGCAACTCACTGAGCTTCACAAGCTGTTTCGTCAGTTTAATTTTGCTGGTGCAGGAAATTTGGCTATGGTGAAAACTGTAGGTAATATAAATGTTTTTTTGCCGACTGCTCTTGTTTCTACCCAGTCTGCAGCAAATTGGATTATTGATTCTGGGGCCTCCGACCACATGACTGGTAATAGGGCTTTATTCTCTGTTTTTAAAATGTCTTCTTCTCAAGCTTCCATTAAAACTGCAGATGGTTCTTTATCTCCCATCAAAGGGACGGGCTCTGTTCCGTTAGATGATAATTTGATCCTTAAGGATGTGTTATTTGTCCCTGACCTCGCATGCAACTTGATATCAGTGAGCAAAATTTCTAAAGACTTGAACTGCTCCTTAAGGTTTACTGATTCTACATGTTTTTTGCAGGCACTGGATTCGAGGAAAATAATTGGCAGTGCTAGCTTGCAACATGGTCTTTATATCCTTAATGGAAAATATCCATCTTCTATTTCAAATTCTCCTTCTTGCTTTACTTCTTTAGGACGATTAGATACTATAATGTTATGGCATTTTCGGTTAGGTCACCCCAATTTTCACTATCTTAGAAAAATGTTTCCTGGTTTGTTTGTTAATAAAGATCCAAATTCTTTTAAATGTCATATTTGTCCTCTTGCAAAACAAACCAAATCTTTATATTTACCATCTGTTCATAAACTCTCTAAACCATTCACACTCATTCATTGTCATGTTTAGGGTCTTTCTCGAGTGAAGAATATTACAGGGAGTAGGTGGTTTGTGACTTTTATTGATGACCATAGCAGACTTACTTGGACCTACCTTCTTAAAGAAAAATCTGATGTTGCTTCTATTTTTGCAAGGTTTTATGAAATGGTGGTTACTCAGTTTGATAGCAAAATAAAAATGTTTCACTCTGACAATGGGGGAGAGTTTTTCACTACTGCCTTAGGAGATTTTTTTCGGACTAAAGGTATAATACATCTTAGTTCTTGTGTAGATACCCCACAACAAAATGGGATTGCTGAACGTAAAAATAGGCATTTATTAGAGGTTACTCGAGCCTTATTATTCACCCATGATGTTCCAAAATATTTGTGTGGAAAGCCTTATTAACGGCTACATATCTTATAAATAGAATGTCTAGCAAAGTCTTGCATTTCAAAACTCCTAGAGATATTTTCTTGGAAAATTATCTTACTTTTAAACCTATGTCATCTAATCTTCCCTTAAAGACGTTTGGGTGTACTGTTTTTCTAAAATCCACAGATCCTTCAAGTTCCAAACTAGATCCTAGGGCTTTGCAGTGTGTTTTCGTTGGATATTATTCACTTAAGAAGGGCTACAAATGTTATCACCCTCCTTCTCGTAAGTTTTTTGTCTCTTTGGATCTCACTTTTTTTGAACAGGTACCTTATTTTCCTAAGACTGAAAATCAGGGGGTGTGTTGGGATGATTCCAGTCTCCTAACAATAAGGTTCCTTCTTTTTCACCTTCTTTACCTATAGCTCATTTGTTTGTGAAGCCTCAAAATTTTTAAAACTTGATACCCCTGTTTCTAACACTACACCTCTACATACTTCACCTAATATTACTCCTATCGCTCCTCATTATTCACCTAAATCAACTGTTCAGCCCACTAACCAGTTACAGGTATATACCAGAAAAAAGAAAGCCATTCCAGAGACTGTGTTGCAATCTGACACCTGCCGAGAATTGGACTTTAGTCCAGCTGCCTGTGAGGATAAAGGAGGTAATGATGTTGAAATTTCTCCTCATTTACTTGAACCTGAAATTCTGCCTATTGCTAAAAGGAAAGGGGTAAGATAGTGTACAAAGCATCCTATTCAGAGATATGTTGCTTATAGCAATCTGATGCCCTCTTTTAAAGCTTTTACAGCTTGTCTAGATGAAGAACAAATTCCCAAGACTATTGAAGAAGCCTTAAGAGACTCCAAGTGGAAGAAAGCTGTTGAGGAGAAGATTACAGCACTAGAAAAAAATGGCACTTGGACCATAACTGATCTTCCACAAGGCAAGAAACCAGTGGGATGCAAATGGGTGTTTGCTATCAAATACAATTCGGATGGGAGTGTGCACAGGTACAAAGCAAGATTGGTGGCCAAGGGTTTTACACAGACCTTTGGAATAGACTATAAGGAAACTTTTGCTCCGGTTGCTAAGTTGAACACTGTCAGAGTCCTGTTGAGTTTGGCTGTTAATTGTGACTGGAAACTTCATCAACTTGACACTAAGAATGCATTTCTTAATGGGAAACTAGAAGAAGAAGTTTTTATGAAAGATTCCTCCTGGTTTAGAGTTTGAAGAGAATAGGCAGAAAGTTTGCAAGCTAGACAGATCACTTTATGAGGTTAAAGCAATCACCAAGAGCCTCGTTTGATAGGTTCACTAGAGTAATTCTGGAAAATGGATACAAATAGTCTCTAGCAGATCATTCCTTGTTTTCTAAGGTAACTCCCAAAAACAGAAAAGTTCTTTTGATAGTATACGTGGATGACATTATTGTGACAGGAGATGATGAAGAAGAAATAAGCCACTTAAAATCTCTTTTGAATAAAGAATTCGAGATGAAGGACCTAAGAAAGCTTAGATATTTCCTAGGCATGGAGGTGGCTAGATCAAGCAAAGGTCTGGTAATCAACCAAAGGAAGTATGTCCTTGACTTACTCACAGAGACGGGAATGTTGGGCTGTAAACCAACTGATACTCCCATGGACACAGGCCTAAAGTTTAGCAAAGATGGGTCTAGTCCAAAGGCAGACAAGGGACTTTTTCAGAGATTAGTTGGAAAATTGATTTATCTATCCACGACCGGGCGGATATAACCTTTCTTTGTGAATATCATAGTCAGCACATGACAAATCCGAGACAAGAGCATATGGAAGCAGCTACCGAGGATACTAAGGTATCTAAAGGGTACACAGGGCATGGTTTAATATTTAAAAAGACCCTTGATAAAAGCAGTCAAGGTTTATTAAGACTCATTTGGGCAAGTGAGTTGGTGATAGAAGGTCAACAAGTGGTTATTGTTCTTTTGTGTGGGGTAATCTTGTGACTTGGAAGAGCAAAAAGCAAACTGTTGTATCAAGGAGTAGTCTGCGAAGCGAGAATACAAAGCTTTAGCTTTTGGAATTTGTGAAGGAATCGGCTAATGAAGCTTCTAAAAAAGCTAGGCATGGTTCAAAACGAGAAGTTTGAAGTGTTTTGTGATAACCAATCTACAATTCAGATTGCAGAAATCCAATTCAACATGACAAGACCAAGCATGTTGAGATCGATGACACTTTATTGCGAGAAAAGCTTACAAGTGGAGTAGCTTCTTTAACCTATGTTCCTACAGAAGAACAAGTGGCGGACATCCTTACGAAAGCCCCCGCCAAAAGCTCTCTTTGATAAGTTCTTATTCAAGCTGGGACTATACAATGTATATTCTCCAGCTTGAGGGGGAGTATGAGCTATCCGAGAGAAATTTCAGTTTTTGTAAATAATGTAGTAATTATCCTACTTAAAGTTTATCTCCCTAATAGATTAGATTTTATCCTTAGTAGGACTCCTTATTGTAGTTAGAGTCTATCAACTTAGTAGATTAGAACTAGAAGTTATCTTAAGAAGGTCTTCTTAATGTACTAAAAGACCTAGAGCCTATATAAGTCTGTATCGAGAGATGTAAAAAATGATTGAGCAATAACAGAAAAATTCTGCATTCTGTTTTTTCCTTTTAGGCAGAAACTTCAATTCTGTTTTTTTTATTTTTCTGCATTCATTAACAACTTCTACTAATACAGTTTAATTACAACATTAACTCTACTGCGTTTAAACTTACAAAAACAACAGAAATACCAGTCACGGATTCCAAAATACTAGTAACAAGTAGGGTAATTTAAATTACAGAAATACCAAGCACGAATTCCATAATACCAGTAACAAGTAAGGTAATTTAAATTAAGTGTTATAGTTGACAATTACAGATCAGAAAAATTGATGGTACTACATCCAAAAAGACAGATCAAATGATATATGCTCTTTCAGAATAGAATGGAAAATGCCTAGCAAAATCAAACAACTTCCATGCCAAAGAAGTATAAGTCACAAATCCAAGGAGAAAATTAGTCTTAACATAAAAAAGACATTTCAATTTACATTAGCTGGTCCTACAATTATAAAAATATATAAGATGGCATACACATTCAGCCATTTGGATTTCTTCAAAATGACCCAACTATATAACACCAGCCCTAAGGTGAAAATGCAGCTTTTACTTTCCTACCGGATATTACTTACTGATATTTTATTCTACATCATGCAAATCAACATACATTGATTCTTAACCACAACCCCCTCCTTGAGTTATCTTTCAAATTATGTTCCCAGCACTCGTCGCTCCTGAGACCAAATGGTGATTGTGTAATAAAACCCACATTCAACAAGCAGAAACCAAGCCTACTACGTATTTGCATAACAAACTAATTTAACTGAAGCATCCTCCACTAATTAATAGCTATATATTCAGAAAATGTTGCGAAGAGGCAATACGCAGCATAAGTATTCCAAATAGTTGAAATAAAAAATAATGAAATCATCACCACAGCTCACACTGAGACATCATACTTTCTCCGTATGAATGTCAAAAACATACAACCATATAGGAACATTACAAGGCACTACTCAACCATGAATGGCGACGCCATACAAATGTTTATTAACAAGGTGAATGTTTTGAAAACGGAGTCTAAAAAAGCAAAAATAACGAAAATCTTTTTACAAGAACAACAAACAAGGGGAAAAATATGAAAACACAATTTTCTCAGAAATTTACATCACTTACTTGACTAGACAACTCATCCCGCATCATGATTGTTGACCATGTCTTGGCAAAACCGCATAACTTATGCAATGAATACGCTTCTTCAAGTGCTTAGTCACTGTTTTTTCCAATTGGAACAAGACATGGAAGGGATCTCTTAAAGAAGTTTAAGAGTTTCTCTTGAACACAGTTTCACACAAGAAAGGCATGAAGGGGTACTTCCAAACAATGACATCCTATAATCTCAATAATTTGGTCCACTTTTTAAACGGTGGCACTTCGGCAACTTAACAGTTCCTACAGCAACTTAGGCAACAAAGTACATGAGGTAGCATGACAATGGACTCCCCTTCAGATGTGTAATCCACAGAAATCCATCTCATTGTAGTATACTAGTAGTAGTATTAAAAGAGAGGGAGGGAAGTAGACCAAAAATTTACAGGCATGCCAAAAGGAAATTTCTCCATTGAACATAAGAATTGAGTGATAAAGCTCAAATCTAGAGATTGCACACTGACATCTACTAAAATCTTCCCAAAACCATACAGTCCAATAAGCTCTTAAAAGTAAGCAATAGCTAACAACTTATCTGATGGATAGCCAGATTGGCTGAATTAAGTCTCAAATATAGCGATTTTAGAAAGAAACAGACCAGTACTCACTGAAGCAACAAATTTCAAAGGCCAGCCAAGTACTTCTATTAGATTCATCGCACTAGGACCCAAACAGGCAATAGAAATCATAAAGGACAAAAGAAAAGGGAAGAATACTAAATAGTAAAACAAGATTACTTGGTGTTATTTGACAAGTAGGCACTTTGATGTTTCACCCATGGAAAGGTGAGTACATAAATTATGAGGGAGGCTACTAATCATAAACGATATATACACAAAAAATGCCAGCAATTTGATTTTGAAGATGAAGAAGGGCAGAAGCAACTGAACCGCTAATGATAGTAACAACGCTTCATGTAGGCAACAGATTTTAATCCAGATGTGATGTAAAATCAAGAGGAAAGTCGTTAAGATTATGCACAGAATCAGTTCAAGGAACATGAAAAACAATAGGATAGAGAACACGATAACCACTGCAATAGAGATAAGTATATTCCAAAAAATCCTGAAGCACAGTCTTTCACTCATAAAAATGGACTACTATCTCAAAATTGACATTCAGTCAATAGATTTCAAACTCCCAGAGTTTATAACGTCATGATAATAGCTGTCATTACCTACTTTATTGTAGAAAAGCAATTTTCCAGCTTTAAGAAAAAACAGAATAAGGCAGGAAAAAATAAAGCAAAATTTAAGTTTCTGCGAAAAGGAAGAAAAACAAAATTGATTTTCTGTTATTGAATATTCTTAAAAAATTGCATCAGGGAAGAATACTAAATAGTAAAACAAGATTACTTGGTGTTATTTGACAAGTAGGCACTTTGATGTTTCACCCATGGAAAGGTGAGTACATAAATTATGAGGGAGGCTACTAATCATAAACGATATATACACAAAAAATGCCAGCAATTTGATTTTGAAGATGAAGAAGAAGGCGAAATAAATTGAACCGCTAATGGTAGTAATAACGCTTCATGTAGGCAATGATTTTAATCCGGATGTGATGTAAAATCAAGAGGAAAGTCGTTAAGATTATGCACAGAATCAGTTCAAGGAACATGAAAAACAATAGGATAGAGAACACGATAACCACTGCGATAGAGATAAGTATATTCCAAAAAATCCTGAAGCACAGTCTTTCACTCATAAAAATGGACTACTATCTCAAAATTGACATTCAGTCAATAGATTTCAAACTCCCAGAGTTTATAACGTCATGATAATAGCTGTCATTACCTACTTTATTGTAGAAAAGCAATTTTCCAGCTTTAAGAAAAAACAGAAGGAAAAAATAAAGCAAAATTTAAGTTTCTGCGAAAAGGAAGAAAAACAAAATTGATTTTCTGTTATTGAATATTCTTAAAAAATTGCATCCCTTTACAGTGAATTTATAGGCTCAAGTATAGGACTTTAGTTACAATTAGGAGTCCTAAGTACAAAAGACATCTAACTCTATCTTTTAGGAAGTAAACTTTAATTTAAACTACTATTTACAAAAGGACTCTAACTCTATCAGATAATCTAACATTTATTGCCAAATCATACTTTATGGGCATTACAAGTACAACTCTATATTTCCAGTCCTGTCCCATGTAACTAACTTGAAGTAACTGAGTACTTTAGTTAGCATTGAAGCAAGTAGGACTAGGACGTTTCTCGTATTTCATAGACTTACAGAAGAACTGAAAACACAATTGATACAAAGTTATTTATTATAACAAGGAGTTACTTTTTCTTTACACTTGAGCAAAAGTGTTCGTACAACTTTGTTCAAATTCCAGAGAACAACGTTCCTGATTGTTGCATTATAGCATTGGCAAATTAATTTTCTGTGGTTTCCCTGATCAAACTAGAATTTACCAAGGAACAACAATGATCTCTGATAAAGGTGGCAGTTAGGCATAACTCATACAAATACAACAATGAAGGCTAGATGGTAACAACCATGCTAAGTATTATCCTAATCTCCTTAAAAAAAATTCTGATAAAGGCGGCAGTGATCTCCAAAAATAGGTCACAAACCCTGCAGAGTTGCTCTAATATCCTAGGTGGCAGACTTTGTAAAATCAATGCTAAAAGATAGGACATAGCTAGGTGTCAGTTACTTTATTCACTGATAAATCTGTCCAATTAATGCTGTCTACATCACACCCTTCATTTGTGTTTATAGGTGACCTCACATATAAATCTACATAAGCTAAACTTAGGAAAGGCAGATCATCTGCCATCACATAATTGCAGGAAAAAGTTGCTAGGATATTCTTCTATCATCTTATACTCGGCTAAACTGAAAGATTTGTTCAAAAAAAAACTGAAAGATTAGACAAAACTAAGCACCAAAATAGAGGGGGAAATTGTGTACTTCTACCTAATAAAGAAAATAAAAGGGAAAAAAACTATATACAAACATTATATGATGACAAGAAATATAATCCTACTCAAGCTGGAATTCCAGGAGCAACACCAGAGCACGTCTGGCAAACATTTTTTAACTCCCCTTGAGTTAGAAAAATTTCGAGAACCTAATAAACTGAATCAGTGGCACAGAGCCAAGGAAAACATCAAAACAGACTCAATATTATCTAGATATAGAATGGAAAAAGTCATTTTATAAGCTTCTGTTTTTCATTTTTTTTCCTCAATTCCTTTTTTCTGCATTAGAGCAGACATCATCTTAAGAAAAATAGTTTAAGCACCTAATGATAAAAAGTACCAATGATTACTCCGAATAAAACAGTTTGATAGAAACTAAAGCCCCTTGCCTGTTTGTACAGTCCATTATGTAACCTTTTAATTGACTCTATGAGAACTTAATGGAGTAAAAATGCATGCACATAGCAAGGCTACCAAACTATATACAACCCCAAATGGAAGAGACTCTTGAGAAAACAGAACAAAGACAGTCTAGAAAGGCTGGCTAAATTAAATCAGTATGTTGCTAAATTGTGCCAGAGACAGGACAGTAGGGGCTTTTCTGCAAATAAAAAGCAGTACAGTTGAACAACCCCATATTTCAAAAGATATGGAAGAGGAAGAAGCAATGGCAGCATTGATAGGCTTCAAGCACGGTAATTTTAATGATTCCTATTCTTCAAAACTAAACATCTAGCCTCAAAAAGGTATGGCAAGGTCTGATCATTCTCCACATTGAAATTCAAAATTCATAAAAATATCTATGAAGAGCAAAGTATCAAATTGAAACATTATCATAAATGAACTGAAAATATTTGCAGCAGATAATATCAAGCAGAAAACAGAATACAGCAATTTCAAGCTAAGATAAATTGTCTCATTTGTTGGTACAATTCCAGAATGTCTATCATGATATAACACTTCAAACCCAAGCCTAGAGAACTAATAAGTTTCCAAGAAATACCAGATGAATCATCTTAGCATGACTGTAAAAATCACACTAACGATGTCCTTGAGCTCTCCGCATGTCATATGCACCCCAGGCAACAGAACCAGGTCCGTACTGAGGATAACCATCCACACCACCCTGTACCTCAAATACAAGGAAGAAAAAAGCAAAATAACCAATCATTCTTTTTAACACAGTAATCAATAAATATACAACTTGCAAATGCAGTTCACATACAAGTCCATATAAATTTAAACCCGCACAGGTTCAAAACAGTCAAGCACATGTATAAAACAGCATAACTTACAGGATTAGTGCCATAGGTGACAGGATAAGTGTTTCCAGTATATCCAGCTTCAGGGTTCCCATAATTTGCATTATAACCAGCTACTACTTAAAAGTTTGGAAAAAAAAACTATTGTTATTAACTTAAATAGACAGAAAAATCAAGCTCCTTACCAATACATCAAGAATCGAGAGCTTAAGGATCATCACTACTCAAATAATATAATTCACTAGGTGAACTAACCAAACAACTAACTAGTGTCAAGGAGCTTCGTCCAATAGAAGTTAGCATTAAAAAGACAAAAAGGCATATTGAATGAGTAAAATAACTCAAACTTTTGAAAACTGATTTGTGTACATTCAGCATTCTTTCAACGTTGAAAACACATAATGGCCTCAAGCCCAGATAGAAAGGTAACCAAACCTCTAATAAAAAAAACTTGTAACCAAAGGTCATGTCATAAAAATTGAAAACTGGAAGGAGAAGCACATGAAACTAAGAAACAGGAAGCAAAAGACACGGAGATAAGTCCTTGAGAAGGCCTACATACCAGGATTGCCACCACTACCAGCAGCAGCATGACTTCTCTTCCCTGCATTTGCAATCTCTGCACGAAGTTTTTCCAACTCCCGAGCCATTGAGATCAATTTTTTCTCCATCACTTGACCATGCTCATAGTTCTCTGCATATCCTTTCTTCTCATACTCGACGGCGGCCCTACATGTCCAGAAAGACACACACACACACACACACACACACACAAATATATCAATAAATTGAACTCCTCAACAAATTAACAAAGGCGCATAAATATTTCAAACAGAAACATCTACTCCATTCATGCAACTATTTTTCATTCTCAGAGGGACTCACCAATAAAGGGGAAATGGAAGAAACGAAAACATAGAGAGTAAATTGTGACCTTGCACGTGCAGTTCCTGTTTCACATTTTCGATCTCTGCCTTCAGCATAGGAGCCTGATTCAATTCTCCAGTAAATCTAGCCAAATCTTGACTCATGACTTGAGCCTGGCCTGTAAGATCCTGCCTCACAGCATTAAGCTGCTTAATATCAGCATTTACCTGAACAAGCTCAGCTCGCATGGCCTCCACCCCACGAAGATCAACTTCCAATTGAACCGACTTATCATACATCTCCTTCATCGGAACATCCTTCTCCACCCTCAAGGAATCTGCATATTGAGCCATGCGATGTAACTCATGTTGAGCAACCTCCAATTCTTGCTTTAATGCAACGTGAGTCGCAGCCAGCCTCTGGTTATCCGCTAGGAGGCCTTGAATCTCTTGCAGTTGAGCTGCAAGATGCTCCTCAAAGATCGCAGGGTGAGGAGGGAGGCCTCTAGGACCCAACCCAAACTGGTTTTCTCGTAATTCATCAAGTAAGGTTGGGTGTGGTGGCATTGGTCCTAGACCTCTTGCATATGGAGGTTCATGTACTGGAGGCAGTAGTCCGGGATGAGGAGGTCCTTTCATCGGAAGAGGTGGTGGCCCCCGATTTCTTCCAGACATAACTAAATAAACTACCCTTCTTTAAAATCAATGTGAGAGAGTTCTGAAGAGAATTATGTACTTTATATCAAATATTTTAAAAAAAACTTAAGAAATAAATTAATGAAACTAGAAAGCAGGCAAACTTCCAAATGTTAAAGTAAACTGCAACTCTAGAACCTGAACCTAAAGGGGCTGTTTCATTACCTGGAAAATTAAAGAGAGAGAAATTCTACGTATATGAATGACAATTAAAATTTGCAGTATAAAGCCTATAGATAACTATTAGCCTATATGAACTCGAAGAAAAATTCAGCGAAAAGCAAGCGAAACACTTTCTCGGGTACCAAACGGTAGACATTTTTCATTTGAATAAAATTTAATTTATCAAATATATTAAAAAAAGCAAGCAAAATTATAATACTTACCTTGGATTTCCAATAGGTCTCGGCGAATTGAGTTGAGATAAAGAGATAAGAGGGAGGTGCAGCAGGTTCTTAAGGAATTGGATTTTTTATTTTCGCTCTAAACCCTAAGACTTGGATTAACAAAATCTAATTGGTTAATTGATATAATAAATTGTTTAACTACGTCTACATGGAGGGGTAGCAATGGTGCTGGGCGGGAATGTTCTAATATTCTCTAGTTCTTCCCCCAATACTTTATGTACGATTTTGAGGAATTTTATTAAATGTTTGTAGAATTTTTTCATCCCACAATCATTCCTTACAGATTTTTGCGATATTCGATTAATCCTGTATCAAATAAAAATAAACAAAATTTAATACATTAAAATAAATATTCAACATTAAATCATCAAAATTACAAACATAAATGATAAATGGTTTAATAGTTAAATAAGTATCAAAACTATACATTTTTTAGATAAGTGTCAGAATTATATTTTGGGTCAAATAGGTGTCTAACGTTTCACTTCGTGACTCATTTAAGGTTTTTTCGTCAACGGCTATTAAAAAAATTGTCATCCAATCAGAACATGACATTCGGCCTGTTTTTTTATATTGTAATTTCTTTAAAACTCTAAATTTCTTAAAAAAATCTCAAAGTTTTAATTTCTTTCAATCAAACCCTTAAATCGCATCTCTCTCACCATTCGACATCCCCCACAAGTTGGAGGTTCACCACCCAAAGCGTTGTGTACCTCACAGTTTGACATCTGTCATCCTCTACCCATCGATAGAAACCCAATCGGTCTTTTTTTCTTTATTGTTGGGTGTTCATCAACGATGCAATCGGCGGTTCGTTCATCGGTGTTTGACGATGAGATGATGGAGCTTTTAGTAGTGGGGACTCGATGAAGACAAAGGTGGTTGGTGGTGGTTGAATTGGTAATCAAAGTGGAGAAATTTAGGGTTGGGTTGGGTTTTTTTAAGAAAATAAATATTTTTGGGTTAATTAATATTCTTTTATTTTTCGAATTTTAATTCCAGGAAATGATTAAACATGTCACGTGTTCGAATTTTATTGTATAACGGAAATCAAGAACCGTTTGTTTTAAACGAATCTAGACTTCTGTATGGTTATAGAAATATGAAGCCCACTTCCTTATTTATCTTGCTGAATTTTTGGTGATTTTTTAAAGTAACTACTAAAATTGTTTTCTTAGATATCTACTGTCAAATTTTTATGACCTTTTAACATACAAATATTCATATTTTTTAAAATACATATCAAAATTGATCATCGTGTATTTTAAGCAAAATTAGACTGAATCACGTTTACAACAATGTAAACCACTTTCTAATTATTTTTATAGAATTTACGGCAAATTTCCAAACTTACTCTAACGGGCCATACTCAGGTTATGTGAGATTAGATTTTTTGTTGAAAATGGGTAAATTGCCCTTATGACCATCCAACTTTGTAAAATATTGGGATCTCTACTGTAGTTTTTCGGGATCCTCGCGATGATTTATACATGTATGGTTCAGATATAGCAATCCTCGTCTCTATCCCATTTGAGCTTCAGTGATAAAACTTCCCTCGTCTCCGTCCATGTCCACGTGGGTGAAGATTTCGGTTATTCCCAATATATGTCAGTTCGAATCCCCACAGTTTTCGATTATTTCCCACCCGATTGCCACCCATATCTACATGCCTTATTTTTATGGGTAAAAGACAATAATTTATCACTAAACTTTTTTCTCACTCTTCTCATGGCCACTAACGTTTAAAATTTTTCAATTTAACCACTTAACTTTCAAATTGCTCATGCTTTGGTCACTCCACCACTAACCATAAAAAATGCGATGTAATGACTTATTTTATTAAAATTGTACTATAACATCAATATCTTGTGCCACGTAGGATATAAAGTAAAAAAATTAAAATCCATAAACACTAACCCAAACTTCAAACCAAAACATATCATCCCAAACTTGTCATTCCAAACCCAAACCCTCATCGATGATCCCAAACCCCAAATTCTCATCAGTCATCATAAAACCTAAACTATCATCGATTTCATCATCATCATCCCAAACCCAAACCTTTTGCCAAAAACCTAACCTTATGACCCTTTTTCCTTCTATTATATATATGATTAGGATCTACTTATACAGAATGTAAAACTCATAATTTTACACATTTTTGGATCATTGGATTGATGAAATAGATGGCTGAGATTAACTCCTCACTTTTTCCCAAGTGATAATCTTCACGTAACTTACGGTGAATTTATCACTTGGGAAAATGAGTTAATATCAACCCTCCATTTCACCCATCCAACGATCCAAAAAACGTGTAAAAGTTAAAAACGCTTACAATGTATAACTAGTTTTAATGGTGATCGAACTCTGAATTTAACCCTAGTAAGTTTGGAACTCATAAATTTATAGATTATAATCTAACTTGTTTCAAACGTTGAATGTTAGTACAAGCATTTAGACTTGGTGTTTGATGACGTATGTCGTACAGTGCAAAGAGACTCTGAGTGCCATTCATTTATAAACCCAACACTTGCATATCTAACCTACTCAACTCAAAAAACTACTCGACTTTGAAATGAAAGTTTTATGGTTCATTTTAGGGTAAACTACACCAATGGTCACCGACCTTTTAGGGTATTTTCATTTTGGTCACCGAACTTTAAAAATTTTATTGGGATCATCCAACTTTTATTTCGCATTCATTTTGGTCCCTCGCGTTACCTTCCGTTAGAAAATGATGATGTGGCCATTAGTTTTCATTTTATTCAATAAAATAATATACTTTGGGTCTCATATTTAGCTGAGTAAATCATCCCACGTGAACCTTCTATTTCTTTTCTCCAAATTCCACCAACAATAGTCCTCTATGAATTTGGAAAATCTACAAATATCAACTTTGTTTCTATGGATTTATCTAAATTTAAACATGAAAGAAATCAAATAATCCAATAACAATTTAAACCCAATTTCCAAATGCATGCAGCAATAAATTCCAACTCTTTCTTTAAGCCATATTTACAATAAACTTCAAATTCTTCAACTTTCAAACTTCAAACTTGAACTTCTACCAGAGTGTATTTGCATTTTAACTGCCACACATGATAAATGTAGAAAGAACAAAGGTAGAAAACCCTAATGTTAAATTAGAATCCATCAAACTTGATCAATCATATATTGGAGCAGTAGCAGCCATCCAAAGATGGAAATTTAGTTTAGATTCACTCTTTTTCTTTCTTTTTGGAAAAACTAGTTTTATTTGTGTCGTCACTGAATTTTTACCTTTTTTACTTATTATTATTATTATGTATCTTGTATATTATTAGTAATATTATTAGAGTTAAAGCCCCAAAACTAATAATAATAATAACAAAAAATAAAAAGTAAAAAGGTTCATTTGATTTAGAGAAGGTGTCCATTAATAATGAGCCCACCTATTTTAAATATATGATACAATAAAACCTATTTTTTGCCAACAAACCCAATTAACCCTTTTTTATCCTCTTATGTGCAGGTTTAATAGGAGCCGTTGGATCTAGGGCAAAAGGATCCAAGGGGTCGGATCGAATAAAAAAAGGGTGAGGAGAGCCACCCGCGACGCCACGTGCCTGATGCTTGCAATGTACGTGCGCGGGTTTGGCTCCCCCAAACTTTCTTGTTTGATCGACAGCCTCTGTTGCCCTTTCTCCCCGCTGTCTATGCTGCGGTGGCTGACGCCGATGATGTTGGGAGGCCGACTAGCCCTCGCTAGAGCCACCAAAGTCGTCGCCTTCCCCCTCCGTCGTTCGGTCACCTGTAAATGAAGGAGAAAATGAGATTAAAACCCTAGTTCGAATATGGGAGGAAAATCACCCAAATTTGTTCAAATTTGAGTCAACTCTGAATGAAATCTGTATTTGAGGAATGTCAACACCTAGCTTCTCATTGATGGCATGATTTGGCCAGATTTTAGGGACTAGATCCCCAAATTCCATGTATTCTAAGGTTTTGAAACCCTATATAAACCCTTTATCCCCATTGTAATAAAACAAAAAAAACATATTGAAAATTACAAGAATGAGCATTCGAATTTACAGCTTGTATACTCGAGTTTGTTGGAATATCAGGCAAGTTCTCATTTTTCTTTTGGTATGGTGTTCTTCCCTTTTTTACTTTTTGTTTTTATTTCAAATCATAAGTAGATAATAAAGTACTAACCTTGATTTTGCTTGGGAGATATTGTTGGAATTTTTTTCCTCTCTATTCGAATCAAATAAGTTTTTTTCCTCTCCTTTTTATTATTTTCGATTTTTTTTAAATGTCACCGCCGTCAAACGGCGGCCGACGCGGTGGCTCATTCCCGGTGTTCTTCATTCTTGAAGGACACTAAGAACTTTTGAAAGAACTTAAAAATGATGAGTTTAATCCAATTTGGTTAAAAGTCTACAATGAAAAATGTTTTAGATGGGCTTTATACTCAAAACAAAATGGGTTAATTTCACCCCTTTCCACTCGTTTTTACCCTACGATCACCAAATTTTCAATTTTTTTAAATTAGTCACTGCTTTCTCCCAAATTTGGCTGTAAACTTTATCTTCCTTCAATTTGATCAATTCTTTTTAAAAAAATATTAAAAAAAACATTTTTTAAATCTAACTCCTAAAAAAAGTCAAACTTTAATTTGTTTTCCTTAAAAAAGAAAAGTGTAATAAAAACTCAAACTTTAAAACTAAGTGTTAATTTTGTAAATTAAATTCATGTCTTAATTTTTTTTAAATTAATTCAATTTTTGTACATATCTAATTTTCTAATTTAATTACCTTTGTATATATATTTACCTTTGTCACACCCCGAAAGTCGATCTAGTTGGGGTTAGGTTCCGGTGATCAAATATTTTGTACCAGTTATATAATTAGCTCGATCTTGTACCTAATTTGAAGCAGTAAAGGTTATTCAGGTTAACCGTATCAGTTTATTATTATTATTATTATTATTATTATTAAAAAGGATGGAAGTGGCGTGAGTGGGGGACCCACGGCAAGTTCTTTCATATTGAAGGGAATTGTCGTGCCCTTTCCACGTTGAGAGAAACGTGGCCCATTGTGGCATGACATGCCCACCACATGGGCCAAGCCAAGGGGATTATTCCCCAAATTTGTGCCACCACTCCAACAAACGTGGAGCATGGAGGAGGCATTTGAGGCCAGCCAAATTGGGTATAAAAGGGGGGTATGCGCAAGGAAGATAGGAAAAGTAAGGAAGAAACAACAAACCGGTTCAGTAATAGGTTGGTAATCTCAAGTTTTTTGGTTTAATAAACTCGAGTCATTGTTATTGATCGGGTAAGCTCAACTCCTTGGTTAATATTTTCGTATTGATCCAATGTCGTTTTGTCGATACTAACCAATTCATATTGGTTAACCTAGCTCAAGAGGTTGATAAAGAACAACCGACATCTCTTCCGAAAGCCAAGGATAAAGACGTTGTTATCCGAGAACCTTAAAAGCATCAGGTTGTCGAGGTGAGTGTAGTTGTGTTAAGGGATAGGCTCGGTGCCATCCCGTTGCATTATTTTATGATTATGTTTGTATTTGTTTAAGGGCTCACATAGAGCAACTATGTTGAATTCGATTGGCAAATCCATTAAGTGCCTTGCATTGCTTTAACATATACAAATATGACTATGATATGTTACACGTATATGATATATGAAATTAATATGAAATGTTACATTTTGATATTTGATATGATATGACTATAAAAATTTATGGACTATGTGAATTTGTGCAATTATGGACATTGGATATAATTGACATGCCATATGATTATTGAGCTCGGTTAAGTAAGGGAGGACTACGGTCCAAGGATACGGCCTATATGTGGAGGAAATAAGGTCGACTGTGTAAGGGATATATCTTCGGAGCTACGGCTCAAGGGCTACGACCCACTCTCTGTTATATGTGTTGGTGTATAGGGGAATCCATGTATCCAATGGTACCTAACATGATATGTGCCTATGAATTGTGCTACGACATTATGATTTATGAATTATGCTACGACATTATGATATGAATATGTGAAATGCATATGTGAATATGAAAGCATGAAAATAAGTGAAATAAGCATGAATTTGTGTATAGTGTAATATGACTACTTGTATATTTGATTATCATGCATTTCATAATATTGATCGTCCATTTTAATGGTTATAACTACCTCACTAGGCTATGTAAGCCTAACATGTGCGTCTCATGCATTTTCAGGACCTTGAGAAATTTCGATCCTTGATCGTGTTGTTGCAGTTGCAAGTCACATCTTTGCTATATATATATGTTATATTTTGCTATAAACTCCTAGTGAAGTGGCATATGGTCCAACTTGTTTGTATAAGCCTTTCTGTGATTGTATGATGACTTGGTAATATAGTTTTGTTGTATGCTTAGAATGACTAGATTTGGATAGGTTAAAATGGTTAAAAAGTGTCTAAAATAAGCCTAAGGTGAAAACTTAGTAAATGGATTCCGAATACCCTAAAATTTGACATACTAATAGAAACATGGTTTAAAAGTGTACTGGTGAAATTTGGTAAATTTAGTTAAGTCACAAAACTGATTTTCGTAATAAGTCTCAAATTGGTTTAATTGGCTTAATAATTCGATAGGTTCTAATAATGAAACACTTAGATCAATAATTAGAGAGTTTGATTTCAATTGGTAATACGAAATCGGATTAAAATCAATAACTGGTAAAAAATTACAATTTAGTCCCTAAGGTTAAGAAAAGTTTAAAATTGACCTCAACTCCGATTAAGTTCAGTAACCAATAAAGTGGATAAGTCTTAAGAATAATCAATATGATACTTAGATTAGGTTTTGAACTCTAAAACTTTTTCCGAACCTTCATTAGTCTTCCGATAACACTATCTGACACGGATCTCTACTAGACCAGGAAGATGGTGTTACAACCTTGTTCATATTATGCCTTTTAGTCTAAGTAATCTTAGGAATAGGGTCTTAAAACCCTAGTTAGAGACTTTCTGCTTGAATAAAACTTTCTTCATAATAAAAACCATAAAGCACACTTAATTAAACTTTAACACAAATAGGTAAAATATTTAGAACATTTAGGCTAATAAACATTAATTTAGAATTAAGAAAAAATTTCAACAAACTAAATGTTTCTTTGTTTTTTTGTTAAAGAAAGTGAAATTTAATTAATGCGGTGTCTTACTAAACGGGAATGACGGGTTAGCGCCAGAAGTGTTGGCGGTGATTGGAGTTCATTTTCTGAATAGTAAGGCCGTTAAAATGGAATTAAATTTATAAACGGACAATAATTTTAAGCTCTACGTGAATTCGCAAAATCGAACTTTAAAACTTTTTTTAATCGGCTAGGTACCAATTTTTGGGCGCTGTGGGGATGCTAACCCTTCCCCACACGTAACCGACTCTCGAACCCATTTTTGAGTTTTCACAGACCAAAAATTGTTGTTTTAATAAAATAAAATGGTTTTATTAAAATGACCTGTTTTGAGGTGATCCAATCACATCTTTTAAAATATTGGAGGCGACTCCGCTGTTTTGTTTTCAGAACGTCGAAACACCCTGAATAAGGGTTGTGACAGCTTGGCGACTCCACTGGGGACAACTTTTTGTTTTTACAAAAAGGATAGTCAGGCCACAAGTCGATTACACCTTGTTTTAATGTTGAAATTTGTGAATTCACGTAAAGCTTATCTTAATTGTCCGTTTGTGAATTTGATTCCTTTTTACGCATTTAAGATTTTGTTACAAGCTCTAGACCCGAGCTTTATCCCGTTTTTTAAGTGGGGGAAATCACTACTGCTCTCGTGGGAATACTGATTCTCCGTATGGGCCTAGTAAGTACCTCTGGGACCCACGCTCTATGTTTTCATGTGGATAATAATCATCCGTATGGGCATAGAAGTGGGTCCCCCTGAGTTGAATCTAATTCGTTTGAAGCCTATAATAGGCAAGAATCAAGGTCTTTGCTACCCTTAGTAGGGGACAACGAGGACAATTCGGGGACCCTTTTAGAACTGAACCTTTGTGAGAATCTAGTAACCTACCCATTAGAGCCATGAGAAAAACCTTAAGAATTCGGTCAAAATTATTTCGTAAGAATAGTTCGTGGAGACATATCCAAAAGTGTTAGAATGTGCTGCCCAGTTACTATTCGTACAATTAAATTATTTTGAACCTTTTATGTTTTTTCAAGGTACTAATCCATTCTCTTTTTTGTCTCATTTTTTTTTGCATATTTGCATTATCATTTCATATTTAGAAGGGGTTGATTCTCAAGAAATTTGCTCAAGTAGAAAACAATTTTTCACAATGGATAGAAGATTTCTTCAGAAGGAGGAAGATAATGCGAGTGTACGTCACTAGTCCAAGGTCAATCAATAGGCACATAAAGAACAACATTCATGAATACAGAACAAAGATCTTGGTCCTCGAAGATATCAATGAAAGGGAAATGACTATTGGTTTACCCGTCTTAGGGACAATGCCATGATACTCTAGGAGCGCGACGAGTTTCACAAGAATGTCATGACTCAAATCCAAGATATAGCTAGACATGTGATGATGTTGGCCAAAAAAGCTTCATCCCTGTGCCAGTATGCTAGGGCAACTGAGGAAATGAGACCGACATTCATGTGGCTAATCGAAGAGATGAAAAAATAGGGGTACTCGAGCTAAGATGTACTCGTGATATAATTCGGAATCTTTTGCAATAAGGAACTTCGACATCCAATGAAAAATTGTTTCTAGAGTAATACCTCAATGGAATCGATGGTCTTTCACCTACATTCATGTATCTTTTTGTTTTGTTGTTTGTCTGCATTAGTTTTTGTGTTTTCATTAATGATCATTGCATGCATACTCACCTAATAAAAAGATTAATTATGGCAAAACTTTTTCATTAGCAAGATTCTACTCGAGCTATGACTACGGAGGAAAGGTTGACAACTCTAGAAATAAACCACAAGGGTGCCCAAGATATACTCAATACGATGGAGAAATAATTAAAGAAAGAAATGGCACAAGCCCAAAGAAACACTGTCAGCCAGATATCGGCTATGTTGGGTTTCAAAGACCCAGAAAGAGGAAAAGCGATTGAAGTCGTTGATGTTTCATCACCCCAGCCCGTAATGACTAGTCAGACATTTCCACTAAAGGGGAGGTTACATACCTGTGTTGCAGAAACCTCAGCTCATATTCTAGCAAGGTTTAGGATAAATCATGGGGAGAACCAAGGCATTAAGGTTCTTAATAAGCCAACCGACATAATGAATGAAAGACTGAAATATCACTTTGATAGGCTCAAAAATATCATCAGAGCCATACAAGGAGGAAATATTTATGGTGGCATAGACACTAGAGATCTAAGCCTAGTGTCTGACTTGGTGGTTCCTCCAAAATTCAAAGCTCCTGACTTCGAGAAGTATGACGGGACCACTTGCCCTTCGGCATACTTGACCACGTACTGCCGAAAAATGTCACTACACTTGGGAAATGAGAAACTGTTGATCCATTATTTTCATGACAGTCTATCAGGGTCTGCTACACGATGGTATACCCAATTGAGTCGGGTCAACATATGTAGTTGAAGAAATCCGTCAAGCGCTTTCCTCAAATAGTATGAGCATATGACAAACATGGCCTTAGGAAGGGTTGTACTACAGGACATAGAACCAAAGCCCAACGGGAGCTTTCTCCAATATGCCAAAGGTGGCGAAGTATGGCAGCCCAAGTTCAACCTCTATTATCAGAAAACGAGGTTACTCTAATGTTCGTGGAGACTTTAAGTGGTCCCTTCTATGACCGTATGTTAAACCATGCCACCGAAGGTTTTGCAGACATGGTCATGAACGGGGAGTTGATATTGGTGGCCATCAAAAGTGGAAGGCTTGAAGAGGAGGAGTATGACAAGCTCCTATAACTTGAAATACTCAAGTTTGGATAGACTTCATGCCCTCTTGGAATAATTCATCACCATTGAAAATAAAGATTTTTCCCAAACGTTGTTGGGTCATGCCTAGAACCAACCCTTTTGCTTTTGCCCATGAGCATTAGGGATCTTTTGTAAGGCCTTCTATGTTAATTTACTTGCATTATTTTTTCTCAAGTGGCAGACATTTCATTTTATTTTTTCCATCCATCTCTCTTCAAAAGTACAGAGCCCCTATTATTGATTGTATGAATGATTGTTGGATCTAATCCCGAGATAAAGGGGCAATAAAGTGTGTTCATGATTAATGGGGAGATCTCGTTTTGAGTGATTTTCCTGTCGGACATTGCTGTTAAGGTTTTTGAATTGAGTGATAACTCTAAAACATCTACCAACTAAAGACTGTTTCTTTTCGATGGTATTTGTGTGTGAAATGACATTTGCCATTCCTTCATTACCTTTCACGAAAAAATGGAAAAAATATCCCTTGTTGTCCCATTTGAGCCTTCTATTTTTCTTGTGATTTAGCCCTAACCAAGAATCACTCCCCACACTGGGGGCAAAAAAGATGAAAGGTTGTTTGCAAAAACAAAGAGGAAAAAAAAAAGAAAAAAGAAAGCATATCAGATCAAGCTGAATGTACTGCATTCAAAATGAAAATGACACAAAAGGCAAAAAAAGAAATGAAGAAAGAAAAAAAAAGAAGTGCGAAGGAAATTTTGAAAAAAATCCTTCAAATAAGGCATATGCTAGAAAAGGAAATGAACTCTAGGGTGAAAACCCAAAATGAGCAGTCTAGAGTTAATCCAGAGAATAAAAGAACAAATATTTAATCAAGAAAGATTGATCATTGGTTTAACCGCCCTTCAAACATATATTTGAGCCTGTATATCTTTTTCGTAACCTGAGCCTAGCCTACGTTACAAGCCTTTAAAGACTATTTGGATCACACATGAATATCTGAGAAAAATGAGTTTGTTTTTAGAACATATTCCGCCTAATTGAGTTAACATTTCTTTAGGGACCTCAAAACTTCTAATGTCTGACTGAGATTAGAAAAGTGGGAAAATTGAAATTTGGGGAGTGGATGAGTTAAAGAGAGCCACCTAAAAGTGGGGCACTATCCGGTTGATGGATTAATGAATCATTCATACTATGAATTCTGGGGAATCTGATTTTTTTGCTCTTTTCCATGTTTATCATGACTGCTTACTTTTATTTTTCATTTCTAGCCTTTTCTTGCATCTTACGAGTAGATTGACACAGATTCATGAAAAGCAAAAGATTTCTTAGTATTGATCTCAACCGTAGAGAACCAGGAGTGAATGTTCGCCATCGCATTAGAGAAATGATGAAGTGGCCACAATTGAACCTCAGATTGAATGGGGGCATCACCTCGCATGATGAGGAAAGCAAAAATACATGTGTTGCAGAGCGCAAGGTCAACCATGTTGTTAAGCAAGACCCGCACATGAGATGAAAAATCCTTAAAGCACAAAAAGGATAGAGTTACGCCCATGGGGCAAACCGCACCACCGGTTGGGGTAATTTATGTTTACCAAGGATTCAAGATCCATGACTTTGATAGACGCGAGAAGAAAAGATTAAAGCATCAATATCATTTGAAGACATTCAAGGTAGCACTGAAGATACATGATAATTTAAATATATAAAACTTTCAGAGTCGCTCAAAAAGGCCTTTCACTCAGTATTGATGTATCAACTACAATGATAATATAATTTGTACAAATGTGAGACATCCGCGTACGAAGACCAGATGTTCCCCATGAAGCAAAGAGGTACAAAGAATGAGAATGGTGAAGTAGAGATAGTTGAAGAAGTATGTCCTTCCCACCAGGAATGCAAGATCACTGGAATGAATGAGCAAATATGCAAAGATCAAATATTTTCAATGAAGCAAATAGGTACAAAGAATGAGAATGGTGAAGCAGAAGACGACCATTTAATTGAAGAACGAGAATAAGCAAGGTAAAGACAGTAGAAATGGCTGCTTGTCTGGGCTAAACGAGTAAAATGAGTTAAAAAGAAAACTCTAAAACTCGACATGCATTCATGTTTTAGACATCCCTAGGGGCATGCTCATCATAATTGCATCATATAACAGGTTTTTACAGGTATACAAAAACTCTCCCAGCAAGTGAAACCTGCTTATCTATTCGAGCATGGGGAGAATAGAACCCGCCTATCCGTTTGGGCATATAGAGAATAGAACCTGCTTATATATTCGAGCATAAAGAGAATAGAACCCGTCTATTCGTTCGGACATGGAGAATGGAACCTGCTTATCTATTCGAGCATGAGGAGAATATGACCCGCCTACCCGTTCGGGCATATAGAGAATGAAACATGCTTATCTATTCAAACATGAGGAGAATAGAACTCGTCTATCTATTCGGGAACATGGAGAATAGAACCCGTGTATCCGTTTGGACATAAGGATAATGGAACCCGCTCATCTATTCGAGCATTTAGAGAGTAAAACCCGCATATCCGTTCGGGTGCAAGAAGAATGGATCCTGCCTATCTATTCAGGCATCAGGAGAACAGAACCTACCTATCCGTTCAGGCATCGGGAACGGAGCCAAGCAACAAATTGGTGATTGGTGAAAATCAGTGCCTCATGTTCTTTGCTATATCCCTGTTGCACTAGAATAAGCAAAGAATGAGAGCTGTTGTCACTAAATTTTCACCTTTTTTACCTTTTATTATTATTATTATTATTATTATTATGTATCTTATATATTATTAGTATTATTAATAGAGTTAAAGTCCAAAAAAATAATAATAATAAATAAAAAGGTAAATTTGATTTAGATAAGGTGTCCATTAATAATGAGCCCACTTATTTTAAATAAATGATACAATAAAACCCCATTTTTGGCCCAACAAACCCAATTAACCCCTTTTTATCCTCTTATGTGCAGGTTTAATAGGAGCCATTGGATCTAGGGCAAAAGGATCCAAGGGACCATATCGAATAAAAAAGGGTAAGGAGAGCCACCGCGCCGCCATGCGCCTAGCAAGTGCGCGGGTTTGGCTCCCCCAAACCCCCTATTTGAGCGACAGCTGCTGCTGCCCTTTCTCTCCGCCGCCTGCGCTGCAGTGGCCGACGCCGATGATGCTAGGAGGCCGACCAGCCCTTACCGGAGCTGCCAATGCCGTCGCCGTCCGTTCACATGCAAATGAAAGAGAAAAGTGGATGAAAACCTTAGTTCAAATATGGGAAGAAAGTCACCCAAATTTGTTCAGATTCGAGTCAAATCCGAATGAAATTTGTATTTGAGGAATGTCATCACCTAGCTTCCCATTGTTGGCATGATTTGGCCAGATTTTAGGGATTAGATTCCCAAATTCCATGTATTATAGGGTTTTGAAACCCTATATAAGCCCTCATCCCTATTGTCATAAAACAAAAAAAACATACTGAAAATTACAAGAATGAGCATTTGAATTTGCAAATTGTATACTCGAGTTTGTTGGAATATCAAGCAAGTTTTCATTTTTCTTTTGGTATGGTGTTCTTCTTTTTTTTACTTTTTGTTTTTATTTCAAAATTCATAAGTAGATAATAAGGTACTAACCTTGATTTTTCTTGGGAGATATTGCTGGAATTGTTTTTTCCTCTCTATTCGAATCAAAGGCGTTTTTTTCTCTCATTTTTATTATTTTTTCATTTTTTTAAATGTTACCGCCGTCAAAGGGCAGCCAGCGCGGTGGCTCATTTCCGGTGTTCTTCACTCTTGAAGGACACCAAGAACTTTTGAAAGAACTTAAAAAATGATGAGTTTGATCCAATTTGGTTAAAAGTCTAAAATGAAAAATGTTTTAGATAGACTTTATACTCAAAACAAAATGGATTAATTTCACTCATTAAAATCCCCCTTCCACTCGTTTTTACCCTACGGTCACCAAATTTTCATTTTTTTTAAATTAGTCATTGTTTTTTCCCAAATTTGGCTATAAATTTTATCTTCCTTCAATTTGATCAATTCTTTTTTTAAAAAATATATATAAAAAATATTTTTTAAATCTAATTCATAAAAAAGTCAAACTTTAATTCATTTTCCTTAAAAAAGAATAGTGTAATAAAAACTTAAACTTTAAAACTAAGTGTTAATTTTGTAAATTAAATTCATGTCTTAATTTTTTTAAATTAATTCAATTTTTGTACATATCTAATTTTCTAATTTAATTACCTTTGTATATTTGTACATATCTAATTTTCTAATTTAATTACCTTTGTATATATATATATATATTTACCTTGTTCATATTATGCCTTTTAGTCTAAGTAACCTTAAGAATAGGGTCTTAAAACCCTAGTTAGAGACTTTCTGCTTGAATAAAACTTTATTCACAATAAAAATCATAAAGCACACTTAATTAAACTTTAACCCAAATAGGTAAAATATTTAGAATATTTAGGCTAATAAACATTAATTTAGAATTAATAAAAAATTTCAACAAACTAAATGTTTCTTTGTTTGTTTGTTAAAGAACGTAAAATTTAAATAATGCGGTGTCTTACTAAACGGGAATGACAGGTTAGCGCCAGAAGTGTTGGCGGTAATTTGAGTACATTTTTCGAAGAGTAAGGCCGTTAAAATGGAATTAAATTTATAAACGGACAATAATTTTAAGCTCTATGTGTATTCACAAAATCCAACTTTAAAACTTTTTTGTAATCGACTGGGTACCAATTTTTAGGCGTTGTGGGGATGCTAACTCTTCCCCACGCGTAACCGATTCCTGAACCCGTTATTGAGTTTTCGCAGACTAAAAATTGTTGTTTTAATAAAATAAAAATAGTTTTATTAAAAAATGACCCATTTTAGGTGATCCCTTCACACCTTTTAAAAGATTGGCGGCGACTCCAATGTTTTGTTTTTAGAATGTCGAAACACCCCAAAAAAAGGTTTACGACAATCTGGAAAACCTGAGCAATAATTTAATGCAAGGACTAACAACGATTGGTTGCTAAGCATCATCAAAAAGCTTTTCTCATTTTGTTTATTGGCAAAATGACAAAAGATTCCCTCAATGTTTGCATGTTTTGTCGTTTGGCCCCCTTTTGTTTTTTTGGAGTAAACAACCCCTCAATGTTTCAATTTTGGTCCAAATATGCCCCCATTGGATGGAAACTGTCAGTCAACTGACGATCAACGGTTGATGGTGATTGGACTTGCCACGTCAGATTTTTTTTATAAAATTTTGTTATACTCTACTTGATGGTGCTACGTGGCTGTCTATCATGCTAACACGTGGCCGAACCTGATGGTGATACATGGTGAATATGATGCTAACACATCAACAGATCTTAACAAGTGGCATATACCACCGTCTTCGAATATATCTTCGTATATATAGGATATAGAGAAGATGCGAGTGTGTAGGGGTTGAAAAAAATTGAGAGAGTTTGAGTTGAAATTTTAGGTGATAGTTTTTGAAGATATATTCGAAGACGGTGAAGATTGTTGAAGTGTATTTTTCTGTAGATCTTCTTAGTTTCTCAGATGTAAGTAAGGGATTTATTTTTTTAATTAATCTGTTGTTGTTGTTTTTAATTATATAGGGTTTGTAGATTTTTTGTGTGATTAAAGATATATTCGAATGATAATTACTTTTTTATTGTTGAAGGCCCTAGCTTTAGAGCACATTTATACGGTTTCTCGTCGAATCCGGTAACTTTTTGTATTTTCGAAATTGTAATTCATTTGCTGTTTATTATTTTTAAAATTTTAATAAGAAAACCAAATTTTAATCTTTGCTTATGTTTTATTTGAATATTTACAGAGAATGAATTCATCAACATACTGTGACACCAAACCCACAGTTGGTCGTTGGGGTAAATCGCTTGATGATTTTAGTGAAGATGAAGAAAATATTGTGCCTATTACAGAAGATGATGATATGCACTTACTCGATACTGATGATGTTGAGGCTGATATGATAGATGCGTCTCGGGGTAATGGTATCGATGTTGAAGATGATGTTTAGGCCACGACTGTTGCTAGGCTCGGGTTGGGGAATGAGTAGCCAGTTTGGGGTTATGTTGAACCAGAGCCCCAGCAACTGGAACCCATTTATCCAGCTTATGAATCTCCAGCAACCCACATATACGAGGTGGACTATAATGCAATGCGAGATCCGGAACATCAAGCCCACGTATTTGGTTCTTTTTCATCTTCGAACTTTGAAGAATTGGTACTAAAGGCTGAATTCGAAACAAAAGAAGCTGCCAAGCTGGCAGTTCAAGAGCACTGCATCAAACGCCATACATTATTTTCTGTTGTTAAGTTTAGTAAACAAACCTATTGTGTAAGGTGTCTTAATTGGAAGAGCAAATGTCCTTGGTGGGTAAGAATTTCATACAAGAAAAGGAGTTAGATGTGGGTAAGAATTTCATATCCAGCCTATTGTGTACGACATATGGCATTATCACAATACCACATTAATTTAGGCTCTGATCTAATATGTGCTTACACCAGGTCATTGGTTGAACAAGACCCAAGAATTTCGATTGCAGTATTAGTAGCATCCATCCAGACTCAGCTTGGATATATTCCATCTTACTACAAGGCATGGATGACAAAGTAGAAGGCGATAGTGCAATTGTATGGTGATTGGGATAAATCGTATAATGAGCTACCATCTCTTTTACGAGCAAAGCAAATATTCATCTAGGGAACCATGGTAGGATACGAAACAAATCTGGTGTTTAACTTACAAGGAGAATTAATTCTTGGTAAAAGAATATTTAGTAAGTTATTTTGGGTGTTCAATGCGTGCATTGAAAAGTTCTCATTGTGCAAACGTCTGATTCAAGTGTATGGTACCTGGTTGTATGGGAAGTATGGTCATATATTACTCGTGGTTGTTGCACAAGATAGAGACAGTAATATATTCCCAATTGCCTTTACAGTAGTTGAAAAGGAAGACGTGGATGGATGAGAATTATTTTTAAAGCATATACGCAACCATGTAGTAAAAGAAGATGAGATTTGCATGATTTTTGATAGGGGACTGCGCTCTTATCAATAATTGACAGACATAAGAGTTTATGGAAGCCTTCACATGCATATCTAGCCTATTGTGTACGACATATTGTGGCAAATGCGAAGAAGCATTTTGGAAACAATCAGATCCAAAAAGATATTTTAGGCGCGGGTAAGTTTTTATTTGTTTTTTTATAAAAATTAGTAATTTTTTTGAGCTAATCATGTTGATTTATTTAACCTATTTCTTTAAAAAAAAGTATGAACTAGTTCAACCAAAATTCGACGCGAGGATAAACATGTTGAAGCGGCACGGTCGGAATGTATTTAATTTTGCAAATGACATACCTAGGGAAAGATGGTCACAAGCCTATATGAAGGTCGACGTTATGGCCATATGGCAACTAATCTTGCAGAGGCTATAAACTCGATGCTTAAAGGAATACGCTATCTCTCGATTGCAAGTATTGTGTGGGAGACTTACTTTAGATTGGGTAAAGTATGGTCCGACAAAGGGCATGAAGTTAACGCCCGAATAAATAATGGACAAAATTAGTCTCAAACCCTGAAAGATAGAATGATCAAACTTCAAGCCTATGCCACCTCTATGCGAGTCAGAACATTCAGCCCACGTGGTTTTGAATTTTCTATCGAAGCTAAGGTCTTAGGTGAGCAAAGAATGTTCACCTTAAATCTTCTTCAGATATGGTGTGATTGTAGTGCATTCCAAGCATTTAGATACCTCTGCTCTCACGCACACGCTGCAAGTTTACATTTTCGTCTCGACCCTTACAAGTTTGCGGATGAGTGTTATAAACTAGAGAATATGGCAACTATATACAGAATTTGGTTCAACACGATCCCGAACCAAGATTATTGGCCGGTAGAGCCAACATACGAAGAATGGTTACCAAATCCAGAGCTTCATAGAAAGCTAAAGGGTCAACCAACGTTCACTCATATTCATATGAAAATTGATGATCCGGATGAGAGGTTGGGGGATTTCAAGTTAAACATTGTACTATTTGTAGGGGACCGAGTCACTCAAGAAACAAATGTCCGAACAAATCCAATATTTCCAACTATCGTGCCGGACCATCAACCTAAATTTTGTGTTAATGTAAATTTTATGTTAATGTAAATACAATTTTTTTCGTTAATGTAAATTTTGAGTTGGAATTTGAATTTGAATTTGAAAGCCGAAATTAAAGAACGAACTTAAATATTGAACCAAAATCTTAAGAAAAACAAGTGTTCGAAAAAATATACAGTTAATTTCATTATATTTTGTTATTCAAATTCAATTCTTCATTTTCTTTCTTTATTATTTTTTAATTTCATTCATTCTATTTTTTTCAAATTCAATTATTTCTTTTATTTTATTTTTAATTATTAATAAATATACATGGTTCCAAGTTTAAAAAAATAATCTCAAGATAGTTTCAAAATAATCAAATTAGAGTATATAAAGAATGTAAATAAAATATGATTAATTAAATGCAAATACTAAATAATCCAAAAATGAAAACAAACAAACAAACAAGTAAACAATTTTTGCTAATAAAATATATTACAAATAAAGAAAATTTACTTATTTCCTATTTCTGCCTCCTCCTTGGTAATTCCTGTCGATGGAAGGATTATGTTCGGTCGTACTGCCTAGGGGCTCAAACCATTCTTCGTTGTTGATCCGGAGTCTATTCATCATTGACAAATTGATCATCCATCATTTACATAGATGGTGTATCATACATATCTTCTAGATTAAATGATGAGCTGCTAATGGTGGTAGTCAACAACAGAGATGTCATACTACCAACACCGATATCTTCCCCATATACATATGTTTAAGGATACTGAAATTGTGGTATGTATCCTCCATCATCGTTGTAAATCAATTGAGAAGATGAGCTACCACCAATTGAAAATTTGATTGGTGATTATTCCAGAACATTACCAAATCCAAATGGTGGTTGTTCCGAAACATTACCAAACGGTGGTTGTTCCGAAACATTACCAAATGGTGGATACCAATGTTGTATTGGTTCTTCCCAAAGATTATTGCTTACATGTATCGGGGAGATTAGGATTGTACCGGAGACCACGAAGAATGTCAACCCGTATAATAACCCAAGTTTGGTCTGTATGTTGGTTCGTCTATTGGTTGTTGAGAGCGTTGACCATACTCGGACGAGACGTGTACGTGTCTTGAACACCGCAGATCTTCAAGCCATTTATTTGCATATTCGACAGATACTATGAACGATTTTCCATTTTTTGAAAACCACGAATAATACTCTATATTAAATACAAAATCACTGCTTGAATTGGACTCAAATTATCATCCCACCGTGTCTATCTTTCCTCACACTGTTCAATGAAATTGGCTTGCTTCATAGTCCAATTCTCATTGAATCTACCTTTACGAACAATATGAATATGTTCAGGTGGAGCTCTAGAAATGGGTTGATGGAAATTGAACGTCGCAACACTCTGGCAGCACAATGATACTCAACAATAGAAAATGGATCAAAGGCACAATTGCACCCCCGAATGATGAACATTGAAGCACATTGTCTGATATGTAATCCTTGATTGTTTCATTCACGTACGACTGCCAAAAAATCTGTAAAAAAACAAATATTAATATGCATACACAAACAAACATATTACTTTAAACAAATACGAAGTCAAAAATTAAATTTAAAACTAATATTATGATACCTGATTTTCCCAATTGTTTGGATTTTTAGTCTTGTATCTTTGACAATGTTGTGCACCACCTCTGCATTCCTCAACTTATGTCTCCATCTGCAAAGATATTGGACGTATATTTCTAAGTCATTTTATATAAATATTAGATCAATAAAATAGTCATATACGACTATAATCACAATGTTACCTTCCAACAAGCGAAAACTCCATCGGTACCGGTACTTCCACAATAGGCGTTAGATAAGGTAGCCTATACCACACCCACGAATGCAATAAGATTTGACATCCACCCATATCTGAATTCTTCTTCTCACCATCCATAATTGCGACCTTGCACATTTCATAGTACAAAAATGCCAATATTGCAAAACCCCAACTATATGTAGCAGTTGTGTCAAAATCAGCCAAGAACGATAGATATTGTGTGTGAACCATATTACCAGATGTATCTGGCATCAATACCCCACCAATAAGTTGCAGTATATACGCTCGAGCTGCATACTCAAGTTTTCGGCAACCATATCCATTTGTTAAAATAAATTCCTGCTGCAACCATGAACTTCTAAGACGTAGACCGTCCACACATGACTCAGGAGGAACTTTGCCCAGGTACTACATGCAAAGCTCAAATGCATTATACTTGTTTTCTCCAACCAACGACTTCCCATTTGTTGGGACACCAAGCTGTATTGCTACATCCTCCAGAGTTATTGTGCATTCGCCAAATGGAAAATGAAATGTGTGAGTCTCTGGTCTCCACCATTCAATCAATGCAGCACACTGTAGGTAATAAACTATGCGATCAAAAGGTTCCTTGATCTTCACTCCTCGACGACGGATGGTATACTCCTACCCTATAATTAATTTATTATAATAATAAATTATTTCATATTACACATGACATAATAAATTTTAAATTACTTACTTGCTCTTCATGAATATGAGATGAAATGTGCTCATGGTCACGGTACAACAAAACTTCTCCAGATGCAATTTTCTAATTGCATATCTGTAAAACAATTATCATTCTGATATATATATACAACCAAAAAATGTATTAACTTCAAAAATTTTGATATATACGAATATAAATTTAAAAAATACAAAAAGTTATCAGATTAGATGAGAAACTGTGTATATGGGGTATAAAGCCTTCAACAATAAAAAAGTAATTATCATTCGAATATATCTTTAATCACACAAAAAATCTACAAACCCTCTATAGTAAAAAAAACAACAACAGTTTAATTAAAAAAATTACTTACTTCTGAGAAACCGAGAAGATCTACAAAAACAATATACTTCAATAATCTTCACCGTCTTCGAATATATCTTCAAAAAATATCACCAAAATTTTCAACTAAAACTCGACTCTCAAATATATTACAATTCTAACTCTCTAAAAATTTTCTTTTCTCAACCCTTATACACTCGTAATCTTCTTCTCATCTCATTTTTTTTCTCTATACACTCCATACACACTCCTATATGGCAACCTATATGTACAAATAATGTACAAAAAAATTAAGTCTGAATGAGTGACCAGCTTTCACATGTGCATGCATGCATGCAAGTCTAACGTCTACAGCACCTCGCCACCTCCAAACGGTGAGGTCCCACTCTAACCAGCTCAGTCAGCCTTGACTGCCATGACAGTGGCTGGATGCAGGCCAACCCAACTGAGCTGAACGGCTCTTTCCATGCACCTCACCGCCTCCACATGGCGTGGTCACAGAACGCCAAAAGCACTTGGCGAGGTCCTGGTGGGTACTATAGTTTTGGCCTAGATTGCTAATTTTCGTCTGAAGAACCCTTAATCCCTAAATAAAATTTCAAACTGGATTATCCCCAAATTTCCCCTATAACTAATGCATAGATTATGTATTAAGGGTGTGTTTTGTTAATGAAAAATAGTTTTTGAAAAAATAGGATAACATATAATTCAGGAAAAATATTAATTTTATGGTCTCCAGTAGTTTAGTGTAAAATCTTTTTTAATTGTTTGGTTATTTGTTGAAGAAAAAAATATTCTTATTTTTAATTTAACATTGATATTAAATAAATATTGATATTTGAAATAACATTAAATTATTATTAAAAATATATTTGTAATAAATAATAATGAAATATTATATTAATATTAAATACATAAATAATATATTCATTATGAAAATTAGTAATATTATTGTTAAAATATATATGGGTAATTATATATGGTGTAGAAACATTTTGTTTCCACAAGTGCTCTAATTTTAAGGGTTAGGGATTTATGTTAGGGTTTATAATTTAGGGGTTTAGGTTTATGTACTTAGAATTTAGGGACTATGGTTTGAATTTAGAGTTTAAGATTAAAACTTAAGGGTTATAGGTAGAAAGGTAGAAACCTAAATCCCTACCATGTTACCCTAAAACCTAAACCCTAACCTCTAAACTCTAAACCCTAAATTATAATCACAATTTCTAAATTTTAAACCCCCTAAATTATAAACCCTAAACTAGATCTCTAACCCCTGAAATTAAGGTGCTTATGCAAACAAAATATTTCTGCCACCAATGTATTATATATTTATATATTACAAGGATTTATATTATATACTATAGTGGTGGAAACTTTTAGTTTCCACGAGCGCCTTAGTTTTAAGGTTTAGGGTCTTAGTTTAGGGGTAGGATTTAGGATAATAATCCATATTACAATTATTTATGTCTCCTGGTGATAAGTAGAGATGTAAAAATAGGTAATTGGATGGGTTTCAGGTCGGGTCAAATCGGATACAAGTCATTTTAGGTCGATTTGATATTTTGACTCGATTCGGATTGGGTGTTGGTCAGTTTCAGTTCAGGTTCATTTCAGGTCAGGTTCATTTCGGGTCGGGTTCATTTTAGGTCGGGTCAAAACAGTTCAGGTCTAAATCAGTTAATTGACGGGTTAATTCGGGCTCGGGTTCATTTCAGGTCGAGTTTATTTCAAGTCGGGTTCGTTTCAGGTCGGGTTAATTTAGTTTTCGAATTCGTATTAAGTTTGGGTTTGGTACAAATAATCGATAGACTTTGGGAAGGGTTATTTCGAGTGAATTATTTAACGCCTTTCACGAACACGAATCACATTAAAAATAAATATTAGGCACTATAATTAACAAAAATATCATCATATTTAAAATATTGGAGTAAATTAAAAAAAATAAAATTAATAAGGGTCGATTTCGGTGAAAAATAAAATTTTAGGGACTGACATGAACAAAATTATTATCATATTAAAAACAATAGACTAAATTACAAAAAAAATGAATAAGGGTCAATTTGGAATAAAAATAAAGTTTTAAGGACTATAATGAACAAAAATATCATCATATTAAAAATATTGGATTAAATAAAAAAATTAATAGGGGTCAATTTGGAGTAAAAATTAAATTTTAGCTACTAGAATAAACAAAAATATTATTGGACTAAATTACCAAAAATATAAATAAATATGGGGCAATTTTGACTAAAAATTAAATTGTAGGGATTAGAATAAACAAAAATATTATTCGATTAAATTACCAAAAATAGAAATATATATATGGGTTAATTTCGACTAAAAATAAAGTTTTGGGGACTATAATGAACAAAAATGTCATCATATTAAAAATATTGGACTATATTAGAAAATTTTAAAATAAATAGGGGTCAATTCGAATCCCTAAAACCTCAACCCCTAAATCTTACAATCACTAATAACTAAAGTGCAATCCTAATCCCTAAACTAATCTCATAACTCCTGCCAAACACTCAGCTTGACACATTTACCCCCAAACCCCTAAATCTTACAATCACTAATAATTAAATTGCAATCCTAATCCTCAAATCCCCTGATCCCTAAACTAATCCTATAACCCCAAACACTCAACTTAAAACATATATTATACTTATAAACCCCAAACCTCAACTTCTAAATCTTACAATCACTAATAATTAAAGTACAAGCATAATCCCCTAATCCCTGAACTAATCTCATAACCCAAAACATTCAACTTGGCATATTTACCCTTAAACCCCAAACATCAACACCTAAATCTTACGACCACTAATAATTAAAGTGCAAGCATAATCCCCTAATCCTTAAACTAATCCCATAACCCCAAACACTCAACTTGACACATTTACACCTAAACCTCAACCCCTAAATATTGCAATCACTAATAATTAAAAAGCAAAATTAATCCCCTAATCCCTAAACTAATCTCATAACCTCAAACACTAATAATTATAATTTAATACATTGACGCTATTTTTCATCTTTGCCAAAATAAATTAGGCCTTCAAAAGCCCGTCAAACGTATTAATTATTAAACAATTTTATGAAGGATGATCTAATTAAAAAAAACTAAACTTAAAGGTCTAAGGAAACTAAACTAAAATTGGGACTAAAATAAATCAAACTAAAACTAAAGAATAAAAAAGGACTTAAGTGTAAAGCTCATAACCTAGTAATGGCCTAATCTACTAATAACCCCTTAAAAAATGGGTGGGCAAGATTCCCTCCACTTGTTACAGCAATTGGCAATTGTTTTTTAAATATGGGCAGGTATAGCGACCCTTTTTGAAAATAAATAGGTAGGTTTGGTGCTACGGGGGCATCCCTAAATTATTCTTGAAATTTTGGTTTAGGGGGGAATTTCTTTTTGAAAGTTCTTTTGTCTTTTGAAAACGATAAAAACTTGAAAAATTGATTTATTTGAAAATAAGACTTGAAGTCGCCACCGGCCACTTGGATAAGGTAGGTCGGACACCAGAAAACCAGAGATTCGATTTTAAAAGGTTCGGGAGTTGGTTATGTGTGGGAAATGATTAGTACCCTCATCACGCCCGAAAATCAGTACCAAAATATTTGTTGTTTTTAAAAAGGTGGAAATTGTTGAAATTTAAATTGAATTTAATTTGGCGTCCTTAAATGAAAATTGACCTTCATCGAACGAGCTTTATCAAATTGGTGGGTTCAAATTAATTGGACATTTAATTAATAAGGATGACGATACGTCGGACCATAGATTAAACCGACATCATATAAGCCTGATTGTTGTGTTAATTTATGGTTCGAATCTCGTACGTCACCTTTATGCATTGTGCAAACAGTTAAGATATGTTGTGATGATTTGTCAATTTTTAATTGATATTTACCTTCAGACGGTAAGAATTAATTCAAATATTCGGTCAACATCCATTGAGCCAAGACTGTTACAACACAAATAACGAAATTAATATATACATCCTTTTCATAACTTAAGATAAATTAACACGATAAATAATGAAATTAAAAGGTTTAATGAATGACAAATATGATGTACATCACAAAAATAAAGAAATAACAAAGCAAAAATAAATATCATAAAGAAAAATCCGGAAAATGACCAGATCGAATAAAAGAAACGCGTAAAATAAATGCGAGAAATTAAAAGCGGAAATTAAGGTGCGAAAATTAAAAGCTGGAATTAAATGTTAGGAGTTAGATGTTAGGGGTTAATTAGCTACACTAAACCCCGTTTGCGGGTCACCATAATGCCGAATCGAACAAAAATAAGATAATATATATGTATATAAGAACAAAATAAATAAACGAACTATATATACTAATAATAATAATAATAATAATAATAATAATAAGTTACTAGTATAAATAAATATTAAACAAACAAAACATGCACGTGTGTGTATATATATATGTATATAAATCAATGCGTAATATACATATTATATAATATATGGATAGTAATAATACATATATACATAAGTAATATAAATATATATATGACATACGTATTATATAATATAAATACATATAGAACTATAATATATACAAATATATGATACTATATATAGGTATATATATTATGTAAAACTATTTGATATACTATATACATATAAACTAGAAAAGAAGAAGAAAAAATGGGGAAATCAGGGACAAAATTAAAAATGTTTAAAACATTTCAAGGACCGGGAGGGTGATTATGAAAGGCGGAATGGCCTGAGATGTGTTTAAACCAAGCGAAGGGACCAATGAAAGGCGGAATGACCTTTAGTGCAATTTTGGAGGGGCGGAGGGGTTTAAAAAACAATTTGCCCTTTTTGTTTTTAAAACATGGTATAAAACTTATTTTTTAGCCAAAAACATAAAAAATTAAACCATTTATCCTAAAAAAAACTAAAAACGCTCTCTTCTCTCTCTTAAACTCGACCGAGCGTCGTCGTTCACAGTCATGTCAGCCGCCGCTTGGCGGCGGCCGGTGAACCCTAAAACCAACCAAAACAAGCCCCTTTTGCGTTCTAAAACCAAATTCAACGCCCCTTTTTCAAAACTCAGCCTTCTTCTCCTTTAAAACCCAGAAAATAGGTTTGAAAACTCCTCACTTTCTTTAAAACAACGAAAAACTTTTGGCCTTTCAACCCCCTTATCGGCTCACCCAACACAACTGAGAAAGTCGAAAGTCTTATTGCCGGCAAAGGGAAAGCAACGGTGCAAAGAGAGCGGAATCGACCGAAGATTAAACCCTAATATCTATTTGCTTACTTTTATACTTCAAAATGAAAATGAAATGAAGAGATTGATACCTCTAAAATTCTATGGCTTTGTTTTGCTTTGTATTGCTTGGTGAATCCCCCTCTTGCTAGGGTTTTACATTTGGTGATGCTTATGTAGCCGAATTACCAAGAATTTTGAATTACATATAAATCGAAAATAAAAATTGATTGGTTGTTGTTTTGCTTTGTCTTGATTCATGCGTATACCCTGAAATTGTTAGTTTGTCTCCTTTGACATTGTTGTTTTTTCTTTGCACCCCTCTGATGTTTTTTTATTTTGTTGTTCTCTTGCATGAGCTGGTGAGGCTCGTACGAGGAGGGGACCAGAGGGCATTGTTGGTGGTTGAGGACGTGGCGGGTAGCTATTGTCGTGGCGCTGATGTGGCTGGAATTCGAATAGTCACGAGAGCTGAAAGAGCTTCACGCGCGCGTTGGGAAACTGAAGAGCTGCGCGTGCCACGCGTGGGGAAGTTGAAGGGTTGGTTGGGAGCTGACGGGTTATGGGTTTGATGGGCCGAGTGTAAATGGATAAATGGGCTTTGTTGGGTTTGGTTTGCAAATTGGTTGTATAATATTTGTCATGGTTTGTAAGTGGACTGATAATGATATAAACTTCTAGTTCTTATTTACTTATAATGTATATTAGCTGGCATATATATATATATATATATATATATATATATATATATATATATATATATATATGATGTTTGGGTTTAAGGTATTCATGGGCTGATGATTAATAGACAATGTTTATATTTATGAAATATATATACGGGCGGAATATATATGTATATGGGCTAATGGTAAATGGACTTGGGGTTTAATTTATTATTGGGCTTGAGGCCCGGACGAGAAATGGGTATTATAGCGGGCTGCGGGCAGATCAACTTGAAAAATAGGCGGACATATTTTTACTTTTTAGGGATTAGAATAAAATACAAAAAATGAATATGAGTCAATTTGGAGTAAAAATTAAATTTTAGGGACTAGAATAAATTGGACTAAATTGTCAAAAATATAAATAAATATGAGACAATTTTGACTAAAAATTAAATTGTATGGACTAGAATAAACAAAAATATTATTAGACTAAATTACCGAAAATAAAAATTTCACTAATTTCTTCCAAAATTTTGGACGGCTTATTCCTCTAATTCCCTCCAAAATTTTGGGTGGCTTTTATCCCTCCAAAAATTTTATAGACTAAAAGTAAATTAATCTCAAACTTAAAAAATGGGTGGCCTATTTCCCTCTAAAATTTTATCTTTTTCCCTCTTTTTTACCAATTGTCCTTTTTTCTACCAATTATTTTAGTTTAATTCAATTGAGTCCCAACTTAGATTAATTTAATTGAAATTCCATATTTAGTTTTAGAATTCTTTTAATTATGATCGTAATTTATGTTTCTAGATTTTAGTTTAGCTCAAGTAGATCCTAAGTTTAATAAGTTAATTCAATTCGAACATAATAATAATAATAATAATAATAAACAAATTTGATTAAATATAATTATACACAAAATTTTGATATAGATGTAAACATGTAATTGTACACATGATAACATCAACATGAAAGTTAAAACTTTAATTTAGTTCAAAATTGACAAATAATTTATATTGAATGAGTTACTAAGCATATTGAATTATTACTAAGCATTAAATTATTTAATAAAATTTCAAACTTAGTAGTGTCAAATGAATGTCTAAATTCAATATTTTCTTTTTTTTGATATTTTTAATTGATTATATATGTATATATAACAAAAAAATTATTTAACACTTTAAATTGATTTAAAAAATTAAAATTTTACATTTACCAACACTTGATAATTTACATTTATCAACACTTTAAATTCATCAAATCATAGGCTTCCTTAATTACATGTCAGGTCAATATTAGTTAAGGTCAACAACAGGTCGGGTTCAAAACATGTAGGGTAAAATCGGATCTTTGGTCGATTCAGTCGGGTAATATCGGTTATCTGCCAGGTTAGTCTCGGGTTCGGGTTCGTTTAAGTTGGGTGCAAGTCGGGTTTCGGGTCCACAGTAACATGTTCAATTTGGGTTCGGATTGTTCTTGGTCGGATGCAGGTCAGATTCGGTTACTACAGTAATATGTCCAACTCGGGTTGTGATCAACAACAATCGATTATAGATCGATTTCGAATCATTGCATCCTTAGGCCAAATTAAATTCTAACTCAAGTAGGTTTCAGTCTGATTTTTATGGCTCACCTGATAAGATAGAAAATGGATAATGAGCGAAGTCGTGAGATCTGACGCAATATAAATCAAACAAAATACAAGTTGAAAAAAACATGCGAAATCCTAACAACCTTATTTTATTCTTCTTCTACTTCCTTGTACGTTTAAAAAAAAAAAAAACCTCAATTCTCACTTAAGCATCAAAATGTGTTCGGAATGTTTTGTAGATATAAGGATGACATTTCACTCGGATCGATCGGGTTCTAAACCGAACAAGTCGGGTATGGTTTTTTGTTAAAAAAACGTATTTGAGTTGGGTTAATTTTTTATTGTGTAGTCAGGTTGGATTTAAATTTAGGATAAAAAATATTCGACCTAACTTTAATTAATAATGTAATTTTTTATATCATTTTAGAGATATTTGCAATAATTCTCCGTAAAATTAATTCTTTTACAATTAGGTTCATAAAATTGAATATTTTGTATAAATCAAGTCGGGTTCAAGTTGAAATATATAATTTTTCAGTCGGATCGAATTTTTTAAAGATGAAATTAAATTTGAGTCAAATTCAGATTATTTTCAAGTCGAGTTCAAGTTGGCCAAATCCCGACCCAACCCATTCACATCCCTATGGAGATCCTGTCCTCATCATTAAGTCTATGAAAAAAATCTAATATACTAAAAACTCAATGGCTTATTCAATAACTCATAACGTTATTTGACAGTTTTTATTCAAAACCTAAAGTCTATTTAATAAAAAATCAAATTATACTTCTTTTAGAAACCAATATGTTTTTTTTTTACTATTTTAAAATATAAACAGTAAAAAAAATTAAAAGTTTCGAAGAGAATACAAGAGGAAGGAGATATTTCCCGTCCCTTCCCTAGGTGGCTAGGTCCCTATTCAACTCATCATATCATTATACTACTCAATATTTTAAGTTTTACCTATAATTTAACACAATAAATATTTCTAAAAAAACAACACAATTATTAAAAATAATAATTGTATGGGTATTGAAAATGACATTGGTGTAGTTTTATGGACATGTAAATAATTCAAAGTGACAACTCATCTCACTCTACTATTTGGTTCTAAGCTGAAGCACAAAAAAGTCAAATGAAAACAATGATGGATCAAATTCATAGTTTCAAAAAGATGTAATTCATGAAAATATTAATATTGTTATTATTATTAAATTTAATAAATATTTAATAGTAATATTGACATTAATAAATTTTCTATTATATAAACTATAAAATTGATTTTATTAAAATTTTATAATGACTAGTTTTATTTTATGTATTAATATTAATGTGATATTTAATATTAATTATTAAAATATTTAAGATATATTTATTAATATTTTATTTTAAATAATATACTATATTTTATTTTATTAATATTATTTAATAATATAACTATTATCAAATAATAAATACTATTCTTAATACTTTTTTGAACATAACTATTCTTAATACTTAAGTTGTAAAAATAAAATTTTAATAATTATTATATTAATGCGACGCGGGTCAGTTGAATTAGTCAGGGCGAAATTCTAAAAATCATAAAACAACCAAAAATAAATAAATAATACATACTAACTATTGTTGTTCATATATTCCACACAAGGCCTAACGAAAAGGGTCCAAATCTCCAAAAGTGAACACTTAAGCTCCAAATAAATAGTATTCGAATAAGGGATTACACACCTAAGGATAACACATGACATTCAACAAAGAACAATTGACTAGCATAAATATATCAGTCAATAAGAGTCAAGGAAGATGGAAAATACATATATACATGAATTGTGTCGGGACGCCTAGGGACGATAAACATGTACAGTTTCAAGAATTTTATATTGTATTTGTATTTTGGGCAGGTGTGGATATCAAAAGTTATACTCGACGTGGATAGTTAGTATGCTGTGGTTTGAAACTTTACTCGCTCCATATACGTTTGTTTTGCATCTGTCTTTCTACTATTCACCATATGAATAAGGTAATTTTAATGAAAAATGAAATATAATTTTATTTATTATATATATATATTATATGGTGTGAGGTGGATGAATTTGTTTGTAAGCATTTAGAAGAATTTTGGAATGATTAATCGTGTTAAAAACTAAGCTTATGAAATATGTCCAGGATTTTATACATAAGCAATGAGTTCAAAAAATCACCAAAAACTCAATACAAATAATTAGGAAGTGACCCATATATCGTTGTAATCGTGAGTAAGTATAGTTTCGTTTAGAACAAACAAAGATTGATTTTGGTATGTGTTTTAAAAGATGCGAATTTTTAAGTAACTGGAGGTCAAAAAGCATAGCATCAGACTGCTCCTAATACTTATTTAACAGTGACTTTAATTTTATTTTTCATAAATTGTACAAGTCGGATTAGAAATAACACATAATGGTTGGAAATACATTTGAGTCTAGGGTTTTTGGAGCAAATAAAATAAAGTTTCAAGTTATACATTATAAGACAAGTGGAGTTCTTTGAACGTGGTATAAGCGGATGCAGGCATGTACGAATAGGGTGATGGGTACCTAGCTAGATAATAAATTTGGGGCAAATTTAAAAATTGTACCAGCCGTAAGCGGTGAGTAAGTGGTGAATATAAGATTTCATATAGGTATAAGAAGGGGTATTTGCACCCGCTTCTCGTTTTACATTCCTACCTAATGCCAAAAAAGAAATCTTCGTTACAAAATAAAAAATAATTACGTTTTTATGATATTTTACTAAATTGAACCTTTAGTAATGGCAAATTTAATCGATTAGAAAATTATTTGGAAAACAATTAAAACGAAGATTAATTATACATGTTATCTCATGTAATCACATAAATCTATATATATATCCCAAGCTCGGTGTAACCATCATCTATCTAATATTCTTACAATAGATATCTCTACAACATAAATCGAATTTTTATGAATTTATTAATTGAATGTAAAAAAAATAATAACAAAACTAACACGTTGGATGTCTATCTCCTAGAACATAGATTGAATTCTTATTAATTTAACCATTAAGTTGTGGGTGTGTCGCTAACCCCGATGGGTTTGACAAGCTTTAATTTGCACCCTTACACCTGCACGCGAAGCACCATCTCAACTTAAATTATTCAATAACTAGCAAGTGGGTTGCTGTATATAAACACTTCTCATAATTGATATCCTACCAATGCAAATAGTTTCTCATGTCATATGCTTTATTGTCAACTTTGTTCATTGCCATTAAAGGCAAAATCCCCATGATATTCTTTTTTTAGTTTATGTCTATTTTATGATATATATTCAGAATGTGTGTATTTTTCTCTCAACAATATTGTCTTTAAGATTCGAACTTTTAAATCAATTAAAATTAGAATGTAATGTATATTTTGATATTTCTGTCAAATAAATTAAACAAAGTAATACAATATTCTTAATAATGTATCAAGTAATGTTACATTATACTCTCTCTATCCCTTTAAAATTGTTTTTAATTGATATTTTTCTATCAAATTTTTTAAATTTTGACCATAATTATTTTAAATAACTTAATTTTATAAAGTATAGAGCATATATTTAAAACCTAACTGGTTGGAGGTTTTTAAAATATGCTTTCCATATTTTCGTCAATAATAGTTTTGAAATGATAAGAAGTTCAAGTTGAAATATTTTGACAAAATATAACAAGAAACAATTTTACTATGACAAATGGAGTAATAATTAGGTCCCGTTTTTTGTTATTGCCAGTAACGCCAACGCCCGTTTGTCTTATTTTTTCATTAAACGGTCATCGATTTGATCTTAACAGACATTTGTCTACCATTTTTAGCGTTCAAACAGGCGTTTAATGGCAGCTAAACTTTTTAGCTTTTCACAACAAACGTTTGTCCCGCTAGGGCAGTTGGGCACAACAATGATAAAGAAAGCCTTATTCTTATATGTAATCTTACATTTATTTTACTAAACGCATTCTTAAGGGTTGTTCAAAAAAGAGTGACATTTCAAAACAATCAAATAATAGTTGAATCTTTTTGTATCTACTTAAATAAAGATTTAATATCTTGAAAATGTTTTTAAATAAGGGTCATGATTTGAGCAGATTATAAAAACATTATAAGCTTCTGAACAAACTTAAAATCATTAGAATTTTATTTGACATTTTTGAAAGGTTAAACCCTTATTTAAACGGATTTGAAAACATTATAGTCTTATATGTGGCACCTCGAGAAAATTAAACTCTTATTTAAACGATTAAACGGATCATTTATATATTAACACTTGTCCATTTCTATAATTAAATTTAAACAACATTAATGAAACAAATAAAGAATAATTTCGAATCAATAACCGATCCAAATAAATGATATATGGTCCGAACCCGATTCTGCCGGAACAAGTCCACCCGGCCTGACAGGTCAAGGGTCCAAAACAAAACAAAACAAAAAGAGGCACAAAACAAGCAAAGGTGGGGGTGATGTAGTGGGACCCACAGGCCACAGCCAGCCATCTCTATAAAAGAATTAAAAGGCCTAACACATCTCGTGACTGTGGTTTGGATCTTGCGAACACTAGCCACGTTACTTTGGACCCAGGGAAACTTCAATCTTTTGTATGCCTCAACTATATTCTCATTTTCGGGGTTAATCGATTAATAATTCGAATATAAGTTAAATGGTTAAATATATATATAAACAAATATTATTTTATAATTACTTTTAAATTATTCAAAAAAATAATTTTAACATAATTTATTCTTTAACTGTTGTTGATATGTTATCATTTTACGACGTGTTTTTTAACTCACGATCGTGATTAGAAGATTGTTATTGTATCTATTCTTAATAGGTTCAGGTTTCGTTTAACACTGCTTTCTCAACGAGCGTTTGATTGCAGAACGAAGAAGCAATATTGAACAGTCACAGATAATGCTTCAAACGAACATTTTTTTCCATCTGATTTGGTCCCAAACAATTGTTGAAAAATCTACACCGAACGAAGCCTCAGAATGGTACATAGTTAAGGATGTATTAACAAGGACGGAGTCATGATTTAATATCAGCAGGGGCCAAGTTACTTAATTATAAAATACAAGAATTTATTAAGTATTTAAACTCAAAATTTAGAGACAGTACTTAATTTATCTAATATTTAAATTTATAGTGACTTAAATTGTTATTAGACTAAAACATTAAAGGGGCCACATTAAAATTTTAGAGGATTTAGTTAACAATATAAAAAACATTATTTTTAATACGAATTTTTAAAAATTTAAGGAGATCAAATAATTTTTTTTAAAATTAAAGAATTAATTATAAAAATTTCAAATTCTTGGAGTGCCAAAGGCCTCCTTGAGCCTGGCCTTAGCCCGTCACTGTGTGTTAATAATGTGCGATATTCACATTTTATATATATTTCTACAAGTTTTAACTCACTTGAAAAATAATCTCAAAATTTATTTAAACCTATTCATATTTGTAAATTGCATATAACGAATTGTAGTCTTTTTTTTTTTTTTTAATGTGAATTGTAGTCCTTGGGTTCAGTTTTTCAAAAAGCGCGTTTAATAAGAAACGTTGTGTAAAATTAACAAGAAAAGGTTTGATTTCTTAAATTAAACATTTGTCAATACTTTCAAAATTATTTTGAAAATTCAAAATGTTTATTTTAAACGTATTTTAAAAATACAATTAATTTGTCAACAATCTCTAGAGCAAGTGGTTAAAATCTTTCCGTTGATGTTTTCTCCTTTCCTAAGTAGAATATGTTAAAAAAAGTACAATTAATTGAGAAAGATAGAAAACGATTGGAGTTTTTTGATAATGTTACAGTGAAAACATTTTTTTCTTAATTTTACAAGATGTAGTAATATGAGCATATTTAGCCACTAAATCAATTAGTATATTTTATACTTTCTCCTCGCCAAATAATAAATTTTCAAAACTTTTGAGGCCATGACCCCATCGATCCCCACTAAATTTAGCATGTGTCCTCAAAGGCGAAGCTATATGTGAGGCAAGAGCTGTGGTATACACGGGCGGAGCTACATTGAACATTGGAGTGTCGGTTGATACTCAAATTTTTTTGGAAATTATATTTTTTACATAAAAACAAAAAATATGTATAATTAACACCCATTTATAAATAAAATGACACCTTTTATGAATAATATTAAAATGACACCCCTTAAATAAATTTTTGACTCCGCCCCTGATCGTATAACCCCAATATTTTCATTAGAAAATATAATGGATTTTTTTCTTATTTAGACCTCAATCTTCAATTTATTCAAAATGTACCATTTTTTAATGATTAATTATATTTTACAATTCACATTCATTTCTCACCCCCATTTTATCCCGCCCACTTTTAATATATTTTTATGTTCAACTTTAAAAACATAAATAGCAGAAATAAAAAAACAATAGAATTTCTATTCACTAAAAATACTTTTGAAAATAGAAAAGTTTAATAAAATCCAAAAGAGAAGAAAAATGATTGACAGATAATGGAGAGCGAAGGAACGAGGAAGAAATAGAAGGAAAGAAGGACAGATTTGGTCACAGGCACAGCAGTGACAAAACAAAAGGCTTCGAAATGCGGTGGGAAAACTGTCAGTAATGTGCACAAGTTGGACCAATTCTCCGCTTCAGATTCTCTTATCTTTTGCTCTTCGTCTTTTGACTGTCCATCTGCATCCAGTATTTCTACATGCTTAAATGCAAAATCAATATTTAAACTATATATTTTTTTATTTATTTTTAAGATTTAAATTGTTTTTATCAAAATAAAATTTTAAATTATTATTTTGGTTGATTTTTTTACTACCAAATTTATTTATAAATAAAAAATATTTATAATATGTCAATATTTTATTAGTCATTTTTTTTACTTAAATAACTATCTGATTTAAAATAATAAAAATAATGATTTATAAACTTATTTTAACTAATCAATAATTTAAAGGCTAAAAGTAAAATAAAAATATAATTTAGAGGTTAATTTTTCATTTAAGTATTTCAAGAACTTTACTGCTATAGTTTTCACCGTTTTCTCATAGATTTCACAAACACAGCAAGTACCACTCCAACACTGACTGCATTTTTCAGTTTTCAGTTTTCAGTTTTCAGTTTTCATTTTCCAGTTTTCTTCACTAAAACTACTATTTTTTTGCATGCTTTGATTATTTTTACGGTGAGAACGGAGATGAGAAAAAGAATACCAACAATGGGGTTTTTGCAACTCTCGATCTTCTTGTTCCTTTCAACAATAGCGGTCTGCATGGGGAACACGACGATCCTTCGCTCCAACTAAACGACGACGTTCTCGGCCTCATCGTCTTCAAATCGGGAATCAAAGACCCTTTTTCGTATCTCGATTCATGGGACGAGGACGACAGTTCGCCGTGTTCATGGAGGTTCGTTCGGTGCAACCCTTTCAACGGCCGGGTTTCGGAGATATCTCTTAATGGTTTAGGGTTGTCGGGAAAGATTGGAAAAGGGCTTCAGAAATTGCAGTTTTTGAAGGTGTTATAGTTGTCTCACAACGGTTTCAATGGCTCCATTGATGAACTCGGATCGGTTTACACTTCTCTCCAAAGCCTTAATCTCAGCCACAATGGTTTTTCCGGGAAAATCCCAAGCTTTTTCGTTATGGATTCGATGAAATCCCTCGATCTTTCCGGGAATTTTCTCACCGGTCCGATCCCAGATGGTCTTTTTCAAACATGTTCGTCACTCGAGTTTCTCTCTTTATCCGAGAATTCACTCCAAGGAACATTGCCCACAACATTATCCCGATGTTCTAATTTGAACAACCTCAATCTTCCCAGAAACCAGTTTTCCGGAAACATAGAATATCTGGGTTCGATGAACAAGCTTCAAAATTTAGATCTTTCGTACAATTCATTTTCCGGGACTATTCCAGAAAAGGCATTGGCAGCCATTGATGACCTCAAAGAGCTTCATTTACAAGGCAACCATTTCACCGGACCAATTCCAGACTCAATCCAAAGCCAAAAAAACTCCATTTCGTCCATCGAATTATCAAACAACATGTTCGCCGGCGATTTCCCGCAATGGATCGGTAACCTCAGCAACTTAGAACACCTGGATTTTTCAACCAACAGTTTAACCGGGAATCTACCGCCGTCGATTGGTAATCTGAAAGCTTTAAAACGACTCAAATTATCAAACAACAAGCTTGAAGGAAACATACCGCCGTCGTTGGCTTATTGTTTCCAGTTATCGGCCATTGATTTAAAAGATAATGTCTTCAACGGCAGCATTCCACCTGGTTTATTTCAGTTTCAATCCCTGCAAGATTTGGACATTTCAAGAAACAGTCTTCAAGGAAATATCATTCCAGACACGGGCGTTTTTGCGAATATTAAGTACTTGAATTTGTCGTGGAACAATCTTCGGTCGAGGATTCCACCGGAGATCGGTTTATTACAGAATCCAACGGTGTTGGATCTTCGAAACGATGGCTTGCTTGGTGGTATCCCGGGGAGTTTATGTGAAGCTGGAAATTTGGGTGTTCTTCAACTGGATGGAAATTCATTGACCGGACCAATTCCAGATGAGATTGGCAACTGTTCATCTCTCTACTTGATGTAAGTTTGCGTTATCCGATTTTCCTTTTTTTTTTCCCATCATTTTTCTCATGCTTTAATTGCTTTGGTTAAATTTCTCGACTGGTCCCTATACTATAGGTTAAAAAGTAATTTAATCCCTTTACCGTAATAAATATATTGGCTTATATCAAATAAGTTTTTAAAGTATACTAACCTTTTTATTTAGGTACTTAAAGTATTTTTTAGTCAAAATAAGTACCTAAAGTATAATTTTTGGTCAAATTGATACTTCAAGTATTTTTTAGTCAAAGTAGGTACCTAAATTATATCTTTTTTTGTCAAAATAGATACTTAATGTATTTTTTAGGTACATATTTTAACAAAAAAATACTTTAAGTACCTATTTTGACTAAAAAAATATACTTTAAGTATTTGTTTTGACCGAAAAATACTTTAGATACTTAAATGAAAAATTGATATACTTTAATTACTTATTTGTAGTATAAGCCATTTGTGTGTATATATTACACGCACTAAATATATCAGATTAATACATACACACAAAAATATATTTAGTGTTAAATGTGAGTTATCTTCAGATCTATTGGTGGGGAAATTGACGTGGGGTTGATATTGTATAAGAAAAAAAATTGAAAAAATCAGGCCGTGTGAGATTACAGAAAAGTTACTGAGACAATGGGAAATGTAGCTCTTTAAAATTTTTGGTACAGTGACAGTTTATATCAGTTTAAATATTGATCAAATACATATTTTATTTTTATTTTTGATCTTAATTCCGTCCTTAAAAGTTATCGGAACTATTCCAACTCCCCTCTTACACCCTTGTTAAAAAAAATCAATGCGGAATTTATGAAATAACTTGAATTTTATTGTACTGATTATTTTGCAATATCTGTGTGTAGGAGCTTGTCTCACAACAATATAAGTGGTTCAATCCCGAAATCAATGTCTAAATTGAGCATGCTCAAGATTCTCAACTTGGAATACAATGAACTAAGTGGAGAAATACCACACGAGCTTGGATTTTTGGGAAATCTTCTTGCTGTAAACGTTTCATATAATCAACTTACAGGCAGGCTTCCAACAAGAGGCATATTCCCAAGCTTGGATCAAAGTTCTTTAATGGGAAATTTAGGACTTTGTTCCCCATTGTTGAAAGGACCCTGTAAGATGAATACTCCGAAACTTTTGGTTCTTGATCCTGATTTGTATAACGATCAAATGGGTGATCATAGGCGAAGAAACGAGTCCTCGAGCACCACGAGATTCGACCATCGTATGTTCTTTAGTGTTTCGCTATCATTGCAATTTCAGCAGCTGTTTTGATTGCGTCTGGTGTGATCATTATAAGTCTCTTGAATGTTTCGGCTCGAAGGAGACAAGCGATGGTGGAGGCTGCGCTCGAAAGCATGTGTTCGAGTTCTACGTGATCGGGAAGTTTGCCCATGGGGAAGTTGATCCTGTTTGATTCGAAGCTATATCCTGATGGGGTTGACAATCCTGAAGTCTTCCTTGAGAAAGGGTCGGAGATCGGTGAAGGAGTATTCGGATCCGTTTACAAGGTCTCATTGGGTGCACAGGGAAGAATTATGGCAATCAAAAAGCTCGTGACATCGAAAATAATCGAATATCCCGATGACTTCGACCGAGAAGTTCGAGTTTTGAGCAAAGCAAGGCATCCGAATCTCATAGCATTAGAAGGATATTACTGGACTCCTCATTGTCAACTTCTGGTTACAGAGTATGCACCTAATGGTAACTTGCAGACCAAACTCCATGAAAGGTTAAGTTCTACCCCAGCACTTTCTAGGTCGGAGCGGTTCAAAATTATTATCGGAACAGCGAAGGGACTCGCGCACTTGCATCACTCCTTCCGAACACCGATAATCCACTACAATATGAAGCCATCTAACATCCTGCTCGATGAGAATAACAGCCCGAAGATTTCAGATTTCGGGTTGGCAAGGCTTCTAACGAAGCTCGAAAAGCATGTGATTAACAACCGGTTTCAGAGTGCACTAGGATATGTTGCACCAGAACTAGCATGCCAAAGCTTGAGGGTTAACAAGAAATGTGACATATACGGTTTCGGAGTGTTGATCTTGGAGCTTGTGACTGGACGACGGCCGGTTGAGTACGGTGAAGATAACGTTGTGATACTAAGCGACCATGTACGAATTTCGCTCGAACAAGGGAATGTGTTAGATTGTGTCGATAGAAGTATGCCTGATTATCCCGAAGACGAAGTGTTGCCGGTGCTGAAATTGGCGTTGGTATGCACTTCTCAGATACCATCCAGTAGGCCCTCCATGACGGAAGTCGTGCAAATATTGCAGGTTATCAAGACACAAATCCCACATCAAATGGGAATATTCTAGGATATAAGCTTTTAAGTACTTGTTTTTCTTTCATAGTCCATTTCTCTTTCTCACTTGTCATAAACTATTTATTTAAATCTTGCTCCTTTTCTTCTAATTACCAAATATTTCTTCCATTATTTGTTGGATTTTCTGTAGAGCTATAGTAGTTTTATAATTTTTTTGCACACCCTTATAATTCTAAAATTTGTTTCATTTAATTCTATTCACATAAATTATATGGGTTTTGAATATTTTTAAAATGTTTAATTATTTATTTGATATAAAAAATTGGTTTAATTAAAAAATAAATGTTCAAACTATATATATTATTTTAATCCTAAATTTGAGTTATAAAATAAAAATTCAAATAACTCGAACTTTTAATAATTTGTGATCAGTCTCAATTCTGCATGATATATATATGTATATTAGAAAATATGAAGAAATATATGCGTATAGTATATGTTTATAGAAAATCGTTTAAATTGAAACTAATTAGTATAATAACATTATACATTTTTACAATTAAATTTACAAAAACTTAAATAACTTAACTCGGATTGACTCTACTCAAATTTTATAAACTCAAATCAACTTAATATTTTTAAATAAAATTTAAATTATAAAATATAATTCTTCAACTCAACTTAAAATTTTTTACTATGAAAAATTACTCCTCTTGATACTATAAAAAACCCAATTTTCTATCTAATTTCTTGTATAACTCATTTACTATTTCCCGTAAATTAACCCATGAGCCCACATTTTAAACTAAGGCTCCTTTTTGGAGGAAATTAAAAGTCGGGCAGCGGGACTCATTGAGTCGAATAACTCGGAGTGAACTCGTTTTCCTTTTAACTCTCTTTCTAGGTTTACTCGAACATTTTCGCGTTTTCTCTTCCGAAGTCCTCGAGGATTTAATCCGTCGCTTTACTCGCACTTTGTAGCGTTTTCTCTTTTATGCTCGAAGCTTTATCAGCGCTCCTAAGCTAATCTCTGATTCGGTAATTTCGGTAATTTTTTCCGCCTTTAACGCACTTTTCTCTGCTGTTAAAAACTAAATTATTTGTGTTTCCGTTTAAATAATGTCGAAAGTAATTCGTTTTTAGTTAATAAAATTTACGATTTGTTTTTTGTTTCATGTTTATTTCATTTAGGATTTGCATTTCGCATTTTCTCAATATTTTCCACGGCTCTACTTTTGTGTGCAACTGCATGTAGGGGTCTTATGACTTTGTTTGCTTTTGAGCAATTAGTTAGATTTGGTGGTTCAATGTGAATATTTTCGGAGGAAGAACTCTAATAATTTGGAATTACCTGGAATATTTGCTTTACTTGTTTGATCCTTTTCTGCTTGTGCTAATTAGTGTCCAATTGCAATTTTCTGTAATTGATGGATTTCTGTTTCTCTATAGAGTTTTAACCTTTAGGCTAAGTTTTTATTTTAATTGACTGTGAATAAAATTGCCCATGATTTAACAAATTGTAAATACCTTAAGCTGTTGATGAAATTTGTGCATCTTAAATATAAAATTGGATTTCACCTGGTTAAATTGGAGTGTGTTGTTGTTGAAGTTTCTGGGAAAAAAATGGAGGGGGGAACTTTCAAAAAAATAAGATCTTGAAAGATTGAAACCCATGTCTTCTTTCTACATTGCTGCAGTGCTGATCTCGGAGCGGAGAAAGAATTGGATGATTTTTACCAAATCAGTGTTCTTTGTTTAGACTTCGAATGTATTTTTAAAGGAGAAAGATTGTTAAACCTCTCAAGCATTTTAGTTTAGAAAGCGACTACCAACCATTTGATAGTTCTCTTCCATCTTTAGAGCCCATCTAATTCCCTTCTGCTGGTTTCCTTCTTTCTATTAAACATGTCTTTTTATAGAAGCCTGGTTCTAAGGACTGTCTGTATATTGACCCTTCTTCAATCCTTAGTTCCTTGTTGAAGAAGTTCCTTTGTCTCTAGTAAGCATCATTGGTACCCAAACTCAACATACTCCAAAAGAAATGTGTGGTTACTAACAAGGGGTAGTATGGATTGTCAAAGAGGCGCTTTCCCATCCTATGATCTTTTTCATCAGGCCTTCAGATTTTCTTTCTTAACATTTAAAACAAAAATGTAGACGATAATTTCACTGAATTTTCCTGTTGCCGTTTTTTGTAGCATATGAAGAGTCTTTTTTAATGTGCAGCGTATATCTCGTATCTGTATCATCATTATGCTTGATTGATAAACATATACTGAGAACTAAGAATGTTGTCCTGAAATGGAAAGATGACCTGGTTCGTAGAGAGCATTATTGCTTGCATTTAACGTAAAAGAAGGTATTTTAATTCTGTAAAATATTCTATTCATGTAATCTACTATTTGAGAATGGTTCCTGTTTCTATGAAAGTTGTGACATCAAAATTGCTCATGTTTAATTGAGATTATTCTTAGAAATATTATTTATTGATAATTGTCTAGAATCGCGTGCGATTAACAGTTCCATTTAAGTTAGATGATTACATGCATGAAAATACAGGTAAAGCTATTTGGAATCTCTTCTTATTATGACCACTGCTTTTTCTAGGTGTAGGTACACTTGAAAGTTTATGAAATAAAACGATCACCAAAGCTAGTGTTTGCCAATGTATTCAAAAAGATCTGGCCAAGGCGATGGGCCAGTTTCTGGGCCTTTGCGCACGAGTGATAGGCTCAGGAGAAGGCCGAAAGTGTATGGCCGTACATTTTTGTATTACAGTCCAACCATCATTCGTACTAGGAAAAGCAAGACAAAGACAAGGACATCAGCCTCTCGCATTGCTAAAATGCTGAGTTCAGGGGATCGATCAGTTCGGACTTCAAAAAACAAGGTAACTTATGGACTCTTATCAACTGTATATATCATGTTAATAGTCTTTTATGCAGTCTGAGGGAGAATTTTTAGCTCATGCAGTTTGAATCTTCTCCTATGTGATTATAGTCTCTCTCTCTCTCTCTAAAATATATTGCAAAGATAAAGGCTCTGATCTGTTTGTGGCTTTTGCTACTTCTTTTGCTCTTTGCTTCTTGAAAAGCTGCTACAAGAAAATGTAAAAAATTAACAAGCTGAATCTTAATTTTAATACGGACAACTTATTAAAATGTGATGCCAAGTTAACGTAATCTGTCTATATGAAAGTAGGATTTTTCATTCTGTTATCTAAAGAAATAAAAAAAATTGTTTATTTTCTTGTAAATATTGTTTGATTATCCAAACATGCTTTTTGCTTTAGGAAGCAAAAACAATAGCCAAAAGGAGTTTTAGGTGCTTTTCTACTGCCATGATTAAAGGAGAAACTTATAGTGGATGCTTTTGTTTATTACTCAAAAATGGTTCATTTGTTTCCTAATAACAGGTATGCCAAAGACCATTAACAATCACTTATTTGGACATCTTAGGATTTTAGCTTGTATTAGTTTAGAGGCTGTTTAAATTGGTAGTTCTTATCCCATCTTTGTGCCATGTATATAATCTCCTATTTGTTAGCTCAACCCATGACTACTCTCAAGGTGAATTCAGCACTTGAACCTAGGATGGTCCATGCATTGTTATGGTGAACTAGAAAACTGTTTACTTTGTGCTAGAACTATTCCTAACCTAGTATAGAGCATGTTTATCTTGGCATTAAGTTTTGGGGCCCAACTATATGCGGTGCATTTTGTTTGCTAGAATGGAATAGGGAGAGAATGTATAAAAAAAAGTTATATATATTTGTTTAGTTTATTATGCATAACGTGTTTGTTTACTATCTTTTTATGTTTTTTCCTATATAAAAACATACAAGCAAATACTTTACTGATAAAAATATAATTTGTAAAACCATAACTTTTATGAGTTCATAAATAAATAGGATAAAATCATTTGGAATCTTTCTATGTTGACAACTTTATTATTTGCAAGAAACTCGGATATTTTGAGCTTGTTGCACATTTTTAACAACAATTTAGCAAATACTCATTTTATAACAGGAATAAAAGCACCATTTGCAATAATATAACTATAAAAAGAGAATAAAAGAGTAAAAAATCCTCTAAAAACTTATTTAACATGTTTGAAAAAAGAAACCATAATAATAAATGTCAAACGAATTACCGACCAACATCAGCCACCAAACCCCCAGTCTTTTTCTTCTTGATCGCTTACAAACCAACCGTTTAACTTTTATATTGGTTTTAAACATCCAATAAAGTTGTGAATTTGGAAATGGTAAGAGAAGAAGACAAGTAGGACACAATGATAGCAAAGGTAGTAAACAAGATGATTTTTCAACACTATATCAGTTGAGGACTGAAGTGAGAAAACTAATTTATTTAGTAAGATTAGATTTAGTTTAGATGATTATGACTTGTCATTTATGATAAACCAATCAATTTGTTAGTTTGTGAATAATGATTGGCAGTAAAGTAAAAAGATAAATACCATTGTATTTTTTTCTTTATCTTATTATAATTTATAAGTTAAGTTATAGACATATATAAAATATATAAATATATATTAATGAAAAGCTTCAAAACTTTTGTGGGGCAATGGTTTTTTTTTATTTTTTCTCTTGGCCCCATCTTGCTTCGCCACTGGTGACACTTGTACATTAATTTTGTGCCAGGGTATCTTATTACTTTCAGATCAAGTTCTTTGTTCTGCAGTTTTTTAGATCAAGTTATAGATTCCTTTTTCTCAGTTATCTCTGGAAATCCTATTGGAGGATGTGTTTTGTGTTGGCTTTCTTGAATAAGTTGCATCTTTGCATGCTTTTCATATTACTGCCTCTTCTCTTGAAGCTAATTGGAGCAAATGATTCATTTTGTCAGTGACGTCATGTATTCTGAATCTGATTAAATTCTTAATCCTCTTGTTGCAGTCAGGAACACCCAATCTTCGGCGTTCATCCCGAAAGAGGAGAGTTTCTGTGAACCTTAATGGTTTTACTGATAGTTCTGGTTCAGGGGATGAAGACATGATGGTACATTTCGAGCATGCAAAATTTTTAGAATTCAATTACTTTTCTCGGATTTGATGCATCATCAATATTATCATGTTACAGAAAGTGTATTCTGTTTCAACTTGCTATTTTTTTTCTTTTCAGAGACCTTCATATCGACCTTTGAGAAACCGTGTTGATAACAGTGTAAGTCAAGATGAGTCTCCTTCTCCCAAACGCAAAAAGACCATGGAGTCTAAAGAAACTCCTCGTCGTGAAGGATTGCGCCCTCGTCGTTCAAAAGCTGTTGTAATTAAGCCGATGAATTTGGATTCTGGTGCCGAGCAAGACACTTCAGAGGAAAAAGTTGACGAAGATGAAACTGAAAATGGGAATGATTTAGATGATGATGCTGCAGACGATGGCCAAAATGAGAGTGAGGGTGATGCTGAAGATGAGGGTGATGGAGAGGCTGAGGGTGAAGATGAAGGAGAGGATGATGGTGATGATGAAGAGGGTGAAGAAGAGCAGGAAGTAAGGAGGCGATATGATCTTCGAAACCGTGCTGAAGTAAGCAGGTTCTCTATTGATGAGAATAAGCAAAGAGCTAGATCCCCACGGAGGGTTTTACATCAAGGAACGGGGACTAAAGTCAGTAGGGATGTTAGAAGGGGTGGCTCACGAGTTCATAAGCGTCATCGTCTACCAAGAACAGAGGATTCTGACGATTCTCTTCTTGTGGATGAGTTGGATCAGGGCCCTGCTATTCCTTGGGGCCGAGGTGGGAGCAAATCAGGACCACCTTGGCTGTTTGGGGGACTAGACATGCATGGGACAACAACATGGGGATTAAATGTTGCTGCATCTGGTTGGGGTCATCAAAATGATGCTTTTGCCACTTTGACTTCTGGAGTTCAGACTGCTGGACCAAGCTCTAAAGGAGGGGCTGATATTCAACCCTTACAGGTTGATGAAAGTGTAAGCTTTGATGAAATAGGTGGGCTTTCTGAATATATTGATTCTTTGAAGGAAATGGTTTTCTTTCCCTTGTTGTATCCAGATTTCTTTGCAAGTTATCACATCACCCCACCTAGGGGTGTCCTGTTGTGTGGTCCTCCCGGCACCGGCAAGACATTGATTGCCAGAGCATTGGCATGTGCTGCTTCAAAGGCAGGGCAGAAAGTCAGTTTTTACATGCGAAAGGGTGCTGATGTGCTTAGCAAGTGGGTTGGTGAGGCTGAAAGACAATTGAAACTTCTTTTTGAAGAGGCACAAAGGAATCAGCCTTCCATCATTTTCTTTGATGAGATAGATGGGCTTGCTCCTGTCAGGTCTAGTAAACAAGAGCAGATTCACAATTCTATTGTGTCCACCTTGCTTGCCCTCATGGATGGTCTTGATTCCCGTGGGCAAGTTGTTTTGATTGGAGCAACCAATAGGATTGATGCTATTGATGGTGCCTTAAGACGCCCTGGACGATTTGATCGTGAATTCAATTTTCCTTTGCCTGGCTGTGAAGCACGTGCTGAAATACTAGATATTCACACTCGGAAGTGGAAGCGACCTCCATCTAAGGAACTTAAAATGGAACTTGCAGCTAGTTGTGTGGGATATTGTGGTGCAGATTTGAAAGCCCTATGCACTGAAGCTGCCATTCGTGCTTTCCGTGAAAAGTACCCTCAAGTGTACACCAGTGATGACAAATTTCTGATAGATGTCGACTCTGTAAAGGTTGAAAAGTATCACTTTATAGAGGCCATGTCAACAATTACTCCTGCTGCTCACAGAGGTTCCATTGTTCAATCTAGACCATTGTCTTTGGTGGTTGCTCCTTGCCTGCAAAGACATCTCCAGAAAGTCATGAATTATATATCTGACATATTTCCTCCCCTAACAGTGTCATCTGAGTTGATCAAGCTATCTATGCTCTCATATGGATCTGCAATTCCTCTTGTTTATAGGCCTCGGCTTCTCCTTTGCAGTGGCGATGGTTTTGGCTTGGTAAATATTTTGCATCCTCTTGATTTTGATTAACTGTAAATGTTAAAGCCAAAAACTGAATATACTTACTGATCTAGTTCTACAGGATCATCTTGGACCCGCAATTTTGCATGAGCTAGAGAAATTTCCAGTACATTCTCTTGGTCTTCCATCTCTTCTTTCTGATCCTAGCGCAAAGACTCCAGAGGAAGCAGTGGTGCATATATTTGGTGAAGCAAGAAGAGCAACACCATCTATACTCTATATACCTCAGTTTAATCTATGGTGGGATAACGTGAGTGCTTCCTTTCGTTGACTGACTTCTCATATATGATTCTAATTAAATATTAGAAAATGTAGTGCACTTATTCAATTTCATTTGTATAATTTTTTAGATACTTCAGAGCTAGTTTGTTAGCATATTTCTTTACAGTCTTTTATCTTCTGAGTTTAATGAATTTGGTGTTGCAGGCACATGAACAGCTAAGGGCTGTTCTGCTTACTCTTTTAGAAGAGTTGCCTTCAGACTTACCTATATTATTACTCGGAACATCCTCAGTTTCACTTGACGAATTTGATGGGAATCCTTATTCAATATTTCCTCAGCTTAGTGTGTATGTCTAACTAACCCTTAAAGTAGCCTTTCATGCATTTCTACATTTTATTTATTTATGTATTTATTTTGGCTATCATTTTCACCATTGGCAATCATTGTGTATAACCTAGGCTTGTCACCATAACGTTTTGATTTTCAGTAAATAAACCCTTCTTGCCTTTTCTTGCAAGAATGGATCTTGGCATATCATAGCAAAATGCAGTGACAACTTTCGCATTTATGCTGATATGACATGTTAAATGTAGAGATTTTCACCTTTATTCTTTAAAGAATTCAATAGATGAATAGAATGATATTATTGTATTGCCTTTTTTCTTCACTTTGCTTCTATTGTGTTGATATTAGTGAACTGAAGGACATTTTATTATTATTATCATTAATCAACTCATCATGGATGTTTATTTACTAAATTTTTTATTGATTAAAAGTTAGTTCAATTGTCTTGTATAATTTTTATTGTCAGCTATCCAGTCGACAAACCAACGACTGAAGACAGAACTTTGTTTTTTGACCGTTTAATTGAAGCTGCTATGTCAGTATTGTTGGAGGCTGTGACCAAAAAGCCCCAGGAATCAGTATCTCTTCCCGAACTTCATAAAGTGCCAAAAATGGCAAGTGGACCGAAACTCTCAGAAATGAAGGCCAAAGTAGAAGCTGAGCAACATGCTCTTCGCCGGTTAAGGATGTGCCTTAGAGATATTTGCAATCGGTAAAGTTACATGGTCCTATTAGAAACTATTACATTTTATATCGTACTCTATAACTTAGGCCTCCAGTCTTTTTCCCTCTACCCCTTTCATCTGCCTTTCTATCACTTTATCTTGGTGATGGAAGTTCTGTTAGCTGTGAAACATATTTCAATTGATTTGGGTGAAATTTGGGAGTTGGGACAAATAGTTTAGGGAACCGGAACTCAGGTTTTAATGTTAAGAGTTAAAATTTCATAAATTGAAAAACTACAATGAAGATTGGAAAAATATTTAAAGGTTTTCCAAAGAATTATGTGAATCATATAAGGTGTCATCTGTAGAACTGTTCTCTCAGGTGACCTTAAGATAAATTGTGCTTTTAAGAAAATAAAAAAAATGTGAAGCAATTCGAAACCATGGGAACAGAACTCGAGTGAAAAATTGACCTTTAGACATGCAATAAAGCTGGCTTTTATATTTAGGCCTTGATCATGAATGAAAAAGGGATTATTTGGTTTTTTGTTTTTTCTTCTCATTACACAGTTATTAAGCCCTTTAGATTATGGTTGATCTTGTTGCAGGATATTGTATGATAAAAGATTCAGTGTCTTTCATTATCCAGTCTCTGATGAGGATGCCCCAAACTACCACTCAATAATCCAGAATCCTATGGACATTGCTACTCTTTTGCAGCGGGTTGACTCTGGGCAATATCTTACTTGTTCATCTTTTCTGCAAGATGTTGACCTGGTTGTAGCCAATGCAAAGGTGTGGGTTTGTCAAATTCTAGATGCAATTTGTTCTGAGTTTCTTTTATAGAACATAGTTGAACATGTATGTTGCTACTCATGAATGGTGCACTGATCATTGTTTGGAGGGCAAACATTTGCACGTTTATTTCATGCATGTAGGAAAGAATATTTGTGATATCCTAGATAGATACATAGAGCTCAAAATTTCGGGAATTTGGAGTTTATTGTTATATTTTGGGGATCAAGTTGACTGAGCCTTGAAAGGGAAAAAGTGTTTTGCTGCAAGGTTGTGGTTTGGAACTGATTCTGGCGATCTACTCATTGAGAGGGTAATAAATTTTCTGATTTAGGTTATCTGCATGGGTGGGATATAGGCTTGAATAGAAAAGTGAAAAATCCAAGGCTTGATAGTGGTACCTCAACGTGAAAATAGAGGTCCTTGTCTCAAGAAGGAAGCAGAAAGGGAGCATATGAATTCCTCGACATAAAAGCCTTGAGAATCCAAAATCTTCTTCCCCGTTAGGTTTAGAATTTGTTATAAGAGAGTGTCTACTAAATATGTAAAGCGACTAATTCAGACAACCAAGAAAATAAACTTTAACCCCTGTAAAATGCTATAATGATCAAAACTCTACATCTAAGTAACATGATTATGCAAAGGATAGAAGAATTTAAAAGTGCACTTGTGACCATTAACAATTACTTAGTAAAATACTGACAGCATGCCATGTACAGAAGGGTAGAGTCTGAATATTTTACTTTATATTAATTGTCTTTACTGTCAGTGTATTCTTGTAATCATTTTTCCCATTAACTTAATATTTAGGTTTTATTTTCATGTTACTTAAAAGATCACTTGGAAGCTTCGTTTTATTGCTGGATATTAATCGTAAATGAATCTTCTGCTGATGCTAGGACTGCAATTTTATAACTAATCTTCATGTGTATAACATGAACTACTGTGTGCTTCATTAATATTTTTTTTCCATTTGAAGGATGTGTGGAAGGCAACATACTGAAAAATCAAATCATTCATAGGCCATATGTTTGTATTGCTTGTTTGGTGTTTTGCGCACTGTTTATTTATTTCATGTAACCATTACAAATTTACTGAAAAACTTGATTATCTGAAAGGGTACTAATGTTTCAGCTCTGTAAGCCAAAGTCTGAAAATATAACATCATTTGTGGCATCTTTTTTGTTTTTTTTTGCCTTTAAGGTTTCTGGTGCCTGATTTATTTTGCTTTCTTGAATTGCAGGCTTATAATGGAGATGATTATAATGGTGCTAGAATTGTTAGCAGAGCTTATGAACTACGAGATTCAGTACATTCACTTGTTTGCTCTTGAATTTTATTCTCATTATTCGGGGGATTTTTTTTTTCATTCTTTGCTTAATGTTTTAAATATTATTCAGGTACATGGTATGCTGTCGCAGATGGACCCTTCACTGGTTGCTTATTGTGACAAAATTGCTGCCCAAGGGGGTCCAGCACATATGCCAGATGGCGTAGGTGTGTCTACTCTCCCCTCAGTACCTGTAGTGCAGCTAGGAACTGTCACTCGAGCAAGTGCCCGACTTCGCAATGTCCAGCCAGAGGCCAATCTTCAAAGCTACGACGCTTTGAAAAGGCCAAAGAAGAATGCTGATGCTTTCCTTTCAGGTATTTTGATGTTCGCATTGCGTGTATACATAGATTAGCCAGCTCTCATTGGGGTTGAGTTTTGACGAGGAGGGTTTTAGGCTTTAGTTATAACGTATTTTATTACTAAGAATTGGATTTAGTTATCTCAGTTGGCATCTTATACCAATATAGTCAGTTGCTGTCATTTATATTTTGATCCCTCCTAAATGTTCCACTCAACCTTAAAATCTTATTCATTTAAAGTCATATCTCGGCATCAGTTAGGAATAGGAATGTACCCATCTACTTGCTCTTAAGAAGCTGTGTCAATGGATATATTATGTTCTGGTTGGTGTTTTCATTCTAGTGGTAATTTTTTCCCCATTCATGTAGAGTATTGTAAAAGTAGAAGGTTTTGGTTTTTTGTATTTTAGTTAGAGTAAACCACACCGGACTTCTGCAGCTTCTTTGACATATCACTGTTGATTCTTTTCCATCTTCATTAGAAGGGTTTTTCACTGCCATGACTTGGACTTATCTATTAATCTGTGTTGCAGAAGACAAATCACGGGTAGCGGATTCAACACTAACGAAGTCGTCATCTCAAACCCTGGAGGCAAACGAGATAAACTGTGAGAGGCCTGAGTGTGGTTTCGGAGATGACAACCAGCAAGAAACTTGTGTGGAATCTTGTGGTGGAATTGATGGGAGTGGATCCGAGGACATTAGAATGCCGGATGGTGAGATTTCTAAGCAAGTAGAAACAATAAAGAAACTGTTTGTGGAGCGAACGGAAAACTACAGAATTCCAGAGCTTGAAAGGCTATACAGTCGTATTATGAAAGGCATTTTTGAAAGTAGGGAGAAAGGAGTTGGAGATGATCCCAAGCCTTCAATTTTGAAGTTTTTAGTGCAATTTGCAGAGGATGAGGCAAATTTCTGATCTCAAATGGCCTCTTCGCAGGTTTTCTTTTAAAGAAAAGCCTTTTAGGTAGGCTGTTGTCAAATCCAAATTTTCTCTTTTTAAATTCATATTAGCGAGTGAAGGCAATCTCTCTCTCTCATGCTTTGCATAACATCCACAACATACTGCTGCACTGATTTAAATTAGGGAAAATTACATAAATAGTAACCCATTTATTCCCGTATTAATATTTTGATACTCTAATTATTTTTTTTTGATAAAATAGTACCTAATTTTATGTTTTGTTTTTAAAATGGGAACTCAGTGGTTGAATTTTAATGGAAAAGCTGACATTTTCTTAAAAAAGAATTTTACGTCATTTTCTTTTTTAAGTTAGCATACCGCATGTTATTTTTAATGTTTTTATTTCTTTAATCAGAAGGTGAAATGTATCATCTTTTAATTGGTTGAACAAAATTAAAGGTGTCACCTTCTTATTGGAACTAAGGACCCCTTGGACAAGTGCTTCAGCACTCGACCATTGAGCTGACTGAACCATTGAGCCAAGCAATCATCTGTTATGGGAACTGAACAAACAAATATTTACTGCCTCAAAATAAAATAAATTGTTGCTATAAAAAATCAAACTTAGGATCCTTATAAAATGAATACTATGTAAAGCCATTAAGCTTAGTATACATTAAAATAATAAATTACTTTCTCATTTTGTTTGGAAATTAAAAAAACTAGTAAAATATATATGTATTTATTTTCATAATATTATATTAGATAATGTATAAAATAAAATAAAAGTTATTTTCTTATTTTTGTAAATTAAAAAAAATAAAATAAATATTCATTTATTTTATAATATTATATTAGATAATGTAAAAATTAAAATGTTAAATTTAAAAAAAATATTTTTTCAAATGACTTAAAATTTATATTTTATTCCAAATAAAGATTATAAATTTAATTTTTAGAAATGCGTTAGTATTAGTTTTATAAAAATAAATTTTTATTCAATTAATTTAGTGGTGGCGTAATTTAACTTAAATCTTAGTTCCGGTGAATTTTAATAGTTTCACTAATTTAGTTTAATGGCTTAACATGGTAGACATTTTTCAAGGGGTCCCAAGTTTGATTTTTTATAGTAACAATTTTGTTTTATTTTAAGAAGATAACTTCGATTGAGTTAAATATTTGTTTGTTCAATTCTCATTGTAAACAACTATCTAGCTCAATGGTTTGGTCCAAGGGTCTGTCACCTCTTAGTTGAGAAATAAAATCATTAAAAATAACATGTGGTATCCTAATTAGGAAAGAGAAAATAATGTAAAATTTTTAAAAAATAATAATAAATTCTATCCATCTTTTCCGTTAAGATTAAACGGTGTAGGTACCATTTTATTAAAAAAATAATTGAGTACTAAAACAATAACACGAGAATAGATGAGATACTATTTATGTAGTTTTCCCTTTAAATTATCTTAGTTTAAAGGAACAATCCCCTTCTCGGTAGGAACTAGGAATACAATCTATGACTAGCATCCTGTTAGGAATTTAGTATGCGACAAAATAAACAAAGCGATAATAATATAGATTGAGACATGCACATAAGACAAAATTTAATGTAGTTCAGCATAGCTTACTTTTACGGACGAGAGAAACGAATAATCCACTATAAACGTAGTGAACACGAAGAGTACAAATACATGATAAACTATGTAATCTCAAAACTGGGTAGACAAATCCCATGACCCGATAGAACCAAAACACTCTTCCGAATATCCCTACAATACCCATCTCTACAACATAGGCACAATAGTTGTAGAGAACCTAGAAGTCATTACACCCCTCTAGAGAATAATTCTCTCTAACTCTCATTCTCTTGTTCTCTATCAATTCAAAAGGTTAAACCTAGTCTATATTTATAGACCCAAATACTTGGTCACCAAGAAACTTTATTTAATAAAATCTCCTACCTAAAATAGATATTTACTCATTAAAGTTAATCCTAATTATCAAGTAATCTTCAACCACTAGAATTACAATAAAACCCAACTCCATTACCAACTAGAATTTGAGTCAAAATATAACAAATTACCCCATTGACACATTCTATTCGATCATTTATATTCAAGTCTTCAACAGCTTCAATTTTTACGTAATCCAAATATCCGTTGAAACACCACAGCCAAATCTTCAACAACTCCAATTAAGAATTACTCCCCCTGCAACTGAAAAATATTCCTATGGCATGTCTCCAACATTGCATCGCAAAATCTGCAGCAAAAATTCCTCCACAATTGCGCAGCTCGAACCATAGATCATGATACCATTTGTTAGGAATTTGGTATGCGGTAAAATAACCAAAGCGATAACAACATGGGCCAAAACATGCACATCAGACCAGATTTAATGTGGTTCTGCATAGCCTACCTCCACGGACGAGAGAAACGAACAGTCCACTATAAACGTAGAGAACACGAAGAGTACAAGTACATGATAACCCATGTAATCCCAAAACCCGGTGAACAAATCCCATGACTCGGTAGAACCAAAACACTCTTCCCAACATCCTTACAATATCCATCTCTACAACGTAGACACAATAGTTGTAGAAAACCTAAAAGTCATTACATCTCTCTAGAGACTAACTCTAATTCTCTTGTTCTCTCATAATTCAAAAGGTTAAACATAGTCTATATTTATAGACCCAAATACTTAGTCACCAAGAAACTTTATTCAATAAGATCTCCTACTTAAAATAGATATTTACTCATTAAAGTAAATCCTAATTACCAAGTAATCTTCAACCATTAGAATTACAATAAAACTCAACTCAATTAACAATTAGAATTTGAGTCAAAATACAACACATCCACGAGAAGTATTTGACTCTTGGCGGCACTTTCAAATTCCAAATCCGATCGAAAGCAAATTCTGGAGCATCTGTACCTGCATTAATCAACAAATGTGAAAGTACGGGCAGAGCCAGAATCAAATATCGAGAAGAGCCAAAATTATTGAAATTTAAAAATATAAGAATTTATTAAGTATTTTAACTTAAGATTGAGTGACAATGCCTAATTTATGTAATAAATAAATTTTATAGGGACTTAAATTATTATTAGACCAAAAATTTAAAGGAGCTAAATTAAAATTTTCAAAAAAATAATTGACTAAATATAAAATTTTCAAATTGTTGAAGGGGCTAATGCCTCGTTAGGGAAAATTATTAGATTAACCCTGTTCACTACGTCATCCGTGGTCTAACCAATCAAGTTCGTTCATCTCAAAATAACTACCTTATCTTGAAAAAAAATGAAACGGACCTAATTGGTTAAGACCACGAATGACGTGGTGAACAAAGTTCATATAATAATTTTCCCCGTTAGAACTCCATTATACTCCGTCCTTGCGGGAAAGAGCCTTAACAGATTTTGCAGGAGTTCGATTGAGTTCCATTTATAAACTTGGAAAGATGCTTTTTGAAATTAGTAAGATACTCGTTTGCTTTTTACCCACTTTTATACAAGAATTATATTCAATTTCTTAATGTAATATAGATAACTTTTTATTCACAATTTCATATAAATAATTAGTTTCACATTAGATTACATAAAGGAAATAGATAAATCCACCAACGATGAAAAGTTTATATAGACTTTTATTAACATTAAAGAAATTTTATTTTAGCCGCTTAACATTTCAACCATTGTTATGATCAAAGGTCGTTAGTTACTAGTCTCTATTTGCAATAAGATATGTATTAAAACATTTACATTTAAAAGCAAATAATGGTAAATATTTTTATAAAATTTCTTGTAATTTTTAGCCCAAAAAACAAACTTGGTTCAATGGTTGGTTTTTTGGGCTAAAAATTACAAGAAATTTTATAAAAATAATTACCATTATTCGCTTTTAAATGTATATGTTTTAGTACATATCTTATTGCAAATAGAGACTAGTAACTAACGACCGGTTGAAATGTTACAAAGATGCATGTTGGGTTAAAAGATGTAGTGTTCTGGCCAACTGACTTTCTTGATATGCTTCATAATATTATCAAGGATGAGGCACAAGGAAAGATTTACTTCAGACATTAATCTAGGTTTTGGTTTTATGATCAAAAGTAAGACAAGCAATAATATGAGCGTATTAGTAGTTTAGGTGAGTTTGAACATTCTAATATGCTATCATGTATTGAGTCACAGAATCGATTTATACTTTTAGTGTGTTAGGTGGATTTGCCTTGAATTTCTTTGTAATTATACTGTTGTTATGCAGTTTACTAATATTTTTTTTACAACAAATATGTCCCTGCAGTTGGATTAAGAAGATGAAAGTCATCTTATTTTGCTATTAGTGTTGATGTATATGAATCTATAATATAATATTCGTTTCGTTCAACTAAAATTTATTTTATTAAAAATAAAGAGAACCTCAAATAGATGTACCAAAATTTATTTTAAGAATATTTTCTTGGTTGTAGTGATGTTGGTAGTTTGACAATGGTATACCCCTAAAAAGATAAACTTGTTTCACATTTTATGAAACTGTAGTTCTCCGTCGTCTGAATCAAGTCGACAAATTGACTTCTTCTAAAAAGCATAATTTGTTATCTGGATTCAAGTCGGCTGTGACGAAGCTAAGATGAAAAATTGGGAGTTATTATAGACTAATTATGTATTTAAATTTAAAAATTGGAATGAGAAAAGCTTGGTTAATAAGTGTTTAAAAGAAACCAGAATTCCACTTCACTTTGGGGCCGTTCGCTTGCCCTTTCATTTGCCTATAGATGAACTGCCTTGTTTATGAACAAACCCTTTATAGAGGCTGTCGTGTTTTTAAGTGGACTTGAACCCACGGCATGGTTGAACACATATGAACCGACAAATTCTAAGATGTTACAACAACAATGATGTCAATCAAGGTACACCAGTCAGCACTTGTTCGTTAATGCCTTGTTGCTAAGTAAATTTAGATGAAGCGGCGTGTGTTTGAGTAGAAACCCAGACTTCAGGTTCCTTGGGGAACATTGTTTACAACGATTTTCTGGGGTATGAGACGAGTTTAGCAATGTTTAGGCTGGACCACAGAAGATGCTATAGATCAATAGCGGTTTGCGACGGTGACTAAAAATGAGTGAAAACTCTAATTTTTATGAAGAAAATCAGGCGATTGAATAAAATAAATATTTTTTTAATTTTCACGTCAACACTAAACTGCCACGTTACTTTACTGTCAGTGAATTAATAATTCACGTTACGTTCTGCTTATGAGATTCGTGCCGAGATGGCGTACGGTCCACATGACGTTGTTTGGCAAGTGATTCCCAAATTCCGAAGTATCCAACATATCACGATTTTTATATGGCTTGCTTGTTATGGTAAATTGATGACTAATAGAGAGCGTGTTCGTCACAAATTTGCATCCGATGGGAGGTGCCTTTATGCGCGGCTGAATTGGAGGATACGAATCACCACTTGCGGTATTGTCCCTCGGCAACTATGGTGTGGTCTTCTTTGATTAAACCTAATCGTCTAAGTGAGTTTTGCTCCATGAGTTTTAACGAATGGTTTCGTTTTAACCTTACCAAACCGGATTACTTTACACGGATTCGGACTCACTTTTTGGTTCAATATTGTTGAACCTTTGGCTATACCGTAATTCAATAGCTTTCCAGAGCCTCCTAGAAGAGCAAGGTACGATTCTTGATCGGAGTAGGCACTTGCAGGTCATTATGTTGCGTGCTCTTGCTTAGGCACCGTTGTCTGGTGTCCCTGGTGGTCGTGTCCCACGATAACATTCACCTTGGCTGCCACCAGCGTTGGGGTGGTACAAAATTAATACTGACAGAGCCAGGCAGGTGCAATGTGGTAGGGAGATGTGTGGAGGATCAGTCCGGGATTCAGCCGGCGTTTAGGTGGTTGGTTTTGCTAAATTCGTAGGATTTGTTCAGTTGTAGAAGCAGAATTGTGGGGGAGTATACACAGGTCTAATGTGTGCATGGAACTTACAACTCAGTAATGTCGTGGTTGAGGTTAACAATTTAGAGGCATTACGGTTCATCAAGGATGGTTCTAGTGGCCAAAGGATTGCCTGGATTCGTTTTGCATATCTTGGAGCTTTTCCGGCGTAATTGGAGTGTCTTGTTTCTATACAAAAATCGTGAGAGTAATAAAATGGCGGATCAAATGACGAAACTTGCGGCTTTGGAAGATCTAGAGGTCCACTTGTTTTATACACCTCTGGTAGTGATCGGTCATCTTCTTGATGAAGATGTTGGTGGTTAGTATGTAGCTCCCGATTCATAGGACTTTTATATTATTTTATAGTTTAGTTTTATAGTTTAATTTTATGAGTACTCTTTTTTTTTAATTTAATTTTAGAGAGAATTTTGACGAGGCTCATGATAATTTCTCTTTTTACCAAAAAAAGTCAAAAGTAAAATTTTGTAGTACACTTTAACTAATTTAAAATTTAATAATACAATCCATATAAACCTACAATTAAGTGATAATTAGGGTAATTTTTTAAAATTTTCTTTGGTTTTTATTAATTCTTTTATTATTTGAATTATCTTGTGCGATTATAAGATGAATAATGTTTTTCTTTCTACCGGAATCACTAGGTTCGTTTCTTCCTATGCTTTGCTTTGGTGGTTCAGTCATTGGACCAATTGCTATATAACTGCTTGGATCGGCCATCATGATTTGAATTTTAAACTATGGTCATAAAACAATATTCAAACATTGGATCAGCCAAAATCTTTGTTTTGTACTCATGGATGGTGTTTTCCATAGCTTTCACTTGCTCTTTCAGAGTTCTATTTTCTGTCTGACTAGCCTGAAGCTCGATATACGTGTGATGGTTCTGAAGTGCATGTAGAGAATGGCTTAGTTCTGCCACTCTGGCTTGTAATTCGGAAACAATGGACTGGCTCTTTGTCAACCTTTCATAGGTCACATCACATTGCGATTACAACTCACACACGTGGATTTTGTTGTCATGGGCTTTCCTCTTCCATGCAGCCACGTTTTCTCCTTCCTTCTCGAGGGTTTTTTTACCTTTCTCATTTTCGACTGCTTGCTTAGCTTTCTTTCTCTCCTCAGCAAGGGCCTGTCTGTATTTCTCAATCTCCCGTTTGCCGCGTTCTTTTTCCTTTCCCACGGCTTGTTCTATTTATTGCCTCCACTGTTCTGGAGTCTTTCTCAAATCTGCATTTCTGACCGTAACTTGAAACTTGAGAAAATCCACTCTTTGTATCTCAAACTCTCTCTAGGTCCTTGTACATCTTCACTACCCGATCTGTCTCTCCCTTGTATTTTCCACCTCTAAGCTTGCCTCGTATAGGTCTCTCACATGTTGCTCTTCTAGAGATTCCATCTTGGCCTTGGTTCTTTTGAGTTCAACCCTTAAAACATCAGTTTCAGATGGGATCACCTTCAGATGCTCTTCTATAGGCTTGGGTTGACCGGTAGGTGGTAGAATCTTGTCATTCACCTCGCACGCCTCCACTTGTCATAATCGGGAGTAAACATGTTGTTGTGCTTTACCTTCATGCAGTAGCAATGCTTCCATGCGTCATTGATAGCTTGAACTTTCTCTTTGAATTCTCCCTGAAACTCGAATTATGTTGAATCAAAGCCTACGGTGAAAGGAACAAACTGTCAGGAGCTGTACTGACGAAAGACCAACAAAGGAGCACAACCGATTCCACCCTATAATCCTAGCAGCACGAGATGGTTATAATCACCACACTTATACAAAACCTTAGTGTGGCCCAACCATTGAGCTATCCAGACGATGTCTTGATCACAACGATCCCGTAAGATATCTGTCCACTTCTTTCTCTTCATTACTGGCCACTTCTCTTTCTAGAATTCCTGGAGCAGAGAGAAATTTGGGGAGAATATGTTGGGCAAAGTCAAGGTTGAGCACTTCCAAAAGTGGCTAAGGGCCCAAACCTGAAGCAATTGGGCACATCCTCTGAAACGCACTCCTTCCAACTTTCGGTAGGCATTCAAAGAGATGAAGGTTTCGGCAAGCACTGCTGGCACCGAATTAGTCTCTCTTTTCAATTGCTCAAAAAGATCTAACATGGCCACATCGATGTTGCCTAACACTCTGGGAAGATAACCAGGCCATAAATTGCTATTGCCAGCAGATCTACCATTTTCTCTTTATCAGGATGAGTGGGAATTATGTTTCGGATACTCCACTAGAGGAATGAGAAACTGCCCCCTCCCTTCTGTATTAGACCTTTAACCCTTCTGTCTCCTATAACGACAAAAAATTCTGAGCCTCTGGTGGGCATTCTTGTTATTAGGTGGCTTAGCATAGACTCGGTCCCTCTTATCCTCGCGAAAGTTAAAAAGTGAAGAATATTCTTCAATTGTGGGCATCATATCCTCACCATTGAATGTGAAACAACAATACCCGGGGTTCTAGAACTGGATTAGTGCTTTGAGGAGCGGTTCATCTACCTCCACATGCAACAAATATGCTACGTCACCATAGGTGTCAAGGAAAATTTGTTTAGTTGAGTAGTCAAAGCGTTCCCAGATTTCACGTAGCTCCTAAACATTATTTTGTTTGACACTAATGTGGGCATACTCTGAAGTTTCTGTCACATGATCACTTGTCAAACTGTCCCCATATGCCTGTTGGTTGACCTTGGACCAGTGATATACATCCGTACTGTCCTGTTCCTTCTGAAGGAGTCTTCCATCCATGATCAAAAGCTGTTTTCTTACTGAGCAAGTGTCTCTAGAATCAACCCCTTCTAAGTATGAAGTGATGCATGCAAAACAAAACAAGACAAGAAAGATCAAAGATAAAGGATTAGTAAACCAAACATATATAAACATAAAAAGGATAAAACTTACAAGGTCCAAAATAATTTCAGTGTAATAAATAATACCGGGCAGTGCATTCCAGCACTTTTGGACATGTCTGCACGGATTATTCTTACGAAATAATTTTGACCCACTTCTAGGTCCTAAGGCTTTTCACATGGCTCTAATGGGGTGGGCTCTAAATTCACACACATGGTTGGGTTCTAAAAGGTTCCCAAATTTTCCTCGTTGTCCCCTACTAAGGGTAGCATGGCCCATGATTCTCGCCCATTATAGGCTGCAAGCGAATCAGGTTCAATTCAGGGGACTCACTCTTATGCCCATACGGAGGATCAATATCCATTCGAAGACATAGGGCATGAGCTCCGGAGGTACTTACTAGGCCCATAGCAATAGTGTTTTCCCCTACTTAATCCAATGGGACGAAGCTCGGGTATAAAGCTTTATTAAGTCTTAAATGCGTAAAAAGGAATCGTGTTCATAAACATGCAATTAGTTTTAATTTCATGAGAACTTGCAATTACCGATATTAAAAAAGATTGTAATCAACTTGTGGCCTGACTCTCTTTTTTTTTTGTAAAAAACAAAAATGTCCCCAGTGGAGTCCCAAGCTGTTGCAACCCATTTTCGGGCCTGACTTTTTTTAAAAACGCAAAAAACAATGGAGTCGCCACCAATCTTTTTAAGGTGTGATTGGGTCACCTAAAAATGAGTTATTTTAATAAAACATTTTATTTTTATCAAAATAACGGTTTTGGTCCGTGAAAACACGAAAATGAGTTCGGGAGTCGGTTAGCGTGGGGAAGGGTTAGCACCCCACAACACCCAAAATCGGTACCTTTTCGATTACAAAAAGGTTTTAAAGTCGGAAATTGCAAGTTCGCGTGAAATTTAAATTTTCGCCCATTTATGAATTTGATTTCTTTTTAACGGCCATAATATCCGAAAAGTGAACTATAATCACCGCCAACACTTCTGGCGCTAACCCGCCACTTTGCTTCAATAGGACTCCGCATTGGTTATGTTTCACTTTTTTAAGCATACAAGCAAATAAATTAATGTTGAGTTAAAGCTTTTAATTATTCTAAGTTAAGAATTATTATCCTAAAAATATTATCTAGGTAAATTTTACCTATTATGGTTAAAATATAATTAAGTGTATTTTATTAATATTAAATGTGAGAAGAATTTATTTATCATATTTACAAGGCTTTAACTAAGGTAATTTAGAACTTAACCCTAATGACTTCGTTTAAATTAATTACTTGTTACAACAACAATTTTTACAACCTAGGGTAATTAATAAAGATCTAATTAAAACAAAGAATTAAAAATTAAACACACATACATATATATACAAGACTTAAAGCAAATTAAAAAAGAATTGCAAATATATTACCAAAGAACATAAAACAAAGAAAATCTACATAAACTTTCATGCATCAAAAATAATTTACAAAATTTAAATAGTTGATATCACCTTCAAGATTAATTGGTAAAAAAGAAGAAAATCTTAGAAAAATATTTTTTATGTGCAAATTAAAATTTAATTACGAAGAACTTTCGTGAAGTTAAAAAGATGAAATTAAATCATGATCGGGAAAAGAAAAAAAATAAATTAAAAAAAGAATTTTAGAAAAAGGTTTAACAACGTGTAATGGAAAATTATAGTGACGGCGAATTAGATTAAAAAAACAAATTGAAAGAAAAACTTTTACAAGAATTCTTTAAAATAAAAAATCAAACGTAAAAATAAACAAACGAAAAGAAAAAAAAATATTATTGGAAAGTTTCATACACACAATTAAATCAAGAAAAATAAATTAAATAACAAAATAAAATACCTCAAAAAATACTTCGATGGTTTTATTCCAACTTCGAATCCCAAAATACAAAAGCCCGAGCACAAACTTTCAAAACTCTCTCAACTTTCTCAAGACTTTTAGAGTAAAATTGCATAAGAAACTGTGTGTAATACAATGATTTGAATCCCTTTATATATGTTTTTTTGACCTAGAAAAAAACTATTTTCGGAATAATTAAAATACCTATTTTGGGTATCTTCTACTTTACGTATTTAATGCAGATTCGAACTCTTCTTTGGAGTAGATTTGATCAGGATTTTTTTTTAAAAAAATCTGAACCAATCTTTTTCTTTTTACCTGATAAAAATTCAAAATTAAAATTTAAAATACTAAATTTTAATTTTAATTTGAATCTGATCTGGTCTTTCATATTCGAATCAGAAAATACCCAAGTTGACATTGACTCTAATCCTAACCCTAGTTCATCCCATTATCTTCTAGGGTTTCAGATGGGAGGTGACGGCGGCGGTGGAGAACGATAAGGGCTGGTCTATCTCCTGGCATTGTTGGCGACGGCTGCTGTGGCGCAAGCGGCTGGGAAACAGGCGGCAACAACCGCTGCTTCGAAACAGGGGAGGGTTTGGGAGGAACCACCCCGCGCACGCGCCAGGCGCGTGGCGACGCGAGTGGTCCTCCCTCCCTCATTTTTTACTGGTTTAACCTGGTCCATTAGATCCCTTGCCCTAGATCCAACGCCCCATATTAAATTTGCACATGAAAGGGGGAAAATTAATTTGGGTCTTATTTTTGAGCCTTTACTAAATTAAAATGGACCATTTATTATTTTAAGACGGGTTTTAACAAATAGATCTCTTTTATTTAAAAAAGAGTTTTTATTAATAATAAATAAATAAAAAGAGAATATAATAATAATAATAAAATTCGGGTGAAAATCAAGTGACAACAACTCCATTGTCATTTCCTTCTATCTGCATTCCAAGTTTCAGAGTTTTCCTAGCTTCTCTTGTTTGAATCTCCCATCTTGTTTCTTCGAAAACCCCGATCTCTCTTTTTTCTTGCAAGCTCAGATAGCGCCTTATCATGGAAATCCAGTAGAGAGCCTTATCTCTTCTCTTTGTAAAAGGATCCCAATTCAGGGAGAGAAGATTTAGCCATGTTACCGGATGCTTCAAAATTGGGGACTTGGCACCAGTAGGATTAAACTTTGCATCTAAAATTTCGGCCCAAGGGTATTTTTCACGGCTGGTTTTAATGATGGTTCATCGATTCTGCATCCCATAATATCCAACTCACCTAACTGGCTTCTACATTCTTTTCTGGCCTGATTACCCTCATCATTATATGTTTTATCAATAATTGTTGCATTAATTGCAGCCTCATCAACTGGATCCTGATTTTGAAAACCAGACTGCACTTCCGATGAAGATTCCGAGATGCTTACCGATCTACGGTTCTATTTGCAAAATTTTTGAATAGGATTATGATTTGTACTATCGTCGGTAAAACCTGTTTCCACCACGTTGATCATAAAGGGCTCTTTTCCAACTCCAATTTCCACCATCTCTTCAATTCTGTCAACTTTGACTGTAGAGATCAAAATAGAGACCTTCTCGCAGTCTAGAGCATGATTTGCATTTTCACCCGGAGCTTCAAAAGAGCCCCATAATTCTGCCACTCTTTTCAGAGTAATGCCGTTCCAACAATGAAGGGGCATCCCCGACAGTTCAATCCATGTTGCTCGTACTGATTAAACAACTTTACAATGTAATCTCATTCACTTTAGCCCATAATTCTCTCTAATACCCTTTTCCTTCCTCTGCTTAATCTTCTCGCAATGTAGGAATCGACAACATCACCATGTCTTGCAAACATGAACCACAGCCCTTTCCAATGCATTTTCGTTGGTATATTTTCCACAAATAGCGATACCCCTGTAGCTCGCCTCTGTTGGTTCCATAGTTTGGCTAAAGTGAATGAGATTACATTGTAAAGTTGTTTAACCCAAAACTACTATTGTAATATTGTATCGATACTCGGAGAGAAAGTGAGATACTAGTATTCGTAGACTACTAGTGAACCAATGGGCTAATATTAGCTGGAGTTATTAGGTTAGTCGAATTTAGATATTTTAATATTTGAATCCAGAATCTTTTATTTTTAGTTAGCTGTAATGAAAACCATATCAACGGCAAATTAATGTTAAAAGATAACTATAGTTTAAACTGTCCTAAGAAAATGGCCCAAATTTAGAATAATTTTTCTTTTGCGATTTGCTAGGGTTTATATTTTTCCTTCTCAAATGCTAAAAAAATAATTAAATTTATTTTTTCTTCTCATGGGATGTTTTTGATTCAAAATATGGAATCAAATCAAACTTGATCAACTCGTTTCTCTTCGTTTTCGTTGTTGTGACCGTCGCCGTCATCACTACCATCATCGTTCGATGGGAAGTTGCGTATCGACACCCAAAAAACTTGTAGGTATAATATCAAAGAAATATCAATATAGCTCCAAACCTAAGCCGAAATCCAAATCGAAACATGCACGGAAATCGGTAAACCCACGTAATAGGGTTTTGAAGGATTCATCGGGACGCAACATCTTGGAAAAGTACAAGATAGGAGAAGAGCTAGGGAGAGGCGAGTTCGGGGTCACGAGCAAATGTTTCGATTTAAAAACCGGGGAGCCTTACGCGTGCAAGAAGATATCAAAGGCGAGACTGCGGGCAGAGATCGACATCGAAGATGTGAGGAGGGAAGTTGAGATCATGAAGCATTTGCCTAAGCGTCCAAACATTGTGGCCTTTAGGGAAGCCTTTGAAGATAAAGAAGCCGTTTATCTTGTAATGGAGCTTTGCCACGGTGGTGAACTTTTCGACAGAATCGTCGCTAAAGGTCATTATACGGAACGAGCCGCCGCTAGAGTTTTGAAAACCATTTTAGAGATTATAAAGGTAATTCAATTGATTCATATAATTATTTTTATACGAAAAATAAGATATCAACATAAGTTTCTAATTATTAAATTCCATAGAGATATGCAATTAATTTACAATATATATATATAATTTATTCATACTTGTTGCAGGTATGCCATGAACATGGAGTGGTACATAGGGATTTAAAACCAGAGAATTTCTTGTTGGCAGATGGAAGTGAAACTGCCCCTATAAAAGCAATTGATTTTGGCCTCTCCGTATTCTATAAACCTGGTGAGCTTATACGAACCCTATTTCGTACCATCTCGAACTATCTAATAAAATGAAATCGAATCGAGTAAATCGAAATTGATCAGTATTAAATGGCAGGTCAGCAGTTCAATGACATTGTTGGAAGTCCTTATTATATGGCTCCAGAGGTTTTAAAAAGAAACTATGGCAAAGAAGTTGATATTTGGAGTGCTGGCGTTATCCTCTATATCTTGCTATGTGGAGTTCCTCCCTTTTGGGCGGGTAATTATAATTTTACAGATATATCTTATGCTAACATCCGAGTCTTTAAATTCATCGAACTCTGTTCATTTATATTATTTTGACACCTTTTCACTTTCGAGAAATATTTATTTCGAGAAATGGCATTCTAAATACACGGAAAATCTCGGGAAAGAATAATGAGCATACCCATACGACGAAAATACTTATATCTAAAACTCACATATGGATTCGAATAACATATAAAAGGAAATTGCAGAAGATGAAGAAGGCATTGCAAAAGCAATAGTAAGAGGAAGGATAGATTTTGAAAGGGATCCTTGGCCTAAAGTTTCTGATGAAGCAAAGGATCTTATTAAGACAATGCTGGACCCCAATCCTAGAACTCGAATAACAGTTCAACAGGTTTTCGGTATGTTGTTTTATTTTTGATATATCATCTTAAATCGATTATAATCTTAAATGTATGTTCTAGTTAATTTAAGGTTAGATTTTTAATACTAGAGACAAATATCTATTATGTTGCTCTTGCATGTTAGTCATGCCTGTTACATATTCCTATTCCGAGTTTGTTATAAAATCAAGGGTAAACTAAACTATATAGCACTGAACTTTAAGTTTAGTATTGATTATATCATTGAACTAAAATCGATACTATTTTAACATTAAATTTTAGTTTAGACTTCAATTATTCTACTGAGCCGTTAAATTCCCTCCACGTCATCACACGCTAACCGTTAAGATCCACCCATGCACGGATGGAGGCAAAATTTGTGGTTGGGGGCAAACATAAATGTTTAAAAGTTGGAGGGTAAATTAAAAATGACCCATTTTTAATTTTTTTTATATATAATAAAAAAGCTAAAAAAATTAGGGGTTGAATTGTCCCACCCCACAACCCACGTACCTATGTCTTTGCATCCATGTCATCGATTTTAATGACTCAATGATATAGTTAAAGTCTAAACTAAAGTTCAGTGTTAAACTAATTAATATCGATTTTATTTTGGTGGTATCAGTGTAGTTTACCCTAGAATCTATATGATCGGAAACAAACAAAAACCTTCTGCCTTTTTGGTGCTCTTTTTTATGCCACAACACTAAAACTTAGATTATAAGCCTTAATTCTAAATTTTAAATCCTAAACCTTAAAAATATATACTCTACCCCTAATTCCCTAAATCATAATACTAAACAATAACTCTAACTTCAATCTTAAATCTATTTTTTTAGTGCAGGAGTATAAATAAGAAGAAAAAAAACGGATGATTTATATTCATCTGAAACACGTTCAAGAATGAATACAATTTAAATTCGTTATTTGCACGTGCATATTTTATTTGTTAGAAATGACGATAATTATGTTGTGCATTAAATGAAGAACATCCATGGATTGAAAACTTGGAGAATGCTCGGAATGTGAACCTTGGGGAACACGTGAGAACAAGGATTAAGCACTTCTCATTGATGAACAAGTTCAAGAAGGAAGTTCTCAGGGTAAGAAAACCCAACCAACACCTTTCCTCTTTACTCTCCTATGTTTAGTATATTAGCTTTGTCGGTGCAAAGATTTTTGAATTTACCATTACTAATGGTTAACCAAATTTGATCTTGCACACAATGCACTTTAGGTTGGGCTTGTACCCGCACTTATCTTGAATTTTTTAAACTTCGTACATTTGATTTAATTTTTTTCAATTTTTATAAATTATTAACAGTTTAAAATTTTAAAATTTTATATGTGTTCATATTTAAAAATATTTTTAGATCCGTTACTGCCGACAATTTTACATCACCGAGCTTCATTTATGGACCCGAGAAATGTTCATATATATTGCAGGTGGTGGCAGACAACTTACCGAACGAACAAGTGGATTCAATTATAGAGATGTTTCGTATGATGGACACCGATGAAAATGGGAACTTGTCGTTCGAGGAGCTTAGAGATGGGCTTCGGAAAATTGGACATACTCTCGATGATCCTGATGTTCAGATGTTAATGGAAGCAGTAAGTTTATTTCTTTTTAAAAAAATCGGAAAGTGATTAGAATATTGTCTGAATCTTGTAATAATACGCAGGCCGACATGGATGGGAACGGAACGCTGAGCCAGGATGAGTTTGTAATAATGGCGGTTCACCTGAAACGGATGGACGGAAGCGACGAGCTTTTGTCTCAAGCCTTTGGTGTGTTCGACAAGAACCAGAGTGGTTACATCGAACTGGAAGAGCTGCAGGAAGCTTTAAGCCATGACCATGACAACCTTCATCAACAGCTTATCAAAGACATCATGGCCGATGTCGATAAAAATAAGGTATTCATTTTTAAATTGCGGTTGTTCGGGCTTTTAATTTAGAGTTATATTTTATATACAAGCTGCGTAAAAAAATTTTTTACACAACCCTTATAAAATTTAAAACTTAAATCTCAAACCTTAGCATCCTTAAACCCTAAACTCTAAATTCTAATTATAAACCTTAAATTCTACGCCCTACACACTAAACTCCTAAACGTTAAAATAAAACCCTAAACCCTAAAATTAAAAGGCTTGTGTAAACTAAAATTTACACAAGCTTGTGTATCAAAGTATTTTCTTTTAATTTATGGAAAGTACTTTGATACACAAGCTTGTGTAAACGTTTACATAAGCCTTTTAATTTTAGGGTTTAAGATTTTAGGTTAAGATTTAGGGGTTAGGGGTTTGGTGGGTAGAGTGTAGAATTTAGGGATTATGTTTAGAATTTAGAGTTTAGGGTTTAAGGTTTAGGTTTTAGGGTGTTAAAGTTTGAGATTTAGGTTTTAAATTTTATAGAAGAGTTAGTGTATTTTTTTTTACATAGCTTGTGTATCAAAATATATCTCTTAATTTATACTCTTCTATCCAATAAAGTTTATCTCTTTTGTGTTTTAAAATTGCCTCACTTAAATTGTCCGTTTCAAAAACTCAACTACTTTTACTAAACAATTTCTTTTTCTACCATCTTTTTAATTTTTCAACAAAACAAATATTATTCTTTTAAGAATGAAATTGTCATTTTAATTATTTTACAACATATTTCTTACCTAAACGTTTTCTTCTTAAAATTGCATAGAAAAGATTTTAGACCCAAACTTCTCCTTCTTAAAATTACGTAGACAAGATTTTAGGGACGGATGAAGTATATATTTGCAAGTAACCTTTTTAAGTCTAATTTATATTTTAAAATTAATAATTTGAATTTAATCATAAAAATATTGAATAGTAATGTAAAGATATTTTTTTAACAAATATTGTTATTAAAATGAGGTATTCCTAAATGAACTTATAAATTAAATTAATTAAACTTTTGACCAATTTTGATCTTAAAATTTTGATAGAATTTTTTATTAGATATTATTATCAAATGATAAATTACAGTTTTATCATGCGCATTTAAATAAAATTTTAAATAAAATAAAAAATTTTGAAAATATCAAGTACCAACATTGTGGCATGATATGTTGCACCAACTGATTCGAAAAAAATCGTTAGACTCAATAGTCAATGTTGGATAAAGGACTTAATTAATTCAATTTATTAGTTCCAAGACTTAAGTGGGTGCAAAATAAGTTCAAAAGCTTAATTGATTATTTTTCCAGAAAAAACTTTGATACACATGCTGTGTAAAATTTATTGCCTTTTAATTTTAGGGTTTTAGTTTAGGGTTTAAAGTTTAGGGGTTTAGGTTGTAGGATTTAGAATTTAAGATTAGTTTTTACAATTTATGATATAGAATTTAAAATTTAGTTTTTTAGGATAAAGATTAGAAATATGGGATTTACGTATTATAATGTAAATATGTAAGCTTATTTTTACCTTTTTTTTTCTTCAAAAGTTCTTGAACTTTTGTACCCTTAAGCCATTTTTTTTACCATGAGTATGAATTAATTTAGTTTAAATCGGGAAGAGAAAATTTGAACTCAACTTAATTTAGTTATCAAGTGAGTTAAATTCAAACATCCTAATATATACTAGACTCGAGTATCTTGCTAGTTAAATAAAGTTTTACACTTTCAATTACTATTGAAAATATCAATTCAATCTCAAGTGTTCAAGCTATTATTATGCATTGCTTTTCAAAAATAATTTTAGGGTTAAAATAATACATAATAACTTTTCAGCTTAAAGGTATTTTTTAAGACCTGGTTTTCTAAGCTTTAGACTTTTGTCAAAAACATTTTTGAACAAGATTATACATTTATATTTATTTATATATATTGAATTTTTTTATATTTTCAAAGACAATCTGTCTGAATTAAAACATTTTTCTTATTTAAAAATAATTTTTCCGTCAATACTAAACATTTTCCTCATACATTTTAAAAAATAATATCAAATGATCTTAATATTTGGACTCGAGTAACTAGCTAGCAACTCAATTTCTAGTACCTGAGTGGGGGTCGTATTTCATATCAAGCTTAAGATTCAAAATTTGAACTCATTTAAGTTTTACAAATTTCGGGTTCGAATTTCGAGTCGAGCTTCTTGCAAGTTAAGTTCAGCTCTACTTGATTACTAATTTACCGTTGTATATAACTAAAATCGAAACTTCAAATTCTAAATTCTACCTGATTAAATTCTCGGATTTTATATAATTTCAAGAGTTTGATTTTGTAGGATGGTCGAATCAGTTACGAAGAGTTTAAGGCAATGATGGTAACAGGGATGGACTGGAAGATGGCTTCTCGAAAATATTCCAGAGCTTTGCTAAATGCTGTCAGCATGAAAATATTAAGAGAATCTAGTCAATTATAATTATATATATGTATATGTATATTGAAACTCAAATTCAGAGATTTGACTACAGATTTTTATTTTTAAAATTTCCCACGAGATGAAAGATGATTATTGTACATTTACAAAGGGAAATTGTGAGAAATACATTTGAGACTTTTATAAAACAAATGTGAATTAGACCTATTCAAGGAATGGTTGAGTGATATATCTAAATTTAAAAACTTCATCCGATATTTCAAAGAATTTAAACACTAATATGAGACTTGAAAATTAGCTTCAACAATAAACTCAATTTTAGAGTTTTTACTTTTTTTTAAAAAAAAATTCTCACACATATAGAAATGATTGTATATTTATAAGGGCAAATTTGTGGAAAATTTCCAATATACTGGATTTTTATAAAAGAAAATATTTTTTTATAAATCTTAATTCTAATCTTTATCCTACCTAGAGGAGGAAGGGGATTCTACGTAGGGTGGGCAAAATTCTACTTGACTCGAAAAAACTGAATGATTCGACTCGATGCTGAAAAAACCTGACTCATTTTGACTCGACTTGTAATTTCATAAACTTGATTCAACTAAAAAAATTCAAATAAAGTTTGAGTTATGAAATAAAAATTCGAATAACTAGAAATTTTTAGATTAGTTGATCAGTTTTCATATTCGAGTTGAGCCTTTCAATTCTATATGATATATTATGTATATCACATGTGAAAACATGAAGAAATATACATGTATATTGTATATGCATATAAAAACTATCGCCGCATTTTTCGGGCTCGACGTTTTAAAAAAACAAAAACAATAGAATCGCCACCAATCTTTTAAAGGTGTGATTAGATCACTTAAAAATGAGTCATTTTAATAAAAAATAATTTGTTTTATTAAAACAACAATTTTGGTCTACAAAAAACAAAAAATGGCTTCGGGAGTCGGTTACGCCTGGGGAAGGGTGAGCACCCCCACAACGCTAAAAACTAGTACCTAACCGATTACAAGTTTTCTTTTTGTCAGAATTTGCAAGTTCGTGTGAAATTTCATTTATTGTCCATTTATGAATATGATTCTATTTTAACGGCTCTACCATCCGGAGAGTAAACTCTAATCACTGCCAACATTTCTGGCGCTAAATCGTTACCTCCTTTTGGTAGGACACCGTATTAATTATGTTCCACTTTTTTAAGTAAACAATCAAAGAAGCGAATAGTGTGTTAAAGCTTTTATTATTCTAAGCTAATGATTATTAATCCTAAGAATTGTCTAAGTGAATTTTACCTATTAGGTTACAAATATAATTAAGTGTATTTTATGAATTTTCAATGTGAGAATAATTTTTATTAAACTTCGAGGCCCTAACTAAGGCTTTTAAAAACCTAATCCTAGGGGTTTACTTAAATTAAAGATTTAAATAAAGAAACAAGAAGGAAATTTTCAATTAAAGTACACTAACAAGGAAATATAAAAGCATACAAACACATAACATTAAATCAATTCACGTAAATGAACATTAGAGGAAAGGGATCAAACTCACGATTTTGAAAAGTGTATCCTTCCCTAAATCGGGTCAACACATGAGATTCGGGTCGACTTAAAAAATAAGGTTAAAATAAATATAAAACGTAAAAAAATAAAAGGGATAAAACCTCTATGAGTCTCGTCATATTCGCAACATCATCATGCATCTCATAAATATATCAAGTCTCATCGTACCGTTCTCACAACATGCTTATTCATCGTCTACCTATTTTATGAACACTAACAAGCAAAACAATTACACTTATGATGCTCATGAAGCATTTCAAAGTTCAAGGTGTACTAACCTTACGCTAAAGAGAAAAATCCTCAACCAAGCTTCTCTAACTATCTCTTTAAATCCAATATTCGAGTCCACCAATTCCTCAGATAAAACAAATGCGACTACATAAGCCACTTCACATTTTTGGACTACTTTAGAAGATAAAACGCGTAAAAACAGCTTATCAGATTTGAATTTAGTGAAACGGACGGCGCCAACGGACTCAGAACAACGAGAAGCCCCTGGGTAGAGTCCCCTGAAAAAAGTCAACGGTCAATGCCGATCAACGACGACTAGTCAACGATCAACAACAGCTCAGCTTGGGGTCAACGATGGCTTAGCTTGGGTCCACGGCTTGAGGTCTACGGGACTTGGCTCAGGTCAACGGCTTAGTCAATGTGGTTCAGCTCGGCAGCTCGGCTCAAACCGCCTAGGACGATGCCCGCGCGCGTACAGCGCGTGCGACGTCTTCCGGCGGCGGGAATCAGCCGGCAAACTCTAGCCCAACGTTTCCAGCCACGCTGATTCCAATGGTGGCCTCAGATTTTAGTTTTGGACACTCGAACCCTTCTGTCTTGAAAACCCAAAACTTCATCTCTCACACCCCCTCTAATGACGGCTCCAACGACAACACCACGACCATCGGCTGACTTGTCTTGGAGAGGTGAACACAATAACGATATAAGTGTCGAAAATGGACACTCCGATGGCGGTAGACCGGACTTAAAAGTTTATGAAAGAAAAGGAAAAGAGAGAGAAAAGATAAGGGAGAAAAGAGGAGAGAGATGGGAAAATGAAATTTGATTTTTCCCTCCCCTCTTCCTCACTTTAATTCAAAGAGTCCTCTTCCCAAAGTCACACTTCTTTAACTTACACCCGGGTTAAAAATATCAGACCCGAAATCAATATCTGCAAGATGACCCGAAAATTGGGTCGTTACAAATCTCCCACCTTAAAAGAAATTTCATCCTCGAAATTTATATCCATTTAACAAGATGCTAAAACCTTTCTAACTCCCCAACGTCCTCAACCATATCCCGCTGCGCTACTCCAATCTCTCACAACACTTGTCAATTATAACTCTTTCTTCTAACGATACAAACATAATCTCGACTGATTCTTTCTCCAAGAAGGAATCTATCTTCGCTCGATACATTACAGATGACAAGCAAAACTCAATGGTACCCCGTCAAAAGTGTCACACAAATACTCCATCATGGTAATCCAACTGATACGGTAAGACCCAAAAAGGTTGGTGCACAACAAAATCCATTCATAACTCTGTAAGATTGAAAGAACAAAAGGGTAAACAACCGTTGCAAACAAAATGAAATGATTCTTCTCGTGGTGACTCCCTGAAAGAGACTCCAACTCTGATGGCATCCCATGATAATATCGTTGTTTGCCCAGTGCAAGACTTCTGAAAATGAACGTGTCTCAATACGCCTCAAGCACTTGCCTTAAACTTGGCATGATAACTCATATCAGCAACTAAAGTAGCTCTCATAGCTCGGTCCACAAGATTCTTACACTACATACTATAACACGCATGGAAAACATGTCATTTGTACCATCCCTTGGATCTGTCATCGCATGAAATCCCACCAAGGGATAAAGTTCCATCATAAATCTTGAATCTCGTATCAAAATGATAATATGTATACACCGTAGTGTCGTACAACCAAACCCTCAACCAAACCAAGCAAACTTCCTATCTAGATCTCACTTTTGCCGAAAATATCAAACGATACTCACCAAGGACTAAATCATTACTCAATGTAATCCCAACGAAACTGTGCACTCACAAATCCTTCACAAGGTTTACGGTTATCTTTTTAACTCCCACTGATTAAATCGAAGCACAGTTCTAAAAAATTCAATGTTCAACTCCTAACCGATGGCAAGTCAAACACTTATCACCATCTCAAACACATAACTCCACACTATCTCAAAACATGCGCTGAAAGCTTGGCACAAATTGTCACTCTCAAAATTCACCATACAGTGGCCATTGTACTATATAGGAGTAATTTCTTGCCTTGATACCTTTTTCTCTAGAGCACCCACCACAAGATCTCAAAGTCCATCAAAACCATCAGACCTAAACTCAAGCACAACATTGTATCCTTTTAATTACAATTAGACGCTACTTTTCATGGATTCCAAGGTCAACGATCAATGCCAACCAACGGCGGCGACGGCGGTGGTTAAAGGTGGCTCAGGTTGGGTCCACGACTTGAGGTCTACGCAGCTCAGCTTGAGTCAACGGCTCGGTCAATGCAGCCCGGCTTGACGGCTCAACTCAGCAGCTCGGCTTCACACGGCTCGGCTTAGATGGCTCAAACTGCCTAGGACGATGCCCACGCGCGGCCGACAGCGCATACGGCACATGTGGCGTCTTTTGGTGGCAAGAATCGACCGGTAAACTCCAGTCTAACGTTTCCGGCCACGCTGATTCTAATAGTGGCCTTAGATTTTGATTTTGGACACTTGAACCCCTCCGTCTTAAAAACCCAAAACTTTATCTCGCTCACTCTCTCTGATGGCAGCTCCAACAGTGACACCACGACCACCGGCCGACTCGTCTCGACGAGGTGAACACAATGATGGTGAAAGTGTCAAAATGACAGTAGATCAGACTTGGAAGTTTATAGAAGAAAAGGAAAAGAGAGAGAAAAGATGAGAGAGAAAGGCAAATGAAATCTGATTTTTCCCTTCCATCTTCCTCACTTTAATTCAAGAGTCCTCTTCCTAACGCCACACTTCTTTAACTTACACTCGGGTTAAAAATATCCAACCCGAAACCAATATCTGTTAGATCAACCTGGAAATTGGGTTGTTACATAAGCCCGTTGACCTATTTTGACCATTAATTTTTTATTTGAAATATTACTGTCACGTGACTCACTACAGTTTTGTCATGTGACATTTACAATTTTTTTAGAAAATTATTTTTATAAGTTGTTTTTAGAATTTTTAGAACTTTTAAAGAATTTTTAAAATAAAAATTCTTAAAATGTCAAGTGTTGACATTGTAACACGACACGTTGTACCAACTGATCTAAAAAAATTATTAGTTTTAACATTCAAGTTGGTCAATGGGGTGAACTGATGAAATTTTAGAATATAATCACTTAACTAATTTTTTTTTCAAAAGTTGAAGGGTTTATGAAACTTTAATACTAAATTTTATTATATTGTAATAACAAACTTAACTCTATACGTTTACACAATAATTTAATCCTAGTTTTTCTATTAGTTAAATTTAATATTTTAACTTTTTAATTAAGAAGTTATGTTTTTTTTATAAAAATATTGACCAAACCATTAAATTATTCATATCATTGATGTGACAATTCACATGAAAATTCATTTGTATTTCTATGGATAAAATTATGATCAACCATCGAGAGGGATTAAATCGTCAAATTTTAAAAAAAAACATATTATTTTCTTAACTCAAAAATTAAAGATTAAAATTTAATTTGAATAATATTCAAATTAATAAGTACCTAAATTGTCATTAAATCAACAAAGGTTAGAGGATAGAGCCTTCACAAAGTTAATTTAATTCCATCTTTGTACAAGACATGTCATTAATGAAATATACATAGACCGCGTGGATTGTCACATTACCTTCACGAAAAAATTAATAATATAATCATAATTACATTTAAAATTACAACAACTTAACTAAAAAATAAAAAGTTGATGATCAAAATTAACTATAAAAATAAGATTAAATTGATGAAATGTGTAAGCGTGTTCCTTCATCCTTTTCTATACTTCGATCACTAATAATTTCTTGTCTTATATTAAATGAGATAAATTGTTTTACCATATTTGTATTGATAAAGATACATATTATTATTGTAATTCTTTTAATCCAGCTTTCGTTATGATTTGAATCTTTGGTTTTACTTTAAAATTTAACATCATATCTTATTAGATCAATTCATTGTTGGTCTATTAAAAAATTAATGATTTATAATATTTTGTCAGATTAATAAAAAATTGAGGACCATAAGAATGTCAACTTATAGCATAAGGACTAAATTTAAATCCTAAATCTAATGAATTACAAGGATAAAGCTCATATTTGACCAAAAAGGAAGAAAACATAATAGTAGTAATAACATTTATAGTTTGTAAACAGCACATCAGATAAAACAACCCAACATCCCTTTAAATTTTGTGACTACAACTCAACTTCAAGGATATATAGAATATAATTCTATTCACCCATACATCAATCTCTTACATGAAAATTCATTAAAAACTGTAAAAATATTTTTATATTGTGATATGATGAAATCTGCAGTCAAAATGAAATGAAACCAAACTGTGCATAGATTACAGAAATTCTCCGGGAAAAAGTGAAGAAAATGTTCTCAGAAAATGGATCATGTCATCTGCATTTCGTTTTTTCAAGTCTCTGGTATTGGAGCCTTCAATAATGGTTGGAGAGCCTTAACGACGATGCTCATGTTCGGACGGAACTCGGCTTCGTACTGCACGCACAATGCTGCCACGGTCGCCAACTGCATCAAGAAAATATTGTGAATCAAAACCGAATCCATTCGATAAGTCATGTGGTTTAACCTATATGCAGACGCGGAATAACAATACCTTGGAAACTCCTTTAGGTGGATACTCTCCCCTTAGGTTCGGATCGACACATTCTTTAACTTTATCTTCGCTCAGTCTTGGAGTACCCTGCATCGAGAAAACGAATGTCGAAGAGTCGGTCGAACGAACTCGAGTTTGAAGTGAACTGAAAAAGAAGAGGAAGCAATGGACTCACCCATGTAACGAGACTCTGCTGTCCACGAGGCATTGTGTGGTCGACAGGTTTCCTTCCAGTCAGAAGCTCTAGGAGGACAACCCCGAAGCTGTAAACATCACTCTTCTGTGTCAACTCTCCGGTCATCGCGTACCTGGAAAATGTCGATAAACCAGTTATAATCATGTCCGTGCAGTGCCTTGTATCGAATACTCATATCGGACAAATTCAGACATAGGTGTAGGAGACTAGGAGTAACGTCTACAAGAAGGCAACTAAACACACCAGAACAGCCAATGACATATTGGTTCAGAAAATGTGAAACAAATAAGCACAATATAAAGGAGCTTAGAAAGCATACTCTGGAGCATGATAGCCAAATGTCCCCAAAACTCGAGTAGAATGAAGCCGAGCAGCCATGTCCGGAGACTGATTCGAGAGGTTAAAATCCGCAATCTTGGCTTTGAATCCTTCAAAGAGGAGCACGTTGCTAGATCTTATATCTCTGTGTATAACAGAGGGTTGAGCCTTCTCGTGCAAGTACTCCAAGCCCCTTGCCGCATCGACCGCAATCCTTACCCGCTGCATCCAGTTAAGCACCGGACCTGGTTGCGCCCCTGGAAGTCCCTTCCTTCCTATAATTCGGAACAAAATAAGTCGTACTCATAGTCTAGCTGTATAACAATGTTTTGGCAGATTAATCTGAACCGGAACGCATATATAACATTATGGCCTCACAAACCATGCAATACGTCATGTAGTGATCCCATTGTTGCAAACTCATAAGCAAGCACGCGGATATTTCCTTCGACACAGTAACCTTGCAACTCGATAAAATTGTCGTGCTTCAATCTCGAAACCATGGAGACCTAAACATATAAACAAGGTAAAACACATGACATAACAACAACCTTAATACTCTTACCAACAAGGACACACACACTTCTGTCAAAATGCTTACACACCTGGGTTAAAAACTTGGAATTCGTTTCGGGTTCAGAGGAAACATCAAGCTTTTTAACAGCTACAGCTTTTCCATTATCCAAGTCTGCATAATAAACTCTTCCATAGGAACCTTCCCCGATTAAAGCGCTTGATCCGAAATTGTCGGTCTTTTCTTCCAATTCTTCCAATGATAACGCAGGCACTTCGATAGGTGATTCCGGTTCTCGCTCTTCGGGTTTGACAGGAGCTGCCACCTTTGAGTTCTTTTGATGTCCTGAAATCGTTCATCACGGTAAATGAGAAATTGTTCCAAGAGAACAAGCATGCTAACATGTATATTTGCAAGAACATTACTAGTTAACTACACAATTCAAGCAAGATTTCAAACAGTAAACCAGAATTACCAAAATCAAGTTGACATCAAAGTAACATACCATCTGCTTTATGCTTGGGACACTTCAATTGCTGAGTTTCGCAAGGCCGGTGATTCTCCTCGACATAAGACGAACAGCAAAGCCATCGACGCATCCTTGTTCTTTTCTTCCAAAAAGAGACCTCCGGATTTTCTAGTCGGACAAAGTAGTCAGGGGGAGGTACATGTGCCTGCAAAATTCCACAAGACAAACACTAAACTATCATGATCAGAATAAATCCTTAGGTAGAAAAGAAAATGTGCAAGACGGGACTCGAATCTGAAAACGGATATGACATATCTAAGAGAGATTTAACATTGATCCAGCAGCACGAACAATTAAGCTCACCCTAACATCATGCATCAACAATCCGGAAATTTACAACAAAAAATGATAAAGAAATGTTCCGGCACGAACAAAACATGGATTGCATTTTGTTACGTACACGGCCCCCATGAGGTCAAGAGACACCTATAGGACAAGCCAACCTCGGTACCTCCACAACCACAGCTCGTCCAACCTTGGACGCTATATCTGTAATAGCATCGTTATTAAAAAAATCCACCCACCTTACTCGCAATGACCGCAATAACTCATTATGTTTGCAACCGCAATAAGTGCAACACAACCAAAAAATAGTGACCAGAACCGCAATTTAAATTCCTGACTCTCAGTCAAGTTCTTGTATCAACACATTCCATAATTTCATTGAAATAAAAATACATATGTACCAAGCAAAACCAACAATTCCATATTATGCAATCTCATGTAGCATATAGTTCGAGGAAAAAAAACTAAAAACAAAATGAATTAATTATAAATAATTAAGTAAACAAAGGAGGTGCATTTACATTAACATTAAAATACATATAAAATTTGGCAGATAAACACACAAATTATACCTGATTTGCTCTCTATTTTCCTTTCTTTTCTTCTTCTTCTTCTTCTTCTTCTTCCTGGGAGGAGAGGCTGGTTTGGCTTTTGGTTTTTGAAGGAAAACAGGGATGAATTGAAATATTTCTCTCATTAAATATAGTTTTTGCTTCTTCTTTTTCAGTTTCTCCCTACAAATAATATCTTTTCATTTTAAAAGGAAATTTGTTTAGATTACTATTTTATCCATTAAATAAAAAAAATCTACCTAAAATCTGGTTTTGCATATCAAATAAATTCATTTAATGATTTCAAATGATAAATTGAAAGTATAATAACGTTAGATTATTATTAATTTTATTAATCAAAACTTTTTTTGGTATGTTTGTTAGTAAAAAAAACTGTTACCAAATATTATATATATCATAGATATATATGGTTTATGGATTGATACCAGCTTTTTTTCTCGATTTAAAAGTACGATAATTTTATTTTTTTAATTGGAATTTAAAACTGAATTGATTTTTCAATGAATTATGGATTATTGATTTTTTTAAATATAATTATATATTAGTAATTGAATTCATTGAGAAATTTCGATAATAAAAGATGGCATTATGATGCAGTACAAAACTAAAAAGAAGAATTAAAAGGGGTTAAGAGAATAGAGAGAGCAAAAAACGACTGTAACGAGCCGAATTTCAGAATCCGATAGTCGATTTAACCCGGAGGGTAAGCCTCGCGTTTGGGCCTTTGTGGGCTAGCTTTTTTAATTTTAGACTTGGGTTCTTGGTTGGGTGTTGGGTTGGAGAGATGATGGAAGGATATAATGGTATATTCCCTCTTTTTGAAGAGAGAAATGTTAGGGTTCTTGATGTTTTTGTAGAAAAGTGAAGAAGGTGATATCACCTTGTCTCTTTGTTTCCCCTCATCTCTCTCATTTTTATCTTTTACCCAAAAACTAGATGCTAAAAGCTCAACCTTTGTCCGTTTGAGTTCAAATTTTGGAATTTAAGTTGAGGGTAGTGTAATCTCGTTCCAAGGATCTACATTTTGAGTTAAAGAAATAGGAAATTCTTCCAAGGAGCTTGGGAAGAAGAAAGCTTGAAGGGCTTTGGTTGGAGGCTTTCCTTTCAGCTTAAAAATCAATGTTAGTACACTACTAACTCTTTTGTATTCCTGAAAATCATGAATTTGATTGCTTGTGGTTCGATTGACATTTTGGTTGCTTGAGTGCTTAAAACTTCTAAAATGGTAAATCTTAAAATTGATGTTAACATGGTTTAAAAATGATAGGAAACCACTTAAACCACTTCTCATAATGTGTATGTTCATTTTGGGGTCTTGCCTTTGAATTTTGGGTAGGGGAAAGGATTTTCAAAGTCCAAAAATTAAATTCTAAGTTCAGGTATCGATACGGGTTGAACACGTATCGATACACAGTGTTGTAAACGGCTGAAACTAAGTAAAAAGATGAGGGCGTATCGATACGCATGAAGGGGTATCGATACCTTTTTCTCACCCAAATTTCAGTAGCCAAAATTGGTACTGATACGCTCGGGTGCGTATCGGTACACCTAGGGTATCGGTACACAACCCTTGTGTATCGGTATAAGCCTTGAGTAAAACCTCCCTTTCGAGTGCAGCCAGGTATCGATACTCATGAGTTGGTATCAGTACCCCTTGGAGCGTATCGATACTCGTACGTGAGTATCGATACCCACTGGGCATTCTGCCCGAAAAATAAGATTTGAGTTCGAGGGACCTATAATTCGAGGGCTAAGGCCCAATGGGTTTCTAAAGTGATAAAATGAATAGTAAAATCAAGAAATTGAGGCTTAAGCATCACATACGAGCTTAATGGGTAATAACTTAATTAAAACCTTGGATGACTTGTTGTGTTGTATGGCTAAGGATCCTTGGTGGGTCGATAATGAATGCATGCCACGTAAGGGCTTTTTTTTATGGTTGTGTCACCTTGTTTGATGGGGTTCCGGATACCCATGATGGTAGATAGTGTTGCAACACCATAGTCAAGACCTCGAATGTATGAACTCAAGGCTTAGTGAGATTGGGACTCATTCGCAGGCTCGATGAGAGATTACGGGCATGAGTGTGCGTACTCGATACTTAGTGAAGCTGGGCCTCACTCCATATTTGTCGATATGATTGTTATATTGTCATCTTTAACTGTATGCTCTTATTTTTTATTTGTATGAAGCCTGGTTGAGTGGAAATGTATCTGGTGAGCTTTGTTAGCTCAAGGCTTGGAATTGTTGCTTTCATTCGCAGGTTGTAGGTTGACGTGCATCATCGAAGCACCATCGAAGTAGGAATTTGGCATCAACTTGTGTCCGAGTACAATACTTATTTTTATTAGGCTGTGTATTCATAGGACCCTATATTATATTGTAACTCTTATTTTGGATTTCAAAATTAGTGTCAAATGCTTTAACTGTGTAATTAGTGTCAAAATTAGTGTCAAATTAGTGTCAAATGAATGTAGTTTGAGCTAAATCTAGCTGTGCTATTTTATAGTTTTCGTTGGGCTTGAGGTCCAAATATGACATCCAGGTCGATGACGTTACAAAGACATAATAGAGAATTTAGGGGTAGATAATAGACAATTCATTCCTTTCATTTGATCGATATTTAGCCACAATCCAAAAATAGGGTTTAACCCTCAAATACATAAAACGACATAATATTTTCACCGACTAAAACTAAAATAAACGACACCGTTTATTCCTACTAATTTTGACACGTAATATTTATTCCTCCTAAGTGCAGTTTGCAGGTGTGTGTTTAAGAAAAAAAGAAATTTGACTAAGATACTACCATATAATTTATATAATAGTAGAATAAAAATATTCGGCCCTTTTTCGGTGTCTTTTGATGCCTACACTAAAAAGTTAAATTCTAAGTCTTAACATTAAATTTTAAATCTTAAACTCTAAAAGTACACCTTATCTTTATTCCCTAAACTCTAACCTTAAACTTTAATCTTAAACCCTAAACTTAAAGTTTTAGTGTAAAAACATAAATAAGGACATCGAAAAACCCATAAGATTTCTATTCATAATAGTAGTGGACGACTAGACGTGATGCCAAGAAGTTTTCGGAGAAACATTATTCTTAAATCAACAATTTTAACATTCGAGTTTATAATTGTATCTTTCCTATTTAGAGTTAAATTAGATATTCATTGATCTAATAGCTCACTTTTATAATAAAATTTTATTTTGATTTTAAGCAGTGATTATATTGATCTACCTCAATTTATCAGTGCCATTTAAGTAACTTTGTAATGGAATACTTCCACTGTATCCGTGCTACATAATAACACGTTTAGGAAAGTAAACCAACCTAAAATTAAACCTAATATTTTATCATATCATAATTATTTAACTTTTAATAGATCAACAATTTAATTTATTTAAAATTTCACATCTTCATATATTTCTTTCATGTTAACATTTTTTTTAATTTGCTCCAGGAAAAAACTTTGAACACATGCTTTAATTTTAGAGATTAAAATTTTAATTTAAGGTTTAAAATTTAAGGATTAAGTTGTGTGGTTTAGAATATAAGGTATAGAGTTTAAAGTTTAGTTTTTTAAGGTTAGCGTTAAGAATTTAGGATTTAAATTTAGGGTAAACTACACCACATACCACTCAACTATGGCCCCTGAGTCGAAAATGCCACCAAACTTTAAAATTGTTCAAAACTAGCACTGAACTTTAATATGTGAGCCGTTAAAACCTAAACGCCGTTATGACTTGTAACCCAAATCCGTTTACGCCACTGATGTGGATTATTTTTAATAATTTCTTTTCCACCTTAGTACACTAGAGTATTTATAAACCCCTCCCCCCAATTCTAAAATCCTTAATCCTTAATCCCTAATTTCCCTAATTCAGTGTCTATCTTTATCATTTCTCTATATATTTCTGTCAAACAAAATGGAAGGAGGGTTTCGAAGGGCCACAACACGCATGGGTGAAATAGAAGAGCCCATTGATCTGTGGGTGTGGATTTCCAGCCCAGTTGAGAACATCATGGTCTAATGACAACCCTGGAAGGAGGTTTTTTGGCTGCAAAAACCATGGCAGTTTGGTGCATCAGGCTTGTCGATTTTTCAGTTGGTTTGATCCTCCAATGACCCCACGCGCAAGAGTTGTTCTTCTAGGACTGTCGAAGAGAATCATGTCAAATGAAGTTCAAAGAAGAAATGAGAGAATTTGCTGGATTTTTTTTTAATTTTATTTCATGTATTGATCTTGTACTAAAACTGGTCTGGGTGTTGGTTTTTGGTGGATTATTAGTACTCATATAAGGTTTGGTGGTGATTGTGGTTTGCTGTAGTAGTATGGATATTGTAATGTGAAGCTGGTGCTTATATTAGTTTTTGGTTGGTTTTTGGTGGGTTGATGGTAGTAGTTTTGGTAGGTTATTGGTACTCACATAAGGTTGAGTGGTTTTTGGCTGGTTTGAAAAAATGAAATGTTAAGTTTAAGCTTGAAAGGAAATGTTAAGCTTCAAATGTTTAAGCAATTTTTGTTGATTTGTATTATTCTAATGAAAATATAAAGATGAAAAAAGAAATGTTTTCAAAATGTATCTCAAACTGTATAATTAGAACATCAAGTATAATTTAAACTTCAAATGTAATTAAAACTTCGAATGTATCCTAAAATATTTGATAATATTTGAACATGGTACATAGTGCACATAATCATTGTCACAAAATAGTTTCTCAAAATGTACCCCAAAATATAGCAAAGGGAATGCTTGACTGGCTCTTGCCAACACAACAATATATCTTCCTAAAATATCTATAACAAAATATATATCACAAACTATAGCAAAGGGAGTGTTTGACTGGCTCCAGACTATCCTAGGTCTTTTCCCTAAACCTTCATAATTGTTATCTTCTTGCACATTTTGGGTTAGAGTGCTTGACTGGCTCTAGTCAACACTGTAACTTTCTTGGGAACTTGACATCCATCTAATTGTCATAACACTTGGAGGTTGTTGAGTTGGATGAGGTGCAAGTTTTGAAATGGGGATAAAATAGAAAAGACTGCTTTGTGCTGATGATGTAATGGGTCTCCTAACCTGTATCGTTTAATTTAATAAAGTAAGAAATATAAAGATAGAAGCATAATTAAGGCATAGTTAAATGTACTTACTGTTAGTTTTGGTAATCTGACAGAAGGTTGTCTAACAGATGCACCAACCCTTATTTGGTTTGTTGTCCTTCTTGGTGCATTCACAGGAATGTTAGCACCAACCTCTCCCTTGCAGGTCCTTTGATTGTGACCTGTTTGTGACACTTAGAGTAGTACATTGTAACCCATTTCTTGATAAATCTAGCAGTAGAATTTGATGGTTCATCTACTTCCTCGACCATCTTCTTCTTAGGTCTAACTGGTAGCCTTTTGAGTTTTAGTTTTATAACTGACTCGCAAGTAGTGTCTTGCACCCACTGATTAGGGCCTCTCACTAGTGTGATGAAGTGGCTATATATCTGTTGTTGGGTGGTTATTCGATAGCAGGGGTTAACAAATGATTCAGGCATTTGATTTTTTTGTACCATGACTGAAACAACATGTACACATGGAATTCCTGTTCAGAAAGAAATTAAAGAATGTTTATCATCGATAGAAATAAATAAATTAACAATGGTCATTAGTAGGGGCCTCTCATTAGTGTGATGAAGTGGCTATATATCTGTTGTTGGGTGGTTATTCGATAGTAGGGGTCAACAAATGATTCAGGCATTTGATTTTTTTGTACCATGACTGAAACAACATGTACACATGGAATTCCTGTTCAGAAAGAAATTAAAGAATGTTTATCATCGATAGAAATAAAATAAATTAACAATGGTCATTATGCAAATTAATAGATGACCAACCAGTGATATCACACTTCCTGCAAGAACATGTTTAATTTTCTAAATTAACAGTATGTTGGTTAGATAGTCAAACTGACACTTGATAGTTATGTCCTCCAGCATGTGTAGGCACCTTCCAAAAAATTGTAAAACCAAATTAATGGAACAGTAATAAAAAATGATAGCATATACACATAGACCAGATAACGGTACTTAGTGGATTGTTGAATTGTCAATTCAACCTTAGCTTGTATTTTGGACATATGATTTCAGTATATTTGTCTGCATCCTCCTTTTTCATTGTAATTTTTTGCATGATTTTGGTCCTCACCATTTCCATCAATGTTAGAATGGGTTTATCTCTAGCCTTCAAGATCATCTATGAATACAAAGTTATATCATTCAAATTCAAGTACATGATAAATTAAGTGTGATAAAATCAGTGAACTTGGGACATTTTACCTTATTGAAGCACTCTGATAAATTACTCAACATGTCAGACTTACAAAATAGGGAGAAATGAGATTTGGACCACTGTGAATGGTCCTTTTTATTCAACTAATTAAAGGCATCAGTTGATACTGCTTTCAATTCAGCCATTGTATCTTCAAATTTTTTCTGATAAGTAGCTCTTGCTTCCTTCCAAAGTAAATCTTTCAAGAGTTTTTCTTTGAAATTTTCTCTGTTTTTGAAGTTTTTGTACAAGTGTCTAACACAAGTTTTATGTGTAGCATTAAGAAACACTTCTGTCAATGCCTCATTCAATCCATGTTTCATAATAATAAACTGATTAGTAAAAATATTATGCAAATGAATAAAATAAGTAATTAGTTATGGTAAATGAACAAATACCTTCTGCTTGTCTGAAATAAATGTGATATTATGGTTACTTTCAATCCCCAAGTTAGTAGCTAGCAATGACAGAAACCAATACCAAGCAGATTTATTTTCAGCCTCAACATCGGCATAAACAATTGGGTAAAGGCTGTCATTTGCATCTATACCAACAGCTGCCAAAAAAACTCCTTTGAAACAGCCCTCAAGGTGGCAGCCATCAATGCTTAGAGTATGTCTACAACTTGATTTGTAACCTTCCTTGCAAGCTACTAAACATATGTACATCCTCATGAACACCCTATTATCAAGCATAATGATGGTTGTGCTACCTGAATTAGAGGTCCTAAGTTCTCCAAGATAGTTATATATCATTGAGTACTGACCCTTATGACTCCCAAGAACCATTTCCAGAGCTAAATTCCTAACTCTCAAGCACTTACTTTGTGAAACTATAGACATGCTCATGCATTACATCTTGTTTTAGATGTCTACTTGAATATGTACCATTAGTCTTATATTTCTCTAGATAAGTCTTAGCCAACCACTTATAAGTAACATTTTTATTTTGAAAACCCATCATGCATTTATGCTCTCCAATGTAAGACTTAATCTGTCACGTTGAATTCATTTTATCTTTGGGATCAAGTTTTGAGGCCCAAATATACCAAAGACACCACTTCTTGCAAATAACATGCACCATTTTGTTGTCAACTCTTTTAAATTTTAAATTCACTCTATTATTAATACTATATTCTCTAACTGCCTCTTTGAGAATATCTTTCCCACCAAATATCATCCCTTTTTTAAACTGTGGATTTGCCATGTCCACTTCAGTGTTGAACTCTGAAGCTCTTTATCTTCTTCTTCTTTTTGGATCATCCGAGTCAGACTCAGATGCACTGTGCAACTCTCCTCCTTAAGTCACATTATCATTATTCAATCTAACATGGCAGCCTCCCAAATCATTGTTTAAGTCCATTTCTAAACGTATAATTCTAGGCACATCATGTGCATACCTTTCTCGATCACTACCATCATTCTCACTATCTTTAAACTCACTACCAAGATTTTCAGATTCACTATTATCATCATCTGCTACATAATTTGAGTCTTTCTCAAATTTACTATCTTCAAGATTTTCAGCTTCAACGGTGGCTTCCTCAGATCCACTATCATCATTCTTACTATCTTTAGTTGCTGGAACAGTTTCTGTAAGCTCTTCCTCTAAGTAGACATGTATGTATCTATTTCTAGTCATGTCTTCTAACATAGCAACCACATCAATATATGTTCTTAAATTTTTAACACTAAATTTATCCTCAAACTGTCTCCAATACAAAACTTACTTACCGGAGTATCCTAACTCATCTACTATCTCATACATTTCAAGCATTGACATGCTATCTGCATGACATATTACAATAGTCTATATTCTTTTCAGTGTACAAAAACTTTGGTGAATTCACCATAAACTCACCATGGAGCATAACAATAGTAAAATATTCAAATGTTTTCCCTGTTAAAAGAAATAAATTTCAACAAAATACTTACCGGTCAAACATAAACAATATGCAGTGGTCCCCTATCAATATATTGCTATAAAAAGTACATAAAGTTAACTTTCAAATAATACTACAATCATATATTATGGTCCAACATGTATTCTAAATAAAGTAATATTATAATAATTACAGTTGGTTCATTATTTATTCTAAACAAAGAATATTATATAATATAAAGTGGTCCACTATTTATGCTAATTTCAAAGCAAAATGTGCATGGATATTGACATTACACAAGTCAATGAACATGCTGAATTCATGTGCACACAAATAGAAAGTAAACAAGTCAATCAACATACTAATTTCAGTTAAACAACAATATTCTACTTTAAGTCTAATATTACAGTCAATTGCACAATATTCAATCAATATATAATATTTATTTTATAAAGTAAACCAAGTAATTCCAATCAGTTGCACAATATTCAATCAACACAAACTCAAGTAATTTCAGTCAATTGCACAAATAGAAAGCAACTCCAACATCGTTCTTGAATTCGGTAAACAAAGAAGAATAAATTTTTTTCAAAAAAATCCACAAAGAAAAGAACAAATATGTTTGAATGCTTACCATATTGCATGCTTGGTTTTCTTGTACTTCGCAACACCGCTTCTCTATTGTTATTCAAACTGTAAAAAAGTCAATTGGTCACTCTTAACCCTAAAAAAATTAAAATAAAACTCAAGTAATTTTAGAAGCAACGATGACAAACCCAAGTAATTTCAGAGACGGTGAGAACAACCCACAATAATTTCAAGAGATTTTTCTTCCAGCAATTTTTTTTTAACAAGGACGAGAGAACATTCAGAAATGTGGGCAATCTAAATTTATAAATTTTTTATCGAGGGTTAGTGTTAAATGGTAAGTGTTAAATTGTTGTTTTAAGTAAAATATTCTAGCCAATTGAAACTACGTTGTTTTAGAGATATTACTTTGACACATATTTTCTTTTTAATTTAGAATATAAATAAGCTGAAAAAGAAATTATTAAATATAATTCACATCAGCAGTGTAAACGAATTTGGGTTACAAATCATTACGGCATTTAAATTTTAACGGCGTAGTGGTATATTCGACTCACATACTAAAATTCAGTGTTAGTTTTGAATAATTTTAAAGTTTGGTGGTATTTTCGACTCAAGGGCCATAGTTGAGTAATATGAGGTATAGTTTACCTTAAATTTTATTGTATAAATATACAAGTTGTATAATTTTACACAACTTATGTATTAAATTTTACCATGGTGTTAATATTCGTATTTGATTTTTTTTTTGGCATACTCAGATAGTGTGGTGTCCAGTCCACTAATAGAGTTTACTATCCTCACGACTAGAACCGAGTTTATAAACTATTGTTATACTCCTACGGTTCTAGTTTCTGGTCTCTAGGCCAGTCCATAGACCATAGCTCTCATGTTAACAATTAACCTAATGCCAAATTGACCATAGATAAAAATCTCTCTTAAGATGTTTAATTTCTGATTTGAAGATAATAGATACGGAAACTGAATCGTACCAACGGCAGAGAAAAAAAATCAGCCTGTTTCACAGTTTGAAATAATAATGAAAAATTAAATTATAATAATTTTATATATTTATAATCAAAAGTATATATGAATTATGTTCCTTCCATATTATCCAAGCGAAGTGGTGGTGAAGAGAGTATAAAAGGAAATTCCTGTATTTTTGTATTGTCCCATCTGATGTTCCAAACTATCTAACCATATGAAACCATGCTCCATAACAGCCACGTCTTACCACTGTGCAATACTTGGACATGATTTATTGGGCCAATCCTTTAGGGAAACCGAGGAATTCCATGCTTGTTTTCAAACACAATTAATTAATGAAAGAAGAGAAATCTGAAGTCGAAAAAACAGAAAAATAGTACTTCGAGCATCGCTAAATACTCATGGCATGGCATAATGTACATGACTTATTCAAAAACAAGTGTTACATTTTTTATAGATAGAACCTCTATAGAGACATGGCTAGTATCAATGTTACCGGACTATTTTCGCATTCGGTAGCAAATTTAGAAGATAATATACTCCAAACATATGCAAAAACTTTAAAGGGTAAATATATATTTTGGTATTTGAACTTGGACTTGACTTGTTAGTTCAAATTGAACCTTAAAGTCAAGTTCAGGTATCTAGTTGCACCTATAAAAGGTTTAGGTACCAAAGTGCACCTTGAAGCTAAGTGTAGGACATATCTGTATCTGCACCCAATCCCGAGTCCAAGTAACAAAGCCTACTGTAAAACTAGGATATAAGTTATTCATATCTAGCCAACTATCTTTAAAAGGTTCTAAGTTTTAAATATCAAAGATAACATGTGATAAGAGCAAACCTTGGTAGAAAAAAAAAAAAACAAAGACCCGGCTGACACTAATTATTGGCTGTCGCTACTACCACCATACTGTGTAGAATTTCCATTCCAGAATGGATTTCTATTGGAGAAACGATCATCATCCTCTTCGTGTTTTAGAGTGTGAATATTGCTTCCATATCGAGTGGTAACAGGTCGCCTGTTCCTGTTGTCATCGCTGGTTGTTGAAGTGCTTCTGTTTCTCCCAGCCAAGTTGTTCTGCAGTGTAGGATTCGGACCTGTAATTGCCACCAAGCCAGATGAATGAGAAAGGACATTTTCCAAGGCAACTTTTCCTCTATGGCCCTAAATGATTGAACAGATTATAACAAAAAAAAAAGCTGCATACAAGGAAAATTAAACAGAAAACACTGTTACCAAAATCTAGGATAACCCCTTCCACAACAATTTTATTAGAATTCACTACGAATTTGTATTGAACACGATCCAAGTTTTGGATCATTAATAATTTGTGACAGACTATGTTGTTCTGAATCTTTTTTTTCTGGAGTACACATGTGATGCATATGCAGGTATGGGTATAAAGATATGACCCACCATGAATGCTCCAAATACATGAAAATAATGAACATATTCATATTTATACATATCCATACCTGACCTGAGTCCAAATAAAATAGGTTACAAAGATACAATTACTAAGATGTATAAAAATAAGAATATCTACAAAGGGCATTCTTGTTAAATATGATAGCAACTACCTTCTTGAGACTACATTAAGATTCTTAAAACCCTAACTAATACAATGTTCTACAAATCAACTTAAAATAAGGGGAGAAAAGTGTTCATATTCAATTATACCACCTTTACTTATAGGTGGAATACTATGTTGTAATCCTCATGCAATTAACCACCATCTTCTAAGTAAATCCAGTGTATATACAGGATTACCCCCTTACTCTCTTGCTCTCTTTCCACATACAACACATTTACGTGGTTATGTATAACGGCACAGACATGTATATTTTTCCTAAATTAGTTTAGAAGATATTAAATAGGTCATAGAATAGACATTTTAACTCAAAGTCTTCAGCCAGCACAACAAGAAATTTTCATCAACAGCAGAGTGACTCACTGTATTCCCAGATGCCACTTCGAGATTCCTGTCCAGTAGTTGATGAGCTGGCACCACCACCACCGAGATACGAAAAAGGATTTACATAAGACAAAAGGCTTCTGACGTATGCAAAATATCCCCCATTGCTCCCGCGAGAAGCTTCAGTGGCTGTTAAATTTCTATTTTCATCTGATGATCTTTGCCCTTGGAAACCAGTGGTTCTCCGATGTGGAACCACTATCAGTGCTTGTCTGTTAAGCAGACCCAAGTCCAACAAAGATTTACTCAAATCTGCAGGAAAGAAGAAAGCAATACTGATGAATAGCACATAGCTCAAAAGTAACGTTTCTTTTCATAAGCATATTTTAAAGAGATGGAACACTCCTCACATGTTAAGGCAATGCAATGTAGCAACATTTCAGTCAAGTTCAAAACATCTTCAATGCAAAGAGATTAACAAAAGTTCATCAGCAATAGTAAATACTGATATGCGATCTCATAGAATAGTGTTCACAATAAGAAAAAAAAAGGATCACCCCTCGGCCCTCGTAGAACTGAAAGAATGCCCTTCAAGTGCCAAAAAGAATTTACATTCACTGTAATAAAGCACCTGAATAGAGCATCCACCATCCTATAATCTGCCCAGAAGTTTAATAATATCAATTTGCAACATTCTTCTAAATACCAGCTTGAAGATGGGCAAAGTTCAGCTAAAGTAATGCAATATCTGAACTGAGATAAAACTAAACAAGCCACACCGATTTAAAGATGTACAGTGCATGAGTGCAAGCACATAGTCGTACCTTGATCACCAAATATCTTGCGAGGATAAGGAATGGCAAGATCGTAGGAGCTCATGCCACTTGATTGGTTTCTATCCACATAGTCTTTAATCATACTCAGAGTGTATGTCACAGGAAATTTCTCCTGTAGGCTACCACTGTCAGGTAATCGTATATTTAGATGAACATCAGTTGGTATGTTTGCAGTTGTCGTGTTTTCTAACGCATAATCTTCACTGGGACAACTTGACTGATGATCAATGCCCTTTACTGGGATGAGATGATCATCTTCAGGTTGAGAGGATGCATTCTCAGATGCATGACCTGCTGGACTTGAAGTGACTGAACTAACAACTGTCCTTGTTTCTTCATTGGTAAGTGATAATACAAAATTAGAGACGCTTATCAAGTTCCGGGCAGCATAGTCCATTGTGGTTAATGGAGCAGAAGCACTTGAAGAACTTCCCTGCTCAGACTGGCTAACAGTAGATGCCCCAGAACTGGATGATTCATATTTCTTTGAAGCAAGTGCAGCACTAAGGACAGCTGCCGTTGTTTCCTGCAGTTTTGACCAGAAAATTAAGAATGCTAAGAAATCCAAAAATGAAATCCTGATTGTGGTAAATGAACATTGAGCATCTTTCCAAGAAGTGGAGGATAACACAATCATCACTGGAAAACCTGGATGTGAAGACTCAACCATGCCTTCTCTAAACTGGATGCCAAAACTTCAGCACAGACAAATCCTTCTGGAAGAGTTCCACAAAAGAAAATAATTGACTAATTGCAACACCTTTCCATAAATATTACACACTTGCTCAAAAATAGAGTGGAAAAAAAGTTTTACATAAAAAGAAAATACTAATACCACTTTGCCAGACTTGTACACCATTATATCCAATTGCTGTTATGCACGGGACAGATTTCTGAGGGTCTGTATAAAGTTGATGCAAGGATTTGTTCTCTCATTAAAACTGGTAACAGATACGTACAATAGGAAACAAGAACCATCAACTTAAACAAGTCTCGTGTTGCTGCACACTATAGCGAGCGGCTATTGAAATGGTGGACTAGAGAACTCAGCCTGATACCAAAAGACAGCTACTGGTTCTATCCACAAACAAAAGAAGAATGATGGTGCTCTCCACTTTAAGAGGGGGTGGTGAATGTTCCTTATTAGTATGGAAAATGAAGTGACATGAAGTTCGGAAAGAGAGAGAATCCAAAAAAATACTGTCGTGTCAGGAGACGGTAAGAAAAATATATGGAAAGATTTTAAAAAAATGCTTTCTTATACCTTTCCCCACCCATCACTTTCTATCTTCTTACTGTTCTTTTCTAGTCAAACATGGCATAAGAAAGTCAACATAACTACAACAATTATTACTCATTGCCACTAGATATTAGCCAGAAATCACACAAAGGAGGTTTTCATTACTTTCAACAGACTTGTACAAGAAGAAACCAAAATGGTAATCAAATGGCACCCATAACACAACATACTTTCAGAAAAAGAGAATATAAAGGTTGTGCAGAGCCAGTACACTCTTCTTCTCATATATTGGTGACCAAAAGATCCAAGAGATAAACACTAATTATTTAAAAAGCTCCAACATTTAATGGTGCAATAAGCCTTGGGTAAGTCAACCACTAAAGCAAATAGTTCATAACAAGGAAAATTAGCTATCAGTAACTAATAGAACATTTCAGGCCATTAGTCCCTTCAACAACTCCTTATAAATACATATAGGGAAAAGTATAAAACCAGTTCAATGCTAAATACTTAATTCACAGCTTGAAGAAAAATATCACAGAAATTGCATTAGCATAAACAGAAAAAGGATAAAGTCCTAAAACTTAGCTCATATTAAGCTTTATTTGATTGGGTGGATAGAATAATGGAAAGATAGAAAAAGAGAAAGAAAAAAGAACAATTTCTTTTCCTTGTATGCTTGGTAGGATGGAAAAGTGAAGAATTTTTTTCTTTCGATCCATTGCTTGGTAAGATTGAAATATGAGAAGAAAAAAATGAAAAGTATATTGTTTAACCATTATACTCACTGTAAGTTAAAGATTAAAAAATGATGAAATATCTTGTAAATAAGCACATGAATTCAAGCCACTCTCATTTTGCTTCATTTTTTGGTCAAATATGAAGTGATTTGTTTTTGTTTAATACATGTGGAAAACAATACTCCTTCCTTTCTCCCTCAAAACTTTACTTCCAGCCAAGCACACCTAAAATTCATTTTCTTTCCACTTCACTATCTATCCTGCCAAGCATATCCTTAAGAGCAACTATAAGCAGAAAAATACAATTTATATTCGAGAATTAGGATACATATGGCGGAAAAATTTGCAGCATCGGAGCTTCCACTTCGGATATGCAACATTATACAATGCTTTGACAATGACTCTTTCACCTGAATCCACCATGATAATATATAGAACACGAACATAAGAAAAAAGGGATTAATTTGAGACAAAAAACTTTAAAATCAATAATAAGAAGAAGAAAATACTTTTAGGTCAGTCCATGTAGAACCCTCCATGTTTTTCGACTCAGAATCTTCACCTTAAATCCCAATAAGCATAAAAATTAGTAATCACATGAAATGAAAAAGAACAGTGTTTACGTTTTAAAAAGATAACAGTATTTGTCGATCACAAAACCTAAATAAAAAACTGGTAAAAGTGGATCAAATAAAGAAGAAAAAACTACCTGAAATGTAGACCACGAAAAGCTTCTTCTGGTTCTTAGCTTCGACAATTGCTTCAGGAATTGAGCCTTTGAATGTAAGAGATGACAACGTTTCGGACCTTTCCATCTGTTATCAAACAATTGGGTTCAGAAAACTCGAAATTCGCAATTAAACGTCTCTTTCGTTATCAAATTTTCCCCGAATCCTCAAGCATACACTTTAATGTGCACTTCGGTTTGTGTGTGTATCAGTCCAGAAATAAATTGAACCATCCATAACCCGAAAAAACAACAAGCTGACAGCACGGAAAACCCTAAATTAATTAGAAACAGAACAGAATTGGGCGTACCTTTGAAAGTAGAAACTAGAATTGTATGAAGAAATCTTAAAAACCGAGAAATTTGGAGAAGGGACTCTGAATGAAGACTTTTGAGTATGACGGTGAATCTATGAAAGAAGGACAAGTCATCATTTTTAAGCATAGAAACTTAATCTTTGCTGGTAAAACACCTCTTAGGTCCTCTTAATTTTTCAATTTGGCAAATCGGTTCCTCTCTCATAAAGAGAAACAATTTAGTTCCTATCAATTTGGCAAATTGATCAATAGAGTCGTCACTATAATACTATGATTAGACCTTTGTTTATTAGTTTAATGGACTTATTGTATTTGATTAGGTCTGCTTGGAGAACTCTTTCTCTATAAATACGAGATGATGATAAGAATAAGATGATGGTGATTTTAGACACTTCACTTTTTTATTCTAGACGGAGATTTTGCAAGCTTGATTATGTTGTATAAATATTAGTTCAAATATAAACAAGAAAAATACTTTAATAAACAAATTTGAGTAAACTTTAATTTACACAAGCCTTTTTTAGAATTTTAAGTTAGGGCTTAGAGATTCAGTGTGTAGGATATAAAATTTAATGTTTATGGTTAAAATTTAAGGTTTAGGGTTAAACTTTAATTTACACAAGCCTTTTTTAGAATTTTAAGTTAGGACTTAGAGATTCAGTGTGTAGGATGTAAAATTTAATGTTTATGGTTAAAATTTAAGGTTTAGGGTTTAAAGTTTAAGTTTTAAGGTGCTAAAGTTTGAGATTTAAGTTTTAAATTTTATAAAAGAATTGTATTATAACCCTGTAAACAATATTTTTCCCCAAACCAAATCGTCCCCCCAAAAAAAACAGTTGCTAGCTTGATCACCATTGCTGAGTAGATAAACCAATTTGGATCCAAAAGGCATATGAGAGACAAAGCTTGATTATCATGCCTTTACCGGTGTTATTGGTCAATCGGAAAAATGTACAAGGTGCCACAATTGCACACCCCCTTATTACAACATCAACCTAAACAGTTCAAATATTAAAAAAAAAAAAAACTAAACAGTTTAATTACCAAGCTTAAAATCTATGTTACACGGAGGCTTCATTTTTCTTAAAATACTCGTATCCAACATTGATGCACGACACATTTGAATATGGATGTTAGGATATGAGTGTGACCTAAATAATTGAGCATATCCATGTTGAACACATGCATATCTGATGCTCAATTGCGAGTCTGGATAACATAGATGCCCATAACTGCATTGGAATCAACTCCCAATGATATGATTACAAAGGGAAAAAACTAACATGGGTCTCAAAGTTCATCTCCATGAGACTGGAATTTCTTCCGGCGTGACCGGGGGAAGAGTAGTTGTCGGATTTGCTTTTCAGCTGCAGTTTCGGACATAGCCTGCAAAAATTTTGAATGGCTTATGCATACATTCAGAAAAATGAAAAAATCAAGAAAAT